>CAMAPF010000018.1:6077192-7406884 GCA_945859915.1 Cuscuta epithymum
GGATCCACATCTTTCTCGTCATTATCTTGACTCAAGCCTTGTGAAGTATTCATGGGAATTTTCACAGTGGACTTGTTTTCAATTTGGAACTTCTTCATGAGATCTCTTGTATACTTTGCTTGGTTGATGAAGATACCTTGTGGGGTTTGCTTCACTTGTAGTCCCAAGAAATAGTTCAACTCTCCCATCATGCTCATTTCAAATTTGCCTTGCATGAGAGTTGAAAATTTCTCACATAATGCTTGGTTTGAGCTTCCAAAAATTATGTCATCAACATAGATTTGAACAAGCAATATGTGGGGACCTTCTTCAATTTTGAATAAAGTCTTGTCTACTTTGCCTTTAGTGAATCCATTATTCACTAAGTACTCAGAGAGAGTGTCATACCATGCTCTTGGGGCTTGTTTGAGTCCATAAAGAGCTTTATGCAGTTTGTAGACTAGATCCTTCTCTCTATTGATTTCAAAACCAGGAGGTTGCTCCACATAGACCTCCTCTTCTAGTAGACCGTTTAGGAAGGCACTTTTCACATCCATTTGATAGACTGTGAATTGCTTGTGAGCAGCATACGCCAAGAACATTCTTATTGCTTCTAATCTGGCAACATGAGCAAAGGTTTCATCAAAATCTATACCTTCTTCCTGGCAGTAGCCTTTGGATACTAGTCTTGCCTTGTTCTTGACAATTGTGCCTTCCTCATCCATCTTGTTTCTGAACACCCATTTGGTTCCTATCACATGTTGGTGATAGGGTCTGGGCACAAGCTCCCACACATTGTTTCTCTCGAACTGATTTAGTTCCTCTTGCATTGCTTGTATCCAGTCAGAGTCAAGTAGGGCTTCTTCAATTTTCTTGGGTTCGATTTGTGAGATGAAGCATGAGAATAGTGCTTCTTTTTGGATTGCTGACCTTGTACGAACCCCTTCATGGATGTTTCCAATGATTTGGTGTGGAGGATGTTTGTTCAACCATCTAATGTCAGATGTGTTGGTTTTGCTTTGAAGTTGTTGGTCATCCTCAACTTCTTCTTCGTCACTATCTTCTGGTAGAGTAGGGTGTTTAGGAATTTCATGAAGGTTTGGAAGGATGTTTGTTGGTGAGTCACCTGCTGGCAGCGGGCTGACAGTTGAGTCCACTGCTGGCTGTGGACTGACATTAGATTCAGCTATTTTTTCTCTATCATTTCCTGGAAGGCAGCTTGGAGCCTTTCCAGTGTCCTTCTTTGAGTTGGATGACTCACCTTCTTCTTTTGATTGAGCAGTGGGGTGATTTTCAAAAACCACATGGATTGATTCTTCTACCACCAGAGTTCTTTTGTTGAGGATCCGGAATGCCTTGCTTGTTGCTGAGTAGCCCAGGAAGATCCCTTCATCAGATTTGGGATCAAATGGCTTGAGATAGTCTTTTCCATTGTTTAGAATGAAGCATTTGGATCCAAACACATGGAAATGACTAACATTAGGCTTTCTTTCTTTCCATAGTTCATATGGAGTCTTTTTGTAAGTCTTATGAATGAGACTTCTATTCTGTGTGTAGCAAGCAGTGTTGATAGCTTCTGCCCAAAATCTTTTGGGTAAACCAGCTGCTTCTAAGATTGTCCTTCCGGCTTATTGAGAGTTCTATTCCTTCTTTCAGCAACACCATTTTGTTGAGGTGTTCTTGCTGCTGAGGTTTGGTGATGGATTCCATTTTCTTCACAGTACTTAATTATTATAGAATTAATAAATTCAGTACCTCTATCTGACCGGATCTTTTGAATTGAGAGGCTTTTCTCATTTTGGATTAGTCTCATCAATTCAGGGAGCTTCTTTTCTGTCTCATTCTTCTTCTTTAGGAATATGGTCCATGTGTATCTTGAGTAATCATCAACCACCACTAGAGTGTACCTTCTACCACTTAAACTTGTTGGCTCTACTGGTCCAAACAAGTCAAGGTGTAGTAGGCTTAAGGGCCTGGTTGATGATTCCACTTCCTTTGATTTGAATGATACCTTGGTTTGTTTTCCTTTTTGACAAGCATCACAGAGGTGGTCCTTTTTGAAGTTGATTTCAGGGAGTCCTTTCACCAATCCTCTTCTGGACAGTTTGTTGATTGTTTTGAAATTTAAATGGCTTAATTTGTTGTGCCATTCCCAACTCAAATTTGAATCTGCCTTTGTCACCAAGCAGATCCCTTCCTTTGCTGAGCTCCAATCAACAATGTACATGTCCTTCTTCCTTCTACCAGTGAGCACAATTTTGTCATTTTTGACATCTCTAATCAAGCAGATGTCTTTGGAGAATGTAACATTATAGCCATTGTCACAGAGCTGGCTTGTGCTTATGAGATTGAACTTTAATCCTTTAACATAAGATATGTTTTGGATTGTAAGTCCATTGATGGATAGGTCTCCAGCTCCTTTGGTTTCTCCTTGTTTTTCCACATTCCCAAAAGTCACTTTGGGTCCTTCTCTTGCCATATAGTTGAACAGGAGCCGCCTGCTGCCTGTCATGTGCCTGGAGCAGCCTGAATCTATGTACCATGTTTGTGAGTCAACTGCTCCAGCACCTTCCTGTATTCATCATTGTTGAGCAGTAGCCCACAAGTTAGTGGGCAACTTCCTTTGTACAAGTTTGGGCATCCATGCCCATCTAGAACCATTTAGTTCTAAGCAGATTGGTCTATAGCCATTTGAGGTGTTATAGTCATGGGGGATGGCTATGTATTTGTTAATCCTTTTCCTTCTTAAAATGGGAAATGGATTATTAGCTTTTGGAGGACACTGCTTAGTGTTATGATTGTGGTTGGTCTTATTGGTTGGTTGCCAACGGGTCCTTGGGGTTTGATGGTTGGGAAGTTTTTGTTTATACAGGAATTTGGATTTTGATTTGGGAGCAGGCAGGTTCCTTCTTGTGGGAATGTTTTGGGAGTTGGATTTTTGGTAGATTGGCTTTCTGGCATTTTCTTGGTGGCTAGTGGAGGGTGAGTTTTGAGTGAGTCTGGTAGGGGATACATATCCGAGGCCTCTTCTCTTCCTATTTAAAACAACTTCAGCAGTAGAGTCACTGGTTTTACTATCCATGATGAAGTTATTCATTTTATCTTTCAGCTCTTTGTTCTCCTCTTCTAAGACATTGTTTTTGGTTAAGGCATCTAGCAATCTTGTGTGAACAGCCTTAATGTCTTGTTTTAATCTATTATTTTCTGATCTTAAGAGAACATGGTGATTTTGGACTTTTTGGAAATCTTGTAATAAAGATTCCAGAGTGATATTGGTTGGTCCAGAATCACTAGAGCTATAAGAGGAGTAGGATGTTACCTCAACATCATTGTAGTGGTCTTTAGCCATTAGGCATTTGGGGGAGCTGCATTCATCATCTTCACTGAGCCATCTGCTGCTTTCTCCAGTGAGCCAGCTGCCGCCTTTTTCAGCCATCTGCCAGGATCCCAGGCATAGAAGTGCTTCTTCTGAGCTTTCAGATGAAGAGCTTTCATCACTTGAGCTGCTATCATCTTCAGATTGGGGTTCCTCCTTTTTCTTTTCACTTACAAAGGCTTGCCTTTTGCTTTTGAAGTCCTTCTTGTAACTAGCTTTGGGACCAGACCCCTGCTGCCCTTGATACTTCTGGGCTAAGGGCAGAGGGCATTCATTTTTGTAATGTCCTGGTTGCCTACAGTTGTAGCACAGGACAGTTTCCTCACTGGATTGAGGTCTCCCTTGTCTTCTAGGTGGCAGGTTGTATGCTTTCTTTGGAGCAGTTCCCTCCTTCTTCATGAATCTTTTAAATTTCCTCACAAACATAGCAAACTGCTCGTCAGTGAGGAGATTATTGAAGGATTTTTCAGTAGATTTTGAAGTGCTTGGCTCAGACACTAGAGCTAGTGTCTTGGATTCATCTTCCTTTTCCTCTTTGATCTCCTTCATTTCAAATTCATAGGCCTTGAGATCACTGAAGAGTTTGTCGGTTGACAAAGTTCTGAGATCTCTGCTATCTCTCATAGCAGTTACCTTCATGTCCCACGTTGATGGCAGGCCTCTCAAGACTTTAAGGGAAATTTCCTTTTGGGATAAATCTTTCCCTAGGTCTGAGACCTCTGCCACAATCTTCAGGAATCTGGACTCCATCTCATGGATGGATTCATTTGTCATCATTTTGAAATCCTCAAATTTCTTGAGGGCTATGGTTAGTTTGTTGTCTTTTTCCTGTTCATCCCCTGCTCCAATCTTTGTGAGCTCATCCCATACATCCTTTGCAGTTTCACATTTCCTGATTCTAGGAAATATGGATTCATCAACAGATTTAAAGAGAATATCTTTGGCAATGTTGTCAAGATTGTTTCTCTTCCTGTCTTCAGTTGTCCATTCCATTTTGGGTTTTGGAATGTACACATCATCTGTCCCTTCTGTGGTTCTGGATGTGATGACCTTCATTATTTTGATAGGTCCATCAGTAATTACTTCAAGCATCTCATCATGTAAAGCACTGAGATGTGCTCTCATCCGTATTTTCCAGTCATCAAATTTGTTCAAGTTGAACAGAAGATTCTTGGCTAACTGACTTTCCATTTTTGAAGGTGTTTGGGAAGTAGAGTGGTTTGGATCTTTAGTTCAAATTAGTCAGAAACTGACTCTAGGAACACTCCGCTCTGATACCACTTGATGGTCCCGGATAGGTTAAAAGTCTAGAGGGGGGGGTGAATAGACTTTTAAATCTTTTTCAATTTTACAAAGTTTTCCCTCTAGAAAAGTTGATCTATAATCTTTTGAGAGATTAGTAGATGCACAGCGGAAGTCTTTACCCTTTATGTAATAAGTGTTTGACCACTTTCTAATTTGGGGAATATTGGACTTAGATAGCTAGCAGTTGGCTTGGCAGTTAGCTTGGCAGTTGGCTAGATAGCAGGGAACTGCTGAGGTAATTGTTAGAGAAATATTGACTTTATGATGAAAGTGATGGTGAAACGTTGTTTCGAATGAAGAAAGATGTCTGAAAAAGTGCTTTAGTAAGATTAAGGAGAAGTCTAACTGGAGCAGTGGTCTTGGCAGTTGGGTGGTACAAAGGGAACTGCTGAGCCACCTGCTTAGGTTATAAGCCGATTTTCAGAGATCCTTTTAAGCAAAACTTTGTGTTGATGATGTTATGAGGATCTGGTAATGTTGAGTTGTTTAAAGGAAATATATGTATGTGAGCAGGGAGCTCAGCAGTTGGGTGGTACTGAGGAGACTACTGAGGCACCTGCTATATTTTGAAAGTGAATTTCCGGGAACTGATAGAACAACCTTTTTGGTAATGCTTTAGCAAGTGAACTGTATGGAGATAGCCTCAAAGAGTGTGAGTAATTAAGCAGAAGGATAAGCAGTTGGGTCAATTAAGACAACTGCTTAAGATGCTGCTAGCAAACTACAATCTTTATACGAGAAGTGCTGGGTGTGTGTTTTGTTGAATGAAGTAAAATCAACACACGATGTATCCTGGTTCAGAGGTGGTGTAATCCTCTTACGTCCAGTCCCACCCTATTTCAGATGGATTTCACTAAAGTATTTAGCCCAATACGCTTAGTGCCAATCTAGCCTTTACAATACTTAGGCCTAGATTGAAGGTTTTTCACAATGAGTATAACACCACTCAAAGTTACTCAGTCCTTAGACTTTTCTCTATTGATCCAGTGGGGATCAAAAGGTACTCTATCTATCTAACCACACTTTAGGATCAGAACAACTGTTCTTCTAAGTGTTTACAACAGTTTGATACAAGAAGGTTCTAATCTCCAACTAAGAACTAAGCTCTAAAATATGAAAGTGTTGAACTAATCTAAGAGCTTAGTGAAGCATGAGTCTAAGCAGAGAGTAAAGTTGAGTTTGCACTTTCTCTTTTGCTAGATAGCTTGGATATGCTTTAATGGAAATATTTCTCTACTTAGGATGCTCAAGCTTATCTTCGAACTCATGCTTCTACCTATATTTATAGGCCTTCATGGTTGATTAATCTCATTCGTTGGTTGAAATGGATTAATCCTTGTCGTTGAAGATCTCTGCTAAGGATAAGTAGTACAATTGTCTTCTTGTGCTGGAGTCTTTAATGTGGCTGTCTCCAATTAGTGCCCACTAGGAGTTCTGTCAAGTGTGCGTCCCATGCCATAGGACCAGTACTTGATTCAGCATTTAATGTTGGTCAAGCTCTGTCTTCCAATCATATACGTTCAATGCTATATATACCCATGAGTAGCACAAAAATGTGACATTTAATCTTTGAGCCAAATGCTATATATACCGGTAGGATCTAAATATCCTATTAAGGTAAATTACCTTATTGCATTTTTATTTTTCCGGTAATACTTCATTAGTTTCAAAAATTTGTACATTTATTTTGTCACTTAAGATTAAATTGTCCAAACTTTAATTAAGACATAATGTACTAAAATAGAGTATAGTGGCATCATCAAAATCTATCAAAATTGGGTACTAATATATACCCGATCGGGTATTCACTTGATTCGATTGTCCAAATAAAATCCGGGAACAAATGATCGTGGGAGCAATTTTTTGTGAAGATTTGTCACATACCCGATCGGGTATGCCGACATACCCGATCGGGTATGCCCAGAAAAGTGACTTTCTGGGCAATTTCCTAAGATACCCGATCGGGTATCCTATATACCCGATCGGGTATCAGACCCTGCAGCTCCCAAAAACCTATAAATACACCTCTTTCCTTCACAATAAAATTACCAATTCACATATACTCTTTAGCTCAGTTTAGATTAGTGTTTTCTTTATATTTTCTATCATGTTTAGTCTCCAAATGAGGAGCTAAACTCTTCCATCTTGGTTTTGCTACTTTGAAGCTTAATGAATTTGTAAGTTGTGAGTTATTCTCTTTAATCTTCTTCCTTGAATATTAATTCTTCCTTTAAATACTATTTCTATATCAATGTTGGGGAGTGTTACTAAGATGACAATTAGTTAACATCTTGACATTAGTTATAGTAATAATTATTTCTTCCTCTACGTTAATATTGGGGAGTGTTACTAAGATGACAATTAGTTAACATATTGATATTAACTATAGTAGGATTCATCTCCTTTAATATTCTTTCTTGAGTATTAATTAATTCCTATTCATATTTCATATTAATATTTTGAACATTACTTAAAGGATCAACTAGTTTTGTTTCATATATTAATTAATACTAGAATCGGTCGATTAATACGCTTGTTATTAATTCGGTCCTTTCATGGTAGTAAACTTGGATTATTAATGCATGCATCTCATGGTTAATAATCTAAGGGGAATTAATTATATTGATTAAACCAATAAACCGCTTGTGTTGAGGTTATCAACCTCAATCGTTTTCATCTTAAGTTTATTGCTACTATCAAGTTAATATACGACGCTTGTTCTATATTGACTCGATAGTAAGTTTTATTAATGAACGCTTCTCGTTATTAATAACTACCCTCGATGAACTGGATATACTCCTCGATTGAGTATTCGAGAGGAAGATAGTTAAAGATATAACCGGGATCGACGAACATTTCATTAAGTGGATAAAAGCAAAGCCAAGTATTCTTCTCATTAATTAAACTCATTTAAGTCATTCATCTTAGTGTTAATTAAATCAAATCAAATCTAAAAAAACCCCCTTTGTTACTAGTTAATTAAAAAGAGAAATATTCCTTTCCCTGTGGATACGAACCTTACTTCGCTATACTACGTATTAGTGTCGTATTGATATTTATTTTGAGTGCACCTCACGACAAGTGCACGTCAAATTTGGCGCCGTTGCCGGGGAAAGGAAATTATTTTTCTTTTTATTTTATCTTTTAAAAAATCAAAAACAAAAAAAAAATTAAAAAAAAAATATATAAATAAAAATCTTACTTTTCTATCTTCTGAGCTTTCATGAGTATATGGATACCAACACATCATCCCTAGAGAGTCAAATTTCCGACTTGACTTCTCTAATAAAGGAGTTTATTTCATGTTCAAAATCTCAAGATGTCCATACATGCAACATTTGCATGTCACACACAGGCATCTTACGGATTTTTGCCCAGAGCTTCAAAAAGAATACTTTGAACAAAGGAATGATGTTGGTTTCCAAGAGAGGTATGATTCATTCTCCAACACATATAACCCATACTCAAGTTCTTATTCCAGCATGTCCACTGACGACATGATCCGAGCTCTCACTATCAATGTGACGAATATGCAACAAAATATGTCACAATGCCCGCAAGAAACAGTGTCCAACGAACAGAACTTGGACAATCAGTTGAAAGAAATGTCAAGCATTGTGAACCACATGGACGAGGAGGAGGAGGAAGAGGAGCTTACGGAGAAAGCTCAACCGGAGGAGGAACCTCAAAACTCAACTCCACCACCGGCCATTCCTGAAATCATGCCACCATTTCCTGAGACTCTAAGGGAAACACAAAGGGTGGAGAACGACAAAGACATCTACGAAATCTTCAGCAATTGTGAGTATCATTTAGATTTCTCTTCGTTCACAAATATGCAGGGAATAACGATGGAGTTACGCAAACATTTCATACTCCCTCTTATACCACCCAGATCAAAACCCCTTCGATTGACCATGCTAAGTGAAAATCATGGACCCTCACTCTTACAATATGAAGTGATAGAAATCCGGATATTTGATCCTGGAAAGATTGTCAAAATAAAGGGTCGACAAATTGAGCCTTTCTATAAGAGTCACTCGGGTGAAAATGTGAAGAAGAGGGATCATCACGATCCAAGCCTAAAGGACTGAAATTAAAAAAGATGGTGTCGTGCCACGACGTTAAATAAGGCGCTTTTTGGGAGGCAACCCAAGTGAGGTACATCATTTTGTGTTTATTTTATTTTTTTTCTTTTTCTTTCCCCTACACAACCTCCTTTTCACCTCTTTTCATCTCCTTTTCACCTCTTTTCATCTTTAATCTTTCAAAACACCATCCAATTCCACCCCAATCACCCCAACCCTCATAACCATATCCTTCTTTTTTTAAAAATCTATCCAAATCCTCCACCAAACCCCACACACAAAACAATCATAATCTTGTTCTCATCACTTTCCTCTTACTCCACATACCCTCTAATCCATAAACTCTTACACTCACCCCTCTCCCAAACCACAATTTTATATCTTCAAAAAAACCCAAAAAAAAGTGATGGCGATAACGAGCACTGGGGACAGTGCTCCGAGCTAAGTGAGGGGGAGTCACTCATTGGTACGCAATTAATTTTTCTACCTTGTAACTTGCATTATTTTTTTCACAAAAAAAAAAAGAAAAGAGAAATGCTAGTTAGGTTGAAAACCCAAAAATGGGCAATCTAAGAAAAAAGGGCTTATAAAAAAATGAGTGAGTTGGAAAGGATGGAAAAACAAAAAGAGATGCTAGGATGAAAACCTGAAAAGGCTCCTAGGCAAAATGAGAGATATGAGAGATATATTTGTTTTTGCAGAACATCATTTAATCTCTTGACAGAAAAGAAGAATAAAAGAGGTGAAGAAAAAAATGAGCATAGAAGGCCATGAAACCCAAGAAGATGTTTTTTTTATAGAGCTAAAAACTCAATGTAAATAAAAAAAAAATGTTTTATCCTTGGTGGTCTTTTGCTTTTTCTTGTTGATTGTTGAACTTTTGAGGATTTGGAAGTATTAAACATTTGACTTTACTCGAGGACGAGTAAAGAAGCTAAGTGTGGGGGAGTTGATATTCGTGTAATTTCCGATTGTATGTTTGTATTTTTAACAAGTTTTTATTAGTTGTAGTTGTGGAAATTACACACTTTTGGTGTAATATTTTATTTTCATTTTTATTTGTAATTTGTTTAGATTAGGATTATTCTGAGCTAAACAAGTCAAAGATCATCGAAGGGATCAAGATTGGACCTTAAAAGATCAAGGAAAGTGCAAGGAGACAAGAAAGATTTCGATTTGGAAAAAATACTCATGTACCCGGTCGGGTATTGCCTATACCCGATCGGGTATTCACTTGATTCGATTGTCCAAATCAAATCCGGGAACAAATGATCGTGGGAGCAATTTTTTGTGAAGATTTGTCACATACCCGATCGGGTATGCCGACATACCCGATCGGGTATGCCCAGAAAAGTGACTTTCTGGGCAATTTCCTAAGATACCCGATCGGGTATCCTATATACCCGATCGGGTATCAGACCCTGCAGCTCCCAAAAACCTATAAATACACCTCTTTCCTTCACAATAAAATTACCAATTCACATATACTCTTTAGCTCAGTTTAGATTAGTGTTTTCTTTATATTTTCTATCATGTTTAGTCTCCAAATGAGAAGCTAAACTCTTCCATCTTGGTTTTGCTACTTTGAAGCTTAATGAATTTGTAAGTTGTGAGTTATTCTCTTTAATCTTCTTCCTTGAATATTAATTCTTCCTTTAAATACTATTTCTATATCAATGTTGGGGAGTGTTACTAAGATGACAATTAGTTAACATCTTGACATTAGTTATACTAATAATTATTTCTTCCTCTACGTTAATATTGGGGAGTGTTACTAAGATGACAATTAGTTAACATATTGATATTAACTATAGTAGGATTCATCTTCTTTAATATTCTTTCTTGAGTATTAATTAATTCCTATTCATATTTCATATTAATATTTTGAACATTACTTAAAGGATCAACTAGTTTTGTTTCATATATTAATTAATACTAGAATCGGTCGATTAATACGCTTGTTATTAATTCGGTCCTTTCATGGTAGTAAACTTGGATTATTAATGCATGCATCTCATGGTTAATAATCTAAGGGGAATTAATTATATTGATTAAACCAATAAACCGCTTGTGTTGAGGTTATCAACCTCAATCGTTTTCATCTTAAGTTTATTGCTACTATCAAGTTAATATACGGCGCTTGTTCTATATTGACTCGATAATAAGTTTTATTAATGAACGCTTCTCGTTATTAATAACTACCCTCGATGAACTGGATATACTCCTCGATTGAGTATTCGAGAGGAAGATAGTTAAAGATATAACCGGGATCGACGAACATTTCATTAAGTGGATAAAAGCAAAGCCAAGTATTCTTCTCATTAATTAAACTCATTTAAGTCATTCATCTTAGTGTTAATCAAATCAAATCAAATCTAAAAACCCCCCTTTGTTACTAGTTAATTAAAAAGAGAAATATTCCTTTCCCTGTGGATACGAACCTTACTTCGCTATACTACGTATTAGTGTCGTATTGATATTTATTTTGAGTGCACCTCACGACAAGTGCACGTCATTACCCCTGCTCCGAGTGTGGGCCCCACGTGGAATTTACTCTTCACGCAAAAGAGATAACAAAAATTTACAACCTCGTCAATTCATTACTAGATACGCCATGTTCAATACATAATTTACATAAAGGTAAATATATTTGGGGACGGTGTTACAGTTTATTCTTTGTTGCACTTGAATAAAGTATTGAGTGTGTATACTTTATTTTTCATAATAGTTCTTTGTTTTGAGTAGATTTAAATACATTTTTTTCTACTTCCACATCTTTAATGATAGTTTAATACATTATTAATAAAGAATATACTACATGTGCATATTATAGAAAGGGGTTTCTATTATATTTGAATGAGTATAATGCTACAATGAAATGTGTACACACAAATGAATATTTGAGCACATTAGACAATTCAAATGATCTTTTACATTTTTCGATACTCAATTCGTAAGTTATGTGTGTCATTTGGTATGGGTGTTAAGCTCATTTTAAAATGCTATATCAATGCATATCTCAAGAGTATAATATTACACTAGATTGCATATTAGATTGACATATTGAATTCATAGCAGTTGAATATAGATATAATTTCAAAAAAAATTAAAAAGGAAGAAATTAAGAATAAGAAAGTGAACTAGAAGTTATGGCAACATAGATCGCGACATTTAAATGCAGACTTCTAATGCTCAATATAGAAGACTTGATGCTCAATGAAAAATGTCTTGATACTCAACTAGCAGTACTTACGATTTTTATACAATGCATATTCAAAAGTACAATATTGAATTAATTCCACTTTTGGTCCTATGAGTTTTATGTCGTTTCCACATTTAATTCACGTCTTTCACTTTGTCCACTTTTGGTACTTGACTAATGTTTCTTGACCATTTGTTCTCCTTCTCCGGGGATTTTAACAACTGGAAATATTGCAGGAAGGACCATATATGAAAAAAATTACAATAGTCATGTATCAAAAGTGGTCAAAGACGTGAACCAATTGGGGAATCGGTGCAATATTCGTCAGACCAAAAGTGGAATTTATTCTATTGGAACTCATACGAGTTGCTTATAGATACTCCGTATAATTTAAGATATTTTATAAACGAAAAAAAGTGAATTAGAAGGTATGAAACAAAGATCACGATGTTCAAAATTAGACCCCTAATACTCTTTTTTTTAAAACCCGAAAGGCAAACCACCTATGTCGGTGGGGAAAATGCCGGGGAACATTTGTCAGATTTTATTAAAAACCAGTCAAAGATACAAATAGAGAGGGGGACCAAACCAAAACCTCTCCGAAAGAGGCATTACCTCTTTAAAAAACATGGACAAACAAAAACGAGAACAAAAAAAATGTCTTCATTGGGGGGGCTAAACCTGACCCAATGGAAAATACAACAGAATTAATAAAATCTAAAATAACTAAGACCAAGTTTATCTGTAAGCAAGGCTTTCCTAATATGGCAAGGAATGTCCACATATTTGTCAATAACATTAAATTTATCTGAATTGCATCTGGATAAGAAATGAGCGGGCCAGTTTCCTTCCCTCAGTATATGTCTGAACTGAACAACACCAGCAACTTTCCATTTCGTCATCTCGTCCACCATATCTTTTTTTCCCCCAAAATTATTCCCAAAAGCAATCGCTTCTATAGCTTCGCTGGAGTCTGATTCCACTTCAAGTCTTCGGTAACCATGCTGAATCGCCCAGCTCACTGATACAAAAAGCGCAACAACCTCAGCATCTAAAGCAGATCTGGCCGATATAGGAAAATGGAGAGCAAAGAGGAATTGTCCAGCCTGGTCTCGCGCCATTCGAACTGAAGGAGGCATCAACGTTCATCTTCAGATCAAGGACAGGAGGCTTCCACTTAACAAGATGAAGTCGGGGCTTCAGACACCTAAAATTTTCAGGTATAAGTCCCTCTTCGTATAAAAACGAGTTAACATCTACAGACCGAATCGTGCTCAGCTTAGCAACAGCCCAATCTTGAGTAAAATGTTTAACTTGTTGGATAACAGCTCGACTGGCTGGTATATTCTGTAAATCTCCCCAAACCATTTGACAATAAATCTTCCATAGATGCCAGGCAATGATTCCTACCATGTTGTGTTTAAATATATCCCAAATCGATTTATATCTAGCTTCCAACCACCATAAAATAAGAACCTGCCTGATAGAGATAGGACCAGCCGGATAAGGGATTTCAAAAATTCCCATAAAGTATTCCCAAACACCCCTGACCTGGGAGAAGTTGAATAAAATATGATCCATATGAATAGAATCCCTTTTACAAAATGGACAAATAGTAGGATAAATTGTAAGATTGAATCTAATCTTATTGTATTGCTTGGTGTGCCAGGAATGCTTAAAAGAGAAGGTCTCAGCTCTGCACCATCTGATCACCTTGAAAGCAGAAGCCAGAGTAAAAATCCCCTTATTTTCAGGTAGCCAAATAATCTCTCCATTGCATCCTTCTGAAATAAGTGTGATTCCTAAATCATGTGTAGCACAAATTCTCTTCCATATATATGAATCAGAACTCTTTGGAACCATATTAGTACCCCGTGGATATCTGGAATGACAAAAGGAGGCCCAAATTGAATTGTTACTTTTCCACTTCCACCATAACTTAAGGGAAAGAGCTTTTTCAATATCAGAAAGCAACCTGATGCCCAACCCTCCTTCAGTTGTGGGTAAACAAATATCTCTCCACTTTAACCAAGGATATTTGTTCTTATTATCCCTTAAACCCCAGAAGAAATGTGACATTTTCCTCTCTAAAATCCTGATAACAGATTTAGGTAAAGTATCCACAACTAGAATATGTAGAGGAATAGTATTCAGAACATGCTTGATAAGAATAACCTTGCCCCCCTGACTGAGATTCCTTTGTTTCCAGGTGGTCAACCTTTTATCAAAAGCTTGAATAACATCTGAACAGTAATTGATCCTGTTAATACCTTTATGGAGAGCTGAGCCCAGGTATTTCATTGGCAGGTTCACCTTAGTCATTCCAATAAGCCTTTCAATTCTTCTAAATCCAACCAAGGAAGTTTTACCACAACAAAAATTACTTTTGGTAAAGTTAATTGTCTGTCCCGAAGCATTCTGATAAAGGTCAAGGAATTTTTTGAAATTCAAAATAGACCTAGCTTCTCCATTCATAAATATTAATATGTCATCCGCAAAACAGAGATGTGTTACTGGGTGTCCAAAACGACCAAGCCAATATGGCGTAATAGTATTAGATGACATAAGAGATTTGATACCTCTAGAAAAAGCCTCAGTAGCCAAAATGAATAGGAAGGGTGATAGAGGATCACCCTGTTTTACTCCTCTGCCAGGCTTAAAGAAACCTTTAGGGGAGCCATTTATTAGAACAGAGAAATAAGTGGATTTAAGATGACCCATGACCAGATTGATGAATATATCTGAGAAACCAAATTTTAAAAGAGTGGCCTGGATAAAGTCCCATGAAATTCTGTCAAATGCCTTGGCCATATCAAGCTTAACCACCAAATTATTACCTCTCACCTTCTTATCAATGGAATTGATCATCTCTTGAGCCACAAGAATATGATCACAAATGTCTCTACCATGCATAAAACCTGCCTGTTCAATCGAAATGAGTCTGGGCAAAATCGTGCTAAGTCTAGATGCCAAAATATTTGTGCAAACTTTGCTAATGAAATTTGAAAGACTAATAGGTCTGAAATCCGCAAAGGTTGACACTTTATTTTTCTTAGGTATGAGGACAATAAGAGTACTAGACATAGCCTTGGGGATATGGTTTCCTTGAAAGAAGTCTTGGACAGCACTAACCACATTCCAGCAAATAATATCCCAGCATTTTCTAAAGAAAACGCCATTATAGCCATCAGGTCCAGGAGCACCATTTTTATTTAGACCCCTAATACTCAACAAAATAAGCTTGATGCTTAATAAAGGTACATTGATATTCAACTAAATGAAGCCACAATTTTCAACTAAAATTACCAAAATGCCACCGACTGTACAGTGCACACCGTACAACTGATGGTACGATATACAGACTCTCACTTACTTAGGATATTATTGTTCAAATACATATATATCATACTAGTGATTGTCTCTAAGACATACATATAACAATCTCCTACTTGGCCTAGTGCCAATCACCATCGAATCTAACACCTAGATTCTCAAAATGTCTAGTCCGTCTTATTCATAGCTCAAAGGTTGGAATAGCGAAATTGTCCTTAGTGGGAACACATTCTATTGTTGCTTCTCCTCTTGCTATCAGCTCTCGAACCACACGATAGTGCTTTGGAACATGTCCATTATTTTTGTTGCATCTTGGTTCCTTTGTTTGTGCAATAACAATGTATTATCACAATAAATAGTTATTAGACATCAATCATTCAAGATCACCTCTAATTCGTTGAGAAACTCGTGCATCCAAATGACCACCTCAGTTGCTTCTAATGTAGCAATGTGGTGGGACAGAGTAGTCGAGTACGCAGTAGTCTCTTGCTTGGAAGTCTTCCATTCCACTACTGCTCCATTAAGATTGAAAACATATCCTGATTGTGACTTATACTCATCGATCATTATCATTCATGAAGCTAGCATTAGAGTAATCAAATATTGTTATTTCATCCTGACCACCATAAATCCAGAAATATCTTTAATTCGTCTAAGATACTTATGAATTGTCTTAACAGAACTCCAATGTCGCTCACTTGGGTTATTTTGATATCAATTAACCACATTAAGCGCATAAGCCACATATGACCTAGTCTGGATCATAACGTACATAATTTATCGAATAGCAAAAGCATATGGAATTCCTTTCATGTATTTTGATTTCATCGTCAATCTAATGACTATCCCTCTTAGAAAATGATATCTCATGACTCATTGGATTCTTCCATTCTAAATCATTGTACCGTTTTGTTAGTATATGTGAATTGCGAAAGACGCAACATCCTATTAACTCTATCTGAATAATTTCAAGGATATAACACGATTCACATGGATCTTTTATCATAAACATTTTAGATACCAAATTTTCACACATTTCAATGAGGGGATGTGATTCCTTGTGATAAAAAAAATGTCATCAACATATATGACTATAAAGATCAAGCATTGTTGATGTGCTTTGTAAACATGCAAGCATCCTCGTTGCTTCAAATGAAGCCAAATGATTTGGATACTTAGCCCAAATGATCAAAATCGATATTCCAACTCCTAGAGGCTTGCTTTAGCCCATAAATGAATTTATCCAATTTGCATACTATTTGGATATGACATGTATACTAACCTTCAGGTTGTACCATGTACACCTCCTCCTTGAGGTTTCCTTTAAGGAATGCAACTATGACATCGATTTGTAAAATCCCATAATCATATATGTAATTATTGCACGTAAAATTCCAATAGACTTGAGTTGTGCAAATGGATAATGGGTCTCACTATAGCCAGTTCCTTCTTTTTATTATAGATTTGATCCACAAATCTCACCTTGTATGTTTGCACCTTGCCATCAGCATTAAATTTGTTTTTGAAAATTCATTTGCATCGAATTAATTTAACCCCTATAAGCTTGTTCATCTATCCATTTTAATAACATATATTTGAATGAGATGATATGAATATGAGGTTCCTCCATAGCAAGTATTTCCATAGTTCTTGATTTTATCGATTTTATCAAGCTATCGGGCATAAACCCAATATTCTACGAGTTTGTCATCAGCCTTCTCATCTATTTTGAATTGATCTTGATGCCTCGGTCTCCGCCTGAACCACTTCCTTCCTTTATTCTCATAAAGGTTAATTATATGATTTACAGTCAAACTAATTTTTTGAAGTGGTGGACGCTCAATCTGATTGGATCGTTGCTTGTTCACTGGATTAAAATAATCTTATGGATGGAGTTTATGAAGATGATTTGCATTCATTTTTTTAATATTTTTATATGTTTACTTTATTACCGTTTTTGCTTAATTTTACGATATTTATTCTTGTTCTTTCGTTGGTTTAGTTGATAGTATAGGATTTTTCTGTTTGCTTAGAAGTAAGAGGACCTTTGTGATTAATGATAGCTTCAAGTTTAAGTGGTGGTTAGTGATTCGAGTTGCTCTTGTTATAAGGGTGATCATTTCCATATCTAATCGTTAGACATATATATCTAGTGATTGTTTATGTTCTTTGTCCATTGTACTCACAGATATCTATTTTGAATTAATATAAATTTGGCATTTACTATTAAAAAACTTTGTATTGTGGTTAAATAGATTAGTTTTAATGTCTATATAGAAGTTTCGTAGAGTACAATGTACCTCTCAATTAAACAACACAACAAGGTAATTAAAAGGAATATTGCACTCGTCCTCAAATGTGTGTGTGTTGGTAGTTGATTACCAAAATATATGATTGTGTTGAGATGACGAATGCAGATCATCATCATCATCGCGAGATGGGGAATGGACATGTCGACCTTCGTATGATGTTATTACCATTCTTGGATCCTCTGCTAACCTCTCCACGCGTTTCTTAACCCGACAATTATCTTGCGTGCATCTATAATAACTCCTGCATTTGAAGTAAGATTATTTGGGTTTCATGGTCAACTTTACAATATTATTAACAATGTTCAAAATATTAGAGTATGACAATGTACAATAGCTTGTGGGGAAAACAATATAAACTAAGGGAAGAAACAAGGATATGATAGATAAAAACAAGGATATGATAGATAAAAGAAATTCCATGATTGGAAACTATAACACAGTATCAAGTTTCATAATATTCTTATTCACTTTTTGAGTTTTAATATAGTTTCAAGTGTACTATCAACAGTTCAACCCATTTAAGTTGTAATTATAAGTTGTAATTGTTAGTTGTAGCTTAGATTTTATATGGAAATTTTACCTTCTATCAATAAAACATGATCCCCAGACTTTTTTGGGATTAAGACTTTGATAGAATGTTGTTGTTGTATATATCAATAAAACATGATAAACTCAATTGGAAACTTTAAACATACAGGAGGCGGTGATATTTTGGTCCATGAGTAAGATAAAACGACTAATCTTGAATGTAAGAATAATGGTCATTGTAGATTTCAATCATGAGTACAAAACAATTGTGATTTCAGAAGGCACTTGCAAGTCATTAAGTGGTAACTCTTAAACAGAAGTGTGGTGGCATGTTCAAATAAGTGAAGACCATTGAAGGTATTTGTAAGAGGAGGGAGTTGAACATTAGAAAGTTATAAATAAATAAAAGTGTACCCCATGTTATTTCCTTAGAGTGAAAGTATCAATTAACATTAATGATGTTATGGCTTGATCAAAGCATTCAGAAAAGATGGAGGAGCAAATTTGCCAACTAAGAACAAGAACGAAACAAAGAAACAGGCCCGGATAACTTAACACGCGAGCAGCCCACTTAGGAAGTATTTGCTAAAACTTAAAAAAAGTTCTTTTCAGCTATTGACTTTAAAAAGATGAAATAAAGTATTTTCAAATGACATCTTCTACTTAAGTTAAGCACTTAAAAGCTAAAAGCTGAAAGCAGGTGAAAGAGTGTTTTAAACTGCTTTTCAATTTTTCTATTACACAAAAAACACTTATTCTATCAAACACTACCAACTTTTACCTTTTAGAAGCACTTTTTTCTCAATCACTATCAACTTTTACCATTAAGTACTTTATCCAAAATCACTTTAAAAAAATCATTTTTTGAAGTATAAGTAATCACAAACACTCCCTTAGAGAACCTAATTACTCCATAATATTTCAAAACTAGATTTTGTATTCCATTTTGAAGTCATTTGAGTTTGCACCTAAAGTTCCAAAAATGGATGCAAATGAGATATGAATCTAATTAGGATTTCAAAATCAAAGAATTGAAAACAATCTATTTCTATTCAAATGTTGGGGTGAGAGTACAAACTCAAAAGATTGTAAAAACAAGTGATGCACCAGCAAATTTTGTAGTGAAGAAGTTTACAAGCTAAATTAAGGGGAAGAAAGTGATGGATGTCTCTGTTCTAAAAGTTTGGCAATACGGGCCAGTATATAAGGTGGCAAGCATAATAGTTACTCCTCAAAGTGATGGCATAGTAGTACTAGATAGGCATGAGACCAACTTAGGTTTATATGGTAGTATTAATGTCATAAATTGGAGTATTTTATAAACATTTTAATAATTATTTTAATGTAGAAAAAAATACATAGTACTCCTCTATTGGAATATCACATTTTTACTAGGACTAAGCAAAACAGTTTGGTTCAACTAGAGCAGACCAAATCAAACTTAAAAGTGGTACTTTGATTCATTTGGGTTCACTGAAGTAAACCATTTGGTAACCATATAGTCAAATTGAATGGCTTGTTTTGGTTTAGTCTTAAATAAGAAAAACCCATACATCGAATTAAACAATGTTTAATATTACCTCTGTCCCGGTGAACTTTTCCAAGTTAGAAATATATGAGAAATAAGAAAAGTGAAAGTTGTGTGGTTGTGGTTTGTGCAGAAGAGAAAGAAATGAGTTGAACCACAAATTAGTTACTTTAATAGGGAAGCGATAAAGTTTTTCGGGGTAACTAAAAAGAGAAAGTTGGCAAAGTTCAATTGAACTAAGAGAGTATTTATTAAAATTATTTATATTTGTCTATAGACTACCGTCTTCGCGTGTAGGCTAGAAATAAGTAAATTATACATGGAAAACAATGTGTAAATGTAAAAGCATTGGAGTGACTAAGAAAACTGATTCCATGTAAGGGGTGTTTGGAATTGATTCTGCTTCTGCTTCTTTTTTAAAGCAGAAGCAGAATCAGTTTTTCAGAAGCGGATCTCCCCCAGCTTCTAAAAAAACTGATTTCAGGAATAAGTTAGAGCACCAGAATCACTTCTACACTTTCACCCAAACACTTCGACTTCTGCTTCTGCTTCTGCTTCATGGAAGAGCAGAAACAGTTTTAAGAATCATATCCAAACATTCCCTAATTTTTGCACAAGTAATTTATACGTAGTATCTTCCACGGCAAAAATAATACGTACGATTAGTATACTACTACAGTACTACGTACTAGATATTGCTACAAAAATGTATTGAGTTCATTGTGTGTGGTTATTTTCATTCTTTTTACAAATAGATCTACTCTGTAGACTGTAGTATATTGTTGTGTTGCCAACATATAACGGTATGTGAAATAATGAAATGAAAATTTAGTGCCTATTTGGTAATTCTTTTTTTCGGCTTATCAATTTTTTCGTCAAACACGTAACTTTTTATTTCATGCGCTGAATTATATAATAATAAGAAAAAGTAAGGTTGGAGTTACTTTTCTAGTTGTATTGACTGAAGTTACTGTAAAAGATGACTATAGCTATTTTTTCATATAATTTTTTCATTATTTATAAATAAAAAAATATTTTAAATATTTTCTTTTCATAAATCAGCAGAATCAGTCAATTCAGCTACTTAAGCCATAATTTCATAAATTTTAATAGAATCAATCAGCCAATTTTAATGTTATCAAATAGGCTCTTATAATTAGATTTGGAAAAAAAATGAACAAAATGTTTTTATAAGGTGAAGTGGCGAACCTTTTTAAAATGATGAAATAATTAAAGTAAAAAAGAATACGGAGTACCAAACTCCACTACCACCCTGGAAAGAGCCTTCGTTGTCAGTGGCTTTTATGAAACACTGTTGGTCAACTTTTACTCGAGCACAGTGTAGATTAATTCCACAGATGAATATTGTTCATTATAACCACCATAATTGCATTGCAATAATTATCAGATCATCAGCGTATCAAATCGCCTTCCATAAATTCATATCGATCAATATATGTTCCTATAATCATTTTGGGTATTACAACATTCACATTAGAGGGTTCAACACCAGTAATTAACTGCATGGGTTCGCATAAATTAGTCTAAGAAAACATTTGCAATATAATTTAGAGCAAACCTAAAAATTGGTACTAAAATTTGCAATGTACTAAAATTGTACAAATTGTGACAGAAACGATTAAACGAATTAGTTATAAATATGTTTTAGTAATAAAATGAATAAAAATTACGTATTATATGAAACAGGTTAATATTGTCATTCAATTATAATGTCAATTTATGTCTTACTTGTTTTGATTATTACACAATTTACGCAAAATTAAAAGTCTATTATTTGAAAAAAAAATAGGGAAAACTGTCAATTTGTTCAGCGTACTTTCATGAAAAAGTCAATTAGGTCCAATGTTCAGGGATTTGATTGATCTTTTTAAAAGTATGAGGACCTAATTGACTTTTTAATGAAAGCACAAAGACCAAATTGACAACAAAATATACACTCCGTAATATATTAGACCAGTTGAAAAAAGAATTAGGAACCAACTCTTAAACTCATGATTACAGTGGTGAGAGTTTAGTGGTAAAGCATTGGAAATACAAAGATTTGCTGAAAATAATTATACCATATACTCCGTATATCATTGTGATGGGGAACTTTATTAAAATCATATTTGAAAAAAATAAATTTTAAAAGCAAAAAGTAAAAACAAAACGAGGTAACAATTTGCTTGTAAGTTCAATTCACCTTTTTAATTGTCATGTAAGACATGTAGTTAAATTATCATCTGAACATGCACTAATTGCCCGGATCCTCAAAATGAACTTCCAGGAAAAGGTACTTTCTATAGAATCTTTTAGATTCTTTTTGAACCGGTGGACGTAACTCAACTGGTAATGAGAGAGTGTCACAAGGGTTAGATTCCGGGTTCGACTCCCGGCAACTGCGATGAGAGCTTACTTAATAGAGGGCCTCTGCAAGTACCGGGAACGGAGCCTCACTCTCTATCTGTCAGATTGTGATTATAGTCCAATTTACATCCTCTCATCGTGCCGTCCGGTCGGTGTTGGGAGCCCCTCAGGGATGATATGTCATCCTTTTTTTAGATTCTTTTTGTTGTATTTGCTATTCAAATAGCGAAATAGGAGTATTACACTTTTCGACAGCAGAGTTAATTAGGAAATTACTCCATGTTTTTCATCTTTTTTTGTATGGTTGATACTTAAATTAATTAGATCTCAAGCTATTGTACAATGTTCCAACTGATCAATTGTGGGAGCATTTTCCTATATATGAAACTCTAATACTACGTATAATGGACCATTTACTTCGAAGTGAACCTAGACTCTTCTAGGTCATTTTATGGGTTCACCTCATTTGTTTAGTGTTTAAGATTAAACCATTTTTTATATAAGGTACTTTTGTCAAGAAATTAATTTTAGATAAACTCTCAATTTGTTATTTTAATATAAGCCACATTCTTTCAAAAAGATAAGTTCTCAATTAATCGTTTCTTTCTGAATCTCAAGTTCTCCTTAATTTATAACTAGTTTTAAAATTCTCTACAGTTAACCTACGTCCCATCAATCGTTTATTACATTCATTCATTCATTCACATGTATGAAGCTAATATAATAAATATCCAAACACATACTTCCTCTATGATTGAGTTTGCTTGTAAATGAATCTGAATGCATGAGTCAAATATACATATTTGTCTAAGCTATTCGATTTGATTTGGATAATTTTATACTCTAATTTCAATAATATTTATTTGTTTATATATCGATCATAAATAGTACTCCGTATTATATTCATGTTGGATTTGGCTAATTATTTTACATATGACCATTTTTTTCTAATGTGTGTGTTATGTTTATATTGAGATTAATGAAAATGAAAGTATATCAATAACTAATTAACTACCGTTGCATATCATTTGTTTCTTTTTTTGCTTGATTTTTATTTGAACTGTGAAAAATCAATATTCTGAATGCTGAAAAAAAATTAGACACGTAGAATTAGAAACATAAGGACTGTGGAACTATTAAAAAATCAAAAAAATCATTGAAATAAAATTTATTTACAAAATATGTCTAAATTTAGTATATATGAGTATGGTGTCATTGTCACTTAGAAGTAAAAATTGAACATAAGTTACACTCTAGTCACTAGTCATATTTTTGTAAACAATCTTAATTTTAATTATAAATATGTAATTATTTCAACTTTTATAAACGTTTTAAGGAACTTTTATCAAAATTCCCTTGCCAGTTTTGTCTAAAAATAATGATTTCCGCATGTCTGATTTCACATTTCGCGTTACATACATTCCAAGCCCTCTTCCGATCTCCTCCTATATATATATATATATATATATCACAAATATTCCGGTCAGGAAATTCCTGACCGGAGCCCCGTCCGCCCTCCTCCATTTGTTCTCGTCAAGTCTAGTTCATCCATACCAAATTTCAGAAACAAATTCAATCGGGAAGGTCATCAAATGATTTTTGCAAGTTAACTGGTCCGGAATATGTATTTTCCGGACCAGTTAACTTGCAAAAATCATTTGACGGCCTTCCCGATTGAATGATTTGCTCAAAATTGGTATGGATGAACTAGACTTGATGAGGAACATACACAAAATATTTGAGCAAAAAATACCACCGGGAAGGCCCCCCAAATGGAGGAGTCCGGATGGGGCTCCTGTCCGGAATTTCCGGACAGGAATAGCTCTCTCTATATATATATATGCCTCAACCAACAAACACACGCATCTTAAATTATTTTAGGTGAAACTCTTGATTTTAATCACAAACCACTCCATATACAGGTTGCAAGTGATTTAATATTTTATTTGATTTGTAATTCCAATTAGTATGTGACTAATAATTACATACTTATGACTAAAATAAACGATGTTTACAAAAATGTGACCAGTGACTAGAGTAGTAATGAAATCATAGTAACTTATTTTAATTTTATAAACTTAGGTTACTATGACACTACATTATTGTAGTAACTATTAGTCATATTTTTATAAATAAGTATGTTTTTATAATATTTTTGAAAAAAATCCATAAAAGTTTAAGCATTTTCTAAAAGTGGAAAGTCGATCACTCCATGTAATATATTACTCCCTCCGTCCCAGGGAGAAGTTCCCACTTTCCTTTTTTGGTAGTCCCAACAAAAAGTTCCCATTTCCTTAAATGGAAAGTTATCCTACATCAAAACAGTGTCAAACAGTGCAAAACAGTGCCAAACAGTGTCGAAACAGTGCCAAACAGTGTCGAAACAGTGCCAAACAGTAAAATTTACCCCTCAGTAACTTTATTTCCTAAATATGTGTAAAAGTCAACCCGGGAACTTCTCCCTGGGACGGAGGGAGTACATATTTATGACTAAAATAAATGATGTTTATAAAAATGTGACCAGTGACTAGAGTAATAATGAAATCATATTAACTTATGTTCATTTTATAATATTTGTTGAGGTTTATTCCTTCAACCCTCGGGTCCAACACGTAAGCCCAAGAATTTCGAGTGGATTGTTTTAGTGCGAATGATTAACTCATCCCACAGCAAGTAAGATGGGCTAAGAGAATGATGAGCAAATAAAGGATCAGATATTATTAATGATGAATAACGCCCCGATACAATACACTTACTAAGACCGAAGGCTGTTCGTCCTGTACTGCAGTTGAAGAGCTGCGAGTTATAAGCTAGGAATGCTAAGGCTAATAAGTTGCCAACCAAAAGTTCCTTTACATGGAGGGAAAGCCTCCTATTTATAGGGAAAAAGGGATAGGGGAAAAGCCTAACCTAATGGGCCGGATGGGCCGAAATGGGCCTGATAGGCAGAAAATAGGTCCCGTTGATCGGGCTCCGTACTACGTACAGTCTTGGAGTTCTGAACTGTAACAACATTTTTGAAAAAAATCCGTAAAAGTTTAAGCATTTTCTAAAAGGCGGAAAGTCGATCACTCCATGTAATTAATTAGTTTTTGGACATGTTTAATTGCACCCTAAAAATCGTGAATATTGATTTTTATTAATTCCTCGCTTTCGAGCAAACGACCAAATCCTTCGAGAAGGTGTATACACTAAATCAAAGTATTAATTTATCAAAGACCAATTAGTTTAACTGGATTAACTACTCCTATATATGTCAAACACCCACTAAAGCAAGTTTAATTATAAATTTACTACTCCTGTACTCGAGTACTACGTAAAATGACAAAGCTAGCTAGCTTTGCTAGGTATATTGATTGTATAGGTGTTATTGGACTTGTGATTGAAATTCACATATATAGCTTTAATATAATTAAGGTTGTCCATTGTAATGTTACTTAATTAAAGTAAAGATAGGAATGAAACAGTAATTATATGTATAGTAGCTAATAGTCTAATATATTTGGGAATCTTCCTAATATATTTAATAGACTATTAGTAGCAACTTATTAATAAATTAACCTGGGATGTTGGGTGTTCTTGACAACTTTTTGGCCATATTTTCTCCACTTATACCCATCATCCAACACATCCACATCACTCATGGTCTTGAAGCTGAACCTTGGCTCTCTCACCTTCCTTCTGGTTGACTTCTTCATCTTCATGGCTGCTGCTCCTAATGATGTCACCCCCAACTTCTTACTCCTCTTTATGCACTCATTCATTTCTTCCCATTCCCTAGAATTGAAAACACACACAAATATTCTTCAAGTTATAAAATCATGCGCTTTTTATTATTCCAATTCTATACAAGCAAATAAACATGCAAATTTAATTAACTGCTATGAATATATGAGAAAATTAAATCTGAACCTAATTAGCTTAGCAAGCTGCCAGTAAACTAATTAATTGCTTCCCCCGTCCCGCAAACTGCCGGTTTGACTTGGATCATCAGAGTTTAAGAAATTGAGAATAAAGTGAAAATGTATGAATAGATGTAGTTGCGTAAGAAAACGGTAAATGAATGATAGCCACACGAAACTTTCCAAAAAGGGAAATGAGGAGAATTTTTTGGAACGTCCCAACAAGGAAAGTGAAAAGAATTTTAAGGGAGGAAGGGAGTAATAAACAGACCAAAAGCCTAGCTAACTAAAAAAAAATTAACTCAGATCATAGAAAAGAAATTCTGATCACTCCCTTAATTGGCTTTTTAATAGGTAGCTATATATAATTTCTGAAATTTATTAATTACCACAAGTATGGAGTGGATCTCTGCAAGGAAAGGAGTTGGGGTGCTCCAAAGTGGGAAGATATGCCGTCTCTTTGATGAAGGTTATTATGATGAGGGGATGAAGATTCATGGAGAGAAGGCAGTGGGGCAAGAGAGGGTGTGATGAGGGTTTTTAGAGTCTCAAATGGAAGAGTGGTATTATTATTATTGCAGCATAAAGACTGAAGCTGTTGCAGGGATGACATATGATCTTGATCCTCCTGAAACAAGATGTGGTCTAGTGTGGCTTGGGATGCGCTTCTCATCTCTCTCTCTTTCTCTCTTAGATCATCTGCTGTGGTGTCTTTGTGCGTGTGAGTTAGGACTTATGAGTGGGGAGGAAAAGTTGATTGGAGTATAGTATAGGGTTCTATATATATACTTGTCAACTTAGGCTGCAGGTTGCGAACCCATGGGCTGAAAATGTTTTTTTGAACTTTTCACCTCAAATTTGGTGCGAACCCATACAATATCCCTGGATTCCATTTTTTATCTTACAAATTTTATAAATACCACCAACTTATACTACACCATATATGACCTATAACAACACAAATTTGAAGTGTTGCTTCAAAAATGTGGATGTTCTTTATATGAGATAGGGCTAAGGCATCATTCATTAAGAAATGTTGCCATAGATATGATTATAGGTGTTAAACATACTCTAATGCAACATCTATTTGATAAGTGTTGCCATTCATATGTTTATAAATGTTAAATATACTCTAATGCAACATTTTTTAAGTAATGTTGCCCATGTACCTTCTTGAACTAAAATTCACACTACAGTGTATGTTTAGCAACATTAAAACAGAAGCTCATGGTGTATTAAAGATTTTTCTAATTAGACCGGATTCAGTTCAAATAAGATTAGATTTGAGCAGATTTAAACACATTATACCAAACTTTAACAACTGTAAAAATACGTAGAACAAAGATCTACAAGACCAGGTATGAAAACTAAAATCTAATTAAAAACATCCTGAAAGTGACACAAAACAAAATAATTTTTTTTAATAAAATACTATCGTACGTCCTAATTAGGAGTACAAATATTTGAGAATTTCAAAATTGGAGTAATTACTGCAAAATGTGAAAAGATGTTTTGATTTAGACTTATTTCAGTCTTAGATCAGATTATACTTTGATAGTTATGAAATATACAAAAACCGAACATCTACCAAATCAGACCTGACTTAAAAAAACCAGATCAAATAAGATCTACCATAAATATCATACTCTTCTTTAACTTAGAAGATGTTATCTTCGTCTTATTCGTATTACTTATTTGTTATTCTTATTTTGTTTAGATCAGACCAGACCCAAAAAAATTAGATCAGGTCAGAAAGATTCAGATAAGATCATATAAAAAAATCAGATCAAATCAAATCAGAACTTAAAAATTCACATAAAAAATATTGTGAAGAGAACAACTTATCATTCGTTTAATTAGATAATATTAAAAGTACAAAACTTCCCAATGAAAAAGTGGTATTTAGGTTATTCATATTGATAAAAATATTGGATGGAAAATGATAGGAGTAAAACTTTTAATGATCCCCTCCCTCCCTAAAAATTTAAAGAAATTTAGGACTAAAAATAAAAACATCCAAGTCTGCTAGACCTAAAAATATCAAACGGCGCTTCATTCTTACGCCTTTCGGATCCGACGCACAGAGAAATGTATGGTATTGTGTCGTCGTCGATCGTCTTTCGTGGTCGAAGAGACGGTCGTCGATCATCAACCGTCAACGAAGCCCAGATACGACCGGCTTCCAGGCCCTAGCCTACCTATTCGTTAGAGATTCGCCCGACTTCCAATATCCGGATTCCAGGTTTTTAAAATTGTTAATCTGGAGTTTATTCTTTCACTTTGATTTTGATTATACAAAGTTACGAGGTACGAACCATGAAGTACGAACCTCGGGCAGGAATTTTGAGTTTAGTCTCATTTGATCTTCTAAATGTAAATATTGAAGTTCTGCCTAAACTCAGATTTTAAAGTTTAGTCTCATACTCTCATTCGATCTTCTAAACTCAGGATTTTAATGTTCGGGATCCTCTTAGATAAAATGATAGGGTTTACATTGTCAAAATTAAAGGAATTCAAAAGGGTAAACTGCTATTGTTCTGCCTAATCTTATGAAGCAAGTATAATATGAATCCTGATATTATTTACTTCCTTTTGAAGGTAAATTTTGTTCTACATTGATGTAATTCGTTAATGCAAGGCTTTAAAGGCTTACACATGTAGTTTTGTGTATATATTGCTCTAGGTATATAACCTGTGTAAGATATGGATTACACATATTCTAATTATGTCCATTGGTCTGAAATCTGTATGAGATTCATACCTAGAGAACATCATATGAATAAAACTTTTATTAAGTTTTGACTCTACAGAATACAGATGCTTGCCTAATTGACAGCAACTTTTGTGGTGCACAAAATAAATGTATTTTTGTTCAAAATGATTATAAAGAATCAGTGAGTGGAGACATGGAGGCTTGGAGGTATCGTTTATATAGTTTGGGATGTGTTATTTTAATAACTTTTATTGATTATGAAGAGTTTAAATTCAAAGAGGACTCCATTCACCTATATTTATTCTCATTGCTTTTGTTGTTTTAATGCTCTACATTTTGGTTCAATCCATGACTTATACCTTGTTCAATGCCTAATAACAATCGATTCAACAAGCAAGCTTTTACAACAGTTTCATATAACCTTTGAACCTATTGATTCCAATGAAGCAGTGGGCTTTAATGTTTTATTTCCAATAAGTTTATGTTATTTTTAATCTTTAATGCAGGAAGTAGAATATTGTTGCTTTGTTTTGCTGAAGACTGTTGATGAACTGGTGAATGAGTGAAAAGGTGCTCTGATTAAGGTACCCTAATAGAGCTTAGACAATAAAAATGGATAAAGCAAACGATTAATTTTATCTTTGCCCACTTCTTTTTACTCTTTAACAATGACTTAAGCATTATAGTTGGCATTTTCAGATTCATTTCCCTGTTAATTTTTTTTATTTTGTTTCAGGTGTTGATGATGTGTGCTCTTTGTTCCGATTTATGGAGACTGACTATGCTTTGGCTTAGAACATTGTAGGAATTTTGGCATTTAAAACAGGGGACCCTGGATGTGAACTTATTGAACATTTGTTTGGATTGTAATTGTTATGGTACACAGTTACACACTTGTGAATGGATGAAGGATTTTTGTGGATTTATTATTTTTTCTAGGACCTAGTTATTACGTAGTAGATAAATTGACATGTTCAGTGTTCCACCATGTGATAATTGATTGTAATCAACTTATAAATAATAGCAGGTGCATCACTACTTAAAAATGACTTGCAAGAGATGCAAGTAATGCCTTTTTAATTTAAAACCGTGACAATTTTTTAATCAAATTGTGGTTTTAAAATAATAAAAAAATATTGCATGCTAAGTGTTGCTCCTACTGTTGCAATATCTTTTTGCGTTTAAATGTGTTGCTTTTGGTTTTTTAGAGAATATTGTTTTAGTGTTGCCTTAAGCCATTTATAGTGTAGTGTAATTATTATCTATATTTATTTTAGTTTTCATTTTTTGTATCACATTTATTCGACTTTTTATTCACTTTTGCTCCTCGATTTCGTGTAATGTCCGGCCATCTGGAGACATTAATAAACATTGTCTATATTTATTTCTATCCTATGTGGCATAAGAGATATATAGAAATATGATGATTATTTTAATCTAATATGGGGAAAGTTGTGTATGAGCTTGGCAACTCTTTTTCTCTCGCTAATCCAATCCATTGTGGCCTCTTTGTGCGTGTGACTTGGGACTTGTGAGTTATAAGTAGTGAGTGGGGAGGAGAGTTGATTAAACTATAAGGTTCTATGTACTTGTGATATATAGAAGGCAAAGTTACGAGTTAGAGAAAAAGTAATATGATAATAATTGATTTAAAAAATGTTTATATCTGCCCCAGGGGTATTTATACTAGTAGTAAATGCTATGTGCATTAAATACATGTACAAGTGTGAGCTATTCTATGGGCAAAAGCCCTCCTATGCGGCAGAATGTGAAGTGTGGCATTCACTGATGATATGTTGAGTTGGTGGACGAGGTGCCCCGGCAAGACGAGGTGCTTGGGCACTCATCCCCGTTGTTTCCTTTGCCTTGAGTGGGCTTCTGTCTGGGTTGATCCAGGATGAGGTGTCCACCGTGGGCATGTGTGTAACGATACATGTCTTTAGCCATTGTGGCTAACACTCACCGAGATTACTTTGGCGGAAGTCACTATGATCTTAGTCACAATGGTGGCGGAGTCACTTTGACAGCGAAGTCACTTTGGCATGTAAAAAGTGTTGGTGTGATATCAAGTTTATATATAAGATTTAGCCATTGTGTAGTCATATTTCCATAAAGTGCACTCTCTCCCTGTCAAAAGACATTATATCTCCTTTATTTCACTGCTGCATGTTCCATTTTTTAGATTGGGTTTGACGTAATTTACATCTGTCTCACTAATATGCACACAAGGAGGTGGTGCGGATATTAAGAAAAATGAGTTCATGTGATTCATATTGAATTAATAAAGTAAAGATTTTTAGAATCACACAAATTTTATGAAGTTTGATATTAGATAATTTTAGTGGGGCGAACCGAAAAGGAAAGTTGAGATAATCTTAGCGGGACGGAGGGAGTAATTTATTACTTATCATATGATTCTCTTCAATTTTGCATTCATTTTTTCCTTCTATATGTATCATTTTTGTAGTAGTCACGGAAACAATAGCCAAATGTTCAAGTTATAAGATCTCATTGGCCATTATTCTAATCGCGCAACGTGCGTGGCGAAACTAGTATGAGTATATGGGTCATGACCAGAGCCCATATATTTTATCAGGAGTCCCCTACTCTCTGAGCCAAGGGATGTCAAGGTGAAAGAGAGTAGAGCTTTCTGTTGATTTTTGTTCTGATTTGAAAATATGTTTCTTTTGCATTCTTCGAGCTTGACCAACATGTAGTGAATCCTCCGTTGGTGAGAACATTTGCCTTTTTTTTCATTTTTTATGTTTAGTCGAGGTCTAGTCCCCTAGTCCCCCACTCTTGAAGAAGAGAGGCAACTCTTGTTTTATAAGTAGAGTTGTGTTGTAACACCGTTCCCAGATGTATTTTACTTTTAAGTGAATAATGTATTTAACCATATGGAGTGGTTAAAGAATATACAAAGTTGTGAATTTCTATTATTCTTTTGTGTGAATTGTAAATTCGCTCGTGGGGCCCACACCGGGAGCGGGGACCGCCCGATATTCCCGAGACCATATATTTTATTCATCTTGGTCTAGATAATATTTATATGGTGGTGGATAATTTATTTGGTCTAAAGAAATGACATAATGTGGACCGATTGGTCAAAAGTGGCTCAATTGCCGGTATTGGTAATTTAACAGATAACAGCCCGAAATGAATTTCGGAGGCTTATAAATTAAAGTTGGGGAATGTATATTCATCATAAGTGTCATAATGATTAAGAGCACATAATATATTTTATTCGACCCGATAAAATAAAATATATTTAAAACAGTCCGAAAAATACAACTTTCGGGACCGAATGTACATTTTGGGACACAAGGGGATGACCTCCCACATGAGTGGGGGCCACCCCAAGTTTTTGGGGGCTGAATAAACAAAAGGAGAGCTGGGTTGACAAGGGAATGAGTGGAGGAGGTGCAAAGGGACCCTTTCACCTCACTCATTTGCCAAATGAGACAAAGAGAAACCCCTACCCCCTTCCCTTTGCATTATTCGGCCAACCCACCAAGAGAGGAGAAAGAAAGAGACCCCAACTCATTCTCCATTGTTGCAGCCGAGCTCAAGAAGAAGGAGTCCAAATAAGGGGTGTTAAGAAGGAAAAAGTTGGGAGAAAGTGAGAAAATTTAAGGTAATGACCGTATACTAACTTTTCCTTTATTTTTCTCCTACCATATGAGATATATACCATATGAAGAACCTTGAGGATTGTTCTACATGATTTAAGTGTAGAATGATGGGTTGGAAGGTGGTTCTGTGTCCAAAAACAGACAAAGAAGCCAAAACGACCGGTTTGCCGGAAAATGACCTTTTAGAGGTTATTTGTATTGATTAAGGTTTTATGATGTTAAAACCTTGTTAGGAACTTGATTAAAATATTTTAGAGCTTCACTGGAGTTTCTCCGGAGTTGGTCAAAGTTCGCCGGAATTAGTCAAAGTTCAATTGGGAAGCGTAGAACGCGCTTAAGCTCACTTAAGGTGAGGATGACCGACTATATTGCTTATAATCTTTGCGTTAATTTCATGAGATTTCCTAAATGAATACAAAATGTGATTTGCATGGATTATTAATTGTTAATAATGCCTAAATGAAATTACTATTGATTATAAGTATAGTTTGCATAATATACAAATTTATGAGGAAACTGTGTATATTTATATGTTATGAATATGATGGCATGATAGTTGTATCAACCATGAATCCCATTTGTGATAAGTATGCTTTTATTTCATGAGAAGAAACCATGAAAGCATAAAAGTGATATTTTGATATTAAGGCCAAATTACACATGAATGAAGAATTATATTGAAATGAGTAAATAACTAGTATTGAAATACTAGTTGGAATTGTAGTTGAATAATGGATGAATGGATCCAAAGAAATTGAATTGTAAAGAATTGGTGATTATTGAGCTGGGCTCTAGACCGATGTAGATAACGGTGATTATTGAGATGGGCTCTAGACCGTAGTAGATAACGGTGATTATTGAGCTAGGCCTAGACCGTAGTAGATAACGGTGATTATTGAGTTGGGCTCTAGACCGTAGTAGATAACGGTGATTATTGAGCTGGGCTCTAGACCATAGTAGATATCGGTGATTATTGAGCTGGGCTCTAGACCGATGTAGATAACGGTGATTATTGAGCTGGGCTCTAGACCGTAGTAGGTAACGGTGATTATTGAGCTGGGCTCTAGACCGTAGTAGTAACGGTGATTATTGAGCTGGGCTCTAGACCTTAGTAGATAACGGTGATTATGAGCTGGGCTCTAGACCGTGGTAAATAACGATGAATTGACACTAAACGAACGAAGTAAACTATAATATGATAACACCCTAGTTCGAGGGTCTTGGAAATTGAAACATTGATTATACTTAGTATAGTTGTCATTGTACTTGTCAAATGCTTCCAAGTACTGACCTCCCCTTCACGGGGGAGGCCACCTCACAGTTTCAGGTAGGAGTTGAGCTTGCTACCAGTGCCCGTTGCTGGGAGAATCAAGGAAGGAAGACGTGGTTCGTGTTTCCTCCGCTTCTGTTTTAAAAACATTTAAATTAATGTTCATGATAATATTTTCTGAATAACTATTATTTTGGGGCTTGTATGCCCATGTTTGCCAAGTGTGGCTTGAACACTTGTTATATTACTTCCGCTGTTTTAAATGAATATTTTACATTATGTTTGTTTACGGATGTACTATGTGTGAATGGTATACAAGACGCCTTGTACAGTATGGATGAGTTGGACTGCGGTTGACTATTCGTATTGTACGGCGGGTTGTTGACGTGTCCGGCAGGTCCGGGGCGTGACATGTGTACACCGAGGTATCCATTGTGGGTTAATATGGGGTTCTGATCTCATTAGTGAACTCTGACCAAGAAAACCCTTTGGGAGATTCCTTGACGAAATACACTGGCCAGAGCCCATCGCTGACGAGCCTAACTCGAGGGGTGATGCGGATTTCATCCGTGGTGGTCGTGGCTGAGAGGCCACAAATGTTTTTGAATTGTGATTCCATTGGACGAGGAACCGTGAACAGGCATTGAGGTTTCCTTCTGGTGTAGTCGGGTGCAACCTGGTGTGAAGCTTTTATTTGTGGTAGCCGAAAGGCCACAATTAATTTGTAATGACTTTTACTCCTCTGATTATGTTGGCATAAGGGTGGTTCATGACGTTCCTTGGCGAGAAGGCCGGGGCTGAGTTATCAAGTGTTGGGGTCGAAGTGGCGTTGCTTGTCTTCTAGTCGGCGTGCTTTCGGAATGGGTTCAAGGTGCCGATTTGTGAATCAATGCGTTGCTTGAATGTGTGACAGATGTCACTTTCTGAATGGCTATAGGTCAGGGCAGCGGCCGCGATGATTGGACCTAGGGGCCACTGATTGGTTGGCATGTGTATTTTAATAATGGCATTGCCTATATATAAATACCCCTCTGATAATCCATTCGTATAAAAAGTAATCCATTTGATAATCCAAGTAATGAATTTTTAGTATAAAATCAAATTGGAAATATAAAAAATGTGTAGGAAATTAATTAATAAGTCATAACCAATTAATGATAACTTGATATTAAATTTAAAATTATGACTACATAGATAAAATTTAAGAATGAAGATGAAATATTTTACCAAGTCAACGATAAAATGATTGAAACACAATGATTATTTTACTAACTTAATTAAAAATTGATATTACATCGATATGTGTTAGTCTTTTCATAATAGAAATACGTTTATCATGAATTCTTAGAATAACATTAGACTTGAATATTGCTCCCATATCTTTTACGGTATGAACATAAAGTCAAAGTTTACAAAAATTTAGAAACTAATTTTTACAATACATTAATTTCGAAGAGTTTGCATTTTGCCTTCCCATCCATGTTCACATAATAGAGAACATGAAGTTTGAGTCATAAATGAGTTTTTATACATTCATTGTTTAAAATATAATCAAATGATGAATGTAATAGATTGATGGTTTTTATATTTACATCATCATAAAATAAAATAACATATATGGTCATCGTAAGGGATATGTTTAACATTATCTCGATCTTATACCCACTATTCTTTGTCTCATCTTTCTCTGTTAACCGGCTCACAAAGTTGATCACATACTATATTTGGTGACATTTATAGTTTCTCAAACTTAAAAGATGCTATAGAGCTTTGATTGGGACTACAAATTTAGAAATATGGAACGGTGGAATAAGATGTGGAGGGTGCATATTCCGCCAAAAGTGAAATTCTTTTTTTAGCAGGTTTTACTGGGGTGTCTTCCAACAGCATCCAAGTTGCACAGGAGGAGGGTGTTGCTGCTGGAAGTATGCAAGATCTGTGGCAGCGAGGCGGAATAAGATGATCATGCTCTCCGTTCTTGTCCGGCAGCTCAAAGGGTCTGAAATTTGGTCAGAGTTAGTACTACCAGCAATTCAGCGAGACTGGAGAAGTGGATTAAGGATCATCTAGAGGGAAAAGATGATGAGTTCTAGAGTAAATTCCTAATGTTTTTATGGAGCTTGTGGAAGAGGCGAAATGATGTTGTCTGGAAAAATAAACTTAGGGGAGAAATGGGGTTTTGAATGTGTGCTGAAGCCACACTTCACGGCTGGAGAGAGGCACAAGTGCAGCGGGGTGTAATACAACAACGATCAACATCGTCGGAGGAGAGATGGAAACGCCTAGAGTCCGGTCGGGTCAAAGTAAATGTGGACGCCGCAGTCAATGAAAATGGAGGAATAAGGGCGTGGGGATGGATTGGCCGGAATTGTCAAGGCGAATTATTGGGAGCTAATAGTGAAACAAAGAAAGAGGAATGCTCACCGATTGAAACAGAAGGAAATGAAGTTCATGAAGCCATTATTGGGGCTATCAGACAAGGATGGCAGCATGTAGAGTTTGAGTCAGGCGCCCTTCAGGTTGTTCAAGCAGTGCAAAAGGGAGGAGGTCAGTCCTATCTTAGCTTGATCTAGTTATAGATGATATTCGTCATTTATTAAAAGAAAATGTGCATTTTTCTTTGTCTAATTGTAAAAGGTTTGCTAATCGTGTCGCTCATGCAATTGCAAGGGCTAGCGTGTTAAGTCCAGGTCGTAGGGGAATTCATGAGTCTTTACCTGAGCATGTTGTAAGCCTCATGGAAAATGATTTACTTTATTAAATGAAAGGTTGTTTTATCATTAAAAAAACTTATGTGTCCATTCAAAATAAAAATCAATCGCATAACTACATTTTTTATAAGGTCTGTGACGTGTTCATATTATCCCAAAGATATATAGTAGAATAGGTGTACTATAAAATACAAATAAATATCCTTTAGATGTCGATTAAAGATAGTTATAATAAGTACTCTGTTAGAAAATTGATATTAAAAATGCGAGTTTAACCAGATAAAAATCCCGAGTTTATACAAATCACCAGACAAACCAACAAATGCAAGAACAAATAAAAATAATAATAATTAGAATATTAACAAAATGATTAAATAGAAAGGATAAGAAAAGACTTATCGCAGGATCGCCCGTTAAAACGGACTGGCCTTGAAGAAAGATAGCCCCCGTATCCCGATAGCTATTCGGACGGGTCTGGCTAGCTCGCTCCCAGGATAATCCTACCACGTTTCAGGCTCGTAGCTACCTTGACTGAAACCTTCGACCGTTGCCCAATTTGCCTTTTGAAAGTGAAGAAACTCAACGAAAGAAGCTATGGATTTTATGCTCTCGAAACGGAAGAAACAAATTCCTTGAAGACAAGAAAATATGCAGACCACAGCAAGTGTGTTCGCACTTAGAGAAATTAAAGAAAATGAGTTTACTCCCAGGACGTTTTCTTTATACGTGCAGTGGCATATATATGCATTATTCATATCTATTACTCCACGAATGATCTATTAAAGAAGCATGCAGTGGGTTCATATGTATTACTTGAAAATCAGAATGAATACAAACATATGAATGAGGTGTAACGTTTGTTCCACGATCTAATATTAATGATCCTTAAACAAAGGTTGACCAGGCTTATTCCAATCGGACAATTCAAATTCAATTTTTGAAACGTCCGAAACCAGCTTTAAGGCTGCTATTTATCATCTATATTAAAGAGATAATAAAACCGGGCTATCCAAATTCAATTTTGAAAAAGTCCTATAACAGCTTTATTAGAGCTACTGTTTATTATCTTATTAAGATAATGAAACATCTCAGAATTATTGTCCATAAGTTAAATAGTCTTTTGACTTGAAATATTTTCCATACAATTTTATCATAACGAATGGTCCTAAGAGTATGGAATAATATTTTAAGCCATCTTACATGATACTTGAATGATATTCCTTATCACATAATTTTTTTCTTCATCTATTTAAGATATAGGACAATAATTCACCATTTTAACATTTCACTTTACAACTCTTACAACTATGGATTCTATTCACCAAATGAAATAAATCCAAGTATGAAAGTTGTACTTTGATAATAAGCCACTCTCATTACATATATTTATATTGCACACATATTTCAGGACTCAAAATGAGACCATTCAAAAAATAATTTATTTCATCATATTTCCAACAATCCCCCACAAATCCATAGTTGTAGACTCAACTCTAAGACATAGTGTGCTTTCAAATATGGTACCTTCCGGTTTGAACCAAATTCTAAGCTCTTACCCCTAACCCCCACAGGAACTGAGTGAACAGAGTTCTTGAACTCGAACCTTGATTGTGTTGGCGCGGGATAAAAGCAACACACTAACGGCGATGGCAACGATCTATAGGGGTGACGCTTTACGGCCGTGCGTCCGATCCTGTCTCAAGAATGTCATCGAGAATAAACCCACATTCTCTTATTGCGGCCACACAATAACATTCTCATAGTTGGGCATCTCCAAGAGTGCATTGCTAACACTCTGCTATTAAAGCTTGATCCCATTCAGAGTCTTAAACTCTTACTAACTTAGCAATTTTAGCATCTCTAAGGCTTATCAAGGAATAGAACTCATAAAACAATTTTTTCATGAGATGCACAATTCACTCTACAGTTTGTTTATACCTCATTGAACCTACTTTATGGGATCTCCACTCAGATAGGTCGGGTTGCTACCGTAGATGAATAATTATTGGGTTTCAGTCCCATTCCTAACCTTGATTTTATCACTTGATTTAAATCAAGTCCTTTTGTTAACGGGTCCGCTGTATTATCTTTAGATCCAACAAAATCAACAGCAAACACCCCTTGAGACACAAATTTCCTTATAGTTTTTAATCTAACTTGAATGTGTCTCCTAGTCTTTTGATTATACTTGGTACTCCTAATTTTTGCAATTGTACTCATACTATCACAATGCAAACAAATAGGTGGAATTGGCTTGCTGAATATAGGTAACTCGGACATTAGTCCCTTAAACCATTCAGCCATAATTCCTGTAGTATCCAACGCACATAATTCAGCCTCAAAAGTAGACCGAGAAAGTACAGTTTGTTTAGTGGACTTCCAGGCAACAACCCCACCACCAAACGTAAACACATAGCCGGTACACCCATAACTCCCGGAGTTCTTAGCTATCCAGCTTGCATCACTATATCCTTCAAGAACAGGAGGATATTTACCATAATGCAAACCTAAGGAAATAGTTCCTTTCAAGTATCTAAATACTCTATCTAAAGCCTCCCAATGAGTTCTGTTTGGACAACAAGTGTACCGACTAAGTTTAGACATTGAAAATGCAATATCAGGTCTAGTACAGTTAGCTAAGTAACCCAAGCTACCAATCATCTGAGAATATTTTAATTGAGACACCGGAACACCACTTTCATTTTTATACAAAGCTACAGAAGGATCATAGGGTGTTTTAGCAATTCTACTATTTTTAAATCCAAATTTCTCAATTAATTTTTCAATATAATGAGACTGAGAAATAGAAATGCCTTCGGTTGATCTAGTCAACTTTAGCCCAAGAATTACTTCCGCCACCCCCATATCCTTCATTTCAAACTTTGTTTTCAAAAATGACTTGGTCTCAAAAATAATATTATCATTAGTGCCAAATAATAATATGTCATCAACATATAGGCATAAAATAATGCTTATATCACCTTTACATTTATAATAAACACTTTGATCAGCATCTATAAGAGTAATCCAAACGAAGAAATTATTTTATCAAATTTTTCGTTCCATTGCTTAGGGGCTTGCTTAAGTCCATATAAAGACTTAACTAATTTACAAACTTTTCTCTCATTGCCTTTTGCCACAAATCCCTCAGGCTGATCCATATAAATTTCTTCTTCAAGATCACCATGAAGAAAAGCTGTCTTAACATCCATTTGATGAATTTTAAGACCATATACGGAGGCCAATGCTATAAGCATTCTTATTGTGGTCATTCTTGCAACTGGAGCATATGTATCGAAAAAATCAATACCTTCTTTTTGTTTATAACCCTTAGCAACTAATCTGGCCTTATATTTATCAATGGTTCCATCTGGTTTTAGCTTCTTTTTAAAAATCCATTTACATCCAATAGTAGTACACCCGGGAGGAAGATCAACAAGCTCCCATGTTCCATTTTGAACAATGGAGTCCATTTCACTTTTAATTGCATCCTTCCAATACATGGCCTCAGACGTGGCCATTGCATCTCTAAAGGAAATTGGATCACCCTCAATATTGTAAGTGATAAAATCACTTCCAAAATCCTTAGTGATTCTAGCTCGTTTGCTCCTTCTCGGTTCATCTAGATCATTTGATTCAAAATCAATATGACTAGAACTACCAGATTCTACCCCCACATTTGTCATCTTTTCCACTTGATCAGGAATTGAATTAAATGTAGTTTCTTGATTTTCAAAAGAAGTATTTTGGGGCACACCCGTTTTCATTGGAAAAACATCTTCAAAGAAAGTAGCATCACGAAGTTCTACAATAGTATTGACATCTATGCCAGAAATTTCAGATTTAATAACCAAAAATTTCAATGCATAAGAATGTTCAACATAACCAATAAAAATAGCATCAACAGTTTTAGGCCCAAGTTTCTTTCTTTTGTGTTCAGGGACTAACACTTTTGCAAGACAGCCCCACACTTTAAAATATTTCAAACTTGGTTTTCTGCCTGTCAAGAGTTCAAATGGACACTTATCTTTATGTTTCATGGGAATCCTATTCAAAATATGGCAGGCCGTATTCAAGGCTTCCCCCCACATAAACTTAGGTAATCCAGAATTCTCTAATAAACTGTTAATCATATCTTTAAAAGTTCTATTTTTCCGTTCAGCTACTCCATTTGATTGTGGTGAATAAGGAGGTGCTTCTTCATGTACTATACCATATTTTTGGCATTCCAGTACAACTAAATTAGAAGTATACTCTCCTCCCCTATCAGACCTTAACCTTTTAATTTTCTTGCCAGTTTGATTCTCTATTTCATTCTTAAAAATTAAGAATTTTCCAAGAGCTTCATCTTTACCCTTAAGTAGATACACATAACAGTATTTAGAATAATCGTCAATAAAAGTGATAAAGTATTTTTTCTTATCACGTGTAAGAACTCCATTAAACTCACAAATGTCGGTATGAACTAAATCAAGTAATTCTGAATTTCTATCAATTGAATGATATGGTTTTCTTACTTGTTTAGTAGTAGCACATACCATACATTTCTTAGTTTTATCAATAGAGTGCTTAGGAATTAAATTTAAATTCATCATTCTTTTCACAGAATCTAAATTAACGTGACCCAAACGATAATGCCATAAAGTTGAAGAATCACAATTCTCAGATACATAATTTAATTCTAAATAATCAACCATAACTTTAAAAAGTCCATCAGATAAGTAACCTTTGCCAATAAAAGTTCCGCCAAATAAAATTACAACTTTATTTAATTTAAAAGACAACTCATAACCCTCCCTAACTAGAATGGAACCACTAACGATGTTCCTTCTAATTTCGGGAACGTGATGCACTCCATTCAAAGATAGAATTTTTCCCGAAGGGAATTTTATTTCTACTTTTCCAATTCCTTGCACACTTGCAGCACTTGTGTTCCCCATCATCACTGTTCTTCCAACCGCAGGCTGATAAGAAACAAAGAGCGATTTATCAGCACATACATGCACATTCGCTCCCGTATCTATTAGCCACTCATTGGAATTATAAATAGTGAAAATTTGAGGATTAATAGAAACGTACCCATTAGAACTAGTCCCTCCAGTCACCATGTTGACTTGAGGTCCCCCAGATTGAGCCTTGGCCTTTTTATTAGCACACAATTTGGCCCAATGCCCCATCTGTCCACAGTTCCAGCATGGTCGGTTTGCCTTTGGTTTCTTTGCAATTTTTAGTTTGGCCTTTATGGGTTTAAAAGATGGTGATTGTTTATTTTTAGAATTATGTGCTTGCTTTCCCCCAGTCATAACATGAGCCTTCGGTTGAAATTCAACAGGCGCAATATAACCCGCTTTCTTATGCTCCTCCTCAACAGTAAATTTCCAAGTGATCTTTTTCATTTTATGTTTTAAAGTCATACCAAAATCTTCCCATGATTTGGGAAATTTTTCTATGACCGCCATCACTTTAAATTTTTCAGGCAATTCCATATCCGCTTCACGAAGAGAATGTAAGATAAGCTCAAATTCTTGTGTCTGTTCTAACACCGATTTACCTTCTTTCATGTCAAATCGTAGGAATTTAGAAACAATATACTTTTCAAGACCGTGGTCCTCAGTATTATATTTCTTATCCAACTCATCCCAAAGGTCCTTAGCCGTGCCGTGGAGGGTGCAATAGACATCAAATAACATGTTGGAGAGACCCAACAAAATCATGCCTTTTGCAATTTCATCCCTCTCACGCCATAAAGCTTGGCGTTCAAGACTTTTGGGATCTGATTCAACAACGGGGGGACACACCGTCATAATTACCGAGAGCAAGCCCTTGGTGATTAACCAAATTTTCATACGTTGTTGGCAACGCTTGAAAAAATGCCCAGAAAATTTTTCCGGCATTCCAGTTAAATCAACCCTTTGCGAGCCCGTAGCAACATAGTCAAGTGTGTCTCCACAATTAGTCACAGACACATTATTTTCAGGGATTTCATCCACATTATTCTCAACAACAACATTTTCGGAAACTGCATTTACCAAGTTTGCCATTTTGGATTTTCCAAAACTCGAGAAATAATATCTTTCTTCAAGATTGTTAGAAAATTGATATTAAAAATGCGAGTTTAACCAGATAAAAATCCCGAGTTTATACAAATCACCAGACAAACCAACAAATGCAAGAACAAATAAAAATAATAATAATTAGAATATTAACAAAATGATTAAATAGAAAGGATAAGAAAAGACTTATCGCAGGATCGCCCGTTAAAACGGACTGGCCTTGAAGAAAGATAGCCCCCGTATCCCGATAGCTATTCGGACGGGTCTGGCTAGCTCGCTCCCAGGATAATCCTACCACGTTTCAGGCTCGTAGCTACCTTGACTGAAACCTTCGACCGTTGCCCAATTTGCCTTTTGAAAGTGAAGAAACTCAACGAAAGAAGCTATGGATTTTATGCTCTCGAAACGGAAGAAACAAATTCCTTGAAGACAAGAAAATATGCAGACCACAGCAAGTGTGTTCGCACTTAGAGAAATTAAAGAAAATGAGTTTACTCCCAGGACGTTTTCTTTATACGTGCAGTGGCATATATATGCATTATTCATATCTATTACTCCACGAATGATCTATTAAAGAAGCATGCAGTGGGTTCATATGTATTACTTGAAAATCAGAATGAATACAAACATATGAATGAGGTGTAACGTTTGTTCCACGATCTAATATTAATGATCCTTAAACAAAGGTTGACCAGGCTTATTCCAATCGGACAATTCAAATTCAATTTTTGAAACGTCCGAAACCAGCTTTAAGGCTGCTATTTATCATCTATATTAAAGAGATAATAAAACCGGGCTATCCAAATTCAATTTTGAAAAAGTCCTATAACAGCTTTATTAGAGCTACTGTTTATTATCTTATTAAGATAATGAAACATCTCAGAATTATTGTCCATAAGTTAAATAGTCTTTTGACTTGAAATATTTTCCATACAATTTTATCATAACGAATGGTCCTAAGAGTATGGAATAATATTTTAAGCCATCTTACATGATACTTGAATGATATTCCTTATCACATAATTTTTTTCTTCATCTATTTAAGATATAGGACAATAATTCACCATTTTAACATTTCACTTTACAACTCTTACAACTATGGATTCTATTCACCAAATGAAATAAATCCAAGTATGAAAGTTGTACTTTGATAATAAGCCACTCTCATTACATATATTTATATTGCACACATATTTCAGGACTCAAAATGAGACCATTCAAAAAATAATTTATTTCATCATATTTCCAACATACTCCGTATATATCAATTTAAAATTTGACATTACTTACGGTAATTATGAACATCTTCACTTTTGATCATCTGAAATGCACCATTGCACTTTGATGCATGCTTTTCATCACCCACTTTTGGAAATCCACGTGGTTTAACAACCTCTTGTATGAACAACTGAGCTACACCTTTAGCATTGTAAGGATGAGATAGGGTCAAAAAATTGGGAAATTTGATTAATCTATCCACTACCACCAATTTGGTATCTTTTTTTTTTGCGCCTTAGGCAGACCTTCAATGAAATTCATGCTTATGTCTATCCAAATTTGATTTGGAATTGATAGCGGATGAAGTAAACATGTTGGTTTTAGAGCTTGGTATTTATTTCTATGACATAGATCACATCCTTGCACATAATTCTTAATATGAGTCATCATCCCTATTGAGTAAAACAAATTAGAAATTCTCTTCATTCTTCTCAAATACCCTAAGTGATCACCCTTTGCAGAATCATGGTATTCCTTGAGAATTCTTACTATTCTGGTAGACTCCTTAGGTAACACCAGTCTTCTTTTATAATAGAGCAATCGTTTTATCAGACGGGGTTAATGCTTTCTGAATAATGTTACAACATTTAGGATCATTTGCTAACTCATTTTCTAAACCCTCTTGTTGGGATATTAGTGTCACGCCCCAGATCGCATCTAAGTGCGTGTATAACCACCGTATAACCAAATGACGCCACTCGCAAGTCAACATCACTTAATTATACAAGGTGTCCATGAACATAGTTCATACCATACTCAGTAAGTAAACATACGCAACAACATCACAATTAAACCAATTAATAACGGAAATATTCAACGGTAAGTCATGGACCACATGTGGCCAAAACATGGGATCACAGACCCAAACTAGTTTATAACGAAACAAATATCCATGAGCAAGTGTTTGTAGTTTTAAAGATAACAAGGAAGCACGAAACACATCTTCTTGAATATGACTTCATCCATCTGAAAGGTGCAGGTAGCAAGCTCTAGTTTCAACCTAAAATGGTGGGGGTCAGCACGCGAATACTGAGCGAGCAGTTAGCTGAATGTAGCATAACTAACGTTTCAAGTATAAGACCCAAACATAGGGTGATACATACATATATATTCCTTCCCCCCAAGTTATGAAATACATATCAGTATATATACACTTGGAAATACTCAACCCGTAGGTAATTGTTTATTTAGGAAAATGGTAGTAGTTAACAGAGAAGAGAGAAATGATATTTTTGAATATATTTTTAGATGTCTCGAATGAGTTACAAAGGCTGCTATTTATACAAGTAGTAACCTCATCTATATGGTAAGTAATAATACAATATTAAATGATAATGATATGTAACGGCTAATCATAATATTCTATTTTAAACCCAATTATTTCTTTCCTTCAATACGCCCCCCCAAGCCAGGTATTCTGTCACTCCCAAGAATCCTGAGCTTGTCTCTGAGAAGAATAAAACGTTGTCGAGGAAGCGGTTTGGTGAGGGCATCAGCGATTTGGTCAGAAGATGGGATGTGATGAACCTGAAGAAGTCCGCGTTGAACTCGCTGCCAAACAAAATGAAAGTCAATAGCCACATGCTTCATACGAGAGTGAAAGACAGGATTTGCGGAAGACGTTGTAGCAACTTTGTTATCACAAAGGAGGAGCGGGGGAGAAAGGAGCGGATGCCGCAACTCACATAAGAGAGACTCAATCCAAATAATTTCTGAAGCAGCGGTGGAAAGAGCTCGATATTCGGCCTCCGTGGAGGACTTAGCAATAGTGCGCTGCTTGACTGACTTCCAAGATACAAGAGACTCCCCGAGAAATATAGCATAAGCACTAGTAGACGAGCGATCGTCGGGATTCCCTGCCCAGTCGGCATCAGCAAAGGCACAGAGAGAGGGAGAGGTGCTGCGACCAAGAAGGAGGCCATGAGAGGCAGTGCCTTGTAGATACCGCAAAAGACGCTTGAGAAGCTGCCAGTGATTAACCGTAGGTTTATGCATAAATTGAGCCAATTTGTTGATAGCAAAAGCAGCGTCTGGGCGGGTAAGATTCAAGTATTGAAGGGACCCGAGAACCTGGCGATAGAGAGTGGCATCACAGGAGCCAGAGCTATCAGACAGAGATAAGGAAGCAGAAGTAGCTAACGGCGTAGCCACAGGATTAGCCTCATCCATTTTAAATATCTTCAAGAAGTCCATAATGTATTTGTGTTGATCAAGAAAGAGTCCACCTGGTGTAGGAGTAACCTGCATGCCTAAGAAATAGTGTAAGGCGCCTAAATCCTTAATGGAGAACTGCTGGGCCAATGAGTCAATAGTCTGACGTATTAAGGACGGTGTGGAGTCAGTGACAATGATATCATCCACATAAACCAACACATAGATGTAAGAGTGAGGGGAAGAAAATATGAAGAGACTAGCATCAGCAACGGACTGATAAAAACCAAGCGAGAGAAGAAATCCACTAAGAGACTGATACCACACCCGAGGTGCTTGTTTAAGGCCATAAATAGATTTCCGAAGGCGACATACAAACCCGGAACCATCATTAAAGACAAGTGGTTGCTTCATGTAAACTTCCTCCTGAAGGGTCCCATGTAGGAAGGCATTGTTGACGTCCAACTGGTGCACCGGCCAGCCATGAGAAAGAGCAATAGTCAAGACAACGTGAATAGTGACCGGTTTTATGACCGGGCTAAAAGTGTCAGAATAATCAATCCCGGGGCGCTGGTGAAAACCCTTAGCCACTAATCGAGCCTTGTAGCGATCCAATGAACCATCTGGTTTATACTTCAATGTATAGACCCATTTACAACCCACAATATTTTGACCAGTCTGAGCAGGAACAAGATCCCAAGTTCCCTGTTTCACCAAGGCATCAAATTCTACTGACATAGCCTTCCGTCAGTCTGGTACCTGCATAGCTTGAGAAGCACAAATGGGGATTATGTGATGAGGTAAAGGGTTTTGAATAGCAATATGGGCTTGTTTGCGAGGTCGGAGGGTCATTGGGTGGGTACGTTTGGGTGGTGGAGGTGAGGTAGTGATATCAGGGTTGGTAGGTGGGTGAGGGGCGGTGACAAGAGGATTTGGTTTAGGACGGCGTTGGTAAGTAATAATTTGTGGTGGTGTGGGTGTAGGGGGTGTGGGGTGTGGGTCACTTGGGGTGGAAATAGTGGGTGACGTATCGGGAGACTGTTGTTGAGCCGAGGTATGAGTAGGAGGAGACGCCCCCGTAGTTATAGTACCCGAAATAGGAAGATATGACAGGGAATGTTGAAGCCAAAGATCGACATTAGTAGTGATGTTTGAGGCTGGAGGGGTAGGTGTAGAAAAGGGGAAGACTGACTCATCAAACACGACATGCCTGCTAATAAAGACCCGATTAGTGGTAAGATCAAGACAACGATAAGCACTTTGCTGGTCACAATACCCAAGAAAAACACACGGTTTAGAGCGGGGTTCTAACTTATGAGTGGTATAAGGACGTAACCAAGGGAAACAGATACACCCAAAAATGGCAAGTTTATTGTAATGAGGAGGCTGTTGGAAGATTTTTTCGTAGGGGGAGCAGAAGTTAAGAGAGAGAGCGGGTTGTCTATTAATAAGGTAAACGGCTGTAAGGAAAGCATAAGACCACTATGTAAGAGGCATGGATGCATGGTGAAGTAGGGTGATGCCAGTTTCTACAATGTGACGATGCCGACGTTCAGCAAAGCCATTGTGTTCTGGAGTGTGGGGAGGAGTGAGTAAGTGAGAGATGCCACATGTTCGGAGGAAGTTCCCTAAAGTAATGTATTCACCGCCCCCATCGGAGTAGACTGTTTTAATTGTGCGTTGAAAAAAGTTTTCTACAATCTTTTAAAATTGTTGAAAAAGTGACGTGACTTCAGACTTATGAGTCATCGTGTAAAACCAAATATACTTGGTATAATGATCAACGAAAATAACATAGTAACGAAAGCCATCAACAGATGTAACACGAGCAGGGCCCCAAACATCAGTATAAATTAAATCCAGCGGTCCTGAACTCGTAAGAGATGATTTTGCAAATGGTAATTTATGGCTTTTATTACTAGCACACGAGACACATAAGGAAATATCTGTTGTAACATTTGGAAAAGAAATACCTAAGGAAGAGAGAATTTTTTAGTGATAGGGAGGGCAGGATGTCCTAGACGACAATTCCATTTATTAAGGGAATATTTTTGTGTGACATGAACAGAGGGGTATAACGGAGGGGGCACATCTGGTAAGCTGTAGACGTCTCCTTCATTCATACCCCGTAACAAAATTGCTCCCGTTCGCCGGTCCTTAACAAGACAAAAAGAAGGATGAAATTCAATTAGGACATCATTATCACGACATAATTTGGCAACAGAAATTAAATTGGTATGAATAGAAGGGACAAAAAGGGTATTAGGTAGGGAGAGAGAGTGAATGGTCATATGCCCAACTTGTGCTATCACAAGACCTTTACCGTTACCAATAACGAGGGAGTCAGTGTCAGTATAATCGGATGCCAAGGTAAGATTGTTCAGGTTGTTGGTGACGTGATTGGTGGCTCCAGAATCAAGTAGCCGACCATTGCGATTAGTGATAGCTGCATTGACTTGGGGAGGATAAGCCTGTTGTTCAAATCGATGCCAATAATTGAGAGCAGAATGATTTGGTTTGCCACAAATTTGACACATAAGATTCGCCCCAAAATTACCATTCCCAGGGGTGTTTCGGGCTAGCAGATTATTGTTGGAACTTCTAAAATTATTCTGCCCACGTCGGTTGGTGTTTCTGGGCTGACCTCCAGTATTATACCGGGATGGATTATTTTGACGATTGGGCTGGTTGTTAATTTGGGCAGATGGTCCAAGGCCCAATATAGAGGATGTATGTGTCGGACCTGGTCCTCTGCGAGCAGCAATTGCGACCGACTCCCCAGCAGCTATTTGACGAGGCTGTTCTTCGGCGATTCTGGCAGCAGTATTGGCGGTGACCACAGTCACTGAAGAGTCCAGAGCTTCCTTCCGTCGCAGGGTTGCCTCGAAACCAGTAAGCAGAGCATAGATGTTGCCGAAGCTATTATCCCCACAGGTACGAATAGAGTTTGTGAAGGATTCAAACTCAGGTCGTAGTCCCTCCATGGCTTGAAGGACGAAGTCATCATCATCAACAGGACGGCCGGCCTTAGCTAATTCGTCGGCGAGGGTACGGAGATGATGAAGATACTCACCGACTGCCTTAGATCCCTGTCGAGTGTGGCGGAAGATATCCTTCATATTGCGGATTTGAGCTGCTGACCGGGTCCCATAAAGTTGCTCCAGAGTTTTCCATACCGCAGCAGAGGTACGGGCGGATCCGACCAACGGTTTGCACGCCGAGCCCAGGGAGGAGACAAGAGCATGTCGGAGGAGATGGTCTTGCCGATTCCACCGGAGATGCTCTGTTGCGTCACTGGGAGGTGGCGGAACAGCACCATCACTGATGTACTGATCAAGATGAGAGCCAACCAAGAGATCAAGTACCTGGTTGTCTGGGAAGTGGCTAGGGTTGAGTATGATTAAGCCATCTGGGGTTAGGGGGTTGATGACTGTGGTAGAAGGAATTGTAGAAGAAGTGGTCGGTTGCCCGTCTGGGGAATTTGTGCGGTCCCCTTGCTGAGAGGGATCGTCTGCCGCCATAGGGGAAGAGAGATGACTGTTTATAGCTCGGGAGGCTCTGACACCATAACAGAGAAGAGAGAAACGATATTTTTGAATATATTTTTAGATGTCTCGAATGAGTTACAAAGGCTGCTATTTATACAAGTAGTAACCTCATCTATATGGTAAGTAATAATACAATATTAAATGATAATGATATGTAACGGCTAATCATAATATTCTATTTTAAACCCAATTATTTCTTTCCTTCAATAGTAGTCAATGTCCTTGACTCTAAATCCCAATACACTCATATACCTATGAGTGTATATGACTCCTCCTGGTCCAAAACAATTATCATAAGGAAATCGTCCGGTCCTGAATTACTAAATTGTAATCTATGAGCTTTGAGAGTACACGCCCGATCCTTGGGTACTGCACCCGACATAACCGAGTTTTGAGGATACATGATCGATCCTTCACTTGGTACTCAGAGATGGACATTCTTAGGACGCCGTTGTTAGCATGAAGTGGCTATTAACAGGCTGCTACTATATTAGGACGCCACTGTTAGTAGGTTGCTCCTAAGTTTTATTAGGACGCTGCTCAAGAGCAGGATGCTCCTAATAAAATAGGACACTACAAAACAGTAGGGTTCTCCTTTCTCATCAAAGTCCATTCTTTGAGTTTTTGTTGAGGTGCTGAGTTCCCTCTCAACCTGTGATGTTCTTTCTCATACAACAAGATGAATGTAGTGATGTTTGCCTTGAACTCTAGGATAATCCCCCCTAAATAAAATGTCACTTTATTGATACCAATTGATGATACCAATTGATGAGGAGAAATACCTTTGAGTTTTTCAGGCATATACATTCCTTCTTCAAGGTTGTTCAGCATTCAAGATCTTGTTTTGAGAATAATAGATGTGCTAGAATCCTTTGTTTGCTTGAGATTTCATCACTTGTTTGTAGATATCATCAAAATCTATCATCAGTGTGAGTTTGATCCTTACAATCTTTATGTGATGTTGTTGATGCTGGTTCAACCTTCTTGGAAATGAGGTTTTAGGGTTGTGGTTGAACATCATCTTGTTCATCCGTTTTAGTATGGCTTGAATAGAAGGTCTTTCTGAGCTGATAGTTGCTCTTGATAATTTCAGCGAGTTGAATTTGTTCTATCAATAGTTTTTCATCACCCAATTGGGAGCTTGCTGACTTTCTATGTAAGATTTCCTTCTTTTCAGTGAGCACAATTTTTTATGACATCCTTGAGGAGTAGATGTCTTTTATTGTGTGTCATAGACTGACCTGTCTCAATAGATGAATCATTAAACCATTAACATAAGTTGTGTTAAAGATTTGAGGATTTCAAGTTGTTATCTCCAGTCTTTGACATTTTCTTTCCACTATATGTTCTCGTCACTTTTGGCCTTTGTCAAAATTTTGTTCTTTTTGACATAAGTGATCCTTCCTTTCCTTCCAGAGCAATAGTTTCATCATTGAATGTTCCGATGTTGATGTGTGATACTATGTGAAAACAACAAATATCTTTTGATATTCATAAGTACCAACTGAAGTTGATTAATAACCACTTGATAATTAATGAAATCATTATATTTTTGTTGTTTCAAGATTGTGTTTGCTTTGCTAGCTTTCTCCTTTTGAATGAGTAAATATATTTCACTTGAAGTGAATCTCTTCTGAACTTCTTGATCCCAATATTATGTAAGCAAGATAGTCTATGATCATTGGTTAAGATGAAAATTTGGTCATATACTTGGTTTGTCCATGTATGAGTTTTATGAAGAGTGTAAACAATGGAGTGTATATTTCCAACTCTAAATAATGGCTGATTTTTCAAAAATGGTATCAACCAAATCTTTATGGGATTATGATAAGTAGGTTCTTTGGTATAGGAGTAAGGATAAGGTGGATTTTTAGTGAGTATTGGAAATATTTGGGTAGTTGGTTATTAGTCTATTTCTGAAAATTTGTGGAAAATGGATAGACCACTAAGTTTGTATTTTATGGAGGTTTGGGACAGTGTGTTTGAAGCCAAATTCAAATATCTTTTCAGTTTTGTGATTCTCATTAGTTAAAAGGGTGCTAAATGAGATTACTCTGTTTTATCCCCTATAAGGCTGCCTGCAACCTTGAGTATGAAAAACTAAATTTAAGACTTCGACTCCATAAAACCTTCCAACCCATGTATTTGGAGGTACCAAATGGGTAGGATAGCACCCCAGGGAGGGAGAATTTGGCAACCCATATTAACGCCCTATGCCTTGCTGGAAGAACGAAGCCACCAAAAGAAATAGGGAGGAAGCTACGGTGATGTAGAGAGAGAGAGAGAGGACTCCAACAAAAAATACTCTTTTTTATTAAAAGTGTTATAACTTCTTTATTTGTACTTAAAATTTTACAAAAATTATATCAAAATTCATAACTTTTTTTTTTATCTTTCATATGACACAAATCTTTTTTATATATATATATATATATATATATATAAAGTTAGAAAAAAATATGAAATTTCAACAGTCAGAGATTTTCGGAGTCATTTTTTTTCTTAAATATATTTAAGTGCTTAAATTCAGATCTCATTATTAAAATATTCTTTTTACATCTTTCACTAATTTTTTAAAAATGAGTCTGAAATAAAAATAAAAAAAATAAATTTCAAATTTATTTATTTTTACATCGGAATGTTTGACTTTTTAAAATCTTAACAACCCTAAAAAAATTAATAAAAAATTGATGTATAATAAAAAAAATAAGAATTTAATTAAAAAACTTTGCAAGATGAATATATTGACGGTAGCTGGATTGCAGCAAAAATTGAATTGACAGGATAAATATGAATATAGTAGTTGGAAATTTGATTTATTGACGGAGACGGGTTGCGGTTAGCCTAAGATGATTTTTAATCATCATATTGTCCTTTTGGTAACATTACTATTAGGATTTTCTGAAGTTTAAGATCTTTCAGTTTGAAAAGGATTGAGTCTATCTGAATGTTCTTTTGAATGAAGTACCAATGAGATATGATTTGAACATTCTGAATAAATTGAGTTATTGGAGATGTGTTTGAATATACCTCTTCATGAGCATCTTTCTTTGATGATGTTGGCAAGATTTGGTGATGTCATGAGAGTAGGTTTGAATTCTTCTTCTTGTTATCATGGCAGTCCCTTGATTGAGAATGTCTTTCTCAATTTTGACTTTGTGAATCCAGAGTTTGAGTAACAGCTTGTTGCCTCCTTACTTGTTTCCATTTCCTTCTTAATGAATATCCTTCATATATAGTGTTTATAATCTCTTATGACTATAAGTGTTTTGGAAATCGGTGGTTGATCTTTGATTCAAAATAAGCTGGTTAAGAAACTGACTCTATGAACAACCGTTCCGATACCAATTGATGGCCCCATGTGAGGTAAAAGTTTGGGGGGGGGGGGGTAGACTTTCAAATCCTTTTGATTTGTCAATCATATTTCCTCTAACAGAGTGAGTTCCAATATCTTTTGGGAGACATTGTAACATTCAGCGGAAGTCTTGACCTCATAAGTGTGACACTTTATAGTAACAAAGGTCTTGACCTCATAAGTGCTACCTCCTTGAAGTACAAATGTGTTAGCCAAAATCAGCTATCTCAAGGAGCAGGCTGCCAAACCTTAAGGAGCATGCTGCCGAACTTCAAGGAGCAGGCTTCCGAACCTGTAGGAGCAGGCTGCCGAATGAGGTTGCTACTTCAGTGTTAAAGACACAATGAAGAACTCTTATCTAAAACATTGTTGGCTTTTTAGAACAGACTTAAACACATAGTTATGAAAGATTGTGACCTACTTAAATATAGATCCTTTGAAGTACCAAGAATAAGGAACTAGGAGATTGGGATGAAGTAAACTGAATAGATTACTGATCAATATTTTGAAGAAGCTGTTCGACTGGAAAGTTGTGAAGGTGAGTGAGAACTGTTGTGTGTAGTGGGAACTGAATATACAAGGTGACACAAGATATATTCTGGTTCAGATGTGGTGTAATCCTGCTACATCCAGTCTCACCCTATTTCAGATGAATTTCCACTAAATGAATATACTCATTACATTTAGTGCCCAATTTATCCTTTGCCGCAGGCATATATTGTGAGTTTTTTCACAAGGAATTTGAACAGGGTATAACTCAAAAATATAAGTTATATTACGATTTTAACTAATAGGCTAGAATATTTAATATTCAATATTAATAGATCAATAATAAAATAGGACTATTCATGATTCCCTTATTGAATCAAGTACATATTGGTTTCAAATTATAAGAAAGAATATTATGGTCGCTCTTTAGTATGAGATTTTGAGTCTCACGTGTCTACCATTTCACCATCAAGGCATCTTCAAATAATTTACATCGGTAAATAACTTTTGAAAATATTTTTTTTTATTTTATTGGAAAGTGAGCAAAATTTTAAATCCTATATTCATAGGAAACATAAGGTCCTATCATAAAGCTTTGGATAGGATAAATTAAGGAGTTGTGGAGATTGCTTACTAGACCAAATATTTTGATGAAAAGGGTAATGAGTTTCATCCCATCAACCTATTCTCAATTCAGAGGGGTCATAGAAAGAACAGGTTTAAAATCACGATCAATTCCGTTTCAAAGTTTTTTCGATTCATCATTCTAAGCAAGAGACAACAAAAGCCTATGTAATTCACAATTTAGATATAAATGGAATTATAATACAGGGATATGCAAGTTTTTTTTTTCTCGAAAATGAAAAACTTTATTAAAAAGAAGAAGAGTACAAAACGCTAATGAACATGGGTACTAGCCCAAAGCTAAAGTAAAGAAACAACAAGCTCTAGTGAACAAAGAAACCAGCACCAAAGCACCACCCTGCAGATGAAATGAGAAGCCCAAACAAAACATCCACCGACCACCAATAAGGTGTCCCTAAATATCACGTTTTCGCAAACAGAACCCCAAGAAGAACCAAGAAGCCCAACAAACATTGAGAAATGAACCCTACTTCTTCTCAGTAAACTTTTTTTCCTTTTTTTCCTTAAGGCGAGTACTCCTTCTAGGAACCAGAATAGAACTAGATGAACTCCACTTGGGATCCGCAATAGAGTAATTGGGATCTGCCATACGGTCTAGCAGTTCACGGTCTGTAAGAAGCCTTCTTATAGGTGTTGTTTCTAATTCCTCCCCCAACCCCCTCGAACTTGGAGGAAAGGATACCTGAAGGGGTGTTACTTCATGAATATCCTCCATCTGAACATCAATCTTCCAAGATTCCAACTGTAGCCCCCCCTTGAGAAATCGTTTCTAAGACCTTTTCGACTTTATCTTCTTTCTCCTCTATTTCCACCAAAACACTATGCATATTCCCTTTTCCTTCTTTAATGTCTTCAAGTTCACTATCCTTGTCGTTAATTGCAATATCCCTTGGCGTTGTGACTATACTCTCAGGCACCAAAACAACCTCCCTCAAAGAGTTGCTAGAATTACCCTCAAGATTAAGTAAATCCTCTCGGAAAAGTAGAGAGGATATAGATGTAAACTCTTCAAAACAACATTCCACCATACTGAAACAGTAGGCTCCAGAGTCCTCAAAATCTGTCCTTATATGGCCCTTTGAAATTTGACACAACATATCTTGTTGATCCAATAAAGTAGAGGAAAACAGTTTGAATCCATCTCCTTTTTGTCCTTCAGGAATAATAATTGTTTTTCTACCCTCATGCCTCAAATCAACCAAACGAATAAAGCCTCCAAATTCATTTTTCCCAAATGACATGTGAATTTTACGATATCCTTCATTTCTAACGAAAGTCGAAAAATCACCAGATTTAATCAAACTAAATGAGTTACATAACCAATCTACACCATCCTCATCTAGAGAAATTGTTAGAGAGGAATAGCCCTTAATCTGACTTATATGCATAATTGAAGGAGCCACATCAAAGCAAAAAAGTTTACTCTCTATTTTAATTTTCGACGTCGATAAAGATGAAGAATTTGCTGAATTCTTTCCAGAATTGTCTCCGTGTTTGCGTCGATCATACCTTAGCTTTGCCGATTTCCGAGGGAAAGTTTCTGATCGACCGCCTACAGGTCTGGATCGATGCCCTTCCCAGCCTCTGTTTTTGTACCTGAAATACGCCCCCGTTTTTGCACCTATGTTGGATACCCATCGGTGAGAAAGACTGCCTTTGGCTTCAGTCGATGAGAGATTGTCTGTGAATCTGTTGAAGCTTCGGCGACGCTGGCATGCAGATTCCCGTTCAAAGAATGCCCTGTGTCGGAAATCCCTTGATGCAGATTCCCGTGGTTGGAGGCCCAACCCCCATCGCGTGCCAGGAACCCTCCATGCCTTGAAGTGGTATCTACCAAAAGCTCTCCCATGATGCGTTTGGGGCTGCCGCCAGCCTGAGATCGGCAATTGCACCCCTGTGGCACCCCTCATCCCCAAATGTCTTCCTCTTTTTGATTTTAGAAATGTCGGACAGTGAGTTCACATCTCCTCCAGTGACTACACCATCACGCCGTACAGGGATATGCAAGTTATGCATGAACGTAATGCTCACAATTTCCCCCACGCGGCATTGCTCCGTCAGGCTTTCGCCCATTGCGGAAAATTCCCCACTGCTGCCTATAAAACCGAGTCATCTAAATCTAAATAGATCCAAATGGTCAACTGAGACAAAGATCAACTTTTAGTCAAAGTACAAGAAAGGACAAAAAGCAATTTTATAAAAAAAATTACCACCTCATAATTTTTTTTGTAACATTATGTTTTACTAAAAGCAAGTATATTATATTCTAAGAAAGCATTGAACAATCACCCAACTTATATACTCAACTCTTCGGATAAAAGATTGAAATATCTTATCTTTATCAAAGCATTGAAATGAGGAATACAAGTTGAGGTGAAGAAACAATATGTGCCACAAAATGACAAAAACCAACCATGTTGCCTTTCAGTCAAGTAGAAGAATCAAGTAGATCAAAGCAACGGTCAAGATTGAATCTCTTCAACCAATGGAAGACCTTCAACATCTTAGTCTTTAAATACAGGAGTGCATGAAGAACAAATGTGGAGCTAAGAAGGAAGATGAGATCATTCGACGTATTATTATTATTACTATAATAATAATAGTAATAACAACAACAACAACAGCAACAATAACAATAATAATGTAATAAACACTCAATCAGATCAGAAAGATTCAGATCAGATAAGAAGGATTCAGATCAGAAATATTCAGATAAGTTCAGATCAGATCAGAAAGATTCATATCAGAAAGATCCAGATCAGATCTGAAAGATTCAGATCAGATCTGAAAGACTCATATCAGATCACAAAGATTCAAATCAGAAAGATTCATATCAGATCATATCAAATCAGAAAAATTCAAATCAGATCATATATTTAAAAATTCAAATCAGACGAAGAGAACAGTTTCCAAGAGTACTTTTAGGGGGTGTTTGGATCTGATTCTCAAAACTGATTCTGCTCCTTCAAGGAGCAGAAGCAGAAGCTGGAGTGTTTGGGTGAAATTCCAGAAGCACTTCTGGTGCTCTAATTTAGAGCATCAGTTTTCAGAAGCTGGTACCCCAAGCTTCTAAAAAAACTAATTCTGATTTTTGCTTTAAAAAAGAAGCAGAAGCAAAATCAGTTCTAAACACCCTTACACTTTTACGACTTCAAGTCTTTCTATTAATAGAAAAAGTTTAAGAACAAGACACAAATACTCCCTCCGTCCCTTATAACTTTGCCAACTTTCCTTTTTTGGTTGTCCCAAAAACTTTGTCACTTTCCATTTTAATCAATCAATTTGTGGCTCATGTTATTTCTCTCTCCTCTGCACAAATCTCTACCACACAATTTTTACTTTATTATTCTACGTGCCGGTCAAACATGGCAAACCATTAAGGGACGGAGGGAGTACGTTATAAAATTGGAACTGACCGGAAAAAAAACAAAAAAAAACTGGAACTGACCGGATCCATTTTTTGGAACCCGTTGACCCGTCCCAAACCCATCCAATGGTCGTTAACTCGTAAAATACGACAATAGAGAACCGGTGGCCCAGCTAGGCGGGGGCGCCGGAATCCCGGCGATAAAACTAAAGATACTTATGGGAAAGAATATGTACAAGTCTAAATAAGGATCTATCTAATCCCAGACAAATTGGTAAAATCACGCCAAACCAAGTTCCTAACCATTACCAACCCCAGACACTTCGTCCTGATCTCTCAACCGGATTTCAGACAGCAAGCGTCAGCGCATCACTGGGAAGCATAACTAGGAATCTTCATAAAAAAGGTATGCAATACATGCAGTAATAAAATCTTGCATAATCTTGCATGAATGGTGTATGGTTGAACCTGAATTTGATTTGAATTGCGTATATGCGCCGATTCTATTCTCTTTTTGTGGGTTTGTATCTTAATCAGTCGATTATTCTAATCTTTTTAGTAGTTTTTAATCAAACGAAACTGTGTATTCTCCTTTGGTTGTGAGGCGCTGTGCTACTGAGAGTAAACACGTCTCATGGGATAACAAATGTCTATTCTAGAGAGAAGAGGAAAGTGATACGGAGTTCAAGACTATAGATCAAGTTGTTTTTTCTAGAAAATTATTGAATTGAGTCGTGAAGGAACATAATACTATTCTGTGTTGCATAGGCCGGGGTAAGAATGGGTACCCCATTTTGGGGTACCAATAGCATTTCTCTTCTATTTAACTATTAATTGTGGCTGCATTAAGAGTGTGAATAAGGAAAACAAAACTATTAGTGGAGACATTTGGCAAGTTTCAAACTTTAATGCAATAATGCATTGTTGTTAAAAGTATTATAGTTGCCGAATGTGGATATGTTTTTGGAGGTACATTGATTCTTTTGTTTCTAAATACATAGTAGGATGTGTGTGCGTGTGCAACCTTGACCGGTCAACCCATCCTTGACCGGACTGACCCACCTGATTTGGTCTAATCCTTGAACCGGTCTCCACACTGGTTCACCTTGTATTCCAATTCTAACAACATAGATTTATTGTACTCCGTATACCGTATATATACATAATATACAAATTGTGTACTGCATTCTATTAATCAGAATACTCTGACATTCACTATTTATATAACTTTGATCTTGTAATTAAAATAGATCATATTACATAGACATTGTTATAAAAAATACAAAAATGACACAATGATTCAAAATGAGAATTCAAGCGCGCAAACAAACACATCACGCAAATGACACAATTTAGAAATCTGGAAGCTTAACCATCATAATCCTCAGGACTTGAAGGTCCTTTGGAAGAATCATATATCTTAAAGACTTATCACAATCATCCCTCTCATCATCACTATCAAAGTCCTCCCATTCTTGTAGGTGCAACTGTGTAAAATACCTAGAAGAAAGATAGCAGCTTTTCGACATCTTAAAGCAGAAGGTTCGGCGTTTGTGAGTTGTTGACTACTCTGTGCCGGAGAAGAAAGTATTTGATAGATCATCATTATCATTACCCCAGTGCCACAAAGGCTCCCACCTACGGTGGGGTAAGAAGGGGTCGGATGTATGCAGCCTTGCCTCTGTACTAAAACCCTGTTTCCGGATGACCCATAGTGAAAATCGCGTCGAAAATTGCATGGACTGACTGCTGCTACTTCATAACTTGTAACCGCAGGCAGTTTAGTAAGGGTTGGTTTGCAACTACTTTTTAAAAAGCACTTCTGAGCTTTTGGCTTTAAAAAAGCACTTATTTTCCCAAACACTACAACTTTTATTTTTCTCGACTTCCGCGTCAAAAGTGCTTTTACTTTTTCTATTACACAAAAAGCACTTATTTTACCAAACACTACCCACTTTTACTTTTTAAAATCACTTTTTTCTCAAACACTATCAACTTTTATTTAATCATTTCTCCCCATTTCATTAAAAAAAGCACTTTTTTAGAAGCAGAAGCTGTTGCAAACAGACCCTAAGTCATCTTGCTTTATTCCATCATATTCCCAAGCAAAAAAATAGTGAGTCTTTGGCTCCATTACAAATGATGGAAATAAGAAAGTATTTGATAGATGCTTTCAGTTATTTAGGTTTATAAAGTATATAATGCATGGGCCTGTTCTTAAATTACTCATTGGGCCTTTTGTTTATTACAGCCACACTGTAAAATGAAAGAAAAAAGAACCTGCCTCAAAAAAATATCGTGAGGCACACGTCAAAGTGTAAGTCCTCACATCTGAGGTGTAAGCCTCTTATCTCTCAAAAAGGGCTTAAGCCCCAGTTCCTGTTCTATGCGCCTGAAGCGAGGTGCGCCTTTTAAACCATGATTTTAAGTTTACCACCTTAATTCCTTACTAATAATACATTCAACCACTGTGAGTAGTGAGTACTATATATGTGTGTGCGTATTGTTTAATTTTATAAAACAAATTGAAAGTGAAGTACTCTGTGTTTTTATGTCCTTCCTTAGGTGTTAATATGTATTTTTTAAATCTTAACTAATTTAAGGAGAAAAAGAAACCATTTAGTTTTCGATAAAAAATATTGCAAAAAAGTCAGTAACTACGCTAGTAAACTTACCGACCAAACATGCTTAATTCGATATCACATTCCACCACCTCCCTTAGCACCTCCGTCTGTCCCACCCGAAAATAATCCCTCTGTTGTTTCTACTCCATTCGTTTGCTCACCGGCTTTTGCGTTCAACTGCAGTGCTACCCATGGGATGATATACTGTTTGCATGGGAAGTCGATGAAAGAAGCATTGGGTGGAATTGTGGAAATCAAAGTCTATGATTGATCCAAGTGATGCTAGGGCTTGAACCCAATTTCCAACCGAACTGTATGACTGACCCTTTAAATTGTTTTCAGACTCATTTTACTTTGTTTGCAGTTTGCACATACTAACTCTGGTTGTACTGTTAACATGCACTGACTACATATATATAAGCCGCCTTCATGATATCTGGCTGCATATATTACATTGTCCCCACTATCTTTTAGAAATACTTTTATACTGTGGAAATGGAAATTACATCTGTTGGTTTCCATATGACTTCACTGTCATTTTTTCCTGCTGCTGTTACAGTTGCTTCTTGTTCTGGTTCATATATATGTATACTATCATCAGTATTTTTTCCCATTGGTTTTGATTCATGCGTACAGAGGCTTACCCTTTCATAAGTAGGAATTCTTGCTTGTCTGCTCTTGGATTTGGGAATATAGCACATCCTATTTGCCAATGAAACTATTCGCTCGTGAGGCTATATATGAGTTTAGATCACTAATCATCTAATGATGATTTTTCTGGCTATGGTAGTCCCAGTTTTGCATGTCAATCTAGTATAGAACGTATTTTCAGTTGGGGACCCATAATACTGGGGCTGGAATTAATTTCATGTTAATTTTGGCATTCAACATTGAAATTATCCCTTCTACTCCATCCAGTCAGATGCTTAAGGCTAGCTATGATTGAAACTGAGTGTGGATTAGTAATATAATCTTATCCTCGAAAGATTAGTATTTAGCAGCATTGTAGCAATTGGGCGAAGGCCATATCAGATTGATTAATAGTTTTACAATGGCATTCACTAATAAGGTATTGGAAATATTTAATCTATCATTTCTTCAATGGATGCATAACAGCCTGTCAGCCTGGTTCTAGACTTTTGCTGATGTTAAAGCAATATAGTGGAAGAATGCAATGCCAGTGGTGAATGATGTTGTAGGTCTTTCTCTTGTATGTTGAGTTATATCTAAAGAGGGAGTTTTTCACAAAGCTGTGTCTTCAACTTTTTTTTCCTTTTTCTCTTTTCCTCGTGTGGAAGATTGATCCTGTTTTCCCTTTAATCTTCTCACCTTCTTTATTTTTTATATCTTTTCCATCTTATATTTTTTTATCTTATCTTATCATTTTTTTTTATCTTTCTTATCTTTTTTAGCTCTGATTTCATATGTCGATTCATGTTAGCCGGCCTCAAACTCTCTTGGGACTACGGCTTGGATGTTGTTGTATGTGTCTTCAAGTCAGGACAGTCATTATCTTAGGAAGAAACTTTAAAAAACACGAATTTTTGAAGTTTTAATCATATCATTTTGCATTGGGAGACTGCTGAAGTCTTGTAGCTCTTTATCATGTATGTTGAGTTATATCTAAAGATGGAGTTTTTCACAAATCTGTGTCTTCAACTTTTTTTTCCTTTTTCCCTTTTTCTCTTTTCCTCGTGTGGAGGATTGATCCCGTTTTCTCTTTAATCTTTCTCTACTTCTTTATCTTTTTATCTTTTTCATCTGATATTTTTTTTATATCTTATCTTATCCTTTTTATCTTTTTTTAGCTCTGATTTCATATATCGATTCATGTTAGCCGGCCTCAAACTCTCTTGGGACTACGGCTTGGATGTTGTTGTATGCGTCTTCAAGTCAGGACACTCATTATTTTAGGAAGAAACTTTAAAAACCACGAATTTTTGAAGTTTTAATCATATCATTTTGCATTGGGAGACTGCTGAATAGTCCTTCCTTTTCTGTTTATTTGTCTGCGTTGACCGAGTCTCACAATTTTAGTAAATGTGTATTACTCCCTCCGTCCCCTTTGAAATGTCCCGTTTTACTATATTGGGATTTCCCTATTTAATTGTCTCATACCTTATTTGGTAAAGTTTGTGTGGCTCAAAATCATTCTTACTTTTTTTTTTACTTTATCAATTAATATCAACCACACAAACCCACTTTTCTTAAAACTCGCGCCACCCTCCTCCGGGACATTTAAAAGGGGATGGAGGGAGTATAATTTATGAACTGATCAATACTTTTACTCCCGCAGTCTTTTTTATGTATCCTATTTCGGACTGATTGAAATCAAAGTTAAATCTCCCATAATAATATTTCAATGTGTATTAATAATTTAATATCTAAAGTCTCCATATTCAGAAAGCACACTAAAACTGAATATTAATGTATTAGAAATTCGATACAAAAAATCAGAGAATAAAAAGGGAATTAGGTTGACTGCATGGATAGTGAAAGTGACACACAAAATGAGACAGGGGGAGTAATACTTTGCCTAAAAGTCCCTTGTTATAAATCAATATCTCTTTTTTGTTCATCTTGGGATAAGGTAAATTGAATTCATATTGGTAAAAATAGTTAATGTGCAAAGATTATATAAATGGAGAGATTGAAAGGACAAAGGACAATAGGCCAGTCTAGAGAGGTAATTATGAATAGAATGAATGGGTGCTAGATAAAAACTGAGTTTCATCATATTCTTGTACTGTAGTATTGAGGTGCTAGAATCTACTATCTTTTTGCATCCACAGATTGTGCGAGTAATAGCATCCCTATTTGTATGTTTCAAGATACAATGCAATTAAGTCCACATAGACACAACCAATTGTATGCCACCATTGTAAAATCTGCGCCTTGGCACTAGACTGTTGGAGGCCAAACTTTTTTCCTGGGTTCTGCCCTGCATAGTTTTCATACTAGGCGTTAGTCCCAGTCTGCCGCTAAGCTAGCCTCTTGTAGTCTAGCGCTTATTACAACATTTTATATCAGAATGGTGCATTGAGGTTTTTTATGGCTTTGTCTTTTTCTTTATCCTTCTGTATTTCTGTTTTATTATTTATTATTGTGATAATGTGATATATATATAGAGAGAGAGAAAAGTTCATGTCAGGACGTTTGGACAGGAACCGCCGTCCGGACCTCGACGTTTGGGCCCCTTCCCGTTGGAATTCTTCGATGAAATTTTGTGGGCATGTTCTTTATCAAGTCTAGTTTATCCACAAAACATTTCAGGTTCAGCTAAAAATTCGATCGGGAAGGCAGTCAAATAATTTTTTGAAGATATCTGCGTTTTTTATATGTATATTTTGGCGCAATTTTCTTCCAAAAATTATTTGACTGCCTCCCTGATCGAATTTTTAGCTGAAACTTTTTTGTGGATAAACTAGACTTGATGTAGAACATGCCCAAAAAATTCCACCGGGAAGGGGCCCAAACGCCGAGGTCCAGACGGCGGCGTCCGGTCCGGACGTCCTGACAGGAAGATTACTCTATATATATCTATGTATGTATGTATGTATGTATGTATGTATGTATGTATGTATGTATGTATATGCCCATACTCTTTTATTGTTTGATGATTTCTGCTAGAAGAACCTTATTTCTTTCCTATGTGGTTGGTTTATTAAAAAAAAAATCCGTTCACAGGATGTAAATTGCAGATCCACATTGATGGTGAAGCCCCTCCTGTATTGCGACTAGGCCCTGCATTGTTCCACTTACATTCTGCCTAACCCTAATCTCATACTAGGAGTTTGTCACAGTCGACTACTAGGTGGGTGTCTTGTATTGCTTACAACATTGTATGTCACAGTGGTGCGTTAAGATTTCTCTGTATGGCTCTGTTTTTAGGTTTACTATGGTAATATATATGTTATGTACATATTCTTCTAATGATTTGCTGATACAATCTTATTTCTTCTCTGTGTGGCTGATTTTTTAACAAAAAATAATTGCATTCACAGGACATAAAATGCAGATCCTTTCTCATGATGAAGCCCCTCCTATATTGCAACTACAGAAATGGGACCTTTTCGAACACCAACTTGAACTTTCAGAGTTCCGTGAAGGTTTTATATCTCCAACAAGGGGAAATTTGGTATTACTGTCATATCATTGCGAAGCTCTATTGCTACCTCTGGTCAGAGGTAAATTATGTTACTCCTTTGCTCCTCTACAATTCCATTGGCAAGTAGTACTTCTCATCGATTTCCTTCTTTCTCCACAGAGAAACATATTGAAAATCCAGAAAACTGTAATCACTTAAACTTTGGGGATTCAACTTCTCGGGCATCATGTATGCCAACATGTGTGGCACCTTGTTTAGCAGAGCAGGGGGGTGATATACCAGGCACTTCTGTGTCAATTGAACTGGACAGTGTTAATACTGCGGAAAGACTTCCGAGAAGGTGTAATAATTACCCTTACATCAATGATGTAAACTCCCTTACTTGGGGTATATGTGAAGACACTTATGGTCAGGATGGGGAAAAACATTTTAGAGAACTCCTCTTTGTATCTGGCAATCATGGGGTAACAATTCATGCTTTTAGTCAATCTTATGCATACAAAGGAGTCATGGGATCCACACCAGACTGTGACACTGGACAAGGATTATGGGTTGAGTGGGGGCCAGGATATACATCAACACTATCTCAGGAGTTCGACCAAGTGTCTGACAGAAAGTGTGACGATTCCTTCAATGTTTTAGATCTCAGCAGGAATGGTGCAACCGAGGCAAGACCATATCGCATGTGTACAAAAGTTACGAATGAGATGTCATTTGACAATAATTCTAACAAAAGATGGATGCGCACATTGCTAAGCAAGGTTGAAACATTAGTCTCTGATGGAGTACTATATACTAGATTCCCAGACAGTTCATTATTTGATTCCACTGCTATGATAATCTCTTTTCGCCTTTTTGGCAATGATTCACTGCTTTTGGATTTTCTATCTCATGGAAATTCATCATCACATGAAAAAGATGTTAGTGATCTGTCAATATTAGATCATCAGGACAATGCATATGCAGATTCCCTGCCCACCACTATAGGCTCTTACAGATGTTTAAGAGTATTCTCTAATGCTTCACAATGCTTGATTGGCTTTGCCTTAACAGCTTCCAAAAGTGTGCCTGCCACAAATGAAAGGAAAAATAGTAAAGTCTTAGTTGCCGTGGCAAAGCTAGTTAGTTGTGGATTACAGTGGGTTTTTAAAGTGCCACTAGTCAAAAATGTCGAAATGACAGCAGCCGTCGACTGGACAGACTTTAGGCTTTCCCATGCTTTTCTTATATGTCTTAATGCCTCTGGATTAGTACATTTTTATGATGTGAAAAGTGGTTTGTATATTTCATGTCTAGATCTTTCACGTATTTATGGGCCTTTCACTTCCATAGTATCTCAAGAGAAAGAAGATTCACATGTGAAGCTTGTTGGGAGTTGTTCTTCAGACAAGGATTATAGTAATCAGATATATAATAATTCTGGTTTTCTTGTTCACCAGAAGAGGTTTGAAAGGATTTTTGTCATTAGGAATGCCTTAACTTTAGGTGTGATTGATCAACAGGGTGTTAGTTATGTAATACAAGCTTCTGATTATATCCCAAAGAAGTATCACTCACTCGAGAATCTGCTCCCATGTTGTGAAGATCTTAGACTTGCACCACGAGCAGCGTGGGAGGTAGGTGGTGCTGACATTGGCTACAAGAGGGTGTCTCATAATATATCAGGTGAAGGGAAGACAAGTCATTCGTCTGTTACTAAGAAGTCTTCTTTTAATTGCTGTGTGCAAAAAAAGAGGTTTAAGAAAATATCTGAAAGTGATTTTAAGGATCCAATTTTGGGAAACTGCTCTGAGTTTCTTGGTTGTCAGATACCCTCCTGTCATATGAGAAATATTGTTCTTCCTGCCTATAAATTTCAAGAAGATGATGTTATTTGTATGTCACCATTTGGAATAACTCGGCTTATTAAATTGAGAAGCCCTCAACAGAAAAACAAATGCCGCCTTGTTCACTCTAATTTGCATGTAGATTTAACTTTGAATGATGACAAAAGCTATAATGTCCAAGGTTGGGAGGCTATTGTAAATGAAGCAATTGGTTGCACTTTTCAAGGTTGTTTGTACTTGGTGAGGGAAAATGGCATCTCTGTAGTCCTCCCTTCGTTTTCAAGTTCTTCCAACTTCTATCCTATAGAAGCTCTTGGATATCGTCAATCAGGCTGCCTTTATACCTCTGAGAGTGATTCATATGCATCTGAAAAGATGGTACAAGTTAAAATGCCTCTGTCATCATGGGAAGTAGAGATTTTGGATAAAGTTCTTTTATACGAAGGTCACAAACAGGCAGATCAGCTATGTTTGGAGAACGGTGAGTGTTTTAAATTGAGTACTCATTTTTTTCCTTAACCTGTTATGCTCTGACGGTCAAAAGTGTTGTGGTACAGCTAATATCATGTTGTTTCATTTCTCGTGACATTCACGATCAACATCATTACCTTAATCCTGAGTAATTGTGCTTATTAGCATGAATACAATGTTAATTAATTTATATAGTGCTATAAATTCATGCAAAAAGCCAGTGCCAAAGTTATGACGCCAAATGTCCTTCATGTTGTAGCCTTCTCACAGAGGATAATGAGATTATTTTTTGATAAGTACCCGGGTAGACTAGCTAGTAAAAATAGATACAAAGGGCTTGTCTATACTAGAAGGTCAAGACAAACTAGTTATTAGTAAGTAGAGCTGTGTTGACTAATAACTACCTTCCGGTTGTGGAAGGGTATAAATAAAATAAAATCTGCCAGGGCTAGGTAGGCAGTTAGACACTTTGTCTGGGACTGGGAAGTTGGAGTTCTATCTCCTTCTTTGGGACTGTGTACACGATCTACCATTGTTAATGAGAATTACTGTTTCTGAGAATTGTGATCTAGTTTTCCTTTGATTGTTTATGCATTGTTGATTGTTATTTGTCTTGTGATTGTGCTGGAATTGCGAGGAACCTATCATTTTTCGTAACCATTTTCATCGTAGGTTAACTTATGCATACTTGTTTTAAATGTCTAAGATGGATAAACAGATAGGAACCTGGACACTCCTACCAATAAGAATAATATTTGGTAGTCTAATATTGTACTATCTATAATAAAAGGGTTTTAGGCCCAATACTTAGTGGTGGAGGGACGGCCCTTTAGGAGAATTTTATAATAATGAGCCGATGGGGGAAAAGGGAGGTAGGGAGACTTGGGATCGGACTGGAAATTGGGAGTGCGAGACTACTCGAAGTGTCTCTAAACTGTTCTCTTTCTTTTCTTCTGTTTCGTTTGTAAATCCTCTAAGGATTTCTGAGTATTTTCTCAGAATCTATCTTTCAATAAACATCTACTCGTTTGCTAATGTTCTGGACTCCATCATTGGTATCAAATAGTGACAATCGCTATACCTGTGCATGATCTATACTCGATCGAGAATGGAACAACGTGTGGAAAGCATCGAAGTTAAATCCCTAGCAGAAGTAAAAACCACCGTGGATGAGCTGCTTGGCTTGCGCGTGACGGTGGATGAACTGAAGAATTTGATGTTATATGGTGATGACCAGGGGAGAAGAGGACGATTGCTTCAACGATCCCGCAAGCTACTGTAAATCGGTGTTATGCTCGTACGGGAAGGAAGGTGGACTTACCGGTGTTTAAAGGGGGGGATGCGTACGGGTGGATGATTCATGTAGAGAGTTTTTTTTAAAAATGAATAATATTAATGATGAGGATAAAATTGAAGTGGTGACCATCGCTAAGGAGCAGAAAGCTTCGAATTGGTTCCAATGGTGGGAGGGTCAGACCGTTCAACACACCTGGGAACAGTTCAAAGCTGCCCTAATTCGACATTTTCAACCTAAACTAGTTCAAATGCCTTATGGACCAATGTTAGGTGTGTAGCAGACGGAGAGCATGATGGAGTATAGAGAGAGGTTTGAACTGGCAGTAGCCCCATGAGACATACTGATACAAAGATGCTGAAAGGTATATTTCTGAATGGCTTGAAAGAGGAGGTGAGGGCCGAGTTCAAATTGTTTCCGTCTGGATCCCTATCTGAGTTAATTTATAACCCACTGCTGTTAGAAGAGAAAAATGCAGCCCTGGAATCAGGGAGATTCAAGGATGAATACAAAAGAGTTTGGCAGGAAAAGGAAGGTATTATGGTCAGACCATTGGACTGGGTGGAAGGAGTTAAAGAAAGAACACATGCCATTAATCCACCAACTTCTGAGAGAACAGATTCAGAGAGCATAATAGGGAAGTCTGCAGTACTTAATCAGAGTGGGATGAGTGGCAGAGTGTTAACTCAAGCTGAACTAGAAGAGAGAAGTAAAAAGGGCTCATGCTTCAAATGTGGAGACAAAGGGAGCAATGAGCATGTTTGTGGAATGAAACATCATCAATTCGTCCTGATGGAAGATCCAGAAGAAGAGAAGGGAACAAATGATTAGTTGTCTGAACTGGATGTAACAGATAACCCAGTGAAACTAAATGCCAGATCAGTCTCTTATTACCCACCATGAGGACAAGGTAGTAGTTAAAGGGGGAGTGGTGATAGGGACCTGGACACTCCTCCTAATAAGAATTATATTTGGTATTTTAATGTATAATAAAAGGGTTCTAGGCCCAATACTTACTTACTTACTTAGTGGTGGAGGGACGGCCCTTTAGGAGAGTTTTATAATAATGAGCCGATGGGGGAAAAGGGAGGTAGGCAGACTTTGGGATCGGACTGGGAATTGTGAGTGCGAAATTACTTGAAGTGTCTCTAAACTGTTCTTCTTTTTCTTTTCTTCTGTTTCGTTTGTAAATCCTCTATGAATTTCTGAGTATTTTCTTAGAATCCATCTTTCAATAAACATCTACTTGTTTGCTAGTGTTCTGGACTATCATAAACCTAGTGCGTTTGGAGAGAGGAACTCTTATAAAATGCTTTGTTAAGACATCTATAAATGAAGTGATTCCAAAACTTGTTTACCCCGTATTATGTAATTTTGATAGGGATCCGACACTTCTCTTATTAAGTAGCTTAATATTGTACAATAAGAGGGGTTAGAGGGTTTTAGGCCCAACAATTTATTGATTGAGGGCCGGCCCATTATGGGAGTATTATAATAAGCGCATGTAAGCGGAAAAGGGGAGGGAGAAATTGGGTTTGGGCTGGGACTTGGCACCCTCGAACTTGCCTCATATGTATTTTCCATTCCGTTTCAGAAATTTCCTTCTTAATAGACGTCAGATTCAAATTACGAAACTGGTTCTCTATCATTGCTATCAGAGCGTCATTTCCTGGGTTATGGTGGATGCCACTTACATGAACGCAGATGGAAAACCGAGTGGACAAGGTGGAACGGAACCTGGAATAAATTCGAGCGGATACAGATGGAGTATGATCGGACATGGATGGAATACGATCAGATATGGATGGAATACGATCAAAGACGGAGGATATGCATCTACTCTTACTTAACAACAGTTACAAGTGATCCAGGGGGCATTTGCGAAATCGCGACACTCGCATAAGCAATCGCCGTCGAACAACAAGAGTTGGTCGTGCTCCAGTGGTAAGTTTCGGCGTGAAACCCGTGCGAACAAAATGTTCGTTAGAACTGGAAGGAAGATTGATCTTCCGTTAATAACAGCGAGGATGCTTATGGGTGGACCATCAGGGTAGAAAGGTTTTACAAGTTGAATAACATACCAGAAGATGATAAGGTTGAGTTGGTAACCATTTCCTTGGAGGCCAATGATGGGAGGGACAAAATGATGAACAGACATGGGAACAGTTCAGAGTAGCATTAATCAGAAGGTTCTAACTGGAATTTGTTCAAAATCCATTTGGATTATAGGGAGAGATTTGAACTGGTAGTCGCATCACTGAGGCACACTGATACAGATATGCTGCAGGGAATTTTTCTGAATGGCTTGAAGGATGAGGTGAGAACTGAGCTGAAACTTTATCCACCCGCTTTTCTATTTGAATTAATGGATCGAGCTTTGCTGTTAGAAGAGAAAAACACTGCTATGAGATCAGGGATACATAAGGAAGAAGACAAAAAGTGCTGGAAAGAACAGGGAGGGACAACGATCAGGCATTTGAACTGCAGCAGCGATGGGAAGAACACGCCCTATTCAGTCATGGACTCCTGAGAGAACACATTCAAAGAACAAGGAGACGTTTGATAGAACAAGTTCAGAGAACAATCTGGAGGAATCACCAAAACTGAATAAGACATGGGAGGGAGGCTAAAGATTGACACAAGCAGAGTTAGAAGAAAGAAGTAAAAAGGGCCTATGCTTCAAATGTGGAAACAAATGGAACAAAGAGCATGTTGGTGGAATGAAACATTATCAATTTGTCTTGATGGAAGAACCATAAGAAGAGAACGGAACAAATGATTAGTTGTCTGAACTGGATGTAGCAGATAACCCAGTGAAACTCATTATATAGATAAATATAATGATATATCCGCTAACAACAAATGTATTTATCTTGTTGTGTATGTTGATGACATTGTCATTACAGGTAGCGATGATCAAGGAATTGCGCTCCTCAAGCAACATTTGTTTAGCAAATTTCAAACAAAAGACTTGGGAAAGTTGAGATACTTCCTTGGCATTGAGGTCGCACAGTCTCAAGATGGAATTGCTCTCTCACAAAGAAAGTATGCCTTGGATATTCTGGAGGAAACAGGTTTGCTAGATTGCAGGCCAGTGGATACACCAATGGATCCGAACGTTAAACTCTTATCTAGAACAGGGAGATCTTTTGCCCAACAAGGAAAAATATAGAAGACTCATCGGCAAATTGAATTATCTTACCATCACAATACCAGATATTTCATTTGCGGTAAGTGTTCTTAGTCAGTTTCTTGATAAACCATGTACTGGACACTGGGATGCAGCTATCCGAGTTTTGAGATACATCAAGAAAACTCCAGGGCAAGGATTGTTGTTTGAAGATCGAGGCCACCATGATATTGTGGGATACTGTGATGCAGAACTGGCCGGATGTCCGATGGATAGACGTTCCACTTCGGGATATTGCATCTTGATTGGTGGAAACTTAATTTCATGGAAAAGTAAGAAACAGGATGTGGTTGCCAGATCTAGTGCTGAAGCAGAATATCGTGCAATGGCTCTTGCTACATGTGAAATCTTATGGTTGAAGCATCTCCTCCAAGAGTTAAAATATGGAAACACAAAACCGGTTCAACTCATGTGTGATAATCAAGCTGCAATGCACATCGCATCAAATCCGGTATATCATGAGAGGACAAAACATATTGAAGTTGATTGTCATTTTATCCGAGAGACGATCACGAGTGGACATATCATCACAAAATATGTGAACACAACCGAACAACTTGCATATATTTTAACTAAGTCTCTTAGAGGTCCTAGGGTTGAATTTATTTGTAACAAGCTTGGTACATATGATTTATATGCTCCAGCTTGAGGGGGAGTGTGGAAACCCTAGTAGTATTGGGCTTAGCCCAGTTGTATATCTTGTATAGGAAACCCTAGTACTCTAAATATAGCTATAAATATAGCTTCTTGTATAGGATTTCATATGAAGTATAATGAATACAATCTTATATTTCACAGTTGTATTCATCTAACATTCCAACGCAATTATGACAATGTATACTGATTTGATTTTTGACAATTGTATAAATATATACTTTCTTCTTTTTTTTATACTGATTTGATTTTTTTTTTCTGATATAGATAAAAATGATAAGATAAAAGGGATAAAAAGAATATATATAAAATAAAAAGGATAAAAAACATTAAAAAGATAAAGGATAGAAAAAGGTGAATAGAGATCAATCCTACACATGAGTATTCGGCTTGCTATCTAAAGAAATGAAAAAAATCTGAAGAAGTTAACTACAAAGATATTCAAAGAAATGGAAATGCAGAAAAGTGAAGAAAGAAGCAGGAAAGTAAGAAAGAAAATGCAAATTTGGCACTCGGGTTGCATGGTAAAAAAAGAAAAAAAAATCAATTCTGGGTGCCGCTACAAATTCCTAGTCTTCAGGCGAGGCAACGGGCCATGGCAAGCATTCTTCACTTCCTGGAAGCCTGATTTCATTATCCATATTCTCATCAATGATGGTAAAAATGACATTAAAACCTGTTAAACCATTTTCAGAGCTGCATTAAGTACATTTTCCTAAATTTCTTGTTTGATTGAAACTGTGTGAATGAACTGAAAAGTAGCTTTGCTACCTCTAAGTAGTTTTATATTCAGCCATTCAGGTCAGAGTTGATGGATATTTTAATTAGTCATGAAAATGGGTCAGATAATTTAATTCAAGTATACTCGAATAACTTAAAATCCAGTGATTGTGTCATGTACTCATGTGGGTGTTGTGTTATAAACTTTGTGCTGGTGACCCTGTGTGATTTTTTCATGAATCAAATTGGTGGTGGGCAACAGATTTAGAATTACGGTGGTGTTGCGTTATTTATTCGTTATTCATTTGTATCTCTGTTAGGGACTAGAACATCATTTGGAAAGTCTTTGATAATATAGCTCACCTCCATAGCTTATATTAGCTGATACTGAAACAGCTACATGCATCTTAATTTATGTGGAAGGAGTAAAGATTGCATGGTGGACAATAGGAAGAAAGAAAGCTGCTCTGTATGAAACATACAGTATTACTTGCTTTGGTGGAGAAATGTGTTCACATCTTCTAAACTTGTTCTTCACTGTCTACTGAAATTCTACATGGAAACCTGTTAAAAGTTTGATGAGATCGTTGTACAAAGCTATGTGATAACTGATGTCAATTTTTGACCTTTATGTTTGTGGAAACCCTAGTAGTATTGGGCTTAGCCCAGTTGTATATCTTGTATAGGAAACCCTAGTACTCTAAATATAGCTATAAATATAGCTTCTTGTATAGGATTTCACATGAAGTATAATGAATACAATCTTATATTTCACATGGTATCAGAGCCTATATGGCAATAGTTAGGGCGCTGGCTTCCGGCAAGCATTTCAGGCGTGAACAGTAGTTGTGAGTGGTGTTGGAGCACACTTCCGGTAGTGAATCTCTTATCTACACCTACCGCCTTGCTCAGCATACCATCGCGACCAACCACCCGGAACAGTACCGGCACGACGGCCCTCACGCGCCCTCACGCGCCACCGCTCCGTACTGCAGCTGAATAACATATTTGCAGATCTACTCCGTTCTACTTATTCGGAGCGCTCACAGCCAACACACTGAAGACCTGGAGCTTCTGGCAACCACAACAACATAACACAGGCACTCATCGGACACTCACGCGCCGCCGCCGAACCCACGCGCCGCCGCCGAACCCACGCGCCGCCGCTGAACCTACGTGCCGCCGCCGAACACTCGCGTTGTCGCCATCGCTCCGCCTGCCCGCCGCTGCTCTACCCTTTTCGCCGAAGTCAGGTTTGTGTCGTGAACTCCTGTTCTCATCCGCTGCTACTGCCAGAGTCCAAGACTGGCTGCTCTTGTCCGCTGCTACTGCCAAGTCTGGCTTCCTGGTGCTCTCTCTGCCTTATTATTTACAAAGCACTAAATTCACTTTTAATTTACTCATTTTCTTTTGATTAAAAAAAAAGAAAAAAAAAATCAAATCAGCATAAAAAAAAATATGTCTCTTATGAGTTCTGACAGAGGAAACAACACCAGATACTCAAGATGGAATCGTCCTAAATGTGATTTTTGTCATAAAATTGGTCATACTCAAGACAGGTGTTGGAAATTACATGGGAGACTTCCTCCCTCAGCCCATGTTGCTCAGCTACCACCATCTCCCATTGTTCTATCACCGGAAGAATATGCAGCATATCAGCAATTTAAGTTGACTAATATGCCTTTACCCACACCCGGGATGTCTACAGCTTGTGTTTCAAACACAACAGGCTCGTGGATCATTGACTCAGGTGCCTCAGACCATATTTCTGGTAATCCCCATCTTTTATCCCATATTACCAAGCACCGACATCTTCCTTTGATTACTCTTGCTAATGGCCTTCAAACTTCTGCTTCGGGTATTGGGCAAGCACTTCCATTTTCATCCTTACCGTTAGACTCCGTCTTATATGTCCCAAACACCCCTTTTAACCTCGTCTCTGTCAGTAAAATTACACGTGCTCTTAATTGTTCTGTAACATTTTCTGCTGATTCTGTGATTGTGCAGGACCGTTGTATGGGGAAAACGATTGGCGTCGGACACGAATCTCAAGGTCTGTATCATCTCCATCCTTTTGATCCAGTCGCTTGTGTTTCAATTGAACCTGCTATTACCTTACATAACCGTCTGGGTCATCCTAGTCTCTCAAAGTTTCAACGTATGGTTCCAGGTTTCTCAAATCTTTCATCTTTAGATTGTGAGTCATGTCACCTTGGAAAACAACCTTGTAACTCCTTTCCAAGGCGAGTCAATAAACGGGCTACATCACCGTTTGATTTAGTTCATACAGATGTATGGGGTCCGTATTGAGTCAGTTCTACTTTAGGTTTCCGTTATTTTGTTATTTTTGTGGATGATTTTTCCCGTTACACATGGTTGTTTTTAATGAAAGAGCGTTTTGAATTGTTTCATGTTTTTCAAACTTTTTGTGCTGAAATTCAAACCCAGTTTGGTCATTCTATAAAAATTTTACGCAGTGACAATGCTAAAGAATTTTTTGGGGCATCCTTTAATCAATTCATGACATCACGGGGTATGCTTCACCAATCTTCTTGTGTTCACACACCTCAACAAAATGGGGTTGCTGAACGCAAGAACCGACACTTGGTTGATACTGCTCGTACCCTATTATTACATTCCCATACACCACCTCAGTATTGGGCAGATGCTGTGCTCACTGCGTGTCATTTAATAAATAGAATGCCTTCCTCAGTTCTTAATAACGAAATTCCTTATTCTATTTTGTTTCCTGCTCGTGATTTATTTCCATTACCACCTCATGTGTTTGGGTGCGTGTGTTTTGTCCATGATACGACACCTGGATTAGCTAAAATGGCGGCTAGGTCAATAAAATGTATCTTTCTTGGATATTCGCGACTCCAAAAGGGGTATCGTTGTTATTCTCCATTACTTAAGAAACATTTTATTTCAGCCGATGTCACTTTCATTGAGTCGTCCTTTTATTATCCATTATCTTCAGTTGATACCCCATCATGTTTGGACTTCACCTCATATCTTCGGCCCATCCATCAGGAGACTCCCATTAACCCCCCATCTGATGAGCACCCAAACTGCCCTCCTATGTCAGACCGTCCATTACAGGTATACCATCGACGTCCTCGACCTCCTCCCATTGAGCCCATCGTGGCCACGCCCGTTGATTCCCCTATGACGGATCCTGCATCACCACCATCACCTACTCCAGCACTTGACACCACTCAGGATAATTTGCCCATTGCTCTCCGAAAAGGTACGCGTTCCACATTGAATCCACATCCCATATATAATTTTTTGAGTTATCACCGCCTCTCTACCCCTTACTATGCCTTTATTTCCCACCTGTCTCATATATGCATTCCTAAAACCACACCCGAGGCACTGACACACCCGGAGTGGCGTAAAGCCATGTTGACTGAGATGGAGGCTCTTCATTCTAGTGGGACATGGGACTTAGTCCCCCTTCCCGCTGGCAAATCAGTGGTGGGATGTCGGTGGATTTACACAGTTAAAGTGGGGCCTGATGGGGAGATTGATCGTTTTAAAGCACGCCTTGTGGCGAAAGGGTATACTCAGATATATGGCTTGGATTACACTGACACTTTTTCTCCTGTAGCGAAGATTGCATCAGTTCGTTTGGTTTTATCCATGGCAGCAATGAGCCGCTGGCCATTGTTCCAATTGGATATTAAAAACGCATTCCTTCACGGAGATCTGCACGAGGAAATTTATATGGAGCAACCACCTGGATTTGTTGCTCAGGGGGAGTCTGGTATGGTGTGCAGATTACGTCGTTCATTATATGGCTTGAAGCAATCTCCACGTGCATGGTTTGGGAGGTTTAGTGCCGTTGTCTGCAGCTTTGGCATGATTCGCAGTGATGTTGACCATTCTATATTCTACAGACATTCTGCTGGCAACAAATGTATTTATCTTGTTGTGTATGTTGATGACATTGTCATTACAGGTAGCGATGATCAAGGAATTGTGCTCCTCAAGCAACATCTGTTTAGCAAATTTCAAACAAAAGACTTGGGAAAGTTGAGATACTTCCTTGGCATTGAGGTCGCACAATCTCAAGATGGAATTGCTCTCTCACAAAGAAAGTATGCCTTGGATATTCTGGAGGAAACAGGTTTGTTAGATTGCAGGCCAGTGGATACACCAATGGATCCAAACGTTAAACTCTTATCAGAACAGGGAGATCTTTTGCCTAACAAGGAAAAATATAGAAGACTCATCGGCAAATTGAATTATCTTACCATCACAAGACCAGATATTTCATTTGCGGTAAGTGTTCTTAGTCAGTTTCTTGATAAGCCATGTACTGGACACTGGGATGTAGCTATCCGAGTTTTGAGATACATCAAGAAAACTCCAGGGCAAGGATTGTTGTTTGAAGATCGAGGCCACCATGATATTATGGGATACTGTGATGCAGACTGGGCCGGATGTCCGATGGATAGACGTTCCACTTCGGGATATTGCATCTTGATTGGTGGAAATTTAATTTCATGGAAAAGTAAGAAACAGGATGTGGTTGCCAGATCTAGTGCTGAAGCAGAATATCGTGCAATGGCTCTTGCTACATGTGAAATCTTATGGTTGAAGCATCTCCTCCAAGAGTTAAAATATGGAAACACAAAACCGGTTCAACTCATGTGTTATAATCAAGCTGCAATGCACATCGCATCAAATCCGGTATATCATGAGAGGACAAAACATATTGAAGTTGATTGTCATTTTATCCGAGAGAAGATCACGAGTGGACATATCATCACAAAATATGTGAACACAACTGAACAACTTGCAGATATTTTAACTAAGTCTCTTAGAGGTCGTGGGGTTGAATTTATTTGTAACAAGCTTGGTACATATGATTTATATGCTCCAGCTTGAGGGGGAGTGTGGAAACCCTAGTAGTATTGGGATTAGCCCAGTTGTATATCTTGTATAGGAAACCCTAGTACTCTAAATATAGCTATAAATATAGCTTCTTGTATAGGATTTCACATGAAGTATAATGAATACAATCTTATATTTCACAATGTTTCTGGGATTCTCTCTCTCTCTCTCTTGTTTTCTTTGATCTTTTATCTTCTTTATCTTTCTGTGTTCTTATGTTATTTTTATATTTCATCTTTCTCATGTTCTTTTATCTTTTTATCTTTTATCTTTCTTATGCTCTTATGTTATTTTTATCTTATATATATTTATCTTATCCATTTTATCTTACCTTATCTTTTTTATTTTCCTTATCTTTCTTCTCTTTTTGGCTCTGATATCATGGATTGGTTCATGTTAACCGACCCCAAAATATTTTGGGAATAAGGCTTGGATGTTGTTGTTATTGTTGTATGTTTTTGGGATTCTAAAAAAGCCAACTCCGACAATTTGAACCCATGACTTAGTGACATTTCAGTGCACTTTTAAGGGGCATGTGTATTCACTATACCGATTCATTCTCAATTCTCATTCATCTCACTGTAGGGATTCACGGTTTGTGAGAAAATACGTTCTTTAGCTATTTTTGCAACTTTTAATACTTTAACTCGAAAACTACCAAGCGGGCACAGCTCATTGCATAAATCCAACTTTGTTTCGTGGTTATAAGCTCTTTGCCAAACCAGCAAAATTTTGTTGAAGTAGATATTAAACTGGAAAACTAATTATCACGCTTCCCTTTGAAAAAACTATCACACTTCTATATTTATTCTTTGGTGTCAATCCCCTATACCATTTTTGACTTCGCTCAAATTTATCTAGTTTGGATATAAGCCGGCATAATTTTCTTAATTATCAGTCCTCTATCCCATTTTGTTTCACATTTTACCGTTTTGATGTGTCCCTAATGTTTGTCCATGCCATATTTGGTCTTATTTAGTGGCTTACTATCATTTATACTTTTACAAATTCAATGCCAATGAAACAATTATCTTTTTCCTTAGCTTATGTGCTATGTTCCTTGTCCCATACTTAGTGTAATTGAGGGAGTACATATTTTGTTTGTGCTTATGATGACATTCTGTTGGATTCTTTGATGGATATTTTGATGTCATTGGAAATGATTTTTGTCTCTGACTTATCTTTAAATTATATTTAGGTTGGGATTTAAGTTTATCCCGAATACGGTGCTTACAGCTTGCATTGGATTACCTCAAATTTGAGGAGATAGAGAAGTAAGATTTCAATACATGTACACATTTTTGCATTTATCTACTGGCGTTTTAAGTTATATGTTTGCTAGAACAATTCAGAGGCCATTATGATTAATGAATATAACAGTTCCCTAGAAATGCTTGTGGATGCCACTTTAGCTGAAGAGGGCATTTTGAGATTGCTATTTGCTTCTGTTTATCTAATATCCCACCAAGTTTGCAGTGAGAGTTATATTTCTGCTGCATCGAGGTATGTTGGTTTATATGCTCTTAATTTATTAGTTAATTTTAATCACAGTTTCTCTTTCTTCAGCTTACAATAAGGTGAGAATATATATTGCATGCTCTGGGTGTGAGTAGCATTCTATTAGAAATAACTGTTTATCACAATGCATATTAGCGGATATTATGCTAAAATGGACTAAATTGGTTGAATGCAAGCTGAGAACTAATACCAACCTGTGTTCTAGTGAACCTGCTATATATCTACAATGATCCCTGTACTAACTAGTGTCAAGGAAATTAAGCATATTTAGTTATGTACCTCTATTAGTTTTCCATACACAGAACCCATTAGGTAGCAAAATTTCAAAATGGATGCTATTTAGCCAAGATGCAAGGGCTTACATGCCTATTCAGGTGGTCCTTACTTTTCATTCATTTAGTTCCTCAGTCAGTCAGTCATAATTGCCTAATATGAGCGTATAGCCGTGCAGTCTTATCAGGTTGTATGTCGAATTGGGTAATGCGTTTTTTAATTTCAATTCTTTGACATATTTCCTTCATGCTTTTTTATTACTTTTGGGTGTATTGCGGTTTTTGTGTATTTTTTGCACATAATTTTTCACTTTTTTGTCACAAAACTCAGTTTTGTTATCTGCTACTAATTTTTAGATAGTATACTGAATGATGAACTAATCCAGTTTAGTTTTTATAATGTATTGGAATTTTACCACTTCTTAATTCTTACTGAAACTTGTAGTATTTATTTTTAATTTCCTAGTTCAATAATTACTTAAGCTTACAGTGAAGTTGCATTCCTTATTATGCGGAGCTCTGTACTTGAACTTAGCTGCTGGCAATTTAAGATCATGTCGCTACTCCTGAACGATAAACTTATTTTTTCTAATCTGTATAGCTGGATTAGAATTTAGCCATGTCATACTGCAACTTATGGTTGTCATCTTTAAATTATTTGCTTCAATAGTGCATTATGTTCAGTTTATATACAATAAATTGAATATACAGGCTGCTTGCTTTGGCCACTGGTTTTGCAACCAAGATCATACACACTTGTGGTTTATTACTGCACAAAAGAGATAATTCAACGTCATGGAATGGTCAACATGTTGGAAACCCTCTTCACATGCTGCAGATAATAGATATGAGGGCTGAAAAGTTGGGGAGTTCAATAAAAATTCAGAAGATGGCTCATTTCATGGAGATAATTCGGAGGTTGCAGTGGCGGCTAAACTCTAAGTTCAAGAGGCCTGGCCAAGGATTGGTAGGTTTTTGTGTTTGTTCGTGCTGCTTGAAACTTTGAAAGTAGTCCTCCTTAAAAAACACCTTATAGCATTGTGTTGTAGGTTGATCGTGATGGCCTCTTAACCGATACAGAGTCATTGGAAGACTTAAAGACTCATGATCTTTCTAGAGATGTCTTACCATTTGACTGCTCTAACCAAAGAGAATCTGTAGTGCCTGCAGTTCAATTGGAGTCAACTAATGATGAGCCTCTTGCTTTGATGCCTGTGGATGGCTGGGGATTCAAGAGTAGTTTAGCTTTAGAGAATCCTAAAGACATGATTGCTAGGTGGGAATCAGACGATTTGGACCTTAAAGCAATTGTAAAAGATGCTATACTTTCTGGCCGTCTTCCTTTGGCAGTTCTTAAGTTGCATCTTCATCGTTTACAAGACTTACCGGATCCGGAAACCCAGGACACTTTCAGTGAAGTCCGTGAAGTTGGAAGAGCAATAGCTTATGACTTATTCCTGAAGGTAGCCTCTTGATATTAGTCATGACACAGTTCATATCTCTTTTTTCGTTACTTTATTTTTATACTTTTAATGATCAGGGTGAGACTGGAATTGCAGTGGCAACACTACAAAAGCTTGGTGAAGATATTGAAATCAGCCTTAAGCAGTTAGCTTTTGGCACTGTTCGGAGATCTCTTCGGGTACAAATAGTTGACCTTATGAAAAAATATGGATATCTTGGAGCACATGAGCGGAAGACTTTAGAGATGATAGCACTTATTGAGGTGCACTACTCTAGTTTTATTCCTCCAAACACTTTATTAAATGCTTATAGTTTAGATTGATTTTGCTGACTCACGAACCCTTTTTTGCTACTAGAGGGTGTATCCTTGCAGCAGTTTCATGAGCACTTTCAGTAGCCTGCATCAAGAGATAAATGGGGAATTCAATGGTAATATGGCAGGAGAACTAAGCTTGCAAATATTGCATCCATTGGCTAGAGATGTTGTCATAGAATGTGGAGAGCTTGATGGAGTTGTGTTGGGTCCATGGGCAAATTCCTCTGAGCACACAACTCATTCAGAAACCGATGATGATAGTATCCACAGAAGCTATTGGACAGCTGCTGCTGCATGGTCTGATGCCTGGGATCAGCACATAGTTGATTGTGTAAGTCACTGTCAGGATGTTCATGAGCCTTCTCTTTCTCTTCTCATTTTTTTAAAACCTCTGTTTCTCATCTACGTGTGCGAATGTGGATTTTTAATTGAAATTCTAATTTAGGGTATAAACATTTTAGTGTTATCATTCCTGTAATTATTTTTATCAATTTTCAGTTTGGTTCTTACATACTTTTTTTTTCTCTTGCTATTTTATTAAAATCTGTTTAGTACTATTTTACTCCCTTAGTTATGATTTCCCTTGAGTGAAATAGCTTTTTAAGCAGCTATTGTAATATTTTTTTCCCTTGCTGTGCTACAATAACTTATTTCTTAAGTAGTTATTGCTAACTGAAAGCTGGTAAATTGACTGCATTGGTAGCTTAGAGAAATGGCCAAGTCATCTTAAACTCTGGTGTCCACGCGAGCATCTTCAATTCCACCAAGTTATGGCTAAGTCATTACTTGGTGTACTATACAGAGAGCCACTTTTACTTTATTGAACTCTATCAGTTTTGTGCTTCACTTTGGTGAATACAGGGATCGACTTTACTTTAACCAATTCTACTGAGCTTTACTTCACTGAACTTTATTTTAGTGAACTCTACTAGGCTCTTCTTGTTGAAATATAAACTAGAATAATATTGAAAGTGGAGGAAAGATTTTATGTATATTTCATTGAAGGGTAAGGCCCTATAAATATAGATTACAAAGATAGAATATTCCTATAAAAGATGCTATGCAATAATAATAAATGGTATATTCCTAATATATTCTAAAGCATATTTTAACGTATATTCTAATATACTTTCTCATTCCCCCTCAAGTTGGAGCATAGATATTTATCATGCCCAACTTGTTACATAAATAACCAACTCGAATTCCATTTAGTGCTTTAGTGAACAAATCTCCAAGTTGTTCCCCAGTCTTCACATATCATGTAGAGATCAATCTTTTTTGTATCTTCTCTCGAATAAAATGACAATCAACCTCAATATGCTTTGTTCTCTCATGAAATACAGGATTGTTTGCTATGTGTATAGCAGCTTGGTTATCACACCACAATTTAGCAGGCATTGATGTCTCCGGTCTAAGCTCAGTCAATAAATGGCTTATCCATATGATCTCACATGCAGATTGTGCCATAGCTCGATATTCTGATTCAGCACTTGAACGAGAAACCACATTCTGCTTCTTACTCTTCCAAGATACAAGATTACCACCAACAAAGACACAATAACCAGATGTAGATCTTCGATCATCTTTAGAATCGGCCCAATCAGCATCTGCTAAACATTCTATTCTCATGTGATCATGGTTTTGATAAACAATACCTCATCCTGGTGCACCCTTTAAGTAACATAATATGTGTTCTACTGCAGCCCAATGATCAATGGTTGGAGATGACATGTATTGACTCACTACACTCACAGAATACGCAATATCTGGACGAGTGACTGCGAGATAATTAAGCTTTCCAAACAATCTTCTATATCTTTCCGGGTCTTCAAACGGTGTGCCTTCTTGAGTGAGTTGCACATTGGGAACCATGGGTGTTGTACTTGGTTTTGCCCCTAATTTCCATGTCTCAGCTAGTAAGTTAAGTACACATTTACGTTGAGATAGAAAAATGACTTTCTTACTTCGTGTTACCTCAATTCCTAGAAAGTATTTCAATGAGCCAAGATCCTTCGTCTGGAATTGACTATGCAAAAAATTCTTAAGGGCCAAAATACTTGAATTATCACTCCCTGTAATCACAATATATCATCAACATACACCACAAGCAATGCGACACCTGATTCCGTTTGTTTGTAAAAGACAGAGTGATCTGATTTGCCTTTTATCATTCCAAACTGTTCAATTGATTGACTGAATTTCCCAAACCATGCACGAGGACTCTGTTTCAGACCATAAAGAGACTTGCGAAGTCGACAAACTTTACCATACTCCCCCTGAGCAACAAATCCCGGAGGTTGCTCAATATAGACTTCTTCCTTAAGGTCACCATGCAAAAATGCATTTTTAATGTCCAACTGATGTAGTGCCAATCATGAGTTGCACGGGGTGAAATAAGTAACCTGACAGATGTTAATTTAGCAACAGGAGAAAAAGTGTCAGAATAATCAACACCATAGGTTTGAGCATAATCCTTCACAACTAATCGGGTTTTCAACCGAGCAACAGATCCGTCTGGGTTAACCTTAACAGCAAAGACCCACTTACATCCAATAGATTTCTTCCCTGTAGGCAACTAAACCAAATCTCAAGTACCATTAAGATCTAAAACATTCATTTCCTCTACCATGGCATGACGCCATTCAGGATGAGACAAAGCTTCTTTGACAGATTTGGGAACAGAAATAAAATCAATGGAAGCAATAAAAGAACACGAAGCAGGAGATAATTGATTGTACGACACAAATGAAGAAATAGGATGAGTACAAGACCGTGTAACTTGACGTAGTTCTATTGGGAGGTCAAGGTCTGATGTAGAGACAAGATCTGAAGATGCAGGTACTGGTTCAGGACATGAGATTGGAGTCGAACTAGTATCAGGATAAGTAATCACAGGTATCGCCCGTGGAGGGTGATCGGGTGCTTTGTGTCGATGGGTGTATACCAAATGTATGGGAGGCCTAGGGTCAGGAATAGTAACTTGTGGAATATTTGTCGAAAGTGTGGACTCGGGAAAAGTCATCATGTAAATGAGTATATCATCATTACTCTCATGAATATCTGCCTTGGATGATGAAAAAGGTGTATTTTCATGAAATGATGCATCAATAGAAACAAGATACCGACATGTACTCCGACAAAAACATCTATACCCCTTTTGGACTCAAGAATAACCCAAGAAAATACATTTTAATGATTTGGGATCTAACTTTGTAAGATGAGGATTAACATCTCTTACAAAACAAGTGCAACCAAATATTTTAGGTGGGATAGGAAAAAGCTCTTTGTTTGGAAATAGACAATGATAAGGAGCTTTACCATTCAAAACAGAAGATGTCATTCGATTTATCAAAAAACATGCAGTAGACACGGCATCGGCCCAAAACTGTGTAGGCACATTCATTTGGAATAGAAGAGCCCTTGCAGTTTCTAACAGATGTCGGTTCTTTCGTTCTGCAACTCCATTTTGAGGAGGTGTGTCAACACATGAAGTTTGATGAATAATGTCATGCTAAAGCATAAATGACTTAAATGTAGCAGATAGATATTCTTGGGCATTGTCTCCTCTTAACACCCGAACAACAACGTTAAACTGAGTTTTAATTTCAGCATAAAAGGAAGAAAAATGAGTGAACAACTCAGATCGACGTTTCATGAAATACAGCCATGTCATACGAGAGTAGTCATCAACAAAGGTAACAAAATATTTAAAACCAGCTTTATACACAACCGGGCAAGCATCCCAAACATCAGAGTGAACAAGGTCAAATGGAGCATTTGCTCGTTTATTAACTCAAGGGCTTAAGCTAGTACGATGGTGTTTCGCAAATTGACATGACTCACATTGTAAAGAGGTCATCTTATTAAATTGGGGATTTATTTGCTTCATTAATGGGAGAGATGGATGTCCTAATCGGTTATGAGCATCTAACAAAGTCTCAACCCCAAGACAAGAGATACCTTTTGTGATTGATGTATCCAAAATATAAAGACCAGCTGACTCATGTCCTTTACCAATAGTCTGCTTCGTTAACAGATCTTGAAACACACAATATCCAGGGAAAAATGTTACAGAACAATTAAGGGTACGCGTGATTTTACTGATGGAAAGCAGATTAAATGCAAAATTAGGAAGACTCAAAACAAGCGATAATGGTAATGTAGAAGTTGGAACAACAGTACCGGATCCAAGAACGGGTGAGGTAGATCCATCAACTAAAGTGAGTTAAGTGACACTAGAAAGTAGGTAAATATGAATGGAATGACGAGAATAGACTAGGATCACCGGTCATATGACCTGTGGCACCTGAGTCAATGACCCATTTCGAGGTTGATGAAACAAGAGTTACAAGACATGTGTTTGAGATACCAGAATTAGCGACTACCAAGATAGGGACAGAGGAATGCTTTAGAGATTCTTGGTAGCTAATAAATTTGGCATACTCGTCGAACTACCAGAAATAGCAATTGATCCATCCGATGAACTAGTAGCGGAAGCAACACGAGCAAGCAGATTTCCTTGATTTTTGAACCACAATTTTCTGCAATCTTTGATCAAGTTTCCGGTCTTCTTGCAATAATGACATATTACTGCTTTGTCAAATTGTCCAGTACAAGGCATTTTTTTTGTTTTTGTTTTTTGTTTTTGTTTTTTTTTTCTTTTTTGAAATCAAAACTTAGATAGCAGTATGAACTTGCAGCAGCCTTTCACGTGCGTGGGCTCAAATTTTGGAGAACGAAATAAGTAATCCACTAGGTCTTTGGACTCCAGCAAAATAACGGACTCCAGTCAAAGCTCCAAGGCTTCGTCCCTTTGGACTTCCCAATAAAACGGACTGGTAACACATATCCGATCTCAACAATCAGTTGAAGGGGGCATATATCCACAGATACCAGATGCCTGAATCCAGCGACCAAATAACCAGACTTCCTCCCGCCAACATATATCCATCCCTGGCTGGAGAACAAACGAGTGAGACTTCCAAGATTATGTTCAGAAGATACCTGGAAATAGCGAATACATGTGGTAGAAGACACGACGGCGAGTGAGGTGATGGGTTCCAATCAAAGCTCCTGACGGCGCGTGTAGCTCACGCGCGCTGATTTGGGCGTGTGGCCTTCAGGTCGCCAGTCGCCAGCGGCAGGCGAACCAGAGGGTGGTGGTGGTGAGACAGTTGTTGGACTGAGTTTATGAACTAAAGTGATGTTCTGCTGAGGTTTTGAGACGGCGGATGTTCTGCTGAGGTTTTGAGACGGCGGATGTTCTGCTGAGGTTCTGGGACTGGGGATGTTCTGAACGGGAAGAAACTGGGCTGTGAAATTAGAATCAAATGGAACAGAAAGGCTCTGATACCATGTTGAAATATAAACTAGAATAATATTGAAAGTGGAGGAAAGATTTTCTGTATATTTCATTGAAGGGTAAGGCCCTATAAATATAGATTACAAAGATAGAATATTCCTATAAAAGATGCTATACAATAATAATATATATGGTATATTCCTAATATATTCTAAAGCATATTCTAAAGTATATTCTAATATACTTTCACACTTCTTTACTTAAACGAAGTACCGAACTCTACTGAGGTTTGCATTACTTCATCGAGCTCTACTGAGTTCTATTTTTTTTTTACTCAGTTCTATTTTACTTCACAAAATACTATTTTTCCAAACTGTATGGAGTTCTACTTTAGCTTAGTTTCACAACTTTGATTCAGTAGAGCACCTTAAGCTCTATTCTTTTTCTTCTTCTCTTTCTTCTTTGTCTTATGTGATTTAAGTTCTTTTTCTTTTTCTTCTTCGCAACTTTGACCTATTTGTTTTCTTTAGTTTGTAGAACAGAATTATCAGACCAGAGTTCCATGCTTTCCATTGCGGCAAAATAATTACCAAAGGTCCAAAACATAAAAGTCACATAGTGAGATGCAGAATCAATCATTACACCGCACATGCTTAGAGTTCATGAGGAGAAAAAATAGAGGCTTGCATTATTGTGAAACATTTTAGAACTGTTGCACTTAAAATACTATGACTCTAATTGATATAAAACTGACAACTTACAACATCAAAATTTCTCATGACTTGCAATATACAACACTCATATAGAGAAAGTATTTCTTAACCCGACACAAATAGGTTACGGATGTTTTTATCCAACTCTGTTAGTCCTACATTTCTTTTGTTCATCCCAACAGTTTCCACTTAATGTTAACACAGTGCATTACCTTTTTCAATTCACATTAGCTAAACTTTTTTAAAATTTTGGAATGATTTGACTAGTGAGAATCATTTCAAGATATAGGTGAAAGTTTTAATTATTATTTTTATTTAGGAAATAAGAATCACACAAAAGCCAAATTTCCCATGTATCATGAGACACGAGTAATTATTTTTTCCCCATTCTTGTTGAAGTTGCATTCTGATCAACAACTTTTGAATTGTGTTGCTGCACAGATAGTACTTGATCAACCATTTCTTTTGGGGGTTAATGTATTGTGGGAATCTCAGCTTGAGTACCACATGCGCCACAATGACTGGTTACAAGTTTCAAGACTTCTGGAGGTTATTCCATCTTATGCACTGTCTCATGGAAGCCTGGGAGTTAATTTAGAGAGAGTACATTCTCCACCAATTGTTGAATATCCTCAAGAGCTAGAGGTCCCTGATTCTGGAAACTATATGTATTACCTTGAAGAACTGGATCTTATGAGTCTCAATGTACCGAATGTCAAAATATTAAGGTTCCCTGCTTACGCCAATTCCTCGATGTGGTTACGAGGGCTTGTGGAACAGAAACTTGCCAAGGAATTAATATTCCTTAAGGATTATTGGGGTTCTATGGAGGAGATGGTAACTCTACTAGCTTGGTCTGGTTTTGTTGTTGACACACATGATTCTCCTGTGCTGGTAGATGGGTCCATCGAGAAATTTTCGGATTCATTACTGTCTATGAATGACTCAATAAGTCAGATAAATACCATCCAAGCTTTTCACAAACTCATGGTCTACTACTGTGCTCGATATAACCTTTTGAACTTATTAGATCTTTATCTTGACCACCACAAGTTGGGTATGGATGGTGAGGCGCTTTCCTTATTAGAACATGCAGCAGTAAGTCAACTTTTACTTACCCATCTAACCCATATTATATTTTAGATACACTAGTATACAATTTCTTTAAGATATTAGAATACCAGTTTCACCACTCTTGGATTCTTATCTCATTAGTTTGTACTTCCTCTCTCCCATTTTGTTTATCAACTTTACTATTCATGTGGTCAGGTCAATTTATTTTCATTCTCTGATACCATGTATAATTTTTTAACAAATACAAATTCAGTTATTGCGGTTCAATATAAATTTGGTGTAGTTTCTAAGTATGTTATTTTTAATTATATATACTGATTAAACATAATTAAGGGAGATTTAACTTTAACTTCAGTCAGACCTCATTATCTGACATAGGACACATAAATTGGGACAGATGTGGTATATAATATCTTTCTAAATCTAAATTATGTGATGAATTGTGAATCTTCACTTTCAGGACAGACATAACTGGTGTCTCAGTTAGTGTCAGTTGACTAGTTTCAGCTTTTATTATTTATGATATGTTTAATATAATACTATAAGATATGCGCTAATTTTTTTTTTTAACTTCAAGCTTGACATAGATAATAGGCTTGTTTTTTCCAAGATTTTTCTGTCTTGCATAGCAACAAACAATCAAAATGAAAGGGCAATCTTTGATGTGGTGCTTGACATATGATATCTGTAGAAAGTATATTTTTGCATGGATGCAAAAGAGAATTCAAAGTACAGAAATCTATTTAAATCTCTTTTCTTGTAGTAGTTATCATTTTAACCTATTTTTTAAAATCGTGGATTATGAATTTTATCTGCCTCTCTGTGGTCTTTGTTCACTAGTCTTCTGCTTTCTTTTAGCAAGTACATGAACCTGTTTTTTTACAATTGTGGATTATGAATGTTAATCGCCTTCTGTGTGGTCATTGCTCACTAGTCTTCTGCTTCCTTTTAGCAAGTACATGAACCTTAGGCCGTTCCATTATGAAGTGATAACTACTATTAACGCTGTCCGTCAATGTTCTTCCCACTTTCCTTTATGGATCACCCCAAAAAAGTTTTTCTCATTTCCTTGTAAGGAAATAGTTGTGTGGTTCTTATTTATTCTTTCCTTTTCAAATGAAGTTCAACTACACAATTTCACGGCCTAAAGGGTCTATAAAGGAAACATCAAGAACAAATTTTGATGGAGTGTTACTAGGCGTCCAACTAGTCGCCGCCTAGGCGTTAGGCGGGGTCGGGTGCCTCGATTTTAGTTTAGGCGCTCCGACTAATTGATTTGGCGTCTAGGTGAATTAGTCTGCCGCCTTAGGCGCCATAATTGCCCGCCCAGAGCGCTTAACTAGATTCGTCGAACATTTTATTTTTCTTTTTCATTTTAGAATTCTTAGAAATATATATACCCTTAACGTTAACGACGCATATGAAGAAAGTTATTAGTTGTAGATTACGATAAAAATTTGAGTGTTGTTATTATTATTATTATTATTATTATTATTATTTAATATGAGTAATATTTACTACATAATGAAGTTGAGTAGGAATAATATATTATTAAATGTGACAACTCTATCATTCATGCATGTTAATGTGTATATATATTGTTTATACACACCAAAACACAACATTACTAATCATATATATGCAAAAATATTGATAAAACTATAATTCCTATGTTTCCAATTAGTCCCCGCCTAGGCGCTAGGCGTTGGGCTGACGCCCGACTAGCGCCTTGCGCCTTTTAGAACATTGCTATAAACAATATAGTTTTCTTTTATTTTTCTTTTGAGGCTGGAAGGACTATTTAGACATCAAAAGTTTTTTATCTGGTTTAAACTAAATGAAGAAACATAATTTTTTTAGTTGTTGTGCTTTAATTATGAACAGCTTTTGGTCTGTTATCACGTTTCAGAAAGCAGAATGACTTTTGATCAATGAATACAGGAGCCTTTTGGCATTGTACCAAATACATTCCACTAAGGCGACTTCAGCATTTATTTAACAAAAGACGGACACTTTTTCGTCTATTTATTTGCTTTCTTGCTTGAAGATGTTTCAAGATAAATCATAAGCACTGTTTTCTTCATGTACTCTTTCTTGCACAGGTTCTACCCTTCCCCACCTCTTTGCTCTACTTCAAAATTTTGACCTGCATGGCTACATCACTTGTTAAGACCATAAAAAGGCCTTCCTGAGAAGCTAGCCCTTTGACTATTCTTCTTAGATGCCGTTTTGTTACCGCATCTTGTTTGAATTCATGATTATCCTTTTTTATTCCTTCTGCTTGTCTAGGGAGATAATCAGTGGGCTAGGTGGTTATTGTTACAAAGGGTTAAAGGGAAAGAGTTTGAAGCATCATTCTCCAATGCCTGTGCAGTTGCCTCACATAGCAGTGTTCCTAGTAATAGTGTCAGTGTTATGGAAATACATGACATTATAAAAACAGTTGATGACATTGCAGAAGGAGGAGGTGAAATGGCAGCTTTAGCAACATTAATGTATTCTCCTCTACCAATTCAAGACTGTCTTAGCAGTGGAAGTGTTAGCAGGCACCATAGCTCTGCTCAGTGCACATTAGAAAATCTGAAGTCTGCTCTCCAGTGCTTTCCTACTTTGTGGCGTGCGCTTGTAGCAGTATGCTTTGGGCAAGACCCAACATGCAATGCTCAGGGCCCTGGGAATAAATGTGAGTCCACGGCAGCTTACAATTCTCTACTGGTCTGCATATTTATATCTGCAATGTACTACACGTCATACATTTCCCTGATTATGTGTTTAAAAAATAAAATTTGCTGCAGCCCTTACATGTTCAGATTTATTAGACTATTTGGCTTGGCGTGAGGATGTCTTCTTCTCATCAGGACGTGACACTTCCCTTTTACAGATGCTTCCATGCTGGTTCCCTAAGTCTGTTAGGAGATTGATTCAGTTGTATATCCAGGTTACTTGCTGCATTCAGTTGTTAATTGTTATTCGATTCAGTTTATGTACTAGACTACTAGATTCTAGGTCACCCACAATGAGTGAGCATAAATTTTTAGTTATATAATTCGCATGATGGGAAGAAATTATTGAGAGAACGAAAACTAAACCTGACTATTAGGTTTAAAAGAGTGATAAATTTTGGATAAGAAATCAAACAGGAATGCTATACTGGTTCCATAAGTTATACATGAATTTTGGGAGTGAAGTCGGACTATCTAGATTGAACCACTACATCAAAATAATTGCTAGATATAATACTTAAGCCTTACCTAAGAACCACACTGTCATTTTCCCTGACTAACCTAAAAAAAAAAGATGTCAATGGAACAAAAGATGCTTTGGGGGGATTGGAACTAGTGCATCAATATAAATATACGTGTTTTATAGTTTTGTTATTTGGGTTCAACCAATTTATGGAGTTTCTATGTTATATACATACATCTGTAAAGATCTTGCTAGAGCATTTAGCTTTTGCCAATAAAATCTTGCACTGGCTCTGTAAGGCTTGCATTATAATTTACAACTCCTTTTTTCCAGCTATCACTGATAAATATTTTGCATCATTATTAGACATTGAGCTACTGAACTTTATCCTATAAAGCTTGATGCTGTTATGCATGCCCATGATTCTATTGTAGAAGTATCTGCAGCTAAATCAAATTGATACTGGTATTATTGCCACATGGTTATGCAGTTTGCTATAAATGGGTGATTGGGTCCTTTAGTATGTGTAATTTCTGTAATGGCAGGGCCCACTTGGATGGCAATCATTTGCAGATTTGCCCATGTATGACAATTTTCTGCCCAGAGATGTTGATCATGCTGCTATTAGTCCCATGTACTGGGAAATTGCCATTCAGAAACACATTGAGGAGGAACTATATGATTCATCATTGAAGGTAATCTGATACCTACCTTTATGCACTGAATATAGATTGCACTATCGGAGATAGGCTGCTTGATTCTGATTTGAATGATGTGGACGGAGATGAACTTGTCGAGAATATGAGCAGAAATTGGGGAAGATCTGTCTTGAGACATGGAGGATGAAGAAGAAAATGATGACCTTAAACTAATACGTGGAGTATTAGTTTAGAATAAAAATGTGGGATTAAGAATTGCGTAGTATTAGATTATTGATCTTATTGGAAAGTTGGAATGTTTAAGATTTATGCTACCTAAATTATTAGGATTGTTATATTATTATTTTTATGTAAGACTTATATAAGGCGAGTAATTATTTGACTAATATATCATCCATCATTCATTTTTTTTTTTTGAGGGAGATACTAGAAAAGACTGTTTGAGGAATGGGACCATCAGAGTTTCAGACAAAAGGTGGTAGTAGCACCTATTGAAGATGAGTTGTGAGAGTCTCGATTACGGTGGTTTGGCCATGTGTGTAGCAGGGCGAGAATTGTACCCGTTAGACAATTTGAGATATGGGGAGAAGAGGTGGGGAGGAGAGGGAAAGGAAGATCCAAATGGATGTGGATAAGACGAGGCGGGAGTGATATGGTACTTCTTGGGTTGGATGAGAGTGTGACTTTGGAAAGAGTGAAGTGAGAGAGAATATTTGTGTGGAGGATTGATCTCATTTCATCACTTTTATCTTTTTATCTATCTTGTGTTCTTTATCTTTTTATCGCTTTACCTTATCTTTTTTATTATCCTTTTTTATAATTTTTTCTTTATCTTTATCTTTATCTTTATCTTTATCTTATCTTTTTAATCTTTTTATCTTTTTTTTATATTACCTTATCTTTTTATCTTTTTAGCTTCGGTTTCATATGTTGGTTCATGTTAGCCGACCCCAAACTCTTTTGGGACTAAGGCTTGGATGTCGTTGTATTTATGTCAAGGGAGATGGAGGTAGGGATGTGGGTGTTGGGAAGGTTGGTAGTAGTAATGTGTAAAACTTGTTGGTAATTTATGAGATGTTTCTATTTATTATTCTTTTATTTTTATAAAGATTGCCATTGTACTTAAGTATTAGAGTATTAGACCTCATATATATTTGACCTCTAGAATTGATTCATATTATTAGGGGGGATTTGACTTTGCACCCCACTTTTTGGGTGATATTGGACTTTGCACCCCACTTTTTAGGGGCCCCCTTAACCCACCGTAGGTGCCTTTGCGGCATTGTAGTAATGACGATAATTATTAATAAATTATTATTACTATTATATTTTAGGAAAAATTGATAGTAATAATCCCAACTATTGGTGGTCTGCTCATAATAGTCTCAACTATCGATTATTCCAGAATAATCCCAACTTTAGGGAGCTTCCGCCAATAATGGTCCCTATAAATAAATTCTTGTAGTTTCTAAAGTGGATGAGAAGAGATATAACAAATAATTTCTATAAATAATCCCAACTTTTAATTTTTACGCTTAATTTCTATTTAAAATTCACTAGTTATAGGAGGTAATATCTGATCATGGACCATTATTGGCGGACGATCTATATAGTTGAGATTATACAAAAATAATCAATAGTAGAGATTATTATCAGCGGACCGACAATAGTTGGGATTATTATTTTCAATTTTTTCTATATTTTATTTTAATCCCAAAGGCACCCTGGGTGATAATGGTGTTGACCCATTATCACAAAATGTTCCATGAATGTTGTTTCTTACTCATCAACATATATCTTTGATTAAGGAATCTGAACGTGGGATTGAGCACCATTTGCATCGTGGACGGGCATTAGCAGCTTTTAGTCATCTCCTTTCATTGAGAGCTCAGAAGTTGAAACCTGAAAGTTCACAGGGAGTGCGGCTTGGAACTTCTGCACATGGCCGGAGTCAGGCCATCATCCAATCAGATATGCAGAAACTTCTTGGGCCCGTAACTGAGACGGAACAGTTTCTTCTCTTATCAGTATGATCATATTCTTTCCTTGAACAAGTTTATTCTTTTTATGTTATGTCATGTAGGCCTCTAAATTATGCATGTGCAGTTGAGCCTGAATTGTTCAGCATACATCAGCATTTTTTTTATCATATAAAAATACTATGTATGCCTTTCAAAGTTTCTAGTACATTTTTTTCATCTTTATTCTTAATATCTTCCATCGTTATAAATCTACTTCTTTTCACTCAATATTATATCAGCAGAAAGCGGGATAAGGTTAAGGTAAATGAATCCAAATCTAACTTAAAACTTTACATCTAGACCTTTATGACGGAATGAGATATACTTGCTTCCATACTTGAGTTTTCTGTTTTGAATTTGAAGATTCTGATTTTTCCAGCATCTTCTATGGGAGTTTTTTGGGTGGGTAAGATATGGTCGGCTCTGGGGTGGGGGGTGAAAATTGATCTTGACACTTTGGTCTCGAGTCTTAATCTAATGCGTTATGAAATTGGGCTGCATGTTCCTTGGCATTGTAGAAAGATCGTTAGAAGGTAATAAATTGCAAATAATTTGGAACATTCTTATAAGTCATAATTCTCTATGAAGTCAGAGATGACAATATAATGCTAAAAGCGGAGTTGTAAAATTTGCACAAGAGGGGAGGGCGTTAGACACCCCTAGAATGAAGTAAAATTTTCGAATTTGGCCTTCTCTAGCTGTTGGGTTATGAGAAGGCCAAATTGGCCTTTAACTAGCATTTTATTTGTAACACTCCTCTTGTCTAGTATTTAATAGAAACTCCAGACATACAACAACATCCAAGCCTTATTCCCAAAAGAAACTCCAGATATAATGTACAATAATATATTACAAGTATATATCTTGTTGTTAGGTATTGTAAGGGATTAGCCGACTACGGTAGGGTACACCTTGTGATTTTTGCATCCATGGTTAAAGGAGCCAGGGTTATCACTTCATCTGTCTTCTGTAGTGATTGGTGCAGTCAACCGTGTTATCTGAAGTATTCTTTCAATAAAAATTTCATAGGAGAAGCAAAGGCTGCATTTTAAGGATTTTTTTGTTAATTCTCTATTTGAACATTTTCTGTCTTGTTCGGATCTTAGGTCATTCCCCTTGCTATTCTGCATTTTGAAGATTCTGTGTTGGTGGCTTCCTGTGTATTTCTATTAGAGTTATGTGGTATTCCTGCCAGTACCATCCAAATTGATGTTGCAGCTTTAAGAAGGATATCTTCCTTTCAAAAATCTGGAGATTATGCGGATCACAACAGAAAATTTACATCTAGGAGTTCTTCAGCTCAATCTAGTATTGACGGGGATATAAGTGAATCTCTTGCCCGGGCACTGGCGGATTATTATCGTCACCATGATTGTCTTGGATTTGGTAGTGAAAAAGACAATCAGCATAGCATCACTGGCAGACATCAACCTAGAGCTCTCATGCTGGTTCTGCAACACTTGGAAAAGGCTAGTCTTCCTCTAGTAACAGAAGGACCAACATGTGGATCGTGGTTGTTGACTGGTAATGGGGATGGGGTTGAATTGAGGTCTCAGCAAAAATCAGCAAGCCAGCATTGGAATTTAGTGATAGCTTTTTGCCATGCACATAATGTCCCCGTGAGCACTAAATACCTTGCCGTATTAGCAAGGGACAATGATTGGGTATGTCCTTTCTATGGAGCCTTTTGAATCATAAATATTACTGAGTTTGTTTCCTACCAAAGCTATAAATGATTAAATGGTTTATTCCTTTTCTGCTAGGTTGGATTTCTATCAGAAGCTCAGATCGGAGGTTATCCTTCCAAGATTGTAATCGATGTTGTAAGCCCCTTATGCCATCCTCAGAAATTGCTTTTCCTCAGCGAAATTCACCATGTTTACATTACCGTCTGACTGAATTTTTTTCTTCTGTACTCCCTTCTCAAATATTATTTTGTCTGTTTCAGGCATCTGAAGAGTTCAGTGACCTACGTCTAAAAATACATATAACGACAGTTCTAAGAAGTATGCAGGCAAGAAAAAAAGTTAGCTCCTCATCAAGCTTACATACAGCTGAAGAGGAGGGACAAACTTCTTTGTCAAACGAAATCCTGTATGCACCTACTGAGCTATTTGGAGTTATAGCAGATTGTGAGAATAGGAACAGTCCCGGACAGATTCTTCTTCAAAAAGCAAAAAATTTGTGTTGGTCACTGTTGGCCATAATTGCATCTTGTTTTCCTGATGTCTCTCCTTTGTCCTGCCTTACAGTTTGGCTGGAAATTACTGCAGCTAGGTCACCCATTATCACTCTTATTTTCTTGTACATCATGTTTTCTTTATGATTTCTTATTGACAAATACTTCTTACATACTCATCATTGCGCTCCTAATTTTATTATCTTTCCAGGGAAACTTCAGCTATCAAGGTTAATAACATTGCTTCTCAGATTGCAACTAATGTTGGTGCAGCCGTGGAGGCGACTAATTCTCTTTCAGCAAGTGCTAGATCTCCAACGCTGCATTATAACCGAAGGAATTCAAAACGTAGGCGGCTGATGGATAACACTCCTGTGGATTCTTTGATTTTTACGGCCCCTAAAGTATCTTCAAGCTCTGGCAATGTAAAGGTTGATGATATTATTGCTGAAGATGAACTGGCTAAGCAAGTAGCTCAAGATGGAAACATTTGTATGGATTCCACCGAAGTTTGTGCTTCTTTATCAAGGATGGTTGCAGTTCTTTGTGAAAAGAATTTGTTTCTACCACTTCTCAGGGCTTTTGAAATGTTTCTTCCTTCATGTTCCTTCTTACCGTTTATCCGTGCTCTCCAGGTTTGCTCTCTAGTCTTGTCACGTATGTCATTTCAGTTCTTTTTGAAAGATGCTCATACTTTGGAAAATTTGTTTGCCATATATAGCTCCTTAACCTAAAGGCTGACTAGATGGTGAGTCACGCCCTGGTGCCAAAAGACTGGAACCATGTGATTCACCCATAATAACTGAAGTACACAAATTGTGCATGCTGGTTAAGACACCCTTTTTTAATATGGTTAAGAACACCCATAATAACTGAAGTACTCAAATTGTGCATTCTGATTAATAACACAACTTTGGAAGAATTCCAGGTTGTCTACTTTCACCTTGATAGGCAACCGGTGCTGCAGCCTATTACATATTTTAATAGTGTATAAGAGGAGAAATAAGAAGTTTGTTAATAACTAACGAGTTAGTTAGTTCAGTTTTATCCCTGCGTGGATATGAGCTATAAATAGAAGGGTGGTAGCTTTTTCAAAGGTTTTGAAACTTCTGGAAATTCAGCTAGAACCTGTTTCCAGGTTTCATCTTCCTCCCTTTCATCTTTCAGATCCCCAGTTTGCCCTTCACAGTAAACCAAATATCCATCCCCTGCATCATGTAAGATATGAGCCATTGTTTTCAAAGAAACCTCAAAGGGGTTGAGTTGTGGATCCCCTTGAATCATCTGCATTTTTCCTTGTGTAATCCATTTAATAGTTTGCTTTTGAAAATTGACCTCCACATCTCCTAGGCTGGTCAACCATTCCATCCCCAGTACCATATCTGTGCCCCCAGTTCCAGGATGTAAAAATCCTGCTGAATCACAGTATTCTGCACGCATAAATTCAGTTTTTCACATCTCCCATTGTTCATCAATTTGTCCCCATTCCCAATTTGCACTTTATAGCCTGCGATTGTGTTGTAGTGTATCTTCAATTGATCAACTATCCTCTGAGCTATGAAGTTATGTGTAGCCCCACTGTCAATGAGCACATCTACTTTTTCTTCTCCCAAAGTCCAATTGACATAACCACTGACTTTGAAGGCCCTCATGGAAGGAATTCCTTCCTTACTCATCAATGGGAGTTGCATGGACTTGGATTCCATGATGATCTCTTCTTCTTCTGGAATTACCCCTTCTGTGTTGTCTAATTCCTCCTCTTCCTCTGAATCTTCCACCAAAATCAACTTGTAATTCATCATTTTACATGTATGCTCCCTACTCCATTTTTCACCACACTTGAAACAAAGCCCCTTCCGGCTTCTATCTTGGTATTCTTCTTGTGAAAGCTGTGGCCCCACCCTTCTTATTCCTGAGGGGTTTATTTCAGTCACTTTCTTCCCCACAGGATTAAACCAAGCTTGCTTGGTTTTGTTCTGATTAGTAACTCCTGAACTGCCAGCTTTAGGTCTATAACCATCTCCCCAATTTGGAGGTTTAGAATAGATTGGTCCTTTATCTCTCCCACCAATCTTATCATCCTCCTGTCTCTTTCCATACATTGCTTCATTTCTTCTCTCAACAAGCAAAGCCATATCCATCACTTCAGCTAATGACCTGGAATTATATAGTTTCATCTTAGCTTTGATTTCCTCTTTTAATCCAGTGATAAACACTCCCCTCAATATTTCCCTGTCAACATTTCTTTGTGGAGCTATTTTCATCTCAAATTCATCTCTGTATTCTCTTACAGTACCTGTGTGTCTCAATCTCAACATCGACCCATATGGATTCTGCAAGAGATCAGGTTGGAATCTATGAATAATAGATTCCTTAAGCGACTCCCCGTTCTTCTCCTCGGTCTGGTGTTCCCACCATTGGAACCAGTCAAGAGCCCTATCCTCCATGGCTAGTACAGATACCTCAACCTTATCATCCTCAGTAGTGCGAGTCAATCTAAAATATCTCTCCATTCTTACCAGTCTATTATAAGCCCCATCGCCATTAAACAAGGGTAGATCAACCTTACGACTGGTATTAACTGGGAATCTAGCATACTCTTCGTGTCTTCTATGATTAACAGGAATCGAGTGAGCAGAATTACCTCTCGAAACCACAGGACTGTTTGAAGGTCGCGTATGGTAACAGTGATGAGATCGCGATTTTCCTCTCTGGCGGAACTCATCGCTCATCGTATCCATCCTTCATGTCAGGTGTTCCATCATCGTTTCCATCCGTAATAACGTTTCCTCCATCGTGACCTTACTGCGTTCCACAGCTTCCAATTGTTGCTCCATTTTTCCTCTCGTTCGAACCATTCACAATCCGAACGAAGAAATTGAACAATTCTGGTGACATTACAACAAATTCCGATCACCAGACCAATGCTCTGATACCAATGATAGGACACCTGTCAATAATCAGAGTAAACGATAGCTAATCTAAGGAAAATTAGCTAAGAACAGATCGATTAGAGTTTATTGAAGTAAGAAGGATCTCAAAGTAGGTATACAAGCCGAGGGACTGTTCGAGAAGCCCAATCTCCAAGCCAAACCATCAACGGAATAACTGCCTACCTTATTTAGCTACCACCCTTCTATTTATAGCTCATATCCACACAGGGATAAAACTGAACTAACTAACTCATTAGTTATTAACAAACTTCTTATTTCTCCTCTTATACACTTTTTTAAAATATGTAATAGGCTGCAGCACCGGTTGCCTATGATCATGCCATCCATATTCAGGAGGGAGCCAGCATCCCAAACATTAGGCCCTACAGATACCCTCAGTATAAGAAAATTGAGATTGAAAGAATCATAAAAGAGATGCTAAGTGAAGGTATAATTTAGCTTAGTAACAGCCCTTACAGCAGCCCTATATTACTAGCAAAGAAAAAAGAAGGTGGGTGGAGGTTTTGGGAGGTTTTGTGGTGATTATAGGGCTCTAAACAAGATTACTGTACCTGAAAAATTTCCAATACACATCATTGAGGAACTTTTGGATGAGCTAGGTGGAGCAGTGATTTTTTCTATACTGGACCTGAAATCTGGGTATCATTAGATTAGAATGAAGGAGGAAGACAGACAGACAGAAAACAGCCTTCAGGACTCATGAAGGGCATTATGAGTACCTGGTAATGCCATTTGGTCTCACCAATGCACCTTCTACTTTCCAGGCTTTGATGAACCAAGTTTTAAGACCTTTTTTAAGGATGTTTTCCCTGGTTTTCATTGATGATATCCTTGTATATAGCACATCAGAAGCAGAACATCAAGAACACTTGAGGATAGTTCTACAGGCTTTGCAGGATAATCAATTGGTGATAAACCCAAAAAAGTGTTCTTTTGGGCAATCTCAGTTAGGGTATTTGGGTCATATCATATCTGGTAGTGGAGTTGCTGCAGACCCTACCAATATAGAGGCCATGGTTAGATGGCAAGAACCCAAACACTTGAAGGGGCTAAGGGGCTTCCTAGGAATAAATGGTTACTATAGAAGATTTGTCAAATGGTACGGTCACATTTCCTTACCATTGACACAGCTTCTAAAGGAAAATTTTCAGGGGGGACCTTCTGCTACTCAGGCTTTTGAAGAATTGAAGAAAAAAATGACAACATTATCAGTTCTGGCTACCCCTGATTTCAATAAAATGTTCATAGTGGAGACTGATGCCTCAGGGGATGGTTTGGGGGCTGTTTTGATGCATGAGGGGAAGCCCATTGCCTACATGAGCAAGGAATTATCTAAGAGAAATCAGAACAGGTCTGTTTATGAGAGAGAATTAATGGCTATTGTTCTGGCAGTACAAAATTGGAGAACCTACTTACTAGGAAGAGCCTTTGAGGTCCACACTGATCAATAGAGCCTGAGATTTTGGACTGAGCAAAGGTTGATGGGGGGGGGAACAACAAAAATGGACTTCCAAACTATTGGGGGTATTATTTTACCATCAAGTACAAGCCAGGGGTGGAAAACAGATCTGCAGACTCCCTTTCCAGAAGACCATGCCTACAATCTTTATCCATTGTAACTTGTCAAGAATGGGAAGGATTGGAGGAAGTGTTAATGGCAGATCCTAAATGTCTTTCCTTAATTCAGAATGTCATTTCATAGCCTGATCAATACCAGGAATTTCAGATCACTAAAGGGTCACTATATTACAAGGGAAGACTAGCATTACCTAGTACATCCCCTAGAGTAATCATGATCTTAAATGAGTACCATGATTCTGCATTGGGGGGTCATTCAGGACATTTCAGAGCCATGAAAAGAATTTCTAACTTGTTTTATTGGCATGTCAAACAAACAAGTACCAAGCTTTAAAGCCAGCTGGACTGATACAACCCTTACCTATTCTTAAGAGCATATGGTCCACATCAGCATGGACTTTATTGATGGGACTACCTAAATCACAAGGGAAGGATACTATCATGGTCATTGTAGACAGACTGGCCATGTCAGCTCACTTTCTGGCCTTATCTCACCCCTTTAATGCCAAGGAAGTAGTTGAACTGTTTACAAAGGAAGTAAAATTGCATGGCTTTCCTAAAACTATAGTGAGTGACACAGATAGCATCCTCAAACTGGTCTGAACTTTTCAAGATGGTTGACACCCAACTCAAATACAGCACTGCTTACCATCTTCAAACTGATGGTCAGACTGAGTAGGGGTGCAAACGAGCCAAGCCATTCGTGAGTCGCTCGTGGATCGCTCGAAAAAAGCTCGACTCGAGTTCGGTTATATCCATGTTCGGCTCGAGTTCGGCTCGGCTCGTTTATTAAACAAGCTCGAGTCAAGCCTCTTTATTTTAGGCTCGTGGCTCGCGAGCCGGTTCGCGAGCTTTGATGAATGTGTATAAGATATATTATGTATAATGTATAATAGTTATATATATAATATTTTTGGAATAGTTATTCTAATTTAAGGTTACTCAATTTTTATAATTATTATAATATAATATAAATAATTAAATATAACATTATTTATTATTATAACTATTACCTATGGGTATTAGTTTTTTCATTTGCTCACTGGGAATGAGGTTAAGTATAATTTGTCATCAACTTCGGCACAAACGTGCAAGTAGATGAGGTGGAGTTTGCATGCTAGGCATTCCCTAGCAACCAGGGTTCGAATCCCTTCAGTGGTAGGATTTTGTACTCCTTAGGTCTGATTCCTCCATTTGTTTTTCATTTATAGCTCTTATACTTCCCACACCGGATAGTGAGGAGTTGTTTGCTCTCACATCCATCTATATATCACCTCATCTCCATAGAATTTATGCAGCACCAAGCGAGCTTCATGCCCGCACATTCTCGAAGGTTGCAACAAATGCCTAAGCTTACGAGTCGATCTCGAGCGGCTCGCGAGCTTAAGCAAAGCTTTCGAGTCGAACTCGAGTTTCAATATTTAAGCTCGATCGAGCTCGAGCCGAACTCGAGCATGTAAAATATTTTCTAGCTCGAGTTCGAGCATATGTGAGTTCGGGCTCGGCTCGTTTACGCCCCTAAGACTGAGGTAGTTAACAGGTGTATAGAAACTTACCTGAGATGTATTACTGGGAGGAAACCCAAACAATGGGTTAAATGGTTAGCTTGGACTGAGTTTTGGTACAATACCAACTATCACACCTCACTAAAGATGACACCTTACAAGGCTTTAGATGGTCAGGATTCACCTACTGTGGTTAGAGAAGATGCAAGCCTGACAGCTCTAGAAGAAGTATCACAGCTCACTGCTCAGAGAAATTTGATGATTCAGAAACTGAAGGACAATTTGGAAAGAGCTCAAAACCAGATGAAACAGCAAGCTAACAAACGTAGAAGATAAGTTTTGTTGGAAGTGGGGGGGGGGGGGTAAGGTATACTTGAAGATTCAACCCTACAAGCTAAGAAGTTTAGCCAAGAGGCTCAATCAGAAACTCAGCCCCAGATATTATGGTCCATTTGAGGTGCTTGGAAAAATAGGTTATGTAGCTTTTAAGCTCAAACTGCCAGAAGATAGTAAGGTGCACCCAGTGTTTCATATATCCTTATTGAAGAAGGCTATTTCACCTACAACTGCTTTCCAACCACTACCCAAATGCCTCAATGAAGAATGGGACTTACAGGTGATACTTGAAGAAGCCCTAGACTCAAGGATGAACAAAGAAGGAGAGATGGAAGTACTGATACACTGGAAGGATTTTCCAAAGTTTGAAGATTCTTGGGAATAAATGCAGGCTGTGACAGAACAGTTCTGAGACTTTCATCTTGGGGACAAGGTGAATTTTCAGGAGGGAGTATTGATAGGCAACCGGTGCTGCAGCCTATTACATATTTTAATAATGTGTATAAGAGGAGAAATAAGAAGTTTGTTAATAACTAACGAGTTAGTTAGTTCAGTTTTATCCCTGCGTGGATATGAGCTATAAATAGAAGGGTGGTCGCTAAATAAGGTAGGCTGTTATTCAGTTGATGGTTGGCTTGGAGAGTGGGCTTCTCGAACAGTCCCTTGGCTTGTATACCTACTTTGAGACCCTTCTTACTTCAATAAACTCTAATCGATCTGTTCTTAGCTAATTTTCCTTAGATTAGCTATCGTTTACTCTGATTATTGCCAGTGTCCTATCACACGTCCAAGGCTCCAAGTTGAAAATTTGGTAGTCAATAGATGATTTGCAATATCCACTTGGGAATGGCTTACAAGCTCTGAAGAATTTTTTGCTTGATCTTTTAATCTTTTATCTTTCTTATATTCTTATGTTATTGTTATCTTATATTTATTTATTGTAGGTTTTAGGAATATAATTTCCTTGAATAACAATGCCAATCGGCCAGGATATTTATACAAATGTACAAGCAACTAATCAGCTAATTTAGATCCTAAAAAATAGGATCTTGATTGCTACGTGATTATCTCTAATTTACAGCTAGTATTCTAATCCATTCGGCTAACTAAGTACACAAAATTAAATCATGTAACATTTTCTACAATAATGTAACATTTTCTACACTCCCCCTCAAGTTGGTGAATATATATCATACATTCCCAACTTGTTTATAAGCAGCTCGAACACAGGTTTAAATAACCCTTTGGTGAGGATGTCAGCTGTTTGGTCTTTGGTAGATACAAATGGTGTGCAAATAATTCCAGCCTCTATCTTCTCCTTAATGAAGTGTCTGTCCACTTCAATATGCTTAGTTCGATCATGTAGTACAGGATTATGAGCAATGCTTATAGCTGCTTTATTATCACAATACAATTTCATAGGCAGTTCCATCTCCATCTTAAGTTCTGCCATTACTCTCTTGATCCATAGTAATTCACATATTCCATTGGCCATGGATCTGAATTCTGATTCTGCACTACTTCTAGCAACCACATTTTGTTTCTTACTTCTCCAAGTTACTAAGTTTCCCCATACATAGGTACAATACCCAGAAGTAGACCTCCTGTCAGATATGGAGCCAGCATAATCTGCATCAGTATAGGCTTCAATTGTTCTACTGATTCCCTTTTTGAAAAATAATCCTTTCCCTGGGCAGCTCTTCAGGTACCTTAGAATTCTGTAAGTAGCATCAAGATGTTCCTGGAAAGGATTATGCATAAACTGGCTCACCATGCTTACTGCAAATGCAATATCTGGCCTTGTATGTGCCAGATATATTAGCCTTCCCACTAATCTTTGATATTGGTGAATATCAACTGGGATTCCCTCTTTGATATCTCCCAACTTCTGACCTGGATCAATTGGAGTGTCTGCTGGTTTGCATGCACTCATCCCAGTTTCCTGCAGAAGATCTAAAATATACTTCCTTTGTGAGACAACAATACCCTTTTTTGATCTAGCTATCTCCATTCCCAGAAAGTATTTTAAATCTCCTAGGTCTTTTACTTCAAATTCATGGGCAAGCTTTTCTTTTAAATTCTTAGTCTCTGTATGATAATTTCCTGTGAGGATAATATCATCTACATATACTATCAGTATTGCAATCTCCCCCTTGTCTGAAAACTTCATAAATAATGTATGATCAGATTGAGCCTGATTGAATCCTTGTTTCTTAACAAATTTTGTGAATCTGTCAAACCAGGCTCTTGGAGACTGTTTAAGTCCATATAGAGCTTTCTCTAATTTGCATACCTTTGCACCATACTTTTTCTCAAATCCAGGAGGAGGTTTCATATACACTTCTTCTTCAAGCTTTCCATTTAAAAAAGCATTCTTTACATCCAACTGTTGCAGTGGCCAATCTAGATTAGCAGCTAGAGATAAGAGAATTCTTACAGTGTTCAACTTTGCAACTGGTGCAAAGGTTTCTGTGTAGTCAATGCCATAGGTCTGTGTGTACCCCTTAGCAACTAACCTCGCCTTATACCTCTCCAGACTTCCATCTGCTTTGACCTTAGGAGTGAAAATCCACCTGCAACCAACAGTTGGTTTGTTTTTAGGTAACTCTACAAGTTTCCATGTCTGATTCTTTTCAAGAGCCTCCATCTCCTCCAAAACAGCTTTCTTCCACTCAGGTTTAGATAGAGCATCCTGTATAGTTGAAGGAATAGAAATAGAAGAAACACTAGAAGTAAAGGTTGCAAAGGATGAGGATAATTTAGAATAAGAGACATGGTTTGAGATAGGGTATTTAACACATGTTCTTCTTTCTTTTCTGAGGGCAATTGGGAGGTCCAGTTGACTAGAAGTATTACCTTTTTCACTCCCTGTCATTGAGTCAGAATCATGGACAGTGGCAGGTTCTTGGACTTCCTCTACTCTTTGATTTTGGACTCTTCTCTCATAAACTTTGCCAAAGAACTGACTTGTCTGTTGTTCTTTTTCAATTGGTTCAGGTGTATTTATTTCATTATTTGTTATTCCTTGATCATTTTCAGATGTAATATCATCTAGATTAATATCAAGAAAATTAAGGTTTTCATGGATATGTGGTAAAGTTTGAACATCTTCTCTTAAATTCTCCCCCTGAAGATGTGTATCAAAAAAAGGCTGTTCTTCCACAAAAAAAGTGTCAAGAGTAACAAACATTTTCCTGGTTATAGGATCAAAACATTTATACCCTTTTTGAGTGGAAGAAACACCTAGAAATACACACTTTGTTCCTCTGTGATCAAATTTACTTGCAGTTTTATCAGGGTTTTTTATAAACACTGTGCAACCAAAAATTTTTAGGGAAAGAGTATTAACCAGTCTAGTTGTAGGAAAGTAATTCTGCAATGAATTGATAGGACTTTTAAATCCTAAAACTTTTGATGGCATACGGTTAATTAAGTAAGTAGCATGTAATACAGCCTCTCCCCAAAGATATTTTGGTATGTTTGTAGAAAACATAAGTGCACGAGTGACTTCAAGTAAATGTTTGTTTTTTCTCTCTGCAATTCCATTCTGAGCTGGTGTATTGATACAAGAGCTTTGATGGATTATGCCTTTTTCAGCAAAAAAAGTATTTAGGTTTTGAGAAAAATATTCACGGCCATTATCACTTCTTACCATTTTAATTTTGGTATTGAATTGAGTTTGGACCATGGCATAAAAATCCCTAAATACTTTTTCAACTTCAGATTTTTCTTTAAGCAAAAAAACCCAAGTGACCCGTGTATGATCATCAATAATAGTTACAAACCATCTCTTTCCCTTTAAAGTTGGTACTCTAGATGCCCCCCAAATGTCACTATGTACCAAAGTAAAAGGACTGGTAGGTTTATAATTGTGGAAACCCTAGTAGAATTGGGCTTAGCCCATTTGTATAGGAAACCCTAGTACTCTAAATATAGCTATAAATATAGCTTATTGTATAGTATTTTTTGGATATCAAGTATATGAAATACAACAATACTTGTTCACATGGTATCAGAGCCTATATGGCAATCGTTAGAGTAGTGTTATGCTTTTTTCTGCCGGGCGTCATTTCCGGCCAAAATTCCGGCGTGAACAGTGTCGCAACTTTCAGTTGAGTGCTTTCAGTAATGATATCAGCCTACTACTGTGCTCAACACTTCATAGCGACTTACCGCCGGAAGAATCACCTACGCTACATCATCCACGCGCCGCCACACGTTGCTGAAAGTCTGCACTGCAGTTTTACATTTTTTCCAGATCTTTCTCTTTCTAGTTATCTGGCGTTGACACCTCCAACCACCGGAAGTTCCTGACTTTCCGGCGAGCAGAACGGCATAAGTTACGCCGCCGCCGACCGACTCACGCGCCGCCGCCGCCGCCGCCGGCCGAGACACGCGCCGCCGCCGCCGCCGCCGACATCCGTGAACGCCGTCGTCCTGTGTCCTACGCCGCCCGCCAGCAATCTTCCGCACTTCCCCAGAAAGATAAGGTCTGTTTTCTTCATGCCTTTGTAGCTACAGTTCCTGTTCAATCTCCCTGGGATTCTTATGCCTTTCACTGCTGCTGCTGAGGATTCTTACTGCTTTACTTCACATTAATTACTGTTGCACTATTTTAAATATTTAATTTTTTTTGCAAAAAAAAAAAAAGAAAGAAAAAAAAAAGAAAAAAAAAAGAAAAGAAAAAAAAAAAGAAAAAAAAAAGAAAAAAAAAAGATGTCTTCTGGTTTTTCTTCGTTTGCTTCTGTTCCAATTATCACTACAGATCGATTAATTGGAAGTGCTAATTACCAATCATGGGCCATTTCCGTGGAGATGTGGTTCAAAGGTCAAGGAAAAATTGATCACTTGATTAAAGATGCTAGTTCTGTCCAAGAAAAGAAGACTGAATGGGAGAATATGGATGCTCTGTTGTGCAATGTCTTGTGGCAGTCAATGGATTCGAAACTTCATCTCACATATCAATCCTATCGAACGTGTAAACAGATTTGGGAAAAAGCCAAGTCTAATTACACGAACGATATTCAAAGTCTGTTTTCTTTCGGATCCAAAATTGCCACACTCAAACAACAGGATTCAGATATTCAAGATTTTCTGGGACGGGCTGAGGCTTTACTATTTGAGTATAATACCATTCAGCCAATCACGGAAGATAAAGAGAAACAACTTGAACAACGACAACAATTGGTTATGGTTTTAGCCTTGGCAGGCCTTCGTCCAGAACTATTATCAATACGAGAGCAGATTCTCTCTAGTTCCACTATTCCTACTATGACAGATGCTTTTGCTCGAATTCTTCGCGCAGCCCCGATATCTGCTGAATCAGGCACTAGCGACTCTATCGTACTTGCATCCCGAGGTTCAGGCCCTGATGGAGAAAATCACAAAGGATATCCGCGGCGAAACCGTCCTAAGTGTGACCACTGCCATAAGATTGGTCATACTAAAGACAAGTGTTGGAAGTTACATGGGAGACCTCCTAGCTCAGCCAATGTTGCTCAGATCCCTCCATCTCCGGTTGTTCTATCTCCAGCTGAATATGCAGCATATCAGAAATTCAAGTCAAGTCACATGCTTGAATCTACACCTGGTACGTCTACTGCTTGTGTTTCAAACACCACAGGTTCATGGATTCTTAACTCCGGTGCCTCAGATCATATTTCTGGTAATCCCCATCTTTTATCCCGTATTACCAAGCACCAACATCTTCCTTTAATTACTCTCGCTAATGGCCTTCAAACTTCGGCCACGGGTATTGGGCAAGCGCTTCCACTATCTTCCTTACCATTAGACTCAGTCTTATATGTTCCCAATAGCCCTTTTAACCTTGTCTCTGTCAGCAAAATTACACGTGCTCTTAATTGTTCTATAACCTTTTTTGCTGATTCTGTGATTGTGCAGGACCGTTGTACGGGGAAAACGATTGGCGTCGGACATGAATCTCAAGGCTTGTATCATCTTCATCCTCCTGATCCAATTGCTTGTGTGTCGGTTGATCATGCCATTACCTTACATAATCGTTTGGGTCATCCTAGCCTCTCAAAGTTTCGACGTCTGGTTCCAGGTTTCTCAAGTCTTTCATCTTTAGAGTGTGAGTCATGTCATCTTGGAAAGCAACCTCGTAAATCCTTTCCAAGACGGGTCAATAAACGGGCTGCGTCCCCCTTTGATTTAGTTCATACAGATGTATGGGGTCCTTACAGAGTCACTTCTACTTTAGGATTTCGTTATTTTGTTATTTTTGTGGACGATTTTTCTCGTTACACATGGTTGTTTTTAATGAAAGATCGTTTTGAATTATTTCATATTTTTCAAAATTTTTGTGCTGAAATTCGCACTTAGTTTGGTCATTCTATCAAAATTTTACGCAGTGACAATGCAAAAGAATTTTTTGCAGCACCCTTTAATCAATTCATGGCATCACGGGGTATGCTTCACCAATCATCTTGTGTTCACACACCTCAACAAAATGGGGTTGCTGAACGCAAGAACCGACACTTGGTTGATACTGCTCGTACCCTATTATTACATTCCCATACACCGCCTCAGTATTGGGCAGATGCTGTGCTCACTGCGTGTCATTTAATAAATAGAATGCCTTCCTCAGTTCTTAATAATGACATTCCCTATTCTATTTTGTTTCCTGCTCGTGATTTATTTCTATTACCACCTCATGTGTTTGGGTGTGTGTGTTTTGTCCATGATACGACACCTGGATTAGCTAAAATGTCGGCTAGGTCAATAAAATGTATTTTTCTTGGATATTCGCGACTCCAAAAGGGTTATCGTTGTTATTCTCCAATACTTAAGAAACATTTTATTTCAGCCGATGTCACTTTCATTGAGTCGTCCTTTTATTATCCATTATCTTCAGTTGATACCCCATCATATTTGGACTTCACCTCATATCTCCGGCCCATCCATCAGGAGACTCCCATTAACCCCCCATCTGCTGAGCACCCAAACTTCCCTCCTATGTCAGACCGTCCATTACAGGTATACCATCGACGTCCTCGACCTCCTCCCATTGAGCCCATCGTGGCCACGCCCGTTGATTCCCCTATGACGGATCCTGCATCACCACCATCACCTACTCCAGCACTTGAAACCACTCAGGATGATTTGCCCATTGCCCTCCGAAAAGGTACGCGTTCCACATTGAATCCACATCCCATATATAACTTTTTGAGTTATCACCGCCTCTCTACCCCTTACCATGCTTTCATTTCCCACCTGTCTCATATATGCATTCCTAAAACTACACATGAGGCACTGGCACACCCGGAGTGGCGTAAAGCCATGTTGGCTGAGATGGAGGCTCTTCATTCTAGTGGGACGTGGGACTTAGTCCCCCTTCCCACTGGCAAATCAGTGGTGGGATGTCGGTGGATTTACACAGTTAAAGTTGGGCCTGATGGGGAGATTGATCGTTTTAAAGCACGCCTTGTGGCGAAAGGGTATACTCAGATATATGGTTTGGATTACACTGACACTTTTTCTCCTGTAGCGAAGATAACATCAGTTCGTTTGGTTTTATCCATGGCAGCAATGAGCCGCTGGCCATTGTTCCAATTGGATATTAAAAACGCATTCCTTCACGGAGATTTGCACGAGGAAGTTTATATGGAGCAACCACCTGGATTTGTTGCTCAGGGGGAGTCTGGTATGGTGTGCAAATTACGTCGTTCATTATATGGCTTGAAGCAATCTCCACGTGCATGGTTTGGGAGGTTTAGTGACGTTGTCTGCAGCTTTGGCATGATTCGCAGTGATGTTGATCATTCTATATTCTACAGACATTCTGCTGGCAACAAATGTATTTATCTTGTTGTGTATGTTGATGACATTGTCATTACAGGTAGTGATGATCAAGGAATTGCGCTCCTCAAGCAACATCTCTTTAGCAGATTTCAAACAAAAGATTTGGGAAAATTGAGATACTTCCTTGGCATTGAGGTCGCACAGTCTCAAGATGGAATTGCTCTCTCACAAAGAAAGTATGCCTTGGATATTCTTGAGGAAACAGGTTTGCTAGATTGCAGGCCAGTGGATACACCAATGGATCCGAACGTTAAACTCTTATCAGAACAAGGAGATCTTTTGCCCAACAAAGAAAAATATAGAAGACTCATCGGCAAATTGAATTATCTTACCATCACAAGACCAGATATTTCATTTGCGGTAAGTGTTCTTAGTCAGTTTCTTGATAAGCCATGTACTGGACACTGGGATGCAGCTATCCGAGTTTTGAGATACATCAAGAAAACTCCAGGGCAAGGATTGTTGTTTGAAGATCGAGGCCACCATGATATTGTGGGATACTGTGATGCAGACTGGGCCGGATGTCCGATGGATAGACGTTCCACTTCGGGATATTGCATCTTGATTGGTGGAAACTTAATTTCATGGAAAAGTAAGAAACAAGATGTGGTTGCCAGATCTAGTGCTGAAGCAGAATATCGTGCAATGACCCTTGCTACATGTGAAATCTTATGGTTGAAGCATCTCCTCCAAGAGTTAAAATATGGGAACACAAAACCGGTTCAACTCATGTGTGATAATCAAGCTGCAATGCACATCGCATCGAATCCGGTATATCATGAGAGGACAAAACATATTGAAGTTGATTGCCATTTTATCCGAGAGAAGATCGCGAGTGGACATATCATCACAAAATATGTGAACACAACTGAACAACTTGCAGATATTTTAACTAAGTCTCTTAGAGGTCCTAGGGTGGAATATATTTGTAACAAGCTTGGTACATATGATTTATATGCTCCAGCTTGAGGGGGAGTGTGGAAACCCTAGTAGAATTGGGCTTAGCCCATTTGTATAGGAAACCCTAGTACTCTAAATATAGCTATAAATATAGCTTCTTGTATAGTATTTTTTGGATATCAAGTATATGAAATACAACAATACTTGTTCACAATAACTGTGGGGAAGATAAGAGTTTTTATGATGTTTTGCAAGTGCACACATATCACAATGAAGCAAAGAAATATCTTTATTCAGAAATAATTGAGGAAACATCCTTTTTAGGTAATAGAAATTAGGGTGTCCTAGTCTATAGTGAAGTAAATACAACTCCTTATTATTTGAAAAAGAAACAGTTTGCAGACAAGCATTTCTTGGACCTCTTTTACTTGATTGAGTCCCTTCATCAAAGATATAGAGTCCATCTTCCTCCCTAGCACTGCCAATCCTCTTCCCCGATGCTAGGTCCTGAAAAATGCAATAAGAAGGATAAAAAATAACACAACATTGTAGATCTTTAGTTAGCTGACTAACAGAAGCAAGATTGCAGGAAAGATTAGGGACATGAAGGACTTTGGATAGATTAACAGAAGAGGAAATATTAATATTTCCCATCCCTGCAATGGCTGACAAAGAGCCATCTGCAACTTTAACCTTTTTGTCCCCTGCACAAGGTTTATATGAAGAAAAGAGGTTTGAAATAGAGGTCATATGGTCAGTAGCCCCTGAGTCAATGACCCAGGTGCTTTTAGGTTTCCCAGAACAAAAAAATGAATAGGTACCATTCTGGGCATAAGAACAAGAGGAGGATTCAGGTGTAGGTTTGGAATTTTTTTGAGTATTCAGAAGGTTGAGAAGTTGCTCTATCTGTTCCCTTGTGAAGGAAGGCTGTGTGAAGTTGACTGGTGAATCTTGTTGAGTCTCATTCATAGTTGCTTGTAGAGCCTTTTTCTTTCCAGCTTCTGGTGGTTTCCCATGAAGTTTCCAGCAGGTATCTCTAGTGTGCCATAATTTTTTGCAGTAATCACACCAAGGTTTTTTCTTGTCACCACCTCTGGCCACCATTGCTGATGAGTCTCCAGGTTCCTCATGAGTTATTGGAGTATTATACATCACCTTCTTCCTACTATCTTCCAGTCGGATCTCAGAAAACACTTCTCTGATTGATGCCAGAGGTTTTTTTCCAAGTATCCTTCCCTTAACTTCATCTAGGTCTCTATTTATGCCTGCTAAAAACATATAGACCCTGTCATTCTCTTCTCTTTTCCTATGCCTTGCCAGATCCTTGGCACTTTCCCATTCTTCAGCCTCATAACATTGATCTAATTCTTGCCATAGAGATACCATTTCATTATAGTATGAAATGATATCACTATTTCCTTGTTTAGATTGCCACAGTTTGGTTTTGAGTTCAAAGATCTGAGAAGAATTCTCAAGATCTGAGTAGGTTTCCTTAATAGAGTCCCATACCTCTTTTGCAGTCTTCATAAACATATGAGGTTTGGCGATTGATGCATCCATTGAACTGAGAAGCCAGGCTGTCACTAGTGAGTTTTCTGACCTCCAGGTACTGTAGCCATCTTCACCAATTTTCTTCTCTTTGATCTCTCCAGTCAGGTATCCCAGTTTGCCCTTGCCATCAATTGCCAATTTGACAGATTGTGACCACTCTAGGTAGTTTCTCCCATTCAATCTATGGCCAGTGATGAGCATAGATGAATTAATCGTGGCCTGATAATTTGTCATTGAGCTAATATGGGGGTTACTGGTATGTGAATGAAGAGAGGAGTCAGAGTGTTCGAATTCCACCATCGGAAAGTGTGAATTCAAGGCTCTGATACCATGTAGGTTTTAGGAATATAATTTCTTTGAATAACAATGCCAATCGGCCAGGATATTTATACAAATGTACAAGCAACTAATCAGCTAATTTAGATCCTAAAAAATAGGATCTTGATTGCTACGTGATTATCTCTAATTTACAGCTAGTATTCTAATCCATTCGGCTAACTAAGTACACAAAATTAAATCATGTAACATTTTCTACAATAATGTAACATTTTCTACATTTATCTTTATCTTATTCATTTTATCCTTTTTGTTCTTCTTGTCTATCTTCTCTTTTTGGCATCGATATCATGGATCTATTCATGTTAGAATTTAGATGACCCCAAAATCTTTTGGGATTAAGGCTTGGATGTTGCTTGTTTGTTGTTTGCTTCTCACAATCAATTTAAAAAAAAATTATCCCGACATGAATTTCAGATGTATGTATCAAACACATGCTTTATATAATTGTTAATGTGGTGCCTCAATACTATAAAACTTTGTACCAGTTCCAGTTATTAGATTTATATCTTTCAGTTCTGTAGGAGCATTAGTTATGCCATACTTGTGAATGTATTTTTTTCAAATTTCAAGCCTCTTTCTATATGTTAATTTGTTTAGCTGCGTTTAGGCATAGTATCCGGGTATCATCATGTTAACTGCTTGTTACTAAGAAGCGCTTTGGAGTATCGGTAATCTCTTCTCCTTGAGTTAATGCTATAGGTTGTTAATGTAGATGTGCATTCCTGTAAAGATGATCCATCATACACCAATAAATAATACCCTTTCCCAACTTTATTTTCTCAATTACTTATTTAATGGATTTAATATTGAAGTTCTATGATAGAGTAGGGAGAGCAGGGGGCGGGAACGGGCTTGGGCCCACCTCCGTGGGCTGGGATTATAGTTTTATTTATTATTATAAAGTTTATGTTATCTTTTCTAGTTTGGGCCTATTATTTGTAGAATATTTAGTAGAGTTAATTTGGGCTGATTAGGGTTTACTTAATTTGGGCTCGATTAGGGTTTTTGTTGAGTCCGTTACTAGAAGGGTCAAGGGTATTTATATCTCTGGTTAGGATTCATTCTGGATCATCTAGAAATAAAATTGGAGTTTAGCCTTTTGTCTCTGGGCAACGGTTTATACTGTTGATTTTTATTTTCAGCTCTTAACTTTCTAGCATAAACGTTTCTAGATATAAAAATATATTCTAGTGTAATTTAAGGCTTTTCACAAATGTTCCTGTCTGAAGAGGCATCAATATTTTTAGATTTCACTAATATTCTTGTGTATCTTCAGGCTTTCTCACAAATGCGTCTTGCCGAAGCTTCAGCACATCTGGGGTCCTTTTCTGCCAGAATTAAGGAAGAACCTCAAACACATACACATATGTGGAAAGGACAAGTTGGGAATTTTTGGATATGCTCCACAGCTGTCAAAGCTGCTGATGCAGTGCTCTTAAAATGTGCCTCATCGTATGAAAAGAGATGTTTACTACAGCTCCTTGCTGCTACTGAATTTGGTGATGGGGGGTCTGCTGCAGCATCATATCGACGGCTTCTTTGGAAAATTAATTTGGCAGAACCATCGTTACAAAAAGGTGATGATCTTTACCTATCAAGTGAGTCTATGGATGATGCATCACTATTAGTTGCATTAGAAAAGCATGGTTATTGGGAACATGCACGAAGTTGGGCAAGGCAATTAGAGACAGGTGTTGGATCTTGGAAATCTGCAGTTCATCATGTGACTGAAATGCAGGTAACACATTCTTATTCACTACCTTGTACACATAATCATGTTAAATTGTAGAAAACCTCATTTTGAAACCTCAGGTTTAGCCCGTTGAGACTTGTTATTTTTGTATGTAACTCTATATTATATGTGTATTTAAGTATTGTTTTGGTCTTAAGAAGTTGTCAAGCTCATATCAGTATAAGTCTTACTATTTTCAGCATTGTCTCCTGGACTAACCCTAAATTATTTTAGAATCCAATTACTGTACACTTCTACAGCATGGTTTATTTTCTTTTTCGATGATAATACTATCTCACTCGGAACCCTCCCACAGTTCCACTCACTCCACTCTTCTATTCAAGCTGGTGACAAGATAGTTTATGTAATCGTTTCGTATGCAATTCTTTAGTTCCACTTCCTTTCTTCCCGAGACCCTAGTGTGTAGTGCTCATCCATTTCAGTAACATTTGATTTCTTTTTGCCAAGAATGGTGGTAACCTGGAAATATGCAACTAGTGTAAGATTAGGAAAACAATAAACATAGGTCTACTTATGTTCCAAATGTCTCTTGTAATCTTTCTATGGGTAGTATTAAAATGTATCCTTCCCAAAAATATCAACATTGGGCTATGCCCTCTTGATTATTATTCCTGGGGCGATGCGGAGAATACCTTCAAGTGTAGCGGTTGCTTAAATCCATTATGAACGAAATGGTTTGAAGTTAATACCCATTTGTGCCATGATTTATGATGCCCGATTTCACATTATTTTTAGTAGACATGTTTCTTCATTTCAAGATTTTTTTGTTTGGAAGCAAACCTAGTCTTTGGATGTGTATTAGAGGAATCAGAACTTATATGCTTCTTGGGTTGGATGAGAGTATGGCTTTAGAGCGAGCAAAGTGGAGGGTGCATATTCTTGTGGAGGATTGATATCTTTTCTCTTGTTTTCTTTTTTCTTTTTATCTACTTTATCCTTCTTATGTTCTTATTTTATTTTTATCTTCTATCTTTCTTATGTTCTTTTACCTTACCTTTATCTTTATCTCTATCTTATCCTTTTTATCTTACCTCATCTTTTTATTTTTCTTATTTTTCTTTTCCTTTTGGCTCCAATATCATGGATTGATTCATGTTAGCCGTCCCCAAAATTTTTTAGGAATAAGGCGTGGATGTTGTTGTTTGTTGGAAGCAAACCTAGTCTTCACTCAAAAACAAGATATCTCATTTTATTTACTAATGTTTAAATTAACAAAATTGAAGGTGCTTCTGTAGACCTTCATAGGAAATATAACATAGTCTACTGGCGGATCACTTGAACATCAGGATCGACAAGCATGCCTCTTGACTAAAGAAAACCGCAAGGCTTCCAGATAGTCAATCGGGTAAAATGGGTCAGAGGGCCAAACTTTTAGACGAGCAACCAGGTTAAAGACTCACATGCTGTTGGGGTGGATTTTGAGACTAACAACCGCATAAACCAAGTGACCGAAACCTGCTCTGCTACCATGATAGGGTTATGATTGGGTTGGAATCACTCAACTAGCCACTTGAGCCAAACCACATTAAAAATTTGAATCCAATCTCTTAGTGCCAAGGCCTTATAAACTCATTATTCTATTTATAATTTTATGATATGAGACTCTAACAATGCGGTTGATCCATATGTAGAGCCTTTTGGCCACCTAAGTACAAGAACTACAATAACAACCAAGCCTTTATCCCAATTCATTGAAAATCCCTGAGATCATCCACTGAAATCCCCTTTTTTATTCTTTTTTGTCGTGTACAATTTGCTCATTAAGCCCCAACGCTTTGATGTCCCATTGATGTCCTTTTTTACAACTTCAGTTGCAGTCATTTTCAGTCTACCTGTCCTCTCAAAGTCTCTACCACTTTTAAGATTACAGTCTCAAAATTACTTCTAGACGACATACATGCCCATACGGCCATACCAATGTAACCACTGCCTCTCTTAATCTTCAATAGCCGTTCTCTCAATTTATCTTCAATAGCCATGACCCCTAGTTTTCCATCATTTGCAATGGAGCCAAAGATTCAGGCTTTGTTTGCAACCACTTGTGCTTAAATAAAAGCACTTTTTGAGAAAAAGTGATTAGTAGTAAAAGTTGGTAGTGTTTGGTAAAATAAGTGCTTTTTGTGTAATAGAAAAAGTAAAAAGTAAATTCTACACGAAAACCGAGATAGTAAAAGTTGGTAGTGTTTGGTAAAATAAGTGCTTTTTTCTTAAAAAAAAGCCAAAAGCACTTATAAATAGAGTTTGCAAACAGAGCCTCATTGTTTTTTGGCTTGAGAATATGATGGAACAAAGCAAAATGGCTCACCAAGCTGGCTGCTCTTCTTTGTTATGAAGCAACAGTTAGTCCATGCAATTTTGGATGCGATTTTCATTATGGGTCATCCGGAAACAGTATCTATGTGCTTTAGTCCAGGGGTAAGACTGCGTACATCCGACCCCCCCTTACCCCACCGTAGGTGGGAGCCTTTGCGGCAGTGTGGTAAATGATGATTGATTTTTTTTCTTAGCCATGACCCCTAGTTCTGGCAAATCTCCCTGTTTGCACTCTATCGTTTCTAGTCTTACTACCCAACTCTAACAAATATGAGGATGATATCCTCCACAAAGAATATACTGTAGCTTATGATTATCACAAAAATGCATAATGAGAGTTTTCTTGACCATAAAACAAAATTAGATATTTATTTCAATATTTTCAGTGCTTATATTTCATTCTTATATGCCTTCTTTCCTTCTTTCTCTTCCTTGTTTCTTCCTTCTCTTCTGGTTTTTGCGCCCTGATTGGCTGCACCACCTTCTCATATAGTTTCATTTGGTTTAATTCATACACAATACATATTTCTATTGTGGTAGTTTGAAAATAGTGTTCTATACTTCTATAGACTGTGTTTTTAAGCATGTACCTTGCATGAGTAAAGTGAGTGTTTTCCCTGCTTCTCTCGTTTCAGGCGATATAGTACTCTTTGTATCTTACATTATAGCCTTTTGATTCAAGTTGTCACATAAAGTTTATATTTTATAGGGAAAAGGGTCAGATATGCCCTCTAACTTACCTAAAAAGGTCAAATAAGCCCTTATATAGGAGGCTTTGTCCTGCCGTCGCCGTTTGGGGCGGTTCCCGGTGGAATTTTTTTATGTATTTTTTTGAACATGTGCTCTTTTACATTTAAATTTTATGGAATCTATTACTCATTGCTTGTTCATGTAATTTGCTTTTCAAACTTCTGGAATAGTCTCCTTTGTGATATTTCGATGCACAACATAGAATTTGGAAGATGAATGCTCATGTTATGACAATTTTCTTCAGATTTTTAGTAATATGTGTATCAATGTTGTTTAGATCTGTCTATTTTACTTTGTCTTTATCCTATTTACATGTGTTCAGGCTGAGTCCATGGTTGCAGAGTGGAAAGAGTTTCTTTGGGACGTCCCAGAAGAAAGAGTTGCTTTATGGGGCCACTGCCAAACACTATTTCTTAGACATTCTTTTCCACCACTGCAGGTAGTTCATCTACTACTGTTCTCTATTAGGTTCTGTTTTCCGGGATGAGTTTAGTAATACTCCCTGGTTTCCAATATAAGGTGCTTTTAATCTTTGGTTTTGTAATATTCAAATTCAGTTTTTGCAATTCAATAGAAGAGTTAACTTTATCATTAGTCAACTATCATAAACTGAACCTTGATATGGGACAGATGTAGGATTTATTTAGATGTCTAACAGAGTTTTTCATTTGATCAGGCCAGTCACCATTTAATTCCTTACAGAGTACTATAGTTTCGTGTTTCACTTTGTAGGCGGGACTTTTTTTCCTTAAGCATGCCGAGGAAGCAGAGAAGGATCTCCCTGCCAGAGAGCTTCATGAACTACTAATGTTTTCTCTGCAATGGTTGAGTGGGATGATAACTCAATCTAATCTGTAAGTATCCAATAGTCTTCTTGATTCAAGATTGTAGCTATAATGTCATTATTAAATTATAGCAATATTTTCAGAGTTTATCCCTTGAACCTCTTGAGAGAAATTGAAACAAGAGCATGGCTACTCGCTGTCGAATCAGAAAGTCAAGTGAAGAGTGAAGGAGAGATCACCTCAAAAAGAAACAACCATGATATTACTACTAGCAAGAGCTTAAATATTGTTGAGCACACTGCTAGTATTATAACAAAAATGGATAATCACATATACAGTTTGAGGGGCAAGTATGTGGAGAGAACTGATGCAAGAGATAATAACCTGACATATGTCCAAACTTCTCAAGCTCTTGATTTTGCTTCATTGGCTGCTACTCCAGGAAGTGCTAAAGCAAAACGTAGATCCAAAGGCAATGTTCCATTACGAAAGCCTTTTGTTGATAGCCAAGAGAAAGGCAATGAATTCGAAGGCTTCTTTCAATCCAATCTAAAAGATGATTCACATATAGTAGATGAAAACTTCAAAGTAGAATCTTTCTCCCGGTGGCAGGAAAGAGTGGAACCTGTTGAGCTGGAAAAAGCCATACTTTCATTACTGGAATTTGGGCAAGTAGCTGCTGCTAGGCAGCTCCAACAGAAATTGTCTCCTGGCAACATGCCATCTGAATTTGTAATTGTGGATACTGCTTTAAAGCTTGCTGCTTTATCTACTCCAAACCAAAAGGTTTTAACATCAGCATTGGATGATGGAGTCCGCTTCATCATGCATTCTTACACTCTTAATCATGACCAGCATATTGTTGACCCACTGCAGGTAGTGATTTCACTGATTTGTGTTTACCTTATATTTCTACTATGCATAAAGAAATGTAATTGCAATACTTGAAATAAATACGAAAATGAAAGATTATATGAGAGACTCAAAAGAGAACTATCCAAGAGCCCATGAAGGGAACTCACCAGCAAGATGGAAGTTCTTGCCCACAGCTAACTATGCTGTAATTATTCTGTAAAAATCCTCCCCCTTCGCTTCTCTATAAAATATTAATTAGAGGAAAATTCACCATCTAAAGAAGGTAAGAAATAAATAGTAATAACTAATAAATCAGAAATGCTATAGTAATCCCTTAACTAGTGGTAATTAGGATGTTGATTGATTGCCCTCATTTTTCCCCTTATCCCCGATCCTCCGATTTGCTGGTCAATATCTCTATCACATGTTTTGATGATATGCATTCTATTATGGAAAGGCTACTGAAGAGAACTTGATAGATGCGTTCAGTTCTCGATGGTTGGTCAAAGCATTGTCATTCCATCATGTACCTCCAAAAGTTGATGTGTTTTAGCATCACCATGGAATAGTATTGTTGGGATATATTATCCCGGTTTGTTACTGTTAAGGAGCCCAATACATTGTCCCAGTACGAAGCCGGAATGGCAAGGCCCATTTCAGCCTTTCGGGCCTGTTTCGGCCCTTTGGGCCCATTTCGGCCAGCTTGGCCCCAGGGCCGGCCCAGAGCATGGCCCAAAAAATTCGAAGGCCCAAAAAATTCGAAGGCCCAAAAAATATATTCTTTGTATAATTATAACTAGTTCTAAAAAGTTAAAAACTCCCAGGCGGGCCTTACAGTGAGGCGTCTCTAAAAAACGCCTCGGCGGCCCAATAAACCGAAGATGCAATTTAAATACGGCTCTGGCCTCTTTTGAAAATATGGAGCCTGGGAGAAGGCTTATTTATAGCACATAGGGATAAAGAATTTTTCCTCTATGACCGGTGTGGGAAAGAAAAGTGAACATAGGAGACTGAAACAAAAGCATTATGCTAAGGAGTATTCTTGGGTTTTTCATGCCCTTTGATTCTTCCAGATCATCATCACTCACCATTCACTGAGAAGGCCCAATATATACTATCAAATTGATCTTTGTTTCATACAAAGTGTTATAAAGTTATCTCAAATATGGCAAATAGGATACACAAAATTGAGCTAGTATTATTAGAAATTATTACAAATTTAAGAGAACAAATGATTATAGTAATTACTTTATTCATAGTAGTTTATATTCAATTTTTGAATTACGTGATCATGACATTGTATTTGTCATATTATAAAGACTCTAGAAATCTAATTTCTTAGAAATTAGAAAAATTAAAATGAAGTAAAGAAATCAAAACGCTTGTTTACGCATGAGTCTCGCCTAAACGGCTAAACTCGTCTAGGCTTCAAAGGTTTAATGCTTAGTCTTGTTGTCTCAACATCTCTTACGCCTTTTAGAACATTGGTTATATACTTGTATCTCATTGAAAATATGCTCAAAAGATATCTTTATTAAAAATAAATTGTATCTTGTTAACAAATACTTTTATTTTGACTGTTTTAATTTGTAAATTATTAATAATAGTGTACAGTTTATGACAGAGTACTACATATGTAGTACTCCGTATATCTTTTACTTCACTAAATAAAAGGCCCATTTTTTTTGCACAGGGTCCTTGTTTTGTTAGGACCGGCCCTGCTTGGCCCGTTAGGGTGAAGAGCCCCCCTTCCCCTTTTCCCCTATAAATAGGAGGGTTTCCCTCCGTGGACAGGATCCCTTCTCTTCTTCCCCAACTTATTTCTTCTCTCTAGAATAGCTTGCAAGACTCCATTAATGGGAGCTCAAATTGTATATTGTAATGGTGAGGAGAGTCTAATGAGAAAGAGAGGGCTTGACATTAGCCTAAAAAGTCCCGTGGTTTTCTCCCTTTCGGGTTTCCACGTAAAAACAGAGCATTCATACCAATTTATATCCATATTTACTATATCATACGGGATTAAATCCAACACCGGCGCCGTCTGTGGGAACAGTGTTGGATTTAATCCCACACGATATAGTAAATATGGATATAAATTGGTATGAATGTTCTGTTTTTATGTGGAAACCCGAAAGGGAGAAAACCACGGGACTTTTTTAGGCTAATGTTCAAGCCCTCTCTTTCTCATTAGACTCTCATCACCATTACCATATACAATTTGAGCTCCTACTAATGGAGTCTTGCAAGCTATTCTAGAGAGAAGAAATAAGTTGGGGAAGAAGAGAATGGATCCTTTACATGGAGGGAAACCCTCCTATTTATAGGGGAAGGGGGGCTCTTCACCCTAACGGGCCGAAACAGGCCCGAAAGATTGAAATGGGCCTCGCCATTTGGGCTTCGTACTGGAACGATGTATTTAGCTCCTTAACAGTAACAGAACGGGATAATATATCCCAACAAGTATGTTAGAGCACTAACTTTTAGCTTTTATTTGGTATGAATAATTTCACGGTTATGAGGATGGCGTTAAAACCAAATATTTGATTGCCGGTTCTACTTCATTTATGTTCAACAATATATTTTACCTTTTATTGATATGACTTTGAATTTACAACTTCACAATTCCTAAATACCATTGCAGTGCTTATATAGAACTAATGGACCTACACCTTCTAAGAATACAAAACCTAATCCTTAACCATACTGGAGTAGGAAATATAGCACTACCAAAACTATGAAAACAATGTTATCAGTTCTATGCTTGAAGACTTCCTCTCAAGGTTGAACATCATGCACTCTAAGCTTTTTACACAAACATAAACTCTTAATTGAACTTCATCTCATACCTCCACACTCACCAAAATTCCATGTGAACTCTTCTTGTAATAAACCAGTGCTTACTTGAGCAGTTGACCATCCAACTTTGACCTTCAACTTAACATATACTTAACTGCATCAAATACCGATGCCATCCTATTTATTCATCTTTTTTTCTCCTCTCTGTGCTTCTTTTTCTCCCTCTCAACTGAACCTTATAAAAATAACATCCAACAGTCAACATTGACAGTGGAAATTTGCAATAAACATGAAATTTGCAAGTGCTTGAATGAGTGGAAATTTGACAAGAGTTTTATATGACGATTGCCAAGTAGTAGTTTTATATTTTGCTCTCATGCGCCGGCATGTGGGTCGAAGTTCGCTAATTGTGGAGGCACATGCGGCATGTGATGGATGCAGATTTTAGTTTCTGGCATAGATGCTTTGGATCTAAAGAGGGCTGTGGCATTAAAAAGATTTTGTAAATTTGTTTAGTAAACTGGCTTCCGGTACCATGCTGAATTATAAACTACTACTTTTATTGATATGATTTTGAACTTATGACATCATAATTCGTAGTCTTATATTGCATATATAGAGACACTACAGACCTAAACCGTGTATGAATAAGAAACCTAAACCGTAAGCCTAACTAGAATAGGAAACTATAATACTACTAAATTTTTTAAAACTATATTACTATTTCAATACTTTAACAAGTTGTATCCAGAAATTTTAACTTTTGTAATGCATATCCGTGATTCATGTTTGAGTGATAGACATAACCTTCCTTGCTTCTAGGTATTGGAGAGTTTGGCATCTGTTCCTGCAGAAGGCAGGGGAAGGGGACTCTGTAGGAGGGTGATAGCAATTGTCATGTCCGCAAATATTTTGGGCCTTTCATTTCTCGAGGCATTTGAAAAGCAACCAATTGAAATTTTACAATTGCTCGCTCTCAAAGCGCAAGATTCATTTGAAGAAGCAAATATCTTGGTGCAAACCCATCCTATGCCAGCAGCTAGCATTGCTCAAGTTCTTGCTGAATCTTTTCTGAAGGTAGACTGTTTCCTTTTTGATACATTGAAAATAAACAATTATGTAAATGTGGTAGACTATATTTGTAGGAGGCTTTTCATGGTTAGACTCTTTGGGTATCTATTAGTCTATAAATACTAGGTTCTTGTATTGTGTCTATCAAATTATTTGCAAATTGTGGTATCTCTTGTTTGATTGGTATATCTTAAAATTGTTTTTGATCAAGAGCTACCTTAATCTGGCTTCTTTCCAGTGAGCTTCTAGAAGGGTTACTATCCATGTATTAATGTTGTGAACATGAACTATATTACTGACCTTTGGCAGTATATGTTTCAAAAACCAAAAATTTTCAGTGTATAGCTTTTCACAATCACAAGGAGCTTCATAAGTTTGAAGTCAGGGGAGAGTTTTCTCCCATGTTCGCAATGGATTTTCAAATTTTCAGTGTATACTTTCAGTGCAAGGCTCTTTTTGTTTTATTGATTTCTCATATTTTCCTCTCTTGTTCTTTCCGTAGCACTTGTGACTTGTTAGCTTCTGTCTTGCAATCACGTGCTCTTTGGCACTTGCATGTCCCTTTTAAACTTTTTTGTTGTTGACATTAAGCATATCGTAGTTCAAAAGGGAGGCATACAATCTGAAGTGAATGCCATTAATATGTACGCCTTAATCCTTAACTCTAAGTAAGGGTCCTGTTCCTGGAATCCAAACAAGACTCTCTTTCAGTATTATATCATTATATGTGTATTTGTACAAACCACACTGGATTTATATCATTGTTATGGCAAATACTTAGATCTACAGCCTTTATGATAGCAATGCTGATTTGTGGCATTGATCCATCATTTTATTGATCTTAAATTATTAGGGACTGCTAGCATCACATCGTGGGGGTTATATGGATTCACAAAAGGAAGAAGGACCTGCGCCTTTGTTGTGGAGATTTTCTGATTTCTTGAAGTGGGCTGAGCTTTGCCCATCTGAACCAGAAATAGGTCATGCATTAATGCGTTTGGTGATCACTGGGCAAGAAATACCACATGCATGTGAGGTATATCTTGAACCAATACCTACAATTGAGAATGTTTTTTTATACTTGAATTGGGAAATGGGAATTGAGGGTGAGGTTGGTCATTGAAATTTGAATCGGACAAAATCTGTTTTTTGTTAAAGCTAGAACGGGGATAAAAGTGGGGATGCGGAATAAGGTGCTTATTCCTACCAATGTAATATCTTGGAAGGACAGTTGTTGGGGATGGAATAGAATGACCAAAACGCCATTAAACAAGAGAAAGGGAAGAGTAATAGCAATGATAACTCAGTAAATTTGTTGACCACCCTAAGGGTTCTGGCAAAGCTCCACATAGGGCAGGGTTAAGGAAAAAATGTACAAAACTACACATTGTCTAGGAGCGTCTTTGGTTAATTGAGTAACATATAAAGGGAAACAATTACTACTTCCACACTTTACTAGTTAATGTACGTAATTCAACAATCTGAACACAGAAATGTGTAAAGAAAAGTAGAAGTATTCCCATTTGGTTGTTTAATCCAATCCAGGAAATTAATGTTTCAGGTGGAACTTCTTATTCTGTCCCACCATTTCTACAAGTCGTCTGCTTGCCTTGATGGAGTTGATGTTCTTGTAGCTCTTGCGGCAACAAGGGTAGAAGCTTATGTTTCGGAAGGGGATTTTCCATGTTTGGCCCGGTTGATAACTGGAGTAGGAAATTTTCACTCCCTCAATTTCATTCTCGGAATTCTTATTGAAAACGGCCAACTAGATCTTCTGCTCCAAAAGTTTTCAAATGCTGTGGATACTAATGCTGGTACTGTAGAGGCCGTGAGGGGATTTAGAATGGCAGTTCTCACTTCACTCAAGCAATTTAATCCCAATGATCTTGATGCATTTGCCATGGTTTGTGGATACTATTTCTTCCCGACTAACCCCCAAAGAGTTATGACTGATACTCATTTTGGTTCTTGACTTTATTTTGGACTCAATCTGGTCATCAGTTATACAATTTAGGACACAATATAGTCCTCATGCATTATTGTTATGACTAAGAAGGGTATTTTCACACGCTTTGACTTAATTCGATCCAAATTTCATAGTAGATTACAAAATTCAGTACTAAATTTGGTCTAAATTCAGCGAAGTACAGAAAAGTGCATCTTGTCTAGAACCAATTATGTATGAGGACTAAATTAGGTCCAATTTCAATGTTGAGGACCGGGTTGAGTCCAAAGTAAAGGGAAAAACTGAGTAATAGTGTGTAGTGCAAGTGTGCTTTGATGTCTATAAAGTGGGGTGCTCATCTTGATTTGCATCACAGGTTTATAATCACTTTGACATGAAGCATGAAACTGCATCTCTTCTGGTGTCTCGGGCTGAGAGTTCTTGCAAGCAATGGTTCATCCGATATGACAAGGATCAGACTGATGATCTCCTCTCATCCATGCGTTACTTCATCGAAGCTGCAGAGGTGTACTCTTCCATTGATGCTGGCAACAAGACATGTGAGGCTGTTGCTCAGGCATCATTATTGTCCCTTCAGATCCGAATGCCCGACCTGCAATGGCTTTGTCTGTCGGAAACCAATGCACGCCGAGCCCTGGTTGAACAGTCTCGTTTCCAGGAAGCCTTAATTGTTGCCGAAGCATATGGGCTTAACCAGCCCGGGGAGTGGGCCCTGGTGCTTTGGAATCAAATGCTCAGACCCGAGCTCATTGAACAGTTTGTTGCTGAATTTGTGGCTGTCCTCCCTCTCCAGTCCTCAATGCTCCTTGAACTTGCGAGGTTTTATAGAGCCGAGGTGGCCGCCAGAGGGGATCAGTCGCAGTTCTCTGTGTGGTTGACTGGGGGAGGACTTCCAGCTGAATGGGCCAAATACCTGGGGAGGTCGTTTAGGTGCTTGTTGAGAAGATCCAGGGACCTAAAACTGAAGCTACAGCTGGCTACCATCGCCACCGGGTTTGCTGATGTTGTTGAGGCCTGCAACCGTGCATTAGATAAGGTCCCCGAAAATGCAGGGCCTCTTGTCCTTAGGAAAGGTCATGGCGGGGGGTACCTCCCTCTCATGTAAAATATGGATTCGTATGGAACTTTTTAGATACAATAGTAACACGTCCTCCAAGTATAGCTGTGTAGATTATATATTGCTTCTCAAACTTTCTCCCCTAATATAAATAGCTCAGCGGAAGCAGTTGGAGAAGAAATGTTCACCTGTAGCTAGGAGGGGTCGCAAGTGTGGAATATTGATGGTTTTGGCATGTCATTTTTCACCCTTGTTTCCCAAATTCTTTCGGGCCATGGAGCTGGCTATTATTTCTTTTGTAAGGAAAAACTATTAATAGATCAGAGTGAGAGATGTACAATGATTCAATACGGTAATACGTAGTAATTCTTTCCATAACAATGGCTTGTTCACAACGAGGCCATATCATTTGAGCATTTCCGTTTTTCTTCTTTTTTTGAAAACCGGATGTGCAGATGAAATGCCTTAGCTAGTTAACTTGGTATCGTGGATTTAATATCACTTGTTTTTCTTATTTGTTAATATCAGCTATGCGAATATTGAATGAAGAGTTTTTCTTCAAATATTACTATATTTGTCAAATACTAATATCAAGCTTGTGTAATACACGGGCAACTAGTAATTTGTGATTGAAGTTTAATTAAATTTAATTATGATGTATTTTTTCTTTAAAAAGTTATCAAAATAATGTCGTTTAGACAATTTTTTCTTCTATGTTAAGATCCGGGGTTCCATCCTAAAAGGTCAACCTGTTAGGAGGAGTAGCCCGAAGCTTAATATAGCACTCTAGTGCTTCTCAATTTTCCGGTGTGGGACATTTAACACCCCTCCTCACGACCAGACACTTCGTCTGGATCGTGTCGTCATTCATTTTTTCATCGGTTCGTCAATTTTTTTTTATCGTGTCGTCATTTTTCATAAGGGGCCCCACACCATGGATCGATTTGGCTCTGATACCATGTTAAGACCCGGGGTTCCATCCTAAAAGGTCAACCTGTTAGGAGGAGTAGCCCGAAGCTTAATATAGCACTCTAGTGCTTCTCAATTTTCCGGTGTGGGACATTTAACATTCTACAATAAGGAGTATTAAATTACTTTTAATGACAATTGAAACAACAAAAAAGCTCCAAAATATGAGTACTTGTTGGTTTATTCCCTAAATAGGAGTTATTAATTGATTGAACCATTTGTTTTCACATTTCATCTTATGTACACCTAACCTAAATTAATTTCTTTATGTCAAACATAACTTTTCAATCTGCATCTCTAGTGTCATACCTTTCTCCAATCTCCTCCATCTCTTCTTTCCCTCCTCCCTAGGTAGTCATGGACTCAGGCTAGGCCGGTTCCGGGCCGGGCCCGGCCGAGCTTTTTTTTTGGGGAACGAAAACCGGAACCGGCCCGGGTAGGCAGCGGTTCCGGGCCGGGCCGGTTCATGTTATTTTTTTGAAAAAAAAAATCTTTTGCTTTTCTAGGGATGGATTGGGACGGGTCGGCACGACTCGGGACCCGGCCCGGTACTGTGCAGCCCCGACCGGGCCTGACCGGGACTGGGGGCCTGAATCGGGTGGTAGAGAGGCGGGCTATGGGCCTTGCAAAATGTGAACCGGCCCGGCTGGCTTGGGACCGGTCCGAGCCCAATTTTTTCCCCCCATTAATTGGCTGCTAGGGGTGGGTCTAGCTGGTTTGGGGGGGTTGATTTGGGGGGTGGTGGCAGAATAAATTCGAAAAAAGACATTTTAAACAAACGTAGACCCGGTCCGGGTACCAACCCATGTTGGTACCGGGCCTTCATCCCAAAACCCCAGCCCCATCCCAACCCGTACTGGTAGCATGGCCCGAACCGGGCCTGGTCCATGCCTACTCCCTTGTATCTAACATTTATCCTCTCTTACACATCTATTTCTAGATTTCTTGTCTGACTAATTTTCCCTTCTCCGCCAAATTACAAAGGTATGAATGGTGAATTTTCTCCTCAACTCCGGCCACTGGTGAGCGTCGGCGATTTTGGAAGTAAATTTTAATTTTCTTCTCTTCCTCTCTTCTCCCTTCTTCTCCCATCTTTTCCTTCCTTCTACGGTAGATCCTTTTGTTTTTTGCAAGCGTGAAGCTTGTCCTCTTATACAACCAATTTTTATTTATGTATTTTTGCCAGAATTGTCTTCTCTTTCCATATCTACTTCGGTCTGCTTTTCTTTGCATTCTAGTTTCTCTCATTCAAATTTCTTTTCTTTTTTGTTCTTTTGACTTTTTGTGTTATCTTTAACATTATAGATTACAATTCTTCACACTAATTTTGTTTGAATATGAAATTGCTATATTCTACACTATTTTAAGGAAATTGTTATGGTATTATGATGAAAATATTACTCCTTTACAAATACAATACTAACAATATATTATATTGAATATAATGACATATTTTTCCATGTGAAAATATTATCTCGACACAGTGCCATTTTATACACTCATTCCATCGGGATGGGAAATACAATATTAATAACGCCATGAATGTCATGTTTTTATCGAATAAAAAAGCTTTTTCTACACATAGTGTCATTTGTATGGCACTAAGTGTAGGGGCAATGACAATATCATTCCCATGGCAAATACAATATTTAGATTGTCATGAAAATGTCAAGAGGGAAATTTATTACACAACCCACGGTTAACAAATAAAGTATAAAATATTTTTATAGTTTTTTAGACAATGAATGAATTGAAATAAAATATGAGATTTGATGAAAAACAAAGGGTATATCAAATGAATTTAGTAACCTTGTCCAAGAATGCCAGTTTTGTAAGCTGACATTTGAGCCTTTATATTTGTACACTTCTTTATAACGAGTAGAACAAAAATGAGAATGGGAACTTCTCACGCACATGAGATTTTGGCTGGTCAATTCAAAATAAAAATAAAAATCACACTCAGGGGCAAGCAGACTTGTTGACGCAATACTTGAATATTTAGCTGGTCTCAAAAGACCCAGTAATTTTTGATAATATACTACATTTGTCTCCTATTAATCTTTCAACTTTCATTCATCGTCCTTCGCAAAATAACCTTCACTTTTCTTTTAAGGCAAAAAATCGTAGTTCATGTCATTTCTCTCTATCTGCTCTGCAGAATTCTCGACCACACAATTCTCACTTTTTTGATCCGGTTGTGAATGCTGATAGGTTTGTTAAACACTGGGTCTTGCCAATATTTTAACTTTGCGTCTTACCAATTGTAACTTTGCAGGTTGTTCAGGGTGTTTACTTCCAATAGCACTATTATATCATATAGGTAAAAGGCAAAGGTTTTGTGCAATCAAGAATTAATCAGAATGCATCGTAAATTACTATGTGCTAATTATAATTATCGGTGCTAAATCAAAGAATATTCTTTCAAATATAATCTCAACATTCATTAGCAATTGTATTATGTCATTCTAAAAATATTATAAAAAACATTTTGGTGTTCTTCGATTTTATTATATTACGATGATTATAATAATGTTTAGTAGTACCTAGGTTTTGTAATCCTAATTATATCAAATATCATATAAATTAAAATGAAAATAAGTTTAATTAAAATATAGATGTGTTTTTTTAAATTACTACATCTTAGGATATATATATATATATATATATATATATATATATATATATTTATTTATTTATTTATTTATAGGGGGAAGTTCCCATGCAAACCATGTTTCCGGTGCAAACTACAAACCAATTACCAACCGTTGGATTAGGCAATACGGACTGCTGATGCGTAGGAGGAGCATTATTAAAACGGTGCACTTAGACACATATGATAAAAACGGATAACACCGTTTTAAAGCTTTAGTCATTTAAAAGGACACCAAGGTAATTTTATAAAACAAAAAGATCCCACTAATCGATAAGAACGGTGCGATACTTCCTACTAATCCACTAACCATTCAAATATAGGCAATTTATATAAAGTAAGTGGCAGACAAGGTAACCCTGAATTGATGCTAGCCATAAATTGAAAAACAACTTACCTTTTTGTAATTAATAATTAATGTTAGCATTGTAAAATTAATCTCTTGATTCACAGAATCAATCGACCCTTAATGAAACTTTATTTTCGAAACCTAGCTCCCATTTTTGAATGAAAAAGTTAATATTTCAACACATGGAGAAGTTTAATATATGCATATATAACACTAAATATGTTGATGTTGCGTTTTAGAAGTTCATATATTACATTCTAGTAAAATGACACGCGCACTTTAGAAGTTCATATGCTGCATCTTATCGTTATGACATTTGCATCGTATACTCAACTCACATGCATATGAGTGCTCAACATACGTGCAAATTGCATATTAAGGTTACGAGATGTGCATTTTATTATTAAAACGTACACATATGATAATATTTGTTAAATAAATTCCTTTTTTATGAAATTAATCACTTCATAATTATAACGGCTGCATATTAGTTGTGCATATGTTGTACTTTCAGACACATGATATGAGCATTATTTATATAATGGTTGTCATATTGAGCTAATTAATCTATTACGTTGCACTTTGAAAGCCGATACGTTGCATTTAGTCATTATGACGTTTGCATTTTAATTCAAAATTCATATGTTGCATTTTATCATTATCACATGTGCATTTTTAGAAGTTCATATATATTGCATTTCAGTAAGATGACAAGCGCATCTTAGGGGACCATATACTGCATCTTATCGTCATGACATCTGCATTCTAAACTCATGTGACATGCATATGAAAATCATGAGGTTTAGAAGGCAAGATGCACATTATATTAAAAAAATGCTCTAAATGACAAAAATGCTCTAAATCATGGTTGCAGTCGTATTATGTTGACGGTTTGTATTGTGAATGTTGAATACACACTTATTTTGGTTGAATGAAGGTTTGGTATGAGTTTGCTTGCATCTTTTTTTAAAAAAATACTTTCATCTTAACAACTTGTATGCTGCACCGTGATGAGCAACAGTATGCATCATTATACATTTGAGATATATAACATAAAATAGGACTATTATGTAGGTAAAGTGTTACCCGAATTTCGAAAAGTATGCATGTATATGAGCATATTTTTCATTGTGACATGTGAATATATTGTGACAATGAATTTTGAAAACATTTGTTAATGTTGGTGATGGATAGTCTACCCGGGGGGTATCTTATCCGAGGGGTTATTGCGGGAATAACTAGAGAGAAGTCAGAGTAAATAGGAGGAGAGAGAGTCGATTTTATTAAATGAACTCAGCGTGGTTTACAAGGAGAATAAGGGCTGCTATTTATAGCAGCAATAAATGCGATGAGAGGACACGTGTCAGTAATCCAACGGCCGAAGGGTCACATCAGCCGGTTGGCACCGGCAGTGGTACGTCCACCGCATTGAATGCGGTTGGCGGATGTGACGTGGTATTAAATGCGGTGGTTGGCTGTCTCTAAAAGGAATCTTCGATGATTGAGCTAGTTCAGCCGAAGGCTCCCGGTGTAGCCGAGGGCTCCTTGTGCAGCCGAGGGCTCCGTGTGGTGAGGACCCTTGTATGGCCGAAGGCCCCGTGTGGCCGAAGGCTTGGTTCAGCCGAAGGCTCTTCTGATGCCGAGGGCATGAAAATGCCGAAGGCTCATGTTTTCGCCCGTTTTCTCCCAGCAGCTTCTTATGCCGAAAAGGCTATCCTGTGAATTCTGGAGCCTTCGGCCAAGGAGGCCGAAGGCATCCCAGTGTGTATTCTGAGCTATTTCGAGGTTTGGGCCGTTACACTTGGGCCTGAGTTGTTCTCTGGGCTCAATGGACTTGTGTAGGAGAAGTAGGAGTCTATGGCCCGGGGGTTCCTGGGCCATATACTCCATCAGGAGTCTCTCACTCCTTTTGCCGAAAGGTACTTGAGGGAAAAGGAGTAGATGTGTTGATTCTTCTGGAGGCTTCATCATTTCGCTGGGTGCCTTTGCTGGAGAACTTGTTTTCTGCTGATTGCCGAAGGCTCCCCTCAGTCCCTCACATGTCGAGGGTTTTCTGAGGGAAGGTATTCATAACCTTCGCATTTTCGCCGGGGGCTCCCCTCAGTCCCTCACATGTCGAGGGCTTTCCGAGGGCAGTATAACACCTGTATGACTGCAGAAGGCTTTCCCCAGTCCCTCACATGTCGAGGGTTTTCTGGGGAAAGCATAGATGTATTGCCTGCATGTGTTGTGATGAGGGCCGCTTCATTTCCGCAAGTGATGTGGAAAACTTTCGATATTCTGTCTCCGCCGAAGGGTGTGATTCCCGAGGGGTGTGTCCCAGTCCCCCACTCCTTTAGGCCGAAGGCGAGTTCGGGCTGAAGGAGTTATAATGTGTTGTTGGGTTCCCCGAGGGGTTAGCCGAAAGCTTATACTGCTGAATTCTTGAAGGGTTCTGGTGAGTGATAGCCGGAGGCTATCATTCGAGGGCACCCCCAGTATTGACGAAATATAGTCGTTGTAATATAACCGTTGGGAGAGGGTTCCACGTGGCGCATGTTCGTTGGCAGAAGGGGGGCGGGTGCCATTCATTGGTTGAACCGGCGGCCCGTAATGATGGCCCTTTTAAAATCGAGGCCCAGTTCTCGAGGCTGAAAGCCTATAAGTACCCCAAGTCCGAACTCATCCCCTTGCGCGTTTTAGAATTGAGGCGAAGCTCTGTCAAATTTTCTAGAGAGAGAAAGTCCCTTTTTCGATCAAACCCAAGAATTTTCCTCGATCCAAGGTCAGTTCATCCCTTGTTCTTGTTCCTTAGCGTATTTTTTGCTTCCATTTCTTTAGATCTAGTGTTAGGGAAATCGTGGGGCCCTGAGAAATTATTTCCTTCCCAAAAACCCTACGACGACCATTCTCGAGCAATGTCTTCCGGCAGCGACTCTCAGGACATTTCAAGGGAGCCTTCGGCACAGCAGGAGAGCTACTCGGATGTGGAGTCGTCGAGTGAGCAGCCGTCGGCTGGAAATGATTTAGCCGTAGCACAGGAGGTGCACAGCGCCCTTCGGGTGGAGCTTGAGGCGGAGGAGTTCGAGCAAGTGGCTGAGGACGAAGAGATGGCCCTCGCACTCCAGGTAGCAGAGGAAGAGGAAGAGAAGGAGAGGCAACAGGTCACGGTTGCTGTTCTGCCTTCTCGGGATGCTGATGAAGCGAGCAGCTCCCGGCCTCTTAACCCGAACCCAATCCGGGTGGCTTCCGGGAAAAAGAAGAAACAGAAAGCGGGTGGTCCCTCCAAGAAGAAGAAAGCCGCCGTTGATGCGGGACAGCCGGTGGGCATCCCCGAGGGCCATTCATACCTTAATACTGACGCCCTGGATCTGAAGACAACCGCCACGCCTACAGATTGCCATACCACGCAGCTTCTCGTGGGTCCCTCGGCTCAAGTGGTGGAACCGGGTCCGGAGGATCTGTTATCCAGCCCCCCCGAGGGTTGCTTTGCCGTTCATGTCCTTTCGGTGGAGCTAGGCCTCCGGTTTCCGCTCCATCCCTTCATCATGCACTACCTCCGGTTTGTGGGCCTCGCTCCCTGCCAGCTAACCCCCAATAGTCATTCATATCTGACGGGGTTTCTTTCGCTGTGTGACTCCCGGGGGGTGGAGCCTACGCTGGACCAGTTTTTCCTATCTTTCAATCTGTGCCGAGGGGGGAATGCCAATAGCGAAGGTTTCGCCAACCTCCAACAGTCGCCGTCGTGGAGGTTGTTCTCGGAAGTGCCCTCCTCCCACAAGGGGTGGAAGGACCGATTTTGCTATCTTAGAGTTCTGGGAGCTTCCTTTCCGAGGCCTCTCCGCAATCATTTCCGGAGACATCTAAAAGTTGGTAATGCTGCCCTCGAGGCCAATGGAAGAAAACTAACAGCGAAGCTCCCAGGCACGGAGAAGTTGCTGTCAATCAGGGCCGCCACACTCCCGGAGGATTTGCTCAGGTTGGAGTTTCTGCGGTATCGTTTGCCAGGGGAGAAGGACGAGAGATACCCCCCTATCGAACAGGGCTACCAGAACGCCGGAGGTTATTGCCGAGGGTCCCCATAGTTTTGTACTTGGAACTTTCCTTTTTGCCTTGTGCTGGTTCTAACCTTATCTCTATTTTGCAGGCGACATAATGGACCCGAAGGCGTTCGCCAAACTCTCCAAGCAGCTGGCCAAGGAGAAGAAGAGGGACGAGGGGGCCCTGACTCAAAGGGTTGTAGATGAGTTCTTCAAGAAGCCGGAGGCTGAGAAGAATCACGAAGGTGCTGGGGCTTCGAAGCCTGGTGATGAGGAAGGCTCCAAGGCCGCGGAGTTAAAAAGGAAGAATGCTGGGAAAGGCACCAAGCCTCCAGAGAAGAAGCCGAAAAAAGGGGCCGCGGAACAGAAGGAGGCTCCCATTGTCATCGTGGAGGAACATTCATCCCCTGAGGCCCCGGCCCGGGAAGCCGGGGTGGCCTGGCTGACGGAGAATGTCAACTTCTCCTGAAGAAGGGGAGTGCCATCATGCATGGCACGTTGGACCCGAGGGAATTTCTGAGGGGGGCCACCCCTCCGACGGATAAGTCAGTACTGTCCCGGCAGAAGTCTGGCGCCCTCGGCTCCAAGGTTCTGCAGGCTTCCGTCACTGTAAGTCCCCCCTTCTTTTTGCTTTTTTTGCTGTTTCGACTTAGCGTATTTTCACGCTGGTCAATTAATCTTTGCCATCCCAACTTTGCAGGCTGCTCTCGGCCTTGGTGAACTCCTCCAAAGAATGGAGCGGTCAGATATCGAAAGGGCCCGGGATGCCGATGCCCAGAAGAAACTGGAGGAGGACAATGCTGCCCTTCGGAGGAAACTGATGGAAGCTGAGACCGCCCTTCGGCTGGAAAAAGAGAGCGTTCAGAAGAAGGTGGATGATGCCCGAGCTCTGGGGAGGGGCGATGGTCTGGAGGCCGCCGCTGCCACGATCAAAGCAGCGGCCGAGGAGGTGGAGAAAGCCAAGGTTGAAATCGTCGCCAGGGCCAAGGAAGATGCAGTGGCCGCCTTTGTTGCCGATGGTTGGAAGGCCGAGGGCCGGGAGCACTGGAGGTCTTCAGTTGTTGAGGCCTCGGTGGATAGTTGGGTGAAAGGCCCCGGCGCGATGTGGCTTGCCCTGAAGGGGAAGAGCTTTTATGAGGGGGCTCAATACTTTACTCAAGCCAAGTTGTATCGGAAGCTTGCCCGGCATCATGGTGTAGATCCGAAGGCTTTCGACCCGGCTCCCTATGGCCTTCCCCCCCTGCTCCCAGATGTCAGAATTCCCCTTCCCGAGGGCGAGGAGAGGCAGCTGCTCGAGGATTCGGAGCTGGCAAGGTGCGACTCTGATGAGGAAGAGGCCGGAGATGATGCGGCCTCAAAACCGAAGGGAGATGCTGCCGAGTCCCAAATTTAATTTGTAATAGTTCAGTAGGCTTCGGCTTCGGCCATTTATGTAAAGAAACACCTGCGTTATTCTCCGATTCTTTCCTTGGTAATGAATGTTATGCCTCCGGCCCTTTTATGTGAATGGCTCCTTGTTTTTTGCAATATGAATGTATGCCTCCGTCTTTTGATGTATATATATATGCTCCACCCTTTCTGATTCGATGTATGTTTGCTTGAATGCCGCAAGTTTGTGGACTTAGAAATTTTTCTAAGTGACCTGGCAGCAAGCCTCCGGTTGTAGTGTAGAATTACCGGGGGCTTGTTGTTGTGGACTTAGAAAATTTTCCAAGTAAACTTGATCAGAACCCTTCGGATGTAGAGTAGAATCATCGGGGTTTTTGTGATTGTGGACTTAGAAAATTTTCTAAGTAAGAACTTTTGTCGTGAGCCTCCGGTCGTAGTGTAGAATCAGCCCCCCTCGGATGTTCGTAGTAGTGAGGCCGAGGGATAAAATGAATTAGACTTAGGAACTCCACTAGGTGAAATTGCATCCTATGCCCCCGGAAATGCTGGGCCTCAGATTAGCAGTGCAGTGCACGGCCGCGAGCCGAAGGGTCCGCACTTGTGGACTTAGTCAAATTTACACAAAATTCCAATAGTTGTCGTGGTGAACCTTCGAGCGTGGGGATTGCCTGAGCCCCCGGTGCATATGATTGCCGAGGGGTTCGAGATTATGGACTTAGTGAAATCCTGAGACTTTGTCTCCAACAGGTCTTGTGACTAGCCCCCTGGTTCGACGAGTGTTTCCCGAAGGGTGCGAATACATAGACTTAGAAATTTTTTCCTCGTTGAATGAGCCTGGTGACATTCTGCCTTCGGCATGAGGCCTCCGGTTTGTGTAGGTATAGGTTTAGCTTGCCTTAGAACTTTGTGGAGCCTTCGGCATGTCACATAGTTGACTTTGATCCAGCCGAATTTCGGCCTTAGCCAAATCTAGGTGAAGTCTTGCGTAGTGGGCCAGATGACTTGTTGTTGTACCCCAAGGCTTCATGCAGTGAAGCCTTCGGCTATGTAGCCAGATGACTTGTTGTTGAGAGATTTTCTTGTGCCCTTGTAGGAGTCTTCGGGAATATGTATCCGAAGTGTTGAGCCTCCGGGGAGAATAGTATCCGGGGAGTTCCTTCCCTCCTACACATCTTTTTTTTTTTTTTTTTGGATGATGTAGGAGAGGCATCTAGGAACTTGGTTTCTAGGGAAGGCTTGGCCTATATGGGAGGCAACGGAACAAACCGTTGGCTCCCCCTTCGGGAATGACCTTCCGATATCCCGAAGGGTTTGAGGGTCGTTTCCTCGGCCCGAGACATCGTCTGTTGCCTGCTTCCCCTTGGGAGATAGCACGGAAAGCGCCTCGGTTTTGAAAGTCGTCCCCTCAGCCCGAGACATGGTCTGTTGCCTGCTTCCCCTTGGGGGATAGCGCGGGGAGCGTTTCGTTTGTGGAAGTCGAATCCTGGGCCCGGGACATGGTCCGTTGCCTGCCTCCCCTTGGGGGATGGCGCGGAAAGCGTTCCTGGGAAGGGTTTTATTTGCGTGTGGAACACAAATAGCCGGGGGCACTTGGTGCCAGCCGGAGCCGAGGGGTGTTTCACCCCCCGGGGTTTTTTTTTTTTTTTTTTATTTAGGAGAGCATGTAAAAGTATGCATAATGTATGCATGATTGCGTCCTCGTGGGGTACGGCTTAGTGAGAAAACACTTGGTGTTTTCAAAGAGTGATGGGGGTGACCCATACACTTGGTACTTGGTACCTAAATTGGTATTCCCCCTCATGGGAGGAAGAGGCCTTGGGCCTATTTTGGTGAGGAGATGAGGGCTTGACCACTCGTTTGTAGGAGAGAAGGGGGCCCTGGGCCGTTTGTACAATACGTAGGTGATGAAGGCTTGGCCTTTTGATTATTCTTCAAAAACAGATGGGGCCTTGGGCCATTGATATTTACACTTGCTGAGGATGAGGGCTTGGCCGCTCATGTCTTATTGATAGAATTTGACAAGGTGGTGCACATTCCAGTGTCTGGGGACCTCCGTCCCATTGGGGCGTTTAAGCTTGTATGTCCCTGGTTTGATGATGGCTGAGACAATGTAAGGGCCTTCAAACTTAGGCGCCATCTTGCCGCCTTCGGTGGGTAGGCTGGCCTCCCTTCGTCGGAGGACGTAGTCACCCACCTGAAATTCCCGGGAGCGGACCTTGGCATCGAGGTAGCCTTTGACTTGTCTCCTATAGTTTTCGGCCCTGAGGAAAGCTTGCTCTCGGCGTTCTGAGATGAGATGAAGGTCGAGGGCCATGTTGGCGTCGTTGACCTCGGGCTCATATTGCTCAACCCTTCGGGTGGGAAGAGTCACTTCTGTTGGAGCCTTAGCCTCAAAGCCATAGCATAGGGAGAAGGGTGTTTCACCTGTTGCACGCCGAGGGGTGGTACGGTAGGCCCATAAGATGTTGTGTAGTTCTTCTACCCAGCCTCCCCCTTCGGCTTCCAGCTTCTTCTTCAGCCCTTCAAGCAGGGTTCTGTTGGCGTTCTCTACTTGCCCATTGCCTTGGGGGGGTAGGCAACGGATGAGAAAGTGTGTTTGATGCCCCACGCCTCCAAGAGGGCGCAGAAGGGGGCGGCCTCGAATTGAGTGCCGTTGTCGGAGATGATTTGTTGGGGGACGCCAAACCTTGTGAGAATATTTTTGAGAACGAAGTGGCGGCACCGGGCCTCAGTGATGCTGGCGAGGGGCTCGGCCTCTACCCATTTGGTGAAGTAGTCAATGGCCACAATGATATACCTGTTGTTGGAGGTACCCCTCGGCAGAGGGCCTACCAAGTCAATCCCCCATCTGGAGAAGGGTATGGCGGTGCTGATGGGGGCATAGTTGACCGCAGGTCTGCCGGGGGCCTTCTGGAAGTGTTGGCAAGCGGTGCACCTTCGGGCTAGATCAGCACAATCCCTAGCCATCGTGGGCCAGAAGTAGCCTTGAACTATGAGCCTTCGGGACATGGAGAAGGGTCCCTGATGAGCTGAGCAAGTGCCACTGTGCACTTCCTCCATAGCGACTTCGGCTTCATCCTGATGAAGGCACCGAAGGAGGGTGCCGTTGTAAGATCTCTTGTAAAGCTTCCCGTTTTCGAGGGTGTAGCTAGAAGCCCTCAGTTTTGCTAACTTGGCGCGAGCTTCGTCTTGGGGCAGTTGCCCCGTGGTGATGAAGGTGATGATGTCAGAGATCCAGTCCTCCGGCCTCAGGTTAATGCTCATGACGGGGCTCGCGTGGATGCTTGAGAGGCTGAGTTCCTCAATTCTTGCAATTTTTGAGAGGTGCTCGGGGGATTCATCCGAGAGCTTGGATAGAATGTCGGCCTCAGAGTTTTGAGCCCTCGGTATTTGGGTAAGAGAATGTGCCTCAAATACCTTAAGCAACTCCTTGGCGGCCTCCTTGTATTGTTTCATCCTCCCTTCCTTGGCTTCGTACTCCCCGGAAATTTGACCCACGACGAGTTTGGAGTCACATTTGACGTGGATCATTTTAGCCCTCAGATTTGCTGCCAGCCGAAGGCCACATAGGAGGGCTTCGTACTCGGCCTCGTTGTTGGAGACTTTGAAGGAGAAGCGGATGGCATAATAGGCGCGGAAGCCTTCGGGTGTGATCAGAACTACCCCCCCTCCGCATGCTTTGGTAGCCGAGGAGCCGTCGGTATAGAGGGTCCACCACTCATCAAGGGGTGCCGAAGGCTCCTCATCCACCGCTGATCTCGCGGTGCATTCCGTTACGAAGTCTGCCAGGGCTTGGCCCTTGATGGCAGGTCTCGGACGGATGTCTATGTTGTATTGGCTGAGGAAGATGGCCCATTTTACCATCCGGGAGGAGCTAGTGGGACTCCTCATGAGGGCGCCGAGGGGTTGATGAGTGAGCACCTGGACTGGATGAGCTTGGAAGTAGTGGCCAAGTTTCTTGACGGTCCAAACGATGGCTAGCACCGTCTTCTCGACGGGAGAATACCTGAGTTCGGCTTCCCGGAGGGTCTTGCTGACGTAGAAGATGGCGTGTTGGACGCCGTCCTCCTCCCGGATTAGCACTGAGCTGATGGCAGCAGGGCTAACACCAAGGTACAAGTATAAAGTCTCCCCCACCTTTGGTTTGGAGAGCACTGGGGGAGAGGAGAGGTACGTCTTGAGTTCGTCGAAGGCCTCTTGACATTCAGATGTCCATTGAAAACCCGCCGTCTTCCTCATGATTTGGAAGAAGGGGAGGGCCCTCTCGGCTGACTTAGAGAGGAATCGGTTGAGGGCCGCCAGGCGACCCGTCAGCCGTTGAACTTCTTTGACGTTGCGTGGAGGCTCCATGTTGATGATGGCCTGAATCTTCTCGGGTTGGCCTCAATACCCCTTCGGCTGACCATGTAGCCTAAGAACTTCCCCCTTGCACGCCGAAGGTGCATTTCTTTGGATTTAGCCGGAGATTGAATTTTTGCATGATGGCAAAGATTTCCTGGAGGTCGTCGGCGTGAGTGCTTGCTTTTTTGCTTTTGACGATCATGTCGTCAACGTAAGCCTCCATGGTGCGTCCTAGGACAGCTTGAAAGACTCTGGCCACCATTCGGGTGTAGGTGGCACCCGAATTCTTGAGACCGAAGGCCATCACAAGGTAGCAGAAGATGCCTTCGGGTGTCATGAAGGCGGTTTTTTCAGCGTCTTCCTCATGCATGTAGATTTGATGATATCCGCGGAACGCGTCGAGGAATGACATGATCTCGCATCCCGCGGTCTCATCCACTAGTTGATCAATGTTCGGCAGAGGGAAGGGGTCCATAGGGCATGCCTTATTCAGATCCGTGTAATCCACGCACATGCGGAAAGTAGGAGGCTTTTGTGCGAGGACTACGTTTGCCAACCAGGAAGGGTATTTCACCTCCTTAATGTGTTTGATGGAGAGGAGCATAGATACCTCCTTCTTCACGAACTCCCTTCTCTCGGCCGAGAGGGGTCTTCTTCGCTGTTGCACTGGTTTGGCCGAAGGGTCCACCGCTAGGCGGTGGGTGATAACCCTTCGGTCAATTCCTGGCATGTCTTCCGGCTCCCATGCAAAAACAATGGGGTAGGCGCGGAGGGCTTTGGTGATGCCAGCCTTCAAGTCTTCGGGGAGCTTGGCTCCGATCTTCAGGACTCTCTCCGGCTTGGCCGGATTGAGTATCAGCCCTCGGCCTACTCTCTTCTTCCTCCAAAGCCTTGGCGGTGATGGTGTCAACACGAAACTCGGTTTTACTAACCTTCTTGGTGAGTTGAAGGTAGCAGGCCCTGGAGAGCTTCTGATTTCCCCTTGAGTAACCGATGCCGGTAGGCGTGGGGAACTTGAGGCAGAGGTGCCTCATGGAGATGACAGCTTCCAAGTCCTCGAGGGCAGGCCGGCCGAGGATGATGTTATGCGCGCAGTCGAGGTTGACGACGACGAACTCCACTTCGAGCTTGGCTCTATGGGATCCGTCGCCGAATTCGACCATGAGTGTGATGACGCCCTCGGCGTCTATGCTATCCCCCGTAAATCCGGAGAGGGGGGTGTTGATGTGCCGAAGGGACCCCCTATCGAGTCCCAACTCTTGGAAAGTGCTGAGATACATGACGTTGACAGAACTCCCTGTGTCGACGTAAGTCCGGTGGATGATGGCGTCATTGATCTCAGTGCGGATGACGAGGGCATCCCTATGCGGCAGAGAGCCCGAGGGGAGGTCCGCATCTGTGAAGAAGATGGGATCCGCCCTCGGCCTTTTAGTAGGGGGCATGTGATTGACCTCCCCAATGTAGAGGGACTGTGCCCACTTCTTCCTTTGGCTTGTTGAATCGCCTCCGGTGTTGCCGCCGTTGATCATGTGAATGTGGCGCTTGTATTGTTGATGGGAGCCCTCTCCCTCGTCATCGAGGCCACCAATTTCACGTTTCTTCCCCTGTGGGTTCCCCAGGGGGATGGTGTTGGGGTTCACCCACTTGTTTGCCTTCGGCGGTGGCCCTTGATGGTGAAGGGGGCCCTGGGGAGGAGGGCCCCTGATAAATTGAGACAAGTGGCCCGCTTGTATCAGCCTCTCAATCGCGTTTTTCAGTTGATGGCAATCGTCAGTTTTGTGTCCATGGTGGCGGTGGAAGCGGCAGTAGGGCTCATCAGGACCGATGGCATAGATCTCGAGGGGTGTACGGGAGTCTCGCTCGACGAGCCCCCGCTCTTCTGCATGATCAAGGATGACGCCGACGGGATGCGTCAAGGGAGTGCGTGGGTGCTCAAGGAGGACGGGTTGCGCCCACGCCTTCGGATTATTCTTGTAACCGCCCCCGGTTCTGGCTTGGCCACCTCGGGGGCGATCATTATATTGCGCCTCTCGGTTGACCGGAGGGGGAGGCCCTCCGGGCCGATTCCTGCCTTCATTCTTCTGAGAAGGATCCGTGTTGCGGCGGTCCTTCTCGATTTCCTCCGCTTCAGCGTATCGGTCCCCCCGCTGAAGGGCCTTTGTATAATCGCGGGGGGGATCAGTGATAAGGCTCCGAGAGAAGTTACCGTTGCGGAGGACGGTGTGGAAGAGGGCCATTAGTGTCCTGTCGTCAGCGCCTTCGACCTCGAGGGAGGCCTGCCTCCAGCGTTCCAGGAAACTCCGAAGGGTTTCCTCCTTCTGTTGTCTCACGTTTAGGAGGTGGGAGAAGTGCTTCTTTGAGCGATGCCTCCCAGCAAATTGCGTAAGGAAGCGGTGGGCAAGTTCTTGCCAAGAATCAATGCTGCCTTCGGGCAACCGGTTGAACCACTCATACGCGGGTCCCTCCAAGGTGGAAAGGAACCACCGGCATAAGTATTCATCCGAGGCCCCCATCATCATCATGCTATTTTGATAGCGGCTATAGTGTTCTTGGGGATCTGTCTTCCCCTCATACGGCTTGATAGGTTGCCCCCGGTATTTTTGGGGAATCTTGGCCGCCAGCACCCTTGGGGTGAAGGGCGTCCTAGTGCGGAGTTGAATGAGGGGCTCGCCTGAGCCTTCGGCAAGTTTACGTTTCATTTCCTCCACCTGTGCCCGGAGGTCAGCGTACTCCGGATCTGGCCTAGCTGTGGAAGCCGTCGGAGGAGCCTGACGATTCTCTTCAAGTTGACGGAGGAGGGCTTCGATGATTTCGTCCTTAGGATCCTTCGGGGCAACCCCTTGGGAGTTGGCCCGGAAGGATTGCGCCTGATTGATTTGGTGCCTGGCGTCATCGGCATGGAGGAGGGATTTGCCTTTGCTTCGGGGGGGAGGCACGCCCTCGGCCCCCGAAGCGGAGGCTCCACTCTCCTGGGGCCTGCTGAATTCTTGTCTGCCGAGGCGGTCTTGGACCCCTCGACGCCCGGGAGCTCCCCCAAGCCTCTCAAGTGCGGAGGTCCGGGGTTTCTCCTTCATCATGGGGCGCCTATCCCTGGATTGAGCCTCCTGGGAGGCGGTATCCTGCGCTATGACCCCCTCAGCGTTTCCAATCCCCGGGGGGGGGGGGGATTGTTGAACAGAGGGGGGAGTGGTGGCAATTGAATAACATTTCCTCCAGCGTAGGGCTGAAGGGGTGCCTGAGAGGCGAGGGCTCCGGAATTGAGAGCCATGTTTTGAACAAAGGCCGCAAAGGCAGCCTGAAGATCGATGGCCGAGGCCGGAGGAGGAACTTGGTTCTCACTCCGATCCCTCCTTCGATTATCAAGGCCAATGCGGGCATCAGGGGCATTCTTCTGTAGCTGCTGACGGAGGTCAGCAGTTGCCTGCTCTAATTCGAGGATGATACCACCCTCTGGCACTAAGAGCCTGTTGGAGGCCTCAGCCCCGTTGGTTTCGCCGGGGGCTACGTGGTTCTCCTCAAGGGTTTTGGATTGGGCACGAGTGGTTCTTCCCATTTTTGGTAAGTGTTTCGTATTTGGTAGAGGGGGAGGGTTTCTTACTTGATTGTTCTGACCTCTCAACGAGAGCACCAAATGATGGATAGTCTACCCGGGGGGTATCTTATCCGAGGGGTTATTGCGGGAATAACTAGAGAGAAGTCAGAGTAAATAGGAGGAGAGAGAGTCGATTCTATTAAATGAACTCAGCGTGGTTTACAAGGAGAATAAGGGCTGCTATTTATAGCAGCAATAAATGCGATGAGAGGACACATGTCAGTAATCCAACGGCCGAAGGGTCACATCAGCCGGTTGGCACCGGCAGTGGTACGTCCACCGCATTGAATGCGGTTGGCGGATGTGACGTGGTATTAAATGCGGTGGTTGGCTGTCTCTAAAAGGAATCTTCGATGATTGAGCTAGTTCAGCCGAAGGCTCCCGGTGTAGCCGAGGGCTCCTTGTGCAGCCGAGGGCTCCTTGTGTAGCCGAGGGCTCCGTGTGGTGAGGACCCTTGTATGGCCGAAGGCCCCGTGTGGCCGAAGGCTTGGTTCAGCCGAAGGCTCTTCTGATGCCGAGGGCATGAAAATGCCGAAGGCTCATGTTTTCGCCTGTTTTCTCCCAGCAGCTTCTTATGCCGAAAAGGCTATCCTGTGAATTCTGGAGCCTTCGGCCAAGGAGGCCGAAGGCATCCCAGTGTGTATTCTGGGCTATTTCGAGGTTTGGGCCGTTACACTTGGGCCTGAGTTGTTCTCTGGGCTCAATGGACTTGTGTAGGAGAAGTATGAGTCTATGGCCCGGGGGTTCCTGGGGCCATATACTCCATCAGTTGGTTTATTATTTTTGAAGTGGTGTATGAGAATCTAAGTTGTAGATGTAATTAAGTGTTATATGAGTTCAGATGAATGAGTTTAGTTCAACAACGTTAACACATTGGGAAGAGATAGTGAACTATGCATTACATAGCATATGACGATGCACCATTGTGATGTATAAGGTGCATTACATATTAACAAACTTGCTACATTTATCTTTATTATGCAAAGATCGAGGCGGTTTATAGTATGCAGCCATACATACTATGAAATGCATTCACTAATTTAATAAAGCGTGATATAACACATAACTATTTGATACAAATATCAAAAGAAACAAATGTCCTCATTAGTGGAATATGTTTAATAAATAAATGAAATTATTATGCATATAAATGGATTTGAGAATGCATTTCAATGTACTGTAAAGTGCAACTATAATACGAAAAAGTGAATCACATGTGCACATTTACAACGAAGAAAAGGTAAAAATAGATTCATTTTTCAAATTTGTTTACATTTTACATACCAATACATGGAACGATAACAGAACAATATAACTAAATAAACTTATTCATATCATGAAATCCTATTTATTTAAGGGGTAATTTCTGCTATCATTATGGGGCAAAATACAACTGTAAACTCTTTGTAAAACTTTATGTCTGCATCTATATCATAAAACATCACCCCAATGCTTAGGGATCGGTTGCATAACCCGCTAATTAAACTTGGACCTCCTTAAGCACCGCACCTCTCCCTTCAGAACAAATTTGTGATGAAAATGTATATAAACAAGATCATCCCTTAGATGCATGATGACGAATAGTAAAGCCCAATTCAGCAGCATATTGTTTATAAAAAGTAAAGCTAGGCAGCATCTACATTACAAAATATCATCCCAACAATAGGTTTCTTTTCAGGTGACCCTTGAGGGAGCCAGTACTTTGAACCCCCAGGAGAAATTTGCAAAGCACAATTGGGATCTATATAAACAATAAACGATACATAATATTAAACATGACCAAAATCTGGGATAAACACTACAAAACAAAGTTTGAATAAATGCACCATATATATAAAATTAATGCATATATCACCTTGCAGAAGACAAAAACGGAAAACAAAGACAAATTAAGAAAATAATTAAAAACTTAGAGCCCGTTTGGTAGCACCAAAATCGGCTGTTTTGGCTGATTCTGCTGAAATTTATGATATTCTGGCTGGAGTGGCTGTTTTGGCTGATTCTGCTGATTTAAGAAAAAAATATTTTAAAAATATATTTTATTAATAAATTAAAGAAAAAATTATATGTAAAAATAGCTAAAATGGTCCTCTACAGTAACTTCAGCCAATACAGCCAGAAAAGTAACTCCAACCTTACTTTTTCGGCTTATTACACAATTCAGCGCGCGAAAGTAAAAGTTACGTGTTTGGTGAAAAAGCTGGCTGATAAGCCTGATAAGCCGAAAACAGAGTTCTCCAAACGGGCTCTTAATGTTTATCCATTGACGTTAATGAAGCTGCAATATTCATTCATTCATAATTGATAAACAACATAGAATTGGCGAATGATAGAAAAAACAACCAATTAAAAGTTAAAACATACAAAACTGAAAGAAGGTCCTGCTTCATTCATAATTGATAAACAAAATAGAATTGGCGAATGAAACAGAACAAACAACAAATTCAAACATACAAAGTGAAAGAAGGTAACATTAACGAAGTGTATTGATGAAATTTGTATGTGAAAACATAGAGGATGGACATGACAAAAAAACGATCAATGAATGAAAACAGAGTTCATCAGATATACGAATACCTGGTTCCATGGATTTCGATGACAATGTTGACATATTATTACTTGAAGCAATTCATTATTTGGACGACGAAGACGAGCGCAGAGATGAAAACCATTATCGATCGCAAATATGGAAGGAAAGAAGAAACGGAAAGTAGGCGGTTAAGGTATGGAAAGATGAGTAATTGACCAAAACACCCTTACTTTTAATTAGTCCTCAATTCAGCAATTAACGTTACACGGATGGTGATTTGAGTTAGATGAATGACTAGGATTAAGTTAGTAGGTTAGCATATTAAGATGAGTTTGCACTTAATATATATATATATATATATATATATATATATATATATATATATATATATATATATAAAATAAGAGATCAAATACACACACACACACACACACACACACACACATATATATATATATAAGAGATCAAATGCAAACCCATCTTAATGTGCTAACCTACAAACCTAATCCTAATCCTCCATCTAATTATGATAACTGTTCGGTGCTACAGATTTGAAGACAATAAATTTATTATACATGAGGGTGCTTTAGTCATTTGACCTAAATCTAATAATGGAAAAAATCACGTTCAATTCCATAACCGCATACCCTCGTTAAATCCCTTCCATCTTTGCGACTCCTGTTCCCTTCCATCTCTGTGATTACTAGCTATATGCTCCTTCATCTCTCTACTTCTCTTCGATTGCCACTAATATCAAAGCCTCTGGTTAATCTCTTTCGATCGCAGTTATCGAACGCCATTGAATCAGGTATTCCTTCTCTCTTTGAAGTGTATATTAAACATTTGATTACTTCATTTTAATTTGATTGAAGTGTATATTAAACTTTGATTGTGTCATCTTCCTTCTCTCTCTTTTTCGTTTAATTACTTCATTTTAATTCGAAACTTTGTTTTACATCTCTGGCCTTCATTAACTTCCTTTTTGTTCATGCCAATTTCTAAACAATTTATAGGGCCACAGAGAAGGGGTGATTTTGCTTATAGGGATTTCGATCACAAATGTGTTCTGAAGGGAGGGGTACGGTGCTTGAGGAGGTACAAGTTTAATTAGCAGGCTATGCAACCAATTTCCAAAGCATTGGGGGTGATTTTTTGTGATATAGATCCAGGCATCAAGTTCTACAAAGAGATTGCAGTTGTAGTTTGTCCCATAATGATAGAAGGAATTACCTCCTAAATAAATCGGATTTTATAATATGAATAAGTTTATTTAGTTACGTTGTTTTGTTATGTTTCCATGTATTGGTATGTAAAATGTAAACAAAATTGAGAAATGAATCTATTTTTACCTTTAATTTTATTCATTGTATTTTATGTTTGTACTGTATGTGCACATGTGATGCACTGACTGTCATCCATTTTTGCATTACTATTTGCACTTAACATCACTTTGAAATGCCTTCTCTAATGCAATTGTATGCATAATAATTTCATCTATTTATTAAACATACTTCACCAATGAGGGTACTTGTTTCTTTTGTTATTTGCATCAAATAATTATGTGTTATATCACGGTTTATGAAATTAGTCAATGCATTTTATAGACTGTCTCTTTGTTTAAAAAAGAAAAATGTAGTAACTTTTTTTATTTGTAATAATAAATCTATTATGCGGACAATATGCACCTTATAAATCACAATGGTGCATCGTCACATGTTATGTAATGCATAGTTCACTATCTCTTTCCAAAGTGTTAACGTTGTTGAACTAACTTATTCATCCAAACTCATATAACACTTGATTACATCCAAAACTTTGATGCTCATACACTACTTCAACAATAATAAACTGACAGTGAGAAATGCTTTCAAATTTCATTAACAATATATATTCACACGTGACATGAAAAACATGCTCATATATCTGCATACTTTTCCAAATTCAAGGTAACACTATACCCACACCATAGTTATATTTTATGTTATATATCCCAAACGAATAGTGATGCATACTATTGTTCATTGCAGTGCATCATACAAGTTGTTAAGATGTATATAAACTCATACTAAAATTCATTCAACCAAAATAAGTCTTTGTTTGTTATTAAACTTAGAGATTGCATGTACGATCACATTGGGTGATGATCTATTGTACAAACTTTTATATTGCTCCTTCATCTCCTTAAAAGAACCATTCTTCTGCTTCTTCTTTCGTTGTCTTTAACTGCATCAACTTTGTTTTTCAGAGCCTTACAAGGGCATTGAAAAGCTTTATCACTGTCAGTCATAGTAGTTTTGTCATCATTTTTCTCTTCATCACTAGTCTGTGATTGCATACTCCTCTCTTCTTCTTGTTCATCCGTAGCAGCATCGCTTTCTTCTTCGGTGTCATTCACAACTACAGTTTTCAGCTTGTCATTTATTATTCTTTCAGCCTTATTCATACTTCTGCTTCTCCTTCTCTTCATGCTTACTCCCAGTTTCCCCCTATCTATTCTAGTAATCCAACAACTGCATAGTTACCACAAAATAAATGCATTACTAGATATCAATAGCATTGTATGCAAATAAATTCCAAACCAAATTATACTTCTACTATTGCTTTCATGTGAAATTCTTACCTTGTACTGCTTTCTTTCCTTTTGTTGTCATTCAACTCTTTCTAATTCATCCGGCTGCATATTCACTCTTCCTTGCACCTTTTTTACAATTGTACGTTGCACTTTTAATGTTATAAGAAGTATTAAATATAGATTTACAGAATGTGAACGACATCGTATTTGTAAACAAATTGTTTTCTAACCTTTAGAGTTTTTCTTTGCCCCTTTGACCTTTTTGTTCTGCTTCGTGTTAGTAGTGGATGCACTTTCTTGCTTTCTTTTTGTTGCTATTGCTTGTTCCTTTTCTATTGTGTGTAAATGTAATTGTTTAGTAATCATATGTTCATAGAAACCACATTCATTAATAAGTAATGAATTAAAAATTTGTTATGATGCATTGTGACTATATTACAGTTGCATGTAATAGCTAAACTTCATGCATACACGAAGCTGAAAATTTTACAAACACAGTTATGTGGGATTTCAACCACAACATTTCACTGTTACTAAATACACAGGACAACGAGAACATGCCATACTGCATTTAAAGTCTTTAACAACATGTTTACCATTAACCCGCTGCATCTGACATCCAGGGCATGGCTGCCCAGTGCGAGCGCATAGGGCCCGGATTTTTGAAGGGCCCAAAAAAAATTTAGTATTACGCCCCAGCCCAAAATCCTCATGCGTAAATCTAAATATGCTTGAAAAATGTCCCTTTTTAAATAAATTGTAAGTTATTAATGACTATTTTATCATTACATTTATTCGTAAGTTGTATTTTAAGACAATTTGCTTGTGTTACAACTTAAAAAAAGGCCCAAATTTTATTCTCGCACAGGGTCTACATTTCTTCGGGGCCGGCCCTGCTGACATCCTTAGCAAAGTTTGAATACCATTACCAAAAAACATGCAGTTTGCACCTAAATCGACGGCATATTATTAACTATAACTACTGCATCTTCCAAGTATAACCACTGCATCTTACTTATGATCAAATTCCCAATTCCCTGTTACATCTATGAATGATAATGATATGCACTATAGACCTGTAATGATGCATTGTGATTATATTAGACTTGCATCTTAGAACAAAACTTTATGCACACATGAATCTCAAATACACAAGTGCAATTATGTGTGATTTCAATCATAACACTTGACTTTTACTAAACACATAAGACAACCAAAACATGCATAAGGTTATATTCACTTTCAATCAACATTTAACCAATACTATGTGTTACACAATTCCGAGACCTTCATTTTCATTCTACTGTAAATAAATGCATCTTATATCATACATTCATGCATTTATATTTCTCACAAACACAAGTCACATGCCTTCAAATCATGCATCTAATATCTTTAACTATTGCATATTACTTCTATGTCCTCTGCATCTTACATCTAAAAGTATTGCATCTTACATTAATCATAAATTTTTCAATAAAAGATTATTAACCCTATATCCGAATATACATTTCAATCCCAACTTGTAATCTGACATTATTCATCATAAATTTGTCAAATAACAAGGTCTAACATGCATCCATATTAGTGTTTTTGAATCTATAGTCAAATAACAAGGTCTAAAAATGAGTACCTTCATCAAGCTCATTTTGTATTTGATGAAACAGATCTTCTATTTGTATTGAAGTCATCCCCTGCAATCGCCGATCACCTTCTCTTCCTTGTGCTCAGTTTCGCTAAAAAAAGGTAACCAATTCAAAAGTCTTGTTCTAGGCTTTGAAATCGTTGGTCACTTTATCTGCAATCGTCCATGTTTTGCAACTTACCTTTCTCGCCATTTGCTATTCATGGACGATTACCTTGTTATTGGATTCTAATTTTCCAAAGTTATTCCTGATTTTGGTTTGCGCGGCTTCTCTTTGTTTTGTTAAATTACTACAGTAACCTTGTAACTGACTTTAGCGCTAAGACGATGCTTTCTCTTTTCTATTCCCTGCGTGTCAGTGCACCAATTTAATAATGATCTCATATGCATCAACCGTCCGTATTGTTCAATCCAACAAATGTTGTTGGTTTGTAGGTTAGCACCGGAAGCTTGGTTTGCACCGGAATCGCCCCCTATATATGTTTCTTTTTTTTGAAAACCGCCCCCTATATATGTATGTATATACGGAGTATATGTTAGTCTCCTACCTTTTTTATGTATGTATGTATAGACGGAGTATATGTTAGTCTCCTACTTTTTTAACTTTGTTGGTCAAGTAAATGGACCGTGGCTTAGGCGCATTGCTAAAAAGGTACAAAAGGAATTAAAATAAAAAGTTAAGGCAAATATAAAGATACAAAAAGTTAAGCAATAATAAAGAAAGATTAGACCAAAAGTTAGGTAAGAGGCCAGCATGCCTAGATGCGTGCTAATAGTACTACGTGATAAATTAACGTAAGACGTTGAACCATATTATATTTCTCGGGGAATCACAGAAAAGTATAGCACAAGAGTTTGGTAAAGTTGGACGTTTGTGCTCAGAATGAATGCATGTGCTTTTAAATGCAATTGGAGTTTTTTACTATTTTATTTTCAAGGACCCCAACAATAATTGTTAAGACACGAGGTTCCATCATAAAAGGTCAACCTGATAGGAGGAATAGTTCATGTGTTAATATAGCATTTTTGTTCGTCCAAACTTTTCCGGTGTGGGACATTTAACACCCCTCCTCATGACCAGACACTTCGTCTGGATCGTGCCATCATTCATTTTTTTATCAGTCCGTTTTTTTCATCCGGTCGTAACTGTCATTTTTTATAATCGTGTTAAGACACGAGGTTTCATCCTAAAAGGTCAACCTGATAGGAGGAGTAGCTCATTTGTTAATATAGCATTTTTGTTCGTCCAAACTTTTCCGGTGTGGGACAATTAACAATAATCTTCATTTTTTCCTGAAAAACGATTAAAACATTTTTATGTACACGCTGCTAAAGTCACAATTAGAGTAGTAAAAAATGTGAAGTAAACACGCAAGCAGCTTAAAAACTGTTTATTAACCGAAAGAGGTGCTTAAAATGTCGCTTACTAAGCATACCACCCTCATGTATTAATTAGCGGCACTTTAAATTTTTCCAGTTTCTAAATTTACCCTTACCCTTCTTATCCCTTATTGTTACCCCTACTACTACCTCTACTACGTCAATCCTAACCATAACCTCTACCCACCCCTAATCCTATCCTACCCCAACCTACCCTGACCCGACCCCACCCCCACCCCTACCCTTTCCGCTAACCCATACGCGTATCCTTATTCCTAACCCCCACCCTACCTTCCCTCCCCAACCCCTTCCCCTACCCAATGGGAGTGGGTGGGGGGTAAGGTCGTGGTAGGGGTCAGGGACGGAGCTATGTATTCAAGCAAGGGGGCCATGGCCCCTCCCAACTTTTATTTTTTTACTTATTAGCATTATGTAATTTTTTTTGCCCCCCTCCCTCAAATCTTATACGTAGTACGTATTTGTTAGGACATAGGACTATTATATTAGTTCTTCTAGTAGTTAGTACATTATCTTGTTGTTACTTGGGCCCTAAAGCCCCACTTTAATATGGAAGCAAATAATTCAAAGCCCAAAAATCAAGTATATTAATTTAAAAAAATCCTTGGTTGACAATAGATGCATCCACAAGACCTATTAGAATAGAGGTAAAGTATTACGAGTACATTTTTTGCCTTTTACCTATTATTTAATATTGAAAATAGTTTCCTAAGTTTATTACTAATTCATTATTGACTAGCAAGTCTAGTATACTTAGTTAAGTTGTATACCTTTTTTATTTTTAGATATTTGCTAGTATTTATTGTCTTACACACAAAAAACGCCAAAAAGTCTGGTATGGATTCTTTTATCGATGATTTTCGTGGCATGCAAGATAGATATAGTCATGTAATGTTCTAAATTTTATCCTACACAGTGTTTAATCACGTACTTTTGAATATTTTAGATGAATACCAATACATCATTTAATGTATATTTTATTTATATTTTAAATCTTATTCTTTTTTATTTCACCCCGCCCCCCCCTCCGGTCATATCCTGGCTCCGCCCCTGGTAGGGGTTGGGGTCAAGGGGCAGGGGTGTGGAGTTGGGGCCTGGCGGTAGAGTGTAGGATAGGGCTAGCCGGGTATGGGTAGTAGGGAGGTAGGGGTTAGAGGCGTTACGGGGTGGTCCCAACGTTTTATACTTGTGTAAATGAATGTTTGTCAATTAATGTTAAGCGGTGTTTTAAATCATTTGAGGTAAACATGAATAACACTGCTTATTTTATGTGTCGCTTATTAACGCGAGTCTTAATGAGCACTTTTAGTAATCCTTAACTAAATGTGTTTGGTTACAAATATGACAACATCAAATGTGAACCGGGGTAAAAAAAGCGTATTTCAGTATTGCATGCGGAAATCATGGGTCTTGGCTTCCCAAAAAAGGATCAAACCATTTGAGCAAAAAAAAAATACGGAGTATATGTTAGCATATTTTAAAATTTAGAAGATATAATATCAAGAAAAAATATTCAAAAACCCTTGGACTATTCGTGTAAAAGTTTATCAAAAATAAATACGGAGTAACTCTTTGTAAAAATACCACAGATAGAGACTGCCTTGTTATATTTTACTCCGTAGTAGTTACAAGCAAAAAAAAACATTGGATACTAGCAAAACAAAATGTAATAGTGATTCGCCCACCGTGGGGCTCGAACCCACGACCACAAGGTTAAGAGCCTTGCGCTCTACCAACTGAGCTAGACGGGCTTTTTATAAGGAGCCTGCATGGTGCTTTATTACAACCCCACAGTAGCTTCTTTGAGTTCCGACGTACCATGAGTATGGACGCAGCGCCACTACAATTGATGAGTTCCAGTTCCGGTTTACCAATGGCGGAAATGAGTCACACCGCCCGTGTCCGCCCGCTCTGCTGGAAAACCGCACGGCGGCTTCTCAGTGCCGCTGTTCCTTTGGTTGTGTCATGGCCCGTAAGGGTAAAAGCCGCAGCTGCTGCTTCGCTGGGGCCTTCCGTGCCGCCGGTGAGAATAGTGGCTCTTGTCGGAGACGGCAGCGTCAGCCCCCTCAACTCCGCCCCTTGGCATGACGTCATGCTCCACACCGTGAGTATAGTAGTACTTTATATATCACTCTCCCTTAGCTTCAGGTTGCCATGTTTTAATTTGGACTACAAATTTAATTGGAACCACCTTCCTAAAAACATGTTCTTCATGGCCATTTGTTCCACTTTCTCTTTTCATTTTTTCTTTATATGTCTTTCACTATTCTTATATTTTGACAATTTCACTTCCTCTTCATCATCATCTTAGATTTTCATCATCTTCACCTTTATTATCTTCCATGATTGGACAAACAAATGAAGTTTGAGAGTCACCGAAAAGACATAAATGAATATATAGAGTTGCCAAAAACTATGTCATTTACACAAGCGAAATCAGAACTCATCTCTTAAAAAATCATGTGGAATAGAGAATCTCAACAAATTTGGGGTGAAGCTCTGTCCATCACGCCCGCTATCCACACCCTTGTTATGGAGTGCAAAATATTACATGTCTAAGAACTCTAAAGCCAAACACTCAAGCATATGATGATCTTCTAAATAAGGCGGAATGATACTACAATATATGCTTAATGACTTTCATAAATTTAACCTATGACATATTTTTGTACTTGACTTCAGCATTCTTCCTATGCGTTAAATAGGACTCTTAGAATGTTACTTTTAATATAACCATATAAGTCATGTTTAAGTAATGAAACTTAGTTCTTTGTATTTGTGCAATTTTCATGTGTTCTACTCCCATTTGAAGCAATTTCTTTACATTAAATATTTCCATGCAGGCCAAAAAATTGAAGTGGGTTGATGAGCAGTATGAAATGCGCGTATTTAGTGACAACTTTTATGAGTCTAATAATGAAACTGTTGCCAAACGTGTTACAGAAGAAGTGCGCCGATCGAATGTTTTGATAGTCGTTGCTGTTACAAGTAAAGAGTCAGTCAAATGGATTCAAGCACATCGCCATTTTGTCCCAAATATCATATGTTTGGAGTCATCTGTTGCACTAACAAACAAACTGGGAGGGATGGTAATTGAAACTGAGATTAAGGGTAATAATATATTTACAAAATTAGTACCAACTTCTCAATGGAAGAAACTACATGAATCGAGGGAAGTGGCCCAAACTGTGTCTTTAGCTTGGGAGAGGCACAATTGTGATGATATACGGTTTTGTTTGCTGGTCATAATCAATGCTTATATAACTCCAGTTCCAACACTAAAGAACCTAAGAGCAAAAGGCTTTTCAACCTTTAAGTGTATGCTGAAAAACTGTGGGGTACAAATACTGAATTGCCTTTCTGATCCTATATGTAGAAAAGCCCTTCAGTGCTTAAGCCAGTGCAGCCCAGGGGACCAGGTATGCAACTACACATGCATAGCATCCTACGAGAGTCCACTCCTGGAAGAGTTCTCTCTTTGTGTACTCCAGAAGAACAACTGCTTAGGATTGGACGTCGAAATCCCAGAAAAACCACATGTGGCCCCGATTTCGGGGTTTCGCGGGCAAAGATTGTGTCACGAGACCGCAGAGGATCTTCTCGTGGGCTGGTTGGGGAAACTCGATTGGAGTTGGCGCGTTGTGGCTGGGCAAAACCGAGCCTATGATCAATTCCCATGCCAGTACCAGTTATTCTATAGAGGAAAACAAAAGGGGACGTTTTGGTGTGAAGCAGTCTTTCAGGTGAGGACACTAGATGGGAGCGCTACATCATGGAGAAGGCGAAAGTACAATGTGAGGAGGGGGGAAGTCCCGGGGATATTTCACTTCAGCATCATGGATAATGGAGTGGTTACGGACGAGATGTGGACGATTGTGGATGTTTGTGAGGATCTTAGCTGGGGATTGATTCATTACCGTGGGGCGGCTCGAGTGGCAGGGCAGACATACTCCGGGGCAGTGCTAGTCAGTCCAGATGGTGTGTATCCTGATGAGAAACAACACCGCGAGAGATTGATAGCTGCATTGGATAGGTGTTGTATCAAAGAGTGGGAGCTCTTCATGGTTGATAATAATTGTTCATGTCAAGATCCACCTCTCTGTCTTCCTGAGGGGTGTAGTCTACATTATAATGTTGATGTAGATCATAGCAGGAAACAAATGTCTCTACTTTAGTTGGTCTCCAGGCATCGATAGATCTCAAGTGCCAACAACCTTGGGGTCGATAACTCATGAAAAAGTGTCATTGCCAGTTCCAGTTATCTATTACTCTAGTGTATAACAATAAAATGTTTTGTCAATAGTATTCTCGCCTAAACATTTACATATTCTATTAGTGCACAACAACACAAAAGAACAGTGCGTTTAAATTTAATACATGAAATGATTCATCTTGAGCAAAAAGGTTGCCTTTATATCTTTATGATAGAATGAAGTAGAGTACAGAACAAAGTTTTATACTCTGTAATATAACCAGTGTTCCTATTTTACTAATATAGGCAAGTAGAACGAATTAACTCAAATGAAGTTTTATATATGAAACCATCACTAATATAGACAATTAGACGAGTGAAGTACAAAACAAAGTGAAAGGGTCTGAAGTTAATTATTACGGAGTTTAGTCTTAAAAAATATGGTTGCATAGTGAGAGTCAGCAAGAAAAGTGATGACAAAAAAACATACAATTCCTTGTACATAGATTAAATAAGCAATAGGTTCCTACAAAATGGTTATTCCCTTGTGAAGAAGAATGATTCATACACTTTCCTTTTTGGGATATATTTAAGAGTTTCCTACACTTTCCCTTTTTCGTAAGTTTTTCCTTTAAAAATACCCAATTACCTTTACTTTTTATCCTCTATTTCCTACTTTTTGACATTCTCTCCTACGTTTTCTATACTATTCATTACCCCTACTATTCTACCTTAAATCTTGTGTCATAACCAAACGTAGCGTTCTTTTAAATACGGAGGGAGTAGATAATTCCGAGTGAGAGATCCATCGGGTATGTTTTTACATTTGGTGGGACAGCAGTTTCCTGGCTTTCGCAGCTGCAGAAGATTGTTGCATTATCTGCCACTGAAACTGAATATGTGGCCATTACGGAGGCAAGTAAGGAGATGGTGTGGATTCAGAATCTACTTGGGGAACTTTGGAAGGAGTACAAGAATAACATTCTTTACAGTAACAGTCAAAGTGATATTTTCTTGTCAAACAACTCAGCTTTTCACTAGAAAACCAAACACATTCGGTTGAAGTATCACTACATTCGTCATCTTCTGGAGATAGAGGCATTGCAGCTTGTGAAGATCCGTGGGAGTGAGAATCCAGCAGACATGTTTACTAAGGTGGTAACATTGGAGAAATTGAAGTTTTGCATAGCTTCAATTGGCCTTGGTACTTGAAGTTGAAGGCCGGCACTACTATGCTAACAAGGGAGGATTTGAAGAAGACAGTCTTCAAGTGGGAGATTGTAAGGTGTTAGAGACTGTATAACCAAAGATTTTCTTAATTTATTTTTGAAAACACATTTCTTAATTTATTTTTGGAAACGCATCCTAGTTGCCCTGGGGTTAGGTTTTACTTCTCTATAAATACAAGCTCTCTCCCTTGTAAGTTGTAATCATGTGTGGATCTGAAAATAGCAATAATATTCCTGGCTTGGTAGCGCCCCCAGACGTAGTCATTCATAGTGAACTGGGTTACCAGATTTCGTGTGTTCTTTAATTGTTCTTCGTGTTGCGTGAATTAATTCCTAACAAATTAGACGAGTGAAGTACAAAACAAAGTGAAAGGGTCTGAAGTTAATTATTATTAGTCTTAAAAAATAAGGTTGCATAGTGAGAGTCAGCAAGAAAAGTGAAGACAAAGAAAACATACAATTCCTTGTACAATGATTAAATAAGCAATAGGTTCCTACAAAATGGTTATTCCCTTGTGAAGAATGATTCATAGATAATTCCAGTGAGGGATCCATATTGAAATAAATTAACACGAAATGGATATTGTAATAGATGCATCTCCACATCCATGGGAACCGTCTCAACCATACTACCTCCGTCCCATAATGATGGTTCACTTTCAATTTGGCACGATTATTAATAAAGTGATTGAAAAGTAAAAGTTGTGGTTGAGATTTGAGTAGAATAAAGTGAATTGATAAGAACCACATATTTCATCCAAAAAAGGAAACAAGACATTCATTTTGGAACAACCCAAAAAGAAAAGTAGGACAACCAAAATGGGACGGAGGGAATATATGGCTAGGATGAATTCCTTTTGCTAGGGACGGTCCACATGTGCACAACTCTTAACAAAAATGTGACTTTATCATCCAAATCAAATCAACATTCTTTAATAGAATCTTGTATGGAGTGCAGTACATTTCAGAAAATCATTTGATTGTCTTTTCGGTTGAAATTTTATCTGAAATTTGGTATGAGTAAACTAGACTTCATCAAAAAATTCTACCGAAATCCGCTCCAATTAGCGATGACCGAACAGAAGCTCCTATATAAGAAATGAATTGCACTTTTTAATTAATTTGAGAGCACCATTTAGCCAAAAAAAAAAAAAAAAAAGTTGGGAATAGTTTTATAGTCAACTTTGTCAACCAATTAATCATTCTTGTCAAAGTCCACGGGATGAAGGTAACATAGGCGGGCGCTGCCAGATTTTGGTACTCCACAAACGCTTCTTTGAGTTCCATCACTCCCTGACAAGTCACCACCATGAGTGCCGACGTTGCGCCTCTGTTCACGTCAAGCGCCGGTTTTCCGATGAGTCCCATCAGTTTTTCTCGGACCGCCCTTCTCCATCCGCTCTTCCGCAGAACCGCAAGGCTCACTGCTCCGCTGATTCTCTCCGGGAATCCCACGGCAGCTCGAAGATCCGTAAGTGCTGCTCTGAACGCGGAGGATGCTTCCATGACGGAGAAACTTGATGCTCCGGTGAGGATAGTAGCTTTTGTCGGCGACGGCAGCGTCAGCCCCCTCAAGTCCACTCCTTGGCATGACGTCATGCTCCACACCGTGAGTATAACGTTTCTACTATAGAATATGTTTCCGTCACTCTCTCTTTGAGGTGTGATTTTTCGCCTATTTTACAGACTGCAAAATATTAATTGTCTGAGAGGGTACTGACACTAGGCAGAAACAAAGTATTTGTACAAGTTTAATGCCTGCTTCATTCTATCTTAGAATGTGTGATGTTATGCCCAAGCCAACTGATTTTATTGCAGCCAGAGGTAGGGCGTCTCTACACTATGCAACTTGTGCAAATTCTTTTTATTTGATGAAATTGAAGAACATGCTTGTCATCAGTTGTTTGATTTCACCCCCCGATGTTTAATTAGCCTATTGATGGAAACCCTATTTGTCTATGTGTGTCTTGGATAATTTTTCATTGGAATCGATATGCGATGCTATTTTGGCTGGCCATTGGGGTATGGTAGATTGATTTTCATGTTGTTAAGAATATCATATGAACTCAGGTAGTTATCAAACTTCGTTTATTTGTGTGATGGTGAAGTTCATATAGTTGGCATCACTTCATTAGCAATAGATTACTTAAGTAGTTAAGTGTGATATACTCCGTATCTGTTTTACCCAACTTAGCAAATGACATGTTTCCTCGAATAGGATAATCATTGCTTTCTTCCCAGAATAGGGTCCATCCACTTCTAGAAAAAGATTTACTAGTTGCTTTTATTTTTTAGTGTTGAATAGTGACTCCTATTTTGAGAAGAAATTAAAACAATGTGTCCTACTTGAGGAAATGTGTTATCTGTTATTTTTAGGTGATTGGCCCGGTTTTTTCAATTAGAGAACCAAGTAATTGCCTCATACACCCTTATTTGGAACAGCCTCAAAGGGAGTATGATACTGCAATGTCTTTTTTTTTTACGGTATGATACTGCAATGTCTAACTTTCGTATATTTAACCTTTAAAGTGTTTCTGTAACATTGAATCTCCTATAAGGACTATACATCAATATTTCCATGCAGGCACAAAGGTTGAAGTGGGTTGATGAACAGTATGAAATGCACGTTTTTAGTGATAACTTTTATCAGTCTAACAATGAAAATGCCAAACGTGTTACAGAGGAAGTGTGCCAATCAAATGTTATGGTCGTCGTTGCTGTTACAAATGAAGAATCAGTCAAATGGATTCAAGAACATGGCTATTTTGTCCCAAATATCATATGTTTCGAGTCATCTGCAGCATTACCAAACAAGCTCGGAGGGCTAGTTATTGAAACTGAAACTAAGGGGAATATATTTGGAGGTTTATCTTCAATTTCTCAATGGAAGAAACTAGACGAATCCAGGGAAGTGGCCAAAACTGTGTCTTTAGCTTGGGATAGGCATAATTCTGATGATATACGGTTTTGTTTGTTGGTTATAATCAATGCTTATATAACTCCAGTTCCAACATTGAAGAACTTAAGAGCAACAGGCTTCTCTACCTTAAACTGCATGTTGAAAAACTGTGGGGCCCAGATACTGAACTGCCTTTTGGATCCTAACTGTAGAAAAGCCATTTGGTGCTTAAACCAGTGCAGCGCAGTGGACCAGGTATGCAATTACACATGTATAGCTTCGTATGAGAGCCCATACCTGGAAGAGTTCTCTCTTTGTGTACTTCAGAAGAACAACTGCTTAGGGTTGGACGTGAAAATCCCAGAAAAACCTCATGTAGCTCCGTTGTCAGAGTTTCGTGGGCAAAAATTGTGTCACGAGACAGCAGAGGATCTTTTCGTGGGTTGGTTGGGGAAATTGGATTGGAGTTGGCGTGTTGTGGCTGGGCAAAACCCAGCCTATGATCAATTCCCATGCCAATACCAATTATTCTATAGAGGAAAAGCAAAGGGATCGTTTTGGTACGAACCAGTCTTTCAGGTCAGGACACTTGATAGGGGGGCTCTGGTGTGGAGAAGGCGAAAGTACAGAGTAAAAATAGGGAAAGTCCCAGGGACATTTCGCTTCAGTGTCTTGGATAATGGAGTTGTTTCAAATGAGATATGGACGATTGTTGATGTTTGTGAGGATCTAAGCTGGGGATTGTTTCACTACCATGGGGCCGCTCGAGTGGCAGGGCAAACATACTCCGGGGCAGTGCTGGTCAGCCCAGACGGTGTGTATCCCGATGAGAAACAACACCGCCAGAGATTGATAGCTGCATTGGATAGGTGCTGTATCAAAGAGTGGGAGCTCTTCATGGTTGATAATAATTGCTCATGTCAAGATCCGCCTCTATGTCTTCCTGAGGGGTGTAGTCTACATTATAATGTTGATGTAGATCATAGCAGGAAACCAGTGTCTCTTTAGTTGGTCCCCAGGCATCGATAGATCTTAGGTGCCAACAACCTTGCTGTCCATAATATTACAATGGGAAAATGTCATGGTCAAGGGTTCCATCATGGAAAATTCCCTCCGTCCCAATATTATCTTCATTCTTCTTTTTTACGTTCGTCCCAATATAAACTCATCTTTCCCTTTTTGGCAAAGAACGTGTGGCTCACAATATGTGTTTCAACCTTCTCTTTCCTCTGCACAATTTTAGGCCACACATTTCCCAGTTTTAAAATCTATGAGGCAAGTTTGATCACGAGTTAATATTGGGACGGAGAAAGTAATAATAACAAAATGATGTGTCATGAATCATGGCCAGTGTATAATGTATATACAGATATACTGGAGAACCTGATATACTCTTTCTTCTTAATTTTTTAGTAGTTTCACGATATTTTTCTAAAGTTATGAATATAGTTGTATACGGTAGTGAATAATGTTAAAGAAGTAAAAGATTCTCAAACTCAAAGTTGATGCATGTGTATTAAAAGTAAATATATATATATATATATATATATATACACACACACACACACACACACAAATGTTCATGTCCGGGATTCCGGACAGGAACCGCCGTCCGGACGGCGGCGTTTGGCCGCCTTCCCGGTGGCATTTTTTGATGAAATTTTTATGGCATGTTCTCCATCAAGTCTAGTTTATCCACACAAAAATTCAGCCAAAAAATCAATCGGGAAGGTCGTCAAATGATTTTTGCAAGTTAACTGGTCCGGAATATGTATTTTCCGGACCAGTTAACTTGAAAAAAATCATTTGACAACCTTCCCGAATGAATTTTTGGCTGAAATTTTTTGTGGATAAACTAGACTTGATGGAGAACATGTCATAAAAATTTCATCGAAAAATTCCACTCGGAAGGCGGCCAAACGCCGCCGTCCGGACGGCGGTTCCGGTCAGGAATTCCTGACCGGAAGAGTACTATATATATATATATATATATATATATATATATATATAGAGAAAACTTCATGTCAGGCCGGCCTGACGGGCTGCCCCGTCCGGCCGAGCCCGTTTGGGCACCTTCCCGGTGGAATTTTTTGATGAAATTTTTTGAGCATGTTCCTCATCAAGTCTAGTTTGTCCATACCAAATTTCAGCTCAAAATTCGATCGGGAAGGTCGTCAAATGATTTTTGCAAGTTAACTGGTCCGGAAAATACATATTCCGGACCAGTTAACTTGCAAAAATCATTTGACGACCTTCCCGATCGAATTTTGAGCTGAAATTTGGTATGGACAAACTAGACTTGATGAGGAACATGCTCAAAAAATTTCATCAAAAAATTCCACCGGGAAGGTGCCCAAACGGGCTCGGCCGGACGGGGCAGCCCGTCAGGCCGGCCTGACATGAAGAGCACTCTATATATATATATATATATATATATATATATATATATATATATATAGAGGACTTTTCATGTCCAGCCGGCCTGACGGGAACCGCCGTCCGGCCGAGGGCATTTCGGGCACTTCCCGATGGAATTTTTTGATGAAATTTTTTGAGCATGTTCTTCATGAAGTCTAGTTTATCCATACCAAATTTCAGCTCAAAATTCGATCGGGAAGGCATTCAAATAATTTCTTGAAGTTAACTGGGCAGTTCATACATATAAACTGCCCAGTTAAATTCACAAAATTATTTGAATGCCTTCCCGATCGAATTTTGAGCTGAAATTTGGTATGGATAAACTAGACTTCATGAAGAACATGCTCAAAAAATTTCATCAAAAAATTCCATCGGGAAGTGCCCGAAATGCCCTCGGCCGGACGGCGGTTCCCGTCAGGCCGGCTGGACAAGAAGACTACTCTATATATATATATATATATATATATATATATATATATATATATATATATATATATATATATATATATATATATATATTATTATATATATATATATATATATATATAGAGAGAGAGAGAACACTTCTTGTCAGGCCGGCCTGACGGGAACCTCCGGCCGAGCCCGTTTGGGCACCTTCCCGGTGGAATTTTTTGATGAAATTTTTTGAACATGTTCCTCATCAAGTCTAGTTTGTCCATACCAAATTTCAGCTCAAAATTCGATTGGGATGATATTCAAATCTTTTTTTGAAGTTGACCGCGTCAAAATATACATATAAAAACGCAGTCAACTTCAAAAAAAGATTTTAATGCCTTCCCGATCGAATTTTGAGCTGAAATTTGGTATGGACAAACTAGACTTGATGAGGAACATGCTAAAACAAATTCATCAAAAAATTCCACCGGGAAGGTCTTCAAAAGAGCTCGGCCAAATATTGAGTTTGTAGGTCGCCAAATAGGCCCTCCTACTAATACAGAAAAGTCAATTAAGCCCCTGAACTCAAAAAACACTCAATTAAGCCCACAAATTATAAAAAACGAGGCAAAACTGTCCTTTTAGCAGGTAATTAAGCGGTTAAAAAGAGATGAGGAAAGAATGAGAAAAAGAGAAAAAGAAAATGTAAAAGCATGCCACATCATTTGCCACACATGCAACTTAACTGGGAACGGTTAATATCATGCTAAAAGGACTGTTTTGCCTAGTTATATTTAGTTCGTGGGCTTAATTGGATGTTTTTTTAGTTTAGGGACTTAATTGACTTTTTCGTATTAGTAGGGGGTATTTGACACTTTTCCCTAAAAATTATGATATTTTAGATCAACAAACTACATTTTGTATGCTATCATTGTTGCAAAAAATATTTGTATAATTGTTGATTTCAAAGATAAAAACTGGATTAAAAAATTCATAAGCTAATGAGAGAGACTAGTGGTGATTAGTATTCGATCTTTGTTATTCTTTTTGAAAGCCGTGTTCTTTGTTATGAATAATACACATTTAATTTGTTTGATTGTAACGTAGATTTGTAGAAGTCAAGGTACGGAAGGACTACGTGCTCGCTAAAGAGCCCGTGACATGCTCGTTAATTTTTTTGCTAGACAGGTGTTTTTAGTGGATCATATATATGTGTATGTATATTGGTTCAAATGAGAACAACTCTTAACGTAAGAAATGAGAACCAATTCTAACCGTTTATTTTAAGCTTTGGCTTTCTTACATATAACTTGTACGTGTGGGCATTTTAGTAATAAATCTAAGCTAATTTATTATGGTAACTAATTTCCTTCCGATTTGGAATCTTGACTTCAATTATTTATGGAAGCATCATTATTATATTATATTAGGTGTCTCTGTTTTATAATATTAAATTAATATAACACTTAGGGTTGGAAAATATTGAGAGTGACTTCCATAGTTCCATTACGTATTATATTTGAGCATTTTGTTTTTCCTTCTAAAAATAAGCTATTTTGCAACACACTTTGCATATACTATTGCACATCAATTTGGCATGATGGATTATTTTATTTTTAGGATGAGATATATTATTTTACCTTTTAAGTAACCTTTGGGTCGTTATTATTATCTCTTCCACAATTTTTTTCTTTGCACAATCATATTTTACAAATGCAAGTAAAGTCATTGCGAGTCACCATTTCAAATAGTTTTTGCACATTTATTATTACAAACATACAAACTTTCTACTTATATTTTGCACTTGCCTATCTTATTGTGATGATAACTAAAACATCAAGTACACGTACATCCAAATATATTATGTGCACTATTTATTTTTAAAGACCACTTTTTCAACAATACCAAATAACTTGTTTGCACAATTGACTATAGTGCACAAGTAACATATTGTGATGCACACACTTGTTCCTATGTGCATAACTTGCATAATCTGTTTATAATGCACAATTGACATATACAAAACGTGAATTAGATACAGGTTTATGTGCATTACATAAATGAGTTGTGTGTCAGATACCGGTTTATAATCATTACATATTCGGAATTGTGTGTTAGAATTTGATTCTTGTGCAAGACATACTTGTTGTCATAGTACTTAATTCTTACTTGTTGTGCATGAAATATTGGATTTTGTGCTTAAGATACTTATTATAGTGTTTTGTTATACATATTGTGCATTGGAGACTTGTATTTGTGCATTTGATATTTGTACTTGTGTATTAGATACATGTTCTTGTGCGCAGTAGCTAGAGATACTTGGTGTGGTTCATAGTACACATATTATACTTATTTTTAAAAAAATAAAATTATATATGCATTATTGGTGTCATATGAAAGATAATAAAAAATTATTTAATTTGATATAATTTTTGTTAAAATCATATTATAATTTTAAAAGTTAAATCAATTTTAAAAGAAAAACATTTTAGAAAATTTGGATATTTATTTCTACCTACTTTTTAGGTAAGTGAAAACTTCAAACGGATACACATTAAAGAATTATTTTTAAATTACTGTAATGCCCTTATGAACTTACGTATGGATTATAGAGAGTGCAAGGGTATTTTTTTAATTGTTTGCACTCCCACCATACAACCATGCACCTAATCATTTTATAGCCTTGAATTTATTAAGATGTATGGTTAAGATTTGTTCTCATTTCTCACAATAAGGAGTGTTCTCATTGGAACCGCTCCCTATATATATATATATATATATATATATATATATATATAGGTTGATTGTGTTTATGCCTTTTGGTACATTTATAGTGGTAATAATGACATTTTTTTAAAGGAGAAATGACTTCAAATAATACAAACTATCTTCCATTAATCAAGAATAATAAGTACTTTAGAAATAACTCTTAATAATATCAACTATCAAAATATAAATCAAAAGTGATATAGAGCAATTTTTACACTGAAAAATCAGTTATTTAATTCATCTAAAACTAGTATCAAAATATCAAATAAGTGATTGTATTTTCATATATCATTTATTTGATAGTTTGCCATTAGTTTCTAATGTCTTAAATGACCGGACTTGTTATTGAAAAGTGACTCCATATTGCTTTAGTTTTTTATTCAAATAGTTGATATTATTAAAAGTCACTTTCAAAGTATGTATTATTATTGATTTATGTTGATAGTTGATATTATTTAAAGTTATTTTCCCTTTTTAAAATTAAAGTTATATTAGTAAAATGAACCGGAAGGAGAATGTATGGGAGCATCTCCATTCATGCTATCTAAATAAATACAGAGTAGGTTTTTTTGTTACATCATTGCCACATAAAAAATCTGGAATAATCTTAAAACTTATTAAATCCCCTCGGGCCTCAACCATCACCTTTATGTATGAGAATATTTGTGGGACATTCACCAAAACAAACAATATATACTCACGTATATAAATTTACACACCATCACTATATTGCACAATTAATAAAATATTAAAATAAGTTCTTGTAAACTTTCTAACAAAAAACGTGTTTAACGCCCATACAATCCCTATTTCCAATGTTTTATACTCCATATTTAATGCTTTTATATTGATTCACACGAGTGAATAAAAAGTAGGACAAAAGTCCTTAAATAATCTAGATTCAACATTTGATACCAAATTTTTTCAAAAATAATCTTTTCATATGATCCCGTTTTCTCAATCATAATCTCAAAGAAAATTATTCACACCATCCAATTGCTTTTCAAATAATCTATACAATGAGGATGCCCTGAGGCGAAAAAAGACACTAATAATGTTGTCTTTCACCTGTTTTCTCACAATAGTGGCATTTAATTTTAATTTAGAAATAATTTCACATTTATACTCCATTTTCTTGTATTTGTCTCGTTTCAATTGATTACTTGTTGTTTCGGGTTTTCTTTTTCTCTTTGTAAATTATTGATAAAAAAAATTTGCATTTCCCCAATATTTTCACAATAGTCTCACATATCACTTATTCTCTTTCTTCAAAAAAGGTTTATCTCTCTTTTTTTCACTTTCTTCTTATTCTCATTTATTTTCCTAGTTTTGTATTCCCTTTTCTACATTGTTATAAAAGTTCTTTTATAAAATTTTCGCTGATATTTTAATTATTTTTACCTTTTTCTCTTCGCGATTTTGATTTCCTTTCGTTCTTTGTATATATTCCTATTCAGTGCAATTCTCTTTTTTAAAAAGATTATTTTTTCACCCTACTCGTTACTATTTTCTTTATTTTGTTTTCTTTCTGCTTTTCTTTATTTTGTGAAAATTGTCAGATAGGCCCAAGTAGTATAGCAAAAGGTCAATTAAGCTTTTGAACCTAAAAAGTTCTCAATTAAGATCATGAAATTTTGAAAAATACTCACTTTTATAATCTGCCAATCTAGTATTAATTCCCGGTCAGCCAGTCACGGTCTTACATGACTTATTTTATTGTTTTTCATTTGCTTTCCTTTTTTTTCATCCTTTTCACCTTTCTTCATCCAAAGTTCCATCCTCGAGCTTTCCTTTTCATTGTTATTTCTTACCAACTAAATACACACAGAAATACAAAAAGAACAATTCACAATAGTCTCCGATATGAAGAGCCCATTTGGTTGTCGTTGCCGATGGGCTATTGAAGATGAAATTGTCATCCTCAAGTCAATACTTTAGTTGAAGCTACAGTCAATACAATATCAGGTGTTGTGAAGCTCATTGAAGGATTTGGGAAAACATATGTGATGCTCCATAACGGGACAAAAATAATTATAAATGACTCTTTGTACTCCACCAAATCGCGGAGAAATTTGATAAGTTTTAAGGATATGCGTCAAAATGGTTATCACATAGAAACCATGAATGAAAATCAAAAGAAATATATTTTTCTTACGAAAACTAAATATGGAATGGAATATATTTGTGAAAAAATGTCAGCATATTCCTCAAAACTACAATTCACATATATTATTCCATTTGAAATAAATTTGGTATATAACACAAAGTTAGATGACCAGAAAACATTCATGTTGTGGCATGACCGTTTAGGTCACCCATGCGGGGTAATGATGCATAATATCATTAAGAATTCACTTGGACATCCATTAAAGAATATAAGGATTCCATTATCAAGTGATTTTCATTGGTAGGTCTGTTCTCTTGGCAAAATGATCATCAGGTCTTCTATGGATAAAATTGCAACTGAATCACCTTCATTTTGGAATGGATTCAAGGATATATTTGTTGTCTGATAGCCCCACCATGTGGACCATTTAGATATTTTATGATGTTGATTGATGCTTCAACACGTTGCTCACATGTTAGTCTTTTATCGACTAGAAATTTTGTCTTTGCCAAACTCCTTGCTCAAATTATAAGATTAAGAGTGTTAGAACATTATTTATTGTGTTCAAATTAATTGTTTGACTAGTAAATGAGTGAAATAAACGATTAAGAGTGTTTGACTAGTATTATCGACTAGAAATTTTGCCTTTACCAAAACATACGTTTAATTTTCTAGTATCAACTAGATTAATCGTTTGAAACAAATGGAATTAATTATATATTTCACTCATTCAACAAAAAAATGGTCCTACCATGAGTAATTTTCTATGTGTAGATTGATAAGAAATGATTAAATAAATAAATGAAACAAATGTAATTCATCCACCAATGCAGAGTTCTACAAAAATAAATGAAGCATGAGAACACAATTTTATTTTTGTTAAAAAGTAACTCAAAGTTTCGAGAATGCTCAACAATCTCGATCTATTTATGATCAATTGTTATACTTTGTATTACACAACTCAATGAGTAAGAACATTGCTAATTACACAAGCGTTACACCCATTGCTACTTGTGGTACAAACATAGGTGCATTCGATCTTTTATTTTTAATAATTGTTTTCTTTTCATTTTTAGCTTGTTGATTTTTGTGTACTTATTTACGTTTAAATATTTTTATGTGTTACCAGTTTAATGATGAAACACGTTAATAGTTAAAAAATTCTTAATGATTAACTGACAACATACCAAAATTGCACTGATTTAATACTATCGATTTTTATATCACTTCTTCTAAAAACTTGTAGAGCTGAATCGATATGGGAACGGTTCAAGAACTGAACCGATCTCACCCCTACATTTTTCTTCGTAAGACGACATATAAGGTATCACTTTTTATTTGTTTTTTCTAAATTGAAAAGATATGTTTATCCTGTGTATCAGTATTAAGCAAAACTTATATACTACGTATGTGTTTAAAAAATACTCCGTAATGATTATACGAAACAACAATATCACATTAAAAGTATATAATGATATACTCCGTACTTTGTAATGTAGTATATTGTATGCAGTAGAGCTGGTTTTAAGAATAATGCTTGTCCTCCTGTTTCGGATACCAATCTTGCTGGATCTGAAGTTTGCCCGAAAAATAGGAAACAGGTGCCTGATAGGATTAGTATATCGATTCTTCTAAAAACTTTTAGAACCAAATCGATATGCGATTTACGGTTCAAGAACTGAACCAATGTCACCCCTACATTTTTCTTCGTAAGACGACATACAAGATATCACTTTTTATTTATTTATTTTAAATTGAAAAGATAAGTTCATCTTGTGTATCAATATTAATGTAGAAACTCCTTGTTCAACTTTATTTATCGTAAAATGATAGAAAAAAATCAAATTTTAACATTCAAATCTTGCATACTGAGACCACTCTGGTACCCGCCTTCCGTACCGGTCGGTACTAGTCCAGGATTTGTTGGCCGGTTTGTGATCCCGGCTAAATGATTAGCCAAATCTTCAATCAGATCTACGTGTATTCGTGATGAGTAGAAGACGACTATAAATTTGAATGTGCCTAGACTTTTATAGATTTTTAAAAGTCTATATTGAATACACCTAAACTTTTAAAATTCATGGACTTTTAAAATTTTGCTACTAATTCCTGATACAATACACCCCCTTTAGTATTAACAGAATTTTAGTTGAGAGAGAAACTGGGGTTTTAGCTGATTAAGCCCACACGCCTATCTGTTCTACTTGTAATAGGATGCTCGACTTCTCTCCTATAAATAAAGGTAGAGGGGTTCGAACAGCCTAAGTCTCTACACAATTAATTCCGGACTTATCATTCTCGTAAAGGGCCTCTAGTTTGACTCTCTCAACAAGTCATTCGTATATTATGTATTATTGCCATATCATTATGAATATACGATATTGATTGTTAATGAATTATTCTGCTCGTACTCAATTTCTTAATATTTTTATTTAGAGTTTATTCGACTGTTGATATGAGATTACACACAAAGAGCTCATTTTCTGGATCATTTTATAAAGAGAATCTGACTTGATAATACAAGAGAATTTACATCTCAATCGTTTAACGACTATTGTATGTCGATTGGCATTGATGTGGAGCACCTTGTTGCTCATGTTCACACACAAAATGGTCTTGTTGAATCTTTGGTTGACTGATTACAAATAATCGCCAAACCATTATTACTGAAGTGTAATTTACCTTCATCTTCTTGTGGACAAGCTATATTACATGTAGCAAATTTAATTCGTCTTAGACCAACTGCATATCATGAATATTCCTCAATGCAATTAGTTACTGGACAAGAACCAAACTCAGCACACATAAAAATATTCAGTTTTGTTGTTTTGTTCCGATTGCTCTACCTCATCGTACAAAAATGGGTCCTCACATCAAAGAAGGTTAGGAATTTATGTTAGATTTGAATCTCCCTCAATAATAAAATATCTCGAACCTATGACCGGTGACTTATTCACCGCACGGTTTGCAGACTGTCATTTGAATGAGACAGTGTTCCCGACATTAGGGGAGAAAATAAATAAATTAGACCCAGGTACGAAATAGATTACATGAAATGCAACAAAATTATCTCACCTTGATTCAAGAACATATATATGTGAGCAAGAGGTGCAAAAGATAATTCATTTACAAAATGTTGCAAATGAGTTGCCTCGTGCATTCACGCATACTGAAAAAGTGACAAAATCACATATTCCTGCTATGAATGTCCCTGTTAGAATTGAATACCCATCGGAGAATTGTGAAAAATCTCATGCAAATGATTCGTCTATATGCAGAAAGCGCGGCATGCCACTTGGATCAAAATACATAAAACCAAGAAAGACTAAGGATATGTTGGGCACAACTAGCTAAAAAGATACTTTTGTGAGCTTTTTAGTAACTGTTAGTTTTTAGTGACTGAAAAGATCTTAAAAAGAAAAGGAGATAGCTGTTTGGTAAAAAGCTGACTGTTTGATTTAGTTCGGTTTGGTATACAAGATGATAGGACTAATTAATACTAAAAGTCACGATCTTTTCTCAGATGTTACACCCGGTAGCATCTAAAAAAAGATCTTTTAATTTTTGAAAAGTTCTTAAAAAATGTCATGTCAAACATACAACTAGAGTCATTTAAGGTCTTTTCAAAAAAAAAAAGAGAAGCTAGAAGGCAGAGGCTTTTGTGTGCCAAACATGGCCTAAAAAGTAGGAATGGATTTGTGATGCCAAAGTTGTTCATCCTTCTGACCAAGAACAAAAACAATTTGAAAATAATGACATAGAAAATATCAACGATAAAACAAACATCTCAAATGAAGATTCAACTTCCTTAAATGTGGAAGATATTCCAGATAATGATACAAACAATGATAATTATGAAACTTCAATAAACTACGTTACGTTCCTACTGGAATGCAATGGAATAAAAAACACGTTGATATTACTGAGATATTTGTCTATGACATTGCCACGAATGTTGTGAATGAAAACAATGACAATGAACCAACATCAATTGAGGGATGTCGAAGACGGCACGATTGACCAAAATGGAATGAAGCAATTCAAACTGAATTGAAATCACTTGAAAACGTGCTGTTTTTTGACCGATAGTCCCTACGCCAAAATGTGTAAAACCAGTGGGTTTTAAATGGATGTTTGTGTGAAAGTGCAACGAAAATAATGAAATTGTAAGATATAAAGCTTGACTTGTTGCCCAAGGTTTTTCTCAAATTCCGAGAATCGATTATATGAAGAGACTTATTCTCCCGTAGTTGATGCAACTACATTAAAATTTCTTATCAGCGTGTGTTGGTCCTTGTTTTTCTAGACTAAAATGTATGGAAGATTGATCAAATATGAAGGTTGAAGTTTCCTATTGATGAAGAATAGTTTTTACAGAATGATAAGGAAGATAAACTTAGCGTAAAACCTCTCCGGAGAATAAAGCCTACGGCTGAAATGTGAATGAGGGAAACTTTGGGAAAAACCTTACCTAGCCATTCTCTAGGGCCATATTTATAGGCTCCTAGAAATGGTAGGTTTACAATCATATGGGGTTTCCTATTTAGGAAGACCATACCTAATTTAGCTCATGTTTCCTCCCTACTAAAAGCCTATTAAATACAATAAATACTACTAAAGAGGTTATTTGATATACATCGATCACAACAGATAAAATATCTCTAACAGTATATCTGTTTTTGAAAGGCTGCAAATGCGTCTAATGAATGTAGTGACTGCATATTTATACAGTTCACTCAATACAGGCACTTATATGAAGGTTCCTGGTGGATTTAAAATGTTTGAAGCTTACAACTCGAAACCTCGAGACGTGTTTTCCATTAAATTACAAAAGTCATTGTATGGACTAAAGCAATATGGGCGAGTGTGGTATAATCGTCTCAGTGAATACTTGCTCAAAGAAGGATACAAAAATTATCCATATAGTCCACATGTTTTCATTTGGCGATCAAATTTGGGATTCGCTATAATTGCAGTATATGTTGATGACTTGAACATTATTGGAACCCCCGATGAAATTGAAAATACTGCAAAATATGTAATAAAAGAATTTGAAATGAAAGATCTCGAGAGAACCAAAATTTGTCTCGTACTTCAAATTGAGCATTTGAGGAATGGAATTTTCATCCACCATAGGTGAAGTCAAAGGGTGAGCTTTGTCCATATAGAATCTCTTCAGAACTTTCTCGGTGTAATTGGATTGTTTGTTTAAAAAATCACATAAGTTCATTTTACTCACAACTGTTAATAAGTCCATTAGAAGGTGGGCCAATAAACTTTTATAAATGTCGTTTGATGTACCATGAAAGTTATATGCACCCATTATTCATATAATTTGCGCCTTTTCAGGGATACATTTGGTGATCCAAACATTGTATTTCTTATCGAATATTCAATTATATTAATTTCAACCTACGAAACGGTTTAAATCCCGCTAACATTTATCTATTTGATATTCATAACATCACTTACAATCTCCCAAAATGTATAATTAATTAGTACCCTCAAGTATTAATTACATCCTAATTCAAGTGTAGTCCACTAGTAGCAACATTGAGCTAAGTACATGCATGGTTTCAACTTGAACTATTCATATCACCTCATTCAGTTTGAGATTGATAACTACTAATGTGATTATTGAACTACACACAAACTTTTGAGAAATGTACATTGCATTCAAAATGATATATTGGATTATTTTACAAAGCTTTAAAAGACTCACAAGGTTTAAATATTTTTGTATTGTCATATTAAACTACACGCATCGTCATTGATTTTGTCATTATCTAATGACAATACATGTCAAGCAAAACATATATAACTCATGAATAATATGACAACAACAACAACATGAATAACCTCCACCACCATAACGACAACAAGTACAAAGTAACACAACTGATAGTAACTAGATTCTCACCCGTGCGATGCACAGGCATAAATTAATTAATAATTATTTGTTAACATTATTAGTTAGTGTGTGAATGAATGCAAAAGGTATAAATGTAATACACACACAAAATTTTATTAAAGAGGGTTAAATTCTTCCTCCGCCCTACAAAATTTACTCACTCCGTCCTGCAAAATTCTTCCTCTTTTTGACTTAGATTGAAATTTAAAAAGTAAGAATAAAGTGAAAATGTATGATTCTGATTGAGTAAGAAAAATGTAAACGAATAATAGCCACACAAAACTTTCTAAAAAGGGGAATAGAAAGAATTTTTTGAGACATCCCAAAAAGGAAAGCTGGAAAGATTTTAAGGAGCGGGAAGAGTACAATAAGGTTCCCATAATTTACACATTTCAAAACACTTCAATTCCTTATAAACAACATAAATAGATGGTCGTTTTGTTGGCCATATTCATCGCAAGTCAATATATTGAAACTCTTACAATTTATTATTTTCTATACTGCAACAAAAAGTTGAACATACGTAAACACATACTTTTTAATAAGAATCCACCATGCATCGAAGATTGATGTTAACTCTTATTTATAGTCATCGCATAAGATGTTATGACAGTAAGTTATCTTCTTTGAGACTTGAACAATATTATTACATCTCAATTCAAATAAAATCAAATTGTCAAACCGTAAACAAAATTAACTCACCCATACCTTTTACGAAGTATAATATTAAATATGTATCTTTTACAATAAGTAATCATTATTAATTAATTGATATATTATTTATACCTAATAATAATAATTAATAATTACTTAAATACGAAGTAATTTATTAGAATTGTCAAAAAATTATAATAGCTAAATGATTTTTAGCCCTATGACTTACTCAATATTTATTAGGGACCCTATTTATTATGACCCAAGTAAATTGGAAATAGCCAAGTCCATCCCATTTGTCCTAATAACCCACCTCACACACTATCACTTCGTACACACCTAAACCTACTTCACCCAAGCAACCAATATATAAACCTAGCGATATACTGCTTCTCTAGATTATTCCGTACATACTCATCAACATCAAGACTCATCGTATAGCGATGGTCTCTAGACCCCCCCCCTCGCCCCTATGCCAATTCACCATCCGCGACCTTCTTATTTCTCTCCTTCGCTTCTCACCGTTCAATCGATGTCTGGAGGTGTCATGTAAAGCTTATGGTTACCACTGTCTGTGAAATCCATCGGTGGTCCGGCCAAATAGAACGCTAATGTGTTTGCCTCACAGTCATTCCTTGGTATATATTTTTCAAGTTTTACAAAAAGTCGTCCTCAATTTCTTTTGCGTAGTGTTGTTATCGTCAAATTGCCCATGTCTTTTTTTATATTAATACATGCAATGTGTTAAGCGATTTGAGCATATACCACTTTTTTAAGCAAGACGTATGCTTACTGATTTGATATGTGTGATGAAACGATTTTGACACAGTTTACAAACTATTTTACATGTGTTCGTAATTTCACCTAAATTGAGGATAAAGAAAATACCATTTTATTCATCGTTTCGTCGCACAAATTTGTATAAATATCAAATTTGTCGGTAATTATAGAAGGTGAGAGATTTTTTTTAGATTGGGGCCAGTAAATTAAATCATTTCCCTAGATGACAAACCATGTACTTGAATCTCTAAATAATGAGATTTATAGTCAAAACGTCACACATTAAATTGCCTCATAATGATGATTTAAATTAAAAATAATTATTTAAAACCATCAAGTATATCTTAATCATATCGAAACAGTTATTATTGATTAAAGAGTAATTTGAAAGCATGTTGTCTTGAAATCTAGTTCGTTGTTACCCATAGATACGAATTTGAAATACTTTCTTTTATAGTTTTCCCGTAAACTTTCCTGCATCTTTAATTAATTAATACATATTAATATGATGGTGTTTCATAATGCATTAAGGCATGCTTATATCCTTGGTTATATGAAAGAGATCTTAACCAAGATCTCGATATATAAGGCCAAATATCAATTGAGCTCAAATAATATATAATGATTTTTTCTTTAAAATTGATTTGATCTTATTAGAGTACTATTAGGTACGAATCCATGGTTTTACGTGAAAAATCCAATTTTTGTTTGGAACTCATTTACTCCATTTTATAGCTACTCTTTTCCTTATTAGTTATCTTCATTATTTAAGCCACTTAAAGATAGATTGGTTACATTTGAGCTCACATTCATGTTTTTTACAATTTGTTACTTATCTAATAATTTATCTAATATGAGTTGCATCTCTTATACAATTATCGACCTAATATGGAAATATACAAAGCTCTAGTTTTATTACTTATCGTGTACCATGTTCAAATATCATGTTTTAAGCAAATAATGAGAAATCATTTTGATTTGATTTTCTAACAATTACTTGAGAATAGTTTGATTGGTTAAACATATTAAAAAATATAGTCTGAGCTAGAAAATGTTTATTTGTAGAATCTTAGACCCAAATATGGTGCCATCATATGAATTATTCATAAAGAAATTGTAATAATTAGTTAGTTTGAATTAGGGATTGCAGGGACCCATTAGGGCACGGTTAAATTTTTTGGTTTTACTTCACATTAAAAAGCCATGAAAGACGGATTGTTTCTAAAAGCAATTTCTAAAAGCAATTCTGAATTCTCCTAAAATTCAAACATGCTTTTTATTGTACCCATGTTGGCTCGTTCTCAAGAACTTAGTTTCTTGTGTTGTACTATAAATCTTTTTTTAATAACCTAAGGTACTATAGTTGCCAACTTTTTGCTTTATCCAATAATTTTGTACCCATTCTTTATGAACCCTTGAACCAACCTGTCACTTCTTTGCAAAAGTGGTTGGTTATTCAGTCATCACAGCTTGAGACCCGTCTGACCCATATTTTGGACCCATATTTGAGCCGGTTTTTGGGCGGGAACATTGTTCATATTTCCACTTGCTTTTGTATAATAGAAGATAATGACATTCTGGTCTCAATGTGGTCTCATTTAAGTCATTTTGAACTAATTTGATATGTTCGTAACTTTTCTAATTAAAATAAAAATAAACAATAAGCACTAAGAAGAACACAACAACTCCAATGCTATGTACCCGACTATTTTAATTCGACTCAACTATCAGCAACCAATCATTGATCACACTAATACGTGGGATTAGTTTTGATCTTTTCAAATGTCAACTGATGATACTAGTTAGCAATTAATGCACATAGTAAGATTATCCAGCCAGTTTGATTCGCATAACATAGTTGGAATTAGTTTTTTTTCAATTCTGAAACTCATATTAATAAAAAAAATCACACATGAAGGTGATTGAGCAATCTTTGTGATCATAAAAAATTAATGTCATGATAATCACTACTCTTTAATTTTGCTCATCAATAGTTTTACTGTTTTTTTTTTTTTGTTATTAGTAGAGTCAAACCAACAAAATCATTATTTGTGTTTTTAAAAAGACGTTACATTAAGTGAATTTAAAGTATTTTTAAAATGAAATATAGTGAAAAATAGAAGTATATATCATGATAGTCATATATATTTTGTTACATAAAATTGTGCTAGAGAGACAATCAAGGTAAAAACCGACTTTTTTTCTTAGAGTTTTTTGAAAAAATATGAATAAAAATTACTATATGTAGTTTCACAATAACTATAGTGTAAAATTAAAGTCAACAGTCTTAAAAAATTACTAACAAAGTCACTTTGTATAAGAAATCACATTTTAACTTGCATTTTTATTTTGGTCACATATGTCATTGTTTCAAAGTAAAACTCATTGATCAAAAGAAAAAATGAACAATTTTCTCAAAACTATATTGCCATAGACTCTAATAGCAATTTAAGCATAAATCATTGTTATTGTGAAGTAGAGTGTGTACGTCGTATCAATGGTTGTATGGTGTAAACCCTACAACCGGTGACATTTTTGTAATCTTAGTTGAAAAACGTGACTTCAGTTAATTGAGCATCAATATGCTTGTATTGAGTACCAACCATATTTGGTTGAATATTAACAGTCTATTATTGATCATCGTGATCTATGTACTTCTTATTGACCTTCTTTTTTATTTTTTATTATTTTATAAAAATATTTTAATTTGTATCCATAATCAACTCATATGAATTTCATTATGTGATTTTAATTTAATATTATATTTTTTGAAACATGTATTGATATGAAAATCGTAAGATTTGATAATTGAGTATCAAGACATTTTTCTTGAGCATCAAGCCTCATTTATTGAGTATTAGAAGCTTGTAAATTTGTAATTGAGTATCATTAGGATTCATTACCTATGCTCCCATGTTTTCTAATTCACTTTCTATATCTCAATTTCTCTGTTTTCTTTTGTGAAAAATACTTAAATTATATCTATAATCTAGAAAATAAAATAAATAAGCAAAGATAATGTTCGGCGAATCTTGACGCTATAGGTGGTCGATTAAGCAATCTGGGCGGACAGTTTGGTGCCCCAGGCGATTGACTAATTGACTTAGAAGATGTTCCGTTCGTCTTAATCTTATTACTTATTCCTTAATCTTATTTTATTCAGATCAGATCAGATCAGAAAGATTCAGATCAGATCAGATCAGATCAGAAAGATTCAGATCAGATCAGATCAGATCAGAAACATTCAGATCAGATCAGAAAGATTCAGATCAGATCAGCAACATTCAGATCAGATCAGAAAGATTCAGACCAGATCAGACCAGATCAGAAACATTCAGATCAGATCAGAAACATTCAGATCAGATCAGGTCAAAAAATTCAAACATGATTTATCACTTTTATTATTATATTAATTATGATTATTATATTATAGTTATTGTTAATAATATTAATATATTAATATAATAATATTATTAATAATAATAATGTTAATAATATAAAATTATTATTATATTAATATAATATAATATAATATAATATAATATAATATAATATAATATAATATAATATAATATAATATAATATAATATAATATAATATAATATAATATAATATAATATAATATAATATAATATAATATAATATAATATAATATAATATAATATAATATAATATAATATAATATAATATAATATAATATAATATAATATAATATAATATAATATAATATAATATAATATAATATAATATAATATAATATAATATAATATAATATAATATAATATAATATAATATAATATATTTATAATTATAATTATAATTATGATTTACAATGTAATTATAATTATAATCATCATTATTATTAATATGATTGTTGTTCTTGTTGTTATTGTTGTAATTATTATTACTTCGGAGTAATTATATATTTAAATTAGTAATTATAGACATAATTATGACTATAGAAATAAATATTATAATTATAATTACAATAATAATTATAAAATTAATCATAATTAAAAATATAATTACATTTATAATTGTATTTGTATTTATAATTAGTGTAATTGGTATAATTATTATAATTTTAAATTTAATTTTAATTATTATTTTTTTATAATTATGATTATAATTGTAATTTTATTTAAGTTATATTTTTAATTACAATTATAAATCTAATAATTATAATTGTAATTACAATTACAATTATAGAAATATTCAAATCAGATCAGAAAGATTCAGATCAGAAGAATTCAGATCAGATCAGAAACATTCAGATCAGATCAGATCAGAAACATTCAGATCAGATCAGATCAGATCAGCAACATTCAGATCAGTTCAGCAACATTCAGATTAGAAAGATTCAGATCAGATCAGAAAGATTCAGATCAGATCAGAAAAATTCAGATCAGATCAGATCAGAACTTAAAAAATTCAGATCAGAAACATTCAGATTAGGTGAACGGAACAGCTTCTTAGACACCAAACTAGTTAATCGGAGCTCCTAGACTAAAGTCGGGGCACCCACCCCCTAGCGTCGGGACTAATCTGATGCCTTGAACGAGTTTTAGAACATTTCATCATATGATACAAACGGTTGTACTATGTATGATATATTTTGTCGTGAATGAGTACCAAAATATTTGGATTCAATTAGACAACCTAAAAATTTCATGGCTAAATTTGTAATTTACCTCGAATCAGAGGTCCCCTTCTAAATTTAAATTACCCTGATTCGAGCTCTCTGTCTCATCTCTCTCAGCGCAAGGCTCACCAAGCTGCTCAGTGTCCTCCTCCGCCCCCCTCGGTTCTCTGCTGTCCCTTCCACCTCGGCTCTTTTTCGCCACGCCCTAAGTTAAGAAGCCTACTGGAAAACATCACCGCTAATTATCCGAACCCATGAGGAAGAAGGTCGACCAGCGTATCCGAACCCTCATCGAGAATGGTGTCAAGAACCGTCATAGATCAATTTTCGTTATCATTGGAGACAAGTCACGCGACCAGGCACTTCCCTGCCCTTTAAAATACAATCTTTCACCAAACTCTTATTCTTCTAATTACAATAAAACTGTTTTTTAAAACAGATTGTGAACCTGCATTACATGCTGAGCAAAGCTGTGGTGAAGTCGCGTCCGACTGTGCTTTGGTGCTACAAGGACAAGCTTGAACTTAGCAGGTTGCTGCATTATTTGTGTTACTGCATTTATATTAGTAGTAACATTTTATTTCAGGGAAAAATGCTTAATTTGATTGCAGAAAAGGCCGGAGCTTGCTATTTGTCCCCTTTAATTGTTTAGTTACTAGTGGTAGTGTGTTACTATTTTTTATCTGTGCAGCCACAAGAAGAAAAGGAGGAAGCAACTCAAAAAATTAATCCAGAGAGGGTTGGTAGATGAGGAGCGAGCAGACCCTTTTGAACTTTTTATTGAAACAGGTGGTGTGTCCTACTGCCTGTACAAGGATTCAGAAAGAATTCTTGGAAACACTTTTGGCATGTGTGTATTACAGGTATAGCCAGTAGATAAAATTGCATGACGTATTGATGTGAAAAACCTTTATCCATCTGTTATAGCTAATTGAAATATCTCGTGTTTAATCACTTATGATTACCTTTCTGGTTGTGTTACTCTAGGATTTTGAGGCTTTGACACCCAATCTTTTAGCAAGAACTATAGAAACAGTTGAAGGTGGTGGTTTGATTGTTTTGCTGCTTCGATCCTTGTCCTCATTGACAAGTTTATACACCATGGTCATGGTATGTACATGCCATAAATTGCAAGTTATATTTACTGTCTGGAATTTGTGTGGGAAACATGTAAAATGGCCATGCCATACTGGCATCTACACCTCCCCACACTTGTTCCTATTGCTCTTCCTTATAACTTTAAGCCTGATTCACTTGCTCAAATATATTGCTGTTAGGCGACATGCTTATTTTATTCAAATATGTAACTCAAAGATGTAACTCAAAGTAGATGTGAAAATGGAAAGAGAAATTAAATGATTTGTTTTGTTCCATTTGACCTTGGGCTATGTTCTTAATCTTAATATATACATGACATGTCTCTTATACATGGTATTCGTAATTATTTCAAATCCTTACATTTCGTCTCTACCCTCTTATCTTTTACCATTTATACACGCCATGGTAAAACACATTGGAGAAAATGACCCATAGAGGACTAAACACGGTGAATGTGCAAAATTAGGACCATGACATTTGCGCATCATCTGGTATGAGAAAATGTGGGCATGAATGCCAAAAGTGCCCTTATTTTAAAAAATCACATATACTTTTTACCAAACGAAACATTATCCTGAAATAAGAATTACATCATTTTAAATTTTAAAAGCTAATCCAATTGTCATATGAAGCAATAATGTCATCATAACAACAAAATGAATGTCATCTCAATGGACAAAAATGTCACATAGACTAGTAATAAAAATGTCATCTTGGTTCTCAATGTACAAAAATGTCATCTCAACTGTAGCATGTGAATTAACGTGAACAAGGGTGTAATAGATATTACACCTATGTGGCAAACTCTGAACTGGAGCATATCAATCCTCAAACAGGAATAAAATATAGATACTCCTATTATGACATTTTGGCTATGTTTTAGTTCTATATAGGAAAATTATATGCTTTTTTTTTGTCTACAACTGTATCATACCTAGTTTGTCTTATTGGGACTTTATACTGTCCTAACTCCTAACAATATGAGGCCTTGTTTCAATAAGAAAAAATTCTACTTTTGGTCCTATGAGTATTATGCCAGTCTCACATTAGGTCATTGTCTTTGTCTTCACCCAAATTTGGTACATGACCATTGTTCTTTGCCCACCCGTGATCCTTCTGGTTAAATTTCTGGTGCTTAAAGTCGCCTTAGAGCATGGTTTTCATGGCGTCACCTATGCGTCAAGCCGTCAACTATGCGTCCGGGCTATGCTATGTCAACTCACTTGAAGTGTCCCAGGCATTTTGAGGCGTCTATTAGGAGTCGTCTAGGCGCAGTATGATGCCAGATTTGCTGACCTGACCCAGAAATTTGAGATATTTGAACTCTTCAAGCCATTGCAGGTTGTCTCAACCAGATTTGCGGACTATGTCACTTTCATATATTCTTATACTCAAGATTAAACAAGGTGGTTTTACAATGTCAGTAAAATTTAAGCACTTGTACAATGAGCCAACAAGACAATTGAGTGAGAAAGGGGTAAGAGAGAGCCACCATGAATGACCAAGTAGAACAAAATAAAAGTTTTGATGCAACTGTAGCTGGTAGGTCGAAAGCTAGGGGAGTTACTGTGATGCTTCATTACTAAACTTGATAAAAGTATCTGTTACATGTTGTTGCTGGGTTTATTAAATAATATAGTAATGTACATCTCCTTTTCGTTATGCAAGTGCTTACATTTGGAATTCATGGTTGTTCTGTGAATGTGCAGGATGTTCATGAAAGATATCGTACAGAATCTCATTCTCAAACCTCTGGGCGCTTTAATGAACGCTTCTTACTTTCACTTGCATCATGTAAAGCATGTATTGTGATGGATGATGAACTAAACATCTTACCAATCTCATCGCATATGAAGTCAATTAGCCCAGTCCCTGCTCAAGAGGTAACCCTCTACCAATGAACCTTTACCCCTCTTGAATGTTGAAAAAGTACTAGTATATTTGTTTGGACATGTGACATGTCTTACCACGAATGTGAACTATGGTTGTCATCATTTGACTAACTATACAAAACACATTAGATGACTACAACAAAAGAGTATGCTCTTATTAAACTTTGGAATATATGAGATATCACAATCGTAGTTTATTTTTGGCATATACGATTCCATACTATTGTTTTTTTTTGTTGTGAAAGGACTCTGAGGGACTTTCAGAAGCAGAGCATGATTTGAAAAATTTGAAAGAACAATTAAATGATGACTTCCCTGTTGGTCCTTTGATCCAAAAGTGCTGTACTTTGGACCAGGTAAAGATTGTTTGCTTGATGATTTTATTTCGTTGATTTTGTAGTTAAAGTATATGATAAAAACCTTATCCTTGTCAAATTTAAAAGGGGAAAGCTGTCATAAACTTTCTTGATTCAATTTTGGACAAGTCACTTCGTAGTACAGTTGCATTGCTTGCTGCTCGTGGCCGTGGTAAGTCAGCTTCCCTTGGACTGGCAGTTGCAGGAGCTGTTGCAGCTGGGTAAGTTATTTCTGTACTTATGTAGAACATATATTTTCACTCTATTTTATGAACTCACCATTTCATCTATTCCCTATCAGTATCTTCATTTGACCTTATGATGGACATTTGCTTTAGGTATTCTAATATTTTTGTAACTGCACCAAGCCCAGAGAATTTAAAGACTCTGTTTGAGTTTATTTGCAAGGGATTTGATATGCTTCAATACAAGGTAATCATTCTTTTTTACTTTTGGTGAAATTAATGCGCTTGTTGAGAATGTAGTTGATGTAGATCACTAGATGTATTTCACCATGAAGTTTGTATGGTAACCCAGTTAAGGCCCTAGATGAGAATGAGGAAAACACTTACAAAGTTTTTCATTTGATCTTTTCACCTCTTTATTTCTCTCGAGAAGTTTGTAAGAAGAAGGGTATCTGGCATAAAATCTTGGCACTATGATCTTTTTGTATAATTATTTAATGTTAATTAATTTGAGATGATTAGTTGCTCCTATTAAAGCGGTGATGATAAAGATGCTTCATGTGTATTTGAACTATTAAGGGCCAAGGGGTCATGATGAAGATTTTTCACTTACCTCATGGAGTCTTACTGGAGATATTGTAGCAATGGATCTTACACAATTAACACATATTAATTTTGTGTCTAATATGGCTTGCTCAGCCCAATTAGTATTCAAGCTAGGAAACTACCTAACGCAGTGTAGGAATTTTAAGAAATGTGAGTACTTAATTTGGATGCTATTACTGTCATGGTTTAGAAAAGCAGTATTGAGGCTAACATCAAGGTGTGCTTAAACTAGGCATAGCAAAAATGCCCTGATAAAGTGATACCCCACTGTTGCAGAACAAAGAGGCTTATGCCTCTAATAGGTGAGGCCTCTAATAGGTGAGGCGTTGATGTGAAGCGTACACTTCAGGACTACTTTTAAGCTTAAGCCTAAATCATTTGCTGTTTTTTAAGTAAAATTAGAGCTGATATGGTAAAACCCATTCCCTGACCCATAACATTGACCATATAATCTTCTCCATTTCTCCTTTATTGTTCTCTGATCGGAAATATCCGGTTCTCCAAATTTATATCCATCTTCCGTAAGCATGGATGTTATTATATAGAGAATTTACCCAAAATAGGACTAAAAAGGTTTGAAAATTCCAAAATAGGATTGTCATGTTTTTATTCCCAAAATAGGACTAATTACTGCCATGTTTTGGCAGTATTTTCCAAACTTGGCAGTAATTACTCCTATTTTGGGAATAAAAAACATGACAGTCCTATTTTGGAATTTTCAAACTGTTTTAGTCCTATTTCGGGAACTTTCCCTATTATATATCCTGATTAATCTATTCAAGGAAAATATGCTCTCTCACAGTGACACAAATTATGTAAGGTACAGACAGTACCGCTTGTTACCTTCTGTTCATCGTTGTCTTGCTTATTTAAATTTAAATAATTAATGATTATGAAGTAATAGACATTAGTGGATGTCCAGTAGTGGACAGTAGATTTTCTGTCCATCCAGTAAACCTTGATTACTGCCTAGGTGGGTCTAACTAAATACAGAACTCCAGTGACTTTGCATATGAATTGTAGAAATGTTACATCCACCTCACATGGCTCATGTTGACCTCCTTAAAATTGTGATGTGCACTTCTTCAGTAAACATAGATGATGCGATGTAACTTACTCGTACTAAACAACAGAGAACATGACGTGCAGGAACACTTGGATTATGATGTTGTGAAAAGCACGAATCCTGAATTTAAAAAAGCTACTGTACGGATCAATATCTACAAACAGCATAGACAGACGATTCAGGTACACTAAATGAAAATCCTTAAGTAGGACTTTTATATATGAGATTTCACCTCATGGATACTCTATTATTTTAACAATTCATATTCTTTCTTGAAGCCTGTATACCCATATTCTCTTTATCTCTTATGCTCACTTTCCTCTTTCTCTTTTTGAGGTTATGTTTGATACTTATTATTATGATAGTACTAAATGTGTGTATACATTGAATGTTGACAAATGGTGACCATGGCGGCACTATGGCAGTGGCAGAAAAATAACAGACTATGGTGAATAATGACGGTATATGGCAGCACCATATAGTGAAACTTTGCCATCTGCCATCTCCGATCTGCCATTGGTAACACGGCATTGAATTATGTTTTGTAACGATTTTCAAATGCTTTGCTTTGATTTCTTTTAATGTCATTGAGGTGACAGTTACAATTGTGTCTATCATATTTAACATTCAATATGGAGGGGAACATATGCGTTATAAGTTTTTTTGGGTTTTATAGCAATGTCGTGTTGCTCTCTATTCACATATATGTGAAAGTGGCTACTTTTGTGAATTCTTTTGTTTCACTGTTGCTAGCAGTCCTTACTCTACACAATTGAAAGTGGCGATCTATCTTGATCAATGGCATACCCAGAACATTTACATAAAGAGGAAAAAGCTATTTACAAATGTTATTAAGTCTTGATACAAAATACATACAAGTGCTCGTTTGGTAGCTTCTTTTTTTGGATCGCAAGCTTTATGCGCGAATTAATTACCAAACACTAACTTATTAATGTCATGTGCTGGCCGCGCTGAATTGGTAAAAAATGAAACATGTGAGGTTTGGCGTATTTTTGACTGAATTGATCGAAGGAGACCATTTTAGTTTTTTACCCCTATAGGTGTATTGATTCATGTTAGCCGACCCCAAAAGCTTTTGGGACTAAGGCTTAGATGTTGTTGTATAGTTGTTTATTTATTTTTATTAAAAGGGCAGCCTGGTGCATGAAGGCATCCCTGCAAGGCGAGTCCAGGGAAGGGTCCCACCACTAAGGTGTTTTAGGGCTGCCTTTCTCTGTCATTTTTTTGAAAAGTGGCCGCTTGCAAGACTTGAACCCGTGACACCTCTCCATCACACAACTACACCTTGACCGGTGCACCAAGGCTCCCCTTCTTTTTTATTATTAAAATATATTTTAATTTTTTCATAACTCAGCTATTTAGACATTTCAGCCACAACTTTAATATTTCCATCATTTGCAATGGAGCCAAAGATTCATTATTTTTTGGCTTGAGAATATGATGGGATAAAGCGAAATGGCTCACTAAACTGTTTGCGCTTCTTTCTTATGAAGCAGCTGTCAGTCCATGCAATTTTGGACGCGATTTTCACTATGGGTCATCCGGAAACAGTCTCTCTGTGCTTTAGTACAGAGGTAAGACTGCGTACATCCGCCCCCCTTACCCCACCGTAGGTGGGAGCCTTTGCGGCACTGGGGTAAATGAAAATGATGAATGAGCCACAACTTTAATAATTTCAGTTGATTCAGCATAATCAACCAATTTTAACTTTACCAAACAGGCTTTAAGCATCACAAACTGAAAACCTTGTTAATGATATTAATAAGTTTTTAGAAATTAAACAATAACTCATCTATACTCCTTCATAATTTAAAAATAATATTCTTTCATTCAACATATCATAGCCCAAGTTCTTTCAAATTAATGTTTTATTGTGTTGGACGCTTTATCCATGAGCTAGCTAGATGAATCTCTCTCCACTCCATCTCTGCTATTAGATTCAAACAAAATATAAAGTCCAACAACAACAACATCCAAGCCTTAGTCCCAAAAGAGTTTGTGGTCGGCTAACATGAATTGACACATGAAATTGGAGCTAAAAAGACAAGAAAGATAGGAAAGATAGGAAAGATACAAAGACAAGGTAATATAAAATTTCAACATTTAGAAAAAAACTTAGTTATTTATCGATTTAATCTTCTAGTGCGGCACCTTGCATTACAGTATCACTTCACAATACTCTTGAGAAAACATACACCACACCCCACATGCCCTGCAACCCGTGGAGGGCATGGCTCTGGAAGTCCACATCTCATGGGTTGTAGTTTGGACCCCATATTATTTGACTATTTTTCTTGCATTGTAATACACAGCCTGTGGTTACAATTCTCATTTGTCCATCTCTATTTTCATATACCTCACCATTGTTTGAAACTGCAGTATATACAACCACAAGAACATGCAAAACTGTCACAAGTTGAGTTGCTGGTAATTGATGAAGCAGCAGCAATTCCATTGCCAGTTGTGAAGGCTTTGCTCGGTCCTTATCTCGTTTTCCTTTCTTCAACCGTCAATGGGTAAGAAAAGTTGTCCAACTAATTTTCCATCAAATATAGCTCCATACTATCGCGAAACCACTTTTTCTCTTATTCGATGTTTATCACTTATTTCTTTACGGGCTATAGAGCTTACTGCACTAAATTTACTCATATTCTGTTTTGTGTGTATTCTCCTTTAATAAAAGATATGAAGGAACAGGACGATCATTATCACTGAAATTGGTGAAGCAACTAGAGGAGCAAAACCATGTTTCATCTAGAAGTGCTGAAAGTTCCCTTTCAGGTCCATTAACTTTACCTATCAATCTTTATTAACTGTAGGTCATTGTGACTTTTCTGCACTTGATATACTACACATTTCCAAATTTGATCCTTATTTTGAATCTTGGCAGTCACGATGAGTTTACTATTATTTAACTACTGCAGAATTGCAAATTTAGGACTTCTTAGGTGATGTAGTTTTGTGTATTGTAGTTTTACTCTTCAGGCTTTATTTTTATTAAAAGTAAGTGTTTTTATCTTTAGCATTGCCGCGACTTTATCTTTCCATTTGTGCATGAAAATATCTATGCTTTGACTCTTTGAGTATTACCTCTATCAGTTTTTACTTCACTTCTTGTCCTCTTTATAATAATGCCTGTAAAATATTGTGTAAGCTTCTTTCTCTCATCATTTTAAAGATACATTGTATATTATGCCTTCAAACAATGGTCCAAATGTAGGTAGGCTTTTCAAGAAGATAGAATTGAATGAATCCATCAGATATGCTCCCGGAGATCCCATCGAGTCCTGGCTTAATTCTTTGCTTTGTCTGGATGTCACGAATTTCACCCCAAGTATCAGCGGGTAATTTGCTGCAACTGGAAACTTAGTTGGAACTAATTTATCATCTATTGACTCTTTTTATTTTATTTTATTTTATTTTATCAGGTTACCACCTCCTAGTGAATGCGATTTGTATTATGTAAATCGGGATACACTCTTCTCCTTCCACAAGGAGAGTGAGTTATTTTTGCAGGTAATGCTGTTATACATCATTCATTCATCTCAGAATCCCCACACAAGCAGAAATATTGTTGGCTTTAGCAGTTAAGCTGAATGCCATCATTGTATATTTAATTCTATACCTCTCACAAATCAAGCATACTCTGTTTAGTAATGTGTACTGGTACTTACTTAACTCTTTGTGCAGCGGATGATGGCTCTCTTTGTCGCTTCTCACTACAAAAATTCCCCTGATGATTTACAATTAATGGCTGATGCTCCTGCCCACCACTTGTTTGTCCTACTAGGTTTATCAGAAGAATCTTGATTAGCTATAACCTTTTGTTTGACTGATCTATTTCTAGGACTAACTCAAAATTTTAACAGGGCCTGTTGACGAATCAAAAAACCATCTCCCTGATATTCTGTGTGTGATCCAGGTTCATTCTTTGCTTTCCGGTCAAATATCTTGCAACTCCAAACTGGTTATTTATGTAGAAGATTAAAGAAATGTATTGGATTTGGCTGTAGGTGATATATGTTGCTTCCATGGTTTTATAATACATCCTCAAGTGTATTTGTTATTTGCTTTCCCTGTTTATGCTTTCTGGATGATGACATTCCTTGTCTATGTTCAGCACAAAAATTCAGCTAATAATGAGCTGAAATATCTCAAGGTTCAGCTATGATAAATATAGTCTGGTTTGGATGAAAGGGTTCCTATGAGTAGATTTATGGAAACCCATATGACTCCCATATGGAGTCATATGGGAGGGTGTGGCATCATCACTGCCACCCATTGTTTTAGCAGAATCCTCCACTAAAATAATGAGTGGTAGTGATGATGCCACACGGCCACACCACCCCATATGACTCCATAAGGTATGGCTCCATAAGGGAGTCATATGGGTCTCTTTAAATTTTTTGCCGTTCCTATTCAGACTTCTGATTCCCATTTTATCCCTTTATACGATGGAACAACAGAGGGTGTGAGGGATTATGGAGACAGGTGACAAGAGTGTGAAGCGGGATCTAGTTTCAGACAAGGTTTGAAATTGTGTGTTGCATAGTCGTGGCGTTTTAATAAAATGAAATTGCATATTGCGCAAGCCTCATTGCGCTATGAGGCCTAGCATATATATATATATATATATATGTATATATACACACACATACATACATTCATACATGCATATATATGTGAATATGTATATATATACATTATACACATGTGTTTGTGTGTGTGTGTATACACAATAACAGATAAACAACTAATTCATCAAAATTCATATTAAAAAAAATTATAATGAGGCCATAATTCTAGCAAGGTAATATGTTCAAAGTTCAAACCAGACTACCAGAGAAAAAGGAATTTTTTTGAACCGTTCATCAAAACAAAATTCCCAACATATTAAAATTTTAAGTTTATTAGATTGGCGACTGAAACTTGATTTTTCACTATCTAGTGGTTTGAAATAGGGATCATAACTGCAAAAAATACTAATTACAAAAAGCAAAAAGGTGAGCCGAGTGGGCCCAAATAATACCCTTACACCCTGACCTTCTATTGTGTACTCTTTCAAGTGCCTTATTGCATATGCAATGTTTTGTACGCCTCACATCAGTATTGCATATGGCACACTCCCAGCACCATATGGAATGCCTTTTTACACACTCCGAGCGCCATTGACGCAATTTTCACCATGGGTCATCTAGAAACAGTCTGTGCTTTAGTACAGGGGTAAGACTGCGTACATCCACCCCCCCCCCCCCCTCCTACCTCACCGTTGGTGGGAGCCTTTGGGGCACTGGGGTAATGACGATGATGATGATGAGTACAAGAATTAGCTGAGGTGCGCCATGAGGCACAATTGCATTACGCAATTACAAACAATGGTTTCAGAGAGATGGAGACGGTGATGGTGTGATGTGCGACATAGTGTCTTGATTTGCATCTTTTGTTGGAAGAGCAAGAATAGAACGTTTAGAAATTTGAACCAGTAGCTCAAAGTAAAGTTTAGAATATGAGAAGATGGGGGTCTATCCAAATTTGGGAGAAAATACAGTTGGAGATTTGTTTTTTGTGGTTGCCAAGTTTATGGTTGGATTCTGAATAGATGCAGCTTTTGGCTTGGGAATGTCCGTGTCTGGTGCTTTTACTGGTACTGGGTAGGAGCTTTGGAAGATTTGTCCATTTTTTTTAAATTAATGTGAATTAGTAGTGCCAGGAAAACTGAATGTGAATTGATTGCCAGATTCTTGGTTTTATTAGACATTTTAGCGATACAGTCACTAAAAGCTAACAATTATTGAAAAGTTCATAAAAGTATCTTTTCAGCCAGTTGTGCCAAACATACCCAACAACTACTGATCCTTGACATATAGTTTAAAATATTCACAAATAAAGGAAGCAAACAATTCGATAACCTAATTTGAGAGGTACGTAAGTACATGTATTTTCTTAGTAAAGGTCATTCCTCTTAACCTGGGTGGTAGATACCTAACATTCCCATTTTGATTGGCAATACATGTAATATTTATAGTAAGCGTCTTGGAAAAGCTTTAGTTTGAATGTCTGCTGTATGATTACATGATGTTAGCCACGCTAATAATCGGTAAACAGATTCAGTATTATTAACAAAGGAGATTGAGGAATTCTCAATACTCCAGGAAGATTACAGTAGAAAAACGAGAAGAACAGTCCAACCTAGGGAAAGAATGGGGAATTCTCTCTCTAGCCCAAAGCCCAGCCAATTCTAACTGAATACCACTATACCAGCCTGACAGAAACTTATTCCCTCCCGCACATATATCCTATAAACCAGCCAGCACATTACTGAGTCCCGCCCTTCTTACCCTTCCTCACATACACCTTATTAAAATATTTTTCACCCCTTGTGCTATATATCACGTGACAAGTAACATGTATAATTGTTTGGTACTTTGGTCAATCTTTTCCTTGACGAGGTACTGAGGAATTTCTTCATGCTCTGCTCTACTATGGTGAGCCAGGCTATTAGAGGTGTGGTTACTTTATCCAGTTTATGCTGGGCAGGATCAATTAACACCCACACCGATTGTCATATATAAACTGTTTCTAATTATTTTGTCCTCATGCAGTTTCTGTCTAGTATAAGACTTGTGCTATGAATCATAGTTTATTACTTCATCTGCAGGTCTCACTTGAGGGTCAGATTTCACGTGAATCCGTTATGAAAAGTTTAAATGCTGGGCGCCAACCATCTGGAGATCAAATACCATGGAAATTTTTTCAGCAGTTTAATGACACCGTTTTCCCTAGTCTTTCAGGTGCTCGCATTGTTCGCATTGCCACACATCCAACTGCAATGAAGGTAATGGTTGCACTACACTTTTAACCAATGTGTCTGATTTTGTACTTATTCAGAAAATGTTATTTTCTGTTGTTCAACTGGTCTGCCTAAACTGCCTGTCTTGTTGCAGCTTGGATATGGTTCTGCTGCTTCTGAACTGTTAACAAGGTAACTCATATTCTCTTCCCTTTTAAGGTTTTGCGAGCTAGTCAAGAACACTTGAGACCTGTTTGCTAATGGAAACTGTTTCCCACCTATCTGTTTGTGTTTCTAGTTCTCAGTTTCTAGTTTCTGTTTTCCTCTTTTCGATTTTTGTTTTCCTATTATCCATTTTCTGTTTTCTATTTACGTTTTCTAGTTTCTTCATTCTCTATTCCAACTTTTCTAATTTATAATTTTTTTACCAAGACACACACACACATAGTGTCGGGGTCACATTCAGAGGCGGCATTGAATGACAACGGTGATAGTGTTCGGCGGTGGTGTGTTGTTGGGAGATGGATGTAGCGGCTATAGGAGGCGACGGCATTGGTCATTAGCATTGGTAGTATTGGTTGCTACCGGTGGTGGTGGTTAGTGGTAGGGTTGCTTTCGTATATACTGAATTTTAAAATTCATACCATCAACACAATGAAAGTTATGAATTATGCAAATTTCGTAAAGATACCGTGCCAAATAATTTGCAGATATACAGATATACTGACAAATTTTGGTAAACAGACAGATCAGTCAAGAGATTCGGGTTAGGCGGAATGATGGTATATGGACAAGAAGTCTATATGTCGAATTTTGGTATACCAAAAATTCAGGCATGACATCGTAATATACCAAACTACAACTTTAATTTTTTTTACACCTCTAATCTTCCATCACTGGCCATGTAAGTCACCTTTGGTGATAGCACTTATCAGCTGTTACTCTTTCAACAGTTTCTATAGTTAATGGTAATAACTATGGTGGTACTCGAAGTGGTTGGGGTCATGAGAGATGAATGTTGGTAGGAGCGGGTTTGTTTTTGTGATGGGGGGGGGGGGTGAGGTTGTGGAGTCATTATCAATGGCGATGAGAGGCTACTTGCTGTAAGGATCATCATTGTTGGAATATGTGATAATCAAGTAGTTCTAGGTGAGTTTTTAGTTTATAAAAATGTTCTGTTTTGACAAAAAAAAAACGTTTTCTAGTTTTCTGAAAAATCTGTTTCATGTTTATGTAAACCGGAAAGCTGGTTTAGCAAACATGTTTTTGTTTTCTAAATTTGAAAAACAGAATTAGTTAATATATTTTTCGTTTTTTATTTTTCAGTTATCCAAAAAACCAGAAACCTTTTATGTTCTTAAATGACCCCTTATGCACATGTTTCATGTTTTCTTGGAAGAACCTTTATTTCGGATTCAGATGGCTATTCTTTTTCCTGTATATCTTGCTCCATTGCGCTTTTTGTGTGCGTCTGTGAACATGGAAACCATGCTTTTCCTGTTTTCCTATTCACTTGTTTCTGTGATGTAGTTTTCTTTAGACATCTTGAGTTTTTTTAGGTTTGACAGCTAGTTTGGATAAAATTGTACCATGATGATGAAAAAATATTCATGCAAAAAATGTAGTGGCAAAGTCATAACCTGGATAACTTTCTTGTTGCAACCTTCGCCGGAAAGACTAATGAGATATCATTTAAAAAAGGGGCACCTTATGGGGTTTCCCCACTCGCATGAAAGTATCATGAAATGACAATGGCTTAAGATAGCTAATATTAGGGGTGTCATTTGCCCGAGCTTGACTAAATAACACAAGCACAACATTATTTTTTGTTTGGATTGAAAGTCCATGTGATATGCTGATGTACCAGATATTTGAATCAAAACTACGTTTTCCGTCCTTTTCCTACTTCAAACAGTTTCTAGCACCTATTATACCCCACATCCAACAGGATTCCACCGAATAGAGTTGTTCATTGTGTTTCAAATTTTACATGAGTTTTGTCTAGAAATAGAGATGCTAGATATATGGGGTCTTGATGTTTAGAACATACTGCCTGCAGATACTTTGAGGGTCAGTTAACTCAGATTTGTGAACTCGATGATGTTGAAGATGTATTACAGAATCCATCAGTCAACGTAATTGAGGCTGCAGAAAAGGTTCATTTTTAGTTATTGCACTCTGCCATTATTATTTAACTATTTGATTTTGAAAATCCTTTATTTTTAGCTTGAGGTGATATATTTTGGAGGTTATATGCTCCAAAAAGTTAGAATCCGGGCCGAACATAAAAAAATATAAAGTTCTCTTCCTGAGGTAGATAAAAGAAAAGTATGATTTCTTGAAGATGCCATGGGCGGACCAAACAAGCACTTTAATAACCTATTATTTAAATACATTTTCTGATTCTTTCTTTTGCACTTAGTTTGCTACTGAAAAACTCGAATCCACCATTGCAGGTATCTCTACTGGAGGAAAATATAAAACCGAGGGTAGACCTTCCACCTTTACTTGTACCACTTCGTGAACGGAGGCCTGAGAAACTCCACTATATCGGAGTCTCCTTTGGCCTTACGTTGGACCTTTTCCGCTTCTGGAGAAAACAGAAATTCGGCCCATTCTTCATTGGCTATAGCCCAGTTAAGTATTTTTTACCGATTAATGTTAGTCAGGTTTTTATATTTTTATTGTAAATACTTTTTCTTATGGCCTTCTAAATTTGACTCACAATTGCTGTTGTAATACCCTATCATGATTCAGAATAGCGTGACTGGGGAGCACACGTGCATGGTCTTAAAGCCATTGAATGCTGATGATATTGAAGTTGATGAAAACCATGAGTGGGGCTTTTTTGGTCCTTTTTACCAAGGTTAACCAAAGTCACAAACTCACAATTATCCTTGTGTACTTTGGATTTTTACTGCATATCATTTCCTTTAACTGATGCAATTATACGTTTCTGTAAAATTTTCCTAAGATTTTAAGAAGAGATTTTCAAGGCTGCTCGATAAAAATTTCCGTTCTATGGACTACAAGCTTGCTATGAGGTTTGTCAATGTGTGTTTTTCTTTTAGTTGGCTGAATTCTTTTTTTAATATATGCTTATTATTGGATGGCTTGTGTTGCAGTGTATTGGATCCAAAGATCAATTTTGCGGATGCTGACTGTTCAGATGGATTTTTGAAATCAATTGATGGAATTTTTTCACCACATGATATGAAGAGGCTTGAAGCTTACACAAGCAATCTTGTAGATTTTCCATGGGTACAGCATCTTTTTTGAATACTTGAAATGTGTCAAAAATGTTTTTGAATACTTGAAATTGCTGAGGGTGAAACTGTGGTAGCACATTTTAGACATCACTATAGAGAAAGATGGAAATCAATGCTTTTATCCGTCACAGTTCAATGCTTTTATTAGTGTTATATGGTCCAGTGAATGTGTTTGGAGCGACTCTTTTCTCTCTCACACACAAACATAATGTGCTTCAGTACAACGGTGATGAGGCTGTGTACACCCGACCCCTTTACCCCACTGCAGGTGTGAGCCTTTGCGGCACTGGGGTAATGTTGTTGTACACATATATAATGTGCATATAACATGGGATTTTTCTAAATTCCAGTTTGAATGCTTTATGTGTCTTATACTCCGTATTACATTTTCTTGTTCTCATTGATGATGGAGATACATTTACTTGTTAATTTAATGGTTTCAGCTTTGTTTTCTTTTACAACAAAAAAATGAACCGAGTGATGTTGTGTATTCTGCAGATTATGGATTTGGTCTCAATACTTGCACACTTGTATTTCTCAGAGAAGCTGCCAGTTTCAATTTCATATGCCCAAGCTTCTGTTTTGCTTTGCATCGGGTTACAGGATAAAGATGTTTCTGAAATTGAGGTTGCATGGATCACCAGATACAAATTATGTACCTTGTTTACACTTCTATATACTGAGATTCCCTATTCACTACTTTCAGGTAGAAATGCATCTAGAAAGACAGCAAATTTTGTCTCTATTTATAAAAACAATGAAGAAGTTCTACAAGTACTTGTATGACCTTGCATCCAAGGAGATCGATTCAACTGTATCTCGCCTAAAAGAAATTAAGATGGAACCTCATGCTGTATCATTGGACGATGATCTCAACAACGCAGCAAAACAGGTCCGGGAGGAAATGAATGCCAAAGTGGATGATAGTTTATTGGACCCAGAACGACTTCAAGGGTATGCAATCATGGATAGAGAAGATGATTTCAAGAATGCCCTACAAAATGGAGGAAAGGTAATCCCAGGTGGTGTGATCAGTGTCAAGTCCAACAGAAGGAAGGTTGATAAAGGCTACAAGGGTGAGAAGAAGAGAAACAAGAATGACTTCTCATCCAAATCAAGCAAGAAGAGGAAAACTTGAACCCTAAAAGTTTTCAACTTTTGCGTTGTTTTGTAATTTTATATAATCATTTCCTTCTCAGTTCTGGGATTTAAAATGCCTGCTAGATGAACAATCCTAGTGTACGTTTGGATTGAAAAGCAAGAAACACCACCTGACTGTGAGTTGGGTTATCAATTTTGACTATTTCGAGGACACAATTATATCATCTATCTATTTTGACTATTTTGAGGTCACCATTATAGCATTTTTTATGTGCAGAACTCATCTCCAAGATTTTACAAGAGTAGATGTGAGGGTATACTATCATACGATTCGGGGTCAGGCTTTTTACTTGTTTGCACAAGTGAGGTTTAACTAGGCATGGACCCGGTTCGGGCCGCCCGGCCCGGGACCGGCCCGGCCCGCCACTGTGCGAGCCCGGAACCGGCCCGGTTCTCGGGTCCGGGTCCGGGTCGGGCCTAGGCCCGGTGGGGTGGGCGGGTCCGGGCTCGGGCCTTGTATTTGGCGAACCGGCCCGGCCGGGTCGGGCCCGGGCCCGGGCCGAATTGATTTTTTTTTAATTTTTTTTCTTTTTTTGGGGTTAGCCAAGTTGTGCTTGATGGTTAGGAGGGGTTTGGGGGTTTGGGGGGGTGTGGGGGTGAGTGGGGGGGTTAGGAAAGCAAAAAAAAAAAAAAAAAAAAAATTATAACCGAATCGGAGGCCCGGCCCGGACCGGACCCGGTGGCTACCCAGGCCGGTCCCGGGCCTTCCTTCCCAAAAAAAAAGCCCGGCCGGGCCCGGCCCGGCCCGGGTCCATGACTAGGTTTAACAGAACCAATTAGTTTGGTTGATTCAAATCGGGGGTGGGTATTTGGAAGTAGTCGTGTAACCGAATCTGCACTTTTGCTTAATGAATATCTGATGTCTGCATGAACAAGGGGTGGTTCTGGGCCAGTATGACCGGTATACGGTGACCACCATATACCGGCATACGGTGAGCATCGTATACCGGCATACGGTTTTAGGCTTTTTTGGAAGCTCCGCATGAAACATGTATTAAAATGATAGTGGGTCCTATTCTTTATTTATTTCTCTTATTGTTAAAAACTATAATAACTTTTTTATTTGTGATCTGGTTTTTATAAAATTTAGAGTTTTTTCCAAAAATAATGTTAAATAAAAAAATATTTCCCAAAATAAGGTTAAGTTAAAAGTATTTCCCAAAATACTGCTCCCATAACCCCAGTTAAAAGAACCGCCACTTGAAGTGGCGGCTTATGAGAACAAGTGAAGCACGCTGCAAGCCAAAGCAAGATACTTGATACATGCACAGTAATTAGGAGATAGGCCCCACAAAAATAAAAACCCCCTTTATATTTTAAAGTAATATAACTTTTTTATTTGTACTCTGATTATTACAAAAAATATATCAAAATTCATAACTTTTTATTATCTTTCATATGACACCAGTATTGAATATATACAAACGAAAAAATATTTTAACAATTTTTAAATGTTATATCTTTTTTATTTGTACTCCGATTGTTACAAAAAATATACTAAAATTTATAACTTTTTGCTATCTTTCATAAGCAACTAATTCTGAAAATACCAAAATTAAAAATCTATTTTAATAATTTGTGCTGTTTAGAATCGTTTTAGATAGATCGGGTCTGGTCTGTCTAAGTCTGGTCTAATCAGATCTGGGACAAACGTTTTAAATAGATCAGGTCTGGTATGATCAGATCAGATCTGGGAAGGAAAACGACCCAAAAGAAACATCCTAAAACTGTACAAGGAGTAAAACAAGAGTATGTGCAATTTTATTTAAGCGATTACTCCAAATAAATGTGTGCACTGTAAAAAACGATTCTAAAATGCACAAATTAATAAAATTTATTTTTAATTTTGGTATATTCAAAATTAGTGCCTTATGAAAGATAACAAAAAGTTTTGAATTTAAAAATATTTTTTGCAACAATCGGAGTACAAATAAAAAAGACATACTAGTTACATTTTAAAAAATGTTAAAATATTTTTTCGTTTGTATATATTCAATATTGGTGTCATATGAAAGATAATAAAAAGTTATGAATTTTGATATATTTTTTGTAATGATCAAACTACAAATAAAAAAGTTAAATCACTTTGAAATATAAATAGGTTTTTTATTTTTGTGGGGCCTATGTCCTGTTACTATGCGTTCATCACGTATGTTGCTTTGGCTTGCATTGTGCTTCAGTCGTTCTCATGAGCCGCCACTTCAAGTGGCGGTTCTTTTAACTAGGGTTCAAGGGAGCAGTATTTTGGGAAATACTTTTAACCTAACCTTATTTTGGGAAATATTTATTTGACATTATTTTTGGAAAAAACTCTAAAATTTATATCAATTTTTTTTATTTTTCATGATCTTTCAAATGAGACCAATATTGCCTATGTAATTTTAACATATTATCGAACTATTATATTAACCTTTGTAAAATATGTAATTTTACGTGTAGAAATATGTAACTCACGTCTAGTGGTGGACTGAACCGGGCCGGTTCGGGCCTCGGGCCTAGGCCCGGCCGGGCCTCGGTTCAGTAATAGCAGGCCCGAGCCCGAACCGGGGTAGGGCGGTCCCGGGTCCGGTTCCGGGCCGGACCGGGCCGGGCCGGGCCGGGCCGGTCGGGCCACCAAGTTTTTTTTTTTTCCTTTCTTCCCCCCCTCCCACCCCCCCACCCCCCCAAACCCCCCCAAACCAGCCTAAACAGATAGCCCAAGCCCAACAGCCCAAAAAAAAAGAAAAAAATTAAAAAAAAAAATAGATTTGGCCCGGGCCCGAACCGGCCGGGCCGGGCCGTCAAACCCATGAACCGAGCCCAGAACCGCCCCACCCCTGGGCCTCCAGCCCGAACCGGACCCGGACCCGGAAAACCGGGCCGGGCCGGGCCCGCACAGTAGCGGGTCGGACCGGTCCCGGGCCGGGCGGCCCGAACTGAGGCCATGCCTACTCACGTCCAGTCAGGCCAGATGCAACTCGTGTGTATAAATATGTAATTTTACGTGTAAAAATATGTAATTTTACGTCTAAAAATATGCAACTCGTGTTCAGACAGGTCAAATACAACTCATGTGTATAAATATGTAATTTTACGTGTAAAAATATGTAACTTTATGTGTAAAAATATGTAACTCGCGTCCAGGCAGGGCAAATGCAACTCGTGTGTATAAATATGTAACTTTACGTGTACAAATATGTAACTTTAAGTATGAAAATATGTAACTCACATGTATAAATACATGATAAAATAAATTTTTTATATACACAATTTTAAGATAAATTGTGATTTACACAATTAATTTTCTGTATTAACTTTAGTTCGATTTTCCTTATAATCCAATACTCATTAATATAATAGTTCGATGATTTCTTAAAATTACATAAGCAATATTGGTCTCATTTGAAAGATCATGAAAAATAAAAAATGTTGATATAAATTTTATAAAAATTGGATCAAAAACAAAAAAGTTATTACCATTTTTTAAAAACAAAAGGAATAAAAAATAAAGAAGTCCGTATACCAGTATAAGGTGCTCACCGTATACCGGTCATACGGTATAATTTGCGAAAAATGGAGCTCGGGACTGGGACCCCTATTCATAATTTGGGCCGATTCTGGTTGACCGACCAGTCTTGTCTCCATTTAGTAATGTATGCTAAATGTCTAGTCTCTGTATTTTATAACTGTTCAAGTCTGTGCTGGTCTGGGATTGGAAACAGTCCAAGTAAACAAGGATGGAGCCAGCGATTCATGAGTGGTGTCAACTTTAAAACTAAATAATACATCTATGACTTGATATTGAAAATATACTCCGTATTTATTGATAATTATACGTTTTTTAAAATTATTTGAGTCAATTTTCATATTTTAAAATAGAAAAAAATACATGATAAATGATGATATCAATTATCATCAGTAATAATACACTATTTAAGTAGTTATTTCATATCTCAACAATTCAAATATATAATAAGAATGATAGACACAAGGTCAGTTTATTTATCAATTTTGATCATTCAAATTATCAAAAGCTTGATTCAAATCAATCAAATAAAGCTTATTTGATAGTCAAATATAATGTTTTATAGGTACAATTGCTATTCTCTAGTCAAAAAATCAATATGCCCATTATTCTGTTTATGGCGCTAATCATAATTTTTTCCCAATTTTTAAATTTAAGAATCAACATTTTGAAAATGAGTAAAAGATATTAACCCATCACTAGATTTTATAACATGTAAATTTATTTGTTTGAATAAATATATTTAGACTATGTTTCAAAAATATTATTGGAATAAAACTTAGTGCCTCCGTCCCTCTAACATGGGGACATGAGGAGGTGGTGACTGGTGAGGTTATTACGAAAAGTGAGTTTGTAATATTGAATTGATAAAGTAAAAATAAAATATGAATGATTTAAAACTATACAAATTTTACTAAATTCGGTATGAGATAATCTTAGTAGGACAGACCGAAAAAAAGATGAGACACTCTTAGCGGGACGGAGGGAGTATTTACAAAAATATAACTAAAAATTACTATAGCTTATATAATGTCATCATCAGTGGCGTGTCCAGGATATTCAGCCAGTGGGGGCAAATTTACATTAACGGTATCACACATATTTAAAAAATAAATATTAATTAAAAGTTTGACAGTTGATTAAAAATAAAACAATTTTTTTATAAGAAACAAATGAAATATGTAATTATATGTTTATAACTAATTTAAGTTACAAATAAACAAGTGTGTTTTAATACTAAGTGCAAAAAGATGTGATTGAAATTACATATAATTTATTAGTTACATTAAAATAAATTATTTTAAAACTAATTTGGATATTAGGTTTAGACATTCTATTGTTTATTTAAATACAAAACCAGAAATATATAAGAAATGGATGAAATATGTAATTATAAGTGATTTAAGTTACAAATAAACATGTTTTAATATTAATCAAGTGTGAAAATATGTTATTGAAATTCCATATCATTTATTAGCTACATTAAAAAAATTAATTTGAATTTTATATTTGGATAAATTTAATTTAAACAGTTTCAAGAAAGCATAAAAATAAAACAAAGTGGAGTTTCCAAGGGGATTTGAACCCTTGACACTTAGGAAGAGTGCGTGCCACTCCATCAGCTTGGCTGCTGTGCTAAATTGGTCTAGTATTGTTTTAATGAATACTTATACTATGTATATTACAATGATATATGTATACAAATAAAATTTGAAATATATATATAATGGGGTTGGGTGGGGGTTGAGTGGGGGCAGCTGCCCCCCTGCCCCCATAGTAGATACGCCCCTGGTCATCATCACTTAAGTGTGAAAATTGAACATTAAGTTACTATCACTAGAATTACTATTGAAGTCACTACACTTAAAAGGACACATTAATGTAAATAATTTTTATTTTAGTCATAAATATATACTGATTTTATATATATTTATACTTTAACCTTCATTCCGTTTATATAAGTGTCAAATTATTTACCAGACGACCTCAGGGTCTCTTATTTAATCTCAAATCTGAAGATAAAAACCCGAAGAAAAAATCTAAATTTGGCCTGATAATTATTAACCCAACCTTATTTTCTTAATTATTTATTCAATTAGCATTAGTTCGGGAAAAACTCAAAATATTTTCTATTAATAAATGAATAAAAATAGTTAAAATATACATCAATACATGTACAGTAACTTCAACCAATGCAGTTTGATAAGTAATTTCAACCTTACTTGTTTTGATTATTACACAATAAGCACACAAAATCAAAAGTTTCGTGTTTGATAAAAAAGTTGGTTGATGAGACTGATAAGTCGGAAAAAAGAGTTCCCAAACGGGCTCCATATACTCTTCATTTTTTAAAAAAAAAAATTACATATGCAATATTGGTGTCAAATGAAATCTCATAAAAAATTATGAATTGTGATATATTTTTTATACAAAATAGAGTAAAAATAAAAAAGTTATAGTCATTTAAAGAAAAAATGGGTTTTATAATTGTGAGGGACCCATCTTGATTCCTACATTTGTGGCCTACTCCGTATGTTTAGAAAAGCCGTATGACCGTATGAGTTTGTTTAACCAAGGTAGCAGTACTATGGGAATTATTATTAACTCAACCTTAATTTGGTAAATATTTATTTAATTAACATTAATTTAGGAAAAAACTCTATAATGAAAGTAAATACTCCGTAATAAATAAAGTAATAAAAGAGCGAGTTGATGGTGATGAGAAATGGGTGAGGCCGTGAAGTAGAGCTCATCGCGTCATCACATACTTGTAGAGGGCATTTGTTAGGATGTGAGTTAATTACTTTACATGCAAAGAGTAGGGTGATAAAAGATTTACACAATTTGGCTTCATTATTTAATGTAAATTGTAGATCATTTTAAAAATATTTTGCATTGTACAATGTAAAATATTTGACATGGAGGGTGATAAATTACTTTGAATGCTTTTTAAAGCACTTAACTTCTTTGCATGCAACTTAAAAATAAAGCGCACATCTAGTTAGACGGTGTAATCTATTTTACATGCGACATGATAATTTTACATTCAATCATTTCACGTGTAAAAATTTAATGTGTAAACTATCAAACAAGCTCGTAGAGTTTTGAACATTGATGGAGATCGACTTCTCTCTTTTCCTGTGTTTAGCTAGCTATTTTGGTTTAGCGTCTAACAATGTCACTTCTTTTCTTGATTCATTTTGGTACGCTCTACATCTCTCTATGCGGGTGGACATGATCCAATTTCAAATTGATCCTGATTTGATTTATTTTTTTCCCAAAAAAATAATACTTTTTTTAAATGCTCCGTGTACCCAAGGACTTACAACTTGTGTACATATACAAGGCCTAAAAATTAACATCTTTTTATCAAAGCCTCCTCCTCTCTCTCTCTCTCTCCCTCTCTCTCTCTCTCTCTCTCTCTCTCTCGTCTCTCTTCATATTGTTCGCTTGATTTTTTGGCACTATTCACGAAGCTTTCTCGGAATAGTTTCTCTCTTCTTTGCTCGATGATGTGAGTTTTCTTACTCTTGAAATAAATGCGATAATATAACGCCAAGTGCAAGTATGTTTTCACAGGGATGACTGGAAAAGGGAATTAAGTGCTAAGTTTTTTGAAATAAAATAACTTAATTGTTATTTTTGATAAGGATACCAAGAACAATTTCAATCATATAGCATAAGACTGCAATCAGATGAGGCATAGAAATAGAAAATTCAAATCCATAATACTGAATCCTAATCCTGCAAAAATGCAATTTCTACCTACAGATTGATCGTTCCTGCTATGACTATAATAATTATCAAAGGAACAATTAACTTCCTGGTTTTGCCAGCCACTAGAAAGTAAGCAGCCCATACAATCTCATCTTCCTCAAACAGTGGCGGTTCACGAGGGGGCAATCCGCCTCAATATTAGTACAGAAGAAAATTATTAATTATATGATTAATTAATAATTATTAACATTTCAAATCCTATGATTAATTTTAGATCCAGTCATGATAAGTTATTATTGAAACAAGATTCCATGTCATTTAATTATGAATTAATTCCACTTTTGATCCTACAAGTTTTGTGTCAATTCCATTTTTAGTCCACGTCTTTCACTTTGTCCACTTTTGGTACTTGACTAATTTTTTTAACCGTTGTGGTCCTTTTCCAGCGATTTTAATCATCAGAAACAATGCCGGAAAGATCATATATGGGCAAAAATACAATAGCCATATACTCTTGTATCAAAAGTGGACAAAGTGAAAGATGTGAACTAAATGTGGAATTGACCTAAAACTCGTAGGACCAATAGTGGAATTTATTCTTTAATTATCTAATCTATGAGATTTGAGCTCATTTTGAGCTAAAATGAACATCCAAACATTATCACTAAAGTCATAATAAAATATTTTCAGGTGTGTAAGAAGTAAAGAAAAAAGCACGAAAAAGAAGAAAGGCAGCCGATTTTTACCAACATCGGCCGACTTTTGGTATCCACATCAGCATCAGCGTCCAAAGCTGAAGAAAAACCGTCTTGGTACATAAAAAACAAAAGCCACCCGACTTTCGTGAAAAGCGGCCGACTTTCTTCGCCGCAGAATAATCCAGATTAAACAAAACAAAAGCCGCCCGGCTTTTGGTAAAGAAGGGCCGCCGTTCGGCCCCTGGAGCGAAGATGCAATAATTTTAAAGGGCAGATGCCGCCCAGGTTTCGTCTGAAGTTGATTAAAACACCAACGGTCATCACAATCATTCGGAGAAAACACCAAACCCCATTAAGGAGCTTGTTTTCTTGTCAAAAATGGCCGTTGGAGACTCAATATTTAAGCATGTTGAAACCCTCTCACCATATTATTCCATATTCTACACAATTTACTTCCACTTTAGCATCTCAAGAGCAACCCATTGGTCTTGGGAGAAGTTCTTCAATTGGGGATTCCATTGTCCACCATAGCTTTGGAGTTGTGGTATTATTTTCCTATGTATTTGAAAGTATTTCATCATTTGAATACTTGTAATTCCATTATTAATTGTTCTAGCTAATTTTTCATAGCCAAGGTTAGGGATAAAACTTTATGCACTCTAGGTGTTTGATGTATGTTCTCAACCAAATTATTATGATCTTTCCTTTATATATGTATGTGTATGACTATGGTGTACAACGTATGATTATATCGTTGGGTTTATTTGAGCAATTAACGTTGAGTTATAAACCGTGCACTTAAGGGTTAGACATATTCTAATTGTGAATAGAAATATACCTCAATTGAATATGGTGGTTTTTATAATGTCCTAATCTTCAATGGGGTTAATTTTAGATGAGTGTGAATTGTGATGGGATTCACACGTAGAATTAATCACAATCTCGTTGCCGTAACAGAAGTTAGAATACTTTAGCGACATTCCACTCATAAGAATTGTGAAAAGAATATACATTCATCGCTATGAGTCTTTTAGGAGTAATCCCGAACCCTTGGTTGCTTTTACTATCACTTTAAAATCCAAAAATCTCCACTATTTTACTAAGTCTTTTACAAAAATCTATTCTCAACTTTGAATCATATAAACAAAGTTTCCTCGTGTTCGACTCGATGTTTTTACCGGTTTTTATTACTACATTGACACTTGTACACTTGCAAGTTTTAGCCGATCACGTTTCTGTTCATAAAAGCTTGTAAATCCCGGTTTAGAATTTTTACGACTTCTGAGATTCCTTGGATGGTTTTGATCTAGGAGTTCAATTTCAACTCGGATTGTATATTTGGATTTTTCGATTTGCCGAGAACAATACGAATTTCGATCTACTGATGGTTTTCAGATTCTCATTTGTTGTTTCTGAATTATTTTAAGTCGAAGTGCTTAAGCTTATATGATCTGAAATGATTATGCCGGTGGGTTGAACCGTACTTCCAGTTCTAGTAATCCCAGGATTTTTGCCTATTTTGCGCGTTTATGGCTTTCTCCCTTCTATTGTTTTTCCTTCCCTTCTCTGGCCTTCTGCGCTTCTTCCCTTCTATTGGTTTTTGTGCTTCTCTAGCCTTTTGCGTTTGTTCCAGGTTTTTAAGCCTCCGTGAGATAGCCTCTTGAATTTTTTGTGTTTGGTTTATCTCACGTAACGATCGTTACACGAAGCTAAGGGTATTTAAGATATCTGTGTTATTTTTATTTTTTATTATTTAATTTAGTGTTTGTGTTTAGTAATTTGAGAGCTGTAAATAAAAACTCCCTTGAATAAGTACAAGTGCACTTTACTGAAAACCATAGCAATTAATCTAAAATAAATTATAGATGCACTTTTATTCAAACTTTGAGTATCATCAACATTTCCATTGATTGCTCACACAATCATTCTTTTTGTAAATGCTTCAATCAATGTGTACATTACATAAAATCAATTAAGTATGCACTTCTCTTATTTAATGATGCACTTATTATTTTATTAGATGCACTTTTATGTGAAAATCAAGTTATATATGTACATAACTTGTGCATTCGGAATCATATAGTCGTCAAAATGTGCCAACACAAAACTCGGCCAAAATCGCCGTGGCATTTTATAAATTTATTTTATAGAAGTGCCCTACTGGCCTTTCAGATCGTAAAGACCTTCCTCGATCTGCCTTCCGGACTTTGATCGCTGAACAAACCAACCAGCCACAGTCGCTGCCGGAGGAGTTAGTTTCAGATTCAAGCTGCTGCTCGAAGTCCGCCGTTCCACCCGTCCTCGCGTTTGCAGTCTTGGTGATCACAATTCCATAAAACTCGAATGCATTTCAGCCCCCCCCGAAAACCAAGGTCCTCCATCGGAGCTTACTCGGAACCTTCTTACTGTAAGGAATCGATTGGTCAGTTTTTTTTCGTTTCTGTTGTCCTCAACGCCGCCTCACACGGTTTCTTTTAAAGTAACGTCGTCACAAGTGGTGGAGGAAATCCCGGCGACGTCTCCAGCGGAGGAAAGTTAGGGTACTTGATAAAGGGATCGTCAGAGATTTTGAGTTTTGATGAGTTTTTCTTCGTCTTTGTAGCTGTAGTTTTTTAGCAGGAGGCCATGTTTTGGAGGGAAAGGGAGAGGGAAAACAAAGAACAGAATGGAGGACCACCTTGTGGACAAGTCAGGGTTCTTGTTGTTGGAGATTCAGGTGCCAATGCTTGAAATTTACATTTTATGTCTCAAAATTGCGTCAATTAACGTCTTCTTAACTTGTTTCGTATTTAATGCCTGTACATTGCATTGTGACGGAGTATTTTTTCAATGGTTGGAATATATTAGTTGTGTGCACTTACTTGATTTTGAAATTGTGGGAGCTGAAAATGTGTCAATGAGTGATATATGCTCCTGCTCTGTAGTAGAGGCCCACTTGATCTCCAAAGTTGAGGTCCGTATTTAGGGAAGATCAGTATGCTGTGCAACTCATTATAACTTGGAAACCCACAAGTGCTGAATTAGTAGAATATACACTGTCCTTCTTTTAGTCTTAGTTTGCTGGGCCTGTTGATTAATGGCAATAACGTGGGGGCACACAACTTTGTTTAAGCTGTAAAGAAGTTGTACTTTCTTTTCTAGAGGCATTTGAGTTCATTGTGTCTCTTAAGTGTGTTTTCTGTTTGATGGTGCTGCTGGCAGATGAATATCAGATATTATAACAAAAGCATCTTTGGTTGAAGCACTTAAATCTATTGATACATAAACAAAATTAAGGTGTAATATAAGGTGGGTTTATTTTCCAATTGAGTAGGTTTCAGTAGATTCTGTAGCCATTTATCTGTTGTTTAGGACAAAACTCACTGTCTAAATATGGTGAAGCACAGAATACAAAATAAGGATTTTTTTCTTCTGGTATTAGTGATGGTGCTCACATGTAGTTGACATTGACACTTTCATGTTCTTTAACATCTCTTTCCTTGGACTGGAGTTTATTTTGTATTTTTTAAACCATGGCTGGTTTTTATATTGCCATCTTTTTGGTACAACCGTACAAGTGCTATTATGTTCAATAAATTATAAGTCTCCCCAGTCCTATATATTTATTTTTCTACGTCACCAAACATGTGATTCAAGAAAAAATATTGGGGGTGATAAATTAGTAAAATCTTTTAATGCATTGCCTTTATTGCCTTCATTAAAAGTCATCCTCTCATGTATGTTCCTATAGGAGAAAAGGCTAAACTGGAGAGGATTAATGGGTAAATGGGTGGGGGGGTCAATCTGCATAGATATCAGTATTTCACAATAGGCAAATATAATAGAACAAGGAAAATTGATCAACATAAACAAATGAATAGGAAAAGAAGGATTACTTATATAGAAAGAGTGAACTGTATGAGAAATGATTAGTAGTCAAAGTATTTTACTTTCTATCCTGACAAAAGCTTAGTGGCATACAATCACGGCATCATTGTAGCTGAAAACTTACAAATTTCATGAGTAGCTGAAAACTTACAAATTTCATGAGTAGCTGAAGGAAAGATTCAATTTCGTAAACCCTGAACCCCCAGAAGAAGAATTTTCTATCAATGTGTGTGACCTCATGGACTTTTGCAGTTGTCATTGAAGCATGAATGTCGGCAATCGTAATTCGTAACCTGCTCAAACTGTTATTCTACTCATCATTGTTTGCTTGAACTCTAGCTACTGTCTATGAAATCAATGGAGACTTTTGTTTATATAATTATATGTAGCTCAGACTTGATGGAGTTTTATGTATCATATCTGTAATACATTCACAGATTTGAATTTGGTAATTAATCGCATATACCCTGAAGCACATTAATGCTTTTCAGGCAACTACTGTGTCTTTGCTATTGACCTTTACTTTGAAAATATTTTTGTATAGGTGTGGGAAAGACCTCTCTTGTTAATCTGATTATCAAAGGCTCTTCCATTACCCACCCTTCTCAAACAATTGGTTGTTCAGTAAGCGTGAAGGTAAGATTTGGATCTGGTGGGGCTCTAGTTGTAGTATCAGCTTAGGGGAGCTGCATGCTATTTCATTTAATCTATTTATATGTACTCCTTGTAGCACATTACTTATGGGAATCCTGGTAGCACTTCCAGTAGCATCCAAACTGACAGCGAAAGAGACTTTTTTGTGGAGCTTTGGGATGTATGTGGACATGAGCGATACAAAGATTGTCGCTCGCTATTCTACTCTCAGATTAATGGTGAGCAATTAACCTTTTCCCCATGTTTTCTTAACAAAAATAAGCATGAAAATGCAATGAAATGATTTGGAAAAATAACTTTCGGTTATACATTTTGAATGCTATCCAAATGGAACCTGAACTAAATTCATTAGTATGTTGAAAGCACTCCAAGCCAAACTTTTTTGGCATAACTTGTTTCTTTTCCTTTTAATTAGAACTGTTGGCAAAAGAAGCATACGCAATAAAGTGGTTATTCATTGAAAGCATTTTATAAAATTCAACTGAGATGAATATATATGATTTAATTTGTGTCTCCTGATTAAATTTCTAGTTTAGGTGTTATTTTTGTGTATGATCTCTCCCAAAGAAGGACAAAATCAAGTTTGCAAAAGTGGGCTGTAGAGATAGCTGCCACAGGAACATTCTCGGCTCCACTAGCTTCTGGAGGCCCTGGAGGCCTTCCTGTTCCTTACATTGTCATTGCCAATAAAGCAGATATTGCATCAAATGAGGGATCTAGAGGGAGCAGTGGTAACCTTGTTGATGTAGCTCGTCAGTGGGTTGAGAAGCAGGGTCTTCTTCCATCAAGTGAAGAACTTCCCTTGACTGAAAGTTTCCCTGGGAATGGAGGCATTTTTGCGGTTTTTTCTTGACTTTCTCTCTTATATTGTTTTTAACTTCTAATGTTTTGATATTCAATATCTCAGGTTTATTTAGCAATTTAGTTCATTCTTGTAATCAAGTAGCTCCTTTCTGGTCAAAAGTCATAATCCATTATTCATGTAAAAAGAATTGGCTTATGAGCTCACCAAAAGGAAAAGAAAGAAACCGCTTAAAATACAAAATAATCAAGTATTTTCTTTTTTCTTCTATAAAGTTTCGTATTACAGCTTAGACAAACATTTCCATGTCAGCAAAAGAGTTTTGCAGTTATTTTCATCTACTTAAGATATGGGTACCAAATGTCAAAAATAGTTGTTGTGCTACAACCTAACACCATGTGAAGCATGAATCTTTTTTACAATATTCTGTATCTTGTTGGTTAATGGTTAACCATCAAAATGGATCTTTGTTAATACTGGGTGGGATAATTGGGAGGTCAAAAGGATTGATTCCATGTTTGTCGGGATTGAAGTGCCACTGAAGAGAACGGGTGGAAGAGAAATTGATATAAATGCATAGATTTTTAAAAAAATCACAAGTTCCTGAAAATGGTCACCATTCATTTCTTCTCTTTAATGTCTAGAAATAGAAATGCAGGGATATTTTTACTTCTCTTTAATCCTTCAATCCCGTTAAGTAGCTAGAAAGAAGTAAATTTTTTTAATTTATTCTCCATGTTACTTGTCAAACCATTATATGACTTCAATCCATTTTCACTCTTTCTCTTCTACTTATGTTTCACCTCTGTCTCTTCATTTCTTTTCTCACCTATCCTCACTCCCTCTTTTTTCTCCCTCCCCTAAAAGTATCCTCAATTTGGGTCATAAATAATTCTCGAAGTAGATCATATCTGATTTCTTGGTTACCTTTATGTGTCACACACACTATTCCTTATCCAAGTGCTTGTGTCTGACTTTGATTGAAACATGTATACTGTTATGAACTGAGCAGGCTGCTAAAGAAGCAAGATATGACAAGGAAGGTTTGCAGAAGTTTTTTCGCATGGTCTGTATATTTTTCTTCCCTTGTACATGTACACACTCCTGTTTTTAAAAAAACTTCCTACCCTGACCTCCACGTTGTTTAGGGAAATCTGACTTTTTCTTTGACTTCCAAAAATGCCCTTTTTATTGACGGTAAGATTTGCTCAGGGGCGTTGCCGTGGGGGACAAGGAAGTAAAGGTGAAGATAATATTTAGGATGAAAGGAAAAGATAATTATGACATAGTAGAATGTTGAATTTATAGTGTGGTTGAATGATTGTAAAAAGGGTTGATTATATTGTATGAAATCACCCCCATAATTTTTTGGATACACCGATGGATTTATTGCACAGTGTTCTCTTTTGACGCTTGTCCATTTACTACTGTTTGAGGGTAGTGGATTAATTTGATATGATTTTTTTACCAAATAGTGAAAGAGGAAGCAGAAGCAGAAGTTGGAGTGTTTGAGTGAAAGTGCAGAAGTACTTATGGTGCTCTAATTTACTCCTAAATCAGTTTTTTTAGAAGCTGGGGGAGACCAGCTTCTGAAAACTGATTCTGCTTCTGCTTTAAAAAAGAAGTAGAAGCAGAATTAGTTCCAAACACCCCCTAAATAGGGATGGAGGGAGTACATGATCAAATGACATTATTTCTCAGTATTGCCATATTAACTAACATATCCTATTATCTGGAACTGGTCCCAGTTGATCAGAAGGAGATACTTTTCGGATGACTTGCCGGGCAGTGCTTGGACCACCCTAGTTGACAAACCATTGCAGCGGGGTGAAATATCTAGTGAAGAGGATAACCCCTACAAGAATCCAAGTTCAAGGTGCAATATTTACTTCTGTCCCGAAAAAACAAAGAAAACTTGAAAAACTCAGGATGATAATATTGAACATGCCCCTTGCCCACATATTTGATTTATGTCTTCTTTCATGTATAGTACTTAGATACTAAATATTAATATTAATATTAATATTAATATTAATAGTACTTTGGCTTCTCCTTGGTTACAGTTTGACAGGTGACCACCCTTATCATAAATACAACAGTGCAGCACTCCCTCCTCTTCCAGCGCAACATAATCTCCCACCACCTCCCACGCTTTATCCTCAACAGCCAATGTCGACTCCCGACAATAATAATTACAATTACCTCCACGCCCCCCTGAGATTTGGCTCCCAAGAATTTGGCAACAGTACTAGTCGATATAAGCGTACAGACATTAATGTTTGATGATCTTCATTTTTTTATGTTGTTATCATCCATTATCATCCACAGAGTGAGTACATCTTCAATTCGAACTCCAGGCTAATACATATTATTCAGGCAAGCAGCCTTGATTTCTCAAGTGTTATTTTGATATATTTTTTGTTTAAAATGCACACCCTTAGTGATTTGGCTTGACTCGTGGATGACTTTCTCTTTTCCCGCCTGTAAAAAAGTGCGATATGGTCCAGGCAGTAAATACACTTCACTCCCACTGTCTTCTCCTCGTAGTTTTCATCAGAAATTCTACTTTTTTGTGGCATTGGAACTTTGTACTCTTATGCTTTTCTTTATTGGCGACATTATATATTTTTTAATCTGGTGACATTCATTGTGCTTGCAGTTGACATAACTTTTTTTGGTCTTGAAGTTTATTTATTAAAATTGTAACATATTTGATTTTTGTACCGTCTAATTTATCTAGTCCGGTTTCAGTTCCTGGACCAACAGATTCCCCAACTAATAACCGGTACTGACTATGCCGGTTCTGGTCCGGTTCCTAGCGTGACATTTCAGTACTGACTAGTGACTATGACGTACTGACTATGCTTGTTAGTCGACATCTACTACTCGACCGATCACTCTTTGGCTGAACTTGCTTGCTCATTTGGGAATTGGGATCGAATGGTCATAATTTATCTTGAGGTTATTCCGATCAATCCCTTACAATTCAGGCTCGATTGGGTTAACTCAACCCCTATATAATTTATTATAACGGATAACTAAGGATAGACCTAGTACGATTTTTGGAGCCACACCGAAATTAGATGGGTGGATTGGTGGTTCATTTATTCGATTTTGGACTATAATCTAGTAATTAGTAATTCTAGTTCCTCCAAAATTGGATCAGGTTGATTCCGTTTTCCTAATTAAAAAAGTTAAATACACAAAATTAGCACAGAACTGAACCGGAACTGGTCGATGACAAATTACAATGCTCGTGGCCATAAGAAACCATTTAGTAATACATTTTGGTACTTAGTTGCTCCAGCAGTCCAGCTCACGGCCATGAGAAAGCATGCCCGGCAAAAGATTACTTCATCGGTAATTTTTTGTGATATTTGAGTGTTTCTTATAACATAAATTATCCTAAAAAGGAGTAAAGACAATGTGATTTTTCAGGAGTAAAACATGTTTTTATTAAATGTGAGTATTTACTTTCATTCTTGGAAAATAGCATATACTAATTCTGGCACTAACAATGTCACATTAATGTCAAGTAATTAATGCGAGTATGATTTCAAGATTACAATAATTTACTTATATTTAGGGCCGGAGAATGTACTACGGAAAAGTACTTCATTTTTATTCTTATTTGAGAAGTGTTTCAACTCTTATAATTATATTAATATATGGAGGTATATTTGGATTTGATGTTGCTTCTGCTTTTTTTTAAAAGCAGAAGTAGAATCAAAATCAGTTTGCAGAAGATGATCTCTTCTAGCTTCTAAAAAACTGCTATTAATAGCAATTTGATTGACTCAGAAGTACTCTTGAACTTAAGTCAAACACTCCAATATCTGCTTCTTCTCTCCGAAGGAGCAGAAGCAATTTTAAGAAGCAGATCCAAACACTCCTTATATCTCAATTTTTGGTTTGAAGTACTGGTGGAACCGTCCAAAACGTGAAACGTATATATATATATATGCATCAGCAGAGCTTGAAGGTGTTATATATCATGAAGCTTGTGAGTTTGTTGTGAAGATGATGGAGATGCTTGTATGTATGTATGTATGTATGTATGTATGTATGTATGACGAAAGGTTTAGGTCTGAATTGGATCGATGGATACCAATTAAACGCCGCATGCAGAAGTGGCGACGAATGCGCGGGTGAGAGAATGAATTGAATGATAGCTAGCATGCAACAAATAAATAAATGTTTGAAGGAACTGAGCAGTAGCAGATAGGAAGGAGGTTTTGAACCAACCACCACCAATATATCTAATTTAATGCATGCAAAGACTTACTTTCCGATCCAATTACACCGCTAGCGAGGTCTCTCAATGGTTTGAATTCTGACCATACTTTGCGACTATTAACATAAATTAATACGTCTCCCTAAAATTGTGACAAAGGGGGCTGATGTAATTAATTAATAAGAAAGATGGAACTGTAGATTGTAATTAAGTTATATTAAAACTTTAGAATAATATAATGATACTACTCCCTATTTAATTAATCAATGGCGGAAGTATATTTGATTAATTCAGTGGTCAACCAAAAAGAGTGACACAATGTCAACCATTGAAACGTATGTGAAGGGCACAAATTGAATATGAATTAAAATACAAGCGGAATGCTGACCATTGTCTTAATTGTTACTCCGTAGTTTTAAATCATTACTACGGAGTATATTTCACCATAATATTTTTTTTTGGTAAAAATTTTACCATAATATATATCCATCTCTATTTAAAAATTCACATAGATTATTGGCTAAAATGGAAACTATTTATCTCAATAAAAAAATTGAAATTTCTCAAAATAGAAATAAAAGCATAAATAGGGGTACATGTTTTTCCTAAATAGAAGGATAGCACTCTGACACTGTCCAGTAGGATAATCTTTTAAGAGGTGCAATAGGTGTTTGGCATCAGGGCTCACTTGTATACATTTTTTGAAAAATTTGTATATAGTAGTAGTTATAAGCTGATTTTTCTAGATGTTCCATATTATTCAAGATTCCAATAGTTGTCTCACTTTTAGATGGTTACTTTAAACATTACTCTCTGGATGCTCGGGCGATGGGTAAGAAGTTGACATCATCATCTCCTTCCTTCTATATAAATATATGGTTTGAAACATATAATTGATTCATGCATCTAGCAGCTCAGATCGGTCGAGAACAGAAAAGATATACTATACTAACATAGATGCATGCAATGGGAGAAGTATTAGCGATAGGGTACATGGAAATACTCATAGCGGTGGCGTGTTTTTTCTGGTTTTGCTACATATGGAGGGAAGACAGCAAGGGGCTTCCTCGGAGCTGCCCGGTTCTGGGCATGCTGCCCGGCACTCTCTACTACATCAACCAGATCCACCAGAGGGTCACCATGACCATGCGGCGGTCCGGCGGCACATTCCTCTACAAGGGGCCGTGGCTGGCCAACATGGACATCCTCGCCACCGTCGACCCCGCCAACGTCCACTACGTCATGAGCGCCAACTTCCTCAACTTCCCCAAAGGCCCCAAGTTCCGAGAGATGTTCGACGTCTTGGGCGACGGCATCTTCAACGCCGACTTGGACATGTGGCGGGTCCAGAGGAAGATCGCCCGGGGCCTCATCACCCACATCCGCTTCCACCGCTTCCTCCTCCGCACCGGCAAGGACAAGGTCGAGACCGGCCTCATCAAGGTCCTCCAGCACGTCTCCGACCGGGGTTCGGTGCTCGATTTGCAAGACCTCTTTCAGCGCCTCACCTTCGACACCAGCTGCATCCTCTTCACCGGATACGATCCCGGCTGCGTCTCCGTCGACTTCCCCGAGGTTCCATTCTCAAAGGCGATGGACGATGCCGAGGAAGCCATTCTCGTTCGCCATATCATGCCGGAGTTCATATGGAAGCTCCAGCGATGGGTCGGAGTCGGCTCGGAGAAGAAGCTTAGCCTTGCCTCGAAGACGTTGGATGACATCATCGGACAATACATCGCTATGAAGAAAGAAGAACTTGTGACGACGATGCATAAGAAAGCCGACAAAAAGGAGGAGGAGGAGGAGGAAGAGGAAAAGGGGTGTGATCTCCTCACCTCTTACTTGAGAGAGAGTATTACTATTGGTGATGATATTGATACCAATATGATGGGTATAAGGTTAGACGACGACAAGTTCTTGAGAGACATGGTGATGAACCTCATGATTGCGGGCCGAGACACGACCAGCTCTGCCCTCACTTGGTTCATATGGTTGGTTTCCACTCACCCCCATATCGAGTCGAAAATAAGAGACGAGCTCAAAACCCTAATAGTCCCAAAAGAGGACCGCGAGAAATGGAGGGTTTTCAAGCCCGAAGAGTTGAAAACCCTAGTCTATCTCCACGCCGCATTGTGTGAGTCTTTGAGGTTGTACCCACCGGTTCCTTTCCAGCACAAGGAACCGATCGAGGTGGACACTCTTCCGAGTGGCCACCTCGTCCACCCGAAGATGAAAATCATGTTTTCTCTGTATGCGATGGGGAGGATGGAGACGATATGGGGAAAGGACGCGTCGGAGTTCAAGCCAGAGAGATGGATAACTGAGCGAGGGACGGTGAAGCATGAGCCTTCATACAAGTTCTTGGCATTCAATGCAGGGCCAAGGACTTGTTTGGGAAAAGAAGTGGCTTTCATTCAAATGAAGTCAGTGGCTGCTTCTATCATACATAATTTCCAGGTTAGGGTTGTGGATGGGCACCCTGTGGAGCCAAACACTTCTATTATTCTCTACATGAAACATGGGTTCAAGGTTAGAGTTCAAAGGATATCAAAGTAAATATATTATTTAATTAATGCTAGCTCGATTTTAAATCATCATATCAACCCCGGCCTTCTATCTTTTATACTTAAGATACAGCTTAATTAGCATTAATACAATATATATGTATACTTGCACCTGCATCCAAAAGGAAGTGAATCGATCTGTGTGTACAATATCGATCTATAAGTTCCATATATTTCTTCATTTCTCCTAGTTCTTAAATTAAATCAAAAGCTGTTGAAGTTGACTTTTTTAGCTTAGTCTATATAGATACGATTCTGCGGCAGTTATTTGTGTGTGGTCAAATGGTCAATGAATAGATTGGTACTATACACCATATTTTAATTTGATATCGTACGTAGTTCTCACCATTTAGTTATTGTTTAGATTTTTTAGCCATTCTTGCCATCTGGCAAATCCTGTCATCTTGACAAAATTGTTTGCAAGTTAAACATTATTACGTATTTTAAAATTTTTCAATAAACAATACTCGGTATAAGCTTTAAAAGTACAAAAAACTGCAAAGTGAAAATAGAGAATTGCTATTTATTTCTTGGCATTCCATAATTAACTGTACATAGATTTTTTATGCTTACGTTATTCTAAGAACACCTATTACTTCCGTTCCAAATTGTTTTGCAAAGTCAATATTAATTTGTAAATCAATGTTAAAGTTAAATCATCCCTCTTGATAACAAATTCAATTTTAATAATCAAAATCTACATATTCGGAAACCACATTAAAATGGTTATAAAGCTGCAAAAATCAATTAAAATGATTAAGTGAATAAAATGGGTATGATTAACCAAAAGGGTCAATTTTAGCTGTTTATTTGGGTGTTTTTCGATCACGTTGAATGCGCTTATATTTTCACATATATATATTTGAGTTGAGCAGCTCATTAATTAAGTGCACTTGAACGAATTGAAGGCGCGCATGGAAAGAAACGTTTGGATATTTGCATAGTCAATGGACCTTCAAATCCTCCAATGGAAAAAGTTAGAACAGAGAGTCAGAGACTGTAGCCTCCCTTAATTGTCACGACTCACGAGAGCCATTAAATACACGAAAGTATATATTAGATCAAATCATAAAATGCAAAATTTCAAATTAAACCAATCCATATATATATATATGCTCACTAGTCACTACCCGATCGAGAGAGACCCTAGCTCGTTACCGATTGATGTTGGGTTCATTCAAGTTATTTATGGACGCGGAAAAATAATGTATGTTCACAAACATTAATTTGGTCGAGAGAGACCCTAGCTCGTTACCGATTGATGTTGGGTTCATTCAAGTTATTTATGGACGCGGAAAAATAATGTATGTTCACAAACATTAATTTACGCATCACTCACATTGTTTTACACGCAAATATGTATTTCAGTAGAGATGTCAATACATGGTTGCACAAAACCAATGTCTATTGGTGCAAAAACATTAGTTGTCTGTGTCCTAAATTTACAGATTATGTTAGAAAATAGAAGAGGTTGTTGGTGTATGAATATGTTAAATGATTTTAGTGAGCTGTAGTGTAGAGGAGATGTTTTAGAGTAGAGTTCTTGTCTCTAGAAAAGAAGTATTGTATTGATATTGCTTGGATTTTCTTAGTGAGCAAATGAGTACAATGAGTCCTACTTATAGGAGCTAGAGGACCATTCTAGATCCTTATTAAATGCTAGGAATCTAGAGTTTTCTACAACTATGACTAATTACTCTAGATTTTGTATAAGAATTCTCTAGTGGAGAATTCTCTAGAATACTTGTAGTTGTAGTTCTCTAGAACATCTCAATCTTTTCTACCTAGAATATTCTAGATAAATGCATCATTATTTAATACTCCTCCTTGATGCATTTGTCGGTGCCTCCAAGCATTCTTCATAGAAACTGGAACCTGTCTCTTGGCAGAGCCTTCGTGAAAATATCTTCCAATTGTTCTCATGTTGGGCAGTACCTCATCTCAATATGCCCCTTTGCTTGGACATCTCTCAAGAAGTGATACTTGATATCGATGTGCTTAGCGCGATTGTGCTGAACTGGATTTTTAGCCATCACAATAGCTGACTTGTTGTCGCAAAATATCTCTGTCGCAAAACTTTGCAATTCTCCCATGTCTTCTAATATTCTTTTTAGCCATATAGCTTGGCACGCTGCTCCGGCTGCTGCAACATACTCAGCTTCTGCTGATGACAGTGCAATTAAATCTTGCTTCTTTGATCCCCATGAGAAAATTCCCGAACCAAGTTTAAATGTGTAATCGGAGGTGCTTTTCATGTCATCTTGAGATCCGGCCTAATCACTATCGATGTATCCAGTTAGTCATGAATCGGGGCTTGTTTTGTACAAAATACCATAGCTAATTGTCCCTTGTAGGTACCTAAGGAGTCTCTTTGCCGCTCCATAGTGAGTCTCAGTTAGACTTTCCATGAATCTCGAGAGCAAGCTTGTAGCATACATTATGTCTGGCCTCGTAGCTGTTAAGTAGAGTAGATTCTCAATCAAACTCCAGTAATTGGTAGCATCTGTTGGCTTTGACCCATCTTCTTTCTTTAATTTCTCATTAGGAACCAACAGAGTAAAGACGGCTTTGCAGTCTTGCAATTTAAACTTCTTTAGCATGTCTTTAATATACTTTTCTTGAGATAAGAAGATGTCTTCTTCTTCTTGACTTATCTCCATGCCAAGGAAGTAGTGCATTAATCCCAAGTCACTCATCTCAAAGGTGTTCATCATGTCTCTCTTAAATTCTTCGATAAATTTTGAATTATTTCCTGTGACAATTAAGTCATTAACATATAGAGAGACTATGAGAATGTCAGATTTACCTTGGGACATGATGTATAGTGTAGCCTTGTTCTTACTCCTCCTGAACCATTGACGGGTAAAGTATCCATCAATCTTGTTATACCAGGCTCGTGGAGCTTGTTTGAGCCCGTAGAGCGCTTTCTTTAGATGAAAAACTTTTTCTTCTTCTTTGATGAATCCTTCCGGTTGCTCCACATACACTTCTTCTTTTAGTTCTCCATTTAGAAAGGCTGACTTGACGTCTAGCTGATAAATTTTCCATTCCTTCTGAGCTGCATGAGCTATGAGTGTTCTTATGGTGTCCATCCGGGCAACTAGAGCAAAAGTCTCTGTGTAGTCAACTCCCAGTATTTGAGCATAACCTTTTGCAACCAGTCTTGCCTTATGCTTCTGAATTGAGCCATCGGGGTTCAGCTTTGTTTTGTACACCATTTGACTCTAATAACCTCCTTGTTATGTGGAGGATCTACCATATCCCAAGTATCATTCTTTTCTATCATTTTGATCTCCTCCATTGCTTTAATCCAAACTTTTTCTTTGGAGGCTTCAGTGTAGCTATGTGGCTCCAAGGAAATAAAGTTGCATGTTTCATAGATATCAGTAGACTCACATAGGTCTGCTAGAGTTCTTACCCGCAGGGGTGGAGATTATCGCGAGGAGTCATGCCCGTTTGATGTATTGGCTTCGGAATAGGATCTTGGAGTAGATGTGGGGATCTGTTGATCGTGATCTTCCTCTTCTGGAATTTCCTCTACTTGGGTAGTAGTTGTCTTTCTTTCAACTCTTTCGGTCTCCCAATTCCAAGAGGCTTGCTCGTCAAACTCCACATCTTGACTCGTGACCAGCTTCTTAGTCTCAAGATTGTAGATTCTATATCCCTTGGATTTGGAGCTATAGCCGAGGAAGATGCCCTTCTCTGCTTTATCTTCTAATTTGTGCCTTTTTACGGATGGGACGTGGATGTAGCATAAGCTTCCGAACACCTTCAAATGTTTGCCTGAAGGTTTTTGTCCCGACCATGCCTCAATAGGTGTCTTGTTTAGAACGGCCTTAGTTGGACATCGGTTGAGTAGGTAGACTGAAGTATACACTACTTCTGCCCAGAACATTTTAGGCATTCCTTTCTCAGTTAGCATGGATCTTGCCATCTCCATGACTGTGCGGTTCTTCCTTTCGAATACCCCATTTTGTTGTGGAATGTATGCTACTGTTAATTGATGCTTCATGCCTTCATCTTCACAGAACTTGTCAAATTCTTTTGAGTTGTATTCGGTACCTCGATCACTTCTCAACTTCTTGATTTGATGACCACTCTGTTTCTCCACGAAGTTCTTGAATCTCTTGAATATTCTAAAAACTTCGGATTTTTCTTGAAAGAAATACACCCAAGTCATCCTTGAGTAATCATCGAGTATGAAGTACCTGTTCTTGGAAACTGAAGGCGTGCGCATTGGGATGCACACATCGGTGTGGACAAGCTCTAGTATTTGTTTGGCTCTCCATGTTTTCTCTGTTGGAAATGGTTGTCTGTGCTGCTTCCCAACCATACATCCTTCACATACTCATTCTTTTTCATCCAGTAGAGGCATGTCTCTCATCAAATTCTTTTGACGTAGTAATCTCAAGGCATTGAGATTGAACTGCCCAAATCTTCGATGCCATAGACTTGTATGACTTAGTTGAGCTACCATTGCCTTTTGTGGGTATTGCCATTGAATGGGAAAGTTTCTATTATTTCTCATTTTTACTTCGACAATTTCTTGGTTATTTTTCTTGTCATATTCGGCAAGAATTTTGCTCAAAGTGTAGGGCATATCCACTTTCCATCATTTGACCAACACTTAGTAGATTTTGCGCAAGGCGTGGCACTAGGAAAACATTTCTAATAAAGCGCATACCTTTCTTTGTATCGATAACAACGGTACCTTTCCCTTTTGCCTCCACCAATTCGTCATTGCCCATCTTGACCTTTGTCTTGATAGAAGTGTCTAACTCATGGAAGATGGTCTCGTTGGTTGTCATGTGATTGCTGCACCCACTATCGATGTACCACTCTTCTTCTTTTGCTTCTATTGCTGAGTGACATGCATAGAACATGTAATCCTCCTTGAAATCTTCAGAATAGTTGGCCTGGTAATTTCTTCTATCTCTGCAGTCTTTTTCTTCATGCTCGAACCTCTTTCAATTTTTGCATTGTGGCTTTCCTCGATGGTAGCAATCTTTCTCTAAGTGATTTGTCTTCTTGCATATTTTCCATGGTGGAAAGTTCGTCTTTCTCTCCTTGCTGTTAGAATTCCCATCTTTACGCGGTTTAAAGTTTCCACCAGTTCTTGAGTCATTTCTTTTAATGTTGAGCTTAGACTGGAAGGCACTTTCTAATGAACTTTCATGTCGTCTGTTAAGCCTGTGCTCACGTGCTTCTAGTGACCCCATTAATTCAGTGATGGTCATTTTTGATAGATCTTTTGACTCCTCAATATCTGACACTACAGGGTCATATTTTTCAGGGAGACTGATTAAGACCTTCTGGATTATTTTCTCATCGGTTATGTTTTCTCCAAGAGTTCTCATTTCATTGACTATATGTATTAGGGCTGGCAATTTGAACCGAAAAAAACCGGAAACCGACCCGAAAAAAACCGAACCGCCAAGAGTTGGGACCCGAAAAAATTGGGACCCGAAAATTGGGACCCGAAGTCTACATCGGTTCGGTACCGGTTTTTGGTATGCTAAAGGTTGGTTGAACCGAACCGATATTATATATTATTTATAAAAATCATTATTTTTATTATATAAATTTTGAAAAGCCCAGGTCCTCTATCTCAAATACATTTGGCAGTACACTATACACATGCTCTCAACTTTGAAGTCCTTTGTTAGTTGATATGGATGTTCTTGAACATTGTCCTTTTTAAATTAAACTCAACGTATCTACTTTTGAATTTGGTTTTGATTTGTTCCAATCTTATGGGATGTTAAAAGATTGGATGTTTATTGTGTTGAATGTTGGATTTGTTATGAAATAGACTGTTGGATTTTACTATTTGTATTGTTGGTGAATGATTGATGATTAAAATTGTGTGTGAATTTTTTATTGGGGAAGTGATTCAGTACTTGGTTAGGGTCTTCTTTACATATTCTTTATTATATTTGCTCAAGAAAATGCAGTATAGCAGCAAAGGATTAGTTTTTAAATATGTTTACAGGTCTTAGTTTGCATATTAAAGGATTCTACATCGGTTCAGCGGGTCCCTGTTCAACCAAACCGATTTTTCGGTTCTCAAAAAAACCGGTTCCCGATTCTACATCGGTTCGGTTTCGGTTCACATTTTCCCCAAAACCGAAAAAATCGGTTCGGTTTTGAAAACCGACAAATCAGTTCGGGTCCCAAACCGAACCCAGCCGTAATATGTATAACCCGAGAGAAATAATCTTTTGCCATTTCAGAATCTCTCATCTTGAAATTTTCGAACTCTCTTCTTAAACTTTGTAATTTAATAGTTCTAACTTTCTCATTTCCTTGAAATTCCTCCTTAAGAATATCTCAAACTTCTTTGTCCGTAGTAGCACGAATTATTCTTGGGAAAATAGTATCACTCACGGATTGTTGAAGAGGATAGAGAGCTCTAGCATTTTGCTGCTTTTGATTCTTACATACCTCGGAAGTTGATGTGTTGTCGCTTCCTTTTTCTGGCATGATGATTCCTTCTTCAACAATATCCCAAAGATCATGTGATTCTAGGCAAGTCTTCATACGTACACTCCAATAGTCGTAGCTTTCTCCATTGAACATCGGAGTCGATACCGAGAAGCTTGATGTCGCCATAACGCCCGCTTATGATCGAACAGGCTCTGATACCACTTGTTAGAAAATAGAAGAGGTTGTTGGTGCATGAATATGCTAAGTGATTTTAGTGAGGTGTAGTGTAGAGGGGGTGTTTTAGAGTAGAGCTCTTGTCTCTAGAAAAGAAATATTGTATTGATATTGCTTGGGTTTTCTTAGTGAGCAAATGAGTACAATGAGTCTTATTTATAGGAGCTAGAGGATTATTCTAGATCCTTATTAAATGCTAGGAATCTAGAAGTGTCTACAACTATGACTAATTACTTTAGATTTTAGATAAGAATTCTCTAAAATTAAACATTTAGAAAAATGTAAGAAAAATAAAACATTTAGAAAAAATATAAGAAAAATAAAACATTCGTGAAAAATAAAATAAAGTTTTCCTGAATGTTTTTTTTTTCTTTACATTTCTCGAATGTTTTATTTTTCTTTAAATTTAATTTTTCCCTAATCATTTTAGCACATAGAGTTTTTCCACAATTGATTGAATTAATTGGTGGATTACTTAGAAAAATACGGTAATGAAGAAAGAAGAAAACATAAATTGATGATGGAATTAAGATAATAAGAAGAAAGAAGAAAGAACATAAAAAAGTAACAAGAATAGAAAAGGGGAAAAAATAGAAGTGGAGAATTCTCTAGAATACTTGTAGCTATAGTTCTCTAGAACATCTTTAGCCTTTTCTACCTAGAATATTCTAGATCAATGCATCATTATTTAATAGATTATGACTAATTTTTCAACTTAACTTTTCACACAAACAAATTTTGGTTATGACAAAACTAATTTTGAACACAAAGAAGATAATATTTCACAAACTGCAATTATGGTGATTATATGTCAGATGACACTCCATCTTTGGGGGTTCACCAAAATCAGAAGGCCAAAAATATGAATGTGTATTTGAGATTTGATCACGAACTGGTGGAAATGATATGAAGTTCCATACCTAGTTTTTACCAGGAATTGAACCTCGGGCCTCTCCTATGTAACACCATCTTCCCACTAATTGAACTTACACTCTTGACATGATTGTACATCTCTATTTGTGTTTTCAAGCTACCGTCCATTTCCTCCCGTATTTTTATTCCATTTCCCTTTTTGTGTTTCTCTTCTTAATCATTCTTTTTTATTAAAGATCTTTTTCTCACTCTTCTTTTTGTTATATTTTCTTTTTATTTTCACTTTTCCCCTTTTCTATTCTTGTTACTTTTTTATGTTCTTTCTTCTTTCTTCTTATTATCTTAATTCCATCATCAATTTATGTTTTCTTCTTTCTTCATTACCGTATTTTTCTAAGTAATCCACCAATTAATTCAATCAATTGTGGAAAAACTCTATGTGCTAAAATGATTAGGGAAAAATTAAATTTAAAGAAAAATAAAACATTCGAGAAATGTAAAGAAAAAAAAAACATTCAGGAAAACTTTATTTTATTTTTCACGAATGTTTTATTTTTCTTATATTTTTTCTAAATGTTTTATTTTTCTTACATTTTTCTAAATGTTTTATGTTTCTTTCAATTTTATTTTTCCCTAATCTTTTCGTAACAGAGTTTTTCTCATAGTTGATGAAACTAATGGATGGACTTAGAAATATACGAAAATGCATAAAGAAAAATATATTGATAGTGGAATTAATATAAAAAGAAGAAAAAAGAAAAAATATAAAAAGGTAACAAGAAGAAAAAAGCGGAAAAGTGAAAATAAAAAGAAAATATAACAAAGAGTAGGGTGCAAAAAAAAATTAATAAAAAAGGAATGATTAAGAACAGAAACATAAAAAGGGAAATGAAATTAAAATAAGAGAATAAAAGGAAAATGATAAAAATTCTACGTGGGAAGGAAATTGTACAAAAGACTCTCTTAATAGAGTGAGAAATAGAATAATAGATATCGAAAAGAAACAAGAATAAAAGGATGGAAAAAAAGAATTGAAATGTGCCTAAGAGAAAAAAATAAAGAAAGAAATATAAGATTGTTTTGAGCAGATTTGAGAAATGTGAGGTTTCAAATAAAAGAGAAAACCTTGATATAGTAGATCATCAACCAGTCAGAGCCCAATGAAAGAAGATGAAATGTAAGATTTGTATTATTCTGAGATTACGTAAATGTGATATTATTATGAGAAAATCAGTCAAAGATCACAAATATTCAAAAGCTGTATTATTCTTAACAATTTTTTCCTTTTTTATTGAAAAGTTGTGTAATAAACAGGCATACAAATTTGGTAAACTGAGTATTAATATAAGAAACAGATCAGTACAATAAAAGTATATTAATATAAAAGTATACTTAAATGTTTGCTACACTTTCTTATTTGTGGTGTATTTAAAAGTTTGCTACATTTCCTTTCAAAAAAAAAATTTGCTACATTTTATCTTTTTGGTAAGTTTTTCCTTCAAAAATACCCAACTATCTTTACTTTTTCTACTTTTTATCTTCTATTTCCTACTTTTTCACCATTTCTCCTACTTTTTCTACACTATTCATTACCCCTACTATTTATCCTTTACATATTGTGCTAAAACCTAGTGTAGTGACCTTTTATACAGAGGAAGAGCCCGTTAGGTAACACTAAAATTGGGTGAATTGGCTGATTCTGCTGAAATTTATAAAGTTCTGGCTGAAATGTCTGTATTTGATGATTCTGCTGATTCATGAAAAAATTACTACCTCCGTCCCCCTAAGTTTGGGACAAGTGAAGGTGGCACGGTTGTTAATAAAAGTGGGTTTATGTGGTTTATATTAGATTGATAAAGAATAAAGTAGGAATGATTTAGAGCCACACAAATTTTACCAAATAAGGTATAGAACAATCTTAATGGGGCGAACCGAAATGGTAAAATGGGACAATCATAGCGGCACGGAGGGAGTATATTTAAAATATTTGTTTTTTGAAAAAATAGCAGTAGATACATTATTGTCATTCATTTAAAGAATACAGAGTGTTCTTTGAGGGCCGATGTAAACCCTAAAAGCAGCAGCGGCGATCTTGTGCGGCTAGACAAGATCGAATTCGATCGGCGTTTAAGACGGGTAATATAGAGTCAGTTTCGATCGGCCATATTAGCAAGAAAGAGCCCTAGTGTGCGGCGTATCAGCGTCTTCTTCTCCTGACTTATCAACGATGAAGGACGAAGAGGACATGTTCTGGGTTATGTACGTTGAATTTCTCATTACACATTCTCGATAGAGGTATGATCCAATTGGATAATTCTTTTTTGCTGATTGTGTTGATTTTGCTCTATGGCGGTTCTTTTCCGGGGACTGGTGCTCTGGGGTGGTTTGCCTTTCTCAATGTGGGGAGTTTTGTTGGTGTCATGGCTAGCTTCGTCTGGTCAGGGGCTTCTGTCTGCGTTCTCTTAGAGTGTGTTGACATTGGTAGAGCTCGTCCTCCCCCAGAACCACCACCACCGCATTGGAGCTCGTTCGTGATAATTAGGATGCATCTTAATTTCCACGCTTTTACGATTTTTATTTTTCTGCTTTTCGATCAGTCTATGTTTATTTCCTTTACCATTGTTTTGTTCTGTCAAACTCTTACATTAGGTGGGGGTGATGAGGGTTTTGCTCTGGCCACGTTAGGCTCATTTAGACCCATTATTTGATTAGCGAATCGTATTGCTCTACCTAGGGTGATTGGTTCTAAGGCTGGTTCGAGGGTCAGTGACTGCAAATGCTCCCTTTGTCTCTTTTGTCTCTTGTTGAATGTTTTATTATTAATATAAGCCGCTTTGTTCCCAAAAAAATGTTTTTTTTATTAAATAAAAAATTATATGAAAAAATAGCTAAAATGATCCTCTACCATAACTTCAACCAATACAGCGAAAAAAGTAATTTCAATTCTAATATTTCTGCTTATTACACAATCTAGTGCGCGAAATCCAAAGTTACGTGTTTGATGAAAAAACTGACAGATAAGCCGGAAAAAAAGGTCATCAAACGGGCTCGAAGTATTAGGTTGCACATTTTTTAGAAGATACTCCCTCCGCCCCATTTATATTGTCCCGTTTTACCTTTTCGGGAAGTCCCACTTAAATTGTCCCATACCATATTTGACAAAGTTTGTGTGACTCTAAATCATTCTTACTTTATTCTTAATTTATCAATTACTATCAACCACACAAACCCACTTTTCTTAATAACCGTGCCACCCTCTTCCGGGACAATATAAATGGGACGAAAGTAGTAATATTTTCCGAAGCGATGTATTTAATATATTGACATATAAGAGTATAGGCTGTATAGCTAGAGGATCTACAACGTATGTGTACTTTTCTGGGGCCTTGGCCCTTGGGGCTTGGGGTCCCTTATTACAATATTACAAAGCACCCAATATTTCATCCATATCTTTGAAAAAGGGTTGTAACTAGCCATGGCCTCGGTTCGGGCCGCCCGGCCCGGGACCGGCCCGACCCGCTACTGTGCGGGCCCGGCCCGGCCCGGTTTTCCGGGTCCGGGTCCGGTTCGGGCCGGAGGCCCGGGGGTGGGGCGGTTCCGGGCTCGGTTCATGGGTTTGACGGCCCGGCCCGGCCGGTTCGGGCCCGGGTCCGGGCCAAATCTATTTTTTTTTAATTTTTTTCATTTTTTTGGGCTGTTGGGCTTGGGCTATCTATTTAGGCCGGTTTGGGGGGGGGGGGGTTTGGGGGTTTGGGGGGGGGGGGGGGGGGAAGAAAGGAAAAAAATAAAAAATTAAACCGGGTGGCCCGGCCGGCCCGGCCCGGTCCGGCCCGGACCCGGGACCGCCCTACCCCGGTTCGGGCTCGGGCCTGCTATTACTGAACCGAGGCCCGGCCGGGCCTAGGCCCGAGGCCCGAACCGGCCCGGTTCAGTCCACCACTAGTTGTAACGGGTCTTTCAGAATGTCAGACACCCAGACCCCAATTTCCGAAAGTAAAATTAGGCCTGGACTCGGGCCGGGCGGCCCGACCCGGAACCGGCTCGGCTCGGCCCGGCCACTGTAGCAACCAGCCCGGCCCGGTGGCCCGGCCCGGTGGCCCGGTCCACCGGCGGTTCGGGTCGAACCGGCCCGGTGGTTTCCGGGCCCGGGCCTTCCATATGGTGAACCGGCCCAGCCGGTTCGGGCCCGGTCCGGGCCGGAAATAATTTTTTTTTTATTTTTTTTTGAAAATGTTTTAAGTTTTGGATTAGATTAGGTATTTTGGTCCATTTGAGGTGGTTTGGGGTGGAGGAAGAGGGGTCGGGGATTAAATAAAGAAGCCAAAAAAAAGGGCGGGTGGCCCGGCCCGGAACCGGCCCGGTCTGGCCCGGAACCGGCCCAGAACCGGCCACCCCCGGTTCGGGCTCGGGCCTCAATATTCTGAACCGAGGCCCGGCCGGGCCCAGGCCCGAACCGGCCCAGTTCAGTCCAGCCCCTAAGTAAAATTCAAAGCCATAAAGGGTCAACCGGATTCTTGCAAACATTCCTTTTTCAGTAAACGTCCCAAAACAAAAAAGGGAAAACTGTCAAATAAGTCCACGTACTTTTAACAAAAAGTCAATTGAATCCATCTACTTTTTTTCGAGTCAATTAAGTCCGTGAACTATCAAAAAATGACCAAATTGGCTTTTTAATAGGTAGCCAACCGGTTAACCGGTTAAATGCCTACGTGACATCCAAGGTGGCATATTTTTTTACTGTTTTCCAATTTTTTTTCTTTTTCTTTTCCTATTTTCCTTTCTCTCTTCCTCTCTTTTTTCTCTTTCTTCCCGGTCCGCTAGTCTTACGCGTCTACAACTCCCTCCATCTCCTGGTTCGGCAGTTCCCTTCCTTCGTCTGCAACTACAGATCTATGGACCTGGAGGCGGCGGCTATGGAGTTCTGGTGGTTGGAAGTTGCTCCAACGGAAGAAGCAGAGGTGGAGACCGCGAATGTGGAACCGGAAGCTGTGGTAGGGTGGTCAAGGCCTCAGGGCGGCGGCTATGGGGGTTGCTTCACTGGAGGAGGCGAAGGGGAAGGCCACGAAGGTGGTAGCCGGAGGCAGTGCGTATCGAATAAGGGGTGGTTGAGGTGAAGGCGGAGGTCGGACTTTGGAGGCGGAGGCTATGGAGGCTGGGCGGCGGAGGTGATGGCTAGAGAGGCCAGGTCGGCGGAGTTTGTTCAAGTGGGAGTGCCTAGTCGGAGTTATGGTGGAGAGCAGGAGGTTGCCGAAATTGGAAAGGAGAATTGAAGAGGATTGCCGGATTGGGATGAAGAGGATCGCCGGATGGGGAAGAGGAGCGGACCAGGAAGAAATAAGAAAGAAGAAAGAGAAAAATAAGAAAAGAAGAAGAGAGGAATGAAAAAAGAAAAAGGAAAAAAAGGAAAACATTAAAAAAATTCCAATTCGGATGCCCACGTAGACATTTAACCGGCTAACCGGTCAACGACCTATTAAAAAGCCAATTTGGTCATTTTTTGATAGTTCACGGACTTAATTGACTCGAAAAATAGTAGATGTACTCAATTGACTTTTTGTTAAAAGTACGTGAACCTATTTGACAGTTTTCCCAACAAAAAATTACCTACTTTCTTTTTTGCAAACATTCTTGCAAAAATTCACACTTTCTTTTTTGGGTAGGTTCAAATAAACTTCACACTTTTATTTTTGACAATTTTTTAATATAAAATTACCGTTATACCTTTACTTTATTACCTACTTTATACCTATTTTCTCTCTCCCACTACACTTTATCTACTTTTTGGGGGCACAATTAGAAAGTCTAAACAAAAAAATTCACTTTCAATCTATGAAGTTCTTTTGGGACCGGAAGGAGTAGCACTCTGCGTGCATATTAGTATCCCAGGTTTGAGAGAGAAAACTCCAACTATGCTCTTAATTCAAGTTTACATTCAAATCATAAAATGGCCTTACAGCATTGAACAAAGGAACTGCAAATTAACTGTATTACTTGATTGTCACAACCGCAAAATTTTAAAATACATAGATTAAACAAAATTAAACCACCTTGGAAATATTCAGCAAAACAAAATGGAAATGATAATCATGAAGCAAAAATATGCAGCCTTTCCCAGAACATGAAGATCAATATATCACTCTATATTCGCATAATTATAGCTATTTCCCACTTGCCTTGTGGTTGCCATACTCCTGTTTGAACTTAGATATTGTTTTCCAGGACCAAGCATTAGTGTCAACAGCTACTACTCGAACAGTCGGCATAATTTGGAATCTGAACATTTCTAGGTCACGATTGTCCCTTGTCTGCTATTTAGAAGCAATGCATCAGATCAGTGTATACATTCTTTTTTATTAGAAAAAATATATCATGTGTCATTAAGCATAGCAGCAGAACTCACTCTCAGAACTGGTATGCAATGCAATTAGAGGTGCCTTCTTTTTTGATGTCTCAGCTGAAAAATTAGGATACAAACTCAATATTTATGAAATGAAGTGAAAATTTGTTGACACCAGCAGCCTAGAAATCTACATGAAGTCGCAGAGTATTTCAGTAAAGATACACAAGCGCAAATTCATACGGAGTATAAAAGTACACATAATTTGATTTATACTCCACCTATCATTTAACTAATGCACCATTTTTCTTAATAGATAAGAATGCAACTACTGTAAAGATACAACAAGAAACAGCACTTTCATAAATGCGAGTTATAATTATAATACTACACCACGGAAGAAAATTTTAGGCATAAAAACTCAAACTACAGACTAGCGAAGGAAAGTACAGAGTGACATACCATTTCTAACAAGATAGAAAATGGAACGACAGAAACCTAATAGACATCGAGAGTACAAAGTATGGAATATGACAATAGGAGTACAGTACCAAGTAAACTATGAGTAGTGAGAAATAATATTATGTCATCATCATCATTTACCCCAGTGCCGCAAAGGCTCCCACCTACGGTAGGGTAAGGGGGGGTCGGATGTACGCAGTCTTACCCTTGTACTAGAGCACAGAGAGACTGTTTCCGGATGACCCATAATGAAAATCGCATCCAAAATTGCATGGACTGACTGCTGCTTCATAACAAAGAAGCACAGACAGTTTGGTGAGCCATTTTGCTTTATTCCATCATATTCTCAAGCCAAAAAATAATGAATCTTTGACTCCATTACAAATGATGGAAAAGAAATAATATTATGTATCAAGCAAAAAAGTAGTGGCATCGCTACATGTATTCAGAAGGGATACAAATATGAAGTAATGAAGTAATAAATGAATCTTCTTCATGTTTTGTGTCACGAAGTAAAAAACTAATAATTTAAAAGTTTTTTTGAAAACTTGCCTTTGAATTTTCTTTTCTTTTTCGCTCTCCTCCTTTTCCTCTCTTCTTGTGTGAGCTCTGTTTCCTCCTTGATATCCTTTTTTCCAGTAAAAACTTCCTCAGGAGCCAGCATAGCTGCATCTGAGATGGCCACTGGTGCAATCTGCATGCAATCGAGGTCATTCGATGACTCGGCAACTCTTTACAACACGCAAGTATGATAAGAGCTATGAGATGAAAAAGGTTATCACTTGAAAGCAATGTATTACCTCTTCCATTGCAAGAGCAGGGACATTAGTTTGAATAGACATTTCTTCTATGACCTGTTTTAAGTTCATATGTAAGAAAGCATATAACCCCAAAATCAAACAGAACAAATAATAGACAAATAACCTACAGGCTATAGCTTTACCGGTTTAGGTGCGAAATGGAAATGAGATAACGCATCCAACTTGAGGCAGAGTTTTTTAAACAGCATAGATGCCTGAAAATGTAGAGTAATAGTCAGTAATCCGCTGTTCACATCTTTCTTCATCAGCATTTTGCTTTTAGTTTTGCAAGTGTGCATCTCTACAGATGAGGGTGGGCCCTAAATCCTTGTTTGATTGGGGGTTTGAAAAGAAAGTGACATTTATTACAATAGATGCTTGAAAAGAGAGAAGTTTAAAATATATAAAAAAAAATATGCATTATTTAGTTAAAGATAAAGTTTTTTAGTGATCTATTACTACCAAACAGAGAAAAATTAACACAACAAAAATCAACATAACCCCAAAATCTACTAACCAAACAAGCCTTAAAGGTATGAAAGGGTGCTCAAAGCCTTTTCTATTCCACCTTTGCCCATTGATATATTAGATAGTTTTCCAGCAAATGTTTGCTGTATAAATACGGTAATGTATGAACACCATTCGCCTTCATCCATTTAGTTGTTAATAGCAGGAATGGATAAAAGAAAATCTTAAAAATGACATCAAATAGAATCCTTCTTCCTGTTGAAGAGATGAATAAAAGAAAATCTTAAAGACAAATAGTGCACACCTCTTTCTTTTGCTCATCCGAGAAAGACATAGCGTTTGAAACAAGCCCAGTTTTCTGAACATATTCCTCCTGCATTAATGTTTATTACACATCAGTGATTTGTCAAACAAACTATTGAAAAGAAACAATGGTTTACTACATCTCTATTCTCTAGCACCATTATTACAGCAGAAAACATAAATAAACTCACCTCATACACTTCAGCGAGACCCTTTTTGCTCTTAGTATCATCCTGCATTAACAAAACAAAAGAAAAGGGTAATGGATTCTCACATTACCCATACTTGCTAAAGAATCCGGAACATAAAGAAGCGCATGGTTGAATAAAAGCAACACCAACACATTATTTTAGAGAAAACAAACTACCAGTTCTTTCTTTTCTCTTGGCGCTCGGGATGGCATACTAGGAGGCTTCTTAACATCATCAAATTGTTCCTGCAGTTTAACAAAATGGTGGCAAAGACCTGAATGTCAGTTTTTCATATCATGTTTGTTCTTCTTATTAGCTTCTTCCAAATATGCAGGTTGTCAAAAACTCAATCTTCTTGATCATTTAAGATTTTATTTAAAGGAGAAAAGTACAAGAATGGTTACAAAAATTTATGATACAAATTTAAATGCCAATTGTCAAAAGTCTGAAGAACTGAACCTATATACTTCTATAATATATAGATAGTTTATGATAATGATGGCATAAATATACAAAATCTGCCAAAACAATCACCTCAAGGATCCGTTTGCGTATCAATTCTTCTAGGGACAAAGTAACCTCTTCTGTAATCACCGGTGCAGGTCTCACATTGTGCTCAAAATCTAAATCAACTTCCAATGCACTATTTTTTGGCCTTTTAGCAGCAGTTACCTGCAATTATGGATTACAATTTTTAATAACAATGAAAATTATACCTGAAAACTACACAAGAATTATTTTACCTCTCCTTGCATTGTCCAGGCCTTTGGCTCTATGTTTGCCTTCTCCATTTCTTCTATCGTGGAGCGTAATTTTAGAAGCTCTCTTTCATGGGTAGAAAGATTGTGGTTCCCCTGTTAGAAAAGGGTATATATGGATGATTGATCTAAACAGAACATAATCACTATCCCCTTCGCCTAGAGAAATAGTAAACACTACCTTATCATCACCATCATCAGTTCTTTCTTCGTCGCGTTCTATGTTAATTGATCTATTACTTGCTTTATATTTTCTGTTGAGATCTGTCTTCTTTTTTTCAAAGAAATCTTCATACCTGTAAACCATTTATGAGCAAGTTAATTTAATGAAAGTCCATTGTATAATGGATATGGAATGGAGCATTCAATAAAAAAAGGTTGTATGGTTCCAAAATTGCTTCCTGAATTTCGATAACCCTAGCATTTAGTGAGTAGTATAAGAGATACGGAGTATCTTATTATTTAAAGTTGGAACGCTGTATTAATACTTCAAAAACTCAAATTTACTTGAAATGAGAAGATGGCAAATATAAAGAACGGAGAGGAGTCCAAGACAGACTAGTAGGAGTAAATTTTGACTTATTGGGCTACATACTTCGGAATAAAGGGGTATTAAATACTCCCTCCATCCCGAATTGAATTGCAAGAGTTGACCGGCACAAGAATTAAGAAAGAATAGAAATTGATATTTGCTTTTCCAGTTTTCCCTTCTTCGTACAAATGAGAGAACAAAACAAAAAAACTGGGAAATTACAGGGTAAAGTACACTATTGTCAGACAAATGCACTGTGCGGCCTTCTTCTAAAAGGTCTCTTGAGGAAAAAAATGAAACAGTGATACGCCAAAGCAACCCAACTATCTGCTAGAGCCAGAAGTGCTTCGACCCACGACCCAAGTATCTGCTCTAATGAGTGCGGCGGAGACTCATCTCTGATGGTGTCCGAGGGCGGCAGCTTGTCTTGTTAGACTCGCTTCAAATTTCAATGACTGTCGTCCTCCACGTATGCAAGAGTTGTCTGAGGGCGGCAGCCACTCATCTGTGAGTTTGATTGAGGGTGGTGCCACTCATCCGGATCTGGGGATTTTTTAGGTGGTGAAACAAGGGGGCCAGAACAGGAGCTGTTTGACCAAGCAAGGGATGGTGGAGCTGCGCCGGAGCTGTTTCTCCGTCTTCATCTTCAAAAGGTGGAGATGGTTCATTGGAATGGGAAGATGAGGAGAGAGGGTGGGTCAAAGTGATGTTTGTATGTGATGGCCTGATGGATGAATCGTGATAGTGATATGGCCTAAGGGATGGGTGGGGTAAGAAAATGGGAAAGATTTGCAGGGTAAGGAGCAAGGGCAAATTTGTAACTTTAATCATTTTTCTATACTTAAAATGAAAAGTAGAAAATCATTTGGGACAACCAAAAAAGGAAATTTTGCAAAACAAATATGGACGGAGGGAGTACTAATTACAGATTTACAGCCAATAAAATATGAAGAGAATCTAGAAGAGCAGGCCTACAATGGCAAAACCTTTTGAGTTAAATCAGGGGTTAAGATCTAACATAGTAACAAAACATAACAATGATTATGAACAACTTCATAATATTAGTATTGCAGTTAGGCAGAAAATATGAAGTATAAACTAAGGATACTGATTGTGCATCACCTGGCATTTTCCATGTCTGCATCTTCATCGGAAATATCATCATCAAAGTCCACATCTCCAAGCTGAAAAAACAAAGAACATAGGAAAAGGGTTGAAAAATACATAAACATAGGAACTACTAGTCTTCCACAGTACACGACAACACATTTTAAAGCTCAAAACTTTGAAATAGAGATAAATAGACACACCCCATCATCCTCATCTCCTGCACTTTCATCATCGGGCTCTGATTGCTCAACTCTCTTCCTCTTCTTCTTTTTCACCTCCTTCTCGAAACCAAACTCCCTTGCCTCGTCATCTGTCATAAATTTTTCTAGTTCCTTTATTTTCAAGAACTCATCCTCTACTAAGCCGGTACCATCATCCTCCTCTTCTTCCGAGTCCTCTTCTTTCTCCTCATCATCATCCTCATCGTCAACCTGCTGCTCTTCCTCCCCTTCTTCATCATCCTCATCAAAATCATCCAATACAACATCCTCAATATTGTCTCTATTCCCGTCTAATTCCTCCAATGGTTCTATTTTTTTCTCCAACCCCTTAGATTCTACATTGAACTGTTCTGAAATGCTTTCTGGATTCTTCTCGAAGTAGCTGACTCTTCGACGGATGGAGGAAATCAAAGGTTCCGATTGGAGGTCAATTTGCTGCCATATTTGCTCTGCATCGAAGCCGTCAGTTAAGAGTTGAGGGAAAGGAGACTTGGGGGTGAAGGGCTTGAGGGAAGAGTAGAGATATTGGGAGGCTAATCGAGCGGCTGCAGAAAGATCCAGAGATGGTGAGAGATAGAGAGGTGGCTCTGATGACTTCAGACGCAGAAGCGCAACCTGTCCGTCGTTCTCCATGACGAGCGGGTACCTGAGCAAGGGCGGATCTAGCTTCAGTATCCAGGGGGCCTAAATTTATTTAACTAATGCATATTGCAACAAAAAAAAGTTAAAATGTAATATAATAATGTCTATTTAACAAATTTAATTTGCAAGTATAAAATAACATCCATTGCAACAACAAAATCAAAGACAAAAGTAAATATTTTAGGACTAAGACTCTAAGAGTTTTCCTCAAAGTCAAATAGGAAAAACCACAACTTTACACCTGTTCTCTACGGGTTTTCATCTACTTATACCGCTTGATAATGACATCGTTGTCAATTTTCAAGAAAATGTCTTTCGAACTAAACAATAGGTCTATCATTGAGCCAGTCATCACTCATCCGGTTGCTCAACATATCCTTCAGGATATTCATTGCTGAAAATACTCTTCCAATACTAGCTGTTTCATTTCAATATAAATGATGCTCACAAATGACAAATTAGAACTACCGAATCACAAATCATATTCATAGTAAATTCATAATAAATGTTAAAACTAGAAAGTGAGTCACTCAAATAATCAAATGACTAAATTGAATATAATTCAAGCGAATAGGCAGAAAATATCATAACAAACTTAGCAAAGTAGCAATTAGCAAAATTAGAAGAACAAAAAACAAACTCACCGGCGAGGCGGCGAGGGGGCCACTAGGCTAAGAGCAAATATGGTGCGCTGACTCACTGTCGTCACTGAGCAATAGAGCAGTCGAGGTGTCAAGAGATGAGAGGCTACTCAGCTAGAGGCTAAGCCGACAGCCGTAAAGCACTGCCACCGTGCGCCGACCGTCCGTAGGGCGACGGCCTAACGGACTACCGACTGACGAAGTCACGGAGAAGTCCGAGTGCAGGGGTTTGGGTTTGGCGCCGATTACCTCTTTTTGGGGCGGAGTGCGATAGCGAATAGCCGAATAGGAATGAGCCGATTACTGCCTCTGCGCCTTCGTCCTTGCTGATTTGGACATTTGGGCCGTTTAATTTTGGGTTTCTAAAAAAATGACACTCCATCCGTGAGGGCCCCAACACCGACCAGACATCACAATCTGACAGATAGAGAGTGGGGTTTCATCCCCGGTATTTGCAGAGGTCCTATGCATTTTTCTAACCTCTTATCGCACTTGCCGGGATTCGAACCCGAGACCTAACCCTTATGGCACTCCCTCGCTACAAGTTGAGCTACGCCGACCGGTAATTTTGGGTTTCTCTGAATTCGCTGCTTAGGAGACGGAACTCTGGATTGCTGGACTAAAAGCCTGTTTGGTAATAATGAATTAGTTAATTCTGATGAAATTTATAAAGTTTTGGCTTAAATGACTAGATTGACAAACTCTGCTGATTTATGAACAAATTTTATTTAAAATATTTTCTATTAATAAAATAAAGAAATAATTATATGAAAAATAGTTAAAATGATCATCTACAATATCTCAGTCAATATAACCAGAAAATTAAATGCAATCTTATTTTTTCTTGGGAAAATCGCACTTTTAGTCCCTAAAATAGTCACGAAATTATAATGTCAGACCCGTGTTCCCAAGTTTGTAAATGTCATCCCTCAATTGTCCTAAATTTTGTAAATGTGTTACTTTGAGAGGTGAAATATACAATGTGGGCGAGAGTACATTTCACCCCTTAAAGGATCACATTTACAACAATTTGGACAATTGAGGGGTGACATTTACAATATCAGAAATACAGGTCTGACATTTCATTTTTGTGACTATTTCAGGGACTAAAAGTGCGATTTTCCCTTTATTTCATAGTATTACAAAAAGTAGCATGAGAAATCAAAAGTTACGTGTTTACCGAAAAGATTGGCTGATAAGTCGAAACCAGAAACAGAGTCACCAAACAGGCTCCAACTCTACGGATATATTAGGTTTTTTTATTTTTTTCATGGTGGGCTTAATATTTACACCTATATACTAGTTAAAAAAGAAAAGCTGAGGGTGGGCCTGGCCCTCCCAGGCCCTAGGCCCAATCCGCCTCTGGCTGAGTGCTTGTTGGAGAGGTTTTTCGCACCGTCAGGTTTTTTGCATGGACAACTACGCCCTTATGTACAAGGTCAGTATAGTCGAGTCCGGATAGATCATAATCGGGTTACATGTCGATTAGATCTTTTGTCCACAGATTTTATCAAATTTGGTTTCGATCTGAACTGGTTAAAAATCCAGAAATTCAATTTGTACCGTTTAGCCAGAATTATTTGATAGTTACCTAATGATTCGGCAAACAAAACTCAGTATTTTAGAATTTTGATATTTACTCTTAGAGTTCCAAATGATGCCCAAATATGGAAGGAGTATTATTGTCAAGACACTCTAGAATTAGTTTTACTAATTTGGTAAGGTAATGACTTGCATTTTGGCACATTAGTAACCTTTTATTCATATCTCGATATTTAAGTCATCAAAATAGATGAGAATACCGGGTTCAATCTTTAAATATGAATCCTTTGATTATTCACTTGTACATTGAAATAAATATAATTGAATAATTTAACTCGAAATTAAATCTGTAATTATTCAAATATTCAAACGTTCTTCATATCTTCAAATTTTGTTCGTGAGATATTTGAATAATTATTCTCCGGATCTTCAAATCTTCAATCTTTATTCCTTATATATTCAAGTCTTCATAAGCTTGGTCCTTTGAATCTTTGATTGTTTTTTAGTGTAGAATTAAGTTTGAAGGATCTCCAATCTTCAAATAACTTGATATTTAACAAAAGGACCATTTATGGTTTGATCTTTTGTTAAAGAGCTTCCCGGGATATGTGGTTCGAACTTCAATTGATATGAATATCTTCGAATCTTTAAAGCCCTGTTTTTCAGATCTTCGAATCTTCAAGTTTCATTCTTCATACCTTTGAACGTTCTCCATGTTTTGGACTTATTTTATCAAGAATGGACAAAATCACAAAGGATTATTCATATGTTTTTAATAAAATTTGTGCCTTGATTTTTTCTCCTTCATAATTCTTTAGAGCCTCTCGGGAGATTGTCAGAGGGTTTCTGCAGCGTTTCTTCGTTTGGAAGTTGCTTCCGCCATTTCTCTCAACCAATACCCCTATTTATAGGTGTTGATAGGATGAAATATGCATAAGCATTGTAATTTTTGTCCATATGTTTAGGGCTCCCATCGAAATGAGCTTTGGACCCTATTTACTTGTATTTTCATATCTAGAAAAATTAGCATTTGTGTCATGTATCTGAACAGTTTTCCTAACAAGATTCATAGTTATTTTTCATGCATATGGACGGATTTCACTAGATTCATTCTCCTCTTTACAAGTTGGATCATGTCTTTTATCCATTGCATCACTATGGGCTCAAAATAAATAAATTAATAGGACCAGTCCATTCTTTAAAGACTTAAATTATGATTATATAAATTAATTGGATATTCTAAATGAGCCAAACTAATTTAATCGCTAAATTTTACCTAATGGACCTGCATCACTATTTTCCTCTTGATAAGGCCCAACAACCGTCATAACTGAAATTGGCTGAATAGCACTTAAAAGAGGCATAATAAAATTGATAAAGCCTGATAGCATTCAAAACAGACCGAATACTATAACTGAACGGCCAAATAAACCAATAACAATTTGAAATAATTTTCTATATTCAAATCTACATTTCTCCTTTTTGTTATTTTCCTATACAGAATAGCTAAGGGTTCCACTCATGATAATCTATCTTCATCAACTACCAATATCGATCTAAAAACAGGAACCAATTCATTATGCTTGTTTAGTTGAGAAATATGAAACACCGAATGAATTCTAGAGTGTTCTGGCAATTGAAGTTTATATGCCACCTTTCCATTTTTTCTTATGATTTCAGAAGGCCCAAAAATTTAGGAGCCACTTTTTTATTTCCCCTATAAGCTACAGACTGGTGCTTATGTTGCTGCAACTTGACATATACCCAGTCTCCTTCCAAAAATTCTCTGTCAGTTTGATGTTTGTCAGGTTGTACTTTCGTTCTATCTTGAGCCCTTTTCATGTGAATCTTCAATCATTTAGGACATTCCTCCCTAGCCTCTAAGCTCCTATCAACAACCTCAACCAAGCAATCACCCGTTACATAGGGAACATGACAATAGGTCCAATGAATAGGAGGTTGACCATAGAATACTTCATATGGTATTTTCTAATTGTAGAATGGTAGTTAGTAATATGCCACCATTTTGCCAAAGAAATCCATATGGTATTTTCTAATTGTAGAATGGTAGTTAGTAGTATGCCACCATTTTGCCAAAGAAATCCATATCGCTAATTCATTAAGGTTATCACCTCCCATACATGTGAGGTACGTTTTCAAACTTTTGTTAACAATTTTTGTTTGACCATCTATTTGAGGATGGTAAGTAGTGGACAACAAGAAATTTATTTATCGCATTTTGAACAACTCTTACCAAAAATTGTTCAGGAATATCTTATCTCTACCATAGCCAATGCTTTTAGACATTCCATATAGCTTAGAAAATGTTATCCATGTAGATCTTTGCCAATGTGCTGGCAATAAAAGGATGAGTTAATGGCATAAAATGTTCATATTTACTCAAATGATCTACTACCACTAAGCTAAGATAGTATCCTTCCAATGGGATTTGGGTAACCCTTTTATGAAATCCATAGAGACGTTGACCCATATTGCTTTTGGAATAGCAAGTGGTTGTAAACAACCTATAGGGGATTGCAAGATAGTTTTTTTTTAAAAAAATTCGCAATTTCTGATGAATAATCTCCTTTCAATTTTTTCTAGTAGAACAGAGTTTTAGTTCTTTTAAGAGTAGCTTGTACGGTCCTCCCAGTGATTAGTTGTGCATTAACCAGATGATTTCTCTAAGCGTCATTTGCTGAAAATGTGTTCTCAAGGATGACATTTAAAAGTTTTGGTAATTCGATTTCATGTTTACCAACTTGAAAAGAGATTATTAAACAAACTATTGTATTCAGTTTGCGATAGATATTTTTAAATCGTGATTTTTATTCATATATTTTTTTGTAAATTTAATTCATATTTTTTGTAATGAATTTTGTTAATTAACCATACTTCATATAATCTTTTACATAAATCGCTGCTCAATAGATCTTATAAATAATTATATAAAACAAGGAACTAAATTTTTTACTTAAAAGCTAGTAGAGCGAAGTGATTTTTATCGTCCTAGGGTTTGTTGTGTCCGCTTCACCATTTTCTCTTTGCGCTTTTAGTACAGTGCAGTGACTAATGGATACATCTAGAATTGTTGTGAAGTTAGATGAAATTTTGTAGAATAGACGCATAGAAGGAATAGATGTGGATGTGGATGCCTATACCAACCGAGATGCAAGGGAACTTGATATAAAGTGTCATCTTCTCAAGGAAGAAGCGGGGTGTGGCTGCAATGTAGGTATGAAGATTGAGCAGGTGGAACCAATAAACAGGAACAAATGTAGGACAGAACAGATGATTCATCAAAACACATTATTAATTATTTTTATTATTTTAGAATTAACTCACTCTTTCCTTGAAAAAAAGGTTGATACAATTAGAATTAGGATATTTATCAATCTCAAAGTAACCAATAGTGACTACAACTTTCACCTTCCAACTACTACTATTAATTCTTCGATTAGACATTGAGACGATCACCCCTAAAGGAGCAATACAGATCGCTAACTACTGATCGAGCTTAATGCAACTATTGCTGAGCAAATAGATCTGTCCACCACTAAACATTTCAAATCTAGCCGAAAACCCGCTCAACACAATAAACCTATCGCCATAGACTTTAATAAAAAAACAAAACAACGGAATAAAATTCATGATGAAACTAAAACAATTAATATAAAACTTCCGATCGAAGCTCCACACAACCCCTAACAGTGACTCGAGTATAGTTGGCTCTGAGACTCGCCAACTCAAACGTGGCTGGCCTGCAGCTCCTGCCCACATCCCTTTTTTTAGACCAACAATTTTATCTCATCCAAACAAACCTCCAAACTTGCGGGCACCAGATTTCTCATTCCAAGCCAGCTTGATTGAGGATGAGCAGTGCCCAAGAAGTCGCTCCAGCCAATCCTCCAACATCCCATATGCATCACCCCCTCCACTCTCCCAAGCAACCGATGTGTTACTATGTTAGGTCCGGGTTTGCCACCAACAACGATGCAAGTACAGACAACCCATGTGCTGGCCTCCAAGACAGTTCTTCCGCCGCAAATGAAGTCACGATTGCAGGTGGAGATAGCACCAGAGCAAATATGGCGAGCATAATCACCGCGGTCCTAGGATCTTCAACCCTCTCTGAGTGTGATCCCGCTGAGAGTCGTTAACGTCGATCGATTGTTATCCGTCAATAAACAAAACTAGCAAAAACTCCGCCCAAGATGGCGGAAAAAACATATCGGTAAGAAGCCGCACAAAATCCCCTAGAAAGAGAGAATCTCGTCTAAACCAATCCGCTCTACAAAATTTTAATTATTACTCCGTAGTAATACCAATGATCATTATTAGGAAATTTAACTTTAAGCAATCTGCGTGAGACGGGACCGTTAAAGAAAAAGAATTGACTAACATTTTATTAAGTTATTGCCCTAAATAGAACTAAAATATTGGAAAAGTTCCAAAATAGGAGTTCTCTTTAATTTATTCCCCAAATAGGACTAAATTAGATGGTCTCCCGATTCTACCCTTCTTTACCCATTCGTACGCACATCTCCCTTCTCTCCCCAATTCCACACACATCTCCCTCTCTCATTCTCTATCCCTTATCTTCTTCCTCATCTCTTCTCTTGCATGTGCCACCACAACTCCAGATCTCATGCGTCCATTTATCTTTTCCCTTCTATAATACCTTTAATTTCATTCTGTCAATCTCGATTTTCTTCATTTTCTCCGATTTTCAGTGATATGGACATGGATTTGCTCTTCATTTTCGGCCATCGGTGAGTAGCGAGGGCGGCGAGCGGCTGCGAACAGTGAGCGGCCAACAGTGGATGGCAACCAGGTATGGTTGAATCTTCTTCTTATCCTCCTCCTCCTCCTCCTCCTTTTTCTTCTTCTTCTTCTTCTTCTTCTTCCCCTTTCCTCCTCCTTTTTCTTCTTCTTCTTCCCCTCTCCTCCTTCTTCCTCCTCTTCCACCATATCTCATTTTGTTATTTCCTTTTTTTTATTTCGAGAATTTTAATTTATTTTTGTATATATTGTTTTTTTTGTTTTTTTAATATGAAATTGACATAAATGTTATTATTTTCCCTATTAAATATAATCTATTGAAAATTAATTTCAGAACTATTTATTTTTGTGGGATTACCTTTACAATATATGTTATTACTTTGACTATGAAAATGTCACTTCAACAATAAATGCCATTTTTTGGCATTAACATTACGAAGATGGCAATAGTACTCATTTTGTAAAAGATTAGTGCCATGTGTTTAATTCGAAAGTGTCATCTTATTTCTGTCAGGATGACAATAATATCATTAAGATGGCATTCGAATCACAAGATGACACTTGAGTGGTAGTCATACCAGATCTGAGACCAGACCCGAGATCTAAAGTGATTGGCTCACCGGAGGCGGCGGCGCCGCCAAAGGGCGCATTGTTCACGCAGATGAGGCGCAACGGTGTTGGATGAGGCGGCGACATCGTCGGAGGTGGCGGCGATGACGCCGGATATGACGACGGCTGACAGGAAGGCTAGATGAGGTCACAGATGGAGTGGCCGGTGGCACCTGTGGCGGCGGCGGTGCCGATGACTATGGCGGCTGTGGATGTGGTGCATGGATTATTTAGGTCCTACCGTGGTGTTGGGCCTCTCATATTTTTGTTATTATGTTACTTTGTATTATTAATAAAGATAAATTCAATAAGGGTAATTTTTGCAATCTATCTCCTTTTAGTCCTACGCAATATGTCAGTCATATTGGTGCAATTAAAACTTAGTTTACTCCCAAAGAGGGAATTATCTCCATTTTATTTCATACTCTATTTTTTTTCGTTATCACTACGTATGAATCTTGGGGCATGGCCAAATTCGGGGTGGTTAGTTTTTCCCCAGTACTTTTGAAGGCTGTCATATGTAGGCCTGGGACCGGTTCGGTTCCTAGGCCAAATATGTGGAACCGTTTGAAAATATGAAATTTTACTAACGATTCGGTTCTTATAAATTGTTTTATAGAACCGATAAGGAACCGAACCGTTCTTAACGGTTCGGTTCTTGTCATTTAACGGTTCCTAGTCTTCGAAAAAATTCTTACAAATCATGACTAAATTTTTGCCAAAAAGAAATTCTACGTTTGAAATTACGATACAAATATGCTTAAACAGTTAAATAGAATAATAATTTTAAATACTTTGGACCTTCAAAGTTCTGACCCGCTGGAGTTCTGACCTAATGAGAGGCCTAAGAAGCCTAAGAGAACCGGTTGAAATGAATAATAGTTTTAAATAGTTGAATAACTAAACTAAAATAATGAATGTAATATAAAAATAAGAGTAAATATACATAAAAATATATTTATACTCATAAGAAATATATATAATTTTAATTATTATATATAACGGTTCCTTAACGGTTCCTAGTACTTATTTTTTTCAGGAACCGAGAACCGAACCATTAATAAAAAATAGGAACCGAACCGTTAAAAAATAACTAATAAATGTTGGAACCGAACCGAACCGTGTCATAACGGTTCGGTCCGGTTCGGTTCTCCGGTTCTTGGTTCCAAAGTCCCAGCCCTAGTCATATGGTTGGTGAAAGAATCTTAAAGTTAAACACTAACGATGAGGAAGGAAAACGCGTCGACACAGCTACAAGTGGCCGAGTTGGCTCTCCAATCCAACTCTGAGGCTGATTGGAAAACACCATTTGTACACGCGCAGCTCTGCAAAACAAAACAAAAACAAAACAGGTTGTCATTTCCGTAGCTTACACGTAATGACCACCCGGAGCATATATATCCGCGTCCCGCACAATATGTGTGTGTATATCACTTTATTTTCCCCAGCCCTTTCTTTCTTTATCTTTCCAAATTAGCAACGGCACACAAATGGAGGGACACAAGGAGGTAAATCCAAACCGACCAAGACATCGCTCCAACTAACAAAAATGATGATGATCTCCTTTCCTCCTCCATCCCCGGTGGTGTCGTTGCATGCCTAAAAACCGACCAAGACATCGCTCCAACTGTATGTCTCTTTATTTGCCTTTTCTCTAAACAATTATAACTTTATAAATGAGTAATAAAGATACAAAGCAACATATAAAGAATAGACTACTTTCTCTATAAGTCGGTTTTTTAGGATTGAAAAACCTCAAGTGTATCGGTTAAGCTCCAACTACTTGTATTAAGTAGTCTCAACAACGAAACACAAACAAAGATACAAATCAACATGTAATGGTTTCAGACTCCTCCTATAAAGTTCAATGGAACCCGAGTGTAGTCATTAACGGTTGATTCCTTACAGGTGGGTCATCAATTGAAATATGGGGCATATAGTTTTTATATGGGCCGGGGTCTATAAAGGTTCAGGTAACATTATAGGAGTAAAAAATGGGATTCATTAGACGAGTTTACCGATAACTTAAGTATATATTTGTCATTTTACAAATTCAATCAAAACTGCACCTGAATAATATCTGTGCTCTCTGCGTTAAAATATAATATGATGTGAGGGTTCTACTTATTTAATGTAGAGTTGCTGCTTAGTAGTTTAAAACATTAATATAGCCCTTTTCAGCATATAATGCTGAAATAAATTATGGATGAGATTAGTAATACGGTAGTTCGTACTTCCTCCTGTTACTACTACTTAATAGATTCTGGAACAAAAATTAATTAATGAGAGGCATGAGTTATGATAATTAATGAAGACCACGGCCATCGTGCTATTGCTATTTAATTCCGTACTTTGGTACGAAGTTAGATTAAAATGCAAGACATTTTAAAAAACACTGTCATTTCTTTAAACTTAGGACTCAATCTCCCGTTCAGAACATTTTTTAACTGTTTTTATTCCCATTTTAGGATGTGGTGTGCCATTTTTGTAGAAAACAATGATGATCTTGTTCCATGAACCATATGTAAATCCTATTTGCTATAATAATCTCTTCAATATATGAGCATTTGGGAAGTGTAGGTTCAAATTGCAGTTTCAGTTACCATTTTCAACTCTTAGGAAAATTTCTTCTTCTTTATCAGGTGAAAAGAACCTGTGTAGGGTAAAACTCAAAAACTAATAGAAATGAATTTTCATTTCATAACACCTTTATGGCATCTTTCCCCTTCCATGAAAGGATGAGTTAGGGATCTACTTATTGTCAGGGGGCACATGCAAGTGTTGGTGTTGTGTTGCACATGGAATATATTTAACATATTGTTTCAAATTTATTTGATAATAAATGTTTTTCTCTCTATCTCTTTGTTGGACAAAAATGTTACTAACGCAACTACAGAAAGTATTGACTAGCTAGCGGTTGATACCCAAGAAAAAATGTGTGATGACATTAATAAGTATATACTCCCTCCGTCCCGGGGAGAAGTTCCCAATTTCCTTATTTGAATGTCCCAAAAGAAACTTCCCATTTCCCTAAATGGAAAGTTATCCTACATTAAAACAGTGCCAAACAGTGTCAAACAGTGCCAAACAGTGTCGAAACAGTGCAAAACAGTAAAATTTACCCCTCAGTAACTTTATTTCCTAAAAATGTGTGAAAGTCAACCCGGGAACTTCTCCCTGGGACGGAGGGAGTATATTTATAAGCAGTAAAAAATATATTGAATCTCCTCCTGGTTGGTACCTAGATTGGTATTGGACATTATCCTCGTGAAAGTAATTACTAGCATTTTGTGTAATGTGTAATCACTTAGAGCCCGTCTGGTAGCACGAAAATCGGCTGTTTTGGCTGTTTCTGCTGAAATTTATGAAGTTCTGGCTGAAGTGGCTGTTTTGGCTGATTCTGCTGATTCTAGAAAAAAATATTTTAAAAATATATTTTATTAATAAAATAAAGAAAAAAATACATGTAAAAATAGCTAAAATGGTCATCTACAGTAACTTCAGCCAATACAGCCAGAAAAGTAACTACAACCTTACTTTTTCTGCTTATTACACAATTCAGCACACAAAAGTAAAAATTACGTGTTTGGTGAAAAAGCTGGCTGATAAGCCTGATAAGCCGAAAAAAGGGTCTCCAAACGGGCTCTTAGTAATATTTTAAGAACTTTTCCACTCAGTTGCTATATACTGAGTATAAATACGACGTTCACCTTTGTATCTTGTTATTTTTTTACTGGGAGATATTTTTACTTCAGCTGTTAATAATGGATTCCATTTATATATTGGCTGCATCTGAACAGACAAGGAGAAGAATGTTGAGCTGCTTCAACTGTTGCGTCAAAGCTTGAAGTTGATTAGTGTGTACCAAGATTTGTTCTTTTTGTGTCTGTTTTACTTTTATACTATAGTAGACTAGACTAGATGTTGAATGTTTTGTTGCTAAGTGAATGAAATGATGATTCTTTCTGTTCCTTTGGACATTTTTCTTCCTTATAAAATGGTAATGTCAACAAGCGGGGTGGGGTGGGGTGGGGGTGGTCAAAGATCAGCTGACAGCAGGAACTGGGCTTGCAAGCATGGGCGGAGCTAGGGGTGGGCCAACCTAGGTCATGGCCCACCCCAAATTTTAAAAATGAGTTAATTTTTAAGATAAAAAAATTTCGTGTAAAATTTTTTCTAAAAATATTCTTTGTACCGGCCCAGTCCGGCCTAGTGCTTGCAAGTAACGTCCAATAGATTGCTTCAGTACGTTGTTTCCTGGAGTTTGGCGCACAAATATTTCATTTTCAGCTACTAAATAGACAGACAGAATAATTGTTTCTCTCTCCAGTTGGTGTGTGTGTAGTACAAAGGAAAAAGATTTTTTTTTAAGGAAAAAGATTCTTTCAACCACAAAAATTAGAATAAAAAGCTCTCATCAGATCACACGCGGAAACTTCAATATAAAAATGCGGTGCTGTTACGGTTAGGTAATTTTTACATTACTGAAAAAGTGTGTCATTAAGACATGAAGTGCACAGTTTTGAATATATGTCGGTCTTGGCTTGCGTATTTTGCAGATGTTTGCTTCAAATAAATAAAGTATCTTCATAAAATGGAACGCTGTGCCTGTACATCATTCCATATTTAATGATTTTAAAAATGACAGATCGTAATAAATCAAATTTTATGTCATAGACAAAACTGGAGTATCTAAAAGCATTAATATACTGCATTATAGAGATTCAAGTAGCCAGGTTTTGCACGTTTGTAGTGCTCCATGTGTATTATGTGTATTATTATTGTTTCTTCAACTCAATTCCTTCTAGACACTAGTTCGAGAATTTTTAATTATTTAATTCTTTAACTGAAAGAAAAGAGTCTTGTTTTAGCCACTACTTTTAGGAATAACAAATAATAATTTCGTTTTGAATTTTATCCATTCTCACTCCTATGCTTTTAGTCTTTTACTGGGTTATACAAGTAAAGTTACAGTATCGATATCTAAGTTATACTGGTAATACTTAGAGCCTGTTTGGTAGCACAAAAATCGGCTGTTTTGGCTGATTTTGCTGAAATTTATGAAGTTCTGGCTGAAATGGCTGCATTGGCTGATTCTGCCGATTTAAGAAAAAATTATTTTTAAAATATATTTCATTAATAAAATAAAGAAAAAATTATATGTAAAATAGCTAAAATGGTCATCTACAGTAACTTCAGCCAATATAGCCAGAAAACTAACTCCAACCTTGTTTTTTCAGTTTATTACACAATTCAGTGCGCGAGAGTAAAAATTACGTGTTTGGTGAAAAAGTTGGCCGATAAGGCGAAAAATAGTGTTACCAAACGGCCTCTTAATGTTTATGCCGATATATATCAACATTGATGAAGATCACAATAAAACTTTTGCCTTCTTATCAATGGGATTAGATACTTTAATTGTTCAATTTATAGTTTATCTAGTAACAACTTTAATTGTTGGAGGGAAAAGGTGCAAATAGGCCCATGTACTAACCAAAAAAAGTCGGGGTAATTTGAGTTTGCACCCCATGTTATGGTCTAAATTGGACTTTGCACCCCGTTTTTTAAAATCTTTGATTTTGCACCCCAACCCCATATGAAAAGACAAAAATGTCCCTCCATTAACAATTGTGTTGACCTTCAACATATTCCTGATTGAGGGCATTTTTATCTTTTCATATGGAGTTAGGGTGCAAAAACAAATATTTTTAAAAATGGGGTGCAAAGTCCAATTTAGACAATAATATGGGGTGCAAACTCAAATTACCCCAAAAAAGTCAAATAAACCCTTATTTAGGAGGCTATGTCCGGTCATTGCCATTTGGGGTGGTTCTCGGTATAATTTTTTGATGAAATTTTTTTAGCATCTTATTCATCAAGTCTAGTTTACTCATACCAAATTTCAGCTAAAACTTCAATCGGGAAGGCATTCAAATGAATTCTTGAAAATAACTGCGCAGTTAGAAGCGCAGTTATCTTCAAGAATTCATTTGAATGCCTTCCCGATTGAAGTTTTAGCTGAAATTTGATATGATTAAACTAGACTTGATGAATAAGATGTTCAAAAAAATTCATCAAAAAATACCACCGAGAACCACCCCAAATGACGACAGCCGGACAGAACCTCCTAAATAAGGACTTATTTGACCTTTTTTGGTTAGTACATGGGCCTAGGGGTGGACTCGGGCCGGGCGGCCGGGCCCGGAACCGGCCCGCCCACTGTAGCAACCGGCCCGGCCCAGTGGCCCGGTCCAACGGCGGTTCGGGTCGAACCGGCCCGGTGGATACCGGTTCCGGGCCCGGGCCCTCCATTTGGTGAACCGGCCCGGCCGGTTCGGGGCCGGTCCGGGCCGGAATTATTATTATTTTTTTTTTGAATTTTTTTTAAGTTTTGGGTTGGATTAGGTATTTTGGGCCATTTGAGGTGGTTTGGGGTGGTTTGGGGTTGAGGGGGAGGGATAGGGGGTTAAATAAGAGAAGCAAAAAAAAAATTATGACCCGGGTGGCCCGGCTCGGAACCGGACCAGTCTGGCCCGGAACCGGGAGCCACCGGTTCGGGTCCGGGCCCTCCTTTTGGTGAACCGAGGCCCGGCCCGAACCGAGTCCACCCATACATGGGCCTATTTGCACTTTTTCCCTTAATTGTTTAACAAATGTTTCCTGTTTATCTAGTAACAAATGTTTCCTGTTTTTTATTATCTAAAGGAGGCAATCTTCTATTTCTTTCTGAAATACAAGATGAAATTGATAAAACCCTCAGGAGATCGCTTAATTTTCTATAAAAGCATACATTAAATTTCAATAAGATAAATAACCAAAATGTCATGCATTCTCATTCCTTTTATATTTTAGGAAACTATGAAACTACGTGCAAGTTTTAATTAACAATTCTACTATTTTTGAAGTTAGACATCGAAGAACAAACTTCACAAATAAAAATGACTACTACAATCACGCAATGAAAAACATACAATCAAACTTATGCATAACCCTTATTATGTACCTAACATAGTGTACGTTAATTACCATTAAAATATAAATGTTTTCACTCTTATTTGATAATTGATATCAAAATAAAAGTAATGCTGAACTATAAAAAATAAAAACTATTGGGGTATAAGAGCTTTATTTTGGATTAAAGTATATTTTTTTTTAAATAAATACTACGGATTAATTTAGATCTTTCCAATCTGGCATTATTTGATTCTCAATATTCCGAACAAATCCCATATCTATTGCTAATGGTATAGACGTATAGTTACATTCAAGATAAAGTTTATAGAACCTTAGCTTTAATACTCCTTTATTCAGTAAGGTACCATAATGGCAGTGTAGTACCAATTTGATTTCGCATGCCCATACCAACCTAACAACCTTAGCTAGTTAGCTTAAGTAACGTCATTTTCCTTATTTTTTCATTGTTCCTTCGTCCCATATTTAGCAAAACATTTCTAAGCCTTAGATAACATACATTTACACACACATAGGCCATAGCCAGATTCAGTTCGAATGAGATCACCTCTTATGATTTGCATATAATCTTAACTTATCTGGAGTAAATGATACTCCGGAGTAAAATATTCAATGGTCAATATTGAGTATTGACAAGGCTCGTTGTTATAACTTATAATTATCGTAACTTTAACGTATAGCTAAAAAAACGATAGCCACTGATGAGAATTGAAGATTTCTCATTGATGAAATGAAGCTTATCATTAGAAGTTTGCGTTTGTATATAAAACTATTTGCGCCACCCTAGTAATATAGATAATCACAAATCTGAAAACTCACATTTGGGAAGTAGTCATCAGTGCTTACTCATAAACCCACTATACTTGGTTCCGACTTACATTTGCATGTGCTAAAGGTGGACTAGGACGGGATTGGGTGGGTTTTGGCAGGGCTGGTCCTGTCTATTTTCGAGCCTATGAGCGAGATAATATTTTAGGCTTATATTTACGACAAACAATAAATAATACTTATTTAAAATAATAATTATAATAAATTTATCTAATAAAGGTCATAAAATAAAAACAAATCTGATTTTATTGTTATCATTTAAAATAAGTAACAAACCGCCCGCCGTTTGGGCAATTGGGCTCCTCAATTCATTGCTTTGCAGCATTCTTTACTCTTGTTGATTTTGAAATTTGGAAAGAACAAATCAATTTGGATAGGCTTTACCTATTGGGAGTTTTGGAATTGGGAGGTTTATCATAACTTGGTAATATTGTAATTAAAAGGATTATAAACATAAAAATGTGAATTGTGAAGACAATTAAGACAGACATGCCTCTTTATATTTATTTTAAAAATTAAACCTTGGGCCTAATTTATTGAGTTTAAAGACTAAAAAAAACAGCCTACTCACACTACATATAAAGAAATATTTTTGAGCCTATTTTTTCTTCCTATTTTCTTGGGCCTAGGGCGGTCGCCCCTATTGCATCCCCCTAGGACCGGCCCTGGGTTTTGGGCTTAAGGATTTAAGGCCTGGTACCGGCCCGGGTTTGCACTGATACCGGATCGGGCAAGGCCTAAATAGTGCCGGATTGGGTCAGGATTGGGCCGGGACCAAAAGATTTAAAGCAAAAAAATTATTATTTTTGAATTGTTGACTGTTAGGTCCGGTCCGGGCCCAGCTGGCCCGGTCCGCTGAAGCCTGAAACATGATCCCATTGCCCGCCTGCTTCTTCAACCGGACCGGACCTGAACAGTACCAGATCGGTAAGTCCATCCCTAGCGTGTGCATTGTAAAAACAATTTGGTACCAACTGTTGCTCTTAATAACGTTATTATTTTTATTGATCAATAATTGTGTTTTAAAATGTGTTCATTGGTCAATTTTTGTGTTTTAATCCATTAAAAGGATAATTTAAACAGTATTTAGTTATTAATACGTAATACGAGACTACGAGTACCTTGTTGAAGAAATTTAGAGAACTCCATCTCTAAAGCTATTATTAAATGCCGACAAAAGATATACGGATATAACCGTATACAAGATAATGTAACAACAAAACTCAATGGATTTCACTACTGTTGCCAATTAAGAGTTTAATTACTTAATTAATAAGAACAAAGTCCATATACCTAAGAGTGACACTGGGGAAGAAGGTAAAGGACAAAACAAACCGACGAAACAACAGGGAATGATACCTGCTAGAACACAAAACTCTTGGATACGCCAGCAACAACCTATAAAACTAAATTTTCTTGATAATTTGGACAACATCTTCATCCTCCAGTTCATGCTCCTACAGAATGAACAAAAGCTCACTATCTGTAAATTTATGGCTCCTTATTTAAGGAGTATTTGCGTTTGCTCTAACTTTTTTTTTAATCATGCGTTTGCTCTAACTTTTGAAAACTGATTTAATTTAGAGATTTTATGAAAATTGATTAATAGTAAAAGTTGATGAAAAAAATATTATTTATCTAACAGAAAAATTGAAAAACAATTCTAGGCAACCTCCTTTGCTTTTAGCTTTAAATTGCTCAACTTCAAATAAAAACACATGTTTGAAACACTGTTTTAACCCTTTTAAAGAAAAAAAGGCTAGAGTGATTTTTTAAAACAATTGCAAACACTCCTTAAATATGCTAGATAGGATATAATGAGTTAGAACTTAGAAGTAGGGGTGGACACAGTCATACAAACCAGACAGAACCAGCCAGCTTTTTCCCCGGTACCAAAATGTTGGGACCGCAACCGGGAACCAGGCTAGGACTAAACTGGTACCAGTTCCAGCTCATACACACACACCTTAGTATAATATACCCGAGTATTATATAGGAGGAATGTTCAGGTTCGAACATTCCTGGTCCGAACACCGTCCGAACTTGCCAGTTTGGGGCCCTTTCCGGTGGAATTTTTTGATGAAATGTTTTGAGTATGTTCCTCATCAAGTCTAGTTTGTCCATACCAAATTTCAGCTCAAAATTCGATCGGGAAGGCATTCAAATCATTTTTTGAAGTTGACTGCATCAAAATATACATATAAAAACGCAGTCAACTTCAAAAAATGATTTGAATGCCTTCCCGATCGAATTTTGAGCTGAAATTTGGTATGGATAAACTAGACTTCATGAGAAACATGCTCAAAAAAATTCATCAAAAAATTCCACCGGGAAAGGCCCCAAACGGGCAAGTTCGGACGGTGTTCGGACCAGTAATGTTCGGACCTGAACATTCCTCTATTATATAGTATACATAATATGTATGTAGTATTAATATAGCAATATACCTGCATTATACTAACAGACATGACTAATAGAACTAATACGGTCTACAGAGTATACAAAACAATAATAATTATTAAAAAAATTATAATAACTATAATAATATTATTATTAATAATAATAATATAACTATCAGTAATACCTACTATATTATATACTAATATGACTAGTAATAATATAGAAGTATAACTGAATAACAGTAATAGTAATATTACTAACTAATTACTTCTATAACTAATATAGTACGAAGCAATATACTTCGTTCTTTTCAAATTCAACGTTTCCATTTTCACATTTGACAACGCACAACTTTGGCCACTGATACATTTCAATATTGGTAAAAAATTAAACAATTCAGATTACATAAATTTAAAATTGGATGAATTTAACAATATTTTGCAAAAATTAAATTTATAATGCATTAATAAATACTACACAAAATATAGCCAAAGTAGAGCATGTGAATAGTTTAAAGCTCAACATGTTGCATCTATTTAAGAACGGAGCTAGTATATAACTATATTAAACTAATAATGATACTAATAACCAATATTACACTTGTATGTACTAATAATATTAAAATTAATAACCACTGCGAAGTATATAAGTATATTATATTACTAATACTCTAAGAGTAATATTAGTAACTGGTATATTATAGATTTATAAAAATATGTCCTAGTATTGTAATATGTATATAAAAAAAATCATCAACCGAACCAGGTGGAATTGGTCCACAACCGGCCCTGCCCAGTCTCCCATAAAAATATCAAGAACCAGCCTGTCCACCCCGAAGTAGAGACTAAAGGGTAGGAAGTAGGACACATTTCAGTTAACTGACCTTTCCCACTCTTTGTGGCTTGTGCTTTGCACTTGAACCCCAAACCAGTGCACTGCAGCAAACACCCATAAGTTCGTTCAGTAGAACTATAAAGGTCCATTCGGAACCCAGAAAATATGAGACAAGAAAAATTTAAAAGACAGTAACTATGGAGGGAATAATGGTAACATATAGGATCTCCATATTTAAATGTTTGTTATTTATTTATGCATAATACCACTCTATAAAGACTAAGGATGTTTTCAGAAAAGATCAAGGATGTTTTTAATTGGACTGAAATTTTTCGGTCTGACCTGGTCTATTTATGTATAGTCTGAACTAATCTGGTCCGGTAGATGTATGTCCGATGTGTACTTTCTAACGGTCGAAGATGATCTGGTCTAGTTCAATTTGGTCTGGAATAGAAACCAGTCTAATTTGAAAAATCTTGAGACATTGAAAGGGAAAAAGGTTCAAATGGGTCTTTCTACAATTTCAAATCCATCACTTGAGTGCATATACTAAAGAGTACAACCCCCGTCCCATTTTATGTGTCTTACTTTGGTTTGACACAATTATTAATAAAAGAAGTAAAATGTTGTAGAACACATATTTCTTTCCAAGAAAAGAAATGTGACACTTATTTTGAGACAAACCAAAAAGGAAATAAGGCAAGTAATATGGGACGGAGGGGGTATCACATAAGCACGTTTACTTTGAAAACACAATCAAGCCAACCATCTTCACCAGCTATAGCTAGGGCTGGCAATATCACCCGCACCCGCGGATACCCGCTCAATCCGAACCGAAAATATGTACGAAAACCCGAAGAAGTATGGATGAAAAATGGATGACGGGTGGATTGAAAGAGTGTTTGGATCGGGTGTGGATGAACACTCATCCAACCCATCACCCGACCCGTCACCCGCTCCACCCGCCGACCCGCATATATATATAATATCTATTTAATAATATATAATAATAATAATAATAGATTAAGAGATTAATAGATAGTTAGATACGTATTGTTAATAGATATGTATATGTAACATATAAATATCGCTGAAATACCTAAAGCCCTTAGCCCTAAATCCCTAATGGCCTAATCTCGTTCAGCACTTCAGCGCCATCAGCGAAGTTTTTGTTGTTATGTTTCAACGAATTCTTAAATTTTGGTTTTTATTTGTAAATGGTTTCTCTTTATAATTAATTTATTTTGTCTCAAGTTTGACCATTTGTATTCACCCGATCCACTCGCTAACCCGTTCACGATGGATGGGTTGGATGTGGATGTAATTTTTAATGGATGATGGACGGGTGGGTGGAGTATAAAAAATTAACGGGTGGACGTGGATGAGCCTCCACCCGGTATAAATCCGACCCGCTGCCACCCTTGGCTATAGCTGGTCATTATTGGGGGGGATTTTTTTTTTTTTTGAAAAAATCATATAAAATGTGTACTCCATAACAAAATATAGAAATGGATATACAAAAACAGTAAAATGTTAAAAATAGATATATAAATTAAAAGCGTGAAAATAAAAATTGAAAATAATAAAAAGCATAATTAAGAAAATTTCTAATTTTAATAAAATCACATAATGTGCAAGAAAATATAGAAATGGATATATAAAAAATAGTAATATGTCAAAAATAGATATATAATTTAAAAACGTGAAAATAAAAAAACCAAATAAGGATGTTTTTACTTGGACTGTAATTTGCTGGTCTGGTCTGGTCTGGTTTCTTTGTATTTTTATAACTACCCAAGTCTAGTCTGGTCTGGGACAAATTACAGTCCAAGTAAAAACATCCTAAATGGAAACGTAAAAATATAAAAAATAAATCCAGAATGAGAAAATTCCCTAAATAGGACTAAAACATGGATAAAACTCATAAATATGTTTTAATCCCAAAATAGGACTAATTCACTCTTATTTTGGGAAGTTTTAATCAAGTTATTCTTTTAATAGGACTAAATAAGTCCTATTTAAGGAATATAACATACTTAAATCCTTTTTAACTTTATGTATGTTTTAGTCCTATATTGAGCAATTTCTATTTAAATAATTGTAAAAACATTATACGACTGATCATGTCCCCTTTACATTGCATTTTCCAAAATAAACCCAGCATAAGGAATTAAGAACATAATTTCCTTGGCACTTTCTTTTTTCCTTTTTACAGTCTTTTCCAGAACCCAAACATACACTAAACTTGGTCCATCTTTTAAAATAATCTATTTAAAGTTCTATATTGAACCGTGTTTGGCGCTATTGCAGAAATTCCCTGTGATGATCTTTCACTTCCCCTCAAGTAGTTGCTATAGAAACAGTCCACATTGGTTTAGAACTTGAGAAAAGTAACACCCAGTTTGACATGTAAAAGAAGAAATTTGTGAGGGAAAAACTTACTATTTGAATTGTTTAGACATATCTTTGTGGATACGATCGCAGAAGTCCTCAATTGTTCTCCTCCTTGACGACAATATTACAGGATCTTCATAGTCTGGATTCATGCCCTTAGGCTTCGTGTATATGCGGGTCAAATTCAGGTATTCCCAAATCTTCTCAAGTAAACCATCTAGGTTCCACTCCAGATGAGCACTGCAGAAAAAATAATCAAGACAAAACTGCCCTACACTTATGACTTATCTTAGAAAAAATGGCACTTTTTCATACTCGATTGTTTGTCATTATGGAAATTTAGTCTCTCATTTGTTATACTTGTCTTTTGACATTTGTAAATTTAGTCTCTCATTTGTTATACTTGTCTTTCGACATTTGTAAATTTAGTCTCTCATTTGTTATACTTGTCTTTTGACATTTGTAAATTTCTTCTCTCATTTGTTATACAATCGGGTGTTAAAGCAAAGTTGGAAGTATGGCGACAAACATTGGAGACCAGGGGTTTCAAACTGAGCCGAAGCAAGACTGAGTATATGGAGTGCAAGTTTGGTGGAGGTAGAAGTAGTAGCAACAGTGGGATTACTCTTGATGGTAAGGAGATACCGGTGTAATATGTTTCGTCATTTGGGCTCCATAATTCAGTAGGATGTTGAATTAGAGAAGATGTATACCATAGAATTAGAGCTGGGTGGATAAAATGGAAGAGTGCATCAGGATTCTTATGTGATCGAGGTATGTCGATTACCGACTAGACTGAAAGGTAAATTTTATCGAACATCAAAGACTCGCTATTTTTTGGCTTGGGAATATGACGTAATAAAGCAAAATGGCTTATTAAACTGTCTACGCTTCTTTGTTATGAAGCAGCAGTTAGTCCATGCAATTTTCGGTGCGATTTTCACTATGGGTCATCCGGAAACAATCTCTTTGTGCTTTAGTACAGAGGTATGACTGCATACATCCGACCCCCCCCCCACCCCACCAAAGGTGTGGGAACCTTTGCGGCACTGGGGTAATGATAATGAATGAATGATAATATGATCAATTATGCCTGCATTAATGTATGGCATAGAGTGTTGGGCAGTGAAACAATGTCACACTCAAAAGATGAGTGACAGAGATGCGTATGTTGCGTTGGATGTGTGGACATACCAGAAAAGATTGCTTGAGGAATGAGATACTCAGACAAAAGGTGGGAGTAGCACCTATAGAAGATAAGATGCAGGAGTTTCGCTTATGGTGGTTTGGGCATGTGCGTAGAAGACCGAGTGATGCACCTGTTAGACGACTTGATGGCTGGGGAGAAGAGACACAGAGGAGAGGGAGGGGAAGACTCAAACAAACTTGGATTACAGGAATCAGAACTGATATGCGTCTTCTTGGGTTGGACGAGAGTATGGCTTTGGAGAGGGCAAAGTGGAGGGCACACATTCGTGTGGACAATTGATCTCTTTTCTATCCTTCCTCTCTCTTTCTTTTATCGTTTATCTTCTTTATCTTTTTAGGTTCTTATGTTATTTTTATGAGAATTTACCCAAAATAGGACTAAAAAGGTTTGAAAATTCCAAAATAGGACTGACATGCTTTTATTCCCAAAATAGGACTAATTACTGCCATGTTTTGGCAGTACCAGACTTCAAACATGGCAATATTTTCCAAACTTGGCAGTAATTACTCCTATTTTGGGAATAAAAAACATGGCAGTCCTATTTTGGAATTTTCAAACTGTTTTAGTCCTATTTCGGGAACTTTCCCTATTTTTATCCTCTAGCTTTTTATGCTCTTTTATCTTTTTATCTTTATCTTTCTTATATTCTTATGTTATTGTTATCTTATATTTATTTATCGATATCTTGTTCATTTTATGTTTTTTTTCTTTTCTTCTTGTTTGTCTTCTCTTTTTGCCATCAATATCATGGATCGATTCATGTCAGCCGACCCCAAAATCTTTTGGGATTAAGGCTTGGATATTGTTGTTGTTGTATTTGTTATACTATAAATGCACCCCCCATAAATATTAGGGTTTATAGAGGCAATCACAGCATTCTATATTGCCTTGAAGGATCTCATAAACCTTAATACTAAATGGTGATTCTATCTGGAAGGTATTGTATCTAAATTATAACAACTGATGGACTAAATATACAAAATCTGAAAAACTAGTCTGGGATTACATAATGTCAAACCATTCAGGGGCTATAAGTACGACATTCCCTTTAACTTAAAATGAAATCTACCTATCATCTTCTACACAGTGCTAATGGAGGGTTACCTGATAGGACAATAGTGAGGAAGTTTATCAAGGATCTCCAGTTCTTCCAGAGTGATCTGATCAATCTTGTTCACAACATAGATGCATGGCATATACACTCGACTACCTTCAATGACATCAATAAGGTCATCAGCTGTTGCATCATACCTAAGATGAACATCGGCATTGTGTATTTTGTATTCGCTGCATATAGCCTTCACAGTTTCCAGGTCTAGGTTTGTATTGGCAACTGTTGATGTCAAATTGATTCCACCTTTCTCCTTCTTCCTAAATGTCAAATTAGGAGGTTCTTTGTTTAACCTGCAATCATCATTAAACAGTAAAGGAATAGTTGGTAAACTTTCAGAATCAGCAACTGAAAAGCTACTAGAAGAGAATCATTGTGTGTGTTACCGAATCCCAAACCCTTCAAGCTCTTTCTCTATCAGACGCTTGTGAGTAATAGGTTTTATTGCATCAAGAACAATCAATATGCAATTACAGGTCCTGGCAGTACTGATAACCTGAAAATTTGGTGACCAATTACAAATAAAACAGAATAGTTTATGATTGAATGCAGACCTAGTGAAACAAAATTTGGAAATGGGAAGGTATTTGACTATTTGTTCTTAAACAAATTAAGGGTCTGTTTAGAACGCTAGTGAAACAAAATGGGTGGGAAAGCATCAGAAAAAATTGTAAGAAAAGAAAACGTAGAGTAAATTTAAAACATTGTTCGAACTGAATAAATTTCTCAATATGTGATCGGATTCTTTTTTATTTAGTTAATTCTATTATGCTAGAGGGTCGAATAGGCCCCTATACCAATCGTGTTTGCTCAATTCAGTCCCTGAACTAAAAAAAATGGACCAATTCGTACCTCGAACCGGCAAAAAATAGTTCAAATTTCATTTTATACAAGTAAACACAAGGTCACCCGCCACGTCACCCGGTAAATCGATGACATGGAAATGAAATGTTCAAAAAGGTCTTTGAACCTGCCAGTTGTTCAAATCACCCCCCAAACTATTAAAAAGTGCCAAAATAGTTATAATTCCAAAATAAAATAGAAAAAATAAAAAATAAAGTATATAAATATAAAATAAAAAATACTCCGTATATAAATACGAACATAAGTGTTATTTTAAACTTTATATTCATACTTTATACCTATGTTTTTTACATTCATATTTTATTTAAGATTTCATTTTTAGTTTTATTGTTTTATTTCATGTTGCTATATTTTATCATTTCAGAGGTTTTGAATTACTACATATGAAATATAAAATAGAAATTTATAATACTTCAAAAATAATTTATAGAATAAAAATTGTAAAAGTTCAAATAGGAAAATATTTTGCATAACTTAAAGTATAAATATCATTTTATATCAAATAAAAAATAATATAAACAGGAATAGAAGTTAAAAATCTATTGAAATATAAAAATATAAACGTAAGAACAAAACTAAAACTCTGAACAAAAAGATCCCTAAATAGTACTCCCTCCTTCCCTATAAAAACTCTTCCTTTAACTGGGCACACAAATTAAGATAGTGGGAATTGTGCGGTGGAGAATTGTGCAGAGGAGAGAGAAATGTGTAAGAATGATTGTGAAGCACAAATTCTTTGCCAAAAAGGGAAGGAGGAGATAATTTTGGGACAGACGAAAAAGGAAAGTTTGAAGATAATATAGGGACGGAGGGAGTAACAAAATATAGCAAATGTTTTCAAATAAGAGTTCTTATTTTCATCACAAAATAGGACACGTGCACACCTAATTAGGAAAAAATAAGCCCTATTTGAAAAAAAAATTTGATTTAGAATTTTCTCTATCTTCATCCTACTTTGAGCAGTTTTTAAACTTAAATTATTTAATACTACGTATAATATAACATATTAAAAAAATATAATACCTAACAGAAAATACCAAATATAAATAATATAAAATAAAAATTAATGTAGGAAATGAAAGGGCTAAAATAAAATTTAAGAGTAATATATAATGTCAAAAGGTGGAAGTAACACCTATTGAGGATAAGATGGATAAGATGAAGGAGTCTCGATTGCATTGGTTTGATCATGTGCAAAGAAGACCGAGTGATGCACATGTTACACGACTTCAGATGTGGGGAGAAGAGGCGGGAAGGAGAGGGAGAGGAAGACCCAAATAGACTTGGAATAGTGGAATCAGAACTGATATGCTTCTTCTTGGGTTGAATGAGAGCATGACTTTGGATCTCTTTTCTCATTTCTCTCTCCTTTTCTTTTATCTTTTGTCTTCTTTATCTTTCTATGTTTTCATGTCATCTTTATATTTCTTATGCTCTTATATCATTTAATCTTTTATCTTTCTTATGTTCTTAAGTTATTTTGATCATATATTTGTATTTTATCCATTTTATCTTACTTTATTTTTTTATTATTCTTCTCTTTCTTCTCTTTTTGGCTCTGATATCATGGATCGGTTCATGTTAGCCGATCCCAAAGTCATTTGGGAATAAGACTTCGACGTTGTTGTATATAATGTCAAAATAGACATATATTATCTTTTAATCTTTTTTTATATTTTTATATTCATATTTTTTATCAACCAAAGACGATTCGTGGATTGGGGAATTGTCTGCTGACCAAAAAATTAAATATTTTTACCATATATATTTATACTTTGTCTTTATTAATTTACATTTACCTTTTATTTTATTTTGAATTTATCCCAATGTTGAACCTTTTTTAGAGTTGCGGGGTTAATTGAACAATTCGAATATGTTCCGGGACTTATTTGAGTTTTTAGTTTCCACTTAAAATGCACAGTTGGAAACCTGACGGGTGATGTGACGGTTGACCGTGTATTTACCCGTAAAAATGAAATTTAAACCCTTTTTGCCGATTCAGGGTGCGATATGGACTTTTTTTTAGTTCAGGGATTGAATTGAGCAAACACGACGGGTACAAGGACCTTGACCCTTTAGCCTTTCTATAATACTAATTTTAAAAAATCAAACATATTCCATTTCCTTAACTTTCAGAGTTAAAAATTGAAGACCAAGAATATTTTTCTAAGCACTCTTTCCTTTCCCTGGTGTTTTCCGGGATCCAAATATAGCCTGAACATCACAGAATTTTAAAAGAAAAGGCCCAATGCGCAATTCTTCCAAAACATGCAATGTCTTGGAGGGCCTATTAGACAATCAAGACTTCTTTTGTTTCTCACAAGGGACCACTTGTCCGAGTTGTTAAAGTTCCCTTGGTTTGAAAATCAATTGCCGGATTGTCTATTAGACAAGACGTAACACATCTACTATTGCACAGATGAAAGTCTAACAAAGGCATTTACTAAGCAACCCTTACGAGTACTACTACAGCTTCATCAATTGCCTAATCACTTTTTTGTTAAAAATTCTATAATTGTAGGACCCACAAGATAGGTCAACTATCAATTAGGTACTTCGGAGAAAATAGTTATGAATAGAGACTGAATATTATAACATATCAATTGAATGCTCAAAATTGACACCATTAATAATATAATTTCTAACAAAACCTGTTCGTGCACTAAAGACTTCACAACAAAACAAAACAAAAATAAATATTAAAAATCATTTGAGTAAGAATAGTAAGATAATAACTTTTTGCAAACTTTAGTATATTTAAAACATGTACCACTTATTTAGTTATTTTATTCTTGATCTTACTAGTTTGAGTATCAAAGCAGGTTGTTTAGAGAGGCAAGATGTAATCTCAAAGCATACCCCAAAAAAACGAAGAAATTTCTAATTGGTCGAGAATTAAGTGCCAAGTGCCAACTAATAATAAGCATAACTGTATGTCCAGTAAGTCTCAAACACAAAGATGTGATATGATGTGATGCATCATAGTTCAAGATTCAAGTCCAAACATACAAATACACATCACAACTTCAAACTCCAAGATTAATGTTGACAAATACATAAATGACACAATATAAACATCACTTATTTCCCCTTAATGCCTTTTCTATTCTCAATATATCAGCCATCCAGAAATGTGACAATGTGTAAGAGGTAAAGCAAGAAAGACAAAGAGATCTACTTTTTACCTGCCTTCCTCTACCTTTTCCATCTTTGGCACCCTCAATAATACCAGGAAGGTCCAACAACTGCCAATAAAAGAAGGATCAAAATATGTAAATAAACTAGCAACGGAGGATACAGATTATAAACTAAGGGGAATTCTCACATAAACTACACCCACTTCTGAGACTCAAAACTCAGTAACATCCAGGTCACGCAGTGACACCTGTACTGTTGCATAAGGTCAACTTATGCAAAGCTATGACCTAATCTCTCTAATGGGCAATGTAGCAAATACTTAAGTAAATATAAATATGAAAGTATATATTACAGTAGATCCGGTTAATGTACCTGAAGTTTAGCTCCTCTGTACATGATAACACCTGGAATACAAGTCAACGTAGTAAATTCATATGATGCAACCTGCAAGCCATAGAAAAGGGACTCTTAGGAGAAAGTATTTAGTTACAGCATGTACAGGATAACTTTTCAAATAGGTAAAATTACCTTTGAGAGATTTCAAAAGCGAAACTTTGGTGCTATTATTGAAACAAAAATGATTTTACTGAGTTTAAAATAAAAAAAATTAAGGTTTAGAAAGATTTAAACACATGGTGCTTTTAAAAGTCAACTCAGATGGGCACTAAGAACTGAAATGTTTTTACCACTTTCCATGTTCCACTTGTATACCACACATTCTGATTGGTCAAAATCACGTTATCTTTTCATAATATTCTTTATATAACAGACATTGATCAATCCGCAGACATTGTCAATCCGCATAAAAGGTACACCTGTGAAAAAAGGATTTGGACTCGGGTACCAAAGCTTTGAGGCTGGTGATTCCCTCCTTTTCAGAAAGAAAACTCTTACAAAAATATTTAACTGGTCATGCCTACACAATCTTAATGCAGAGAACAAAGAAATTAAAAGAAAACAAAAAAATAAGCCAGAGCAAGCAAAATAAAATCTTAGCATCATAATGTTATACTTGACTTCTTGACTAACTAATAGCTATCAATTTAGTTTTTCTGCTTTCTAATATGCAAAGGTTCAGATACTCTGACCTCACATATAAGTACATAATCATGTACTAAAATGCAACTCCACATTAAAAGAGAAGAAACACAAGCCCAATTTATTAGCTTAAGAATGTAGACGGAAATAGAACACATGAAACTGGTAAAAAATAAATCTATATACCCAAGGTAAAAATTTACAATGTTAGCTAGCTTCAAGACTAGAATTGATCCAATGAAAAGACCTGTCTTTACTCACAAGAGGATTGTGCTTCTTTACAATCATAACATATAAACACATGTCTTATGATGAGCCCAAAAATTTAAAAGCTCATCATGTGACATGTTTGTTTAAGAACTAAAAATACCCTGGTCCAGTCATCTTATTCAACACTTTCCCCTCTTAGATATCTACATGTGACATGTTTCATTAAAATAGTGGCAAATCATAAAATAACAAGAATCTTCAAAAATCTCCTGACATGATTTTAAACAAAACCAATCTCAAAGGGTAACATCATTTATACTGATCAAACCATCTTGTCATAAAATGACTTTCGTGTTATACATCTTTCAAACTCAAAACAATACTTTGAAGAATTGGAAACTGCTCAGGAACAATAATCTGAAAAATTACGTATGGCGTATCCATTTGACTGACTCATGAAATTAGGGGGTGTTTAGTTATTTGAAATCAGTAAAATATTTGGATATTTGAATTTGTTACTTGTTAAGATAATCTGGAATAATAATGAAAAAAAACACCAAAATAAGAAACTACGTATCAGCACTCCATTTTCTCTCTAATCTTCATCGCATATTCTTCTCCCAACAAGACATTTTTCCTTAATCATCATTATCTTCCAGTAATTTAATTCACTAAAGTCATCAATTACAATGCTACATTCCTAATACTCATACGTCAAAACTCCCTCCTCCCATCCTTGCCCATATCCAATCTCATACCCATCTATCAAACTTCTGGGTACTCAATCTATATAAGAGAGGGGAAGGGAGAACCACAGTTAGTTATTATTGGTGTTAAAGCAGATAAAGAAAAAAAGAAAGAGCTGGAATCAGTCATATGTTCTAACCTTCACATATGTTAGCATGATTGTTATGTTAATTTGTGATAAGGGAAGTATAAGATAATAAGAGGGCGTTTGGTAGCTTGTAAAATAATTACTTTGCATGTGAATTGAATGTAGGGATGTAAAGAGTTTGTGACATTTGATTTGATTATTTAATGTAAATTGGAGGACACATTTTCTTAAACATTTGACCGTGTAATGACTTTATGTGTAATTTGCATGCTTTTTAATAAGCACTGCAATGACTTTCTTTGTAATTTAAAAATAAAGCACACATCTAACCATGTTTTTATTTTACATGCAAAATGATTGCTACCCTAAATTTTGAATGCAATCATTTTGCCTGCAAAGCGTTAAGCTGCAAACTACCAAATGGGGCCTAAATTTAAACTTACAGAGACTGAGTCAAGAAAAAGAAGGAATAAATGAGTAGAAAATGGGGAGAAAGAAGAAAGGATTGTTATCAGAAGTGTGACATTGGTCAGGGTTCAGAAACCAATGGTTGTACAGTATTTCATTTGTATTAGGGGCACTAAAAATGCAAGCCAAACACTACTCACACTTTTGAGTTTTGATCCCAAAGGAAGAGACTTAAAGTTGTGAACACATGCTGATTTTGAATGAGGGGAATCAGTAGAAATTTAGAGGTCTGGTGATGGCGTTAAATAAATTTAAGGATCCTCTTAAGCAAACTTTTTTTATTGGAAATAGAAAGCCTCCTGATAGTGATACTTCTTTTGTAAACTTGAAGATCAACCATTTTGCTTGAATGCTAAAATTTTGTCTTCATGTAAGTTGAATATATCCTATCAATTATGCCGGGCATATGAATTCATGGCAAATAAGATTGAAAAATATATTCGAAAATTAGCCATGAGCTGAGAGTATGTGATGATACAGTATTTGTTCTCACAGTATATAACAGATAATAAGATGGAGGAGAGCTTTCTTCTATAACAGCAAATAACACATAATAAGAACTAGCATCAAACCTCAGAAAAGGTGCCTGTCAACTTGTTCAACAGTGTAGATTTTCCAACAGAAGGAAATCCCACAAGACCAACTCTAGCATCACCACTTTTTGTAACATCAAAACCTTCTCCAGCACCAGCACCACCTTTTGATGGGGGTGCTAGAAGATCCCTCCGCAGTTTTGCAAGTTTAGCCTAACATCACAAATGAAATACAAAGCAACTGGATTAAAATTAAAAGACAGTGAATACATAAATACATAATTAATGTATTGTATTCTACAGATGTAATCTTAATTCTTATGTTTCTGTGTAGGGATCCTAAGAGGTGCAAAGCCAGAATAAAGTAATTGGATGATGAGCTAGTTTTGTTAGTTAAAGTGTAATTAACCATCTGCATTCATTGTTTCGCCAAGCATTTTAGCTGGTAAATCGGCTACATTTATGAAAGGGAAAACTGTCAAATAGGCCCTCATAGCATATCGAAAAAGTCAATTGAGCCCCCGAACTAAAACAACGTTCAATTGAGCACATAAATTTTAAAAAAACAGTCAATTGCATACTTTAACAGGTTGTGTGCCGGATTGCTGGTTACTAGTCAGACGTGGCAACCATGTGTCAAAATTTACTTTATTTCTCTTTCTTTATTTTCCCTTCTCTCCTTTATTCGCACATCTCTCTCTGTCTCTCCGGTTCATATTCCTCCGTTCTCACTCACTATCATCTTCACCCCATTCCTCTTTCTTCTTCCAACCTTCCCCATCTTTTTAATTCTTTCTTTCTTTTTTACCAATTAAATACAACAAGAATAAACAAAGAACAAATCATCCCCTCCTTGGGCATGCTTTCCGAGTTGATTTCCATCGCCTCGGTCCTATTTCAGATGCAGTGAGAAGAAGGACGTGAAGGAGACTCCCAGAGTTGCAGAGTACTCTGTCGCCGGCGACCAGTAGCCTTCGGTCCCCAACGGTTCATGATCTGGGCATCTTCAAACTCCGTCTATGTGCCATTTTTTTAGCATCTTCAAGCTTTAATTTGTTGAACCGAACATATCAGCCGACACATTTGGATTATTGGAGGCTTTGAAGAGAAACCGGTTGGGGGGAGACAATACACATTTGGATTATTTTAGGCTTTGATAAAGAGACCGGTTGGGGGAGAGCAATATGAAATCAGTGGCGGTGGTTTTTGAACGATCCAACCAATAATTAAGTCGCCGACGTTACTCTGTAAATCCGGTGTTGTCGTCGCTGTCATTCCTGGCATTCAAGATGAAGAAATAAAACATTGGCGCAACATCGGGTGGAAGAATAAAGAAAGGGGAGAGAAGGTTTGATGGGGAAAAGAAGACCAGAAAGGGGGAGAACGATACAGAAGGTGAGAGTGGGGTTGGGCAGATAACTAAGAACGGGAGAGAAGGGAAAATAAATAAATAAAACCAAAAAGAATTAAAGTAAAAATTGACACATGGGTCGCCATGTCAGACTAGTAACCTGTAAACCGGAACTCAACCTGGTAAATTACATAATTGACAGTTTTTGTAAAGTTTATGGGCTCAATTGAGTGTTTTTTTAGTTTGGGGGCTTAATTGACTTTTCTTATATACTACGAGGACCTATTTGACAGTTTTCCCTTTATTAAATGTATGGCTGTTGAACAATTTATCAAATGCAGAGTTCAAGGGCAGAAATTGAGCTACAAATAGTTATCATGAAACTAGAGGCTGTATGTCCGGAAAGTACAGTTCAACTCTTCTCGTATCCTCTTCTGCATCTTCCCTTCTGCTTCATTCCTCCTTTGCCTCCTTCAGAAAGGAGGTCAATCAATAGATGTCAACTATGATGACTGAATGGAGGTTAAATCAGCCTATACCCCTGCTTATGGCCTCTCCGTAGTCAGCGGCGAACCAGCAGCAATATGACAAAAATTACTGCTCATCAAGTGCCTAGATGTAGTGTTCCTTTAACCATGCACTGGGTTATTGGGTTATGATAATTGATAAAATTAGGCATGTTTCTGCTAAAGAAGCTTGAGAAGTAGAGGTGCACTGTTTCGGTGTTCCCTGTGAATAGTCGTGAAATGCATGCTTCATATTTAGACCTAAATTGGAGTTTCCATATTTTTGTCAAAAAAAACCTAGACCTTGGGTAAACAAATAGGAATGTCTCTTCGAGGTATACAGGATTCCGGAGCATGAAAGAATGGAGTATGGAAGACTTCATTTCAAAATGGGAAGTGATCTTGGGTAGTTGGGTGGAAGGGTATATCTTGGAGAATGGAAGTAAGGTACTTTGGACAGAATTCTGTATAGATATATTCCAAATCCAAGAAGTTTAAGCTCTACTGGTATATCTTATGTGACTGATACGGTGGAGTACACTATGAAGTTTGAAGATTTGAGTCCAAATGCTACTTAGGGACCAAACCCTTACTGAAGACTATTACATAAACAACTATACATATGTGGCCTCAAGAAATATGAAAGGTTTTTTGTGAGGACAGCAGACCTCAAATCATTGTTGGACGCCTCTTCTGTCAAGTCCAAACAGTTTGAGGAGAGGCCTATGGCTACTGAAACTGACTTAAGGGTTACAAATTCCCTTTCTTTTGGCTTACAATTTGTAATTTTGGATGGCTTGAGACTCTGGAATCCAACACTTACTTTCCTGAAGCTTACATTGCAGAGAAAAATGGGGAACAGGTGTAAGAATACAGCTTTGAATACAACCTCTGCCGTTGAGGGGGATCAACAATAAAATGAGGAGGCTACTGAAATGGCTGAAGTCACTCTAGATCCTAGAATGAATACCATCAGTTGAGGATGCCAATAACAATCTTGATAGATACCATCAACACTACATTGCTTCCTTGATCCGTGGTTGATGACTGAACTTAAATGGTAAATTTTAAGGTTGATGCCACACAAGTAACAGTGGCTATGTGGACAACAGTTGATGTGTGATGAAATAAGCAGCAACTTCAAATAGCACACCCAATGGGAAGGGTTCCAATGAAATTTCAGATTTTTGCAAAGAGGAGGTTCTGACATGGTACGGGGAATGGATTGGATTTGTCAATGTTCTCCTATACAGATCCACGGTACTAGTCAAGTCAATACCGGATAGTGGAGCATAGGGGCTCATCTGAAAATGTTACTACCTCCGTCCCAACATGAGGAGGTGATTCAGTTATTTAAAAAGTGGGGTTATGTGGTTGATATTGAATTGGTAAAGTAAGAATAAAGTAAGAATGATTTAGAACTACAGTAGTACACAAAATTTACCAAATTTGGTATGAGACAATCTTAGTGGGACGGACCAAAAAGGAAAGATCAGACAATCTTAGCGGGACGGAGGGAGTATATAGCAGTAGAGTGGGTAGCGAAACAACAGCTAATCCAAAACTTATTTATCATTAGACAGGTTATATGTAGTATGCTATATACTACTACCTCCGTCCCAACTTAAGCTTCTCATTGAAAAATGACATTGTTATTTAGACAAAAATTAAATAAGATTATTTGAGTATACTTTGAAAAGTACTTTTGATGGGTATATAGTGCAATAAGGTCTATGATGATAAATGTGATGTTATAGGTGTATAAGTGTATTATTTTTAATATTTGATGATTGAATTGTCATTTACGAGTGCTAATTATTACCTAAAATAGAAACGAAAACCTTTAGTTGGGACTTTTAAAAGAGGCAAGTGAGAAGCATAAGAATGGGACGGAAGGAGTATAAAATATCAATAACCATAAAGAATAATCAAACCCCATGACATTGATGGCAACAATTAAAGATAATTGGTGTCTTGTACAAAACGAATAAATAATTACCCGCATAGATCAAGCCTCAAGGTAACAAAACCATTGATGCATATTCTTGTGCGAATGATTTTGCCAGGTCTAGTGAGCGCTGGGAATGAAACTGATTAGAGGAAAAAGAGGAGCGATAGATTGTAGACATAGATGCAGCACGACTGGTCACAAGTCGCCGGAGGTGGTCACCTAAGCTCGGCTACTCGAGCATTTCTGGAGGAGGTCACACCGTCACAACTCACCATAGAAGAAATGGTGGCACAAACAAAGCGTAAAAGGGACAAGGTATCTACCATTATGGGCTTATGGTTGCAAGAAAAAGGGAGTGTTTTGACTCCTGAAACCCCCCTCCTAAAGGAATTCAACATTAACCTAATGGGGGTAAAGATGGAAAATCAGCAGTGTAGAAAGTGCTGCAGCTTCCCCACTACGCCACTACAGTGCACTATAGAAAGTGCCGCTCCGCACTAGACCTCTTAGCTTTGCTTTCCAAAGTCCAAAAGGAGGGAAGATGGTTAATTTGAAGGGAGTGCTTAAAGGAATCACTTTGGCAAAAGCAACTACGAAAGATGTGCCCAAGTGGAGCCTAGAATTCCTTATTCAATGTTATGTAATTTTGTTGTGGAGGAGGTTAGAAGTGAGCAACCCCCCCCCCCAAGGAACTGATGTGCTATAGAATCAACCTTGAATGTTATCCTTTTTATCTTTATCTTATGCTTTTATCTTTGTTTTATCATATTATCTTTTTATCTTTCTTATTTTTTTAAACTCCGATTTCATATGTCAATTCATGTTAGCCGACCCCAAACTCTTTTGGGACTAAGGCTTGGGTGTTGTTGTTGTAAAATCAGCCTTGAATGAATCACATTGTCCATTGAGGACAAGGATGTTTGTGATGGTCTGATGGATATAGCCGTCATATAGTTATGAAGTAATTAAACTATACTAAGAAGTGTGAAGCCAACATGTGTGGACGGGGAGCTACTTTTGTGAATTAGTGTGTAATTTTGTTAAGATCCCACACCGGTCAAGTATGGGATTGGCCGGTGGCTTATAAGCAAGATGTTCCCTCCTCCTAATCAGCCGGTCCTTTAGGAGTGAGTTCTACACCTGGACTTATGGCACTGCTATGGGCCTAGTATGGACTGGGTCTGTAACAATTGTAACAATTGATATCAGAGCCATCCTTATCTTCCTAGTCCCGACACTCGGAGTGGTGGCCTATGGAGTGCTGGCTTGGGCCCTGGGGGTGCCAACCGTGACCAACATAGCCGTGACCGACGAGGACGTTAGCTCTTCGAAGCGTGGGGTATTGTTAAGATCCCACACCGGTCAAGTATGGGCTTAGCCGGTGGCTTATAAGCAAGGTGTTCCCTCCTACTAATCGCCTGGTCTTTTAGGAGTGAGTTCTACACCTGGACTTATGGCACTCCTATGGGCCTAGTATGGGCTGGGTCCGTAACATATTTGCAATTACTATATCTCCCTGATTGTTTCATTGTCCATTGTAGCTACTAAAACAGTTAAGTTTGGTAGTTAAATAGCTATTGATTACATAATCAAATGGGAATATTGTGGGTTGTAATTGAGCTACAAGGCTAGAAATAGCAATGTTCTAATTTGTACAGGAGAATGCAAGACTCAGAAATACAATTGAGCTCAACTCAATGTCTCCCTTCTCCAATTCTTCCCCTAGACCCCTACCCTTCTCTATCATTCTTCACCCCATCATCTTGCAAGCTGAAGTAATCCTTTGAGAACTCAAGGATTTACATCCTATTTAGATTTCAATGCCCACGTTAGTACGTTAGTCATCCAAACAGTATTTTAGAGGTGGGGCTTTTTATATGGGGCCCTAAATTGAGCTTGAGAAAGTTATCTACCCTTACGTTCAAGTGTTCAACAACAGTTCACATATGAATTAGCTTACTTCCATTAGAGTCTATTAGTTCTCAAGATATAAGCCAATTAGATGTCCTTATTTGAGTTGTTTCCCAACAAATTCCCCTGAATTGGTATAAGACCTTAGTCAACTGTAACTTCTACACATTCAATATAATGTAATTCTGTTCTTAAAATCTTGACATTCAACACTTTCAATCTGATTCAAGTTAGCAAATCCTCTCAAGCATTACCAGTAGTATTTTCACATTCTTGATTTTATTTATATTGTTCTCACAAGTCATTTGCGATGGAGCCAAAGATTCATTATTTTTTGGCTTGAGAATATGATGGAATAAAGCAAAATGGCTCACTAAACTGTCTGCACTTCTTTGTTATGAAACAGCAGTCAATCCATGCAATTTTGGACGCGATTTTCACTATGAGTCATCCGGAAACAGTCTCTCTGGGTAAGACTGCGTACATCCGACCCCCCTTACCCCACCGTAGGTGGGAGCCTTTGCGGCACTGGGGTAAATGAAAATGAAAATGAAAATGAGATGTTCTCACAAGTCACAACTACCCTAGTAGCGAACAGTAGGATTTAGGAATCTGCAGAAACCGAGCCATACCGGAAAACCAGAACCAAACCAAGATGGTTTCCGAGTTGGTTATTAAAGTTCTGGATTCTGGTCGAAATAAAAACCAGCTTCTTTCGGTTTCAACCAGAACCAACTAGTTTAGTTAGGGTTTTAAAATTTATATACTTAATTTATTGGTCCGTTTGTAAATTTTCGGATAGCATTTATATTTTGTAAAGTTTAAATGATTTATCTCTCATTAAGTCCCAGAAAGTATTTATTTTACTAGAAATAGTGAATGGTGATTAATGTTCATGAAAACGGATTTCACTTTTCTAATTAATAAAAAACAAAGGTTTTGCTAAAATTGGTTCATCTGAATATCTGACCAGGTTAGGGTTTGAATCGGTATGCCAGTTCTGTTCCATGCAGTAAACGCAATATTCCGGTTTTGGGCTGGTGTGCACCCCTAGCCAGCAGATTTTAGTTTCCCCAAAAACCTGCCAGACCACTGCCTCATGACCTCCACTACCCAGTGGATGAGTGATGATTGAGCAACTCCCTTCATAACAAGACATACTACGTAGAAGGAAGCACTACCTTCAACAAGCCAAGGTGATGAGCAGTCGCTTTATTCTTCTGAGTCCTTGCCATCTGCACAAAAGAAATAAAAGGAAATAACCTGTTTGTCACAAATGGCGCCTGCCAATATAACATTGAAAGGCATATGAATTACACAATATCAATCACTTTAAGATTCTTATCTCCTTCATGAATATAGACTAGATACCTTTAACAAAAATGAACCCAGAAATTTCATTTACACTGGTTTTATCTTTCTATTATCTGTGAAATTAAAAAATAGTGATAAGAAGTGCTCAGTAAACACTCGTGTACTTTTTGTTTTCTTGTGGTGTTTCTTCTTGAAACTGGTTATACTTGTAAAGATATAAACACAGAAGACATGTTATCCCAACTCCATTTCTTGAATCAAGCGTGTGCCGACCATTTAGGTCGACTATTGTAAACCTCATGTGATCCCTCGGGGACTCGAAGTCTCGAACTAGAGTTTTTAGTTGTCCAGCATCCATTGCTATTAGAGCGTACAGCCCCCCTATAGGGTGGGGTCTATGGAATGGAATAAAATGTAGAGTCTGCATAAATCTCATCGCGGGCTTTCTACTTGGTTTCATTTTCTTCAAACTGTCAAACGGATTATTTAGAGCATTTTACTGTAGTAGGAGAAATGGTGTGCCAGAAGTCCATAACTTATACGATAGTATCCACTAAAAAGGTGATTTTTAACAGAAAAACTACTACTGAGAAGATACTGCTGAGAAGAAATAAGTTCATTTCTATAGCAACAACCATCTAGATGTTCATTATGCAATAGCCAAAGGCAGGCAGTCAAAACAATGAACTCTAACATACTGAGTAGAGCATATTTTATACACAACGATATACGAAAATGACCTAATTTTATCGAAAATTTCATCAATCTAGCTGAGTTTGATAAGCAAGGTGAAACAATTCAAATCATGTATATTGTGTGTGTGTATTACCTCATCTTCGATGTCTTTGATTTTCTGCATCACGGTGGCCATTGTACCAAGATGATGTATGAAAATGGCTTCTCTTAGGCGGCAGGGCTATCGACAGCGGCACTCGACTGTAATTCACTAGAACTATAAAGAAATACCCGGGCAGATTTGTCAAAATTCAGAGCTGCTTCTTGCAGTGTTGACAAGTTACGGGGAGAGGGGGGGCATGGTCAAATTTTATTGAACTCCAATGTTTTATTGGAAAAATTGAACCAGTATATATTCGGTATAATTTTAAGTAGGTTTCAAGCCCGTATGATGCACGGGTAATACATAATTGGGTTTTTTACAAGAATATTATTAAAATAAAATTTATTTACATAAATATGACTATTTATTACTACAACATAGTGTTGTGGTAACTAAAGTTCAAAACTTGAACATGAATTACTATGATTTCATTACTACTCTAGTAATGAATCATATTTTTGTAAACCATCTTTATTTTGGTCATGTTTATGTATTTATTTCTACATTAATTTAGCTAATTTTAAATTTAATATTTTCGAAATCATATATAATGGGATGTAAAAGAAAAATAAACTCAATCTAAATATAGAGTTCGTTTGATAATACTCGTACTAAAATTAAAGAAATCAGCTTATTTTACTGAAATTGATTAAATTCGGGTTGAATCATTTGAATGGGCTGAATAGGTAGAATCTCTCAAATCATGAAAAAAAAAATTAAAATATATTTCACTTGTAAAATAAAGAGATAATTATATGGAAAATATTCAAAATGTTCTTTTACATAAGCATCTCAACTAAACACAATTGTGGTGAACCCAATTTTAAAGAATTCATAGAGAAGCTTCTTAATTAATATCATGTCTTCTAAATTGATGTTGATCATGTCTTCTAAATTATTTTATTATGCATCTCAATTTTTTTCATATTCCTCATTGAACTTGGTATGAACTGTGGAGTATTTACTTTTAACTTTTAATAGTAAGATATTACATTTGACTCATTATTTCATCACATTGAAAATGTAAGAAATGGAGTGTTTTTACATTTTACTCATTATTTCGTCACATTGAAAATAAATTTTAATTGTTATGAACGTCAAGATTACTTTAATGAGCATTTCAAAATAATATTTTTCTAATATTTCTCATTCAAGTCGGTATGAAATACATATGTTTAAATTTTAATAGTGAGTTAGGTTCTTACATTTAACTCAATTTGGTACTCCGTAGTAAAAATAAAGAAATGAAACAATCCAACATATTTACTTTTGGCTAGACTAAACGTTTTAACTTGTGAACACACATATGCATGTATGATATCAACTTTTATCCTTATTAAATACTACGTAATAAAGATAAGCTACTTGATTAGAAGTGTTCTCTTTATATGATTCTATATATGAATGTCTAATAGTACTAATTTCGTTTTTAATTTCAAAATTTCGGTGGTTATAATTTTCATCATTGTGTAAATAATTAAGAAAGCATAAAACGAAGATGAAGAAAAATACGAAGTCTTAACACAGTTTCAAAACTATAGCTTAAAATTTTAATCATGATCTCAACATTGAGTTTAGAAGAATAAAATATACGGAGTAACATTTTAGGAAATAGGACACTATTAATACTTTTTTATATATATAAATAATTTTGAATACAAAATAAATAGCAATTTGGCTGATTTATCTATTTTTTTAAGGAACTGATTTATCATTTAAGTGGGCAAAGCAAAGATATTTTGTTTCTTCAATAAAATGTAATAAAAAATAAGAAGTATAACAATAATCAAAAAAATTATATGTGCTTATAAAAGTACTTTATAAAAAGTACTTCGTATGATTAATTGGTTATTTAATTAGTGTGATTCCAATTAATGAATTTCATAATTATTAAATAGGTTTTGAAAAAGTTTCCAAATAAGGTGGATTTTTATCATAAAGTCTTTTGTTTCCATATCAATATGTAATCAAAAATAGAATCTAATAAAATAAATAAAAGATACGGAATATTAAAAAAATTAAATGATGGATGGCATGACATGATTAGGTGGCGCTTTGTATGCTCTTAAAAAATTCCACTTTTATATATATATATATATTGATTATTAATAATCTGTTTGAAATAATTAAAATATTATTTTTTTTCAAAATAATCTTGATAATTGAAAAAATATATTAAAATACTCCGGTGACCTATAATAACATGTAAATGACTTACAATACTTACGAGTTAGTAGATCATTTTGAGAATTTTTTCAATAGTTGAGATTATTTTGACATAACAAATGATTATTTCTCAAAATGATCTACTAACTCAAAATGCTTAACAAATAATCATGTAATATTCATACTCGAACACATCAATACAACATAGAATACTTAACAAGAGAAAATACATCAAAACTTGTAAATTGTTCCTACAACATCTATTGCATAAGAAAAACTATAATACAAAAGACAAACTACAAGTTCCCATCATCAGCTTCGTCATGGAGATGTTGCTGCTCATGTCTACGCCTACGGCGTTGTCGTGGTTGAAGAACCACTCTCTCATGTTGCGTCTGGGATGATGAACCCGCGGCTGCACTAGACGTGGATGCCATCTCCTGAGATGCGGGCATGTGTATAAGATGTCCGTAGTCTACTCGACCCAAGACATCTGAGCATAACGAGGCAATGCCTGTCAGAGTCTGTCCATACATGTCCACATCAGGAATATCAGTCACAGTGGCAGTAGCCCGCTGATGTATGCGCTGCAAAGCTCGGGTCTGAAATACGAAACACAATTACAATTACATTCAAATACATACAAGTATTACATAAATAAAATGACTTACTTTACTAATTAGTAATATACTCACCGTAAGATGCAATGCCAATGAGCTAGGCTGATAATGATGAGTAGGGAGTCTGAACGAAGGAGACACAAACAACCGAGTGATGCTGTAGTACCATCCCATGTAATCTCCTGAAACTGATGGCACATATGTGGGTGTCCCAGCCACGGCTAGCTCAGCTCTCCTATCCCACATAGTCACGTATCGGACATGTCTGAGTGCCCAATCCTCTGTATGTTTCCCACGCCTATCCAGCTTATGCAGCTCTACATAAGTGTCGATAGGACGTGGAATGACCTGCTCAAACCCAAACTGTCGCATGACTCTATCAGGCAAATGAAGCTCAACAATGTCAAAACATATCAGCGGCACACGTGCTCGCCATATGTGAGTCTGCTCTCGTCCAGCTGGGGGCAACTCTGCTAACATATCAGGTCTATACGGCATCCATGTGATCTGTTTCGTAAACATACAAAATTAGTATTTATTCTACACCTATTCTAGTTACTGTTATACTACACACACCATACCTGGTCCTCTGACATCCGATCCAATGCATCCCTGTACACACCGAGACCAGTAGCGGATGACATGCGAGATAAACCAGCATATAGCCACCTAACCATTAATGTTACAATATCAATAATATGGATTTTATTAATGCATTTTCATTCAACAAAAACTAACACAAATACAAACGATTGAAAACATACCGACGGCCTAGAGGGTCCACGCCCCGTACATGATGTGGTCCTAGCAGACGTGGAGGCTCATCAGGCAGTGGCTGTCCATCAATGCCATGATATCCAACTATAATGGGACGGCCAATGTGGATATACTCCCATGACCAAATCTGGAGGAGTAGCAAAAATCCCCCCAGCTCTGTGCTCCCTCTCTGGCACCCGCGACACAGCTGCCTGTAGAGATAAGCCAGGGTGGCACTACCCCAGCTAAACTGTGCTGCTACATCAAACCTCTCCAGCAAAGGCAGGTGTAGCACCTGAACCTCATTTCCGCTCTTGTCAGCGAAAATGGAGGCTCCCATCATCATCAATATATACGCCCGAGCATGCTGCTGGATGATCATCTCATCAGCGTCGGGAGGAAGGGCCTGGAAGTGCTCCCTCAACCATGGCATCCTAAGAGATGACCCCTGAAGGTCAGCCCTAAGAACGGGGCGGATGCCTAACAACCTCTCACACTCATCCACCCACTGTCGACAAGCAGTGCCTGTAACAGCTCTCCCATCAACCTCTAACCCAGTCAGTACAGCCACATCTCCCAATGTCACAGTGACCTCACCAACAGGGAGGTGAAATGAATGTGTCTCCTGCCTCCAACGCTCAAGTAGAGCAGTGAGGAGGGCTCTATCTAAAGGCACAGTAGCCACTAACCTGTGCAGTGTAAAAAAACCTGCTGCACGAACATATGCTAGGACTCTGGGGTCGACATGTAAATGGGACAAACCCCGCAGATGCTCGCGGCACCTATCAACCTGCACATCCATGCCAAGCCAAACATCCTCACTCCTGTGTGAGGCCTGCAGTGTCAGGACAGAAGGATCACTCGGCCCAGGATCCGCTATCACCTCCATGCCTACAAACAAAATTTGTATTAGTTCTAATTGTATTAGTTGTAATTGTATAATGTATTACATTTTTTTTAACTTCCTTTTTTGAATTTATTAATTTTCCATGCAAGGAAATAATGAATTATGATTGACTCGAAATATACACATACCCAGCGGACCCCCCCGCTTGTCTAGATGATCTCTTTGCACATGTCGCTCTATTATGGCCGGTTTGGTGGCATCTTCCACATCTAACCGTTCCTCGTGGGCCTTCATCCATCTCATTCTTAATACGGGTCGACTTTGGTCTTCCCTTCGCCCGAAGCATGGATGGATCATGCACGATTTCGGGTCCATTGTAATTTGGCCAATAATCACGATCAGGAATCGGTTTGAACACCCTATGATACGTGGCGGCGTATTGGTCAGAAGAGAAGAACTTATCCACAAATGGAGCATAAGACAAACTACGTTGTCTACACACGGCTAATACATGGGAGCAAGGAATCTTGTATATCTCCATCTTTTTGCAAGTGCACGTTTTCCGTTGTAGATGGACAGTTTGTTTTCTCCCACCCTTTCCCAACGTTCTGCCACCACAACCGGTCTCCACCTGAAATATACCTCGCCCTAAATCAAAAGGAGTGACAATGTGATGCTTTGCCTTCTCTCTATTTTTTTCAATTAAATCTGTGATGTATGGGGAGTACTCGTGGCCTTGTGTGAGCCTCAACTTACTAGTTTCACGCCTATTCACAAAGTACGCATTAACCCGGTAAAAAGACACCTGGACCAAGGCGGTAATGGGCAAATATCTAGCATTTTTCATGACGCTATTGAAAACCTCAGCCAGATTTGAAGTGATGGTACCGTATCTGTACCCGCCATCATGGTGCAGCGACCACATTTCTGGAGGAATGTTGGCCAAAAATTGTCGTGCATCCCTACTCATTTCACCTATCTTCTTGAACCCACCATCAAATTTTTTTTTCTGATGTTGCCGTGCGGTCCACACAAATAGATTTTTTAAATGAATGTCTTTGAAATGAGTGTGCACATTTGAAGCAAGATGACGGATGCATAGCCTATGATGCGCATAAGGCTCCTCCCAATTACTTCCAACCTCATTCATTGCCCTAACAATACCTCCATGTCTATCTGAAATGACACACAACTCCCTGTTAGTCACAAAATGCCTAATACATGCCATAAACCATGGCCAACTGTCTCCATTCTCGGATTCAACAACTGCAAAGGCGACTGGGAAAATTTGGTTGTTCGCATCACAACTCATGGCCACGAGCAATGTGCCCTTGTACTTTCCATACATGTGTGTGCCATCAATAGTAAGTACGGGTCGACAATGCTTAAAACCAGATATTGATGCCTTGAATGCCCAAAAAACTCTTTGAAACATCATATAACCTGTCGCACCATTGGGGGGTGGGTACCACTGAACAACAGTTCCTGGATTAGAATGTTGGAGCGCTGTCATGAAACGGGGCAATTCGAAATATGACTTTTCCCAACCGCCAAATATTTGTGCTATGGCCTTTTGCTTCCCCATCCATGTTCTCCGGTAAGATACCGTATACCCATATTTTTCCTTCAACATCTCGATGATAGTATGCACTTTAAGAGAAGGATCAGTGCGAATAATGTCAACCACATCTTTACAGATGAATTCTGATGTCAAGGCCACGTGATCTGTAGTGTCGATGTTGCCTACACAAGAAGCAGAATGAGGTCCAGAATAACGCACAATTGTGAAGGTGTCAAGGTTGCCTTTATTCTTTGTGGCGCGTATTCTCCAGGGGCATTGACATTCTTTCTTCCTTTTGCATTGTGCCACCCATTTGTGTTTGTCGGACTCTATCACCCGATAGAATTGGTTCCGTTTGATAGAATACAAGCTCACCATATTGATGACTTGTTCTTTGTTGTCAAACTGTTGACCGACCTCAAACTCACCATCGGGGGTAAACCTTTTCTCACCTGATCCACTCATCCACGCATCAGTAAAACCTTCAGGGAGATCATACATTCTAGTGAAGTGGCTAGACGGGGCAGTTGATGTCACAGTATCACCATCATCTTCATCAGATTCTGTCATGTCGTCACCATTGATGTTCTCGTCTGCATCATCATCACTTCCCTGCCCATCCACAAATGATGCACCGTTGTGCAAATACCTGCCATCCTCCTGTATAACCATGTCTAGTACAGGAACCTTTGACGACTTCCCTGCATTCACCCCTGCAATGACATCATGCCTAGATACACCAGCATTTGATGTCGATTGAGTAGCATTAGCGTCAAAGCATTCCTCAATGTATACCTCCAGCGACGACATATCCTCCATCTGAATTATGCCCCACATATTTGTTATAGCTAGCTCATCAATGAGCGGCATAAGCATGTACTTTCCCCCGTTCATGGGAAATTTCATTTTCAACCGCAATGAACGGCCGGGATGAATCATTGTCGCTGCATGTATTTTTTGAAGGATCTCGACCATGCAAGCGCCACGAGAAACCATGACAAAGCTCGTTCTGCCACCTTCATGGCATATTTGCCCAGCATCCTCATAATAGTTCCCTCCCCAATGACACACGATTGGGAAGCTTGAGAAATCCATATTCTAATAACAATTCATTGTCCAAAATTCAATTGAGTACGCATCAATATACACACTTTATACACATTCAAATTTCCTAAATAAAAAAGCTACCAAAATTGTAATATATTCAAAAGTCGAAATTGACCAACAATTCACATCTCAATATGAAACTACCCAAATTTTGATAACTACATTCAAGTACGTCTACATTTCAATATCCAAATTTAGCTAAAATCAAGTCTATCCAAATGCCCAAATGTCAAAATACACATTAAAATTTACAATCAATTTAAAATCAAATTTCAACATTTCATACATATCCACATTTCACAACAACTGAATTCACAATCAATTCATAATACAAAAATTCGAAATTTTTAACATTCAAAACCCTAGGTTCAAAATGAGATGAAATGGATTTTGATTTACCTAGAAGAAAGAAGAAAGAGAGATGAAGATGGAGAAGGAGGTTCGCCGGAATGGGGTCGACGGAGAAGGAGGCTCGCCGGAGCTGGAGATGGGTCGTCCTTCGTCGCTCGTCGCTCGTCCGTCGTCGCTGCAGCAGAGGTTTGGGGGGATTTGGGGGAATAAACGCGTTCTGTCTGCGAGCCAACCCGTCTGCCTATTTAATAGGTAAGTCGCCCAACGGTTGGGCGACTTATAAGTCGCCAAACCGTTTGGCGACTTATAAGTCGCCCAACCGTTGGGCGACTTACCCCGACCATGGTTAATCCAGCAGTATTTTGGTAAATACTTTTAACTCAGCCCTAATTTCGTAATTAATTAATTAATTAACATTAATTAGAAAAAAAACTCTAAATGGTCCCTTCACACCTTTTAGTCACAATTTTGAATTTTTTAAAACTTGTGCATTATCTACTTTTTACTAATTTTCATTGCCAATATTATGGATAATATCAACACATAATAATTATATAAGCTCGATTCATTTATCCATAAATAGAAGTTGCTAAGTGTATTCTACAAAGTGTTAAGATTTGAGGTCTCATCTTAAAAGGTCAACCTGATAGGAGAAGTATGGCAGATCTAAATATAACACTTTATTAAGTAACGATTTTATGGCGTGGGACTTTAGCATCCCTCCTCACGACCAAACACTCTATATGATATGGATCGTGCCATCATTCCTTCTTTTCATCGGATCGTCATAGTCATTTTTATAATCAGTGTCATTTTTCATAGAGTTCACATCATGGTTATGAATCAATTTGATTCTGATACCATGTTAAGATCTAGAGTTCTATCATGCGTTGGACCCAAACGGGCCCTAGTGTATTTTGTAATTAATTAGTTGATGTAATTAGCTCTTATCTAGCTTTTATGATATATGGGCCGTAGATAGTAGGGCTCCAGGAATTATGTATATATACTTCGACCTTTGTGAATGAAAGGCAAGGGAGTCAATTTTCTTCAGAATTATTCGTTTATACTTGGCCTAAATTTATCATGGTATCAGAGCAAGTGTAGTACGTTGTACTGCCATATCGCAAGTCGTCTTCTACCTTCAGTCGTGCCTCGCCAGAGTGAACAGCACGATTGGTCATGGGGGACGAAATTTCTGCGAGACTGGGACCGAACTCACAGTCGTGGGATGACAAAAACTGTGGCAGAGGGACACCTTGTGAGGCTGTTGGGCGTGGCAGAGGTGCTCGGGCACATGCTGTAGCATCGGTGGCCGCATCGTTTGACTCGGGTGCCAGCATATCGAATCAGGATGTGGCTGGATTACGGGGTCTGAACAGGGAACATGTGCAAGCTATTTTAAATAATCTTAATTCCGAAACTAGCGCGCGTGAACACACGACGGGTAAGAATAATTTTTCCGACTGGATACTTGATACTGGGGCGTCACACAACGTCACCGGTGAATATTCTAGACTGGCCGAGATAAACACCATTCAGGCATGCTCGGTCGGATTACCAGATGGACGGAGTGTTACTGCTAATTTGGAAGGACGTGTGTTCCTTTCCAAATATCTTGCTCTTGATCATGTTTTATATGTACCGGGCCTGCGTTGCCATCTTATTTCTATCTCTCAGTTGATTGATCAGTCAAAGTGTATTGTTACTTTCACTAATTCAATTTGTGCTATACAGGACCTACATTCGAGGAACCTGATTGGAGTCGGTGAAAGACGGGATGGGCTCTACTATTTTCATGGGACTTCTGCAGTACATGCCGTTACTACGGAACCCTTGACAGAGTTTGAATTATGGCATCGCCGGATGGGACATCCTTCAGACCGCATCATTAAATTACTTCCTGGTATTCGTTCTAGTTCTTCTACTAAGAAACTGAATAAGGCTTGTGAGGTGTGTCCACAAGCTAAACATGTTCGTGATTCTTTTCCTACTAGTGAAAAGAAAGCTAGTCATATTTTGGAATTAATTCATTGTGACCAGTGGGGGCCTTACAAAACTCCCTCCACGTGTGACGCTGTTTATTTTTTGACATTGGTTGATGATTTTTCCCGAGCCGTTTGGGTTTACTTGCTGCGTGATAAAAAGGAAGTTTACAAATTTTTTTTGTCTTTCTTGGCTATGATTGCGAATCAGTTTGATCGGTCTGTAAAAATTGTCCGTAGTGACAATGGAACTGAATTTAAATGTATGCTGTCGTATTTTGAGACTCATGGCATTATTTTTCAGACCTCATGTGTTCATACGCCTCAACAGAATGGGAGGGTAGAACGCAAACATAGACATATTTTGAATGTAGCTCGGGCTCTTATGTTTCAAGCAAACATTCCTATTCGTCTTTGGGGCGAATGTGTTTTGACCGTTGTCCATGTCATTAATCGAACACCTTCTAGAATTCTTGGGGGTAAAACACCGTTTGAAATGCTCACTGGACATGTGCCAAATTTTTCTCATTTGCGAGTGTTCGGATGTTTATGCTTTGCATATGATCATCGTTCAAAAGGTGATAAGTTTGCATCTCGTAGTAAGAGATGTGTTTTTGTTGGGTACCCACACGGGCAGAAAGGGTGGAAAATGTATGATTATGATACAGGTGATATTTTTGTATCCCGAGATGTTCAATTCCATGAGAATGAGTTTCCATTCAGTTCTGAGAGGGGAGATGGCATGGAATACTCACATGAGGTACCTACGCCCCCACTGATTGATGATCCCCCCCACTCCACCGAATAGGTCTACTGCCGGGACACCGGAAACAACCTCTGTAGCAGATCTCTCTACTTCGTCTGTGCCAGAACAGTCTGATAGGAACGACATTGCTCTTGGTCGCGGGTTACGAGAGAAACGTACATCTGTGTTGCTTCGGGATTTTGTTACTCACCATGTGCAGCATATGAGCCCATCCCCATCCTCACCCGCTCCCTCTGGTTCCTCAGGTACACCCTATCCTATAGCTCATTTTGTTTCATGTGATAAGTTTTCTGCACGACATCGTGCATTTCTTGGTGCTATTACTGCAGGAATGGAGCCTCGCTCGTTTCGAGAAGCGATGAGTGACTCAGGCTGGCGGGCTGCCATGCAATCTGAAATCCGAGCACTCGAAGACAATCATACTTGGGTACTAGAACATCTACCCCCAGGTAAAAAGGCTCTTGGGTGTAAATGGATATATAAAATTAAATATAACTCGGATGGTACTGTCGAACGTCTTAAAGCACGACTAGTTGTGTTTGGGAATCATCAGCAGGAAGGCATTGACTATACAGAGACATTTGCACCAGTGGCGAAGATGGTTACCATACGAGTGTTTTTGGCAGTTGCAGCAGCTCAGAACTGGGAATTGCACCAAATGGATGTTCATAACGCATTTCTCCACGGTGATCTTCATGAGGATGTTTATATGAAACTCCCACCTGGTTTTCGGCCCTCTCAACCGGGACTTGTCTGTCATCTCAAGAAGTCTCTCTATGGTTTGCGTCAGGCTCCCCGATGTTGGTTTGCCAAGTTGGCTAATTCGCTCCGACACTATGGCTTTGTTCAGTCATATTCCGATTATTCCCTATTTACCCTCAGTAAGGGTGATATTCGGTTGAATGTTCTGGTATATGTTGATGATTTGATTATTGCAGGCAATGATTCCACGACTATCTCCGATTTCAAGAATTATTTACATACTTGCTTTCATATGAAAGATTTGGGCATTCTCAAATATTTTCTTGGTATTGAGGTAACACGCAGTGCTGATGGGATTTATCTTTGTCAGCGCAAGTATACTCTTGACATTATTTCTGAGACAGGTCTGCTAGCTGCTAAACCGGCGGCCTCTCCCATGGAGCAGCACCATGGTCTGGCACTTGCTGGTGGAGACTTCCTCACTGATCCTGAGCCATATCGGCGTCTAGTTGGGAGACTCATTTATCTATCTTTCACTCGACCTGATGTGGCATATGCAGTTCACATTCTCTCTCAATTTATGCAGACTCCACGACAGGATCATTGGCATGCAGCACTCCGGGTGGTTCGTTATCTTAAGGGATGTCCGGGCCAAGGCATACTTCTTCCTGCTTCTTGCAATTTGCTTCTTTCCGGCTGGTGTGATTCTGACTGGGCTAGTTGTCCACTCACACGCCGATCACTATCTGGTTGGGTGGTATTTCTCGGTAATTCCCCTGTATCCTGGAAGACAAAGAAACAACACACTGTATCTAGATCGTCTGCTGAAGCTGAGTACCGTTCCATGGCGTCTATCACTACTGAACTTAAGTGGATAAAAGGACTGCTCTTAAGCCTCAGGATTTCTCATTCTCCGCCTATGTCACTTTACTGTGACAGTAAATCTGCTCTGCATATTGCACAAAACCCGGTGTTTCATGAGCGCACAAAGCACATTGAAGTTGATTGCCATTATGTTCGGGATGCTCTACAGGATGGTCTGATCGCTACGCATCATGTCTCCACACATACACAGCTGGCGGATATCTTCACCAAAGCATTGGGTCAACGACAGTTTCACTTTCTTCTTCGCAAGTTGGGCATTTGTGACCTACATGCTCCAACTTGAGGGGGGGGGGGGTGTTGGACCCACACGGGCCCTAGTGTATTTTGTAATTAATTAGTTGATGTAATTAGCTCTTATCTAGCTTTTATGATATATGGGCCGTAGATAGTAGGGCTCCAGGAATTATGTATATATACTTCGACCTTTGTGAATGAAAGGCAAGGGAGTCAATTTTCTTCAGAATTATTCGTTTATACTTGGCCTAAATTTATCATCATAAAAAGTCAACTTGATAGAAGGAATAGACTAAACCTTAATATATCACTCTATTAAGTTGCAAGTTTTCAAAGTGAGACTCTAACACTAACACTATGTTTGACACAATGAGGTGTAGCTAGAGGCTATTGTCTGAATCATAAACTATAGTCTGCAACTGAAATTTAAAGTGCTGAATCTGAACTGTTAGTTATATGAAGTAGATGTGTTTGACAAAAATAACTGAAAATGCTCATATAATATGAAATTACATTAATGCACATGTAAATTATGAATATACCAAAATATGTATTATAATATCTTGTACTATGTATATTTTAATGGGAAAGGTTCAAATATACGCCTGAAGTATATGTGGAGATGCGGATATTCCCCTCAACATATAGAAAGTGTATAAATATCCCTAATGTTCCCATATAGTAGCAAATTTACCCTTATTGACTTTAAATAAATAAAATAAATAATAAAAAATGATAATTTTAAAACTCGAAATTGAAAAATAAAAATTAAAGGATAAAAAAAGATTTATTTTATATTATAATATTAACTCTTTAATTTAAAATTATAAAAATAGGGAAAACTGTCAAATAAGTCCTCCAACTTTCATAAAAAGGTCAATTAAGTCCTTCTATAGGAGGTTCTATCCGGCCGTCGTGATTAAGGACAGTTCCCGGTGGAATTTTTTGATGAAATTTTTTGAGCATCTTATTCACCAAGTCTAGTTTACTCATACCAAATTTCAGCTAAAAATTCAATTGGGAACATATTCAAATTAATTCTTGAAGATAACTGCGCATTTTTGCGTTCTCGAATTAATTTGAATGCGCTTCCGATTAAATTTTTAGCTGAAATTTGGTATGAGTAAACTACACTTGATTAATAAGATGCTCGAAAAATTTCATCAAAAAATTCCACCGGGAACAGCCCCAAATCGCGACGATCGGACAGAGTCTCCTATAGAAGGACTTAATTGACTTTTTTATGAAAGTTCGAGGACCTATTTGACAGTTTTCCCATAAAAATATTATTTTTCCCTTGTAAATGAAGCAATTCAAATTCATAAATATTAATTTGAGTCTTGTTGCAAATTTTCGAACACATTATTACATTTTTTGATACAACATTGTTTGGTAATGTTAAAACTTAATAAAATTATATTGAGTAGTTTGTAATTTTTGTTTTTATAGTGAAAAGAATACATAAAAATTAATAATTTTTTACATTGCAGCGCCTACGTTAACACTTTTCCGAAAGATTCATAAATATATAGTAAAATTTTGAAACAAAGTTGTATACAAATAATATTAAATTGTGATAGAAGAATAATAAAGGGGGGATTGGAGACAAGTAGTATTTTAATTGTTTTTTTTATTTTTTCAATTTCAAATTTCTAATTTATAATTTATTTTCAGTGTTTTTTAGAACTTATCTTATTTATTTAAAGCCAATAGGGGTGCCCGATGGGTATTTTTATACCTTTTAAAAGTTAATGGGCATATGTGCAGCTTCATATATATCTTAGGGTATATTTGTATTTTTTTTCATCTTTATACGTGTATTCAATTGAGAATTGGATGTTTACATCTTCTCCGGTTCTCCCTTGCGGTTGCTTTCGAAATTGCGCATTCGTAAATCTAATTCTAGTTCATCCACAACAAAAGGCGGAGCAGTCTATCCTTGTCCAACACCAGATATTTTAAAACAATTAAACACTATATTAAGATTATGGGCTACTCCCCACTTTATGTGATGGAACTCAAAGTCTTAACATGGTATCAAAGTGAAATTGATCCATAATATGGTGCGGCCCCCTATGAAAAATGGCAACAAAATTAAAAAATGTCAATGACAAATCGTAGGGGCACGGGTATGGGGGTCCGTTCGGAGTGGGGGGTAGGGGTATAGGGCCAGGGTAGGGATAGGGGGTAACGGGGTACGGGTAGGGGAAGGGTAACGGGGTACGGGTAGGGTAGGATCATGGTAGGAGGTACGGGGTGGGTAGGGGTTGGGGTAAAGGTAGGGTTAAGGTGTGGGTAGGGGTGACTGGTGAGTAGGGATTATGTTCGTGATAAAAGTAGGGGTAACGCTAAGGGTAGGGGCTAAGGGAAAGGGGTAAGGGAAGGGTAAGAGTGAGAGGTAAAGCTAAGGGTAAATGTGAAAACTGAAAAAGTTTAAACCGTCGCTTAATTAATACATGAGGATAATATGTTTAGAAACAACACTTTAAACACATGTTTGAATTACTAAGGAGCTTTTTAAGTAATGTGTGTGTCTATTTCGTCAGTCTTACTAAGTTAATTGTGTTTTTAGCAGCGAAATAAACACGTTCTAAGGGTTTCATCTAAAGATCAACTTGGTTTAAGTAGTACAAAAATTTATATGTGAATTTGTCGCTTTGCATTTGACCAATGTGAGATAACATAAAAATTTGTATGTGAATTTGTATCTTTGTATATGACCAATGTTGAGTCATTCGTAAAGACAAATGTTTATGTCGATGTGCTCAATTAAAAGTCTTATTCAAATTTCTTTGAGTGTAATTGCTCTAATAGGGAGTATTATTTTAGATTCCAGATTTTAGCTTAAAAATTAATAGTGGGTGACTTTTAATTTTTAAATTTGACTACGATGTCTTAACACTTTGTCTGGTTGGAGTGAAATAAACTGGGAGAAATAAGAGAGAAATGCATCTCTTTCATAACCTTTTTATCTTCTTTTTTTCCTTTGTTTCTCTCTTATAAAAAAAGGCACCCGAAACCTACAATATATTCTCTCTTCTCCATCTTTTCTCACTAAACCAAACGAAGGCTGTCTTTCACATTCATATCATTTCACAAGTTCACCAGCCAATTGACAGGACGACTGCATTCATATCATCATATACTAAAAGATCTAGGGGGAGGCCTATAGTTAACATACGCATTCCTGGCTGAATCACATTTCTGTCTGATATCCTCACACATCTTCAGAGACGCCTCAGAGAACCGGTTCAGTCTGTCCAGAACCACAGTCAAACTCGCATGAACCCGGTTCAAACTCTCATGGTTCTCCACGGCTCCACCACCGCCCACCACTGTTTCCTGTTTATCACATGACAATGGCTCCTCATCTGGCTGATGTTGTTGTTCGCCTGAGTGACGCAGGTCGTGCAGAAGCGCTCTAATGGCATCATTGAGTTCTTGAGAAGGGAGAGACTGAATCCCGACTGACCAATCACGGCAAAGGACGAAAACGGGTGGGGCAATGACCCTACGAGGGGAGAAAGCTCTTCTGCTCTTCCGCTCCGGGGGTTGCAAGATGCAGTTCTGCAGCCAGCTGTTTAGAGCTTCCACGTATGATGTCTGGCTGTTTATCCAATCAGTGAAACTCAGCCCAAAGCACTCCACCTCATCCATTAGCTGAGCCAATATCTCCTTCTTCTGATCATCTCCTTGGGGATTACTACTTGTAGTGTGAGTCTTGGCATGGTATGCTAGCGAGAGAGTTATGTACTGTGTGTGATGGCATTCAAGCATTGCCCTCCACATTCTGATCAACCTGCACTTACGCCCGTAAAAGCTTGTTAAACTCTGTTTGGTAGCCATATCTATCTTTTGCAGCTTATAAGCAGTATAAGTAGCTTTTGACTAAAACTGGACGAAAAAGCCCGTAAACCGAAATTGAACCAATAAAAAATGACCTAAACAAAACTGAAAGTTATCAAAACCAACCTAATCATATGTGGTTTGTTCATAGTTTAAGGTCATGCGCTAAACCCGGTTGAACCTAACTATTTTTTACCTAAAACCGGCTGAAGTTGATCAAACATAACTTATCCAAAACTGACCAAAATCGGCTTATCTTACCTGTGCAGGTTTCAACTTTGCATTTATCAAAACCAAACCAACCTAACTAAAGCCAACAAAGTCGAATCAACAAAGACCCTGCTTCTGAGCGTGTTTGGTAGCACCTTATTTTGGCTTGTCTCCCCAATCAGTAAGATTTTTTACAAAACACTAATTTCAAAGCACTGGCTGGAACAGATATTAGTAATTAACAAAGGTACATGCCGAATGAGCTTTAACAAAGGTAAAGAGGAAATACTCTTTTGACTGAAGTAGCTGAAAATGACATTTTGATCTTTAATTTTGAATCATTTTCTTTAATTTAATGCCATAATATATTTTAAATACTCCCGCCGTATTTCAAAGTTCTTTACATTAAGTTTGGGCACAACATTTAAGAGAGAAATAATAGGGGTAATGAATAATGTAGAAAAAGTAGGAGAGAAGGAGAAAAAGTATGAAAGAGAAGATAAAAAGTAGAAAAAGTAAGGGTAATCGAGTATTTTTAAAGGAAAAAACTTACCAAAAAGGGAAAGTGTAGCAAACTTTTAAATACATCCAAAAAAAGGAAAGTGTAGCAAACTTTAAAATACGGAGGGAGTACTTTGTTTAGATAATTCAGCAAAATTCAGCCATTCAACTTACCCAAGGAGCTTTGATTTTCTGAAATGGATGTTAGAAAATGAATGCTTCTCCTTTCAGAACATTCGTCATAGTCAATCATTTCACAAAAAAATATAACCCTTGCCAAACGGATCCTAACTCAAATAAAACATAATATATCCAAACTTACCCCTGAATAAGTTCCAAAAGTTGAGGCATTAGTTCTTCATCCCTCATTTTCTCAATCCGCTTTGATATTGAGTCAACCGCATAAAATGCAACCTTGATTCGTGAATGTAGATCTTTCACCCCTGCACGGGTTTTGTCTATCACTTGGGAGCTAAGATCTTTGGCGAATTGGCGTCTTAGCTGGGTGCACTTCCGGTCATATTCCCTTCTGATTAATTCAATTGCCTGCGAAAATGGAAATATTCCCAATATATGCACTGATAGAATTATAGAATTACAATTTAATGATTAAAATATTCATGCTGATCCTTAATGGAGTAAGAAAGATAAAGTCTTGCATAGGAATAAATTCTGAATTTTAATGAAACATGAGCCAATAATCAATTTTATAGATCTCAATTAAGTTCAAGCCTTTGAAACTTCTCTAATGTAGATACTAATACATTATTGGTTTTTAATGTTATATTGGCTCATGTTTGGGAATTCTCCATTAGAACAGAAAATTTGTAGATTTATTCAATAATTTCATGGATGAGTTTTTAGTATAAAGCTCAGGAAGGAAAGTGCTGGCTCTTTGCTCAGGAAAGTAAATGAGGCCTAAAGAACTATTCGAATTGGTAAAGAATTAAAGTTTGAAACTATTGACTTCCTAATGTGTTGATGATTTTGGAAGATAGTCTATGAAGATCTAAGAGACCTACGTACCTGATCAGAATCTGTAAGCCCATCTTCATGTAATTTTTAAGCCTTGAGATCTAAAGTATTTTCCTACTTATATAGTCAGTTCCTCTTTAAAAATCAGTTGAATCAGATCCTTTTCAGCCTTTATAGCAAGCACATTAAGCTTTAATTAAGATATAGAATCAACCTCAAAGACCCAGATGACCCAATACTTGGTAGTTCAAACATAGAAAATCATTGCATTGTGTTTATGTATGGAAAGGGGGGTTCATATGCAAGTACCTTCACTTCATCATAAAGCTTCCTCTCCCATGCATATATTCTGTCAAGTGTTGAAGAGTGGCTTCCAGCAATCATGCAAAATTCTGCAACAAAATCACCCCCGCTATCCTCGTTCTCATCTTTCCCATTTAGAGGGTTCCTTGATGAAGATGACCTTGAAGATGTTGTCCTCTTCCAAGTAATTACCTTTGTCGCATTCTGCTCCCCTCCTTCTGTTTACCATAAAAAAAAAAACTTCTTCAATTTCTATAACAACGAATAAGAAAAAAATATACTCCCTTTGTCCCATTAGACTTTGCAACCTTTCCTTTTTGGTTCGTCTCAATTCTCAAACACTTTAAGACTTTCTCTTTAAAGTAAATATTTTTTTTACTTGTTTCTCTCTCCTATACACAACTTTCAACCACATAATTTTTACTTTTCTTATTTCACTCTAACACAAACATGGCAATGTCTAATGGGACAGAGGTAATTAACAATTTTATTTTGCTCCTTGGGAATAAAAATGGAAAAGCAAGCAATGAAACACGGTGAAGACAAACAACTATGACTCTGGTTATAAGCACTGAGCTTGCCATTGTAAGCTAATGTATTAAAACAAACAAATCAAGTAGCACAGACACAGTTAACCTAAAAGTGATTTGATAAAATTTGAGTCTGAAGTTCACCACCAGATACGTCTGCAGTTCCTCTTCGACAACAAACTGCACCAAGGGAAGTCAAGTATATTGAAGCTGACAATTTTCCTGAAAAGAGAATACATTAATGTCATATTTCAAACGCAAGCACATTTTAGAAAGAACAAAAAAGGGCCTAAAGTAAAATACAGTTTCTTCCATGAAGCTGTAACATACCTTTAGCAAGTGAGTACCCAACATGGATTTTGCTAGCCTCAAGCATCCTGGAAACTTCTTTACCAGATTCTGATGCTTTAAAGAAAAGGTGTTCAATGTCCTTCACACTAGAGAGAAAATCCTTAGCCCTATGTGTTATGAACTCTGAAGGGTCCTCTCTTTCTGTGGATAACCCATCTTTCCCTACCAAACCTGACTCTCCCTTTACTTGGCTGCTACTGCTCATGTCCTTAGCATCACTTCCAAAGCCACGCTGACTACTGGTCTTCGTCCCCTGGGGTGTTACGGGATGGGATGAACTAGGTGTCAAGAATTCTTCTTCAACCACATCTCCCCCAACATTCGTGCCATCATTACCCACCGCGAACCGAAAGCTTCCAGAAAGTTCATCAATGGGGTCAAAGAAATCCCATGAAGGGCCGCCTCCGTTGCCACTATCTTCATCAACTTTCACATTGCTAAGTGGCTGGGCCACCTTAACAGTGACAGGTTCAGTTCCACCTGAAGTCATGAAGCTTAACCTGGCTGTGAGGGGTGAAACGGGGCTTCCATTGTTGAGAGCTGGAGAAGAATCTGAGGCCCCACCTTCAGCATGGGACTGGGGGGGCGAAGGGTATGAGAAATTTGAGGGATTCTCAATCAACAACTCTGCCTCTGCGTACCTCCTAAGACCAATGCCTATGTTTCTTAGAGATTGAACATAGGAGACATGGCCAGCTGCTAATGCATATCTGGAATCGATAGCTTCTTTTATAAACCTCTTTCTCTCTTTACACAGCCTCAAAGCTTCACTTCTCTCACCTTTTGAGCTCGCTCCGCCCATTTGCTTACAGCTTCACTAAAAAAAACTTTACAGCAAGAAGACATCAACATCTACTATGCATTACAAAAAGGTCCAAAGTCTATTTTTTTGAAAATAAAAGCTAGAAATGAAACAAAAGATAGGTGGCAATTGAAACCGCAATAAATATACCAAATAAACAGAAGAAAAAAATCAAATCTTTATTAGGTTTACAGAATCAATGCAAAAAGGGAAGCGAGGGCTTGGCGATTGAAACAAGTGATATTCGGGTCTGGGATTTGAACCCACTACCCGAGCATTTAACTTCACCTTTTAATGCAAACCCGAACCAAAACCATCCCATCAATTTTTTGCTTTAATCAAACTTCTATCCAAGTACTTAATAATAGTGCAACCGAAGTACTACCCTGCAATTGCCGTAGCCCTCTCTTTATGTCAATGGAATTCTAATGTTCTGTTTGTTCGGGAGCTGAACGCATGGATAGGCCCGTTCTCTTTCTGGCGTTAATTCATTCTTATTATACTCGGAATTGATGTGCCTTTCTCATAGTACTCCCTCCCCTCCCTTACTCCCTAGTTAGTATAAGTAACTTGGTAAATTTAATCTCTTTGACACTTGCTGATAAAAACCGTTAAGCATGAATTTGAACATATAATTCAAGTATCAACGTGGCGTCCAATTATTAGAGCAACAATAAGGCGGAGTACTAATTTGACGAATATGCCCTTGTAAGTTGTAACGGCTCCATAAAATCCGGTTTCTCTTAGTCCCGAGGTCCATTTTACGTTTCTCAAAAAAACAAAAAGGTCCATTTTACGTTAATATTTAAAGGTTAGTGTCTATCCCTTGCAATGTTAATATTTTTTTGTTAATCAATACCCAGTATTAAACTTAAATCCTTCCAATTAATAATTTAAGTTTAATTATTACTTTCTTCGTCCCATTAAGATTGTCTCATTTTACATTTTGGGTCCGTCTCACTAAGATTGTTTCATATCAAAATTTGATAAATTTGTGTGATTCTAAAGCATTTTTACTTTATTCTTTTTTTTTTGAAAATGCATTTTTACTTTATTCTTATTTTATCAATTCAATATCAATCACAAAAACCACTTTTTATTATTTTGTGTGTCACTCTCTCTTGTCTCATTGTCAATGGGATGGAGGTAGTATAATTTATATATTCAGAAGTCACATTAAAATCTCTTCACAATATCAGACTCCAAATTAGAATATAATTAAAAATTGACATCCTAACTAAGTTTATAAAATGAAACTATTTGATCAAGAAAAGTCAATTTTGCAAATGAGTTTAAGACGGAGGTAGTGTGACACTGCAAGCAGATGCACTTAAAAATTTTGGTTTAAAAATCCAATTGGTACATTTGAATTGCCCATTATCAATCATGAGTAAAATGATCAAGGATTTAATTAATAAATGATTCATTAAACTATTAACCGGGCTCGTGTTATATGGACGGACTAAGAAATACTAAATTGGGTTATCTTATAAGTTATATAGGGGCCCAATATAATAGATAGCAAGATTCATAAGTCATTTGAACCAAATGAGAAACGTTGGGCAACCCAAAAACGTATTTGGGCCCAACTTACCAAAAAAGTAAGAAATATTAGGGATGGATTCCCTAGACCCATTTGGGGTAGTGCCACACGCGTCCTGGACTCCAAATAAATAATATAAGGGCTAACATTATTGATATATATATATATATATATATATATATATATATATATATATATATATATATATATATATATATATATATATATACACACACACACACACACACTAGTTCTATAACGCGCGATGCGCGAGGGAAAAATTCCCAATGTTATTTTAACAAGATTAACATAATGTGAATGTTAATGATTAATATATTTAATTAAGTTATGTGAAATTGCACACAAGATTAGTTTTATGCATATTTTCCCACATAACAGATGATTAAAAAGGGACGTGAGCATCTCTTTTCTCATAAGCCTGACAAGGATCGTTTCGAAACGCCCTATAAGAATGTAATATCAATAATGTGGTAATAAACAATCTAAGAAAGGGTGGGCATGATGATTAGGTTTATAGGGCCTAGCTAGAACATGTACGCCATTTTGATGTTTGAATCCAATAGCACTAAACATCTGAAGTACGATATCGACAGTGGATGAGCTAGGGACCATGGGGGTACCCGCCCCCCGCTTCGGGCAAAAAAAATTATCACTTTCCTTTTTCGTTCTTAACGAAAAAAAATCCAATTTCTAAATCTTCTCATCATATCCTCAATAATTTTGAAAATAAAACACTATTACAACTACTTTTTGGATTTGTCCTTCATTCTATCACATTATTCCACTATTTTCCCATCATACTCTCAATAATTTATATTCTCTATCACTATTCTTAATTTACCTACTTTTGAAATGGTAAAGTTTTTAAATATACATAAAAATAAAAATAAGCACTAAAAATAAGATGAATAATTAAATTAGAAATGACAAATTAAAATAATTAGAATAGAATAATGATTTTCTAAATTCTTGCATAAGGCAACATACATAATAAAAAATGAAAAAACAATAAGAACATTAAATGGAAATCAAATCAATCTAAGTGCATAGAATAATTAAATGGAAACTCAAAAGTTTGTGTTGGAAACGTTGGAGTTAACGGAGTTAAGGGGAAGATTTAAATTTAATGATGAATGGTACAATGACTAAAACAAATTGTACAAGTGTAAATTGCTTTAGTGTTACACCAACACTTTTATCATTCCTAAAATGTCCTAACCATCATTGGTGCTTATAAGTTTTTAGATATATATATATATATATATATATATATATATATATATATATATAGGGAGTGGTTCTAATGAGAACACTCCTTATTGTGAGAAGTGAGAACACATCTCAATCACACATCTAAATTAATGAACGGATGAATGATGTCATGTGCACCTAAGTTTGGTGTGGACAAGCTTAGGAGATTATAGCCATCTCTAAAAAAATCCACTAACGGAGGTTATCTAAGGCTAATGTTGTCATTTAGAGTAACTCTATTAAATTGTTAACGGATATAGGATGTCACTTTCCAAAAAATTAGGTATAAATACATACTCAAATCACATAAAATATTTTTAGTTTAAAATTGGTTTAACTTTTTAAATAATAATCCGATTTTAACAAAATTTATATCAGATTAAATAATTTTTTATTATCTTTCATATGACACCAATATGTCATATATAATTTTCTTTTTTAAAAATAAGTATAATATGTATGCAATAAACCACAACAAACATCTTCATCTACCGCATGCACAAGAGTATGTATCATACACACAATCACTAATATCTTACGCACAAGAGCCAATATCTAACACACAATACGTATAAGAAAAACTAAAACAAGTATCTTAAGCACAAAATCCCATATATAATGTACACAAAACAATATCTGACATACAACAATTAAAAACTAATTAATAACTAACACATGACATAAGGATTTTACACAACTTAAACTATTTATAACACACAAGAACCAGTATCTAATGCACAAGAAATATTAAGGGTTAGGTACGTATCTAACGCATAAGAGTTATTATCTAACGCACAAGAGCCAATGTCTAAAACACAATACGTATAACACACAACAATTGATATTTGACACACAAGAAGTATGTGGAAAATAATACACGGGTTAATAGCATTAATTTGATGCACTTAAAATGTAATTATTTGAAATACACAATAGCTATTATTTAATGCACAAAAATTGACAAATGTTGAAAAACATAAAGAAATGGCGAATACTAGTAATTTTGTGCACAAAAAAGGAAAACCGTTGAAATCATATGTGAATAGTTGAATACTAGTAATATTAATAACGTACATGGAAGAAAATTACCATATAAATTATAACGGTTCTTCAAAAGTAAACTAAAATATTAAAAGTTTAGTCTTTCCTTTCCTAAGCTAGACCTCACGTAATAAGTGCTATGTTGGTTACCAAAAATTGAAAAAACGGATGATACTAAAATACCCTTGACTTCTCATCAGATTATCTCATCAAAGTGTGTATTTTGGATGGTTGAGATGTGCTCTCACTTCTCACATTAAGATGTGTTCTCATTTGAACCAAAATCTATATATATATATATATATATATATATATATATATATATATAGAATGTGGATCAAATGAGAACAAGGCTTAACGTGAGAACGTGAGAACGAATCCTACCCGTTGATATTAAACCTCCACTTCTTTACATCCGAGTTTTGATAGTGGGCATTTTAGTAATCACATGGGTTCGCTTTAATTTTTCTAACGACTTGTCATGATTGGTTTAATTAACTTGGTCAACAACCATTATCATATATATGGTAACTCACTTCCACGTTTCTTATTGGTATCACTATTCACCATATTATTTTATATTCTCCAACATCTTTTTATTTTTGTGGCCTAGATATTATTATTCATATTATTTAGCATATACGGAGTACTTTTATATTTTTTAACATCAATCATTTTTTGTGCAATAGATATCAAATATTGTGTATTTCACAAAACTGGATTTTTAGTGCATTAAATTATTGTGTGTTAGTAGATACGTAACTAACCACTAATATTTCATGTGCATCAGATATTGATTCTTGTGTGTTATATATTAGTTTAAGTTGCGTGAAATCCTTATGCGTAAGATATTAATTAGTTTTTAATTGTTGTATGTCAGATATTGTTCTTTGTGCATTATATGTTGGATTTTGTGCTAAAGATACTTGTTTTAATTTTTCTTATATGTATTGTGTGTTAAATACGGGCTTTTGTGCATTAGATATTAGTGATTGTGTGTCAGATACATATTCTTGTGCATGTTGTACATGAAGATGTTTGTTGTGATTTATTGTATACATATTATACTTATTTTTTAAAAAGAAAATTATATATGACATATTGGTGTCATATGAAAGATAATAAAAAACTATTTTATTTGATATAATTTTTGTTAAAATCATATTAGTATTTAAAAAGTTAAATCAATTTTTAAACTAAAAATATTTTATGTGATTTGATCTTTTATCTCTTCCTATTTTTTTGGTAAGTGATAGCCTCTAACTAAACGGATACACATTAAAGGATTTTTAAAAATTACTTTGTTGCCCTTTATTAACTTACGTGTGGATTAGAGAGAGCAAGAGCATTTTTAAAATGTTTGTACTTCCACCATATATTTGTGCACCTCATCCTCTTATGACCATTGATTTACTAAGATGTATGGTTCGGATTTGTTCTCATTTCTTACAATAAGGAGTGTTCTCATTGGAACCACTCCCTATATATATATATATATATATATATATATATATAGAGAGAGAGAGAGAGAGATGAGATCAAATGAGAATATCATCTAAGGAGAGAAATAAGAATAAATATTAGCCCTTGGATTTTGATTTTTTCTTACTTCACGTGCGTTCTTCATTAAGGGCAAATCAGGGATTTATCATCTTACCATCCTTAGCACACCGTTTCTTTCCATAACTGCCAGCTAGAATATTGCTCCATCTACACGATTTATTAATCATCGTTCTTCATTTTCTCACTGTTCATTTTTCTTGGACTTCAACCCCACCACCTTCTTCACCTTGCTCGACATATGTGGCGGCGGCGACCTCTGCAAGGCCGGAGAGGAGAAGAAAGACACCGACTACGATCATTATCTCTTGAAACCATACTGATCAATATTGGAAGTGTTATACGTAGTATATAATTGGAGAGGCATGTTATATATTCTAATATTATATATTATCGGAGACCCATGTTATAGAAACACACTTTTTTCGTATTAATGATAAATATGTAAAATATGTATAAAGCATTCTTAATGATTTGATGTATGCGGAATTAATATGTGCCTTTTATATATGATTTTATTGAATTTCAAAAATAATGTTCGAAGTGAAAGTTGCAGAAATATACTCCGTATAAGAGAGACAATATTTTTCTATTACTTTTTGATGCACCACTAATGTCTCACTATTGCATCTTTTAATGTTTTTTGTGCAGAAGCTAATATTTTTCCATATTTCAATTTTTTAGATTTTATTTATCTATGTAAACAATTTGAGTGTGCCATTATTTAAATTCAGGCCCCTGTATGTGTGTGCAATGCATCTTTCATGAATATATGATAGTTTTGCACAAATGTATGAATTTAGTTGCAAAATTGCAATTTGAATAAAAATGCACATTAATGAGATAACAAGTGCATATCATTGACATTAAAAGTGATATGCACAAAAGTGCATGTTAATGTTACTTGATGCACTTATGCTCATAATTGCACTTTGTCGAATTATTCATAGGGCCTGCATTATTGATTCATAAATGTGCACTTACAATGAGAAAAAGGTGCATTTCTGCACTTACCATATAAGTTCACTTCTAGTTGAACAAAAACAGTTTTTATTTATGTTATATAACTAATAATATAAGTTAAAAGTGAACAATCAAGAAATAAAAGTGGATCACAAATTTTGGTAAAATACATAAGTGTATATTACAATTAATAGTTGCATATAAAGAATATATGCATCACTTTGCCTAAAAAAATGCACTTTTGTATTAGCCTATGATAGTGTTTATAATTTCATGCACCATGGGTCCAATTTAATGCACAACAAACACAAACTGCATTGTTTATGCGTGCATCGTGTTCAAATGAGTCATTCTATATGTATTTAAAAATTAAAATAATAATTGACCTAACTAAGTGGATGATGACTCAGATGCACTTTTATTTTGAACATATTGCTTTCTTATACAAAAACAACTGCACTTGTGTATTAATTATGTTAATAGAAATACGAATCTATGTAAACGATTAATAATAGTTCGTATTACACATATTAGGATAATGTAGGGAACAATACTATTTATGAGTAGCACGAAAATTTAGGGACGTAAAAGTGGGCGGTTACATAATAATAGGAAATGTGCTAAAATGTAGGGGTTCGTATATAATGTAATTAATTTAGAGTTACTAATATGCCCCCTCAATTACATAAACGTGCATTCAATATTTTAGGGAACTTATATCATGTAATCAAGCGCACCATGATCATCGTGTATCCATAACTTCATGCCGTTAAAAACATAAGATTAAGGGATGAGATGTGTTCTCATTTCTTTCCTGGGAGTCCATTCTCACCGGAACCACTCCCTATATATATATATATATATATATATATAGATTTAGGTTCATGTGAGAACTTAATCTTATGAGAGTAAAAAAGAATAGATATGGATCGTTGGATTATCTTCTAATAATCTGTGCGTCTAAATGATTCCAAGGGTAGCCAAGTCAATTACGTAGAAACGTAAATCCTATTCTTTCCCGTGCCTAAGATCACGCTGAATTATTTTTCCATAACCGTTTCTCCTCAATTCTTTCCAAAGATAGTTTCCAGTCTCTTTCGTCGTGCTTTTCTCCTTGCGCGTATTGATCGTTTCTTTTCCGTGGTCGACATTGATCGTTGCTTTTTCTTTTCTGAGTTGTCTGCTCCACCTAACGTTCATCCATGGAGTTCAGTAAGTTTCGTTTGTTTCATACGTACTATTTTCTCTGTTTGCTGCGTGATCTTTTCCATGGGTTGTGTGCGTTTTTTTATTGGATTAAGTTAAGGGGGATTAATATATGTATAATTATGTCCTTTTTTATTGAGATACTACATTTATACAAATTCGACATTGTATAGTACAGTTTCGATGTATGATTCTAATAATGTTTCAATATTTTAAACGTCATGTCCTTGGAGTTTATCGTTTCTTGATGTATATCAATCATGGTTGGAAGAATTCTGTTATGGTTTCCTCTCTTGAATCATATGCTCCTACTGTAAGTATTTATGTTAATTTAGTTATGCATTTGACATTTTATTTCCAGATAATATTAAATATGATTTTCTTTTAAGTTTTTTATTATGCACTTCTCATGCTTTGGGCATGCACTTTCAATAGATGCAAATACGATGCAATGTCAATGGAGAAAAAGTGACTCATTTCGAAGAAAAAGTGCATTTGATTTTGTAAAAGATGTCAATGTAAAATTGCAGAAAGTTTGTTATAATAGTGCACTTTTTTATGTATTTCAAATGCACATGATTGAAGTGCATTCCATTTTGTAATAATTAAGGGTGTATGTAGAACTTTATAAAGTGTGATTATATGTCGCACTTTTCTATTAAGCTTTGTATTATGCACTTAACAAGCTTTGGACATGCACTTTCATTAGTTTTTAATTTTTTGCTTTTTTGCAGATACGATACGATGCAATGCTAATAGAGAAAAAGTGACTCGTTTTCAAGAAGTAGTGCATTTAATTTTGTATAAAATGTCAATGTAAAATTGCAGAAAGTTTGTTATAATAGTGCACTTTTGTATATATTTCACATGCACGTGATTTAAGTGCATTTCATTTTGTAATAAGGGTGCAAGTAGAAATTTAGAAAGTGTGATGTCATGTCGCACTTTTGTATACATTGAAGTGCACTTTTCTGTACATTTAAAATGCATATGATAGTTGTTAGTTCACACCCTTGTATATTTGTGTTATCATTTTTAAGATCATTTTGGTTTAAAAATGTATGAAAGTGATCAAATGCATGTGCATAGTGTAGGATCTTCTTAAAGAATGTGCTGGTTAATAACTTAAATGTGCACTTTACAAAACTGCAGATTAATATAATAAAAATGATATTTCTCATTAATGATGCAGAAAGTTTTTACTAAAATGCCAAAAAAAATGAAGCTAATAGTAGAATTGGAGGAGTAAATTTAATTGTCCAAATTGAATGGAAGTGCGTAATTTGGAAAGAAAATACGAGCCATTAAAATAATTTTCCTATTGAATAGAAATGCCAACTATAGAATTAAATGCTTGACAATTAATAGCCTAAGTTTTAGGGAAAGTTGAAGCTTGGCCGTTGAAAATGAATAAACAAGTGAGATTTTTAAGGAAATGTATTTAGTGGTCCGATTGTGCTATAACACCATTGACATCTTTGCCCTTAATTATTAATCACGTTACTTTTATGATAAGAATTGCCCTTCACAATTCTTCCTAATTACTACGTTGCCATGACTCATATATCAAATCTTAATCGTTGATTAAGTATATTAGATGGTCAGATTTTGTTCTTTTTTACTCTCCTAAGAGGGTGTTCTCACAGGAACTAACCCCTATATATATATATATATATATATATATATACCATATGGTCCACTTTGTCATTTTTTAGCTAAATTAATGGAGTAAAATTCTTCTCCTATAATTGTACACCATATGAATTATTGGGACCATCCTACACATATTAGAGATCAAATAATATGATGTATAAGGTTGGATTTGGCTGGATATTTTGAATATGTACAAGAAAGAACTACACATGACAAAAAGACAAACACATTAGGACTCATCTTTCTATTCCTGGAAGTATTGATAGATATCTTCCCCCAAAGTAATTTGGGACCAGTGGGGGCCTCTCACACTACCTTATCACCTGGAAAATAAGAGGAAATAGGTTAGAAACATTATTAGGATGGACACATGGAAAGGGGGCTGCACATAATAGAAAAGACAAACTTGGGATCCTCGTTTGTACTAGTAATGGTACCTTTGCAAGCTGTGATGCCCCTCCTATCATTTGAGCACCAAGAGTTCGATTAGAGAGAGGAAGGTGACTTCTTGGTGCTCTAAAAATACATTTCATACGAGCTTCAAGTCTTGGAGAGAAAAGGAGCTCACACAAACAAATAGAACAACAACGATGACAACTTGCGTGTTGGTACACAAATTTGACGGCTTGGACTACATTCAAAAAGGCTTAACCATGGAAATTAATGACGTGTTTATTAGGATTAATGCCAGCTGATTAATCTGAGCGGTTTTATGTATATAATTAGAGTTATTATTGTGATATAATTAGAGTTATTATTGTGATTAAGGCGCAGGTTACTCAAATGGCTTACCAGAATTGATGATGACATAATGACGATTTTGATGTCATCGTAACGGTCGAAACCATCAACAACGGAAAAAAGTGCATTAAATATCTCTCTTATAAATAGTTACAAGCTCCATGTGATCTGAGAGTACTTACATACGCACGAGCAGTTACGAATACTCAAATATTCAAGCTTTAAATTGTAATTGAGGAGGATACTAAAAAGAGCCTTCTCCTTCATCATTATATATTAATTTACGTTCTTTATCAATTCTTCCATAGTCGATCTTATTCTCTTGATTCCCGATCCAATTTCATATATATTTTAGATTAGTTTATTTTGGTATAAACACTGCGCACTGCCTCGCCTAGTTGCGAGTGTTGGCTTTCCTCACCCCATATCTTGAGAATCCCTGATCCAATCTAGTTGGTTGAGGTGTCTTTGGAAAGCTCTTGAAGAGAGCTTTCATACGAGGTGCGATTCTTGAGAATGGGAGGAGTTTACATCCCCAAAGAGAATGGATAAACATCAAGGTAATAATTTGGATCCCAAAATAGTGTTATACTTAAGATATGGTGCTAGTTTGACTAATTGTGAACTTTTGTGTTGAAGCATGAAATTCTAGTTCATGTATGGAGTATATGGATTTTGAAACAAATATTGTACTTAATAAAATGTTCAGGGGTATGGATGAAAGGATTTCTAAAGAGGTTGAATCATACATGAAATGGATATTTGAACTTAATATGAACAACCCAAGTAGTAACAAGATACCCTAGGTTGTTTTGATTCTTGCTTGTATTGATCTTAAAGATAGATTGAATGATGTAGTTCAATAGAAATCCTTTGTTGTCTCAATATCTTAAATGTTAGAACAAGGACCATGGCCTAACCTGTGTCTAAGGAACGGTGTTGGATAAGCATGGATTTCTCATGTTAGGACAAGGACTATGGACCAACCCATGTGTAAAGAGCGGTGTTGGATAAGCATGGACTTAAGGTTAGAGGTATGGGCAATGGACCGGGGCGACTCTAGAGAGCGTCACTGGATAAGCATGGACTTGCGGACGTGATCACGTGTAAGGAATGAACTCCGGCCCAATGACCCCGATAAAAGCTACCTTCCTATAGGACATTGGGTACTAGTCTAGGGGCAGGGTGGACGGACATTGGACCAAGAACCCGTGAGTTTTTGGATAAGCAATGACGGGCCCTGTAATAATTGTTAGTTTTTTGGGACAACCAGGTCTTGCCCCCCCCCCCAAAGTCTCTAAGGAGTTTCTGGAGCAAGAGCTGACCCACATGATGATTGACTCTATTGAGCTTAAATGAACATATGGGTTGCATTTGAAAATAATTTACAAATCAATGGGCCCACAAGTTGACTATTTGAAATTATATGTCATTATGTTTTCAACGGAGCAACTTGAGGTTACAGTCTAGAATATGATATCACCCTGTGTTGATGGTCTTAAGGATTGAAACATTGATTATATGTAGTATAATTGTTATTGTACTTTTCAAATGCTTCAAAGTACTGGCCTCCCCTCAAGGGGAGGCCATCTCACAGTTTCAGGTAGAAAGCTAGAGCTTGTTTCTTGTACCCATTGCTCGGGTGATCGTTTGGAGAAGAGACATGGTTTGTGCTTCCTCCATCTTGTTTTCAAACTATAATAAACCTGATCATCGACATCTTTTTAATTTGGAACCTGCATGCTCATGTTTGCCCCGTGTGGCATTTGGTTAACCCCCTGAGGTTATGTCATAATTATTAATGCAACCTTGAATTTTCAAAAATCAATTAGTTACCCCTTGAGTTTTGATCATTCTCACTATATGCCCCTCTCATGTTAATATTTGTTAAATTAAATTTAATATAATTCTTAAATTCAATAAAAATTGTCTTTGAAATTAATTTTTAAAGTAAAACACAATTTATTATCATAATTATGAGTCATTGTTTTTTGTTGTTAGTTTTTTGCTTAGCTACTCGATCGTGGAATAAATATTTATCAAAGTATTTAAGGTAGAAGAGTCTTAATTGAGTAATATTCATGGGATACATAAAAGAAATATTATTTGAAATATGTGCTATCAAAATTATATACACTTCTTCATCATCAATATAAAAGTCTTATTTGTAATTCATCCGGACGAATTAATCTCAATAACACTTCTTTCATATGTAGCAAAGAACCAAGAAAATGAATTTTATCAATCCATGACCTAAAAGATTGATCTAGTATTGATAAGAGACCTAAAATACAAAAATGTATCGATATAAGGTTTGAATAAATGAAACCTATCGATCTCAGAACTAAAATATACTCCGTATATTATAGATTTTGATTTGTTTAATTTTTTTATTAATTATATTACTAATTTTGATGATTTCTTCTTCAAAAAAAGTTTATTAATTTAATAAACTTAAATGATATTTAATTTTTTAAAATAAAAAATATAAATTCATAATAATTTATATCTTACTCGTGAGTCTTTTCCCTTAATTACTTTCATTATTCCACGATTGAGTAGCTAAGTATAAAAATAACGATAAACAACAATGACTTATAATAATGATAATAAATTGTGATTTACTCTAAAATTTAATTTTATAGATAGTTTTTATTGAATTTAAGAGTTATATTAAATTAAATTTAATAAATATTAACATGAGGGGGGAAACGGTGAAAATAATCATAACTTAAGGGGTAACTAATTGGTTTTTAAAAATGCAAGGTTGCATTAATAATTATGGTATTACCTCAGGGGGCTAATCATAATTTTCCCTTAATCTTATTACTTTCCTTATTACTTTAAGGATAAACTTTTTGTGACGAAAGGTTCGACTCACCACACAAAATAGGAGCAGCTCTTCAACGCTTCAAATTGACTCTTCCAGCGGAAACGAGATATAGGCCTTATCTCCAGAGGGCCATCAAGTTTCATAACAGATACAATAGACCACTTTCAGCTTCAATTGGAACCCCCTCACAAAAATTTAATTGTTGATGTAACTTTGTATTTCCTTTCATTTTTCTTATGTTCCATCATACTCTGTATGTAATTTCAATTTCTTGTACTCAAAACTTTATTTTAATAAATTAGGGAGGTATTCCCCGGCACCACCCCCACCTAGGGAGGTGTTCCATCATGATGCCTTGTATGATTTGAGTAAGCATGACCGGAATGACAACAGTTGACTTGACTGTATTGTACGACATTTGTTGACGTGTCCAAATAGACCCGGAGCGTGACAAATAGTACAACAATTTTTGTTGTACACACTTTCACACACGTTTGTGAAAGTTTTTTATTTGTGTCAGACAAAACAAACATGTGTAAAAGTGTCTCAAGGGTCATGGCCAAAACACACTTTTACAACATGTTTTGTCTGTTATAGACAAAAAAAACTTTCACAGACGTCTGTCAAAGTGTGTACAACAGTGAAGTGTGTACACAATCATTTTTTTCTTAATAATATGTTCAATGTTCTTTGGTTTGTCCCATTTTTTTTATCTCAGGGGATCTAGGGGAGGAGCCGAGGTAAATGTGACTGAAATTGTTTATATGTAGTTACAAACTCGACACCTCATGTATGAGAGAGTGAGTTGGCCATCAATGAGCTGGATCGATTTTTCGCTTTGGCTCGTCTCATACCTATTCATAATTTTATTTATATTTCAAACCTGTTTAATAACACTAAACTAGCTAAAGCGATTACATGTGTTGAAATTCTAGTTGAAACAGTTGAATTAGTTGAGTTGCTAAATTATTAAAAATATATTTAATATATATTTTATTAATAAATTCATAGAAAAATTATACTTCCTCCATATTCATTTGTTTGCTTATTTGTTACACTTTTCTTTTTGGAATGTATTTTTTCCTATATTTTTCCTTTGAGAAAATTCCTGAAATTAGAGTAAAAAAGATTGAAAATTTCCAAAATGGGACTATCATATTTGTATTCCCAAAATATGAGTAATTAATGTCAAATTTGAAAAATACTGTCATGTTTAAAGTCTGGTACTGCCAAAACATGACAATAATTAGTCATATTTTAGTAATAAAAACATGTTATTCATATTTTGGAATATACAAACGTTTTTAGACCAATTTAGGATAATATCCTTTTCCCTTTTTGTCAAGTCTTCCATTTAAAAATACTCAACTACTAACTTATTTTTAAAAATAACATTAATAACATTATTAAACCCTAAGAGCATCTACAATGGTTAGCTAAACATGTTGTAACTTTGCTTGCCACATCATTTTTTCTAGCTAATCCATGTGATAGTCCAATGGTTAGCCACATTGTTTGCATCTTGAATAGGCCCCACAAAGCAATCAAATTTGAAAATATACATTTTGAATGTAATGATTTATTAATATAATGTTTTTTTGAAATATTTTCAAATCGATCAAGTTAACATGGAAACGTAACCAAACTTTTGACAGATGAATCAAGTTGGTCGTCAACAATGGCTTTGACCAAACATTAATCCAGCTCCCAACATTAAGAGCTCGTTTGATAAAACTGAAATCAGTTGAATCAACTGATTCTGTTGAAATTTATGAAGTTCTGGAGGAAGTGGTTGTATTGGTTGATCTGTTTTTTTATGAAAAAATTATATTTAAAATATATTTTATTAACAAAATAAAGAAAAAATAATATAAAAATAGATAAAATGGTCATCTATTGTAACTCCAGCCAATACACCCAGAAAAGTAACTTTAACTTTACTTTTTTCTTATAAATACACAATTCAGCACACGAAATCAAAAGTTACGTTTTTGGTTAAAATGTTAGCTGATAAACCTAATAAACCGAAAAACAGAGCCACCAAACGGGCTCTAAGCCGACAAGGGTGAAAATGTATATTATTAAAATTAGGTACAATAATATGCATTTTGTTTAAGTAAAAAAAAAAGGAATATCAAATTTTAACAACACATACATACTGAAAAATATCAACTTTTGCTTAAATATTTCATGAGTAATACTTGTATGAATTTTCATAATCCTCTATTTGAAGACCTTACATATGAAAAATAAATAGTAGTGGCAAAAGATATGGAGTAGGAGAAAATATTGTATGACTCAATTTTCCAAGCATTCTCTACATGCATATAATTAACGGTATGTGATTAAACTTACTTTTAATTAATTTATTATATTAATTTCAAATAAAATAAATATTTGGTAATTACCATATTAATTCAAGTTTCTCTCCTTTCTAGCAATTAGCTTGTTTTGGCTAATTTGCTTGCCCAAGCTAGAAGGATAGATGCACTCCAATGGTGGGCTAGTAGCTTGAAAATTGCAAGCAAGTCCCTAGAAGCAACTATTGGAAATAACATTAATAGGCAAAATAGAAAATAAAAGCCTATTCCTAACCGCTATTTTCAATTTACAACCTTCCGTTAGAGTTTCACCGATTCCATATTTAGCTTGATTAAATTAATTTGAGTATTTATTGCATTAACTCTAAATACCAAAAATCGAACCATATTAGCAACTCACACAGATAGCTTATTTAGTTAAGCGATAGAAAAGTTGGAACATTGATTGAGGATCGAAATTCACAGCGATCATGTAGAGGTTACAACTCTTATATGCTGAGCTAGATCTCTTGTATGCACTAATGCACATATACTAAATCTAGCACCATTGAACCGACTGAGTTTAACATGACTAACAATCTCTCATATGATTTATTGGACTTAGAGATTCAACCTTTAGAACATTAAATCCAATATTCTTTTGGAAATTTGATAGTAATAATCTCAACTATTGGCGGTCCGCTCATAATAATCCAAACTATCGATTATTTCATAATATTCCCAATTTTAGGAACATTCCGCTAATAATGGTTCGGTGTGACTGATTATAAATAAATTTCTATAGTTTCTGAAGTGGACTAGAAGAGATATAAAAGGTAATCCCTATAATTTCACATGTTATAACAGGTAATATCCGGTCACGTGATCCATCTTGGAATCGATTTAAGATTCGAAGAAGGAGTGCATAGGAACATTTGCAAGGCTTGCTAAGAATATTTGAAGACTTTTTTAGCTTTTTCGTTAGCTTTTCTGTGTCATTTGCGATTATCTTTTTAACGTTTGTACTCTCCTTTACTTTTTTAATATATTAAATTTTTCTCTTGCACAAAAGAAAAAAGCAAGTAATACCCTATCATTGGATCATTATTGACGGAGAGTCCATATATTTGGGATTATTGTTAGTGGACCGACAATAGTTGTCATTAATATTTTCAAATTTTTCCTAATTGTTTTGATTGAATCTATGATTAGATTATGATTCGGTTTGGAGAGTCAAACATATCGAAATTTAGAAAAGGACTCAATGATAACTCATCTAGATTTTTAGATCCATACAAATACAAATGAGTACTACTAATAACATTTTTGTTTTAGATTACCAACCCCAATTTCATTCAATTTCGCTCTTTTTTTACTCATCGACGGCAAATCCAAATCGAGTTGAGCAGCTAGCTCTACTGCTGGTAGTTGCTGCCCGGATAGATATAAGCAGAAGCGAGGGAATAAGCTTCCGTCCCGGCGGAGAATGACAGGGGCGCCATGATCGAGATCGGGTAGCAAGACAGTGCGCCGCATGCCCCGGGGACGGTGGTCGGGTACTCGTAGCGCATCAAGTTGGTGCTCTCCATCGCATAGACAGTTCCTGTCCCGGTAGCAGCGATTATGTCTGGCTCGGCCTGGCGGAGCAGCCACTCTATGGTCTCTCCAGCCGTACTGTATCCGAGCTCCCTGGTCAGGCGGAAGACCCGATTGGCGCAGTCTGCTGGAATTCGGATCCTCCTTTCTCGTCCACGTCTCCGTTGACGCCGGTTAATCCTCCGAGGAGCAGAAGATCCGTTTTCAGACCCAGGCCAGTTCTGGCTTCCGGCTGAATTGACTTCAAAGGTAGGGGGGTGTTCATTCGTAGCCATTGTTGAGGGAGAAGCTACAAAGGAGAAATTCAGGTTCGGTGAGAATGGCTGGGGAGTGAGAAGTGGCTTTATAAATTGGAAGGGGTAGCCTCGAGGGAATCGCAGGCTCCAGAAGTCTGACACCTGCTGTCTTCGTGTCAGATTTTTGCATGCCGCGCCGCCAAAGGTCTTGATCGGTATTTCGCATTCGTTCTAGTTAATTTCCTATCTCATTTTCGGAGTATTGAGAGGCCTTCTTATTACAGGGCCTTTTATTATAAGAACTAACTAAAGCCGAAACTTCAATCACTTACCAAGAGGTCCAAGACTCATATTTTCACGAAAACAACTGTAGATCAAATGCTCTCTCATGCAAGTTTAGAGTTTTATTTGGCAGCTGTGCTTTGAAATTGCATATGGTTTGTTTTTGTTTGTAAACTAAACACCCGAGTTCCCTTGGCATTTGCAAATACTTCAGTTTATACTTAATATAGTGTTCCCCATTTATTAGTTTTATTATGTTCTATGCTGTTGGGGAGCAAATAATGGATGTCATTCGTCAGTCTATTTGGATTACTGAACCTGAAAACCCCATCAAATTAAGGTCTGTTGATGATCCTCAGTCTTGTTGGGGGTGGATTACATTTCTGTTGTCATTTCAGCACCGTTGTTTTGCCCATAGAAAATGGATTCAATGGCATAAAAAACGGTGTCTTTAGCTTTTATTACTTATATATATATATATATATATATATATATATATATATAAAGGCATTCCACATTAGATATGTGATATGTCTCTCTGGCTGAATTCTTTTTCCTCAATCTCTACTTAATCTGGAATGTTATATTTCATCCTTATTATCCTCATTATCTGAAGTTTCTCTCAACAAGAAACTTCAATCACTTACCACGACGGGAATATAAAAGATTAGGAATTTTCAAGACTCACATTTTCATGAAAAGAACTGTCGATGAAATGCTCTCTCATGCAATTTTTAGAGTTATTTTTGGAAATTGCATATGATTTGTTTTGGTTTATAAATTAAACACCTGAGTTCCCTTGGCAGTTGCAAATACTTTAGTTCATATAGAGTTCCCCATTTATCAGTTTTATGTTCTATGCTGTTGGGGAGCAAAAAATGGATGTCATTTGTCAGTCTACTTGGATTACTGAACCTGAAAACCCCGTCAAATTAAGGTCTATTGATGATGCTCAGTCTTGTTGGGGGTGGATTACATTTCTGTTGTCATTACAGCACCATTGTTTTGCCTATAGAAAATGGTTTTAGTGGCATAAAAGACTGTTTTTTGCGCTTTTATTGCTTATATAACAAAGGCATTCCACATTAATATGTCTCTCTGGCTGAATTCTTTTTCCTCAATCTCTATCTTAATCTGGAATGTTATATTTCATCCTTTTTATCCTAGGTTCTGCATGCAGGGTATGATATCCTTTCAAGTTTCACGTAATTGTACACGAATCTGAAGTATATGGTAGCTGTCAGGTTAGTTTTAAGATGGATGCACCTTTTTTTAAGTTTAAGAGTCTTGCATGTTAGTCATATAAGTGATGGAATTATGGAAATTATTTGGTCCTTTATGAACACATCATACATAACGTTACCGTGACTAATAGAGTAATAAGTATCCAAGAACTACTCTTCATTAAATATGCGATTGTCTTCCTTGTTTCTTCCGGTTTGACCTTCTGCTGCACACATGAAGAGATAAAAGCTTGCCTACTTCATTAAATACATGTGCATGCCCCTAGTCTTCTAAATCAAAATAACTTTTAGATGCTTAATCATGTACTCCGTATTTAATGTTTTTACATTTTGTTTTCTTTTTGTACTGTATGTCAATCAATCATCCTTACAAATAGCAAGTAGTTCATATTATTATATTACAATCTTTAAGATGTATCTTACATACATATCTAGACTATGACGGCTGGATTCATCTCTAAACTTCCCGTTTCCTCCCAATTTTACATTTTAATCAACATTGGGACAAGAGTCGAGAGGAGGAGGTGTGGTTATTAAGAAAAGTGGATTGATGTGTTAGTATTGAATTAATAAAGTAATAATAAAGTAAGAATGATTGAGAACCACACAAATTTTACCGAATTTGATATAAGGTGATTTTAGTGGAACGGAACGAAAAAGAAAGATGATACAATCCTAAAGAAGGGAGTATTATTGTCAGGTATTTTTTTTTACAATTACATGACCTAAAGATACAATACTTAAGTATCCTCTTGTAAATAATTCATCACAGGGTAACTCCAGTAGTATGGATGAGGATAAATATACCAACATAGACTTAGAAAGTAAATCTGCACAAAAACGGGTTCGAGCTGGGCTCGGTCCGGGCTTTTTCTAAATTTTCTGTCATTGATGTGGCGGGCCCCGCCCGCAACAAACGGGTCGAACCACGTGCCCATACCCGCCCATAAGAGCGGGTTGGGTAGTCCACCAAGCCTCCCGGTCCGGGATAACTTTAAAATTTTCGAAATTATATAAACAATTTTAACACTTCTAAAATAATACCACGTATTATACTCGTAACATTTTAAAAAGTATTAATATGCTGATAATGTTTCTAGATCTCTCTCACCACGTATACAAAAAATACTTAATTACACAACAATAATCACGAAAAACTATAGTTAAAACTTAAAATTCAAGCACAAAGTATTATAATTGTTGAGCTAGTTGTTAAAACTAAAAACTTAAATTTAAACATAATGAATCATAACTATATATAAAGATAAATTAGTAAATGTAAACATCCACATTTACGTGTAAATAAATAAATTAGTAAATATATATATATATATATATATATATAAACTAAATGTAACGGGCGGGGCTTATCGTCCCAAACAGGCCTACACCCTAACCCAAGCCCGTCGATATGCTTTTGCGAGCCAGGCTGGGCCGGGTCCGACCCGGTGGGTAAATATTGCCCGGCCATTTATTTCAGGAGTGGCCTTAGCATCCAGGAGGCCCCAAGCAATTTTTTTTTTACTACACACATATCATAATAAAAATTAAAATAAATTGAACAAAAACACAATATGGAAACAGCATATTCAAAGTGCACCATATAATGTGAATGTCAAAATAAGTAGTTTTTAAAGGACAACATATGTAAAAACATTGCAAACTTATACTTTGAAACACTCTATTGAGCTATTCTTCTTGGCTTTTGGAGTGCAAAATCGAAAACAACATCACTATAAAAAGCTAAAACTTACCAATACAATTATTTGCAACAATAACAAATCAAACAACCAATACCATCAAACGTAATTAAGTAGTTTTACTCTCATCTTTCAATTAGCACAAGCGAATATTATTTCATGTATTTATCCTTCAATTAATACAATACGGCAATACCTATATGGCATTATATCCAATTTTATTAATTATTATATTAACCCATTAAATTTAAAATTGTAATCATTAATTAATAATCATAGGTTAAGTATTCTTAACTTTACACGGTTACACCTTTACTTCAATCATATTAAGCCATTTAGGAATTTACCTCAAATAGTCAAATCTTAAAAAGTCGAAATGCTTGACCATATGTTTGTATTCCTTCGCAGAATCGCAAGCTCATCCAGGCTGCTTTATTGCTTGTTTGCTTTAAACCTTAGTGCTTTAGGGCTCCACCATTTAGTCTATTTAAATAATTAAACTATTATGTTGACTAAAATCTAAAGAGACTTTCAATTGAATCAGATGCATCAGAGAAAGAGTGAGTAAAATGAAGTAAGATATTAAGAGAAGAGACAAGTCTGAGAACTAGAGTCACTCACTTAGGGCGGCGGCGGGCAGCAGGTCGCTCAATCGACGAACTTCAGGAAGGTGGGAAGGCCGACATGCCATCTGCGATTGGATGAGGATTGAGGAGTTGCCGGTTGGGCATTGGGAATTGTAGAATACGAATTTGCGGCAAAACAATTATCCTCAATCCTGTTGATTGCTGTAAGGGCCCAAGATTATCTGGAGTTCAGCTGGAGGTTCGCCGGAAAAATATAAACATGGTACACACAATATAGTGGAGAAGGGACTCACTTAGTTCACATCACTTCAACTCATCTCTAAGTCTTACATGGTGGGCTTTATATAGAAGATAGGTACACGCAAATCTGGCTATGAATTGTTGAATATGAAATATGAGATTGAAGAAACTGAAAAGTAACGATACGGGATAAGGGTCAGTTTGGTCCTCGAAGTTGCAAAAAAGAGGTCAAATAAGTCTTTATATAGAAGATTCTGTCCGGACGTGCCATTTGAGGTGGCTCCCGGTGGAATTTTTTGAGCATCTTATTCATTAAGTCTAGTTTACTCATACCAAATTTCAGATAAAAATTCAATCGGGAAGACATTCAAATGAATTCTTGAAGATAACTGCGCTTTTAACTGCACAGTTATCTTCAAGAATTCATTTGAATGCCTCCCCGATTGAATTTTTAGCTGAAATTTAGTATGAGTAAACTAGACTTAATGAATAAGATGCTCAAAATATTTCATAAAAAAATTCTACCAGGAACCACCTCAAATGGGACGTCCGGACAGAATCTTCTATATAAGGACTTATTTGACCCCTTTTTTGCAACTTCGAGGACCAAACTGACCCTTTACTCGTACCGATACAGATAAGGCAAATTCGAGAGTGCCTTGTCTCTCCCAAGTCCCAATCCAATCCAAGTTCTGCCTGCCAATTCTACTCCCCCCAACTCCTATTTATTATTTTCCATATGGGCCAGCCCACTTGCTATTAATTCAGGGCCTAAACCTCTTTTATTGTACAATATTAAAAGACTAATATTATACTTATTACTAGTGATATCTGATAGAATCCTCCAGGTTAGCCGTAAAGTTACAGAGAGATTAACAAGAACAATTTGAGAATTTTATTGAAGATGAACAGAATCTGTAACAACGATAGAGAGAGAGAATATGGCCGAAGCCCCCAAATGAGCCGAAGCCCCCCAAAGAAAGAGAAAGTTCTCGATCTTCCCAAGTCCCAAAGTCCAAGTCTAAAAACAGCCTCCTAACTCCTCCCTTCTATCTTCTATTTATACTAAACTTGTACACTTTATTATTATTAATACTCTAATAGGCCCGGTCCCTTATTCTTATTAATACTCTAATAGGCCCGTTCCCTAACATACTCCCCCCTAAACATCCACCTTGCCCTCAAGGTGGGTGATAGGACACAACCACAATCTTCTTCTTTTCCTTCATCTTAGCACCCCTTCCTCTCCAATACTTATTTATCTGCAGGGCCTTTTGCTTTGCTACTTCCATTTTCCGCTCTATGTACTTCACAACATAGTTCCACAGAGGCCAGAAAATTTGATCCAAAACTTTGATTCCTGCAGATTTTGGGAAGACCAAGGTGCAACCTGCTGCAACATAGGGGACAGCTACTTCATGCTTTTGAACACTTCCTCCTTCAACATCCTGTTCACTTGATGAGTCATCTCCTTGTAAAATCACCTTCTGCCCTTGTACTTCCCATTTGAAAGTCTGACTTTGGAAGTTAATCTCCGTGTCTCCCAAGCTTGTTAGCCAGTCTATTCCCAAGACTAAATCCGTGCTCCCCAGCTCCAATAAGTAATAAGTTTGATGAATACCAATTCCTTGCACATTCAGATCTACACCTGCACATCTGCCACGGCTTTGAATACATTCTCCATTCCCTAACTGCACTCTATTCCCCTGAAAAGGAGTATAAGGAATCCTCCACTTTTCCACCAAGCTTAGTGACATAAAATTGTGTGTAGCACCTCCATCAATGAGTACATTTACTGTGTTTTCACCTTCATACCATTCCAGTTTACCCTTTACCTTAAAGGTTTTCACAGGGGTTATGTCTTTCTCATCACTTAAAGAAAACTGCATGGTCTTCAATTCTAGAGATGTGGTCTTATCCCTGCCAGATTCCATTGATTCAACTTCAGAATCAGCTTCACCCTCCGAATTCTCCACTAGGATCATTTTATAGTTCCTCATCTTACAGACATGTCCTCTTCCCCAATTTTCACCACATTTAAAACAGAGTCCTTTCTTGCTTCTGTTTAATAGTTCTTCTTGGGATAGTCTGGGACTTGTCTCATTAGATACGCAGCTTGGACCTTCCTTCCTGAAATTCAAGCCCTTATTATCTTCAATACTCTTAGGATCCCCTGAATATTTGTCCACACTAACAGAAGTGTAAGGATGGCTTTTCCACCTGTTTTCATCCTCCCATTTCTGTCCTGAAGACTGGAAGATAGGTTTATTCTGCCCTTTCCTCTTTCCTTCCTCTTTATTCTTCACATATAAGGCTTCAGAATTCTTTTTCTCTATCAAGGAAGCTGTATCCATAACATCTGCCAAAGTTCTGGTGCGATATAACTTCAGTTCTGCCCTTATATGACGTTGTAAACCCTTAACAAAAACCCCTCTCAAAACTTCTTCAGTTAAGTGGCCCTGTGAAGCAATGGCAGTCTCAAATTTATCCCTATACTCAGTCACCGTTCCCTTTTGCTTCAAACTGAGTAAAGGTCCCAAAGGATCTTGCACCAATTCTGGTTGGAATCGTTTGGATAAAGCAGCAGTAAATGCCTCCCAAGTCTGATGTTGAGCTTGTCTTTCCCACCATTGAAACCAGCTCAGACCTTGGTCTTCCATGGCAACAACTGCGACATCGATTTTGTCTTCTTCGTCCGTATGGTTCAATCGAAAATACCGGTTCATTCTTACTAACCATCCACAGGCGTCCTCTCCATTGAAAATTGGCAAATCAATTTTCCTCCCAGCTGGATGTTCGTTTCTCCGATGCCTGTGTCGTTCGCGACCATGAAGCGAGGCAGAATGATCGGAATGGTTATCCGAACCTTCAGAGCTTTCATGATTCCTCGTATGTCTACGGTGAGTTGTACGATGCGAAGAAGTAGAATGGTGCGATCTACTTCTCGATCGATCGGAATTCCTGTTTTGGAGTTCAGCGATGCCAGCCTTCATTGCCGTCAACATCGCTAACATCTCATCATACTTCGCATCAGATTCCCTCTGATTTCTTTCAATCTCTGTGATTCGTCCCTCCATCTTTTTCCGCGTTCCAACCATTCACAGAATCGACAGGCTCTGATACCAAATGATAGAATCCTCCAGGTTAGCCGTAAAGTTACAGAGAGATTAACAAGAACAATTTGAGAATTTTATTGAAGATGAACAGAATCTGTAACAACGATAGAGAGAGAGAATATGGCCGAAGCCCCCAAATGAGCCGAAGCCCCCCAAAGAAAGAGAAAGTTCTCGATCTTCCCAAGTCCCAAAGTCCAAGTCTAAAAACAGCCTCCTAACTCCTCCCTTCTATCTTCTATTTATACTAAACTTGTACACTTTATTATTATTAATACTCTAATAGGCCCGGTCCCTTATTCTTATTAATACTCTAATAGGCCCGTTCCCTAACATATCTAGGTCTCTATCATTACTCCCCCTTTGACAACCACCTTGTCGTCAAGGTGGGGAGTAACTGAGTAAGAACAGCCATGCAGTACGCTTTATCCTTGCTCCTCTGCCTTCCCAGAACTTCAGCTTCTTCTGGGCCTTTAGCTTCGGTAATTGAACCTTCATCATCACTTCCTCAGACCAGCATTTCTTCAAGGTCTTCACAGCCTTTTCATAGATCTCATTGTTGTCCTGAAACTGGAAATTTGCAGTCTTGTCTAGTACTTCATAAATTGACCCCATTGTTTAATCACAAGTCTTCGTCCGCCTCGCCTACCTTCAGAGTGTTCTCCAGCCCTTCAAGGTACACATTGACAATTCTTGGGTCTGTACATAACCAAAGAGCACAAAGTGGTTTAATGCAGCTTTTACTTGCCCAGAACCTAATTTGATCCGAAGAACCTCCAGAGATGGCATTAGAGATAGCTAGGATAACCTCCTTCTTGATGTCAATTTCTGCATTTTGAAGGAGATGTATCAATGGAACAATGATAGATGCTTCAATGACAGCTTAAAGCTTATCCTTTGGTCCGTCCAATAGATATGAAGGTGCCGAACTAGCAGCTGTCATAACTTCTTCATCCTGCATATGGATTAATTGCTGAAGATATGGCACAGCAGCTTTGGCCTGGTCAATTGGTGTTGGTGCTTTACCTCGACAGTTTGGGGAATCACCAGCAATATTGCCCAGAGCCAATTCGAGTAAACACTTCTCATTTTGATCAAGATCTTCCGTGATGAGGTGGTCACATGGTTGTTGATCTTTATACTTCTCATACAGTTCCTTGACTTCTGCTTTCAGTTCATAGCCAATTGATAATTTTCTTCTATTTGGAACTCTCTCAAAGTAGCAAAGGTTAGAATCTCCCAGCCACTTCATCTCTTGCTCATCTTCCATTATCTCACGATCAGTAGTGTGCTCATTTTCTTTTATTGCAGACGAAACTCGATGCAAACTTTTATTCACCTCCTGCCAATGACATTCATCCAAGGTGTCTTTTGCACAAAGAATGTATAAGTTGATTGCCTTCTTTTGCCCTTGTTTATGAGCTATATCTTCAGCCTGTAGCTTGTGTGTAGGTTCCCTCGGCAGTTCCAAAAGGACAACATCTTCCAGAAGTATGGCCCTAGCAATAAAATTGTCTTTGAACATCTCAGAATCATTGTATCTCAGAGAAACTACCACAAATTCATATCTATCTTGATCTGATGCCTTTCTGTTCAAGTATTTTTTAGAATTAGGGAATAGCAGGGACACCTTTTCATTTCCGTGCTTGTCAATAATCAATATTCCAGTCTTACTAACGTTCTCAAGTACCAATTGATAAGCAGAATTTGATGCAGATCAATCTCTTCACACCTATGACTCACCCTGCTCAGACCCTGTGCAGCTCCATAGAGCCCAACCTTGGTGCCCTCAGATTTTAGAGTATCTGACAGCCAAGGCTCCAAGTCTGGGAAGTTTTCTTCCCCCATTCTTGTTATAATAGGGCCAATACCTCTTGCAGCAACAAAATTCACTTCAGGAATAGGATCCTGAGGAACTTCAACAGGAGCATCATCAGCAATATTAGACAATTCCTTACCCGAAGGTTGAATAAGATCATCGTCATTATCAAGTTCCAGAACTGATGGTGCAACAGGCTTTAATTCAGTAGTCAGTGTAGGCGGCTGAGTTCCTGGTGATCCATTTTCTGATTCAGAGTGGTCCATGATTTTGGATGTGGATGACTCCTGTAGGATTGATGGAGTTTGCACCCTGTGTGAAGCTACTTGCGAAGACCCTGCGAACTGGAAGGATATAATAGCGTTGAACTCTAGGATCAATGAAACGATGTCAGCGACTGAGACGACATCTGAGAACTAGAAGCTACTGTTCGTGATGAATCTGAAGCCGTTTGCGATGACAACTGTGAACAGGAAGCTTCTCCTCTCGATCGCGTCGGACTACGTCGTGAACTGCTGGCAGATGATGAAGTTCGCGATTGCGAACTGTGAGAGGAAGTTCGCGGCTGTGAACTGTGAAATGAAGACCGCGAAGAAGCCAGACAACTGGACGGAATTGCTGGCGATTGAGAAGAGACCTGCGCTTGCGAAGATATCTGCGAACTACGCGATGCAGTTCGCGATTGCAAACTAGGAAGAGCGACGGACGAAGACACCTGATTATTTTGAATCGGCCGACGGTGTCTAGGAAGGCTCCTCGCTCCGTCTCTATGTCGCTTGAGTCTGTGACGAATTTTGCCCAACATATGGCACATCTCCTTCCACTGACTTTCACTATTGTCCATATTCTTCCTCAACTGTCTTCCAGGTCGTTGAAGCTGATGATCAATTCAGGCCCCAGGAGCGCTTGCTCTGATACCAATGATAGGTACACACAAATCTGGCTATGAATTGTTGAATATGAAAACTGAGATTGAAGAAACTGAAAAGTAACGATGCAGATGAGGCAAATTCGAGAGTGCCTCGTCTCTCCCAAGTCCCAGTCCAATCCAAGTTATCCAAGTTATGCCTGCCAATTCTACTCCCCCAACTCCTATTTATTATTTTCCATATGGGCCTAAACCCCTTTTATTGTACAATATTAAAAGACTAATATTATACTTATTACTAGTGATATCTACGTCTCTATCAATAGGCAATACAAAAGACGGGATAATTAATGTAATACTAGTTTCTAGATGTCGCTTCAATTCTCTAGGGATGCCTTTTAATTCCCCTAGACATCAACTTCCCATGTAACTTCATTTTCCATGCAACATAATCAATGCTATTAATCATTGTAGTTAGAATTAAGATTAATTAATCCCAACATGCTGGACGCTGGACCAAGTGGATTATACATACGGAGTATTACATACTACTAATGCGGAGTAACTTTTTTTAGGCCCCTTCCGTATGTAAGGCTCTAGGCAACCGCCTGGGCCAACTGGCCCCAAAGCCGGCACTGATATATTTGGGCGGGGCTGGGCGTGCCGGCACTCATTTGTTCAGGCCTATTAGAAAGTTACGGAATAAGCTCCCATTGTGGGGATGAACTCATGAACAGCAGGTAGTTGGATTGGTGAGCTCAGTTAAAGTGGACTTTCAACTTGAAGGGAACATAGTCATTGTTGGGCAAGACCTTTTTGTCTGATTGACCGATAGTGAGAGGTAGCGGGAATCTCATTATGTGGGTAAGTGGGTTAAGTTGGGAAGATGAATTGGAAAGTAGGGAGGAGATTGGGCATCAGAGTCGCTGAAGGTGTAAGAAGCAGTTGTTGATGGTCAGTGCTAACTGGGAAAAGAAGGGATAATCTCATAATCTAACGAGAAGAAAGACGGGTGGAAGGAGATTATATATGGAGTGGAAATTATACGGAGTAATATATTTGAAAATGATTGCGTCAGAGGAAATGCATGTTCGAATATATTCGTGCGAGCCTCGTGTGAACCTTGCAATACTATTTATGTAAGATTCATAAATATCACGTAGTATTTAAAACTGAAAGAATAAGCTAGCGGAAAATTTAGAATAGATGTGCATGTGCAAGACTGTGCATGATTTGTGCCCGTTCTTCCAAATTAAGTAATGTCTCATCCAGACAAATAGAATTATGATCTTCGCAAATATTTACAGTTACAAATATTTTGTTCAAGGTTTCTAACTATATTATGATTTAGCAAAATATTATAATGTTGAACTAATTTTATGTTTATATTCTGTGATAGTGTATTTTGACCATTGAACTCCATTTCAATTGAATAAATTTTCCAGTATTGCTTATTGGCTGCCACGTTTGGATTTGGAATTTGGATAAATTGAAGCAAAATTTAGATGGTTGCTGAAGATCATTGCTTGTGCTATGTTGAGTGGGGTGAATTAGGAGAACCACAAACTTCAGAGTCATTGATGATGCAATGAGATTTTAAACACGCAATGTATAGCCTTGGAGGAATCATAGGCTTGAGAAGACTAACATCTTCTATCTTTGTTTCAGTTTTTGCGTGCCACGTTGTCAAAGCCCCAAATTGGTATTTCTTCTATATTTGTTTCAGTTTTTGCATGCCGTGATATCACAACCTAAGAGCATCTCTAATGGTAAAAATGTGCACGGTGCACACGTGGAATGAAAAATAGCCACATAAATATTAGTAAATAAATTCTTTCCCATAAATTGTTTCCCTTAAAAACCGTTTGGGCGACTTATATGGCGACTTACCCATAAATTAAAATACCGGGTTAAACTTAAAAAAAAAAAGGGCAAAATTGTCTTTTGAAACCCGTTGAATTTTACGACTATCGTGTCCGCAGGTCGCCCGCACAGGGGGGGTGCGAATTTTCGATTCTGAACTGAAAGCCGGAATTCTTGTGTGCGCGAGAGCTCCCCTATTCTCCTTCACCTTTTAATTCTAAGAGAGGAGTGGTTCATATTTATATGTTTCAAACTTCTCAAGGAGTTTAGGTGTGGGAAAGTTAAAGAAGCTCACTTTCCACCAAAGATGGAAAAGTGTACACTTTTTCATCTTTCTTTTTCAAGAGCAAATTTGAGCCACTTCAAACTTCAAAGTCCAAAACTCCAACACCAAAGGTCAACACTACAATCAAAGCTTCCAAGAGTCAACATTGAGATTTAAAAAAAAAAATCAAGGTAGATGGTACCTTGATTTTGGACCTTGAAATGTAGCTTGGTTGTTTCCTATCAAGGTCCAAGATAGTATTGTTACATTACGATCATGGAATGCAAACCACAGGAGTATAAATAGATTAAGGAACCACAACTACACTCTTATTCAGGGCTAAGAGGGCGGGCAACTTGTAAGAAAGTGCATGGAAATACGAAGTATAAAAGCAGCAACCGTGAAATTTTAACACAAAACTGCCCCCATTTTGGTGCTGATCAAACATAAGAAGGTTTCTGCAAATCATTTGAGATGCAACGATGAACTACTATTGTGATGGTACCTTGATTTTGGACCTTGAAATGTAGCTTGGTTGTTTCCTATCAAATTCCAAAAATCAACATGAAAGGAAGTAGATGATAGGAAACAATACTATCTTGGACCTTGAAATGTAGCTTGGAGTTTGAGAAAAATAGTCTTAACCTTGATTTTTTTTTTTAAATCTCAATGTTGACTCTTGGAAGGTTTGATTGTAGTGTGTTGACCATTGGTGTTGGAGTTTTGGACTTTGAAGTTTGAAGTGGCTCAAATTTGCTCTTGAAAAAGAAAGATGGAAAAGTGTACACTTTTAAGCAAATGTGGAAAGTGAGTTTTTTTAATTTTCCCACACCTAAACTCCTTGAGAAGTTTGAATCCTATAAATATGAATCACTCCTCTCTTAGAATTAAAAGGTGAAGGAGAATAGGGGAGCTCTCGCGCACACAAGAATTCCAGCTTTCAGTTCAGAATCGAAAATTTGCACCCCCCCTGCGCGGGGCGACCTGCGGACACGATAGTCGTAAAATTCAACGGGTTTCAGAAGACAATTTTGCCCCCCCCCCCCCCCCCGTTTTTTTTTTAGTTTAACCCGGTATTTTAAATTATGGGTAAGTCGCCAAACCGTTGGGCGACTTATAAGTCGCCATCCGGTTGGGCGACTTTCCCCGACCAGGGTTAAGGCCCAGCAGTATATCCGTAAATACTTTTAACCCGACCATATTTTCGTAAATACTTAATTAATTAGCATTAATACGGAAAAAAACACTCCTTTATAAGCTTATAACTCAGTTTCCGAGTTTAGCGGAGAAGCATCACAAATTTGAGTAATTTCTCTCCAATTTGTATAAATCCCATGTATAGTGTGTGTGTAATCCCATACATAGAACGACTGAAAAGAAAATATATATAGCCAATATAGGTGTGTGGCGCTTGCATGATGGGTCCACGATTATCTTTTATTTTTAAGAGAAGGCAAGATTTTGAAGAAGGAAAATTTTCCTTTTTCCATTTCTAAAATTTAAATGTATAAACAAATACGAATTTTATTTTTCTTCTATAACCTATTAACCTAAAGGCTAATAATAAATGCTTTGTGATTAACAAGATGAATACTTTTCTCGCCATACTTGGATTTGTTGATGATTGAAAATCATGGTGATCTAGAAAAGAACAAAATGATTACTAATCTATTTCTCCACATTAATACAAATAATAATATGAAATTCCAATTTTAGCATCCCAGCCCCAATTTTGTACAGTTTAACTTTTCACTTAACTTATACCTTTTCGTTTGAGTAAAGGGTCACTTTGGTCCTCGAAGTTGTATAAAAGGGGCCAAATAAGTCCTTATATAGAAGATTCTGTTTGGACGTGTCATTTGAGGTATTTCCCGGTGAAATATTTTGGTAAAATTTTTTGAGCATCTTATTCATTAAGTCTAGTTTAGTCATACCAAATTTAAGCTAAAGATTCAATCGGGAAGGCATTCAAATGAATTCTTGAAAATAACTGCGCTTTTAACTGCACAGTTATCTTCAAGAATTCATTTGAATGTCTTCCCGATTGAATTTTTATCTGAAATTTGGTATGAGTGAACTAGAATTAATGAATAAGATGCTCAAAAAAATTCATCAAAAAATTCCACCGGGAACCGCCCCAAATGACGACGGCCGGATAGAACCTCCTATATAAGGACTTATTTGACCCCTTTTATGCAACTTCGAGGACCAAACTAACTCTTTACTCCTTTTCGTTTTTTGATGACTTTTGTCTCATCTTTTTCACTCATGGATGGCGAACCCAAGATCGAAATGAGTACCTCTATTGCTGGTAACTGCTGCTCGGATGGATATATGAAGCAAGGTAATAAGCTTGTCCTTGTAGGGAATGAGAGGGGCACCCGGCACCATGATTGAGAGCGGGTAGCAAGAGAGGGCAATGCATGCCTCGGTGATGGTGGTAAGGTATTGGTTGTGCATCAAGCCATCAAGTAGGGGCGTTTATTCTTGCCATCACATACAATTATGGCCTGCTCGGCTTGGTGGAGCAGCCACTCTATGCTCTCTCCCACTGCATTGTATTCGGATCCTCCTTTCACGCCCATTAATCCTCTTCAGAGCAATAGATCCATTTTTGGACCCAAACCCTTCTGATTTCCGTCTGAGTTGACTTTAAAGTTGGGGGGGGGGGGGGGGGGGGGGGTTCATTCGTAGCCATTGTTGATGATAGAAAAAAAGTGAGAAAGGAAATTGTTAAGTAGAAATTGAGGTTGGATGAGAATGTATGGGGAGTGAGAAGTGGGAATATAAATTGGCAAGGGATCACTTTGGAGCAATCGCACTCTCAGGAAGACTGACATCTGATGTGTTCAACCTACTGGCCTCAACACTACGTAACCTAGTATGTCAGAGTGCCACACATGTCGTGTCATATAGTGTTTAAAACTCCATACACCGAGTGTTAGAAAAAGAATAGATGTATGGCGTTTACATTTGTGCAACAAGCAACTCTAACACTTAAATGCCACTCAATACATTGAGTGTTGGAAAGAAAAAACATACTCCGGTATGTACGATGTTTGCACAATAGGTGCATGACGCTTGCACCGTTGGGTTAGCCTATATTTTTGTATTTTTTATGCGAAGGTGAAGCGTTGAAGAGAAAAGTTTATCCCGTTTTCATCTAAAAAATAAGTACTTGTAAACAAATATGACTTTTATTTTTCTTTATAACCTATTAATAAATGTTTGTGATGACAAATTGTTAAGGTGACTCAATGCAATGAAATTTGGATTGATAGGATGAATGTATTGCATCGTATTGACGCATGCAATACTTGAATTTGTTGACAGTGAAAGGTTACAGAATAAAGACTAGCTGAGAATTTTATCATTGCAGAACCTGAAAAATGAAATGTATCAGTATAAGACCCGAATGATGTTCAAGATCATTAAAATGGAGATTGTTATAAAACTTTATAGGAGATATATTCAAAATGGAGAGAAAAATTTAAAACTTAAAACTTTGTGTTTCCATTAGGGTATTAAATTCTAGATCAAAAGTTGTTTTATGTAGTTTTTAATTTAATTAGGTGTTCGGAAATTGTACGCTTATTTTTTGGCCTAATTAACATTTGAATTCCCTTGGGTGTGTTTGAGAATTTGAAGTGAAAGGGAAAAGAAATGATTTGAAGGTTAATCGTAGGAGGGATTCAAAGAAAATTTTCAACTTAAGTAAAATAAATACCAAATTTAGTAATCAAGTAAATGCCAAAAATAGCCCCACTATTCTGTAAACTGTAATCAACTGATAGGGAACTATGGTAAAATTTTCATAAGTTTGCATTTTAGCCATGTCTATTCTGTAAACAGTCCCACATTTTAATCAACTGCAAACACGCATGTCTTTGCAAACTTTAATTCTTATTGCTGTTGGCAATCTATCACTCTCAATTGATAGGGAACTACGGTAAAATTTTCATAAGTTTTAGTGGTAAGAATCACTAGTTGCAAATAATTGCGGGACAAGAATTGCAAATTTCTCTAAATTAAAACATTTTTTCCCTGCAATCAGCCAACGGCTCACACTTGCACAAGAATAATTGCACTATGGTACAAGATATGATTATAGGCAATATATGATGACTTCCTCAATAATCAAATGAAGACGTTGAATAATTGCATGAGAAAGAAGATGTGACAGTTTTCCCCTATAGGCTACAGCTTCAGTCATTGAAGAAAGTCAAGAGTTAATCTCCCGTCATCATACTCCTGGCATTCTGGCAATTGTATAAAAATACCTAATTTCTTCATGAAAGCAAACAAAGCATGCAGTACAAAAGCCGACAATCATCTTGTCTGTTCTTTCCCCCTATTACATTTCATCCACTCTTTGCCTGTAATCAGCAAGGTACTGCAAAATAAAAACAAATAATGACTAAATTTAGAGGACAAAAATCTTGCTTATTTGTGAACTTATGTCCAAAACAATAAGGCCCCATTTGGAAGCATTAATTAGCTTATTGTGCTTATCCACAATTAAGCAGATTGATAAAACTAAGCAGCTTAGAATTGATTTAACCAAATGATTTTCCTTCCGTAGAACACAAGCCAAAATAAGCCAATCTTCTAGTACAGAAAATTGCTTTCATATTTTCTTCAGAACAGTGGCAGATGCAGAATTTTATATTTTGGGGGTAAACTTAAATATGACTTGACACAAACATAAATATGATCATTGAAGTTAGACAAACGCAAACATAAATACAATAAAAGGTCTCAAATCAATATGGAGTACCTTCAAAACGGAACAAAGCTTTGAAACATAAATACAATAAAAGGTCTCGAGTCAATAAAAACAATTCTTCTTCCTATTTTGATGTGCAAGACTAATGAATGTAAAAATCAAAGTATGAAAATAAGCAGACTAAAAATGATACTAGTGAAATCACATCAAACAAAACAATACAAAGATCTACTAAAATTGAAATTATAATAAATTATAAACAAGAACAACTCAATTCTAAACGTACAAGATGATGAATTAGTTGCAAAATAAATTATATTATATTTATGTAACGCAAAATCTAAACAAGATGATAATTTAGAAGAGACTAAGAATTTAGCTAGAAAATCAGCAGTGTTGTCACAGTTGTGATATGTAGCAGAAGAAATAGTGATTCTAAAATGTAATTTGATGGAATCTCAAATTCAATTAAATAATGAAACGGACCAATATCTATTTAAATAATCTTGTTTTAGAGTTTATGTGAATAATGAGTAAACATATATGGAGACGGAAGTGCAGTGATTAGTGAAGTATATAAGTGTGAACGTAGAAATGGCTATCATTTTAATAACCCTATATGGCTATCTATAGAGAGTCATGTTGCGGTGAGAAAGCTTCTTCCCATGAGAAATGAAAATAATGCACATTCCGCAACAACAGAAAAGTTCACTTATTTATAAAAACGCCACCGCATTTTTTCACCCATGAGAATGCATATTTCAGTTCCATATAATCCAATCCAGTAAATTCACAAATCCACAGGTTCAGAATCTCCTCTCTCATAAAATGTTTTCTCACTTGATCCTATATACTTTCTCCATTTTTTAATAGTTGCAACATTAGGTTTTTGCACTATTCACATACCTTATTTTGATCACGATTTTCTACTAATATATATAATCACATTATTATGTATGAAATGTTAATAAATTTCTATTATAATCACATTAATATATATAAGCACATTAACTTTTTATAATGCTAACTAATACTTCCTCTGTTCCCCTAACTTTGTCCCGTTTCACCTTTTTCGTCCGTCCCATTAAGTTTGTCTCATACCATATTTAGTAATATTTGAGTGGTTACAATTCATTATAACTTTATTCACACTTTATCAATTCAATACCAACAACACAATTCTACTTTTTCTTAAAAACCGGACCACATCCTTTTGTCTTAATCTTAAGGGGACGGAGGTAGTACGTAATTAAATATAATTACAGTCAAAGTTACGTGTTGGCAAACATCTCATGACTGATTATAAGATCCGGTGTGCACACTGCTTCAGAGAATCGAATAGAACAGCCCATTTGCTTGCTCGTTTTGGAAGAAGCTGCTCTCATACGAAAGTCTTTAAAACTTTTCCGTCACCTTCTGATGTAAAGGGTGTTGTCCTTACGGATCACATTCCTAATATGCGCAGAAAATTTTTCCTAGTGGGCCAGAGTAGTTCGTTCTCTAGCTTTTGTTTGTTATGTTTTTTTCTACTTTTCTAGTAAAAAAAAAATATATATATATACTAGCTAGGTTTTCTAAAAATTTGGGGGGCACAACCCCTACTTGTCCCCCCTACCGGATCCGCCGCTGCTATAACAAGGATCCCTCCCTCCTGCAGCTTCTCCCCGAGGGAAGAGAGGGAGATGGGGCCATGGGGACTTTTATAAGCAAAATAATACACACAAAAATATAATACACCTCTGTGTGTGCATAAACTCCAGCTTCCAGTGAACCAGGAGGACTTCCTCTCCTCACAAATTTTCCATCTTTATAAGTGTATAGCATCGGCACACCAGTTGATAGTTCCAAGTTAATAACCTGTCATCACGAATCATTCGATTGACTTGCATCAAAATACATACACAAGAATCCTAATAATGCATTCGGGGCTGTAGAGAAAAGAAAGCCCAACCTCCTGAGAAGTCAACTCATCAAGATACATGATAATAGACCTCAATGAATTTGCATGAGCCACAACCATCACATGCTTTTTTGCCATAAGTTGGGGTTCAATCTGTAGAATTTTTTTAATCAGATATATGAAGAAAGAAATACACAAGAAAGTGTATTTGTACTTTACATGAAGGTAACCAAGCTCACATGGTCCTTAAAATAGGTAACGGCCCTTCCCAAACACATTTCTAAGCTCTCCCCATTAGGTGGACGAACATCATAACTTCTACGCCACTTATAAACCTGCTCCTTTCCATATCTTTCAGCTGTTTCATGCTTATTATAACCCTGAAGCTCCCCATACCTGTGAATCAAGCATGCGAGATCAAGTTGGTCAGGAGGGATACATTCATGGAAGAAAGAGGATTGTGTACGATATTTCCTTTTGCCTTGGAATATAGTTCATATTTGGATTTGGCATGCTTGTTAAGAAAATGGTTGAAAAAGAAAGTGTGTACAGATTTGCATATAAATGAGTGACATGATGAGAACCCCATACTTCTTTCCTCAAAAGGAAACAGTACAATCATTTTGGAGTGGACCAAAAAGGAAAACATGAAATTTATTTCGGGAGTAGCAAATTACATTCTTTCATTTAGTTGCCACGCTTTAATGACAGGAACAGAGTGCGCCTTTGTTTCTTCACTATGAACTTGACTCCACATTTTAGCTTCTTCACTTTCATTATGCAAAATTATGGGCACCTATTATTAAAACAAACAAACAACAACAACATTACCCCAGTGCCGCATAGGCTCCCACCAACAATGGAGGTTAGGGGGGTCGGATGACCGCAGCCTTATCCCTGTATTAAAGCACAAAGAGGTTGTTTCCGGATGACCCATGTAAAAATTGCGTTGAAAATTGAATGAACTGATTGATGCTTCATAACCATGATGCGCAGACAGTTTAATGAGTCATTTTACTTTATTCCATCATATCCCAAGCCAAAAAATAGCGAGTCTTTGGCTCCATTGGAAATGATGGAAATTAAAAGTTTCAGAGAAATCGGTTATTATACATACTGTACTATGTTGTTTTGTCGAAGATTTTAAAATGACAAGTTTTCTACAAGAAACGGCTTGGATTAGTTACGCACAAAACACATACATTACCTGTGACTTAGTTCCACCGTCTCCAAGAATAAAAATGAAATAAAAATAAAGATCTTAAATAAGTTGATTTATAACTTTCATCACTAAGAATTACAACTCATATCCATCGCAAGAGTTTTGGGATAGGCTACCCCAGAGGTTGATGCTAAATTGATAAGTCAGTCTACGAGAAGTGACAGAGCACCAAAAAGTCCCTAGGGAGGCCAAAGTCAGCACTCCTGTTGCAATAGCTAAGTATGTGACACAACATTACATAAGCTGGATAACTTAGTTATGTACCTTATTAACAGATTTACATGATTTAGGGGCATATTTCAAGATCAAACAGCCGCACCCTACAGTCCATAAAATCTCACTGTGTATAAGACGAGAGTTTTAGAACAATCATGTCCAATTAGGTAATGTGTGTGTGCGTAGGTTCACTCAAGAAATAATGAAACATACATCCTGATATATTTCACTCCATATATCTACTAAGAACAATTGCATTGCACCACTCCATATATCAAATACAACAGTGAGCACTTTGTGCATGTTCACATACTTAGTATATACATATAATGCACAATGCCTGTGAATTTGGGATTATTATGTAAGAGCACCTTCATGCAGTGGTGTTCAGTAAGAGCAAGCATGGCTGTCATCTGTGAACGAATCAAAGCTGATATGTAGATGACATCCAAAGGGAAATTCTTGATTCTCCTACCTGCTTCAATAGCTTCTTCCACTCCTTTCTTGGTCAAAGGAACATCAACACAACCAGTGAACAAGTTCTTCTCATTCCACATTGATTCCCCGTGTCTGATCAAGATCAATGTAGATTCATCTGCAAAGGTCAATTCCATTAATAATATAGTATAGACCTAATTTAGTCCCTCGACTATATATTATAATCATTTTGTCCTCAACTTTTAATTGGACTCAATTTAGTCTTCACCTTTTTATGGAAACTAATTTGGTTCTCCGTTATAAAATATGGACTAAATGTAGTCCTCATGCATATTTGGTTCAAAATAAGAAGAAATTGTTTGTCCATCACCTAATTTTATTCATTTTTGAGTCCAGAAGAAAGTTAATGATTAAATTGACCAATAATGCAAAGTCAAGCGACCAAACTGGTCATCTACTCTTAATATACAGGTAAAGGTTAAAATAGAAAAGGCTCCCAAGACATAGTAACTAGTACATGTCCATAATCTGGTGTCTGCAAATGAAACAGTTTTCAGGTTTAGATTACTCACTTACAAGTTACAATTCTATGAGAACTATCAAATCCACTCGAGTGGGACGATATAGATGGATGTGGAGATGGTAATGAACAGTGTGATGAGCTCATTGTGCATTTTCTTGTCTTGTTGAAGTTGCATCTTTCTCTTGTTAAAAATGATGATCTCGTGTATAGTATGTGGTTTTGATCATAGGAATCACAGCCGCGGCCAAATCCATGCACCCAATTGAAATTGAGGGAATAACCATAAACAGCAAAAGTAGCAACCATATTGACAAGAAAGCCTATCCAATAAGAAAGTACCTTATTTCATACATAGTACTACGTATAAAAGCGCGACTAGCTGGGATATAAATATATACAACGACAACAACATCCAAGCCTTAGTCCCAATCTGCAACCTTGAACTAGTTACATTTGATCTGATTGATTTTTGATAATTACTAGAACATCTTTGATAACCCCCCTTAGGGTGAACTTATCACTTTTATGAACATTTAACTTTCATATCAAATTACCAAGCATTTGACTTTGTGCACTGAATTAGTAATGTATAAATAAGTAAGATTGATATTATTTTCCTATTTGAATCAGAGGTAGCTACTAGAATATTTTAGCTATTTTTCATAATGTACGGAGTAATTTATCCTTTATTTTATAAATATATTTTGAATATATTTATCCAATAATTTAGCCCTTCAAATAGAATTTTAAGAATTTCAACTTATTCATTCAGTATCAGATTCAGTCATTTTTTTATTACCAAACGAGCTCAGCCGCACATTGGACCTTTTTAGTAGAAATTTAAAAAAGCTGACAATGAGATACAAGTATATACCTGGTAAGCATCTAAGAGCTGCTAAGTCGCAGATCAGTTATCCCATAAGAACAGTAAACGACTTTAAGGAAGTCGTCGTCACCGACCACCGTAGAGGAGAGGGGTCGGCGTTTTTGTTGCCTCCCCAGTTGGGACGGCAATTGTGACAGATCAATATGACAATATCAGCACCCCTCGTCCAATGGTTTTTTTCTTCTCTGTATTTCTTCCTTTTCAATTCACCATCAAAGCTCAAACGATTTTGTCTCAAAACTTTGATAAATCTTGAGGTAATAACATACTTTTTCTTTTTTTGCTTCTACGATTATAACTTTTCCCTTTTTCAGATTTGCGCTGCAATCTACAATCTGTAATCTTCAATCCGTTGATGGTCAATTGCAATCCGTTGAATTTGCCATAATACTTTGCACTTCTCTTTTCTAATTATTCAATTTTTAGGGTCCCTTTACTAACAGAAATATTTTTCTGTTTTCATTTTCTATTTTCAAGCCTCCAGTTTTCTGTTTTCATTTTTCAGTTTTCTGTTTTCCAAATCGGAAAACATGTTTACCATATTTTTTCAATTTTTCATTTCATTTTTACCAGACAACATTGACTTAATATTTCGAAAAAGAAATGCACATTCAAGGGGACATTTCAAATAACAAAAAAATAACATAAATGTTCCCCAACACTGAAAGTTCAATAAGTGACATGTTAATCAGAACAACAGTTGTACTTCGACATCTCAAACATTATAATCATCCCATATTGCATTTGCAATATTTTCTCGAATTTCGTGCATTTGTTGTTGAGACATATCAAATTGGAGTGATCCATTTTCACTTGTACTTGCCTCCGTGTTAACTATCATATCATCTTCCCCGTACTCCAAGAACAAATCATCGTTCCTATCTTGCATGCGAATGAAGTTATGCAATGCACAACAAGCTATGGGAATTTGAACTTGTCTTCTCAATGGGTAACCACGTGATATGTCTAGAATGGGAAATCTTTCCTTTAGTACTCCGAAACACCTTTCAATCACATTACGCACGGATGAGTGTCGGTAGTTAAATAAAGCTTGCTTATTGCGTATTCGTCCTCGACCTCGAAAATCCTTTAAGTGATAACTCTCTCCACGGTATGGGGCTAAAAAACCCGGAACATTTGGATAGCCAGCATCAACCACATAGTAATAACCTATAATGAAGTAAAAAACATTTACAATGGGAACCCATTTTTGTTAATTAGTGACTTTATTAACACAAATTGCATAATTATTGTATTACCGATAGGAGGCATGGGCAGCCCATTTTCGCTTCTTGTAATTGCATCTAAAAATACTCGAGAGTCATTGCCTGTTCCCTCCCAACCCGCGTACACATACGTAAACAACATGTCATGATTACAAGCTGCCATGACATTTTGCGTGACCGTTGCATGTCTACCGCGAAACGTCTTTTGTTTGGAAGCGGGTGCTGAGGCTGCTACATGAGTACCATCAATGGCACCTATACATTTCTACAAAAATTGTACACCATTAATAGTATGAGTAAACCTAAGTATTGAAAAAGGTAATTATGCTTACACATACCTCAAAATAAGGATACCATTTGGGCTTTTCTAAAATTTCCGGTTGAACAGGGCCCCTATTAACCGGCTTTATAACTTCTTTGCCCAGTCGTGCAAGTGCTCTCACCACACGCTTCACACATAAGTTTCCGGTTGAACTTGACCCCATTCTATTCTAATCAGTGACTCATTGAGCTGGGACTTGATTATTACATTTAAACAACTTATAGATTCTCAAATGTCAATTTCCACGAGTTTACTACCTCTACGGCTCTACCTTTATAGTAATTGCTCAATCACTTTAAACGTATTCATGATTCAAGAAGCTGATTCGAATCAAACAAAATTCCTACTTTGTGGCATGATATTAACTACCTACTTAATATCCATTACACGTATTCATGATTCAAGATGCTGATATTAACAAAACGTATTCATGATACACTTATCCTTTCAAACGCCACTTACTTCTTACTCCCAAAGGTCTATTCACTTCCCTAATTTAAGCACCACTTACTTTTTACTTTCACCAAAATGAATTTAAGATGATTGAAATGTTATGTCCACATAATAGGGCAAGATATGAACTAAAGCCCTCCAAGGTCTTCTTTACCAAAACCCCTCCAAAAACCCCGAATCATACCGAGTTTGTAAAATTGAAATGTATATATCCTACATTATGGGGGTGGAGGGAGTGCATGTTTATACGTGGTACAATGCCAATTTACACTCATTATAACTAAAAATTCAAATCAAGGTGCTATAAACTGGATAAGGCAACACATTTTACTATTGATTTACACTCGGGTATTCAATGTGGAAAGACCAAACAAGAGGAGGGGGATGCTGACTAGTGTACTGTAAAGTGTAAACCATTAAGAGTGATACCCTAATCAACCACAGACTAGTGTACTGTAAAGTGTAAACCATTAAGAGTCCTATAGATACCCTAATCTCTTCACATGGTGTAAACTAGTCAACTACAGTAAGCTTCCAATTTCATTGGATATTTAATGACTAAATGGGTATATAAGAGTGATATATCTTTGCCAGACATGAACAAGACCTAACCATGAATTTAAGGCTTAAGAAGCCGCATTGGTTTTCAGATTCCAATCTGATTTCAATTTTGAAAAAAAAAAGGTGAAAAATTTTGCATAGCAAATAATAGAAGTCGAATTCAGTTAATAGCAGATAATAGAAGCTTGTGTCATGGATATCGTATGTTAATGGAAGCCGAATTCAGTTCAATTTTTACTTCAATTTTGAGTTTCACAGCTTACCTTCAAATCGTTGGCAGAACAGGAGCCGACGGAAGAACTGGGAGATGCCGTGATGTCGGGGCTCAGCTCCTATCGGGGATGCCTGATTTGTGAACCTGGAGTGCGGTAGCCATGTGTGGAAGAGGTTGGGAAGCTCTGCTCTCTCGATTCTGAAGTTGTGGCGTGTTGGACAAGACGTGCGGTGTTGAGCGTAGCACAGGTCCGACTTTTAAGCTGGAGAGGAGGAGGAAGGTGAGAAGTTAAAGCCGAGTAATGAAGTTAGGTGGAAGTAGATAAGCCGAAATGAAAGCTCGTAAAGGTGGTAGGAGGAGGAAGGCGTGCGAGTAAATGAACATTACTGTAGCAGCGAGTTTTCTAAAACTAGAAAACTAGTAAAACGTGTTTTCCATTTAACGCGTAAAAAATGAGATGTGTTTCGATTTTTTGATTTTGGAAAACACTTTGGTAAACATGTTTTCTGACTTTTCTATCTCCAGTTTTCCAAAATTTTCAAAAAACAGAAAATATTTCTGTTAGTAAACAGGCCCTTACTCTCCCTTTTTGTTAATTAGTTCAAGATTCTAATTTTCTTGAACACTAAATTTTAATTTGATGCTTTCATCTAAAGAGTTTAATTACTCCTTAATTTGGTTCTAATTCAATTACTCCTTTTTCCTCTATTTCACTTTTTGTTACTCTGTAAAAGACTGGCTTTTAATTTGATGCTTTCATGAAAGAGCCCATTCTTCTAAATTGAGATCATGTGTGAAGAATTCAATTTCTAGTTTCCATGTAACTTCCTCCATGTGCAAGAATGACAAGGGAAGTTTCTTCACACCAAAGAACCACCTTCCTCACAACTCCATTGAAGCTTCCTCCTAGTTTCAACACATCTTCCTTCCACCTTCCTAGTACCTAGTTTTGGTGCTATAAATAGAGATCTTGGAGAGTCTTTCTATCATCAAGTAAATTAGAATAGATCATCATAGCACAACCAAGAGTGTTGTGAATATCCTTGAGAGATATGTGAGATATTGTTTTGAGAGTTTTTAGTTAGAGCTTGTATGCCTCTTCTTTCTATTCTTGAAAGTAATAGAAGTGTTTTTATCTCATATTAGCACGATCCGGTTATCCCCAACAAGTGGTATCAGAGCCTGGTTGAGCTTTTGATATTTTTCCCAAATGTTTTCAGACAAAATTCTACTGTCTGAAAAATCAAGTTTTTCAGTATTGCTCGGAATTGCAATCTAAATATACCGTTGGATTCGACTCGTCGAGACGAGAAAACTGGTATTTTTGGGGAATTTTTTGGCCACTGGAAGCTGCCGTACGTGCCGCAGAACGTCGGCGAAAAACTACCTGCGCCATCACGCGCAGTCCAGAGGTAGAAGACAGCTGACGTCATCAGCCAGCCAGAGCTGTGTCAGTTCCACGTCAGCGCCACGAGTGCAGTCCCAGTATAGTCAGCTACCACGTCACCAGTCCACTGCCATCTTCCACCAGCGCACAGTCAGCGCCACATCACTACCATGTCATCTGCCATGTCACCGCTCAGTTTATAATTTTGAAAATTTGCAGTTTGGTCCCTCAATTTTTGGAAAATTATAATTTCCGTCTATAATTTTTCGAAAATTGTATTTTGACCCCGAAAGTGCCTACCCACCATTTTCGACCGTTCCGGACGCAACGGTGCTGCCCGTTTTTCGAAATTATGCTCCAATTTTTCTGAAACAGAAAATCAAAATTATTTAGAAGGTGAAAATGACCTTTGACGAGTCAACTTCATCTTCTGGAGCTATGATTATGCTCACGGGTACCAACTACACGCTATGGAAACCTCGGATGGAAGATTTCCTTAGCTGTAAAGACCTTTTTGATCCAATAGAGATGAAGAAAATTAATAGAAAAACTATTGGTCAAGTCCGACAATGGATTGACCATAGTGTCTTCCACCATGTTGCACAAGAGACCGACGCTTATGCCCTTTGGAAGAAGTTAGAAGATATGTACCAGGCCAAGACCGCTACGAACAAGGCCCTACTGATGAGGCGCCTTGTCAATATGAAGCTCAAAAGTGGAACTTCTGTTGCCGAACATATTAGTCAATTTCAGAGTCTGGTAAATCAACTATCTTGTGTAGAAATGCCACTTGGAGATGAAATGCAATCTCTACTGCTTCTTAGTTCCCTTCCTGATACTTGGGAGACACTAGTTGTTACTCTCAACAACTCAGCCCCAAATGGTAAACTTATCATCTCTGTGGTCAAGGATGCATTGTTCAATGAGGAGGCAAGAAGGAATGACATGAGCACAGATGAGACTCATGCCCTTGTGACGGAGAATAGAGGAAGATCACAAGGAAAACAACAAAGAAACAGTAGAGGGAAATGGAAAAGCAGAGGAAAAAATCGGGGGAGATCATCAGATGGCCAGAAACCTGCTTATACTTGCCACCATTGCGGTATAGAGGGTCACATGAAGAAGAATTGCTACAAATTGCTAGAGGAGCGAGGCAAGAGCAATTCTCAAGCGAAGAACAAGGGTGGTGAAGCGCTCATCACAATCTCAGGTGATGTGGCGTATTGTACTATCAATGATGAAACATGCCTTCACGTCTCAAGAGAGGACACTGAATGGGTGGTAGATACTACAGCATCCTACCACGTTACTCCCCACAGGTACTACTTCACAACTTACAAAGCTGGAGACTTTGGAGCAGTGAAGATGGGCAATTTCAGTTCCTCTAGAATAGCTGGAATTGGTGATGTACAATTAAAGACGAGTACTGGGAGCACAATCACTTTGAAGGATGTCAGACATGTTCTAGACCTTCGACTCAATCTCCTGTCAGTGGTATGTCTTGACAAACAGGGGTATGAAAACCACTTTAACAGGGGCACCTGGAATATGTCAAAGGGTGTTTTGACAATCGCTCGAGGACATATTTGTGGCACATTGTACAAAACCCATTTGAGGATTTGTACGGATAGCCTCAACATTGCTGAGGAGACTTTTCAGAATCTGTGGCACCTGAGACTCGGCCACATCAGTGAGAAAAGGTTGACTACCTTGATGAAGAAGAACCTTATCACATTGATAAGAATGCTCACTGGGTCCTTGCAGTCATTGTCTGTTTGGTAAGCAACATAGAGTATCATTTAGTTCTACCTCAGCTAAAAGATCGGAATTGTTAAGTTTGGTACACTCCGACGTCTGTGGTCCTTTCGAGGTGGAGTCAATCGGTGGGAGCAGATATTTTCTGACTTTTATCGATGATGCTTCTCGGAAATTGTGGGTGTATTTCCTGATTACGAAGGATCAGGTGTTCGAGAGCTTTAAGACATTTCACGTCTTGGTGGAACGTGAAACAAGAAAGAAGTTGAAATGTCTCCGATCTGATAATGGAGGCGAATATACATCCAAGGCGTTTGATGCATATGGCATAGAATATGGCATTCGACATGAGAAGTCAGTACCACGCACCCCTCAGCACATTGGCGTTGCTGAAAGAATGAACCGGAGTATCATGGGACGTGTCCAGAGCATGCTAAATATGGCTAAACTTCCGAAGTCATTCTGGGAGAAGCAGTCAACACCACATGCTATCTTATCAACCGATCACCTTCAATACCACTGAACTTTGAAGTTACAGAGAGGCTATGGACAGGTAAGGATCCTACATACTCACATCTTAGAGTATTTGGTTGTTCATCATATTCACATGTATCCAAAGAGCTCAGGCAGAAGCTCGATGCAAGAACTATCCCATGCATTTTCGTTGGCTATGGAAATGAAGAGTTTTGGATACAGGTTATGAGATCCTAAGCAGAAAAAGGTGTTCAGAAGTAGGGACGTTGTGTTCCACGAAGATTTGACAATAGAAGACATTGAAAAACCCACAATGTCTCGGAAGTCAAATGAGGGTGCTAGAGTTTCAAATGAAGCACCAGAAGAGGACAAAGTGCATGAAGATAACTCAGAAGTAGAAGAAGAAGAAGACGAGACAGAAGATAGTGCAGAGCAAGGGGAGACACAACCCACCTCGCCAGACACAGATGATGGTAGCTCTTCTCAGATGGTTCCTACTGTTCGTAGATCTGAACGAGGGCATATACCATCGACAAGGTACACATCATCTGAATATCTTTTGTTAACTGAAGATGGAGAACCAGAGAGTTTTCAAGAAGTAGTGTCTCATAAGGATAAAGAAAAATGGCTAATAGCAATGCAAGATGAGTTAGAATCTCTGCAGAAAAATCAAACTTATGAGATCGTAGAACTTCCTCAAGGGAAGAAGGTACTGAGGAACAAATGGGTGTTCAAGCTGAAGAAGGATGCAAGCGGACAAGTGGTGAAACACAAAGCTCGGTTGGTTGTCAAAGGATTCCAACAGAAGAAGGGAATTGACTTTGATGAGATCTTTGCACCAGTTGTCAAGATGACCTCAATCCGAGTTATACTTGGCTTGGCAGCAAGTATGAACTTGGAGCTTGAACAGATGGATGTGAAGACAGCATTTCTTCACGGAGATTTGAAAGAAGAAATCTATATGCAGTAGCCGGAAGGTTTTGAGAACTCAAATCATAACTTTATGTGTAAGTTATCTAAAAGTTTGTATGGCTTGAAGCAGGCACCATGGCAGTGGAATAAGAAGTTTGACTCATGCATGAAGAGTCAAGGTTACAAGAAGACTACTGCGGATGAGTGTGTATACATCAAGAAACTTCCAGACGGTACTTTCATTGCTCTTCTACTATATGTAGACGACATGTTGATCGTTGGGAAAGATATAGTGAAGATAAACCAGCTGAAGAAAGAACTCTCTAAGTCTTTTGATATGAAAGACTTAGGACCGGCTCAACAGATTCTTGGGATGCAGATCACTCGAGATAGAAAGAATCGCAAGTTATGGCTATCTCAAGAGAAGTACATTAAACGAGTACTTGAGAGATTCAACATGAATGATGCCAAACCAGTAAGTGTTCCACTTGTGAATCACTTCAAGTTGAGCAAAAGAACATGCCCTACATCCAAGGAAGAGATTGGGGAGATGTCAGCAGTGCCATATTCTTCAGCAGTTGGGAGTTTGATGTACGCCATGGTATGCACAAGGCCAGACATCGCACAAGCAGTGGGTACAGTGAGTCGTTTTCTCTCTAACCCCGGGAAGGAGCATTGGGAGACAGTCAAATGGATTCTCAGGTACTTGAAAGGTACCAAGAAGTTATGTCTTTGTTACGGAGGAGCTAATCCAGTCTTGGAAGGCTACACAGATGCTGATATGGCCGGAGATATTGATAGTAGAAAGTCTACTACATGATATATCTACACTTTTGTAGGAGGAGCTGTTTCTTGGCAATCAAGATTGCAAAAGTGTGTCGCTTTATCTACAACCGAAGCAGAATACATTGTTGCCACTGAAGCAGGTAAGAAAATGATGTGGCTAAAGTGCTTTCTCCAAGAACTTGGGATCCAGCAGAAATAGTACAAGGTACATTGTGACAGTCAGAGTGCTCTAGACTTGAGCAAGAACTCCATGTACCATTCTCGTACAAAGCATATGGATGTTCGGTATCACTGGATACGGGAGACGATTGATCAACAATTGTTGAGACTAGTGAAGATCAACACTAAAGAGAATCCATCAGACATGTTGATGAAGGTGGTGACACGAGATAAGCTAGAGCTATGCAGAGACATAGTTGAGATGCTTGTTTTGAATATGCCTGGAAGGGGAGAGTTGAAGAATTCAATTTCCAGGACATATCCAAGTACAAGCCAATTGAAGAATCCAATTTCTAGTTTCCATGTAACTTCCTCCATGTGCAAGAATGACAAGGGAAGTTTCTTCACACCAAAGAACCACCTTCCTCACACCTCCATTGAAGCTTCCTCCTAGCTTCAACACACCTTCCTTCCACCTTCCTAGTACCTAGTTTTGGTGCTATAAATAGAGAGCTTCGAGAGTCTTTCTATCATCAAGTAAATTAGAATAGATCATCATAGCACAACCAAGAGTGTTGTGAATATCCTTGAGAGATATGTGAGGTGTTGTTTTGAGAGTTTTTAGTTAGAGCTTGTATGTCTCTTCTTTCTATTCTGGAAAGTAATAGAAGTGTTTTTCTCTCATATTAGCACAATCCTGTTATTCCCAACAATGTGGAACTGATTTGGTTAATATCACTATATATGTTTACTAAGTATATTGTTAATTCATGGTATCCTCATTATCTCGAATTTTGAAATTTTATGAAGAATTGAGGTTTGTCAATGAATTTAAATGATTTTAATAGGTTCTTGAAAGGCATGGGTCAAGTTGATTCAATTTACTATAGAAACCATTATTCATTTGGAATTGATCTAGATCTTGAGATTGTCAAACAACATTGAAATGTGTAGCCTTGATGGGTTATTATATATCTATAGATGTTGTGTTTCGAATGAGTGGGCTATAAGATGTTAATTATATCTTATTAGAGTTTGTCATTTTAGAAATTCTGATTTGTTTTTTATTGTTTTAGGTTGCTTCAAATAAGTTGAAGAGTGGTGACTGAAATTTTGTTGTTGGTAGACATGTAATGACCATATGGATCCTACTTAGTTTACCCACATATGTCAAAGACTTAAAATATGTATATACAAAAAATTATTTGTAATCGATTTTATTAGAATGTGCTACTTTACTACATCCACAGTTTCATTGTTTATTACTTTGTATATATTAGTCTGCTTCCCTTTTATGACATTATGAAAATGTTGTTGATTTCTTATGTTTGCTCCCCTTTTATGGCATTATGAAAATGCAGACAATTTAGCCACGCATAGACAATATAAACTAACACACAGATAATTATTGTTTATGTCCAAACAAAATAAACGAACAAACAGAAAATGCTTTAAACACGAACAATAATAGAAGTAAAGACATAAGCGATGTTTCGACTACACACGGACAGAGTAAGTGAACACGCATATAATGTTTTAACCACACACAAAATAATGTTTTAACCTCGCACAGACAAAATAAGTGAACACACGTAATTTATTTTGTCTATGCGTAGAAAATAAATGTCTATGCATTGTTTATATTTTTAATTTATATTGCTTAAATTGATATTCTCCGTAAAGAAATTCAGTTGCTTATAAATCGATAAATCATATACTCATTTTGATGATTTGTTGTAATAAAGTTGTATTGGAGTGTTAAATGAACACAGAGACAGTTATTGTCTACACACAGACAAAATAATAAACACCCAACCAATGTTTTAATCACGCACAAACAATATAAATGAATGCATGGGTGATCTTTTGACTACGCACAGATAAAATAAACAAACACACAAACAATATTTCAATCATGCACAAACAATATAAACTGAGACATAAACAATTCATAAACATGCCTAAGCAATTCATATGGATTGGATGTTCGATTTTGTTTGCTCCCCTTTTATGGCATTATAAAAATACAGAAAATTATTGTCTACGCACAGATAAAATAAACTAACACACAGACAGTGTATTAACCATGCACAAACAATATAAACAAAGACATAGACACCTATTCAATACACATGAACATACAAACAATGTTTCAACCACGCACAAACACTATAAATTAGGACATAGACGATTCATAACCACACTAAAACCATTTGTATAGACATTTCATATAAATTTACCATATATATATATATATATATATATATATATATATATATTCATTAATGAGGTAATGATTTTTATATTATCCAAAGTTCCAAACTAAGTAAGCTAGAAAAAGGGCTTCTTGCATTATAAGTATATTAATTCAAGAATAAAAACATTGTTTATACAACATCGTTTATCCAAGTACATAAATTATAAGAATATTTACTAATGTATGTTACATTTACACAAACTAAGCAGCTAGTTACAAGAACTAAATTATTGATTATGGTGTGCTTTGAACACTCATTCTTGCATTATAATAATGCACATTCACAATCAATGCCATCAAATGCTCAATATCCTCCACTAATAACCTTTCCCTTTCCATGTAGAAGTTGTTTCACAATTGGAATTCCAAATCTGTTGTCCATATTTTCCATGTTGAAAAATAATAAAAACAATCATTCTATAAAGAATGAGCTACAACAATTTAGTAACATTCTTTTTTTATGCACGAGTTCTATATCATTAAACCTAATCGCTATGGTCTGGAACAACCTTTACATCGAACGAATATCATCACATAAAAAAAACCACGGAGATAGCTTTTTACAACAAAAGGGGTCTTTTCCAACTCCCAATGATCTTAAACTATATGTCGGCCCAAACTTGGACAGAAACATATCATTTTGCAGAGGAGACATAGATTATTAAGTAAAACTACTATGCAGCCTTGAGCGCACCCTCGATACGTTCGATTAAATTGTCAGCAGATAATGCACCCTCAAAGCGAAGACAAGGTTTCCCATCCTTCAAAAGAATGAATGTTGGGAGTGCTCTAATTTTGTACTTGTCTGCAATGTTAGGATACTTTTCAGTATCAATTTTTACCACATTGATACTGAAAAGAATGAATGTTGGGAGTGCTTGAATTTTGTACTTGTCTGCAATGCTAGGATACTTTTCTGTATCAATTTTTTACCGCATTAATTTTATCCTACATTGCATTGCTTACTTTGTTGAGGATTGGAATCATGAACTGGCGAGGACCACACCAAGTTGTGTAGAAGTCAACTAGAAAAGTTGTGTCGCATTCTTCCAGCAGATCATCGAAGGAAGAGAATATATGTTTCTTTGCCTCAACCGGAGCTATAGTTCACGGTCGTGGCTGCACCTCGTAATTGTGGATTCCAATCCGCGTACCACGAAGTTCTCCAGGGCATGTAGATAGGAGTCGGAAGGACGACAAATGAGAGAACTTGGGCAGAGAGGATGGAGTCCACGATGCGGCAGCTGAACGGTCATTGGTATTCAATGAACAAATTAGAGTTGCCTTTGCAAAAATCGCCATTTCTGGCAAAGGAAATGAGGCAATGTAAGATTCATAACACCAATTAAAATACTTGGTGAAAACATGTGAACAGAAATTTTTTAAAGGTGAATTTATTAACCAAATACTAGACTTCAAATGCTAAGAGAAAAAGAAAATGAGTAAAGATTCACATATGTAATGCTATTAAAAGTCTTGGAAAAGATTTACAGTAAGTTTAAGCCATCAAATGTTAGTTGTCATCAAATGTTAGCTGGTATAATAGAGAAGTTGATATTATTTAAAGTTATTTTTTCTATATCTACATACAAATTACAAATATACATACCAATGCAAAATCGAACCCTTTGTATACATTGGCTGAAAATCTGAAATGAATGCCACATGCTTCCGTTTTGAGACAATTCAGCTTATTTGGTCACCATTTCAGAAAAACAACACTGAATGAGCTCATAGTCATATAAAGGTATAGAGAGTAGTACCTCTTTAAAATGCATTTCCAAACCTCCTGAAATAGCTCAAAGCTGCATCCTGGAATGTCAATGAGATTCTTTTATGTTTCTATATATAGGAGATTGGAAACTTCCTCTTCCAGTAAAACAATAAAGCTTCAAATGCTACGAAATCAAGCTCTCAAACTCTCATATTAAAACAGTGCACTAAGAAACTAAAATTAAAACTAAAAAGTTTAGGGAATTGTAGCTCTTACAAAAGCAGTCAAGCAGACCATTTAACTCCTAAAAATTGAATAATTACAAAAGGGTAGTGGCAAGTGTTTTGGCAAACTCTCGGAAATTACAGGTTTTGAATTATGAAAAAGTATAAACAACTTCTAATATTCAACATACATTCATTTTTACCTTTTAACAAACACCTTATGGGCAAGAAAATAGAACATAATGTTTTGATTGAAATTTCAATAATCAACACCACTAATTTCAAAAATGAAAACAAATAGTTCAATAAACAACTTCACAAAGATATACTAAGCATAAAACTAGATTTCATACTAAAGATAATTTCTTAGTATGGTGAAACATACTGTATAGGTTAAAATGAAAACTAATAGTTTAATAAACAACTTCACAAACATGTACTAAGCATAAAATTAGATATCATACTTAAGATAATTTCCTATGCAGTATGCTTCACCAAAAAGATCAAAAACCCTAAACTCACATAGAAAATTCGAATAAGTTATTACCTCGACATGTCTGGTTGATGGGGGGGGATCGACCGTCTCATTCTCGCCTTCTGCACCTATTCCAGCTGCATACTCACTGCTGATGGGCTCGGATTTGAAAACAGGTGACCTAAAAGTTTATTTCTAGGATTTAGAAAGGAGATAAAGGTCAATTGAGGACATTAACTTGTATGAGATGGAGTAAAGAGTACATTATATTGTATTCGATCTGTTTAAGTACACAAACTTGATTTTTTAGTGTTAATTGAGTACACTCATTAGATTAACACGTTAATACGGATGGGTTTGCTAACAAAATGCTAATACATCGACTTCCTGAAAGTCGATGCCAACCCCAACCCCTTGATTGACGTCAATCATCCGCAGGTCAACTTCCCCTTGGTCAATGCACCCCTGCTGGCCGATGCCCCCCCCACCCCCGCAGGTCGACCTCCGAAGGTCGATTTTCTCTTTCTGGTCGACTCCGAAGGTCAGCGCCATAACATTGGTTCATTACCCCTTCTTACTCCGCGTTCTGTTAGCCAACTCAACCGTGTTAATATGTTAATCTTGCGGGTGTACTCAATTAACACTAAAAATCCAAGTTTGTGTACTTAAAAAGATCAAATGTAATATAGTGTACTCTTTACTCCACCTCGTACTAGTTGATGTACTCAATCGACCCTTTCCTCATTTAGAAAGGGAGCGATGAAGTGAAATGAGAAGGAAGGAAGGAAAAAGAAGAAAGAGATGAAAGGGGAGTGAGCGGAGAAAGCCAAAAAGGATGTGAGAGAATGGAGTGGGAGGAGAAAGGGTAAAAAAATGAAATGGGGTCAAAAAAATAAAGCTCTTTTATAGTGTGTAAAAGGGTGTGTGCTGATGTGTGTACAAGAAGCATTTTTGATGATTTTTTTCGGATCCCAAAACTTACTAGTTTTCAAATTTGAAATCAGTCAAAGAACTACCTCACCAAAGTACCAAACTCCTTGTATTGCTTTTTTAATAAAAAAAATAGGTTTTTATATTTCCTTAATAACTTTATTTTTTTTAAATGACTATATTTAAGATATAGTCAAAAACTTAATATAATCATGATTACGAATTCCAACTACCATCGAGTAATTATTATATAAATATTTGTATCACATTATAATGCTTTTATATTTTGTTTGGGAATTTGTTTACACTCTTCTTAATACAATGGGTGATGAATCTAAAGATTATCTGAAAAAATAGTAATATTGACTTTCCAAATAACAAGATATTTATTTATTTCAATTCATATTAATCAATTCATCTGTCCCACTAGTTGTCTCTGTTTAAAAACCGACCGGACTCTGCCGGGGCGACCCAAAACCCGCCGACCCGGACAAAACCTAGTTCAGTTTGTTTAAACCCGTAAATGATAAAAAACCGGAAAAACCCGGCTGACCTGGGAAAACCCGGTCCGGAACCCAAGAAACCCGAAAAAAACGGGAAACCCCGGTTTGGGTGTTTTCATAAAAAAGTATTTTTTAAAAAAAAAATTAATGCATTTTTAAATCAATAAAATTGTGATTTCAATACTCAAAAAAGAAAAACTATGTAATATATTTATATATTTATTTAAATATATGAAAATCATGCCAAATTATAACATAAACTAGACTTGATGAAGAACATGTCTAAAACATTACATCAAAAAAATTCACCGAGAAGGGCCCCACACACCGCCATCCGGACGGATTTTCCCGTCCAGAAGGCCTGACCGGAAGAGTACTATAGGTGTGTGTGTGATATTAAAAAATTAATTTTCTTAAAAGTTAATAAGTGCAATAGAGATGTCATATATGATTTGCTTTTCAAATTTCAATACATGTACGGTTGCTAAAATTAAGATCCGGCCCTAACCCGTCCTGAACCTATATTACCCGACCCGCGGCTCCTATACCCATTTGCCCACCCCCTAGATGAAACACATTATGAGAAGGCAAAGAAAAACCAGGGCAATTCGTGTGATGGTTAAAAAGGTTTGAAGGCTTGAAGCACAGCAATCGCAACAATATTGGTTATTGTTGGAGGCATCGCTATGATTCTACAATCAATTAATTTATCAATATTTTGATTATTTTCAGGCCGTGATGTTTTATATTGGTTGATGTAAACCGTGAGACTGTCACTGTGGATTCTTTTTTAAGAACAAATCGGTATAATTCTTTAAAAATCTTTTTAATTTTATTTTCGAATATATAGTCATATGATAAGTCCGTATTTCAACATGCAATTGATGTGTGTTGAGATCGGCTTTTGATGGTTTTCCTTGCTTTGGTGTCATTAGTCTCAATTTTAGATCGAAGTTATGTTTACCGGCCGTCTAATGAATTTGGAGGCCCCGGTTCGAAATAGCAAATTGAGGCCCCCTAAAACAATAAAATATAACAAATTTAACAATGAAATAAAAAAATCAATGAAATATAAGTTTTATATACTCCATAATGTTTTAGGAGTAAAAAAAGTCCTAACCGAGCACAACCCTACGTACATAAGTACTCGCCATTGGGAATTTGGAAAGTACACTGCTCTAGTTAAACTAATTAATTGTACAAAAATGTTAAACTAATTAAGTAATTATTATGTAACTGCTTCAAAAAAAAATGTACGATTATGTAAGAACAATGTTCCTTTTTTCAATTTATAAAAACTAAAAGTTATACATGTTTTAGAATTTGAAATAATACACAATATCTAGAAAAAATCAACCTACAGGCTATAGTTAATACTACACACTAAAAATTTGGAGGCCCCCTATAAACGTGGCCCCGGTGCGGAGCACCTATTGCACCTTCTAAAAGACGGCTCTGGCAATTCATAAGAAGATCGAAAAGTTGTGAAACACAACTGGATTGCTAAGAGTAACAATATTAGTTAATGCTGGAGGCAGCGTGTTATGATGTTTTGTCATCAATTACGAACTATATTTTAATTTGTTTGGTGTTAATATATCCAATTCTCTAGTAATCGATGTTTAGAAAAAATAAATGTAATACGTAAAACAGTATTCTTTAAATGAAAGAAAAAATGTTGCCAGAACCAACTCAAAATTCTAAATAAGTTTAGGCTGAGAGCCTGAGATATGTGTTTAACTCCCAATTCTATTTTAAACAGTGATGTTCAAGTGCATTCGTATAAGTTCATTTTTTATAGGGAGAATTTGACTTTGCACCCCATGTTTTTTGTGATATTTGACTTTGCACCCCATGTTTTTTATGATATTTGACTTTGCACCCTATATATAAAATCATTAATGTATGCACCTCATCAACCCAAAATTTGTGAAGGAATGAGGTGCAAACTCAAATGATTTTATAGTGAATTGGGTTATTGGGGTGCATACATTAATGATTTTTAAAATAGGGCGCAAACTCGAATATCACATAAAACACGGGGTCCAAACTCCCAAGTCAAATTCTCCCTTTTTTTAACAAAAGATAGCTTAGATGTTAGAAATGGCTATAAACAAATTTAGGAAATGGTGTTTTGATCTTAAAAATATAGATGTTGAACTTTAGGTCCAAATCCTAATTCAAATATTGATGTTGAAGTCCATTTGTATAACTTAGGTCAATTAAATGTTAGAAACAGTTATAAAATAATGGTATGTTTTTCTTTTTCAACATAACAATGTTCCTTCCTAGTGATTTTTATGACATCCAAGTTAACACTCATCCAAGGACTTGTACGTACGAAAACCGAGGACCCACTATAAGTATAAATGGACCGACAGTTTGCTGAGAGAATGAGATTAAGTTACAATCACAGTCTAGTTGATAGAGGGTGAAATCTACACCTGGTTCATACATGACCTTATGCTAACAAGATTGCCTCGAACGTAAGTACTAGAAACTGAACCCAAGAGAAGTGGTGGAGATGGAGAAAACAAAAATTCAGTGCAACTGTGCAAGCAGTCTCAACTCTCAATGTTGAGATGCTTAAACAAAATCAACAACTTATACTAGTGTCTGTAGAAGTATAAACCATATAATGGCTCACTGAAACTCTGAAATACCAATGCATACCATCAAGCCATCAACTAACCAGTTGAACATCCGACAAGGTACGAAAAACACTTATTGGGTCCTGGGCACTATACCTTACTGTATTTGGGAGTATAGGCAGGGTCGGTCCTGTCCAATTTTGGGCCTATGGGTGATATACTATTTTAATTTGGCCTTATTTCCAAGATAAACAGTAAATTATACGGAGTGCTTACTTAAAGTAAAAATTAAAAGGAGTATAATAAAACTATGATAAATTACTCTAAAAACGTTTGTATACGTCAAACTAAGATTATCATGTTTTTATTCTCTAAATAGAAGTAATTACTGTCATATTTTGATAGTATCATATTTTACACATGGTAGTATTTTTTCGAACATGACAGTGTTTAGTTGGGATGATGTTTGAGAATTGGGAGGCACCCGCAGCCCAAAGACAATAATATAAATTGGTAATTTTGTAATTAAAAGAGTAAAAACTCTTAAAGGCTAAAAGGATGTGAAGAGACGTGCTTTTATTGATTCAACAACAAATGTGTTGACTTACCGCCAAATCTATCTAAAAATCAAAACTAAACTTATATTCTTTTTTAAAATTTGTCTAGCTCCGTTCAAGACTTTTTAGTTATGTTTTAAATTCTCAAATTGTCAACAAAAATTACACATTAGGCCTAATTAATTAATTGAAATTATAAATAGAAAAAGAAGTCTACTCAGATTACTTATAAAGAAAAAACTTGGACCTAATTTTCTTTATACTTTTTTTTTTGGGCCTAGGGCGGTCGCCCTTGTTGCCCTCCCCTAGGACCGGCCATGAGTATAGGTCCTTGGGTTAGAAGAGTATTTAGGAAAGGTTTGGTCGAACAAGAGTGTAACACCCAAAGAAGGTTGTAGCGACCTAGTACAAGTCTCTTAGAAATGACTTGACTGAGAAGGTAAAACATCCATATGTAATTGTGTGCTACGTTCGGTAATTGAAACTGAAAACTCTAAAACTCGAAAAGGAAGAGGAAACAAGATAGAGTCTTACATCTTGAGGGGTTACTGTGGTTCATGCAATATGTTTTTTATACTCCGTATTATAATTCACAGTACCAGGAATACAGGATGTCAAAGTCACAGGCATGAGTAATTTGTACGTATTTATTTAAAAATAAAATATATTCTTCAACCAGAAACGACTAAACAATAATGAATGGAGATAAGATTTTTGGTTTGAATAAGATGCCACATGAATATGCATAAAATGCGAAGAAAAGAAGGCTTGTGTAATTTATTATATTGTTTTAATCAATTGTGGTATTGTCTTGACTCTTGAATTATCATGATCATCATTCATTTGTGTGAATGTTTAGCAAATAACACTAGATCAACTATGACTGAATTCAAGCTAGCCCAGTATAGTTTTACCAACTGCTTGAGCTAAAACAAGACTGAAAAGGCCCAAGTAAAAGTAAATGGAAGAGCAAGTGAATCAGAGGCGGCTAAGAAAATATTCACTTTAACGATATACTAGTATAAATACGAGTATATTGGTGGAAGTTAAAACAAATAAGTAGTATATTTATAAAACAGCCCAAGGTTGCTGGCAGGCAGCATTCATGTATGTGAGTGACAACAAATTACAGAACTTGGCCAAAGAATATAACCAACCAACAACTGATGTGCGATTTTGAAGTTTTGACATTACAAATACACAAGCAACTAAGTGAAACAACAATAAAACATGAAGTGAATTAGCAAAAGAAGAGTGTAAACCCAAAGGCAGGCGATTACTATTGCAAAGGAAGCAAGAGTGAGGGGGGAGATGAGGTCAACGAACAGTGGAGTAGTAGTAGTAGTAGTACACAGGGGCTGGATTGATTAGAAATTGTCGTCGTCGAGGTGGTACTGGGCGGCGATCTGGTCACAGGCTTGCAGGGTGTTTTTGACGTTGATTCCGAGGTTGTTGGCGACGCGTTGGTTGGTGGCCATGCCGTTTTTGCAGGTGAGGGAGACCCGGGAGCTGTCGCGGCCAAGAGTTGCTTCCGCTGCATTTTCATGTGTGCTGCTCACAGCGATGACGTCGCATATCGCGCTGCCCTGGTCTTCATTCACAGTGATGTTATATTTTCCTTGCTTGTCGGTAACGGCCTGGGCAACGAGGACGGTCTTCAAGCTCTTCCTATCCGTGCACTTCAATGTCACAAGAGAACCTGCCACGCAACACCCATTATTGATGAATAACAAATTACCTGGATCTGCTGCTCAAGTCTTATCACACTAGACTAGATCTGGCCATTTTAATCCAAATTAACATTACTAGAGAGAGAATGGATTCAAACAAAAAACATCGGATCCGTGCAAGTACAAGAGGCGACGAGGTTCGAGTTCGAGGAAATTACCTTCGGGATACAAGGACTGGGTGGTTTCGAAGCCCACATTGCAGGTGTCTAAGTAGACTGCGCCCGTAAGAACAAAGGGAGGGCGGCAAGCGGAAACAGTGAGGGCGGTGGCGGCGAGTGCACAGAGAGCAAAGATTGCTGCGGATCTCGCCATCTTAATCGCTGCCTTTCTTCTGTTCTGTTTTGATCTGTATCGGAGAGAGAGAGAGAGAGAGAGTTGCGATGAGCTGGGTAATAATAAGCGAGGGTTTTGTATATACTGTGCGCCACTTGGGCGTCGTCAATCACGGACGCGCATATCCCTTTTCCCTCAATTCAATTTTCTCTTTTCCCGTCACCGTCTCACACTCCGTCAAACTCACTCATCAAATGGAATGGAATCTCATGATGGGCGTTCCCTTGCCGTCCTCCGCCCGCCATCTCTTTTTTCCAATTAGGAATAGCAATCCCGGACGACCCGTTGCATACTCGCACCGAACCGATTTGGTCAAATCGGGAGAAACCGATTTGACTAGGGTATGGGTACGAGGTGGGGAATACCCGAATTTTTTAAATGGTTAATAGAGCAGTTATGGTTCTATATTAATCCGTCCCGTTATCCGCCCCTTTATCCGCCCCGAAACCGTCCCGTTCACTAATGGTGCGGGTACCCGCACTGTTACCCGATCCGTAACATCATTAATGAATCATAACTTTTTATGTATAAGAATAATACGGAGTAGTATATATGCTAAGTTGTACTTCCTTCGTCCCCTTTTAAATGTCTCATTTTACTATATTGGGATGTCACTATTTAATTGTCTCATACCTTATTTGCTAAAGTTTGTTTGGCTCAAAATGTCACGCCCCAGACCGCAATCCAAGCGCGTGTACAACCGCCGTATAATTAAGTGACGTCACCCGCGAGTCAACCTCACTTAATTACACAAGGCGTTTGAGAAAAACAATCCATCCATACTCAGTAGTAAACATACATAACAACATCACATTTAAACCAATGAATAGCGGAAATATTCAACGGTAAGTCATAAGCCACAACCGGCCAATAACATGAGCATGCAAGCCCAAAAATGGTTTATAACAAATAAAAATATCCATGAGCAATGTTTGGTACTTTGAAATAAAATGAGGAAGCACGAACCACGTCTTCCTTGATTTGATGTCACCCGTAGAAAGGTGCAGGTAGCAAGCCCTAGCTTCAACCTGAAAATGGTGGGGCCCCCCGAAGGGGTCAGTACAAGTACCGAGCGAGTAGCAGGCTAAATATAGAATAACTAGCGTTTCAAGTATAAGACCCAAACATAGGGTGATACATATACGTATAGTCCTTTCCCCAAGTTTGAAATACATATTTGTATACATACACTTGGAAATACCCGACCCGTAGGTCATTGTTTATTTGGGAAAATAATCGTAGCCAATATCCTTGACTTAAATCCCAACCCACCCATATACCTATGAGTGTATAGAACTCCTCCTTGTTCAAATAATTTATCATAAGGACACCGCCCGGTCCTAGATCATTAAATGTAATCTATGAGTTTTGAGGATACACGCCCGATCCTTGGGTACTCCACCCTATAATTGAGTTTTGAGGATAACCGCCCGATCCTTGGGTACTCCACCCTATATAACCGAGTTTTGAGGATAACCGCCCGATCCTTGGGTACTCCACCCTATATAACCGAGTTTTGAGGATAACCGCCCGATCCTTGGGTACTCCACCCGACCTATGACTTACCACTTATCACACTAGATAGGGTCTATATCATATTTAGTCATCCATAACTAATTCAATACATAAAAACTTATGTATCACATTCCATGCAAAGCCATGCATTTATATAAATGTATAATTAATTAATACCAATCGATATTAATTAATCCATTATCCGTCGGTCAACGTTGTTGTTGACCGCCATCTCAAGTCTTACACTTATTAACTAAATCATCATATAATTAAGTTAATAAAATCCATTTGTGCTTCTTTTACACTTAAAGCAAATATGCATTATATATAATTTCTCATATCATATTTCATGCATAAACAATTATTTCTTTTCATACGCACTTAACTATGTTGGCTAATCACATGTTTAAATATCTTTTAAACATCATTATGAACATAATTATGAACATGAAGTTCTACCCTTCTTGGTTGAACTCCGGTGAAACTCCGGCGACTTTTGGTCAACTCCGGCGACAACTCCGGCGACTTTTCCAACTTTGTGAAATCACTTGAAATACCCTTTACAAGTGCCTAACAAGGTTTTATAATCATAAAACCCATATTAATACAAATAACCTCAAAAAGGTTATTTTCCGGTGAACCGGTTATTTTGGCTCCTAAGTCCGTTCTTGGACATAGAACCACCTTTCAACCCATGAATCCATACTTATAACATATGGAACCATACTAAAGGTCCTTCACATGATATATACCTCATATGGTAGAAGAAAAATAAAGGAGAAGTCATAATAAGGTCATTACCTTAATTTTCACACTTTTTCCTAACTTTTTCCTTCTCAAACCTCCTTCTTTGGACCAAAACCCCTTGAGCTCGTGCTGCAACAATGGAGGTGGTCTTGGGAGCTTTTCCTCTTCCTTTCTTGATGCTTTGGTCGAGCTCAATGATAGGGGTGAGAGAGGGCACACCCTTTTTGTCTCAAATGACAATAAGAGAGGGTGAGGGGTCCTTCTTGGTACTATAGATGCCAAATGGTCCTCCTCCACATATTAGTTTGTCATTCCAGCCTACATGGGTCTTGTTGAGCACACAAAAACGTGGGGTGGCCCCCCACTCATGTGGGAGGTCATCCCTTTGTGTCCCGATGTGTACAATCGGTCCCGAAAGTTGTATTTTTCGGACTGTTTTAAATATATTTTATTCTATCGGGTCCAATAAAATATATTACGTGTCCCCAATCGTAACGCCCCTTTGAAATAATATCTATTCCAAAACTTTAATTTAGAAGTCTCCGAAATTCATTTTCGGGCTCAAGTCTGTTAAATTGTCGGTACCGGTATTTGGGCCTCTTTTGCCCAATCGGCCAACACAAGGCCCTTCCACGACCCAAGTAAAAATATCCACCACCATATAAATATTATCTTGACCAAGATGAATAAAATATGTGGTCTTGGGAAAGTTGGGTGGTCCCCGCTCCCGATGTGGGTCCCACATGCAATTACTATTCACGCGAAAGAAATAATAAAAATTTACAACTTCGTAAATTCATTAATCCTTTAATAAGGTTCGATACATTATTTACATAAAAGTAAATATATTTGGGGACGGTGTTACAAGTTCACCCCCCCTTATTTGGGATTTCGTCCCCGAAATCCAAGTAGTTAGTCGAAAAGAAATGGGTATTGCTCCCTCATTGAGACCTCGGTCTCCCAAGTTTCTTCTTCGACTCGATCACTCCTCCAAAGAACCTTTACCATAGGAATCTACTTATTCCTAAGCTTCTTCACTTGTTGACCAACAATCTTCACTGGTTCCATCGCATATTGCAAGTCCTCACGGATCTCTACCGGTGGTTTCTCAAGAATATGAGATGGGTCTCGTATGTACTTCTTGAGCATTGATACATGAAACACGTCATGTATCTTCTCAAGTTCAGGCGTCAACTTGAGACGGTAAGCCACGGCCCCGATCCTTTCAAGGATCTCAAACGGACCTATGTATCGGGGGTTAAGCTTTCCCCTCGATACAAATCGAATGATGCCCTTCCAAGGAGAAATCCTTAGAAAAACCTTATCACCGACTTCGAATTCCAACGGTCTCCGCCGTTTATCAGCATAACTCTTCTGTCGGTCCTGAGCAGCCTTCAGTCTCTCTTGAATGGTCCTCACTTTAGCCTTGGTGATCTCGACCAGTTCTATTCCTTCGAGTTTGGCCTCGCCAACCTCGTCCCAACACAATGGTGTTCTGCATTTCCTCCCATACAATGCCTCATATGGAGGCATGCCGATACTTGCTTGATAACTGTTGTTATAAGCAAACTCCACTAGGGCCAAATGCTTGTCCCAACTCCCTTGGAACTCCAGCGCACATGCCCTAAGCATGTCTTCCAAAATCTGTATCACCCGTTCGGACTGTCCATCCGTCTGCGGGTGAAAAGCTGTGCTAAACTTCAGTTTAGTACCCAACGATGCTTGAAACTTTGGCCAAAATCGGGATGTGAACCGTGGATCCCTATCCGAGACAATGGATATTGGGACTCCATGTAATCTCACAATCTCCTCCGTGTATAGCTTGGCTAATCTTTCAAGAGGATAAGTAATGTTGATAGGCAAAAAGTGTGCACTCTTGGTGAGCCTATCAACCACTACCCAAACTGCATCATAGTTGTTCACTGTTCGTGGTAGCCCCACCACGAAGTCCATGGTCACGTGCTCCCACTTCCACTCTGGGATGGTGAGTGGCTGCAAAAGCCCTGCCGGGTGCTGATGTTCTGCCTTAACTTGCTGGCAAGTAAGGCATCGACTCACATACTCTGCGATGTCTCTCTTCATACCTGACCACCAGTAACTTTCCTTCAAATCTCGGTACATCTTGGTACCTCCTGGATGCATAGCGTAAGCTGAAGAATGAGCCTCCTCAAGTATAGACCTCTGGAGTTCCTCATTCTTGGGTATGCATACACGATCCTTAAACAACAAGAGACCGTCATCACGTACTCGGAAGTTCTCAACGGGTCCTTCAAGGATTCTTTCACGAATCTCCTGACATTCCTCGTCAATGGCCTGACTTCGACTGATCTCACCCAATAGGGTGGGCCTAACCTCGAATCGAGCAATGAGAGCCCCGCACGTGGACACCTCAATGCGTGCCCTCAACGCCTGTAGACATGCGAGTAGCGTCCCCGACGTACTCTTTCTGCTCAGTGCACCGGCCACGACGTTGGCCTTTCCTGGATGGTAGTCGATGATCAAGTCATAGTCCTTGATCAACTCCATCCATCTCCTCTGTCTCATATTCAGCTCTTTCTGAGTGAATACATACTTCAAGCTCTTATGATCTGTAAAAATGTGACACGTCTCCCCGTAGAGATAATGCCTCCAGATCTTCAGTGCAAACACTACCGCCCCCAATTCTAGGTCGTGGGTAGGGTAGTTCACCTCGTGTTTCCTCAATTGCCTAGAAGCGTAGGCAATCACTTTACCGTTTTGCATCAGAACACATCCAAGTCCTTGGATGCTAGCATCGCTGTATATATCATACCCTATCCCTTGTATGGGTAGGGCAAGGACGGGTGCTTCGGTAAGTCGTTTCTTCAGCTCAAGGAACCTCTTCTCACACTTGTCGTCCCATATGAACTTGGCCCCTTTCTTCGTGAGCTTCGTTAATGGAGACGCCAATACGGAGAATTTCTCAACAAATTTACGATAGTATCCCGCTAGGCCAAGGAAACTACGTATCTCCTTCACGTTCTTGGGTCTCTCCCAATCCATAATAGCTTTTATCTTGGCGTTATCCACCGCAACGCCCGAACCGGATATGACATGACCGAGGAAACCGATCTCCCCGAGCCAAAACTCGCATTTAGAGAACTTGGCAAAGAGTTGTTTTTCCCTTAGCCGGTCAAGTATAAGCCCCAAATGATGTTCGTGCTCTTCCTCGCTTTTGGAGTATATCAAGATGTCATCAATGAATACTATCACAAATTGATCTAAGTATTCACTAAACACACGGTTCATCAAGTCCATGAATGCCGCCGGTGCGTTGGTTAAACCAAATGACATCACAAGGAACTCGTAGTGACCGTATCTAGTGCGGAACGCACTTTTAGGTATGTCATTCTCCTTGATCTTCAACTGATGGTACCCCGACCTCAAATCAATCTTCGAGAATACTATTGCCCCTCGAAGTTGATCGAACAAGTCATCAATCCTCGGTAAGGGATACTTGTTCTTGATGGTGACCTTGTTCAACTGCCGGTAGTCGATACACATTCTTAGTGTACCATCTTTCTTCTTTACAAAGAGTACGGGTGCTCCCCACGGTGAATGACTGGGTCTGATGAACCCGTTGTCCAATAGTTCTTGTAGTTGGACCTTCAACTCTTGAAGCTCGGCCGGTGCCATTCGATAAGGAGGAATCGAAATGGGTTTGGTTCCCGGCTCCACTTCAATCACGAATTCGATCTCTCTATCGGGTGGAAGCCCCGGTAGGTCTTTGGGAAAGACATCCGGGTATTTGCACACGACTCGTACATCCTCGATGTCAACTTCTTTCTTCGTATCGTCCACCACGTAAGCAAGGTATGCGTGGCATCCCTTTCTCATCATCCTCCGTGCTCTCATCACGGATATGATGCAAGCATTTGATTTCCCCCGATCTCCTTCGAAACATAGCGTGTTTCCTTGATCATCCTCGAGCTCCAACACCTTGGTGTAGCAATCTACTCGAGCATGGTGCTTCTCAAGCCAATCCATTCCTAGGATTGCATCGAACTCCAACATGCTTAGAGGTACGCAATCACAAGTCAAGGGTTGACCCGTCACTTCCACCTCACATGATGGATAGTAATGATTTCTCTCCACATCGTCTCCTAATGGTGTGGAGACTAGCAACGTTTGCATCATAGGTGTCAATGGCACGTCAAGGCCCTCGGCGAACGCCTCACTCACAAATGAGCGTTGTGCCCCGGTATCGATGAGGATCCTCGCACACCTACCATTGATCTTTAGTGTTCCTACATTTATACACCATGTAAGATACCATTTCTAATGTTTTTACACTCTTTTAGGAGGTTATTAGGTTCATACTAATGTTTGGAATCAAACGGGCGTCCAAACGTAGAAGAACGGGGCGAAAAAATCAAGTTTCGGGTGCCAGGGGTCCACGCACGGCGTGCGTAGGGGGTACGCACGGTCGTGCGTACCTTGCCTTACCAATGGAGGCTACTGCCCTCAACGCACGAAGGGACGCACGGGCAACGTACGGCCGGGCATGCAGCGATTTTCTCCGGGGTGCTACTGCCACCAACGCACGGAGGTACGCACGGGCAACGCACGGCCGGGCGTGCAGCGATTTTCCTCCGGGGTGCTACTGCCACCAACGCACGGAGGTACGCACGGGCAACGCACGGCCGGGCGTGCAGCCCAGCCTGTAGTGCGTTGGCAGAAATCAGCCCGATTTCGCCCGATTTCGCTCAATTTCGCTCCGTTTGATCCCGGGGTGGCCCGAACTCAACCCCCAACGGTGTATATGATCAAAATAAGCCTAGAAATACATGGGAATACGTGTATTACCTGCAACGGAGTCCGGGTTTGCTCGCGCATCCGCCTCGGTCATCGCGTAGACTCGTGCTTGGGTCCCACCTTGGTTGACGGATGCGGCATGGCTTGTGGATGCACCGCCTCTTCCCGTACCGCCGTTTGACGGTCCCGCACGGTTTCTTCCCGTCATGGTCCCTCCCCCGGCTCCCGAGGCACTCTCTTGCATCAATTGAGGGCAATTGGCCTTCATATGGCCCGCATTCCCGCACTTAAAACACCTCGGTGGTTCATTGCACCTCCCAAAGTGTTGTTTTGAGCAATTGGGACATCTAGGTGGCCCTGAGTTCTGTGGCCTAGGTCCGTGCCACCTCGCATCCCTATTCTTCTTTGCCGGTGGAGCCGGCGCCTTGAATGAACCACCGCCACCACCACCACCCCCGTGGTTGTTCCTTCGAGAATGATCGGGTGGCCCCGAATTATTCCACTTCCTTTTCTTCACCTCTTCGGCGTCCCTTGCTTTCCTCTCATTCCACTGGGCCTCTCCAAGCATGCCCTGCTCTACCACCTCACTAAAGGTCATGAGGCGGGAATACGTGGCACGATCTCGGATGTCCAAGAGTAAGGCATCCCAGAAGTGCTCAGTCATGCGGTCCTCATCGATCGCATACTCCGGCAAGAACCTAGCGAAGGTCCTAAACTCTTGCTCCAGTTGCTTAACCGTGCAACCCTCTTTCTGCTTGAGGTTGGTATACTCCCTCCTTTTCACATTAACCTCGAAATCGGAGTAGTATTGAGCATAAAATTCTTGCTCAAAATTTTCCCATGAGATGTCCCCACAGTATTTCCCTTCTACACCTTCCCACCATGTAGAAGCCATCCCCTCAAGTAGCCGTGAAGCGACAGTTAGCTTCACGTCCGGAGTAATCTGCATGTCCCTCGATGCATCCTTCACCTTCTTGATCCAATCGGCGGCAGCGGTAATGTCGCCGGTGCCGTCGAAGGACCTACACCCCAAGGCCCTAGCCTCCTTGAGGTATTTGGAGATTCTTACCACAAAACCTCCTTCATGCCCACCTTGTGGCGCCGCTGGGGTGGCCACGGAAGCTCCCCGGCTTCCTTGACCCGAACCACCACGAGAGCCACGCCTCGCTTGGCGCCTAAGGTCTCTCCTCAGTTTCTCCTTTTGATACCACTCAAGTAATTCACCCATTTGGGCGAAGCGGGCATCACTTTCATCATTGTCCTCATCGGTGTATGTGTCCCCCCATCATACGGGGTCTCCTCATGCTCCGTTTCTGGAACGTAGGTTGAGTCATAGTCCTCGGTGTTGGTTTCATACACCGAGCTTACATGGCCATCACTCACAGTTTGAGCTTGATGACCTCCACGGCTTCCACGACCTCCACGGCCTCCTCTTGAACCCCGAGATGCAGCCCGGCTTCCCCTTTGGGACGCTACCGGCGCCCGCCCTCTCCGATTGTTCCTGGTTGCCACCCGCCTGCCCTCCATTTCTGAAAGAAATATGGATGAGTCATTAGACTCCGATAAATGTCAATTGACGGAAGAACGCCATAGACACGTATTGGCCCAAGTCACCACCATACCAATTGTTAAGGGTACCGTCTTAACAATTAGAGGCCTTGCAACTTAAGCACCAATAGTCCTATAAACGTCAAAATACAATGCTCATGGTTTTCGGTAAAAACTCTTTTGTAAAATCTGTTGTGAGAGGTTGATTATATAGTTTAGAACTGAGATGGCTCTGATACCACTTAATTGTCACGCCCCAGACCGCAATCCAAGCGCGTGTACAACCGCCGTATAATTAAGTGACGTCACCCGCGAGTCAACCTCACTTAATTACACAAGGCGTTTGAGAAAAACAATCCATCCATACTCAGTAGTAAACATACATAACAACATCACATTTAAACCAATGAATAGCGCAAATATTCAACGGTAAGTCATAAGCCACAACCGGCCAATAACATGAGCATGCAAGCCCAAAAATGGTTTATAACAAATAAAAATATCCATGAGCAATGTTTGGTACTTTGAAATAAAATGAGGAAGCACGAACCACGTCTTCCTTGATTTGATGTCACCCGTAGAAAGGTGCAGGTAGCAAGCCCTAGCTTCAACCTGAAAATGGTGGGGCCCCCCGAAGGGGTCAGTACAAGTACCGAGCGAGTAGCAGGCTAAATATAGAATAACTAGCGTTTCAAGTATAAGACCCAAACATAGGGTGATACATATACGTATAGTCCTTTCCCCAAGTTTGAAATACATATTTGTATACATACACTTGGAAATACCCGACCCGTAGGTCATTGTTTATTTGGGAAAATAATCGTAGCCAATATCCTTGACTTAAATCCCAACCCACCCATATACCTATGAGTGTATAGAACTCCTCCTTGTTCAAATAATTTATCATAAGGACACCGCCCGGTCCTAGATCATTAAATGTAATCTATGAGTTTTGAGGATACACGCCCGATCCTTGGGTACTCCACCCTATAATTGAGTTTTGAGGATAACCGCCCGATCCTTGGGTACTCCACCCTATATAACCGAGTTTTGAGGATAACCGCCCGATCCTTGGGTACTCCACCCTATATAACCGAGTTTTGAGGATAACCGCCCGATCCTTGGGTACTCCACCCGACCTATGACTTACCACTTATCACACTAGATAGGGTCTATATCATATTTAGTCATCCATAACTAATTCAATACATAAAAACTTATGTATCACATTCCATGCAAAGCCATGCATTTATATAAATGTATAATTAATTAATACCAATCGATATTAATTAATCCATTATCCGTCGGTCAACGTTGTTGTTGACCGCCATCTCAAGTCTTACACTTATTAACTAAATCATCATATAATTAAGTTAATAAAATCCATTTGTGCTTCTTTTACACTTAAAGCAAATATGCATTATATATAATTTCTCATATCATATTTCATGCATAAACAATTATTTCTTTTCATACGCACTTAACTATGTTGGCTAATCACATGTTTAAATATCTTTTAAACATCATTATGAACACATATAACATTTATTTAGGTAATCTCATAATTAACCCAAAAGTTATAAGATATTAAGCCGTCCACTCACCTTGAACTAGCGTTATGAAGTTCTACCCTTCTTGGTTGAACTCCGGTGAAACTCCGGCGACTTTTGGTCAACTCCGGCGACAACTCCGGCGACTTTTCCAACTTTGTGAAATCACTTGAAATACCCTTTACAAGTGCCTAACAAGGTTTTATAATCATAAAACCCATATTAATACAAATAACCTCAAAAAGGTTATTTTCCGGTGAACCGGTTATTTTGGCTCCTAAGTCCGTTCTTGGACATAGAACCACCTTTCAACCCATGAATCCATACTTATAACATATGGAACCATACTAAAGGTCCTTCACATGATATATACCTCATATGGTAGAAGAAAAATAAAGGAGAAGTCATAATAAGGTCATTACCTTAATTTTCACACTTTTTCCTAACTTTTTCCTTCTCAAACCTCCTTCTTTGGACCAAAACCCCTTGAGCTCGTGCTGCAACAATGGAGGTGGTCTTGGGAGCTTTTCCTCTTCCTTTCTTGATGCTTTGGTCGAGCTCAATGATAGGGGTGAGAGAGGGCACACCCTTTTTGTCTCAAATGACAATAAGAGAGGGTGAGGGGTCCTTCTTGGTACTATAGATGCCAAATGGTCCTCCTCCACATATTAGTTTGTCATTCCAGCCTACATGGGTCTTGTTGAGCACACAAAAACGTGGGGTGGCCCCCCACTCATGTGGGAGGTCATCCCTTTGTGTCCCGATGTGTACAATCGGTCCCGAAAGTTGTATTTTTCGGACTGTTTTAAATATATTTTATTCTATCGGGTCCAATAAAATATATTACGTGTCCCCAATCGTAACGCCCCTTTGAAATAATATCTATTCCAAAACTTTAATTTAGAAGTCTCCGAAATTCATTTTCGGGCTCAAGTCTGTTAAATTGTCGGTACCGGTATTTGGGCCTCTTTTGCCCAATCGGCCAACACAAGGCCCTTCCACGACCCAAGTAAAAATATCCACCACCATATAAATATTATCTTGACCAAGATGAATAAAATATGTGGTCTTGGGAAAGTTGGGTGGTCCCCGCTCCCGATGTGGGTCCCACATGCAATTACTATTCACGCGAAAGAAATAATAAAAATTTACAACTTCGTAAATTCATTAATCCTTTAATAAGGTTCGATACATTATTTACATAAAAGTAAATATATTTGGGGACGGTGTTACACAAAATCATTCTTACTTTATCAATTACTATCAACCACACAAATCCACTTTTCTTAAAACTCGTGCCACCCTCTTCTGGGACATTTAAAAGGGACGAAGGGAGTATGTACTAAATAGTACTATGTATATATCATATAAATAATGCTAAAAAATATACTACTTTTTTAGGCCTAAAGCTAAATATAGGACTAAACCTGTTTTTGGAATTTGGATTATTACTACTTTTTTATTATGTTATAAGAGATATTAGGTGCATGTCATACTAATGAATTTAGGCCAGTCTGCTTGATTGCTTAAACATTTTCTTTTGTATGTTTTAGGGTGCTTTGAATATATAAATAACAACTAAGATTAGAAATTGGTTATTTGTTTTCCCAAAAACAAAATTGGTTATTTGGTATCATTTGGGGAAACGGTTACCCGTGAATAAACCGATTCTCCGTTGGGATGGGTACGGTTCAAATAAAAATTACCCGAACGAGGAATGAGACGGTTTTGGGGCAAACATTTATCCAACGGGACGGTTTCAGTTTCATGTGTACTCGTCTTCGATCCGCCACGTTGCAATTACTATTTCCAACTCACATTCTTTAATTAATTAATTACTCCGTATTACGGAGTATTTAGTGAGGGATGGATGTGCCGTAGTAAACAACAGCTAAGGCTACTTTTAGTGGAAGAAATACGGAGTATAAATAAATAAAAGCAGTCAGTCAAGGGAATGCAAGCATCTAATGGATGCATTGCATAAATCAACCAACCGACCCTCTTTTCATTGGGACTACACACTACTTCCGGCCCATTTCACAGCGGTTGGGTTTGATAAAAAAAAAAGGATGACATCACCACCAGACAGAACGATGACAGGATGTAAATTGGACTATAATCACAATCTGACAGATAGAGAGTAAGGTTCTGTCCCCTGTACTTGCAGAAGCCCGATGCATTTTTCAGCATAGTAACCTCTTATTGCAGTTGCCAGGATTCAAACCCGAGACCTAGATATCGTATAGGGTATATTGTTTCATGTATTCCATAAACATTTTTATATCGACCCGGACCGGGAGGATCTCCACAAAATAGGGAAACATGAGTCCTAACCCTATTTGCTTTACTGCAGACCAGTAAATATGGTCAAATCAGGTAAACCTGGAGACCAGCTTGGGCTCGGCCCAGACCCAATCCGCTAAAACTCATTAATATATGGAAAATCAAAAAGAAGTCTAAAACTCCATCATAGATGCTCTAAGCCCTCATTTATTGTCTGACTTTTCATGTTCCACATCGTTGTAGGAATGTTTGTTTTGTGTATTTCTTAAACATTACTCCGTATTACAACTTTCCATATAAAATGTCAATTTAACCTTTTTTAAATGTAAATTAATAATTGATGATAGTGGGAGCATCATGAGTAGTTATAGCAGTTGTAGTGCTAGTAGTTATATTAGGAGTAGGGGTAGGAGTAGCGGCAGCGGCGTGTGACAACAGTAGTTTCTAAAAGCTTAACAACACCTCTTTCGCTCTAATTTTCTCCCACGTCTTCTCTTATCCTCTCCATTCATCACACACATTGCTAGTGACAATCAATACCATTATAAGAGCATGTCCGGCGGTTGACTGATTTCTCTCATAACTTCACTAGCCATGTAAGCTTTTGTGGCAAAATTGAAATATATTCCAATTGTTAGCTATAACATTTTTCTCTTCATTTATTATTTATAATGTTATATTTAATATTCTCCTTGCTCAAACTAGTAGCTCATTTAGGCTAATTAGTTTTCTCAAGTAAAAGAAAAAGCAATGCTCCAATGATAAGCTAGTAGCTTCAAAATTGCAAGCAAATCCCTAAAAGCAACCATTGGATATGCTCTAAAAGTCAATATACGAGACTTCTCTTAATAAGGCATAAAAGTATCCAAATTTAAAACATTTATGTGTTGTAGTTAATGTATAAAAAATATAATACCCTTTTTGTTTGCTACACTTTCCTTTTTTGGATGTATTTAAAAATTTGCTACACTTTCCCTTTTTGGTATGTTTTTCCTATAAAAATACTCAACTATCCTTACTTTTTCTACTTTTTATCTTCTCTTTCATATTTTTCCACCATCTCTCCTACTTTTTACACTATTCATTACACCTACAATTTCACTCTTAAAAAATGTGCCAACACCTATTGTAGCAAACAAAAAAATACGGAGATAGTACATGAAAAGATATATACATTGAACTACTATGAGAAAACTCTCAAATAAGCCCTCGCACTCTATCAGAAAAGTCAATTAGACTCTTGCATTTTGAAAACACCCAAGTAAACCCCTGAACTTTTACAAAACATTCAATTGAGGGTTTTTAGCAGATCAACAACCGGTTTTCTGATTAACTGCTCATGTGGCGGCCACGTGGCAAGTCACATTGCAGTCATTTCCTTTTTCTCTTATTTTTCTCTTTCCTTTTCTTCTCTAGTTTTCCATGTCCTCACTTCCGCATCTTCTTCGCAGGGACCTGACTTCCCCTAATCCCCTTCGTTGCCCCTCTTTGTCTTTGTTTCTTCGTTTTTCCTTTCCTTGGTTATTTCTTTCTCTCTTGGTTTCTTTTTTTCTTTTTCTGTTCTTTCCATTCGCATAAAGAAGTGAGGCTGCCATCGTCGGAGTTCCTGATGGAGTTTGTCGGAGATTACGGCAAGAGCAGTTGCGTAGATCTGAGACCGTCTGGTCTTTCGACAAAGCCGCCAAGTAGATCTGAGGAATCAAAACCAAGACAAAGGAGAGCAGCATCGCTGAGTCTCTTCCTTGTTCGCATAAAGGAGAGCAGTTTGTTGAAAATAAATATAGAGTACAAATTCTAGATAATTTTGAGTTGAAGGGAAAGCTCTTGGAGGAAAGAACAGAAGGATAAACTGAAACAGAGCTTCGTATGTATTAACTAAAGCATAAGCCTTACACAGTTTATATTTGATACGTAGCTACAAAAAAGGATCATAACAAACCATGACTCTACTACTTCTTACAACCCAATAAAATAGCATTCACTAAAAGAATAATTCAACTCTAATTTATTTAATAATAAACAAATAAAATCAGAAATAATCTGCCAACATCCCCCCTTAGTTCTGATTTGGTAGAGTCTTCATTCCAAGTAGATACCTCAACCTGTCAAAAGTTTCAAATTTCAGTGGCTTAGTGAATATATCTGCGATTTGATCATCACTGATGCAATGTTCCAACTTGATCACATTCTTGGTGACTTGATCCCTCAAGAAATGGTAACGTATGTCAATGTGTTTGCTCCTTCAATGAAAGACATGATTTTTGGCTAAGTTAATAGCAGAAACATCATCAACATAAATCTTAATTGGACCCTGCCGTTGAAAACTGATTTGAATCATCATGTTATTAAGCCAAATTGCTTGAGTAACACTAGATGGAGCTGCAACATATTCCGCTTCACATGTTGATAAAGCAACTATACATTGCTTCTTGAAAGATCATGAACACATTGTTTTCCCAAGCATGAAACAATAGCCACTCGTTTTGTGGTTGAGTCTACAATTCTGCTATCAGCATCCTTGGTAAGTTTTACTCCAGTTTCAATTGGAGTCTGAACTGGATTTGAATCATGCTTGCCAAATTTCTTCAGAACTTCAAGAGCATACCTCTTTGGTGTATACATATTTCATCTTCTCTTTGAACAACCTCAATGCCCAAGAAATAGGACGTCAGGCCAAGATCAGTCATCTCAAATTCTTTCACATTAATCTCTTGAAGTCTTCAATCATTTTGGGGTTGTTACCTGTGAATATTATATCATCAACATAAAGACATAATATTAGCAAATCACCATTTGTAGCCTTCACATATAACCCATGATCAGAGGGACACTTCTGAAAATTAGCTTCGCGAAAGAAAGCATCAATATGCTTGTTCCACGTACGTGGTGCTTGTTTAAGCCCGTACAAAGCTTTTTTGGATATGTACAATTTTCCTTCATATCCAGAATGCACAAAACCAGGCGGTTGTTTGACATAAACCTCCTCCTCAAGTGGGCCGTTGAGGAAAGCCGACTTGACATCCATTTGGTGCATTTTCCACTGATTTTGCGCAGCCAAGGCAATCAACAGTCTTACTGTTTCCAATCGAGCTACATGGGAAAAAGTTTCCTCGTAGTCATATCCCTGCCTTTGCTCGAAACCCTTTGCCACCAACCTTCCTTTGTATCGTTAAATTCTGCCATTAGAATTGACTTTGATCTTGTAAACCCGTTTCACATCAATGGATTTGTGACCTTGTGGAAGATAAGTAAGCTGCCATGTTTCATTCTTATATATGCCCTTTATCTCCTCTTTCATGGCACTCATCCATTTTGGGTTATTAACAACATCATCAAACATCAAGGGTTTAGAATTTGTTAAGAAGGCAAAATGTGCCAGCTCTCCATCATCACCAATCTCATCATCCCGCCTTACCTCAAATTCTTGTAAGTGTGTTGGTGGTTGACGTTGTCTCTGTGGCCTTCCAGATTCTATAAGTGTATTTGCAACGGTGTTAGTTCCAATAGTATCAGTTCCACCTGAGGATGCTACCAGAGCTTTTGCTTCTTCTTCCAGAACATAGATAACATGTTTATGTGCATCTTCATCACTCCAATTCCATACTTCATCTTCAGCAAAGGTTACATCGTGACTAACACTTACCTTTTTCGTCACGGGATTGTACAGTTTGTATCCACCTTGTTTATAACCGACAAACACACATTTTACAGCTCTATCATCAAGCTTTGTCCTTGTTGGTGCAGGTACATGTACGTGTGCAATCGATCCAAACACCTTCAATTGCTTCACATTGGGCTTGAAACCACTCCAACTTTCAATTGGAGTTATATTTTGGACACTCCTGGTAGGTGATATGTTCATCAAATAAACCACAGTTGTCATTGCTTCTGCCTAGAAGGAATTAGGCATACCTTTGGCCTTCAACATGCTTCTCGCCATATCCAATATAGTCCGATTCTTTCTCTCGGCCACTCCGTTGTGTTGCGGTGTGTACGAAAATGTTATAGTATGCTGCACCCCATGTTCTTCACAGTAGTTTTCGAATTCATTAGAGATGTACTCTCCACCTCCATCACTATGGACCATCTTGAGTGCATACTCGCTTTGTTTTTCAACACTAGCTTTAAACTTCTTGAAACAACTGAACATTTCTGATTTATTTCTTAAAATATAAACCCACGTTTTCCTCGTAAGATCATCCATAAACGTGAGAAAATACTTGTTGCCACCTAATGACGGAGTGTTCATAGGTCCACATACATCAGTGTGAACTAGCTCCAGAGGATATTTTGCACGCCATGGATCTCCCTGAAAGGGAAGTCTGTGACTCTTTCCTAGTACACAAGCTTCACATAGCTGGTCAAGATGCTCAATAGAATGTAAACCCTTCACCATATTTTGTTTAGCGAGTTTTCCAAGACTTTGAAAATTTAGATGACCAAAACGTAAATGCCATAACCATGCATCCTCACTCACAGTAGCATTTAGACATTTATACTCTCCTCCAGTGATGTGAATTTTCTCGCACTTAAAATAGATCGTAGTATAGGGTGTAAGTACGAGTATCGTTCCACAGGGACGGACAAAAGGGAATCAAGAATTAATTAAATTCAGCGATTAAAAATAAATAAAATAAATTCGTCGTGCGAGATATGATTGGTTGCTGGGAAATTAAACTAATGCGAATGAGTGATAAAAGTAAAAGATTGGTTTCTTCTTAATTAACGACAAAGGGAACATGGATTGATCAGGGGTAACCGGATTTCTGGAAGATCAGGCCTAATTACATGAAATTGATTTAATTGAGCGTAGCTAATCATTACTAAGTTCTTACCGCTCTCGCGGCATAGAGTACAATAATTTAGGGGACTATGCTGATCTCTGTCCTAATTTATTGCCAAGACGAGCGATCTTAGGGCCCCTTAATCTCTACTAATCTCTTAGCGAACGATTAAGTGTGTGTGAATGTGTCCTAGAATAAATTAGATCTCTCTTGATTTATTCAACAAGCAATCGTAATTCTAGTCGAGGTTCTAGGTTACAAAAGATATCGGTTAAATTATTCAAACACAAATTAAACGGCATTCATGCAATTAAACCAACAAAAATCTAGTCATACATCGTGATCAATCCCTTCATCAACCCCAAATCCCTAATTAAACTACTCACAATTCATAATTGAAGAATCAACAGAATTGGGAAGAATAAAATTAATCGTCATTAATTAAAAAGATGAACTTATAAATAATCCTAGGGTTCTTGAAGAAAACGACGTAAAAACGCAAGTAAATTCGTCCCTAGGCCTCTCCGTAATGTTCGTAACCCCCAAAATATGAGTATGGAGGCCTTATTTATAGAAAACAGTCAAAATTCGGCTCAAATCGGGATTTCCGGAGGCAGGCACGGTGCCAGGCACGACCGTGCCTCCGGAGCAAAGTTGCGCGTTTTGGGTAGGCACGGTCGTGCCTCCCTCCAGGCACGATCGTGCCTGGCCTCCAGTAGCTAGGTACCGAGTTCTTCTTCAGGCACGGCGTGCCTATCTCCCAAGCACGACCGTGCTTGGACTTTTCCGTTCCGAATTTGAAAAAACTTCTTTCATGAAAGTTGTAGATAATGAAGTCCTGTATCCACCACAACTTGCCGAATTGGATTTGAATCATCCAATCAAGAGATATGAATACAATAGTGGAAGGTGGCATTCTGAAATCGCAACATCGATATCTGACTTCATCGTCTGTTTTAACCTTCGTCCTCTCAGATTCTTGAAATGGTGTCTTCATATGATTTGTATAACTTTAAGTTGGCTTTCATATGGAACTTTAATCGTGTTATTTGGATGTTTCTACAAAGAGATATGCTTGAACGATTGACTGAATGTCATCCTGATTGTCATTTTCCAGCTTCATTATCTTCTTTTGATCTCGTAGCCACTTCTAGAGCTCTTTTGTCATCAAATCTTCATCGTGAACCTCCCGGTGACCCCCAAAGCTCTCAATCCAATCTCGAATGCATCTCGAATCATCCCGATTGCTCATCAAGCGCCGGTGCCGAACTCTAAATTCCTGATTTTGACTCCAAATGACACAAAACTCGAACCAATGTCCGGTAAACATAACTTGAGCCAAAATTGAGACTTGCAACACCTTAAAGTTAGGAAAAACATCAAAATCCGATCCCAACACGCATCAAATGAGTGTCAAAATACGGACTTATCATCCAACAATATCAATTGGGAACATGCGTTTTTTCGACAAAAAGGTTTTGAGAATTAAAGTACCTTGTTTGTCAAAAACAGAGAACTGGTTTCCATCTATTCATCACATATCCCATACTTAGCAGGTTGCTTTTCATGTCAGGTACATAAAATACATTTGTAATGTACCTGTGATCACCATTCTTTATAGTGATGAGAATTTGCCCTTTCCCTGGAATTGTTCTGCCATCTCCAAATTTCACACTCATACGAAATGTTTCATCCATCTCCGTGAATAATTCCCTCCTTCCACACATGTGATTCGTACAACCAGTATCCAAGAATCACGTGTGATGATTTGGCATCTCACTTGATGCAGAAACCATCATTATAGCATGATCACTTTCAGTCACACCATGTTTGCCTTCTTCTTGTGCATAATTAGCTGCTTGATTATCATTCTTGAATCTGCACTCGTTGGCATAATGACCCCGTTTATGGCAATTGTAGCACTCTACATTTGATTTGTCATAATGATCTCTACCACGGCTCTGTCCCCTGGAAGTATTTTAATGAGTATGAGGCCCACGTCCACGACCTCTGTTGGATTTACGCTTGAAGAGCTTGTTCAAGCGGCTTCTCCATTTTGTTGTTGTCCATTCGTTGCACGTGTGCTTTCAACGAACCGGACAACAACCTCACTATCATGGTTGACAGATCATTAGCCTCTTCAATGACAGTAACGACGTGCTCAAATTTTGGAGTGAGGGTTCTCATAATCTTCTCCACTTTTCCTTGTTCTGAGACTGTTTCACCATTGGTTTTCATGTTGTTGGCTAGTGCAAGAACACGATTGACATAAGAATCAATCGTTTCATCATTCATGCCTTGATGAATGAAATGCAAAGCTTTCTTGTCCTTCTTCTTCAACTCACGATGAGCAGCTCTCTGCATTTCAGTTGCATTAATTACTAATGCACGCACTCCATTTTCCACGACATCCAGTAGATCGTGGTAGTCAAACAAGACCTTCATTTGAACACACCAACAGTTGTAGTTTTTGCCATCTAGAATTAGGACGGATAGGTGGGCAGTGTTGTTCACTGTAACAAGCTATAAAAGAATCAAATAGCTCTGATACCACTTGTTCAAAATAAATATAGAGTACAAATTCTAGATAATTTTGAGTTGAAGGGAAAGCTCTTGAAGGAAAGAACAGAAGGATAAACTGAAACAGAGCTTCGTATGTATTAACTAAAGCATAAGCCTTACATAGTTTATATTTGATACGTAGCTACAAAATAGGATCATAACATGTAACACCCCCAAAATTTACATATTTTAAAACTTGAAAATAAAAGTAAATATATAAAGAATCTAAATTATTAAACAAAAGTTTATACCTTTGATGGGTGTTTTAACTATTAAACTCTACTAAAATAAATTACGGTAAAAAGAAAAAAAAAATTGAACTATTGAATCAAACTATAGATAAATAAACTATATATCACCGAATAGCAAATGTTATGAAATGTGATATTTACTTAGTCAAATAATATTCATACGAAAATTTAATAAATTGAAGTGCAAAGACAAAAGTCAATATGTTACATTATCTGACATAACTGAAAAATTATAAAATAATTATAGACACATGTTACGAAACATCTTATACCATGCATAACAAAACAAATATACATGCATAACAAACAAACCCATCTTTCACATTCAAAAGTCCCATGACATTTGGCAATAACTCACAAAATAGAACAAAATAAATTGCCACTCTCAATATTTGGGATTTAGCCACGTAGCTATAGCATAAAACTATATTTAATTATAACTCCAATACACCATTACAAATATCACATGCAATCGGCAGATCGAATAGAGCTCATGCATGTGTATTGTAAACCCAACAAAGAGAATTTTAGGAAGAAAGTAAAAATAAGAGAGAAACGAGAGTATAGAGAAGAGAACCAAGAAAGAGAGGAGGGAAAGGAGAAAAAAAAACTAGAGAAAAGGCTAAGGAGAAAAGTTTGTCAATGTTTAAGGTCTGTGTTCATTCCTTCTCCTAAAGTATATATTTAATTATATTCTGACAGATTATTTTATGCTTGTTATCTTCTTAATTGTACTGTTTAATTATATCATGGCGTTTTCATTATGATATTTCTTATTTTCTTATTTGTTATGCTTTATTAAGATGTTGATCTAAAATGTTGATTTATACCGTTTTATATGTGACATACACTTTAATTTGTACATCATAAGTTATGTCATGAGTTCATCAAAATAAGACTTTAAAACTTTTATATGCATAGTGATACAATTTTTAATAAAAGTAGCATAGATAAGGAAAATCACTTTTACAGTGATGATCAACTACGATCATTATAAAAGTAAATAAAATACGAAATTATTGTTATTATACATTTATATTAATTAATGTAGAATTCGATTATATATATTTATATTAATTAATGCAGAAATCAAAGCACGTGATTGTATTATAATTACGAAAGAATTCGAAAATTGAAGATACATAGTTAAATACTTAAATTCAAAACAAATGTACGTAAGATTATAAATTCAAGATTTAAATATAGAATATAATAAGGTGAACTCAGATTTATTTAATGACTACATTTTTATGCATACGTATAGATAGATAATTCGGATTATATCGCTAAAGATTAAAGTGAGACTTATAATTATAAAGTCAATTCAATAGAAAAAAAATAAGTATTACACTTACACAAATCCATGATATATGTATAGAGATATATATGTAATTGAAAATGAATAAGTACGTACGTACATATATAAACCCAATCTAAACATCAATATGTTATAAGTGAGGATATAATTAGTTGATTATAATGATATTATTTTCATTCGGAAAACAATATTAATGACAATAGCAATGATACAGAGTGAATTTAATGGGATAAATGGAATTCGAAACCTTGTTTCTGGAATCGGATAGATTGGCATGCCAATAGGGATAAAAACACGGCCGTAGAATTTGATCAATGATTTCGGGTCCGTAGCCACCGAGTGGACAGCACCCAAATCTTGATATTTGATACACGCGCTCCTATACGGGTCCGTAGCCACCGAGTGGACAGTACCCAAATATATTCGTTTACGGGTCCGTAGCCACCGAGTGGACAGTACCCAAACGAACCCCGACCAGAGCCACCGAGTGGTCCGTGCCAAAATAGTTCTCTGATGGTCCGTAGCCACCGAGTGGACAGTACCAAAGATGAGAATGTCCCGTTTATCCAGTCCATTAACCTAAAGAGTAGAATGAAAACGGGGAAAAAAAAGATGGAGAATGAAAATGAACAAAAGATGAATAAGAAGAATGTCGAATGGAATATTGATTTACAGTGAGATATATGAAGATGTGGAAATGGAGGCAGAAAGAATGAAAAGGAAAAATGCGAAAATAGAATTATGAAAATGAAAGAATAATGTGAATATAAAGATGAAAAAAACGATAGGAGAATGTAACATTATATTCCATTGAAAGATTAGGTTTTTGCTCATAAATCATTTATTCTCAAATAAGCTAACGTTGAATAGACAAGGGAATAAGTTAATATTGAGTAATTAATAAGTTACGACTTTACATTTAATCTGGTTAATAAGCTAATCATGAATTGAATTAGTTGTGCTTATAAATAAACTATTGAGATTTCAAGGAATTGATTTTAATTTGTATATTATTAAATAAATTGAAAAGCCACTTGAAATGAAATGTATTCTTTTGATATCTATAAGTCAAAGGGTAAAATCGTTCTTGATAAATTTCTATTTTCAAGACCTTATATTTGTAGTGTGATTCTTAATTGTTGAGTTATTTTGTGATATTTGATATTGATAATGTATGGAGAAAGAATGAACACCACTAAGCAAGATTTGCTTAGCGTGTTGGATTTTTGTCCTTCGCGTAGGTACCACTACTAGAAAAAGGACCTTTAACAATGAAAATTATTGTCGCTATAGGCTCAAAAATTCATCGTTAAAGCTTTTAACGACCTTTTTTCTTTCGTCGTCAAGTGGTTGTTATTGCCTCCGTCGTTATTGGTTTTAACGACCAAGTTCGTCGTTAAAATTAACGACCACACATGATGTCGTCGTTACTTATTAACGACAAACTTTGTCGTTAAAAATTAACGACAACACATGATATCGTCGTTACTTATTAACGGCGAGTAACTCACTCATCATTATTTTTCATCGACAATATATTTAACCGTCGTTATTTTAATACATTTTTCTAGCATAATTAATTATCCAATAATGACAGCGTTTGCAAATTGTATTTAACAAGATTGAAAATTATCAGAACACAAATTTTATTAATCACAAATTTAATAGTCATAATATGAATCAACTATTCATAGATACATATTACAATCTCACAAATTTGATTATACAACACTTTTGTACTTCAACTATTAAAAAAATACAAATTCAAATATTTATCAAAAAGAAAACATGAGGATTGATGGTTGATCAGTACTCGTTACTCAGTCCAGCTTCAAACCTGGAAATACAAGACAACGGAATTAGTTAAGTTTTATAATAAAAAACACCATTTAATACAAGTAAAACAAAGCATATACTAACTTAAGTTTTTGTTACAGTCGATTGGTTGTTTTGTACAACAGAAAAGAATGAAAGAAAATGCACTGAGACTATTGCTTTAAGGACTTTGAACTACATTTTTTTCCTCCACAAAAAGTCAGGCTAACTCCCTTGGCATTTCTCTAATGGTTGTCATCGAGGGGGGACGGGGGGAGAGATCTTTGTTAGCTAAGAAATGAGCACATTTGTTACCTCTTCATAGAGATGCAGGAGAGCCTTGATATCAAGTACACAAAAAAAAACCAAGAACAATCTAGCCACACCAAATAAGTCTGAAGCCCATAGGTATTGCTTGCGATCTCTAGTAAATTCAGCTGTCCAAAAACCTGCAATATTGAATAGAAATGCATTTCTTTGAAAATTAGTGATAAACTGCAATGTTCTCTCGATTTAACGAATACCAGCAGAAGTAAGAAGAGATTTTGTTGAGATTTAGAATAAATGTTCTCTCGATTAGCAGCATAATTAAAATTTATCATTTACTCTCTAAAATGTCATGTAGTAAATTCATGCATGATTCCCACCTATACTCTTAATAACGATTAAAAGATTGGAAAACTAAAACAAAAATGGAATACCACTTCGGGTCTTTTAGCTTTTTTTATACGTTGTATCATCTTGTACTTGAATCCCACCTTTTACTAGAGCCGTAAGCCGCAAATGGATGTATACAATAAGTGGTGGACAATCTGGCATAAATAACAAAAGGAAAATTTGTTACTCATTAGATTTTATGAAAGTCTGAAAATTACAAATTCAACTATTTAAAAATTCATTTTTCTTGGTCAAAGTAGCAAGTAAAATAATATTCCGTATCTGCTTCTCCCACCTCATCAAGTTCTTTCTTCCATATACATAATAGCCAAAGAAGCCTCAATCTGTCAAAACTAATGTTTTAATAATAAATTTAGAAAACAATAACCAAACATAAACTTACCTCTAATAGAAAACTGTAAGCCTATTGAAAGTAGCTCTTCTTATATCCCAGCAAAAAGATGTTCTTGTTCAAGACATGTAAAAAAGACAGAATATAAGTAAAACATAGAAAAATAGAATATTAAACACAGCCACACACATACCTTCCAATAATATCATCATGGCTAGTTGGAAATAAGATAAACGAGACCATTAAAAGAATAATACAGTTAAACATCCAAAGTCCACCATGCAACATTATTATTAAATGCCTTATTTAGATGAGTATGATCATGAAAATGAACGCCATCAATGCTAATGACAAACAGAAATGTTAGAGAAGATATTATCACCCAGAAATGTTTTACCTTCACTTCTTTCAGGCATATACTTTGCAAGTCTGTATTTCTGCATAAAATATTAAATAATCATTTACCAAAATTCATCAGCAATTATAAACATTGGAAAAAATGGAAGACTTAAAATCAGCTGGAGGTGGCTCTTCACATGATAGATAGTTAAACCTTCAACATTTATTAGTTGAAGCATAGCATTTGGGTTGCCCCTACAAATTACAAAACGAAAAGTAAGATCACTCTGGTTCTCTTCACAATGAACTTAGAAAACAACAGTTAAAAGCTTTCCAACACACACAAGCAGTCGAAAAAAATTATTACAAAATAAACATAACATACTTTCCGGACCATCTAGTCTCTTTACAGCCTCCACAAAACATTCATGAAGCTCAGGTGCCCATCTCATCCGTGGCTTATGTGAAGCAGCAGATGGCTGAGCCGATAACTTATCAGGAGGTAATGTACTGGAGATGTCATTCTGGCTCTGAGTCTATTCATTGCTTTGTTGACTTAATGATTGGGGTTCTTCATATATTTCCTAGGTGCAAAACATGTATACCAAGCCAATGACAATAAGTACTAATCAAGCACCAATAATTCTGCAATAGGTTATAGGTTATTTAAGCTCAGCCTAATGGGAAATCCCTTGATAATTGATAAGTTGTACTTCAAATTTTGGAGCTCCACTACTGGTTACTGCATAGCATACAAAATAAATACGTAATGGAAAATGAAAATAGAGAAAATAATGAACTACAATAAGCGTGTGAATTTGATTTGAAAATATAGGCAATACTCATTATGGAGAGAGAGAAAGGGTGTTTGCAAGTGTTGGCGTACTCGTTTTCCTTAAACTCTCACATGCATTAGAAGAATTAAACCAAATCAAGAAATTACTGTTGGACTAAAAGTACCATTTACCGTCTACCTTGCAATGCGAGTATGTGACTTCTGTGAATGACCTGTAAACTATATATTAGGATTAGGTTTATAAACCTATATATTGAAGAAAAAGCAATGGCCAACCAATCTAAAACCATATGGGCATAGATTTACTTCATAAATTAAAGCTTTTTAATTAGGTGCCCTTGATTTTCACCTTTTAAATACTGTAAGACCCATGATACTTTACTGGGAGCAAGTTTGGTATTTCAGCCATTTCATAAGATATCATATGTAAATATTAAAAGTCTCAGTGCATCAGAGAAGCAAATCAGCCAATCAAATCAAAGAAGCAAGTAGTGATTCAATAAATTAATACAGTAACCCGATAGATTGCTGAAAAGTGTAATAGATGTGGAAGATTAAAGTTACCTTGGATAAGAAGATAGGGCAATCGAACGAGAATACTAAAGAAAGTCCTCAGCGCGGCTAACAGCTAATGGAAGATCGAGTGATAGGAAACTGTCCGCAATCAAATAAGATGAAAGGTGAGAAACCAAACGAAAGGAAATATCGAGCGGCATGAATGATTCAGACAGGAATTATCGAGCCTGAACAAGTTGAATCGTGGTCCAGCGGCAAGTTTTGGTTCAGCGGCACGTTTTGAGCGTGAACAAGTTGAGCAAGTCGAAGATGGAAATAGCTACCCTAGGGTTTGTTTTCTTTATGGGTTATTTAGACTTTGCACCCTCTTTTATACCCCTAATTAGCCTTTGCACCCTAATTCGAAATTTGTTAGTATTTACACCCTAAACTAACCAGGTCTGTTAGTTAACCTTCCAAACATTTCTAAAGGACATGAATACCCTCCTGGCAGCTTGGTGCTACACATCCTAAACTTCCCAGACAGCTCCCAATCCATCCTTTATTAACACAATACCCATCCTACAAAACTAAAGTTTGATCCTACCCATCCTACATGAATACCCTCCTGGCATCCTACCCATCCTAAATGACATAAGCCTTCCCAGACAGCTCCCAATCCCAGACTTCCCAAACAGCTCCCAAACCTACACATCTCAGACTTGCAAGACTTAACACAAACCCATCCTACAAAAGTGAAGCTTGAAATGAGGCTACAAAACAGAAGAAAAAAATGCACACTAATGACATTACCCAGAAGTGAGTCAAACACAAATCCCAGAACACCAAGCTCAGACCTATTGAAAAAAGAGATACAACATGAAGATAAAGGATAAGAACATAATTTAAATCTAAGAAAGAAAAAACAAAGCATATGTCAACAACTCCCTTACTAGTCAAAGTACAATAAATGTATACATCAAACCATAAATGAGTCATAAATGCTCATCCAACAATATGTAACTACCCTTCCACATTACTCCCTATAAATCAATACACATTTCAGGTTGGAAAAAGCTGCTTATTACCCTTCTTGAATACTCATATGGCTGCAGGGGAAGGGGGAAGAAGTTGGAACAAGGTATGAGTTTTGTTTATTTCATTTGTTCTTGCTAACAAGACTAACATATTATCTTTTGTTTAGTGTTTCCATTGTGGAGAACAAGGTCATTGGGCCAAGTCATGCACCTATAAATACATTCCTTGTATAGAGGGCTGCCCAAACAACATGGACTTATACACATCTCAACAATCAAGAAGCTATGGATGCAGATTCCTAAGATGCAGAGGTCAGCCCCAATGTCAAGCATTCAAATGGGTAGATTTACCAAAACAGAAAGAAATACCAAGAGATGTACCAACCAAGGAAACACCATCCACAAGTGAAGCAATAACAACCAGTCCTAGCCAAAACCATAATGTTAAAGTCACTGTAGAACAAGATGGGGGGAAAGTAACATATGAAGGTCAAGTATGTGATGTAATTCAACTTATGAGTAAAAAACTCATTATATAATATAACTGTTTTGGTCAACAGACCTTTCATATTACATTGCGCAAAAAACTGCAAGTGCAAAGTGTTTATACTTTGTTGTTATCTAATTCTAGCAAATTAATTAGCTCTAGTACTTATACAAAAAGAGTGAGCTTCATGTCTAGAATTTACAAGGAGCAAAAAAACCATGTTGGACCACATATATTGCATCTGTGCAGTGAGCAAAACCGGTTGCAGCAACAACTAGTTGTGGTAAACACTAGTTGTGTCAACAACTCTGCAAAAACATATATATATACACATATGACTTACAGGTGGTAGGCAGTAGTACTTCCACCACCTCTTCTACCCCTTGTACCACCTGCCCTTCCAGCACCACGCCCATTTAGTACAAAACCACCCCTTTCACCTGCCCTTGAACCTGCACTTGAACCAGCCCTTGCACCTGCCCTTGAACCAGCCCTTGAACCAGCCCTTAAACCAGCCCTTGAACCAGCCCTTGCACCTACCCTTGAACCAGCCCTTGCACCTGCCCTTGAACCAGCCCTTCCATCAGCCCTTGCACCACCTGTAGCACCTCTCCCACCACCTCTAGCAACTGGCCCTCCTTGACATGATCTTTTGTTGTGCCCAAAAGATTGGCACTTGGTGCACTTCTTCTGACTACTGCCTTGTGTTTCTGTCTCATCATGCCCCTTTACTCTATTATTTTTAGGCCTCCCGGGGGCTCTCGAAAGCTTAGGGGGCAGTAGAAGTTCATTTCCCTGCACAATTTTAAAATAGTGCTTATTATGGTTAGTATTTATGCCTAATGATTCTGGAATGTATGAATGTATATATTGATTTCATACTACCTCTGGCCAATCACTTTCATGTGATATTGGTTTGATATTAGTTTGATAACATGCTTTGTAGGCCTTCACATGTAGTAATGGACTACAAAATCTATAACCAGCAACAACATGAAGTGAAATACAAAACAAGCATTCAGTTCCAATATAAAAATTAAACAAAGAAATAAAGTAAAGTTAATAGGAACATACTGAGGTAGTGGAAGTCTCAAATGGCTAATCAAATGCACTGCATGTACACATGGGATGCCTGTGACCTGCCACTCACAACACTCACACTCTTGTTTGTTTAAGTTAATAATCCAATGTTCCCCGGTAAATTTTCTCACACAGAATGTCCCTTCACCTGAAGGGCAAGTGACATAATCATTTTGCTTCTCTTTATAAGCTGCCAGGATGCTACCTACCCTAGGTACAACATCATTCTCATTCCAAGTACTACTTTGAACTTTCCTATCATACATAATCTTCATTAAAAGGAATGATATACCTATTATCATTGAACACACAGGTTTATCCCTTTGGCTTAATATAAAACTGTTATAGCTCTCTGTGAAGTTATTTGTCAGGTGATCACTCTTACAAGTTGTATCAAAATGTGCTCTTGACCATAACTCTGGACCTATCTCCAACAAATACTCCTTGATACCAACTGCAGCTTCATCCAACTTCTGAAGACATCTTTGAAAGTGAACCTTTTTATATGCTGAAGCAGTATCCCAGGCCAGTTCCTTTATGTGTTCCCCTTTCCACCACTTACTCATATTCTTGAAGATGTGTCTAAAGCAGCTCCTAGGATTGCAGCCTCCCAAATGTGTCTGAATACTTGTTATAATAGCTTGAGCCCTATCAGATGTGACAGTAAGTGGCAAAGGGTGTTTCTTCAGCTCCGGAGCTATTAATGCCAAAAACTTGTCCCAATTCTCACCATCTTCTTTTCTACAAATGAAGACTGCTAGAGGAAACAGTCCATTATTCCCATCCATGCTAATAGCTGCTAAGCACACTCCTCTATATTTTCCTTTTAGGAAGCAACCATCCAACCCTACTAGTGGCCTACAGCCAGTCCTCCACCCTTCCAAGCTACACCTAAAAGCAACACATAAATACTGAAACTTATTGTCAGAGTCATATTTGCACTCAACCAAACTACCAGGATTGGAAGCTAGAATCTGTCTGCACAATTCAGGAACTTTAGTATAACTTTTCTCATAATTGCCATGCAGCTCTTCAAGTGCCATTAGCCTAGCATTCCATGCTTGCCAGTAACTAATGTTTAAAGTCCACCTATTCCAAGCTATAGCAATGATATCTTGGGGTGTGTAACTGTTGTGGTGCAGTCTCATATCCTCAGCCAGCATAGTAGCAATCCATCTAGCATTTGCCCCTCTATTCTTGTTCCTGCCATCATTCTCACAATTATGTTCTTCTTGGAGAGACTTCACTTCAGTTGTGTGCCCATCATTTTTTCTAATTACATAACACCTCCAAGGACAGCTTTCCCCTTTACATCTCAAAATCAGCTTATCTGCACAATTTTTCTGAAATATGATCTCAAATTTATTCTTGATGGCATACATTCTAATGTACTTTCTGCATGCATCCATAGTGACCCATTGTTTTCCGATTGCCAAGTCTAATTGGTCTTCCCATTGCACAGAACTTGATCCAATAAAAGCTTCCTCATTGCAGTCATAAGCTTTCTGTGGCATACCATTCAACACCTCACCTATATTCTCCCCATTTGTTGTGCCTTGTACATCATCCCTATCACTCCCTTCTTCTGTATAAGAACTACAGTCATGTAATTCCTCATCTGATGCATTCATATCATCTGATTCATTCAGATCATACCCATCTAGTCCATCAATAATTTGCTCAAATTGGATACCTACATAGCATAGTACAATAACATGTATATCAACAATCAACAATATAAATAAGTCATTTACTTTAATACATATACAACACAACATAATTTCCTTATATTGAACCAAGTAATGAGCATATACCTTCATAAAACTGTGAGCTATCCTCTACATTTGGCACATTCAGAGAGTTGTTCAGTGGAGGTAATTCAATGAATATATCACCAAAACCATCACTATTTGTTCTTTCATCTATGCTAGATTCATAGAATGGTACCCTAACTGAAATCATTCAAATAACTCATCTTAATAATCAAAAATTAAAAAATATGTGTCACAAACTGAATATAACATACTCTTTATAAAAGAATCTTCATAATCAAATATGACAAACTAAGCATCATTCAACTTACTTGGAGCCGGTAAAGAATCCATCTTTCTCTTCACAGGAAGCTTTGATGTCCTCTGAATCCTTTGCACACCACTCTGTATAGGTACTCCTGAATCCACCCATACGTTGTCACCATCTTCCATTCTATTTCCTTCGTTCATCCCAACCCTAATTCACTCGCACCAATCCAATTGGGAGAACATTCAAATTGACGCTCTTTGAGAAAGAAGACTGCGGATGGAGGGTGTACGATTGTGGAAGTTAGTTTCATCAGGGCATTGGCGTCATTTTACACCTCTGTTTACCTATTGACAGATAACTAACGGATGGAGGGTGTAGATACTAACAATTTTCGAATTAGGGTGCAAAGGCTAATTAAGGGTATAAAAGAGGGTGCAAAGGCTAAATACAAGCCAAAATTTTGGGTGGCATACTGAAATTTTTGGCGGCACACTCAAAAACAGATCCTTTTAATTAACAGAAATTGACCTAAATACGAGTGAAAACGTTTTGAAATTCCAAAATAGGAGTATCATGTTTTTTATTCCCTGAATAGGAGTAAATTTCTGCCAAGTTTGGCATTACAAGGCTTTTAAACATGGCATTTTCTTCCAAACTTGGCAGATTACTCCTATTCAAGGAATAAAAAACATGATACTCCTATTTTGGAATTTCAAAACGTTTTTACTCCTATTTAGGGAATTCTCTCTTTAATTAATCTTACTTGAATTCATCTAATTTGTTTTCTTGAATTAATTTTTAAAATAATACGAGTATATTTGAAAACAAATTAACGAGTAATAACGATGACTTCACATTATTAATAACGACAACTTTTCATTATGGTCGTTAAAGATAAAATTTAATAACGACGAACTCACTAGTCAATGTTAAAAGATATTTTTAACGACCACTTTTTAAAGTCGTCGTTCTATGATTGTCGTTAAAAGCCATTTTTCTTGTAGTGTACATAGTCGGTACAAGGAAAAGTTCAAGAATGAAAGCATTTGGGAGCAATCTGCCAATCACCACAGAGTCACACTTGCATTTAGTAATATTCATATTTAGTCTGCATAATAAATATGTATTTAGTATAATAGTGTGATGTAATAGCAACACTAAATTTTTACGTGTTATGTATAAAATATGGATGCTTCCGCAATTATGAACTTTTATAAAATTATCATTACTAGTTCGTTTTTAAGATAAAAGTATTTTTGAAATATTGAAAAGAAAAAAATAGAAAGTTAATTTGCGCTTTGGTGCTCCGGCACTGCGGGTAGCGCTCACTACCCTAGCTTTCCGGGCCGGGTAGGGGGTGTTACATAACAAATCATGACTTCACTACTTCTAACAACCCAATAAAATAGCATTCACTAAAAGAATAATTTAACTCTAATTCATTTAATGATAAACAAATAAAATCAGAAACAATCTGCCAACACAGTTGCCCTCGCCGGAGTTTCCGCCCCTTGCCAGAGTTCGCCGGAGTTGCCGCCCTTTGCCAGAGTTCGTCGGAGTTACCGCCCTTTGCCAGAGTTTGTCGAAGTTGCTGCCATTTGTTAGGGTTTGCCGGAGGTCCTAACAAGAAGACCCATGTTTGGCTCAACACTTTGGATCGATGGCAGATGATGAATTCCGGGTAGAGGAATTGGGAAGAGGGTAACCAGGAAAAAGAAAAAGAAATAGAAATAAAAAAAGGAAAGGAAAAAGGTGGGGAAAAAAATTGCCATGTGGCCTGCCACGTGGACGCCACATGAGCAGTTAACCGGAAAACTGGTTGTTGACCAGCTAAAAACCCTCAATTGAACGTTTTGTAAAAGTTCAGGGGTTTAATTGAGTGTTTTCAAAGTACAAGGGCATAATTGATTTTTCAGATATAGTGCGGGGGACTTATTTGACAGTTTTCTGAACTATTATTGATTGTTAAGAGATGAAAAGAATTCAGACAATAGTGTCTTGCATGTGTTTATATGTGGAGGGTGAAAACGTTACAAAATTGCTTCATTTTCAATTTTTGCAAAAAAATCCTTCTCTGTATATATAATTAAGCTGACATTGATAAATTTACAAAACCATGAATTAGCCAAAACGAATCGGATTGAATTTTACACAAAGATAGTTTTGCCTATTACTTTTTTCATTAGCTTGTTTAGAAGACTTGCCACCTCGTACCACATACTGTAATATAGATATTGGATACCTAGCAAATTATAAATACATTGTAATATATGCAAGAAGATTAATAATTCACATATTAAAATAGTGTATAATGTAACAAAGTATCATGGAGTATAAGAGATTAGTCTTTCTACTTAATGACATTTAAACAAGTAAAACAATTTAAATCAATAGGAGTTAAAGATAGTAACTAGTTAATGTTATAAAAAATCAGAATCTTAAATCCTGAAAATTAACTAATTAAAAGCCTGAAACAATATAATATTTAATAACTAGTTTTTTTATAGTTAAAACCAACAAATATATTAAATCAACAAAACGTTGGTCACTAGACTGACAATACAATCAAAGATAAATCATGAAACACAAAATGACAAAAATCTACTAGAGTGAAAGCTTGAAAAGGATTCTATAATTATATTTGTGTTAGGAACTTACTAAAATAATGTAAAACAGGGTGCGATTGTAGTAACTTATAACAAAGATCGAATCAGGTAATTTATCAGAGATGCTTGAATTAGTTGCGGTAAGTGATAGAAGTGGACATTAGCAGTTAGCACCACGTGAAGCTAAAAATTGCAGTACATTTGGTGTCAGGTGTTGCCTTAAAATGCCCAAAGCGGTCCTTTGAATACTAATATCTGGCGAGCTTATTTAGCATCATGAATATTTTGTTGAGGAACATGCAAATCGATACCCACTCTCAACTATTTTTTAGTTGAATGCATATTATATCTATCCTATTTAGGTATATCCAGTGCCGATCCTACCTAAGTTTGGGCCTTAGTCGAACTTCTTAAAAAGGCCCCTGTAAATTTTTTTTTTTGAAAAAAACTATAAATTACAATTTCATGTAAATGTGTAGTATAATTTGTTTTGAAGCTAAAGATAAAACATCAAAATGTAATTAATAAAATAAATATTTACATAATACTACGTACAGTATAACAATACCAACTGTATTTAAAATAACTAATTAAGTATAACCCCTCAAACAATATTAGTCGCAAAAATATAAATTAATCAAGGTGCTTAATAAATTACTTGTGAATTGATAACATAACTAATTCACAAAATGTCAAACAAACGTTGAAACTAATATTAGATAAACAACTGTGCTAAGTAATACATACTGACATGTTAGTAAATACGAGTGCATAACCTACTTACAATTTAAATTTTAAATGTAAAAAAACTGAAATTGTTTAATTGTGCATCTCAATTCGTTTAAATATGCCAAATTAAACACAAGCTGGATTTTCTAAGCATGGATCAATCAATTTTCAAAAATAAAAAAGAGAATCAATCAATGGCATCAGAAATCACCCTGGGAGCAATTTCAGCACGCCGATTAAGACAAAAATCTTTTTCATCATGCAAAACAAATTTGAATTAGGGCCATAATCTTTCTATCTTTACAATTTCAAATATCAAAACTTATGTTCAGTCGTTCCATTTCACTTTGTTGGTGCTTGATGGGCTATTTTAGTTTTGAAGCACAATAGCACATAGAATTTAAAGCAAGACACATCTTTTATAATTTAAATACATATGAATAAAAGGAAGATATTTTAAATTATGGGCCCCTAAATTTTCAACATTTTTGGGGCCCTGAGGCCTTTGCCTCACCAGCCTCTAACAAGGCACGGCCCTGGGTATATCCTAACACCACTACATTTTGAGGTCTTTTGTAACAGCATAATTCATGACTTTTGGTCCATGTAATTTAAACATAATTTCGATTATTGTGTTTATAGAGTTTCCAGAAAATGATAGTAGTGATGATGCCATTATAAGAGCCAATGTGGCTTCTCTTAATAAGGTAGATTCGTTGGGTTTTGTTATTTTCCCATATTAGGTACTACGTATCTTCTTTCAAGGGATCGGAGCTGAAATCCTTACACTAATACGGAGTATTTTTTATTTGATCTTTCATTTCTTGTTAACATACCACATACCAATAACCAATCTTGAAGTGATATGAATGTTTGTAAACTATATTTGTATATCAGTCGTCCGACAAAGCTGCTTGATTCTTTATATGCTTGGTAAGATTACATTATTAAATGATTGATAGTAGAAATCGGAGCAATATTCTGTTTTTGTTTTTGGTAAATGATGAAGTGCCTATAATTAAAAATGTTATACACAGAAACTTCAAGAGAGAATTTCCAAAATAGGAGTAAAACATGGGGTAATTGCAAAAATAGGACTCATTGTTTTTAATTCCCTAAATAGGAGTAAATATTTGTATTTGGACAGAAATAGCCCCTGCGCCGTAACATTAAGCGATCGTTGCCATCCTCTGCAATTCATCTGCAATTCATCACAAACATCTTAATCCCATGGATCGAAGCTCCTCCATAGCCGATTGAACTGATCCTCCATTGTCGCTCTCCTGTGCTCACGTTGGATCCTCTTTTCTTCTGCAATTTCCAAAGTAACCCCCTCCTCCCAATCTTTCTACTCCCTCCTCCTTCCCTCATCTTTCTTCTACTTCTTCCCCTCTTTCGTCTCCTTTTCCCCCTCTTTCTGGCCCTCTGTTTGTTCTTTTTTGTTTTTTTTGTCTCTTCTATTTTGTGAACTTTAAATTTTAAATGAAATTTGGATCTACAAATATCACAAAAGAGCTAAGTTTCAATGAATGAACACAGAAACATTTGAATTTGATTTTTATTACTTTGTTAATTTTGATTAATTTCAAACTTGAGAATGACATGACTACTTGTTCTTAGAGAAAATGTCATTTTTGGATTTGAATTATATTTATTCAGCAAAATGCCACTTTATAATCTGAGTATGTCAAAATCATTGGTTATTTGAAAGAACTGCCACATTTGTGACAATATATTTTATTAGGATGACAATATGAAAATGTCATATGTCCATAAGAAAATGCCATTGTTATGACATTTTTATGGCTTATCTCAGAATGACATAAATATTTGTTATTACAAATGACATATTTTTTGACATCTTTTCCAAATGATGTCATTTTCTTGTATTAGAAAGTGTCACAATAATGACATTTTCTTGTAAAAATCATGACAATTTCAAAAAAGCAAAAAAAAAATCAAATTTGTGGCAATTTTGTAAGAATTATGACAGTATTAGAATAAAAAAATGGCAACTGAAAATTCAGTCAGAGAATGTCATCTTTATAAAGCTAGTGGTATAAAGCTGACATTGTTTTTACCATAAACTGGCATTTTTTTATTTAAAAATGAAAGCTTAATAAATTTAAAAAAAAAATAATGTCATAGAAGTGACATTTTTCTAATTATCTGGCATTCTCAGATATGAAAAGTGACATTTTTTCTGCAAAATGTAGTTACGGCATTGTTATGTTTTAATTTGATCAAAATCGATGAAGATACAAAATTTCAAAATCAACAATTTTCTATTGGTTGTTTTTCAAACAAAAAATTGTTCTTCATCAATCTGAAATTTTCAAATCCAAAAGATTATTTAAAATTTGAAGAGGCAGTAGATGAGAAGAAAACAGGGTGATAGCAGAGGATCAGGAAAAGAGCTAGAAGAAGAAGATGATGAAGATGAAGAACAAGAAGAAAAAGAAGAGAAAGAAGAGGAAGAAGAGTACCTGGATGAGCAGATGATTGCGATGACTGCGGATGACGCGGTCGACGGTGGAGAAGCTGCGACCGGCCAAAGGGAAAGTCACAGGCGGTGATCGATTAGTTTTAAGAGGAAGGGTAATAAGGTAATCTGGAGTCCTATTTGTGAAATATAAAACTTGTAGTCCTACTTTGGAATTTCAACCATGTTTTAGTCCTATTTAAGACAATTACTTAAACTTCAATGGAATAATGGTAATTGTACGTATGAACCTGCAGGTTGAGGGCATGTGCACGTGCAACAAGTTCAGGAGGCGGCTGCAGATAGTTATTTGAGACGGGAATCATGGTATCCTTCAGGGCCGGTCCTGGAATATTGAAGGCTCTGTTCAAAATTAAATAAGTTAAGCAACTTATAAAAGTATATACGGTAGTTAACTAACAAATAAGTAAAAAGATACTTTATACCAGTATTTGTAATGCTAGTGACGAATATATATCAACTAGTTCACCTGGTAAGCTGGTAGGCCATCTACTATTCCCCTTAGGCAATGCAAGTTCGACTCCCACATGGAGTGACTTTTTTATTTGGTTCGGGCTAATTATTTTAACTATTGGGCCTCCGCCAAAACCGGGCCTTCCGCCCAAGTCAGGCCATGTGCGACCGCACAGCTTGCACAGCACCAGGGCCGGCCCTGGTATCCTTCGGTCCTTCCACGGCCCAATCCCCACCACATAGTCTTTTATGCTTCAGTTTACTTTTGAATCATTCGTATGGTTCAGTTAACGAAAACTGGGTTCTTTACTTCTGGATATACTCCTTAAGACATTTGAGTTGTTCCTATGGTTCAATTTATTTTTTGCATGGATGATATGTGTTCGAGGTTATGTAATTTAGTGTTTATACATTATGATGTCTTGGTATTTGGTAAAAAGTTAATGACATGTAGATACATTTAAGACTATTGTCGTTAAAAATTCACTTCTTGTCGTCTCAAATTTCTATTAGTCTCTCTCATTCAACCTTTTCATAAAATTGATCAATTTTTTTAGAAAAAAACCAAACCTAGATTATCAAGAGTTTTAAAAAATGGGGGTTTGTCGAGTAGAGCATATTTTATTGCATATTTTATTTAGAGCCAACACACGAGGTTGCGGCCCATTTCGGCCCGTCCGGCCCGTTTCGATCCATTCGGCCCATTAGGGCCCTTTTGACCCACTAGGGCAAAGTTTACCCCCTCCCACTTTCTCTATAAATAGAGGTTTCCCTCCATGTTTTGGATCCTCTTTTCTCTCTCCCCTCTTCTTCTACACTTTCCTCCTTCACTCTAGATAGTTTTATCCTCCATTAATATAATGGGAGCTCAACACTAGCTTGTAGTATGTAAATGGTGAGAAAGGTTTAATGAGAATGAGAGTGGCTTGAAAATTAGCATAAAAAGTCATGTGGCTTCACCTTTTCGGGTTTCCACGTTAAAATAGATTGTTCATACATGATAAGTCCGTATTTCGACACGCATTTGATGCGTGTTGGGATCGTATTTTGATGGTTTTTCTAATTATTTTGTGTCATAAGTCTCATTTTTAGCTCAAGTCATAGTTACCGGGTGTTGGTTCGAGTTTTGTATTATTTCGAGTCAAAATCAGGGAATTTAAGCCTAGCACCGCCGCTTGAGAAGCAATCAGGATGATTTGAGATGCATTCGAGATTGATTTGAGAGCTGTGGAGGTCACCATTAGGTTTACGATGAAGATTTGATGACAAAGCTCTAGAATTGGCTACGGGATCAAAAGAAGACGTATACAGCCTGAAAACGACGATCAGGATGACCTTCTATCAATTGCTCAAGCATATTGTTTTGTAAAAACATCGAAGGGACACGATTCAAGTTTCACATGAAAGCTAACGTCAAGGGCTACAAATCATATGAAGACACCATTGCGAGAACATGAGAGGAAGAAGGTGAAAACAGACGATGAAGTCAGATGATCCCTGTTGCGATTTCAGAATGCGGCTTTCCACCATTTTATTCATATCTTTTGATTGGATGATTCCAATCCAGTTTTGCAAGTTGTGGTGGATAGATGACTTCATTATCTACAACTTTCATGAAGGAAGCGTAGTCAAATTCAAAAGTGAAGAGTGCACGCCGTGCGCCCGAAGTTAGGCACGATCGTGCGTGAAGAAGGAACTCGCGAGGAGCCACTGCCAAGGAGGCACGATCATGCCTGATCAAGGAGGCACGATCGTGCCTAGATACGGAACGCGCGTACTCTGGAGGCACGGATGTCAGGCACGATCGTGTCTAGCATCGTGCCTGCCTCCGGAAATCCCAGTTTGAGCTGAATTTCTCTATTTTCTTTAAATAAGGCCTCCATTCTCCTGTTTAAGGGTTACGAACATTACAGAGAGGCCTAGGGATGAATTTATCTGCTTTTTTCATTGTTTTCTTGACCCTAGGATATTTGTAAGTTCAATCTTTTTAATTAATGATAATTAATTCTATTCATCCCAATTATGTTGATTCTTCAATTATGAGTTGTGAGTAGTTTAATTAGGGGTGAGATTGATGAAGGGGTTAATCATGAAGTATGGCTAGTTTCTTGATGGATTAATTGCATGAATGCCATTTAATTTGTGTTTGAATAATTTAATTGATAACTCCTGTAACCTAGAACGGCCGCTAGAATTACAATTGCTTATAGAATAAATTAAGAGATATCTAGTTTATTCTAGGACACCTTCACACACTTAATCGTTTGCTAAGAGATTAGTAGCGATTAAGGGGTTGTAAGCTTGCTTGTCTTGACAATAATTTAGGATCCTTTCGCATGAGAGATCAGCCTAGTCCCCTAATTTATTGTACTCTACGCCGCGAGAACGGTAAGAACTTAGTAGTGATTAGCTAGGCTCAATTAAATTAATTTCATGTAATTAAGTCTGATCTGCCAGAAATCTGGTTATCCCGGAATCAATCCATGTTCCCTTCATTGTTAATTGAGAAGAAAACCAATCTTTTTATTTAATCGTTCATTCGCATTAGTTTAATTTTCCAAACCAATCAATCTCGCACAATTGCATTTTATATTTCTTTTTAATCGCTGAATTTAATTAATTCTTGATTCCCTTTTGTCCATCCCTGTGGAGACGATACTCGTACTTCTACCCTTTACTACAATCTATTTTAAGTGCGAGAAAACTCACATCAATACATTTATTTCTACAGTTTATATAGTTTATACATTTATTACTGTTTCGTGTTAGATTAATTTCAACAAGTAATATTTTTGAAAAATAACCTTGAATATATCCTACTTAATTCATTTGTTTTTCTTATTACACTCAAGTCATTTGAATCAAAAAACTTATTTTAATTAACACACAATTTAGTACAATTGAATCAAAGTTACTTAATTGTTTGACGAAAATTACTAATAAAATTACTAAGTCGAAAATAAAGCTTACCAAACTAATTCTTAAACCACTTAAAAGGGGAAAATAAATTGAATACCCCAATTTTTAAAGGAGTGTGAGGTAATCACTCCGGACTTGCACATGTAATCTATATATCACGAACTTTATATAAAATGTATTGTTAATGCCATGAGATTTACACTATAAAGTCATGCTCAAAGCCACAAAATTATTTGATAATGAAAAGATTACATAGTTATGATACTAATATTTTTTTTATGTAAAAGTTCAAGATATATAATACATATGCAAGATTGGGGGGTGCTTACCTCACATCCTTTCAAAGTTTGGGGTATTTAAATTATTATCCTCCTTAGAAAAACATCCTTATATTTTTAGGCTTTATGATCATTTGTTGAGTATGTGGTTTTGTTGATGACTAACCATGCAGGTGGACAAGGGACAGAACCGACTACGGAGAGTTCTAATACGAACTCTGGACAGAACAGTTCCACGAAATTCTCAGTCTCATAATTAGTTATGTGTCTGCATGTGCATGTCTTTCAACGTATGGTTTATAGAAATTTCTCTTGCTATCTTTAAATTAGTTGACCGTAGCATTTGAATTTGATATATAAAAGAAATAATGGCCCCAATATTACTCCTAGAGTTAGCATAGACCAAATTATGATTAAATTTGGGATTCACATAAATGTGACCTACTGTTTCGCACCCCCAAGTATCGATCTACGCCTTACTTCATCGCACCACCATCCATCTCTGCGCCTTACTTCCTCGCACCACCATCGAACTCAGCCTTCCTTCCTCGTTCAGCATAATTGAGCTCAGGAACCTCTGAACAATAGTGGCATCGACCTTCTCTGCCTCCGCTTCCTTGGCCGTTTCCGTCTCCGTCACCACCGCCATCGTCCTTTCCCTCCAGCCGAGAACACAGTCATGGTCTTCGCCGCCGCTGCCTCCCTGGCTCTCGACGCCGCCCTACACTGCTTTCTTTTCTTCCCTTTCTGTCCGGTGCCACCCTAATGAAGACCTTGCAGATCTGCGAAGACGGTTCGGAGGTTGGGGAGTGTGGTTAAGGTTAGATCTAGATCTAGATCCATGGAAACAGCGGCTATAGTTAGATTTGGGGCTGTGGTACGGTTGGTGTGGCCATGGGAGGGCTGTGAGGTCGTGGAGGGCATCAATGGGGACTGGTGGGGGTTTGTTTGGCAGTGACATGGATGGGAGGTGTGTGGGATGATGTTTGGCCGGGACCGGCGGCGTCACCCACCGGAGAGGACGGCGTGTGGTGTGTGACAGTGACGATGGTGTAGGGATTTAGAGTGATGATGCAGTGCAAATTTGGTCAATGGAAGATGGCGGTGGTGTAAGGTGCAAGGATGGAGAAGGCAGGGTTGAACGCTGGTGGTGTTGACCGGCGATGTTGGGTTCGCTGGGCGGTGTGTGGTCAACGGGTAGACTGGTGGCTAAGGTGGTGGGGCAGGTCAGGGGGCGGTGTTTCACCGGAAAAAGTCGCCGGAAAATTAACTGACGATCATAGTGACACGATTCATGGCGGCAGTGACATCCGAAAGTGACACGAAAACAGTTACTCAGTTAGTGACATAAAAAAAGTGACATAAAATTGGGCGGTGCCGACGGCGGCGTCACTATGACGGTGTCACTGTGTTTGTGGCAGTGTAATTGGCGTGAAAAAATTTGAAAAAATCGGCGGTGATGACTCTTAGTTACAAAAAAACGAACACAGTGACAAAATTTTTTTTGCAGTGATATCATGTTTTCTAATTCCGCAGATGTGACCTTCTTGATCACTTTTTTGCCCCTTTTTAAAAGTGGTCACTTTTTTGATAATTGGTTCAAAATTAATAATATTCAAGTAAAAACCCCTATATAAAAGGTCTTCTTACTTTATATATTAAATGAAATATTTTTGGTAGATTTCATATCATGTGATTTGATTGACCATATCATTAATGGGTTGAATTCCTTGCTTTATGGGAGCTGAACGTAGGTGGCTTTGCTTTTTGAAACAATTATTGCTTTCCATACCAATTAACTTTCCATCCATGAATGATTTCTTAAATATTCTTTTTTTGAATAGGGATGTTGACTACTTATGTAAACCGTTGCATACTTAATCATGTTAAGTAAATAATATCTCTTGCTAGTAATTTTTCTTGAAGCAATCAATCCTTATGCACGGAAGTGGATCTTGCTCTAAAGATGGAAAGGTTTTCAAAATGAAACAAGGCAAGAATCCCTATTGATCTACTCAAGGAAAGAGAGCCCCAACGGATTCATTCCAAGCAGCATATATATATTCGAGCAACCAAAAGGAGAGATGCGTGCTGAACCGAGAAAAATACTTAGAAGAATCATTCAAGAAAAGGATCAAGTCCTTGGCGCCTGAAACTGCCCGCTCGGAGTTCTAGATAGAGTTTTTCTTTTCCTTCTTATTGTGTATTTGGGATATTGAGGCTTAGCAAGAGTAGCTGCCTCGGGTTGGGTCAAGTGTGTGTGTGAGAGCTTTGTGATAAAGCTGAGAGACTCTCTACTCGCAAGGTAGAGACGCATAACTCTTCCTAGAGAGGATAGAGTTGGGGAGGCTCAAGGGTAGATTAGGAGAATCACTCTTGTAACTCTTTCAAGGCTTGTTCTAGTGAAGTTGTTAAAAATTCCTCCGAGGGAGGTCGAGGTTTTTTAATCCCTTTGAGCCAAGGGATTTTTCCTCGTTAAATACTTATGCACTTTACTATTTCGCAATTCCCTTACCTCACACTAGAACTGAGCGAAAAACTGCCACGGTTCCACACACACAATTCACCCCCCCCCCCCTCTTGTGTTACTAACCGTTTTCATCAATCATTAAGGACAAATTTACTTCACATGTTACTAAGCTGTGCTTATCACGACTTGCGTTGATAAGCAGCGCTTAAAACAAGCAGTTCTATATATAAGTTCATGTTTACTTCAAAGGATTTAAAAGACCGCTTGACATTAACATATCCAAAATAATCTCATACATATATAAACACACGAGTATGCATGTACACACAAGTATATATAATACGTGGTGCCCCCCCCCCCCCCTTACCCTTACCCATTCCCCTTACCCGCACGTGTACCCTTACCCCTAACCTACTCGTCCATGTACCCTCTTACCCCCACTCATACCCCATCCAACCCTCTTCACGTACCCTTACCCTCACCCTACCCCTACCCCCAATAGGGGGTAGGGTAGGGGACATGGAGTTAGGGTTAAAGATAAGGGTAACGGGTACGTGCAAGGGTTAGGAGTAGGGGTCAGGGTGGTGGGTGGTAACTGTAAGGGTACGTTAGGCAAAGGGGCGAGAGTAAGGGTAAATGTGAAAACTGTAAGGGGTATAGGTAAATGCAGAAAGGGTGGTGGGTAGGGGCGGGGGTATGTTGGTGATTTTAGTGTCACCGGCCGTTTTGTGTAATTGGAAATGACATGAGTGCCAATGGGAATTAGAACTATGATCTAATACAAGTTAGTAGGTGTGGAGTGCACACTTGTATATAAGAACTAGTTTAATTCCAAAGTGTCTACGTTAGTGGAACTCGAGGTATAACTTTCAGTAGACCAGCTCTGTGGTTCTAGACCGAGTTCTAGAACGGTTAGGCAGTTTCCAGCAGTTTCCCAAAAACTGCTGCGGTTATTCTTAATCGTGTTACTACTGCCTAGGACGATGAATATGGATATATACCACCATATTTCGTATAGAGGAAGTAGAGGATCAACATCCAACATATCTTCATCACTTTGGCACTCAAATTAAAGATAATAATCCATATACTCACTAGTTTGGCTCTAGTTCTTGTGCCTAAGTTCTAGAGTGTCCTTAAGGATTATCCTAGATTGAATTTCTTGTAACCCAGGCATAGGGGAGAAATATCAATTCGGAAAGTGAACTTACACGATCCTTAAGATATCCAAGTACTCAAATTATCACCCCCTACGTGTTTAAACCCCAACAATCGAATTGATATTTTTTTGTGATAATCATGAGTACCGTGGAAGAGATGACGTCCAAGTTCAACAAATTGGACAAGTTTCAAGGGAACGATTTTCGTAGATGGCAGAAGAAGATGCACTTTCTTCTCACCACGTTGAAGGTTGTGTACGTGTTGAGCACTCCAATGCCGGAAGTGATGGAGGACGAAACCTTGGAACAAACTAGGAGGCGCAACAAGTGGGAGAACGATGACTACATATGTAGAGGCCACATCCTTAACGGTATGTCCGATGCGTTATTTGATATTTACCAAAACGTTGAGAGTGCTAAGGAATTGTGGAATTCTCTTGAGTCAAAATACATCGCCGAGGATGCTTCTAGTAAGAAGTTCTTGGTGAGTGATTTTAATAATTATAAAATGGTTGACTCAAGGCCGGTTATGGAACAATACAATGAACTCCTTCGTGTTCTTGGTCAATTTAAACTCCACAAGATAGGTGTTGATGAGTCTTATGCCGTGTCGAGTATAATTGACAAACTTCCACCCTCTTGGAAGGATTTTAAACGTTCTTTAAAACATCAAGATGAGGAACTGTCCTTGGTTCAACTTGGGAGTCACTTGCGCATTGAGGAGAATCTTCGTGTGCAAGAGAATGACCAAATTATGGGTGAAGTTGAATCTAGAATGGCTCATGTTCACTTGGTTGAGGATAATAAATCTAACCCAAAAGATAAGGGGAAAGGCAAAAAGCGCAAGTATGAAGACCATGGCAAACCCAACAAGAAACCGAAAGGTTTGGTTTGTTGGAGGTGTCAAAAGGCTGGACATGTCAAGCGTGATTGCCGTGTGAAACTGAACAAGAATGGCGCTGGAACGAGTGGCAGTGGACAGGAACGGTCTAAGGACCTGGTTCCACGGAAAGGAGGTCAGTTCCTGACTAACTTTGATAATTCTGTCCAGAATTATGTATCACTCATTCCAGAATCTTTTTATGTACAGGATGATGACTGTGCATGGTGGATTGACTCGGGGGCTACGAGCCATGTGTGTAAGGATAAAGGATGGTTTGAAGACCTAGAACCAGTGGAGGTCGGTTCCTTCTTACGCATGGGAGACGAGTCAATGGTGCCTATCTTGGGAAGGGGTGTAGTTGTTTTAGAATTTACTTCTGGAAAAACAATTACGTTGTTTGATGTTTTGTATGTACCGAAGGTTCGAAAGAATCTTGTTTCGGGAAGTATGTTGAATAATTTAGGGTTCAAACAAGTGATTGAATCCGATAAATATATTCTGTCCAAGGGTGGTGTGTTTGTTGGTTTTGGATATTTATCAAATCGCATGTTTCGTTTGAATGTTGTGAATAAATTTATTTCTAGTGATAATTCTGTTTTTGTGGCATCTTCCATGAATGATTGTATGATTTGGCATGCTAGATTAGCTCACGTTAATTTTAGGAAAATGCATGAAATGTCTAAAGATGGTTTAATTCCGACTTTTGATATTAATGATGATAAGTGTAGGACTTGCATGCTTACTAAGATCACAAAACAACCGTTTCCTAATGTTGAAAGAAATTCGGCTATTTTGGATCTTGTACATAGTGATCTGTGTGACTTTCACTCAACTCCTTCCCTTGGTAATAAAAAGTACGTTGTTACTTTTATTGATGATTCGACTCGTTTTGTTATGTGTATTTATTACACACCAAGGATGAAGCTTTAGAGAAATTTAAAGTGTATAAAACCGAGGTTGAATTGCAATTGGGTAATCCAATTAAATGTCTTAGGACTGATCGGGGAGGAGAATATATGGATCCCCATTATTTTCAATCTGTTGGAATCATTCATGAGACCACGGCTCCGTATACACCACAACAAAATGGTGTGGCCGAACGGAAAAATCGAGTGTTAAAGGAAATGGTTAATTCCATGCTTTCCTACTCGGGTTTGAGTGAAGGGTTTTGGGGAGAGGCCATGCTCACGGCCTGCTATGTTCTAAATAGGGTTCCAAATAAAAGGAACAAGACAACTCCATATGAGCTTTGGTACAAGAAAGCGCCAAATTTGAAATATTTCCGGGTTTGGGGTTGTAGGGCGGTTGTAAAATTTCCCGAGCCCAAAAGGAAAACTTTGGGGGAAAGGGGAATTGATTGCATATTCATAGGGTATGCTGAACATTCCAAGGCTTATAGGTTTTATGTAATAGAACCTAATGATGCGGTAGCGGTTAACACCGTGATTGAGTCTCGGGATGTGATTTTTGATGAGATGAGATTTTCATCAATTCAAAGATCAAAGGACCTAGTTCCTGGCACTAGTGAGGTGCAAGTTCTAGAATGTTTGGATGGTGTTTTGAATCCCGAAGCACCACAAATAAGGAAAAGCAAACGAGGCCGCATCGTGAAAGACTTTGGTCCCGATTTTCACTTGTACTTAGTGGAAGGTTCAAGGAACGAAGTGGGGGTACAATATTCATATTGTTACCAAGTTGAGGATGATCCAAAGACCTTTAAAGAGGCAATGGAATCCCGAGATGTTGCCTTTTGGAAGGAGGCAATTGATGATGAAATGTCATCAATTATGGAGAACAACACTTGGGTGTTGTCGGATTTGCCACCGGGTTCTAAACCCTTAGGTTGCAAATGGATCTTCAAAAAGAAGATGAAAGTGGATGGAACTGTTGACAGGTTCAAGGCTCGGTTGGTCATTCAAGGTTTTAGACAAAAACCCGGAATTGACTATTTTGACACGTATGCGCCGGTTGCTCGAATTACAACCATTAGGTTGTTAATTGCTTTGGCGGCTATACACAATCTGATGAGGAAGTTTACATGAAACAACCGGAAGGTTTTGTTATGCCGGGAAATGAGCATAAGGTTTGTAAGCTTGTCAAATCATTGTATGGGCTGAAACAAGCACCCAAACAATGGCATCAAAAGTTTGATGAAGTTATTTTGTCCAATGGTTTTAGTTTAAACCAATCGGACAAGTGTGTCTATAGCCGATTTGATGCATTCGGAGCGGGTGTGATCATATGTCTCTATGTTGATGACATGCTGATTTTTGGAACGGACCAAAATCAGGTTGATGAAACCAAAAGGTTGTTATCATCAAGGTTTTCGATGAAGGACATGGGGGAGGCGGATGTGATTCTTGGTATAAGGATTAAACGGGTAAACAAAGGGATTGCTTTGACACAAGCTCACTATGTTGAGAATATTCTCAAAAGGTTTAATTATAGTGATTGTTCACCCGTTGGTACTCCCATGGATCCTAGTGTGAAGTTGATGCCTAATAAAGGAAAGGCAATATCACAACTTGAGTACTCTCAAGCTATTGGTAGTTTAATGTATGCCATGACAAGCACTCGGCCGGATATTGCTTATGCCGTGGGTAGGTTGAGCCGGTTTACTAGTAATCCTAGTACTCAACATTGGCAAGCAATGAAGAGAGTGTTCAAGTATTTAAAGGGAACCATGGATTATGGTTTGTGTTACTTTGAGTATCCTTCGGTTTTAGAGGGATATTCGGATGCAAGTTGGATATCCAATGTAGAGGATCATTCTTCTACAAGTGGTTGGGTATTCTTGCTTGGGGGAGGTGCCATTTCTTGGGCATCCAAGAAGCAAACTTGTATCACAAGTTCAACGATGGAATCTGAATTTGTTGCGTTGGCTACCTCCGGTAAAGAGGCGGAGTGGTTAAGAAATTTAATTTTTGAGATTCCATTGTGGGGGAAGCCGATTGCACCTATTTCTATCCATTGTGATAGTGCTGCCACTTTGGCTAAGGCGTATGGTCATGTTTATAATGGCAAGTCTAGACACCTAGGTGTTAGACATAGTATGATTAGAAAACTAATCATGAATGGTGTAATTTCAGTGGAATTTGTAAGATCGCAACATAACTTGGCGGACCACTTGACCAAAAGTTTGGCCCGGGACTTAGTGCACAAGTCTGTTATAGGGATGGGTTTAAAGTCCATTTAATCCTTAATGGTGAGACACCCAATTCCCCTCTAATACAACGTTAGAGGCTGAATTCAATGCGGAAAGCTCACACTTAATGGATTGGAACACACAATGAAAATCATCCCAAGGTGTGTGTTCGGACCTGTAGTAGGGAGGCTGAATTTATTTCTTAATAATTCCTTTGATAAAGTGTAAGCAGGTACACGAGTAAAGGAATTACCTATATGATCGTGAAGTGTAGCCGCACTTCAAAAAGCTTGGGACTTGGCTTTCATACGATCATGAATGGGATTAGGACACACGACTTTATAATTGTGTCAAGTTTGTATTCTAGTTGAGTATTGAAACTTGTATGTATTTTATCTTGAGGTATTCAAATGGGTTGAAGGGTTCAATCCGTAGAACACCCCGATTCTCGAATATTTTGAATGTGTAAAATACTAAGATGGAAATTCAATCGTATCGACATTTCCATTTATGTGCAAGTTTTGGTTTGTAAGCTTTGTTATGTCATTTCATGGGTTACACTAAAATGGGGGAGGATTGTTGGTGATTTTAGTGTCACCGGCCGTTTTGTGTAATTGGAAATGACATGAGTGCCCATGGGAATTAGAACTATGATCTAATACAAGTTAGTAGGTGTGGAGTGCACACTTGTATATAAGAACTAGTTTAATTCCAAAGTGTCTACGTTAGTGGAACTCGAGGTATAACTTTCAGTAGACCAGCTCTGTGGTTCTAGACCGAGTTCTAGAACGGTTAGGCAATTTCCAGCAATTTCCCAAAAACTGTTGCGGTTATTCTTAATCGTGTTACTACTGCCTAAGACAATGAATATGGATATATACCACCATATTTCGTATAGAGGAAGTAGAGGATCAACATCCAACATATCTTCATCACTTTGGCACTCAAATTAAAGATAACAATCCATATACTCACTAGTTTGGCTCTAGTTCTTGTGCCTAAGTTCTAGAGTGTCCTTAAGGATTATCCTAGATTGAATTTCTTGTAACCCAGGCATAGGGGAGAAATATCAATTCGGAAAGTGAACTTACACGATCCTTAAGATATCCAAGTACTCAAATTATCACCCCTACGTGTTTAAACCCCAACAGGGTAGGGGTTAGGGGATTACAGTAAGGGTTAGGAAAAGGGGTAAGGGTAAGAGTAAATGGGGAAATTGATGCATGTGTGGTGGTACGCTTTGGAAGCGGCACTTTAAACACATGTTTGTGTTAGTAAGCAGCTTTCTGAGCAACATGTGTATTTACATCACGTGTCTTACTAATCAACGTGTGGTTTTAACATCGAAGTAAACACATTCTAGTAGATATTCTTCCTTTATGCTTTTGAACAAACCCCCCTTCGAGAACTACCACATAGTAGTTGGTAACGTTAATTCAAAATCATATTAGACAATTGTGGTAATGGACTTTATTTCGTACTATCTCCGTATAAAAAAGATTTCTCACTTACCTTTTTCAATTGTAACCATATACATGTTTTTCCATTTGTAAGAACTCATTAATGATCCTATTTTTCGACTTATCAACTAACTTTTCACCAAATAGGTAACTTTTGATTTCAGGTACTGAATTGCATAATAATCAAAATAAGTAAGGATGAAGTTACTTATCAGACTGAATTGGATGAAGTTACTATAGAGGATAATTTTAGACATTGCTCATATAATTTTTTATATTCTTCCAATTAAACCAATCAATTTATATATCACTTTTTCATAAATGAACAGAATCAACCAATCCAGTCATTTCAATCAAAATTTCATAAATCTAGGCAAAATCAGTCGATTCAGCTAATTTCAGGATTTCGAACGGGCGCTAAATCTACTCATTATACACTCGATAATTTTGTAAATAATCCAGAATTCGCACATTATTATAATTATTATTTTTGGATTTATCTTTCATTTCAAAACACTATTGCATTTTTTGATAGCAAAATAATCATATCCCCTTCCACTATTCATAATCTCACCAACTAACTTCTCAAATGGAAAGATATACCCCCTTCATCCCAATATTATATTCAAACTTGCTTTTTCGTTCTTCTCAAAATTATTTCTTCCTTCTATTTTTGGCAAAAAAATTATGATTCACAATATTTCTTACACATTTTTACACATTTCTTTCTTCACTGCACAAGTCTCCATGACACAATATTCACTATCTTAGTCCTCACGTCAGTTGTCATTTAGGAGATAACTATGAGACGGGGGTGAGTACTAAGTAATAGTTATGGCGAGACATGAGTAATCTTGTGATCAGGAATTTCATGATCGGAGCCCTATGCGACCTCCGCCGTTTGCTGAAATATTGTGTTTATGTTTTTTTTATCAAGTCTGGTTTATCCATAACAAATTTCAGCTAAAAATTCAATTGTGAAGGCAGTCAAATGATTTTTGGAAGATAATTGCGCCAAAATATACATATAAAATATAGCTATCTTCTAAACATCATTTGACTGCCTCCCCAATTGAATTTTTACATGAAATTTGGTGAGGATAAACTAGACTTGATGAAGAACATATTAAAAAAATCAACAAAAATGTTAGTACCCAATTTTGATAGATTTTGATGATGCCACTATACTTTGCACCCGTACATTGTGTCTAAATTAAATTCAAATATTAGCATTAAAATGTGACAAAATAAATGTAAAATTTTTGGAACTAATAAAATTACACTGGAAAGTCAAAATGCAATAAGGTAAAAATTCTTTTACCTTAAAAGGATATTTAAATCCTACCAGTATAATTCTATTAGCACACAAAAATTAAATGTCACACAAACATATACATTGAATGTATATGATTGAAGACAAAACTTGACCGGCATTTAATACCGGATCAAGTACTGGGGCCGCGGCATGGGACGCACACATAATACAAGACAAAGTGATCAGCTGCAAATTAATGCTCCAGCACAAGAAGACAATTGTACTACTTATCCTTGCCAGAGATCTTCAACGACAAGGATTAATTCATGTCAACCAACGGATGAAATTAATCAACCATGAAGGCCTATAAATATAGGTAGAAGCATGAGTTCGAAGATAAGCTTGAGCATCCTAAGTAGAGAAATACTTTCATCAAAGCATATACGAGCTATCTAGCAAAAGAGAAAGTGCAAACTCAACTTTACTCTCTGCTTAGCCTCATGCTTCACTAAGCTCTTAGACTAGATCAACACTTTCATATTTTTAGAGCTTAGTTCATAGTTGGAGGTTAGAAATTTCTTGTATTAATCAAGTAGTTGTAAACACTCAGGAGAACAGTTGTTCGGATCCTAAAGTGTGGTAAGATAGATAGAGTACCTTTTGATCCCCACTGGATCGATTGAGAAAAGTCTAAGGACTGAGTAACTTTGAGTGGTGTTATACTCATTGTGAAAAACCTTCAATCTAGATCTAAGTGTTGTATAGGCTAGATTGGCTGTAACACTTGAGATTTAATATAAACGGATTAATAGTACTACTCATACCAACAGAGGTGCATCTCCTTTTAAGGGAGCTCATCACCCAAGAACTCCAAAGTTAAGCGTGCTTGCACGGGAGTAGTCTTGGGATGGGTGACCCCCTGGGAAGTTTCTCAGGGCGCGCATGAGTGAGGACAAAGTGCGCGGTAAAGGCTCGTGGTGGTTTGTGGGGACAGTACTATTGGTCCGGAGTAACTACCTTGGGTCCGGTGGGGCCGGGGTGTTACAGGTGGTATCAGAGCAACCCCGCGGCAGTGTGATGACCCGTTGGATATCAGGCGGGCACTTAGTGGGGGAAGATTCTGGGATTTGATTGAGATTTGAGATTGGTTCAAGGGCGCAACGAGGACGTTGCGATCCTAAGTGGGGGTGATTGTAACACTTGAGATTTAATATAAACGGATTAATAGTACTACTCATACCAACAGAGGTGCATCTCCTTTTAAGGGAGCTCATCACCCAAGAACTCCAAAGTTAAGCGTGCTTGCACGGGAGTAGTCTTGGGATGGGTGACCCCCTGGGAAGTTTCTCAGGGCGCGCATGAGTGAGGACAAAGTGCGCGGTAAAGGCTCGTGGTGGTTTGTGGGGACAGTACTATTGGTCCGGAGTAACTACCTTGGGTCCGGTGGGGCCGGGGTGTTACATTGGCACTAAGTGTATTGGACTTAATACTTTAGTGGAAATCCATCTGAAAGAGGGAGTGACTGGATGTAGGAGGATTACACCACCTCTGAATCAGGATACATCGTGTGTTGATTTCACTTCATTCAACAAAACACACACCCAGCACTTCTCGTATAAAGATTGTAGTTTGCCAGCAGCATCTTAAGCAGTTGTCTTAATTGACCCAACTGCTTATCCTTCTGCTTAATTACTCACTCTCTTTGAGGCTATCTCCACACAGCTCACTTGCTAAAGCATTACCAAAAAGGTTGTTCTATCAGTTCCCGGAAATTCACTTTCAAAATATAGCAGGTGCCTCAGCAGTCTCCTCAGTACCACCCAACTGCTGAGCTCCCTGCTCACATACATATATTTCCTTTAAATAACTCAACATCACCAGATCCTCATAACATCATCACACGAAGTTTTGCTTAAAAGGATCTCTGAAAATCTGCTTATAACCTAAGCAGGTGGCTCAGCAGTTCCCTCTGTACCACCCAACTGCCAAGACCACTGCTCCAGTTAAACTTCACCTTAACCTTACTTAAGTACTTTTTCAGACATCTTTCTTGCGTTCTAAACAACGGTTCACCATCACTTTCATCATAAAGTCAATATTTCTCTAGCAGTTACCTCAGCAGTTTCCTGCTACCTAGTCAACTGCTAAGCTGACTGCCAAGCCAACTGCTAGCTATCTAAGTCCAATCTTCCCAAAATTAGAAAGTGGTCAAACACTCATTGCATAAAGGGTAAAGACTTCCGCTGTGCATCTACTGATCTCTCAAAAGATTATAGATCAACTTTTCTAAAGGGAAAACTTTGTAAAATTGAAAAGACTTAAAAGTCTATTCACCCCCCCCCCCCTCTAGACTTTTACCCTATTCGGGACCATCAAGTGGTATCAGAGCTGGTGTTCCTAGAGTCAGTTTCTGACTAATTTGAACTAAAGATTCAAACCACTCTACTTCCCAAACACCTTCAAAAATGGACAGTCAGTTAGCCAAGAACCTTCTGTTCAACTTGAACAAATTTGATGACTGGAAAATAAGGATGAAAGCACATCTCAGTGCTTTACATGATGAGATGCTTGAAGTAATTACTGATGGACCTATCAAAATAATGAAGGTCATCACATCCAGAACCACAGAAGGAACAGATGATGTGTACATTCCAAAACCCAAAATGGAATGGACAACTGAGGACAGGAAGAGAAACAATCTTGACAACATTGCCAAGGACATTCTCTTCAAATCTGTTGATGAATCTATATTTCCCAGAATCAGGAAATGCGGAACTGCCAAAGATGTCTGGGATGAGATCACAAAGATTGGAGCAGGAGATGAACAGGAGAAGGACAATAAACTGACCATAGCCCTCAAGAAATTTGAGGATTTCAAAATGCTGTCAACTGAATCTATCCATGAGATGAAATCCAGATTCCTGAAGATTGTGGCAGAGGTCTCTGACCTTGGGAAAGAACTATCTCAAAAGGAGATTTCCCTCAAGGTCTTGAGAGGCCTGCCATCAAAATGGGACATGAAGGTAACTGCTATGAGAGATAGCAGAGATCTCAGAACTCTGTCAACCGACAAACTCTTTAGTGATCTCAAGGCCTATGAATTTGAAATGAAGGAGATCAAAGAAGAGAAGGAAGATGAACATAAGACACTAGCTCTAGTGTCTGAGCCAAGCACTTCAAAATCTGCTGAAAAATCCCTCAACAATCTCCTCACTGACGAGCAGTTTGCTATGTTTGTGAGGAAATTTAAAAGATTCATGAAGAAGGAGGGAACTGCTCCAAAGAAAGCATACAACCTGCCACCTAGAAGACAAGGGAGACCTCAATCCAGTGAGGAAACTGTTCTGTGCTACAACTGTAGACAGCCAGGACATTACAAAAATGAATGCCCTCTGCCCTTAGCCCAGAAGTATCAAGGGCAGCAGGGGACTGGTCCCAAAGCTAGTTACAAGAGGGACTTCAAAAGCAAAAGACAAGCTTTTGTAAGTGAAAAGAAAAAGGAGGAACCCCAATCTGAAGATGAAAGCAGCTCAAGCAATGAAAGCTCTTCATCTGAAAGCTCAGAGGAAGCACTTCTATGCCTGGGATCCTGGCAGGTGGCTGAAAAAGGCAGCAGCTGGCTCACTGGAGAAAGCAGCAGATGGCTCAGTGAAGATGATGAATACAGCTCCCCTAAATGCCTAATGGCCAAAGACCACTACAATGATGTTGAGGTAACATCCTGCTCTTCTTATAGCTCTAGTGATTCTGGACCAACCAATATTACACTGGAATCTTTATTACAAGATTTCCAAAAAGTCCAAAATCACCATGTTCTCTTAAGATCAGAAAATGATAGATTAAAACAAGACATTAAGGCTATTCATACAAAATTGTTAGATGCCTTAACCAAAAACAATGTCTTAGAAGAAGAGAACAAAGAGCTGAAAGACAAAATGAATAACTTCAGCATGGATAGTAAAACATGTGACTCTACTGCTGAAGTTGTTCTAAATAAGAAGAGAAGAGGGCTCGGATATGTATCCCCCACCAGACTCACTCAAAACTCACCCTCCACAAGCCACCAACAAAATACAAGAAAGCTAATCTACCAAAAATCCCATTCTCAAAATGTTCCCATAAGAAGGAACCTGCCTGCTCCCAAATCAAAATCCAATCTCCTGTATAGACAAAAACTTCCCAACCATCAAAACCCAAGAACCCGTTGGCAATCAACCAATAAGACCAACCACAGTCAAAACACTAAGCAGTCTCCTCCAAAAGTCAATAATCCATTTTCAACTTCAAGAAGAAAAAGGATTAACAATTACATAGCCATCCCCCATGATTATAATACTTCAAATGGCTATAGACCAATCTGCTTAGAACTAAATGGTTCTAGATGGGCATGGATGCCCAAACTTGTACAAAGGAAGTTGCCCACTAACTTGTGGGCTACTGCTCAACAATGATGAATACAGGAAGGTGCTGGAGCAGTTGACTCACAAACATGGTACATAGATTCAGGCTGCTCCAGGCACATGACAGGCAGCAGGCGGCTCCTGTCAAACTATATGGCAAGCGAAGGACCCAAAGTTACTTTTGGGAATGTGGAAAAACAAGGAGAAACCAAAGGAGCTGGAGACCTATCCATCAATGGACTTACAATCCAAAACATATCTTATGTTAAAGGATTAAAGTTCAATCTCATAAGCACAAGCCAGCTCTGTGACAATGGCTATAATGTTACATTCTCCAAAGACATCTGCTTGATTAGAGATGTCAAAAATGACAAAATTGTGCTCACTGGTAGAAGGAAGAAGGACATGTACATTGTTGATTGGAGCTCAGCAAAGGAAGGGATTTGCTTGGTGACAAAGGCAAATTCAAATTTGAGTTGGGAATGGCACAACAAATTAAGCCATCTCAACTTCAAAACAATCAACAAACTGTCCAGAAAAGGATTGGTGAAAGGACTTCCTGAAATCAATTTCAAGAAGGACCATCTCTGTGATGCTTGCCAAAAAGGAAAACAAACCAGGGTATCATTCAAATCAAAGGAACTGGAATCATCAACTAGGCCCTTAAGCCTACTACACCTTGACTTGTTTGGACCAGTTGAACCAACGAGCTTAAGTGGTAGAAGATACACCCTGGTGATAGTTGATGATTATTCTAGATACACTTGGACCGTATTCCTAAAGAAAAAAAATGAAACAGAGAAGAAACTTCCAGAACTGATGAAACTAATTCAAAATGAGAAAAGTCTCTCAATCCAAAAGATCCGGTCAGATAGAGGTACTGAATTCCTTAACTCTATAGTAATTCAGTACTGTGAAGAAAATGGAATCCATCACCACACTTCAGCAGCAAGAACACCTCAACAAAATGGTGTTGCTGAGAGAAGGAATAGGACACTCAAGGAAGCCGGAAGGACAATCTTAGAAGCAGCTGGTCTACCCAAAAGATTTTGGGCAGAAGCCATCAACACTGCTTGCTACACACAGAATAGAAGTCTCATTCATAAGACTCACAAAAAGACTCCATATGAACTATGGAAAGAAAGAAAGCCTAATGTTAGTCATTTCCATGTGTTTGGATCCAAATGCTTCATTCTAAACAATGGAAAAGACTATCTCAAGCCATTTGATCCCAAATCTGATGAAGGGATCTTCCTGGGCTACTCAGCAACAAGCAAGGCATTCCGGATCCTCAACAAAAGAACTCTTGTGGTAGAAGAATCAATCCATGTGGTTTTTGAAAATCACCCCACTGCTCAATCAAAAGAAGAAGGTGAGTCATCCAACTCAAAGAAGGACACTGGAAAGGCTCCAAGCTGCCTTCCAGGAAACGATAGAGAAAAAATAGCTGAATCTAATGTCAGTCCACAGCCAGCAGTGGACTCAACTGTCAGCCCACTGCCAGCAGGTGACTCACCAACAAACATCCTTCCAGACCTTCATGAAATTCCTAAACACCCTACTCTACCAGAAGATAGTGACGAAGAAGAAGTTGAGGATGATCAACAACTTCAAAGTAAAACCACCACATCTGACGTTAGATGGTTGAACAAACATCCTCCACACCAAATCATTGGTAACATCCATGAAGGGGTTCGTACAAGGTCAGCAATCCAAAAAGAGGCACTATTCTCATGCTTCATCTCACAAATCGAACCCAAGAAAATTGAAGAAGCCCTACTTGACTCTGACTGGATACAAGCAATGCAAGAGGAACTAAATCAGTTCGAGAGAAACAATGTGTGGGAGCTTGTGCCCAGACCCTATCACCAACATGTGATAGGAACCAAATGGGTGTTCAGAAACAAGATGGATGAGGAAGGAACAATTGTCAAAAACAAGGCAAGACTAGTAGCCAAAGGCTACTGCCAGGAAGAAGGTATAGATTTTGATGAAACCTTTGCTCCTGTTGCCAGACTAGAAGCAATAAGAATATTCTTGGCGTATGCTGCTCACAAACAATTCACAGTCTATCAAATGGATGTAAAAAGTGCCTTCCTAAACGGTCTACTAGAAGAGGAGGTCTATGTGGAGCAACCTCCTGGTTTTGAAATCAATAGAGAGAAGAATCTAGTCTACAAACTGCATAAAGCTCTTTATGGACTCAAACAAGCCCCAAGAGCATGGTATGACACTCTCTCTGAGTACTTAGTGAATAATGGATTCACTAAGGGCAAAGTAGACAAGACTTTATTCAAAATTGAAGAAGGTCCCCACATATTGCTTGTTCAAATCTATGTTGATGACATAATTTTTGGAAGCTCAAACCAAGCATTATGTGAGAAATTTTCAACTCTCATGCAAGGCAAATTTGAAATGAGCATGATGGGAGAGTTGAACTATTTATTGGGACTACAAGTGAAGCAAACCCCACAAGGTATCTTCATCAACCAAGCAAAGTATACAAGAGATCTCATGAAGAAGTTCCAAATTGAAAACAAGTCCACTGTGAAAATTCCCATGAATACTTCACAAGGCTTGAGTCAAGATAATGATGGGAAAGATGTTGATCCTACACTCTACAGAGGATTGATTGGTTCCTTGTTATATCTCACAACTAGTAGGCCAGATATATCCTACTCAGTTGGGGTATGTGCAAGGTTTCAATCAAAGCCGAAGGAAAGTCATCTTCTTGCAGCAAAGAAGATACTGAGATACCTCAAAGGCAATCCTAACTCTGGATTATGGTATTCAACAAATGGAGGCTTTGATCTATATGGCTACTCAGACTCAGACTTTGCTGGATGCAAAATTGATAGGAAGAGCACTTCTGGAACTTGTCAATTGCTTGGAGGAAGACTTGTTTCATGGTTCAGCAAGAAACAAAGCTCAATTGCTACAAGCACTGCCGAAGCTGAATATATAGCTGCAGGCAGCTGCTGTGCTCAAGTACTTTGGATGAAACAACAATTAAAGGATTATGGAGAAGAAACAAAGGAGATTAGCATACTGTGTGATAACACTAGTGCTATTGCTATCACTCATAATCCAGTCTTTCATTCAAGAACCAAACACATTGAAATCAGACATCACTTTATCAGAGAGCATGTTGAAAAGAAGACCATCAAGCTTGAGTACATCCCTACGGAAAAGCAGTTGGCTGACATCTTCACCAAGCCATTAAATGAAGCTAGATTCAACCAACTAAGGCAAGAACTTGGTATGTTAGATGATCTAGATCAAGCGAAGGAATAACCCTGCATCTATTCAGGGGGAACCTTATTCCAAAATCGAGGGGGAATCCCTAGCCACCCGCTGAGGGGGAACCTCTATGAAGTACTCAGAAAGTAGCCACCTGCCAAGAGTAAGCTACTTAAAATCACAAGGAATGAAGCATACAGGTCCAAGAAAGTCGATATCAGGCTTTCAAATTTTGCAAGGTGTTAAAGTTCGAGAGATTGGCTCAGCAGCTGACTGCATTCTAGCTAGCAGCAAGCTCAGCAGGTGCCTGGCAATTAGCCCACTGCTACCTACATAAGAACAGGGAGTGCATTAATACTTTCTTAAAGTGGAAGACAAGTCTAGAAGAAGGAAAGAAAAATGGGAGGAACAACCCTGGCTCACAGGCTCGAACAGATGCCTGCCAGCAGATGACTGACCCAAGAGCAGGTCACTGCTTGAAGCCAGCAGTTGGCTCAATTTTTGACCAACACACATGGAATCAGAACACATAGCATATGTCATCTTGACTCTCTCATATCAAGGATTCTAAAAAGGTAACCTTCGCCTTCACAAATCATCAAAAATCTACCCAACACTGAGCCCTCTGCTACAAGTGTGAACGGAGTAAATGCTACGCATGTCCAGCCGTTCTCTCTAACGGCTATATTCCAACGGCTAGTTCCCGATAGCCTATAAATACTCCCTCCGTACATTCCCCTTCACACTTTTCACTTTGCGATCTCTTTCTACCTATTTCAAAAGCTCTCAAATTCACTCTAAGCATTCTCAAAAGCTCTATTACACCCAACCACCGCAAACCATTCCATTCTCCATATACACCCAAATGGCCTCCCTTGTCCAAATTTCCAAATCCATCTTCACCGGGTCCATCCTAAACACTCCAAAAATTCTTGAGAAAGCAGAGAACAAGGATCTCATGAGGGAACTTCTCAGAAAACTAGAAACAACAGGACTCATGAAAATGGCCACCTTTCCTTATCCCTGTTTCTACCCCGAGGTAGTAGCAGAGTTCTACACCAACTCCACACCTGAGACGATGAAATCTGTAGTGATGGGGTTCGAGGTAGAGATAAAAGAAGAAGACATAAAGGAAATGCTTTCTCTACCTGGGGATGAAGCCAGAAACGTCAATGACATCACCCTTGAAAAGCAAAGCTTCAAAGAAATTGTATTCCTCCCAAAGGCTCAACACCTTAACACTCTAAAGGTAAAGAAGGGCATGCTGGTACCAGAATATTCTCTTCTGATGGACATCCTATACAAATGCATTGACAACAGAACAACTGCATTGGATGAAATAAATGCACAAAGGGCACTTCCACTAGCAGCCATCATCTCTGGCTCCCCACACAACTGGTCTCGGTATGTGTACAACGAGATACTGAAGTATGTAAACAAGTCACACAAGGGACGAGGAAAGGATGGAAGCCTACCATTGCTAGGGTATGGGTTCTTGATTGGAGAACTCCTAAGAAGGAAGGGGATAGTAGGGGAAATCAAGGAAGAAACCAACTGGAGGAAATTCCTCCACCAAACCTCCAAAGCTGGGGCTCCACAAATACCAAAGACAGACCCCTCCTTTGTCTCCAACGAACTCCTCTTGATATCCTTTAAAGTTGATACCAAGACAGCCAAAAGACTACGCTCAGGGTGTCAAGGCCCTAAATCCAAGAAGCAAAGAAAAGCAACAAGGAATCTGCAAGACGAGCTTGACGAGGCGGCCTCAGTCATCCAAGAAAAAGAAGCAGTGGCCTCTCCTTTAACCATCATACAAGAAGAAGCAGAGTCCTCTTCCAACTCATCCAATGGAAGCAACAGCTCTGCTCTCCCTCTCTCTGTTCTAATTCCCAGAATAACTAAGCAAGGAGAGCAGGTGACTCCTTCATCCCCAGTAGCGAACTCACTCCAGATAACTCCACTAGAAGAAGAGCAGGAGACTCAACAAGGAGAGCAGATGGCTCCTCCAGAGACAGAACAGCCAACTCAACACAACAAGCAAATGGCTCCACCTTCACCAACAGACCACTCACCAACTCCTCTGCAAAAATTAGAGGCTGAATGGGCTAGAGTCAAAGCTTGGAGAGAATGGAAGCTCTCCAAAATTCTCCACCAAGCCAGGACCCTAACAAAATTCATCAGTGAAGAGTACTTTGCTCTCACCTGGCTTGGAACTGAAGACATAGCCAAAGCCACAAATCTTCACCAAATGAATCTGGTCTATCTCACAAAGAAGAGGCAGCTAACTGATGACTCACCAGAGGAGCACTCCGAGGATAAAAATGATGATGGTGATTCTGATGATGATGATGACAACCACTCTGGTCCAAATAACCCTCCACAGAATAGAGGTAAGCAAATCATCTCTTCTTCCTCTTCTAGTGATAAAGAACTTCAAATGGCTCTGGAAAAATCTAAATTTGAGACTAGAGGAGGTGGAGAAACCTCCAAAAAAATGGAGGAAGTAGCTCATCAGCCCACTGCTGATCAAGAGCAGACGTCTAGTTCACACTCTCAAGAGTCTACTCAAAACATAGAGCAGCACTCTCACACATTCATTCTTGAACCTGAGGACAATGAAGAGGACACTGCTACCCTGGCCGATGTCTTCATCAAAGAAAGAAGGGCTACCACACAGTTCATCAGCCGCGCAGAGGTCAGACTACACAAGAGACTCATCAAAATGAAGAAGCAACTAGAAGAAAGGCTAGATATCAGATTTGGAGGAGTCCACAGCCACATCAGAAGAGATTCAATGATCCAACAAGTGTTCAATGCTGAGCAGAGAGCTCTACTCCAAACCAAAAACTCTCAGCAGTCTGCTTTGACCAATGAAATAAAGCAGGAGATTGCTGCACTAAAAGCCAAGAATGAGGACCTCGAAAGACAAATGCTAGCACTTCAAAAGCAGCAACAAGCTCAGCCTACTGCAGCAGGTACTTCTGAGCAGCTGCCTTCTCTCCCAACCTTACCTCCTCATCTTCAGCAGACTTTCCAAATGGTGAAGGAACATGAAGAGTATCTTGGAAAACTATGAAATGAAGAGTTCCCTGCCATGTTCAAACTCTCTCAAAAATTTCTCACTGAACAGCAGGCTCACGCTCAGGCCTATGAACAGCTCACTAGGGATATTGCTCACAACTTTCAAGTTCTTCATAAAGGCACTCAAGAAACTTTCTGGAAGCAAGGCAGTGACTTCCAGAAATTGGGACAAGACTTGGTGCAAACAAAACATAGACTTCAGAACTTGGAACATGAGGTCAAGGATGAGGTGAAAACAGATCTTCTGGACATCAACAACCACATCAAAGCACTGTCTATTGAAGTTTATGGTCTGAATCCATCCAGAAGACAACATGAAGATCCTGACTCTGACCCAGAAATAGAAGCACTCTTCAAAGAAAGTGAGACCCCTGCTGATGATGCCAAAAAGGGGGAAAGGACAACTCAAGTAGGTCCCTCTTCTTCCAGATCAGCAGCAGCAAGAAAAGCAGCTGCAACAAGAAGGAAGAACAAGCTCCTTCAAGAAGAAGCAGAGATCAGAAAAAGAAAAGCTGAAGAAACCAAGAAAAAGCTGGAAGAAATCAACAAAAGTAGACTTCAAGACAAGTCCGAAAGTGACTAAAAACTATTGTACTTTAGACTGTAGACCAATGTACAATATTCTCAATGAAAATCAATAAAAACAATTGTTTCTTGTGTTGTATAGTTTTGGCATCATCAAAAAGGGGGAAACTGTTAGTACCCAATTTTGATAGATTTTGATGATGCCACTATACTTTGCACCCGTACATTGTGTCTAAATTAAATTCAAATATTAGCATTAAAATGTGACAAAATAAATGTAAAATTTTTGGAACTAATAAAATTACACTGGAAAGTCAAAATGCAATAAGGTAAAAATTCTTTTACCTTAAAAGGATATTTAAATCCTACCAGTATAATTCTATTAGCACACAAAAATTAAATGTCACACAAACATATACATTGAATGTATATGATTGAAGACAAAACTTGACCGGCATTTAATACCGGATCAAGTACTGGGGCCGCGGCATGGGACGCACACATAATACAAGACAAAGTGATCAGCTGCAAATTAATGCTCCAGCACAAGAAGACAATTGTACTACTTATCCTTGCCAGAGATCTTCAACGAAAAGGATTAATTCATGTCAACCAACGGATGAGATTAATCAACCATGAAGGCCTATAAATATAGGTAGAAGCATGAGTTCGAAGATAAGCTTGAGCATCCTAAGTAGAGAAATACTTTCATCAAAGCATATACGAGCTATCTAGCAATAGAGAAAGTGCAAACTCAACTTTACTCTCTGCTTAGCCTCATGCTTCACTAAGCTCTTAGACTAGATCAACACTTTCATATTTTTAGAGCTTAGTTCATAGTTGGAGGTTAGAAATTTCTTGTATTAATCAAGTAGTTGTAAACACTCAGGAGAACAGTTGTTCGGATCCTAAAGTGTGGTAAGATAGATAGAGTACCTTTTGATCCCCACTGGATGGATTGAGAAAAGTCTAAGGACTGAGTAACTTTGAGTGGTGTTATACTCATTGTGAAAAACCTTCAATCTAGATCTAAGTGTTGTATAGGCTAGATTGGCACTAAGTGTATTGGACTTAATACTTTAGTGGAAATCCATCTGAAAGAGGGTGGGACTGGATGTAGGAGGATTACACCACCTCTGAACCAGGATACATCGTGTGTTGATTTCACTTCATTCAACAAAACACACACCCAGCACTTCTCGTATAAAGATTGTAGTTTGCCAGCAGCATCTTAAGCAGTTGTCTTAATTGACCCAACTGCTTATCCTTCTGCTTAATTACTCACTCTCTTTGAGGCTATCTCCACACAGCTCACTTGCTAAAGCATTACCAAAAAGGTTGTTCTATCAGTTCCTGGAAATTCACTTTCAAAATATAGCAGGTGCCTCAGCAGTCTCCTCAGTACCACCCAACTACTGAGCTCCCTGCTCACATACATATATTTCCTTTAAATAACTCAACATCACCAGATCCTCATAACATCATCACACGAAGTTTTGCTTAAAAGGATCTCTGAAAATCTGCTTATAACCTAAGCAGGTGGCTCAGCAGTTCCCTCTGTACCACCCAACTGCCAAGACCACTGCTCCAGTTAAACTTCACCTTAACCTTACTTAAGTACTTTTTCAGACATCTTTCTTGCGTTCTAAACAACGGTTCACCATCACTTTCATCATAAAGTCAATATTTCTCTAGTAGTTACCTCAGCAGTTTCCTGCTACCTAGTCAACTGCTAAGCTGACTGCCAAGCCAACTGCTAGCTATCTAAGTCCAATCTTCCCAAAATTAGAAAGTGGTCAAACACTCATTGCATAAAGGGTAAAGACTTCCGCTGTGCATCTACTGATCTCTCAAAAGATTATAGATCAACTTTTCTAAAGGGAAAACTTTGTAAAATTGAAAAGACTTAAAAGTCTATTCACCCCCCCCCCCCCCCCTCTAGACTTTTACCCTATTCGGGACCATCAAAAAAATATCACCGAGAACCGCCCCAAACGGCAGAGGCCGAACAGGGCTCTGGTCAGGAAATTCTGGATATGAATGATACTGTTTAGAACATTTTGATATGATATCTCCCAAGATAATCAGAGTCACGAGCATACAAATAACTGATGTGCGTGTTGATGATCATGGGAGGACCCAAGGGGATGTTATGGCGGTCAGCGGATCCCGCTGAAAGTTTGAGAGTATAAAGCTATGAAATATCTTCGATTTGATATATTATGGTCGTCGTAATTTATTACGAGTACAAAATTATGACTTCTGTCTGAAAAATCAACACTATCTAAATGTAAAATCATCAAAATTTGATGTGTAATATTGATTATTTTCCCAAGTTTTAAAAATAACGTATAAGTAACTCATTACTTACATGACATGAATCATAAACAGAGCAAAGATAATCCATCTTATTGTTACGAGCGCCTATATATCTAAACTACAAATGAAACATTCAACTCTGATATTGTATAAAAACGATCAACCCCCCCCCCCCCCCCCCCCCGAGTTGTTATTCTTGCTCCGCCCCTATTGATGATAAAGACATATCACAAGCAATTACATTAGAAAAAATCTCTTTGTACACATTGCACAAGAAATGTGTTTACACGTTTCTACACACGTCTATGAAGACAAATTTTCTCGGTGAACGTACATTGTGTTCAACATGTTTTGTCTATGAATAGTGTTTTCACAGACAAAAAATTACATTCATAGACGCATCTAAATACGCATAAACAATAACAAAGGAGGTAAGGGTCAGATTAGTACTCGAAGTTGCATAAAAAGAGTCAAATAAGTCCTTATATAGGAGTCTCTGTCCGGCCGTCGCCATTTGGGGCGGTTCCCAGTGGATTTTTTTGACGAAATTTTTTGAGCATCTTATTCATTAAGTCTAGTTTACTCATATCAAATTTCAGCTAAACATTCAATGAGGAAGACATTCAAATGAATTCTTGAAGATAATTGCGCAGTTAAAAGCGCAGTTATTTTCAAGAATTCATTTGAATGCCTTCCCGATTGAAGTTTTAGCTGAAATTTGGTATGAGTAAACTAGACTTGATGAAAAATATTCTCAAAAAAATTCATCAAAAAATTCCACCGGGAACGGCCTCAAATGACGACGGCCAGAAAATAAGGACTTATTTGACACTTTTTATGCAACTTCAAGTACTAATCTGACTCTTAGCTCAATAACAAAGTGTAAACAATAACAAAGTGTACAAGAAGAATTGCTCATTACATTAAGGCACAACAATGTGTAGATGGGCACGGACACTAAGTAAAATGTGATATAAGACTAATTTACGTCCCTCGATCAAACTTTCTACTAATTTCACAACACCCTATCGTTTTTTTTTTGTTAGGTAAATTTAGAGTTGCAGCATAAATAAAGGAAAGGAAGCGTGGGAGGTGGTTCAGCAGCTAATGACCCTAAAGTACTAGAAAGCTATTGAAGAAGACAAAGGATTACAGCCAAATTCCGTGTTCGATCTCATCATCATTATATCTGACAAAAGATATATGGTCACTTTTTGGAGGATTGCTTAGATGAAGACTTTTTTTTGGGAATACATTTCCCAGCGTTTTGCTTTGCCTCCTTCTCCGCACCTACTTCTTCTAGCCCTGGCCTGCACTTCCTGACCATTGTTCACAACCAAGCTACGTCAAAACGATGCCAATGTATCTTTACATTTTCTTTTTTCTATTTATTCATACGACGAAGATAATAATGACAAATAAAAATACCCCATAGACTTTTAGGGCATTTTCACATCACATAAAACTACACCAAATCACATCAAATTCAAACATATTCAATCACATTAGTTCAAATTAAATTAGACTAAACTAACATGACAATAAGATACATGCACATAATAATACTTTACCATATCATATTTTTCTTTTGAAGAAAAAACAACTTTATTAAAAAAGTTGAAGGTAAAGTACATCCAGAAAACAATTTTATTTGGAAATATTTGTGTGGTTCTAATTCATTCTTACGTTATTCATTATTAATCACATAACTCTACTTTTCTTAAAAACAACACTACTCTCCTGTGTCCCAATCATGGGGGGACGAAGGTAGTAATACATATAATAACAATTCATATCATATTTAGATAGAATAGATCAAATCGAACTACAAGAATAGAATAGCACAAACCTAGAAAACATCTTTAATACTTTGATCATGGTAGCTTAGTCACTTTAGTGACACTACATGAATTTTAGACTACACCAATGTGGACGGTATATGCTTCATAACCATAGTCATACTTTCATCTGTAAGTGCTATTTAAGTCATGTAGCCTCTCCCTAAATCATTGTCACACTTTTAATTTTACATATTTTAAAAAGTAAGTGCCTCGATTCCTTTTTGAGGAGAAATATATTCAAAATCAACCATCATAAACTTACATATACGGGAACACCATGGCGCCAAAAACTCATGCTTTTCAGAGTTCAGACCAAGGCTACTTACATTTGTTAAATTTGTGAAACCTCTATTGACATTTGAGACAAATAAATAGTAATGTATGGAATATTATAGGGAAAACACATTTTTTATATTCTTTTATCTAAACAAAGTCGTAGAGGGTAGTTACTAGTTACTAAGTTGATCTTTGACTATACTATTATGAAGTCATCAAAAAACGGGTCAATTATCGTGTGCGAAGCCTTAGATTGAGGCAGGAACCTACTTGACAAATGACTCCATCCCTTCACATGTCTACCTAAATTCTTCTTGGTTACAATGAGGTAAGACTTATTAGCATGTACTTCGTATATATTTACAATTTCTTTTTCACTTTTATACATTAACAAGCATATTCTACAATTAATTAAATTGATAAAAATAATAGTAATACTGTTTTTACATAAACTGACAAATTTATCAAGTCAATTAATCTACAGAGTAAATCATAAAATAAGATTTTTCCCGATGGTGAAAGATGAATTATTAAGTATTTCTTGTCCAATCTGTGTCAATGTTGTATATTAAGTAAATCATAAAAATATGGTTTTCCGGATCAGTAGAAAAGACTCAATTACTTCTTTTTTGTAAATTCCAGTCAAAATACATGGGTATATGTTCATATGAAATATGGAGTAATAGTCATAATTCCTATTCCTACCCTGATTTGAGTGTGAAATAAGAAAAATAAAATATGTGGTTAATATTTGTATTGGGGGAATAAGTAGAACCACAAATTCAATACTTTAAAAAAAGTGAAAAAGTTTTTTAGACAAATAAAAATAGCAAGTTGATAAAGTCTAATAAGACATGAGAGTAACAAATAGTTGGAAAAAGGTTAGGATGTTTTTACTTGGACGTTAATACGTCCCAAACCAAATCAGACTTGGATATTTATAAAAATATAGAGACCAGAAAATTACGATTCATGTAAAAACACCGTTACTGTACGCCATAAAGAGTAATACTCCGTAACCACATAGCTGCACCACATTGATTGTCCAAGATACTACGTGTCTACGTAGTATATTTGCGATGGCCGAAACTCTAGTATTAATGGCGTCTTAATATACCCATTTTATATAAAGTACCTGAAATAAAACTAAAAAGCTTTGAAAATTTCACTGCCATGTTTTTATTCCCAAAATAAGACTAATTACTGTCATGTTTTGGTAGTACTTCAAACATGACAGAATTTTTCAAACTTGACAGTAATTACTCCTATTTTGGGAATAAAAAATATGTGAGTCGTATTTTGAAAATTTCAAACTGTTTTAGTCCTATTTCGGGAACTTTCCCCCTTTTCAAAATGTTACTCTGTATGACCGTAAATCAATCAATTTTTAAACAACCGTAAATCAATCATTTATCCTTAATTTTCCCTAAATCAATAACAAACTAAAATCTACGTAGTACCTTTTACATTATTATCACATAGCCACAAATCTTCATGTCCAGCCGGTCTGACGGGAACTGCCGTACGGCCGAGGGCATTTTAGGCACTTCGCGATGGAATTGTTTATTGATTTTTTTTAACATGTTCTTCTTCAATTCTAGTTATCCATACCAAATTTCCGCTAAAAATTCAATCAGGAAGACAGTTAAATGATTTTTTGAAAAATACTGCGCTGTTTATATATATTAACCGCACAGTGTTCTTAAATAATTTATTTGACTATTGCTCCGATTAAATTTTTGAGTCAAATTTGATATGGGTAAACTAGGTTTGATAAGAACATGCTTAAAAATTTTAATCAAAAGATTTCATGTGAAAGAGTACGAAGAAATGCCCTCAGCCGGACAAGAAGACTCATCACATAGGGCTAAAGCCGCTAATAGTAATTAGTCGATTTATATTTGTGTAAAACCTTATTACTTCAATGAAATACTCGTAAATAAATAAAGGAAAAGGACCTTAGTTTTACGGACAGTTTTGTAGGGAAGCTAGCCGAGTTGACTCACCTTTCTTCATTGTAGGAATTAGATTTCTGGAGACATGGAGGGACCTGAGACTTCTCCTCCGCCGCAATGGAGTCCAAGATGCTCCCACTGAAGTACTCCTTTTCCTGGGACTGCATGTTCCCGAACCTCGGGTTCTCCGACATGTATTTGATGATAATTTCTTCCTCATCGTCGATGGAGTTCGCCGCTGCCGCCGCCGCACGAATCTGCGCCTCTTTTTTCAGAGCAGCACCGCTGCAGCTCTTCCTTCCCACTGCAGCCGCCGGTGACTGCTTCGCAAAGGGCGTCAAACCCTTTGCTCTGAAAGAAGCGGAGCCACCGCAGGAGATGAGTTGGAAGAGAACAGAACTCCGGCCGAGTAACGAGTCGGCCACCACCGGGTCGCCATCTTCGTACCTCTGGGAAGTGGTGTTGCCCCCGTCGTTGCACTTCTCGGACAAAGAAGAAGCGGTGGACGGAGGAGACGAGTCGCCCCGGGTCAACTCAAACCGGTCCGTAGTAGTTATAGTGATTTTCTCTTGGTAATCTTCTTCCTTGCAGTGGTTCTGAACCACCTCTTCCGGCTCGGGATGTCGTTTAGAAGCCGCGGGCCTGCGTTTTGGCGAAAAGTCTGCTTGTTTGACTGGGTGGGCGCTTCTAACAAGGTCAAACTGTGGGGCATTGTTGACTTGTGATTTCTCTGGTGATGGACAAGAAAATAAATCAATCAAATCGAATTGAATACGTTGAAGAAAAAGAAGACAGATTTATTTGTCATTGAGGAAAGAAACAGGGGAAAATTCACCGGAGGAAGGCTGAAAAAGTTCAGAGCCTTTGAGTATGTACTCTGCTCCTTCACATGGGTAGATAACGTCGTTCTCAGCTAAGTCGTTCCACACATACCCGTTCTTGTAGCTCCTGCCCGCATCAAGTTTAAAAATTTATTTGGATTTGGATACACTGAATAAAAGTTATTTCAGTACTAAGAAGATTATAGCTACATATACCTTTTGCAAGACCAGGAGTAGAGTGAAGGCATCCCTTTGCCTCTTAAGACTGTAAGCCGGTCCATCACATCTGCATATAAATGAAGAACAATCATGAATGGTTGATGGAGTTGGGTTAAAGAGATTCAGCCGGCCAGTTTATTCTTCTTCTGGATTATAATAATGAGTATATGCAGAAAGAAAAAAGACTGGACCTTTCAGGAGAAGGTCGCGGCGGGTGGGAAGAAGAGCGACCTCCATGAAGTGAGGGTGCTCGAGGAGGCCGTTTCTGGAGAGGTAATACACAATTTGAACCTTTCGCACAATGGGTCGGGGTGTGATCAATGCCGGCGGCAGCGGCCTCTTCTCCGGAGGCGGACTGCCACCTCTTCCGCTCCCATTGTTGTCACAGCGGTGGCGACCTGCACCAACTCCCGTCATCTCTTCTCTTCTCTTCTCTGATAATGTGACTGGTCTTCTCAATGGATTAGCTTTTAAACAGATCTGATCTGATCATAAATCACAAAGAAAAAAAAAAGCTAGAGAGACCTGCCCCTGCCCCTGCCCTGCAAAAATGAATGTTATAATCGATCAGAATTCAGAAGCAGCAAGCAGCTAGGCAGATAGGCAAGGCAGCTTCTATTTATTTCACTGTACGTACGAACGTATGACTCGTCTATCTATGCAGTGTAGGAGTATATAGTTAAACCATTAATTAATGAATTGGTACCACAGCACTGTACATTTACATTTGTCGAGGGACAAGCTCTGCTCTGGTACACGGAGGAGTGCATACAAACATTATTCTATGCACGTTCTTAATAGCTACACTACCAACATTATTCTTATTAATTTCTACAAACAAGTTACAAAAAAAAAAAAACAAGTTACAGTCCTCAGCTCTAATGTCTCCTCACACTGCACCCTCTAATTCTTATTTCTTCATGTCATTTTTTCTTCCTTCAATTTTTTTAAATGACTTCCTTGTTAATGTGTAATTCAAAATGTGTTTACATAATTGTGTGTGTGAAAGTGTAGGGGCCTTGTTGTACACGTGACCATTACTATAAATGGTATGAGTACACGTATGGCTTGTGTGGGCAGATTTCATTTCTTATAATACAACCTTCTTCTCTCCTCTCTAACTGTGAGTTAGTTATTTTAACTGTCATGTCATCTGTGCCATCAATTGGTATCAGAGCTTCTCGTTCCTCAGCACCGGAGTGTTTTCTTTCAATTAGCGAGTCGGTGGAGTCTAATTAGAAGAAAAACATATGTCGAGCTCTACTGGGAACTTCTTTGGGAATCTACCAATTCTCGATTCGAAGAATTGGGACAAATGGCAGATTCAGATGAAAGTTATTTTTGGATTCTAGGAAGTAATTGATGTGATTGAAGATGGATATTCTGTACTAGGTGAGAACCCTAGTGAGGCCGAGAGGCGATCGTTTCGCGAGGCCTACAAGAAAGATTGTAAAGCCCTGTTTCTCCATCATCAATCTGTGGACGAGGCACACTTCCAAAAGATATCTGCTGCGAAGACTTCGAAGGAGGCCTGGACGATTCTAGAACAGTGTCATGTTGGAAATGAGAGAGGCAAGAAGGTAAGGCTGCAATCTTTGAAACGTCAATTTGAGTTGTTAAAAATGCAATAAACCGAAACTATTGCAGAATACTTCAGTAAAGTTGTGAATTATGTGAATGCAATGCAAGGGTGTGGTGCTGAGATTAAGAACTCAGAAATAAATGAAAAGGTGATGAGAACTTTGGTCAAGAAAATTGATCATATATCTGTGGCTATAGAAGAAGCACATGATATCACATCTTTGGCTGTAGAAGCACTGAAGAGTGCATTGGAGGTTCATGAATTAAAATTGATTGAAAGAGCTGATGAAGAAAAACAAGAACAAGCCTTACTGGCTCAGAATTTCAGATTCAAGAAAGGAGTTAATAAAGGTGATGGATGGTCTACCCGGGGGGTATCTTATCCGAGGGGTTATTGCGGGAATAACTAGAGAGAAGTCAGAGCAAATAGGAGGAGAGAGAGTCGATTTTATTAAATGAACTCGAGATGTCGATCTGGGATCCTTTACAAGAGGAATAAGGGCCGCTATTTATAGCAGCCATAAGTGCGATGAGAGTACACGTGTCAACAATCTGATGGCCGAGGGGTCACCTCAATCGGGGTGGCACCGACACTCGCATGTGCACCGCATTAAATGCGGTGGGTGAATGTGACGCCGCATTGAATGTGGTGGTTGCTTGTCTCCAGAGGAAGCTTCGTAGAGTGTAGACCCTTCGGCATGGATCATATGGCCGAAGGCTTCATGTGTGGCCGAAGGCTGCATGTATGGCCGAAGGCTCCATGTATGGCCGAAGGGTCCATGTATGGCCGAAGGCTCCATTTATGGCCGAAGGCTCCATGTGTGGCCGAAGGCTCCATGTGTGGTGGTCGAAGGCTCTCTGTGTGGCCGAAGGCTCCCTGTGTGGCCGAAGGCTCCTGTTTTCTGTCATTTTCTCCCAGTAGCTTCGCATGGTCGAATATGGCGGTTCTGTGAGTTTTGGAGCCTTCGGCCAAGGAGGCCGAAGGCATCCCTGTGTGTACTGTGGGCTTCTTGACGCTTGGGCCGCCGAATCTTTGGCCTCCTGAGCTCCTTGGGCTTGTTGGGCTTGTGAAAGATTAGTAGGAGTCTGTGGGCGGGGGGTTCCTGAGCCATATACTCCATCAAAAGGAAAAGGGAAAAGGAAGAACAAGCAGGTGCATGGTGTTGAAAAATCTGATAAAGAACATTCTGACTTAGTGAAAACTAAGAAGAAGAAAAAATTTGACAAAAGCAAGATTCAGTGTTACAATTGTGATAAGTGGGGGCATTTTGTTGATGAATGTTGGTATGGTGATGGGAAGGGTACGCAAAAGAAAAAGAGAAACACGGAATCAGAAGGAGAAGAAGAAAAAGAAGGAGCATTTGCAGCTGCACAGGAGAATTCTGAAGACGAGGAACCTGTAGTACTGATGACTGTTACTTGTGAAGAGCCAGAAGATAGGGATGTCTGGTATCTTGACACTGGATGCAGTAATCACATGACAGGGAATAAGGCTTGGTTAGCAAATTTTGATGAGAAGAAGAAGTGTACAGTCAATTTTGCTGATATGAGTGCAATTAAAGTGGAAGGAATAGGGGATGTGATTATGACTGGGAAAATTGGTAAACAGCTGATTGTGGAAAGAGTTTTGTATGTTCCATAAATGAGGTGCAATCTCCTGAGTCTGGGACAGCTTGTTGAGAAGAAGTTTAAAGCAATTCTTGATCATAACCAACTTGAACTATACCGTTCAGATGATACATTATTTCTTAAGGTTCCATTATCCAGGAATTGGACCTTCAAAGTATGTATCAAGACTGAGGAAGTGCAGAGTCTGAAGACAACTCTGGCAAGTGATGAGAGCTAGTTATGGCATGCTAGGTTTGGTCATCTCAATTTCAAAAGCTTGCAACAGTTACACAACATATGGTGGTTGGAATTCCACCTATTAGTATGCCTACAAAAATATGTGGAGAATATACTGTTGGCAAACAACATAGAGAGTCTTACAAACATGCAGTTCCTGAAAGATCCTCTACATTGTTGAATGTGATTTTTTCAAATGTTTGTGGACCATTTGACCAAACTACTCTGGGAGGTAACAAGTACTTTGTTACATTTATAGATGATTACATCATGATGTTATGGATATACATGTTAAAAGCTAAGAGTGATGTGCTAAGTATATTCATTAAGTTCAAGAATTTAGTTGAAAAGCAAAGTGGTAATTCAATTAAAATTCTTAGAACTGATGGTGGGGAGGGAGTATACATCTGCTGAGTTTCAGAAGCACTGTGATAATCATGGTATTGTACTTGAAATTACTGCTCCCTATACTCCTCAGCATAATGGAGTGGCTGAGAGGAGAAATAAGATGATTCTGAATATGGTTAGGTGCATGCTTAAAGAAAAAAACTTGCCTAAATTTCTGTGGGGAGAAGCTGCTAATACAACAGTTTATTTGCTGAATAGAAGTCCTACCGTGAAGTTGGATGGGAAAGTGCCTGAAGAAGTGTGGTGTGGAGTGACACCAAGTGTGAGACATCTCAGAATTTTTGGTAGTGGGTGTTGCAAGCATGTTCCTGATCAGAAAAGAAAGAAACTGGATGATAAAGGGGTTCCAATGATTATGGTTGGATATCATTCAGTGGGTGCTTACAAGTTATTTGATCCTGTGAATAGGAATTTTGCTTTCAGCAAAGATGTAGTGTTTGATGAAAGGCAAATCTGGAACTGGAGTGAACCAGATAAACCTAAGATGAGACAAGTCCATGTGAATTCTGAAGATGATCCTGAAGTGACTAATGAGAACCATCAGTGGACTAATGATGGTGATGTTGTTGTAACTTCAGTTCAAAGATCTCAAAGAATCAGACAACCCTCCACAAGGCTATCTGGCTATGAGGTGTATGATGATTCAGAGATTAATGAAGCTGGTGAATTGTTGCATTTAGCTTTGCAAGCTGAATGTGAGAATCTTGACTGGAAGGATGCATTGACACAACCCGAGTGGAAGAATGCAATGATTGAGGAGATCACGACAATAGAGAAGAATTCTACATGGGAGCTTGTTACACTACCTCCAAACAAGAAGCTTATCAGTGTGAAATGGGTCTTCAAAACAAAGTTCAGACCTGATGGAAGAATTTCAAAGTATAAGGTCAGGCTGGTGGCTAGAGGTTTTCTACAGAAGGAAGGCCTAGATTACTTTGAAGTATTTGCTCCTGTGGCCAGAAATTGAAACAATAAGATTGGTGGTGGCCTTAGCTTGCAATAAAAGTTGAAGTATGTCTCAACTTGATGTGAAATCTGCATTCCTCAATGGGGAACTAGAGGACGACGTCTATGTTACTCAGCCACTAGGTTTTGTTCAGTCAAGAGTCGAGGATAAAGTTTTCAGACTAAAGAAGGCATTATATGGGTTAAAACAAGCTCCTAGAGCTTGGAATAAGAAAATAAACTCTTATTTACATATGATTGGCTTCAGAATCTGTGTCAATGAGCATGGTGTGATGTCAGGAGGACAAAACATGATATTGTGGTGTTATGCCTGTATCTTGATGATCTATTGGTGGTTAGTAACTCATCTGCTCAGATTGAAACTTTTAAAGTTCAAATGAAGCAGCGGTTTGATATGACTGATCTAGGACAACTTGCATACTTCCTAGGGATGGAGTTCAGTCTTGAAGATAGTGGAATATTCATACATCAAAGAAAATGTGTAGCTGATGTACTGAAAAGATTCCAGATGACAAATTGCAATCATGCAAACACCCCTATGGATCCCAAGCTGAAACTGGGACTAAATGAAGAAGAGGAGGATGTGAATGACAACCTATACAGAAGTATTGTTGGTTCCTTGAGGTTCACTTGCAACACTAGACCTGATATTGCTTTTAGTGTTGAGCTTATCAGCAGGTTTATGCAGACTCCCAAGCAATCTCATTATGTAGCTGTTAAAAGGATATTGAGATATCTTAAGGGTACTGCAGATTGTGGAATTTGGTATCCTAAAGAAGTGTTATCTGAGAATGAAGGTCTTGTGGGTTTTTCAGATTCAGACTGGAAAGGTGATATTGAAGAGAGAAAGAGCACCACAGGTTATTTGTTCAAACTCAATGGAGCTACAATATCCTGGAGTTCTAGGAAGCAACCAAAGGTGTCCTTATCTACATGTGAGGCTGAATATGTGGCAGTAGCATATGTGATAGACAATTTAATAGTCCTCGCAAGTGCACGAGTCACTGTAGTATAATGCACAAGTAAGGGTCGAATCCACGGGGAAAATGTAACTAAGTAATTGGAAAACAGTTAAATAAAATGAAATTAGTTAATTAACTAAGTTTTGAGAATATTTTGATTTGAAATTGAAAATGAAAGAACTTGATTTAAAATGGATGCAATGAATTTAAAAGATTAAATATAAATTAATTGAACAACTAATAGAAGATTGATTGGGAATTTAGCAAGAGAAAAATATAGTCCAGGATTATGAATCAGTCACTAATCTTTAGTATTTGCGATTTAGTTAGTCAATTAAAATTGAGGGTTCGTTCTAGACAAAAATATGACTTTTCCGTATGGCGTCCAGAATAAGTCATGTACCTTAACTATTAATCAATAAAAAATTATTAATTTAATAGTTAAAATCCATTAAACACAAAAGAACTACGGAAACCCGATTTAAAAACCAAATAGATAATCTAACAAGACAGTAAAATTATCTATTCTTTTATCCAAAAGAGCTCGAACTAATAGGCATGACATGTACTCTATTAATCCACTCAAACAACTTAATTAATTATATTAAAGTTGGCCAAAAATTAACACAATCAATTAGGTGAATAAGAACAATGGATAAAACTCAACTAATTGACATAACTAAAATCACAATTCATACAAAATCACAGCAACTTCATCATAATCCGGACTTAAGGAATTTAGCTACTCATGTCAAAACTGGCTGAGAGTAAAACAACAATAATAAAAGAGTTCATCTTGAACATTTAACAATCAACAAAATAACGAGTACTGACAATTCCCAAATAACTAAACCAAAGCAAGTTTGTTATCAAGAAAAGTAACGTACAAATCAAGATCAAAAGAGAATATTGCTGAATCAAACAATAATTTTTCAAGCACTAACTAATTCCTTCCTCCAGAAAGTTGCAGCCTGAAGTTCAATGAGTCATCTCCCAGGTTGCAACCCTTCCTCCTCGCAATCCCTCCTTTAAAACCCTTGCTACTGCGGTTTTTTTATATCCCCGAATTACAGTCGGTTCCAACCCTTAACTCCTGATTTTTCGGTGCGGTTCGAGAGTAGGAACCGCAATTTGTGGAGCCGTTTAGAATTGATGATGAAAAGAACTCCCAAACCTACCTCCTTTCCTTCTGCTTCTTGGACTCTTTTTCTTCATTTTTGTTGGTACCGTTCTTGGACTTTGCCGGGCTGTTTTCTCTTTTACCAATTTTCCTTATCAGTCAAAATAAAAGAGTTAACTCTCCTTTAATTTTGTTCTCGAGCCTAGTTTACTCTCACAGGTGAAAGCTTCCAAATTTGAACTGGCCCATTCTTGAATTTGGAAATAAAATCTCTTCAATGAGCCCCAATGAGCCCAATTGCTTCATTTAAATTTCTCACCTGTAAAAATCAATTTTAAGACAAAAGTAAGATTAAAACCTCTCAATTAGGCAAATAATAAGTATAAAATTGTGATAAAAATTAATCACAAATTCTAACTTATCAATATGCAGCTTATCAAGGAGTATGGTTGAGAGCATTATTGGGTGAAATTCTGGGGGAAGAGCAGGAGGCCTTTCAGCTCTTGGTTGATAATAAATCAGCTATTAATCTTGCTCAAAACCATGTTGCTCATGGGAGGAGCAAACACATAGAACCCAAGTATCACTTGATAAGGGAAAAAGTCAAGGAGGGGGATACTTGTTCTCATATACAGCAGCAGTGAAGGAATAAACCTCAACACAGCCGATTCTCTCCCCCTCTTCTACAATCATGGGAGATTCAACTGGAAACTTTCTTGTCCCAAATTAGCTCACTATGCACATTTATTTTTTTAAGGTCATTTTGATCTTTCTATTCTCTTTATTTATGGGTGTTATTTTTAAAAGTCATTCCTAATCATACTACAGTAAAGACGTTGACATAGGGCAACGCCTCTCATGGCTTTGTAGCTTAATTGGATTGACTGGATGACCAAGTAGGGGAGAAGCAAGTCAGCTATGATCTTGGCTTTGTTGGAGTCGGGTAGTTTGCTCCGCTTTTCTCTCTTCCGCTACTTTCATCTTTTGTTCTCTTGTTGCCTTGTTTGGTGATCAGTGGTAGAGTTTTTGTCCAGCGGGTTTGTTTTTCCGTGTGTTTGTGTGCTTCGTGTGTGAGCATTTGTTTTGTTGTTTATTCATTTTGTTTTGTTCTGTTGTCCGGTGTTTCTATGTTGCCGAGAATTTTGTCCGACCGAGTTTTCTCTGGCCGAGGGATTGGTCCGTTCCAATTGTGAATGTGTTTGGGCTTTTGATCGTAAGTTTCTGTTGCTTCTTCTCTATCTCGAATTCGGTGTTCCTTTCATTGGCCATTCATGGATAGCTTAAATCGGGCTTATGGAAGGATGTCATTTAAGGAGCTTGATGGCGAGAGATAAAAACGGCAAGGCGGCAGTGCTCCCGGAACAGCACCACCTAAAATACTGATAGATCCCATAAACAAGATGATTCCTTTGGAGGTGGCTGGTCAAACCTCTTCTTCCTTTCCGGTGACCAGTAAAATCGAGATGATTCCTTTGGAGGTGGTTGTGCAAACCTCTTCTCCCTTTCTGGTGGCTGGTAAAATCAGGAGACTTGATTTAGTTTGTCGCTTTTCTTTTAAGAATCCTTGTTTAATTACTCCCTATCTTAGTAGCAAGTTTAGCAGTGGTGTTAGATTAGCCTACATCGTTGTGGGGTTAGCAAATATGTTGGGTCCTTCGGGGCTAATCAATTCTATGTTTCACCCCAGTGTAGGCTTGAGGTGTTGTATTGCTTTAGCTCTTGTTATTTTATTTTTTTGAAAGATTGTTATTTTCTTTATTAATAAATAAATAAGTTTCCTCCTTTCAAAAAAAATCATACGATGGTAAAAATGCATGTGTGGTCATGCTTGGGGAATTGTCACTTTACCGAATTTGGTAAAGTTTGTATCAATTAATATCAACCACATAAACATACTTTTCTTAATAACTGTGTCACCCTCTTCCATCTCAATATTAGTGGGACAAATATTGTACTTGATTTTATTCCACTCTTACCAAATTCATTCAAGTAGTGAACCGGTACTTTTTGTGCACCAAAAGTTTAGTCCATCCGTATTTTAAAAATTGCTACAATAAATTTTGGCACATTATTTACGGAGAAAAATATTAGAGGTAGTGAATAGTGTAGAAAAAAGTAGGAAAGAGTGTAAAAGTATAAAGAAAAGAACTAAGTGAAAAAAATAAGAGTGATTGAGTACTTTTAAGGGGAAAACATACCAAAATGAGAAAGTTTAGCAAACTTTTAAATACGGAAGTCTTATATAATACTCCGTATGACTATATTATTATAATCTATTTATGAGACCTAGGGTAATACCGATTATTTGGCATTTTTGGTTTCTTAAGATTTCAACACTCTATGTCTCTATGTGAGTATGTGTATGTCTGTATGTTCCGCATAATGCCATAATCTTTCTATAATACGGAGTATGCAGTTAGAGAATTGTTGTTATGATTTCCTGATATTTGAAGAACTAATCGAACCCAAAACATAAAAGCGGGTTCTAATGAAACTCTAAATTTTGTCCCATAAACGAAACTCTAAATTGAGGGGGAAATTATTGACCCATAAACGAAACTCTAAATTTTGTCCCTAATGAAGTAATGTCAGATTTCATCAAATGAGATTTTAATGCCCAAAAGTGACGAGGCAGGAAGGAGTATTTGATGCATATGGAGGATGGAATTTCCCTGATGGAGCTAGTCATGGATCCAAGACTTTTCAAAGGAGACTTCGGTGTGAGGTCAACATCACCTCTCCTAAATTAATAGCGACTTTAATTTGGTGGTGAGAATGGCAGAGTTAGAAGTAGGTCAAAATTCAACCAAAAAATATGTTTGTGACCTACTCCCTCCGTAACTTAAAAATCTTCCCACTTTCCTTTTTCGTCCGTAACACAAAAATCTTCTCATTTCTAAATCTTCCCATCATACCCTCAATAATTCTTAAAATAATACACTATTACAACTATTTTTTTTGGATTTATCCTACATTCCACCACATTATTCCACTATTTTCCCATCATACCCTCAATAATTCATATCATCTTTCACTATTCTTAATCTACCTACTTTTGAAATGGGAAAATTTTAAAGTTACGGAGGGAGTAAAAGTTTTTTTTGTCTGTGAGTTCCGTTAAGAGACAATATTTTGTTTGTACAAAATTTGCACAGACAAAATAATACATATTTTGTCTGTGAACCGGATTTACAGACAAAAAAACTTTCACAAATATAATGGGTATAAGGTAGGTATAAGGGTGGGTACATCACACATTGTTGAAATTTAACTAGCCCCAATATTAAAAGGTGAGATCATTTTGTAACAATAATTACATTAAATAATACTCTCCATCTCATTTTGTAAGTTACACTTTTCTTACAAAAATGGTGTGACTATTTGTGGTGATGTATGGGAAAATTCCTATCATTACTTGATAATGATTTGGTGATACTCCGTACTATTTATTGTAATTGAGAGATTATTAATTAAATTTAATTCGATAGATAAAATGCATGTTTTTTGTTTTGATAATGCAACTACTAGTACTCGTGTGTTGACTTTGATTGCATTAATTATGTGATCCTTCTTGTAATATGGGTTAGTCTCTCATCAACGATGTAGATGCTATATTTTGAATAGGCGTGTCTATAACAGTTTGACCGCATTTGACAATGTAATGAGGAATATTAGAAATGTGATTAAAAAATATATGAAGTAGTTACTTCATTAAGCAATGTTGGTGAGAATATGTGAAAGCTTGACATGTTAAATATTGTGTATTTTTTAAAGATTTGTCTATTTATTGGAATAATACTTATAAATAGATTCATGCTATTCTTAGATTTAAAAATGAATTATTTGTTTTTTAAAAAATAATGTTGCAATCATATTATTGAGCCATGCGATCGAAACAATGCCACTCTATTTCTCATGTTTTTTCAACCAACTAGTATAGTAGCACTTTTTTTTTTTTAAAGGGATATTTTATTAAGAATAAGAGGAAATGATACAAGCAAAGCAAGAAAATGAAAAGTACAATAAAGATAAATGAAAAAACAAGATATTTAGTTAGGGAACTTAAGAAAAGAAGCCCTCGGAGCCGCTCCAGTCATCATCCCTCGTGTCATGTCTGAAACCCCCAGATTGAGATCTAGTTCTCATAGAGTGCAATCGCCGATTTTTCTTTTTTTTCTGATAGATTTTGATTTGGGTATTCAAATTGCTCGTAGGCAGATAATTTTCCTTAGTAACCAGATTGGATTTGTGACAAATGTCTCTGTTTGTGTCTGAATCCCATAAATCCTCGGTGATCGATAACGGAGGCCTTTTGTCACTTTAGTTGTATGTTTGACATGACATTTTTTAAGAGTTTTTTCAAAAATTAAAAGATCTTTTTTGAGATGCTACCGGGTGTAGCATCTGAGAAAAGCTCGTGACTTTTATTATTAATTAGTCCTAACAGCTTGTATACCAAACCGAAGTAAATAAAACAGTCAGCTTTTTACCAAACTGGTATCGCCTTTTTCTTTTTATAATCTTTTCAGTCACTAAAAGCTAACAGTTACTAAAAAGCTCATCAAAGTATCTTTTTAGCTAGTTGTGCCAAACATACTCATAGTAAAAATCAATACATATTAAAGGTAACAATGTAAAATGTTAAACTTCACAAATTTTATGCGAAAAATTAAATTATATTTATATTGAAGTAGTTCAAACAAGCCAATATTTGAATATAATTATACAAAGTCACTTTAATTTAGTTTAGAGCTTTAAAAAATACATAAGTTAAAGAAAATATAAAAATGCTAAAGCAGATTCAAACTCCAGACCACTTGACAAACCCAATGCACACATTGAAGGCAAATCCACATTGCTACTATAGCTCTCTGCTACCAGAGTCGTTATTAATGTATAATATACATATATTTAATATATATTTACACATAAATTTTATACGAGTACTATATATAGGGGTTGGGTGGGGTCGAGTGGGGACAACTGCCACTTACCCCATAGTAGATCTGCCCCTGTTGATAATGTCTCCGGGTAAGCTATTTCCTTAACTTAAATCTTTAATTGTATGTAATAATATAAAATAAGAATTTGGCAAATTTCAAAACAAAAATCATATGGCTGTAACTTTATCTCAATGTTTTGGAACTTACTAACCGGAGAGACTACTTAGTTGATTTTCATTATGGGAAAGCAACATTTACACTTGGATTCAACTAATATATAAATTATTTTCCAATAATTCGATGTTTAGTGTTTTATATGAAATGGGTCCACCAAATTTTCTTCCTTCCTGCAGCGCACATCTTTTATTGAGTAAACTACAAAATTTTAAGAAGCCCCATATAACTCCCTTATGGAGTCATATGAGGTATTGTGACACCACAATCACCATTCATTTATAATGCTGACATATGTATAACTATATGTGCAATCAAGACCGGACCGGATCCGTGTATAGGACCACTTCGCGGTGTGGGAAGTTAGAGCATCGGGCTGTGCTCTTGCTCCCGACCCTAATGTAGGTGAGTGGTGGTCAAGCAAGTCTAGACCCCATTTTTTTAAAGACCGGTCAGCCCATATCGAGCCTGTTCCATACTTCCATGCCTAGTGTGTTTCGAGTTGCAATGGTAATGAGGGTTCTTATGAAAGATGATGATAATGCAAAATGGTGAATTACCATACACACTCATGTCTGGATTGTGATTTTGTGAGAATTTCACTCTAAAAATGTTTAACCTATTTATGTAAATGTCCTGGCACTTAGTAATTTTTGACTGCACATTTCTATTTGATTACAACTCAAACTATCCACAGTTCTTTCTTTTATTGGATCATACATTTTTTGCCTCTTTTAAAGATTTAAAAGATCAAATTTATTTTATTTCCATTGATTGGATTTATTATTTGCATACCTAAAAAAGGCCTGGCACCCAAAAGATAGTATCAATATTTGAAGCCCAGAGTAACGTAAAAGAATTCATGTCCCTTCATCGCCACTACTTAATCCAACAGAACAACTTCGGACTACGGTATCTATCAATTCACATACAATAAATTTCACAAGATAACCCGCTTGGGTTGATCAACTAGTAGGGGTGGACTCGGGCCGGTTCGGGCCCAGTTCGGGCCTAGGCCCGGCCGGGCCTCGATTCATGAAAGGGGAGGCCCGGAACTAGCCCGGGTAACCCCTGGGTCCGGTTCGGGCCGGGCCGGGCCTCGGTTCAACTTAATTTTTTTTGGCTTTTCCCAATTAACCCCCAACCCTCCCCCTCACCCCCAAACCACCTCAAATGGTCCAAAATACCCAGCCCAACCAAAAACTTAAAAAAAATTCAAAAGAAAAAAAAGAAATAGGACCGGACCGGGCCCGAACCGATCGGGCCGGTTCACCTTTTCAAGGGCCCGAGCCCGGCCCGGAACCCCAGCGGGTCGGGCCTACCCGGACCGGTCCCTGACCGGGCCGGCGGTTCGGGCCGGTTCAAACAGTGACCGGGCCAGGCTGCCCGGCTCGAGTCCACCCCTATCAACTAGCTAGAACTAGGGAAGGATTCGGGCCGGTCGGCCCGACCCGGGACCGGCCTGGCCCGGTCACTGTTTGGCCAGGCCCGTGGCCCGGTGGGTCCGCCGGTTCGGTTTGGCCCGGCCCGGGTGCTGGGCGGTCCGGGCTCGAGCCCAGCTTTTGGTGAACCGGCCCGGCCGGTTCGGGTCTGGGCCGGATTTTAATTTTTTTTTTTTTTGAAATTTTTTTAAGTTTTAGGTTGGATTAGGTATTTTGGGCCATTTGAGGTGGTTTGGGATGGTTTGGGGTTGAGGGGGAGGGGTAGGGGGTTAAATAGGAGAACCAAAAACCAAAAAAAAAAAAACATGTGGGCCGGTTGGCCCGGCCCGGTTTGGCCCGGAACCGGAACCGGAACCGGCCACCGGCGGTTCGGGCTCGGGCCTACAATTTCTGAACCGCGAACCGGCCGGGCCCAGGCCCGAACCGGCCCGAGTCCACCCCTAGCTAGAACCCTACAGCAAACCATTATGCATCACCATAATAGGATTACACGGATCAAAAGTTCTAGAATCCCATATAAAGGGGCGGAAAATTAGTCTTCACATCAATATAACAAAAAGAAAAGACCAAGGCTATGCTCGGCTCGTCGAATAAGCTAAAAATGAGCTGAAATATGTTAAATCCAGCCAATTAAATAAGAGTAGCCCCATTTAGTACAAGAACTTAAGTGGGCTGGATTTGAAACAAGGCGCCTGAATAGGAACGCTAGTCATCTTAACGTTTGAGTTCAGTTTATTGTACAAGTCACCTCCGTTCCAAGATTATCCTTTACGGGTATTTTTATTTTGGGTCGGTCATCTCTTTCTCCGCGAGTTTGCATGTCCGCCATCAGGGCAACTTGTTTCTTCTCAACATTGTGTTGTCTTGCGAAAATGGACAATACGAATTTTATTAAGCTCGTGTTGTTAATTGGACAAATTTGGGTTTAATTTTTAGATATACTATCATATGTTTCGTAGAGAATACACACACATACATAAATACAACACACTAAATTTTGATATTAATTAAAAATTATTAAAATAAATACTACCTCCGTCCCACTAACATTGGGACGGAAGAAGGTGACACGGTTATTAAGAAAAGTGAATTTATGTGGTTGATATTGAATTGAAAAAGTAAAAAATAAAGTAAGAATGATTTAGAGCCACACAAACTTCCTCAAATTTGGTATGGGACAATCTTAGTGGGACTTCCCTAAAAGGTAAAATGGGACAATCTTAGCGGGACGGAGGGAGTATTTTGTTCTTCGTTTAATTAATTGTATACCATTTAAGTAATTTCATGATATCCAACTATTCTTTGACTCTTTTTACCAAACAAATTTACTTCATTCAATCAGCAATTCAGATTTAGCCCTTCAAACTTCAGTTCCAAACAATAAATTCTAATGCAGACGTTAACCTTCAGCTTCAGCTCGTTATACCAAACATAGCCTAAGCATAGCCTTCATTTCAGACATTAATCTCCCGCTTCAGCTCGTTGTCCCAAACATAGCCTAAGCAAAACAAGTGACTTATATGACTCCATACCCTGATAAGTGACGATGACCCACCCCCCGCCCCCCTTATCCAGTGACCAACCCCACAATAACTCATCGCACTTTAGTGACCTGATGCCGCCCACCAATGACACCACTACCCAATGCCTCAATGACACCACTATCCAATGCCCCAATGACACATTGACACCACCACCAGTGCCTAGTGACCCTCCTGGCTCCTGCCATCGGCTGATTAGGGTATTTCAGATTTGTTTTATACTTGAAGAGTAGAAGGTATTTGGGTAATATATCACACTTTTAATCACTTGTTTATTTTAAATAGAAAGTGGTCATGCTTTTATCAACTGAAATTGGAGGAATTTTATCGCGAAACAACACAACTAAATAACCGAGTAACTTATATATGCTGAACTATGAGAATCTTCTTCACGTTGGGAAGATTAAAGAAACGATTATTTACAACAGACTTCTCTCAAAGTATCTGAACAGGAAAACAGATTCTCAAACTAGTACAACAGTTGCATAGCATTTAATTACTATATTTAATGATAATAATACACACAGACACGGGCAGTTATCCCCCACTTCTTCAGCCCACCTACCAAAACGGACACCATCTGCAGTAAAAACAGGGCCGGTAATGATCAGATCATGATTTAATTGCAAGGTTTTGGCAAAGAACATATTCCAGTATGGGCTCCAAGACTATTGTGTCAATTTGACATCAGATCCACCATGTTCCACTTTTAATGGACGAATATGTATTTCTTGCTCCTCCAGATCACTTATCCAGCATAAAATCAATAAAAATTGTAGTCGCCGGAAAAATGATTCAAAAGACCAATGGTTGCATGAAATCCAAATTCGTACACATGGCAGAAAAAATAAAGTCGTGCACCAAACAAATCTGAAAATGGCCTAATATTCATATTACCAAGTTGTGAACATTGTTTTAAAATATTCCTGTAATCCTTGCAGTTTAGAGCATGAATTTCCAATTACTTGTATTTTCATTCGTGTGAGGGGGGGGAGGGGGGGGGGGGGGGTCATACCCGACATAATTCTGGCACAAGTTTTCATGTGATGTTGCTTGTAGAATAAGCTTCTGTACTTGTAATTTGACTGATAAACCATGATCAGGTTCACGAATCTCTCCAGAAATCAAAGTGCTATGATCCAACGCATGCTGTACAGAGCTGATAGGTGGAGGGGAAGTGGAGAAGTCACGCCCTGTGAGCTTATTGCTCATTCGAGCCATTACAGCAACAGCACGCTCATTCAGAACCTCATTGGCATCTCCAAGTTGGTTAACAGCCTGCATTAAACAACATTAAGTTACATATAGGGGCGTGTAAAGTAGACATTTGAGAAACTTCATGAGGATAAATAGAGAGACATCTTGAAGTGCATGTGTGTGTGTATGTATGTTTATATATATGCCACCTGAAGCAATTCCTTCTCCCTGGCACCTCTTTGTGGTTGAAGTAGCTCCTTGGAAGCAGATTCCTCACTATTGACTGCAGCAGGGGTGTGTAATGTAGACATTTGAGGAACTTCATTAAAGTTGAAAAGCCGCCAGTTTATTAGTGGGTCATGGACAAATGCCTGAAAGAGTTGGAAATAACTATGTTGGAAAATAGTTGAAGGGTCTATTTCCTCAACATGATGGAAAAGAAGTGCTCTTCTCCGCATTTTACCTCCATCATAGCCATTACACTGTCTTTATTTGTCCGAAGAACTTGCATTACATTTTCACAAGTGGAGCGGAAATTTCCTTCAATACCACTGACTTCCATTGCCTTAACAAGCATTCTAGTGAGGCGGAAAGGTACCTGCACATTTATTTACATTTACATGTTTTTTTTTAATTTTTGTTTTACTATCATTAAAACAACCCAGACTTAATACCTACCTTCTCAGGGAACTTTTCTCGATTCATTGAGGCTTCAAAGCAGTCTCCAAAGTCAATATGCAGTATTTTTCCACTGCAAACACACATTACTAAGAATATTGTTGGAACTTCTGGAATAAGCATAAAAATAGAGGCTAAGTACCTATATCGGTGCAACATGAGATTGCTAGGATGTCTATCTCCTAATCCAAGTAAGTAACCTACCTGTACGAATTCAGACCAAATTTAATTAATCAGACATCAGAAAAGCACTAGCCATGGTAACCAGGGGACAAACATATGAGAAACAACAGCCTACCATACTCATTACAGCCAAACTCCTGGTATAGTTTGTTCTTCTATCCAACCAGACCTCAGATGTGCGACTCTTTAACCAAAGTACCTTTTAAGATTTAAAAAACAAAATAAACAAAATATGGACAGCCTTTACTTTCAATGCCAATTATGGTAACTTATTTTAAAACAATACATCCCGACAATGCCTACCCTGGCAAGGTCATTCCCTTCTGTATTTTGCAGAGCAAACTCAAACACTTCCACCTTAGAAATAAGGGGCAAATGATCATAATCAGGAGCAAAACCCAACATCAGCTTATGCTCTTGATTTAGAGTAATCTACACATCACACAAGCACAACAATTAGATTGAAATACTCCCATTCCAGAGTCAAATGAGATGGAGAAAGGACATAAAGTACAAAAAAGACATAAAGTATAAAAAAACACAAAACCTTTCGAGCATCTCTATATTCACGAATGAGATGATGCAAAGTGTCGCAATTTGGAACCCATCCAATCAGTCCACTATTTGGGGACAACGGAATGACATCATATCGCTGAATAGAGAGATCTTTCTCTGCAGTTTTTCTAGAATTCTCCAACAGTGTATTGACAAGGCCAAAAAGCTGTGGCATATATATGAACTTGATTTGAGAATCAATTTTAGACTTGAGGGTGTAAAGGGACATTATTAGTAAAAAAAAGCATCTTGTGCGTATTTTGACTACAACTAGAGCACTTACCTGCATGACTCGTTCATCTTGACGCAAATCTTCATGACCTTTTAACAGAAAAGCATAATCCTCCCCATCACTGCCATGGATCGTCAATTTGCGAGGACGTTGCTTGGATGTAATTACAACAAGTTGGGGTGCAAACGATTTGATGGTTACCACAGGTGAATCTGAAAGGATTAGAAAGTGGATATGAAACTGAATTGATGAAACAGATTCCTACCACTTCAGAGCTTTCTCTGATGATAAGAACAAGTGCTTACCTGCTCGATAAGTGCCAGGAACAGCAAGCTCCAAATCTCTGCATTCCAGCAGTTCGGGCGAGACAGACTGGTTTTATCATATTTAAGAAACATTAAGTATTGGCAATGCACTCAGCATAAGATGTGACAGTTGTAACAATTATTGCTTCTTGCCTGCAAATCCAGAGTTGTCAACGCTTGAAGCTGCTTATCTATCCGTCTAAATACATGATAATAGAGATCCCAAGCCTGTGGAAAAAAAAGGTTTAACAAGTTCCAACCTCGAGCCCGAGCAGACAAGGATGTTTGACATAGCAGTACCAAGTTTCAGCACTTGGAAAATTGAATAGATAAATTGCTTGCAATACGAACATACTACAACCACCTTCAGCAAAAGTTCTACCTGAGTAAGTCCAGCATCATTTCCTGTTCTCCTATACTTCATGCAACATTCATATGCTTCCAATAGTTCATGGTGGTATGCCTGAAATTCAAATGAAGTCGAGTTTACTTCGAAATGTCAAACTTATTGTACTGTGAAAACTACGTTAGGAAATAATGAACGTATACACTTCCTTTGAACCGCCCCACTTACTTTTTTTGGCAGTTTTACTAAAAATTGATTTGAATCTTACTTTATACTTTTACTAAACTTATACTTTTCCTTGCTACTGAACTTATACTCCGTACTTTTATCTCTCTTTTTCTTCGGGAAAACTGTCAATTTGGTCCTCGTACTTTCACGAAAAAGTCAATTAGATCCTCGTACTTTTAAAAAAAATCAATCAAACACTCTAACTTTGTAAAAACGTTTAATTGAGTCCATTGGCGCACATGTGGCAGCCCAATCAGCAGTAATTTTGCTGATGTAGCACACATGAGGAGGTCCAGTCAACCATTTGTTGATGACGCGGCGCACATATGGACCACCATGTGTGCGCCTCATCAGCGGGTGACCTGATGACATGACAAGTAACCTGCAAATGCACTCAATTGAATGTTTTCACAAAGTTCGGGGATTTGATTATTTTTTTTAAAAGTACGAGGACCTAATTGACTTTTTCGTAAAAGTACAAAGACCAAATTGACAGTTTTCCCTTCATCTTTTTATCTTCTTATCTTTCTATTTTCTTATGTTATTTTTATCTTTTATCTTTCTTATGTTCTTTTACCTTTTTATCCTTTATCCTTCTTATCTTCTTATTTAATTTTTATCTTATATTAATCTTTATCTTATCCATTTTATCTTACCTTATCTTTTTATTTTTCTTATCTTTCTTCTCATTTTGGCTCTGATATCATGGATTGATTCATGTTAGCCGACACCAAAATATTTTTGGGAAAAAGGCTTGGGTGTTGTTGTTGTACACTTGTACTTGTACTGGAATTTGATTTGAGTCAAGACACTCTAAGTTCATGTTTCAAAATAAATGTAAAGCAACAACAAGAAACACATTAAGTCTCGCTAATCTCAGTATAACAATTAAATACTACCTCCGTCCCAAAATAATTGGCCAACTTTAAAACTTTGACCAACTATATATATTTATTGGAAATTATTCATAATATTAAATTGATATGAAAATATTCTTTGTTAAAATTACTTTCATAAAAGAATTTATAATTTTCATACTAGTATACTTACCAAAATCATGGTCCACTTATCAAAATCATGGTCCAATTTTTAAGATTTGATATGGACCTGAGATGGCAAGGGAATTACAAGAAATAATATTGTAATAACTGTAATAAGGAAGTGGGCTTGGCCCAAATAATTAGTTATTTTCAGGAGAAGCCTCTTTGGGAATAGAATAAATAGTAGGATTAGAGAAGGGAAAGGCAGTCTAGAGTTGAGTAAGAATTGGGATCTGGGAGAGTTGAGGCCTCTCGAAGCGCCTCGTCTGTATCTTCTTCTTCTTCGTTTCTACGCTTTTTACCTCAATAATGGCAATCAATTTACTGTCACAAAATTAGGGTTGTATCAAGATTTGGAAGTATTTTGGGACGGAGGTAGTTGTTAAAGTTCTTAAACACGTCAAAATTATGTTGAGTTCACCATATGGAATCAAAAATTCAAAACTACAAACATGGAGGCAGCTAAGTATCTCAGAAAGCTAATATGAACTGTTAATGAACTACTGAAAACAATAGACTGAAATCTCAGTAGGAAAAAAATGAACACTCGCCAAGAATTCAATAAAGGAACCACCTGAATGAATGATTTTTCCTTGATGGTGGTATTGTTCCTCAAAGCCCCTTCCTCCAGCGTTTCATGCAACGGCTCTAACACCTTAAGCATTCCTTCAATATTGTGTTCACCAAAGTACAAACGACTTGCTTCTTCTAATGCTTCATGCCACATTTCATGCCATAATATGGCAACTCTTATAAGTTCCTTTGAGACAAGTTGTGCCTTTCAAATACAAGCAAAAGGCCTAGATTAATAAATAAATATTTTTTTAGCAAATATACACAATTATGGCCACTTTGACCAACTACACGATAAAAGAGAAGTCCAATCATACACCTATGTTGAATGGACAGACACAAACACAGTAGACGATAAACATGACATGAAGAAACATCATTTTTTAAGGGGAACAGTTCTAGAATGTCTCCATAGAGTTTCCTATAAATTTCTGGAACATGACAAGAGTTTTTTTAGCATCATTGCCTACTACTTTTAACAAAATCACAAAAATGGCTACCCTCAATTTTGCATTTAACACATTAAATGCTGTTTACTGTAAAAGGAAAGCTTGGGGAGTTTAGCTTTATCTATGTTTTAATATTGATGGGCATCCCTAAGAGGAAGGGTTGTTAGTTAAAAGGTAAGGAATATGAGATGCTTAATTGCATTCTTCAGCTCTCACCTGATCAACCAGTATACCACTATGCTGCCTAACTTTATCCACAACTTCTTGAGCTGCCGCTCTACGTAAAGTGCTAATCGATTTGCAAGCCACAAGAAGCGGATACATTAGAGCCTGCATAAAATAAATAAACATGTTATTAAATTGTTATGTTTTTAGATGTAACCATTCATGGCTAAACAAAAAAAACGTCATAGCATACGGAAATAGGGATTAAGAAAAAGTGATTACCTGTGGGTGACTCTGACCAATTCGTACTAGTAGTGATTGTATCAGCTCTCTGACAGCGTGATTGTTCGAATGAATCCGTGCAATTATCTGAGGTAAAACAACCAACCATGTATTGATATTAACATGTGTGAACCCTTTCTGTAACGCCATTTGAACCTCTGATGTAGCCCCATGGTTGAACCATAGTGTGAGTAGCCGAAGTATGTCCTGAAATAATGAATAATAAACATTAAAACAACAATAAATCAGTACACAACAAAACAAAATACTTCAAACCATGTAAAAAGCTTCCCACCATTTGGACAAGCTCACGATGAGGAATGCATGAAACAGCATATGAAAACATCATGCAATTGAAATTGGCGGATGATTTGCATGAAAAAGGTCATTTGAAAGCGACATTCAAAAGAGTTCGATATTGCTGGCTAGAACTAATAAATTTCGGATCTGTCTCAAATATACTGTATCATACAAATCAAAGGTCAACTATTTAGTAGTTTGGTTTGCATAAAACAGATGGAAAAATATAGTACGCCAAAAATATACTCAAATATGTGCCCGTATCTCTGGATACAAAAAAATTATATCTAGGATAAGAGGGTAGTGAAGCAAAAAATAGCTGGGAGAGTGTAGGACATATGCCAGTAGGCTGCTAAGGATTGCTCAAATGCATCAAGTATCTTTCAACTTGAAAAAATTATGTTTGTTGAAAAGTATAAACAGAATCAGCAATAGCATTTGAAACTGTTACAACTGGTATGACACTGAATATACCTGCAGGCTATCATCCACTCCCTTCGCATGCGCTGCACAAGCTATAGAGTGAAAATAGCCAGTGACTGCAGCAACAACATACTGAGCAGCAAGACTGGGAAAGCCTCTCAAAGTATAATGAGACATCACTGCTGTATTGAAGAGTGCCCATTTATGCCATGCCTTCCCCCACTTTGGAGAACAATGAGTAGCTTTTCGGAATGCACCAAGTGTTTCTAGAGTAATGCAATGGCTAACAACTCAATCACAAAGAAGGTGGACTGCTATACCAGTAGTGAAGAAATGTACAGAGGTATGAAGGTCACCTTGTATGGAATCTTCATCCAGACCAGGAGAAAGTGCCCACTTCCATGTCCCAAGTATGAGATACACACGAGCAATGAGTGGTGCACTAGAATTAGTCACCAAACCAGGCTGCATCACTGGTTGAAGAGTTCTTGACAAGTCACTTGCAACCTCCTAATAAAACAGACAAAAATGCATTTATTGTATAGCTGTATGGGAATTTCACAAGAGTTACTACCCCGGAAAACAGGTAGAGTACCTTCAGCTTATTAAAGGCTTCCTTACGCCTGTGATCCTCACCGAGTGAATACTGGTATTTAAGGTATGCTAGCATCACTTGAGGTGGGCTATGATACCTTACCGTTTCAGGCGATGTTTCAGGATCAAACTGGAAAAGTTGAAGAATCATACAATCATAAATATAAGTTGGAGGGAGAAAACGCCACATAAAAGGAAAGCTCAATATCTTCATAACAAGTAAGTGATGCATAGGTTACTTGTAAGAGTTTCACTAAAGTAGATCTAGCCTGACTAATTCTGCCACTCTTACGGCAAAGATTGGCAAATTTGATCCATGTTTCTGTGTCTTCTGTGGGAGGCAAAACAAGTGCCCTGACAGCCAAAAGTCCTTGCCAAACCTGCGAAGTGCAAATTCCAAAAACTTTTAGGCTAGAAAAAACTGAAAACAATAACGAACAAAGCAGTCCAAGATTCCACACAACTTTAAATAAAATAAATGCAACACCAAGGTGATTGCATAAAACACATGCCAAAATTGAAAGAAAATAGAACAAAGAAGAACTTTGTCCAACTATGCAGAGCATGCCATGTTTGATAGTCAGTAATTACTACTACATCTATTTACTCTACAAGGTAGCCACACAAAAAGGGTTACAAAACTTACCTCAACATTTCTCTTTGTGCCCTTTATGCGCTCATTCCACATATTGCGAATAAGGGCTCTTTTACCCTCAGAAATAGGATTTCCAATAGGAAGTGTGCAGTATTCTATCACCTTTTGAGCATGCGTCAGAGTCATTTTCTCAAATTAAGATTAAAAAATCCAGCAAAATCACCAATGCATGAGCAAAGAAAAACAATATACCTCTTCCAGTTCAGAGAGCTGTTGCACACGAACCATATTACTGTATGCACGTTCATAACTTTCAAGAACCTATAAGAAGAAACAAACGAACATTCGTAAAACCACTAGAGCATCATAAGGTTATACATATAATGCAAACACTGCAACATATAAAACCAGGTCAGGAAAGAGAAGAAAGAGGAAGGAGGGTGGAAGATGCACACCAATGCAGCGAGCTCTGTAGCCAAACATTTCCTTGCTCTGTCAACATATTCGCGCGCTTCATCGTACTGGAAGAGGATGTTGAACGGAGGTTGAATACCAGTCTCACAAATAAAAAAAAGTAGACTATATATATCAATAATACCTTTCCCCTGCGAACTAGTAGCACAGCCCTAAAAAATGTTCCACTACTACTTCCATCACAAGTAGCAGTAGTATTTCCCAATACACGAAGTTTAGTTTCATCACCATCATCAAGCCGAGAAACATATTCTGACATCTGATCCCATTCACCCATGTTCCAGGCAGCACTAGCAGCCTGGATGAATTTAATAAGAACTTTCCTGATTTCTGAACATATTTCATACAACGCTTACATTAAAGTTAAATGCAAACCATTGGCGCCATTTCCAATCGAGCAGCTGGTTCAGCTGGAGTCCAGTATTCCTTACAAAGATTGTTAAGCTCTTCCCATCGTGCTAAAGCAGCAAGGCACCGCATTCTTCCTGATAGAAACATACAAGTGAAATCCCATCATCATGACAAATTGAACAAATAGGAATAATACATCAATAAACTAGTGTCAACTGATTAGTAAAAATTAGTTAGAAGGCTTAACACTGTATCTCATGTGAAAACAATAACATAATTAAAAGTTTACAGCAGCTTTCTGACGGAATGAGTAGACAAAACCTACACATTATAGGTTTTTTCACTTGAGTGAAAACTATTGCATGAGAGCAATGTATTGACTCGCCTGACTCACATTCCGTTACAAAATTGATATGTTAAAACCATTCTGTATCAGGGAGCGTGACACTAATAACAATATACAAAAATATTACTTGAAAATTGCAGCAGATCTGATTATCTGAATCTCCATTCCAGAGCATAAAGCAAGAGTAATTAAGAAAGAAATCAGAAGAAAAGATGGGGGGAAATAAGTTGACCTAACAAGTAACTAAAACCATCCCAGCAGAAATTTAAAATCTTTACTGTCCAGATATCACAAAGTACACACAAGTGAAGATGTGTTTCTCATGTCTGAGACTGTTTAAGCATAGAAAGCCTATATTAACTTGTGATTGGTGAATGGGTATAAACTATGAATCCATAAAAATATGCTCTATTTAACGGGGCCTTAGCATCAATTAATTCTTGTTTATTCATATTTCATTGTTTCTCTCTCGAAATAATCAGAGATCCTGAGTTTCATTGTTCAATCAGTTATAGTACACTTTTGTTCTCTAGATCTCGGCCTTTGACAAGATAATATGAGTCAATGAGTGTTGTTGACAAGTAACTACCATCCAGGCCCCAGGGTCAACTAGGCAAAGTTTAAAAATGGAACTGACAGTAAGAAACAATTGAAATCCATATACATAGCAGCATATAAAAAATTGCATTACTCACAACCAAACTGAGAAATTAAAAGAAAACTAAGTGAAGAAAGAAGAATTGTTTTGACCAAAATGAGGGATAAAAAATGAGCGTGTAAAACTTAACTGCTAGAGACAATATGTCATAGCCAAGGCTAAATCCAAAGAAGAACCACTTTAACTTTAGCACGAACCTATCATAGTGATAACTAACCAAACAACTGCTCAGCAGCCGGAGGACAATGTTATTTTATATAAATACAAACCTAGTGTAGCATCCAAAGCAAGATGAGGACTCGAAGCTTGTGATGCTTTAGCAGTGTATGCTTTGAGAGCATCATCCCACCGTTGCAATTTTTCATACCTTCAATTTGCAGGTGAAAGCAACATTACATAAGACAATGCACTAAGAGAAGTTTGGAAAAGATTTTCAAACTTCAGCAAAAATAGGAAAAAAGGATTAGGTAGTCAGGAAACAGAAATGCAAAATAAAATTCTGGAAGTACATCAAGAGAGTACCATGACTCTTTAAGTTGAACACCCAAGTTTTGCTGTGCATAAGTTAGTATTCCGACCGCTGCCTGGGAAGATCAAAAGACCTCCATTAGTGAATAAGCTTTGGGTTAGCATCAGACTATTAGGAACAGGAAATGCCAAACTAAAACCTCATGCTGATGTAATTGATTATTGATGTGAATAAGTGCTTCAACTACAGCAACTTGATTTGTATCCCTTCTACTAGACCGTGCACCTTCAAACTCCATTTCTTTATAGTGCAGGGCCTTTGCAAATGCACGGCACTAAAACAAAAACATAACATTAGGAAACAAAAACATAACATTATTGATGCACACGGGATCTAATCAATGTATCACTCCCAGAATCAGTACAATCATGCCTTTTCTGCAAGAGCACCAAGGAGACGTATGTCTATAGGAAGAGGTCTCTCATCATGTTCCATAAACTCGGCCTGGAAAATCATTTTGAGAATATGTAAATTATAACTGCAGATTGAGTGAACTTAACTATTCAAAACACTTTCGATCTGCTAACAAAAACCAAACGATTTTCGGGTAAACTCTGGCAACAATAAGCAGAAAATAACCACAACATTCTCATAACCATTCATACTAGGATGCTTAAGAGAAACTCTTAAAGAAAAAGCTCAAAAATCCATTGAACTAATTTTTAACTAAAAAGATACTACTCTCCAACTCAAAAAGATCTTAAAGTATTATTATATCTGCACAAGGAAGTAACTTATGTAGTACAATCCACTTCATATCTGGTTTCTCTCCCACTACTCTAGTACTTGTGTGCGACACTTAACTTCTGTGTAACTGACAAATGGTTGCTCCTCCCTGTCTGCTAAGCCTTCTAACTCATTGTTTTATTATAAATATAAAAGTAAATTTACAATGATACTGTAACCATTACACTAAAAGATATGACAAAATCTCCACATATATAAAAACCAACAATATAATTCATTTACTTGAAATATATGTCAAGTTAAGGAAAGTGATTACATCAGGGAATAACATATAACCAAGTTAAGGAAAGTGATTACAAATTTAACACACATAAACCTACCAAATTTAAAAGAGTTGCAAGAATCTCAGGGGGGATATTTGGCGATGAAAATGCCATTTCTAAACTCCGTACTAGCTGTCTTTGAGTGGCTTCATTCAGTTTGGACCAGCAACTGACAAACCCAGCTGCAAACAACTCCCGCCCAACAAAAGGCTGTGAAAACTAAGTATTAGATGGAATGCAAGCTATCTCAAACACATAACAGGTGACATTCTTTTCTCTGCCTATTTATCACCCGTCTGTTCTTGTTGTGGCATATGGGAGATTCCAGTAATAAACATAAGATTACCTGGAGCTGAGCAAGTCTTGCACAAGTTCTTAAAGCTGGACTGGGTGACTCCTTCAGAAGTTCAATGCTAAAATGCCTCATCCATTCCGCCCAATCTTCTCTTGTACTACGCTGAGATGCTTCACCGGCAGTCCGTAATCGGCCATCATTCACCTGCATGAAAAGTTGGTCAATTTATAAAGGAAGGATTAATGACAACTTGGCTACATTAGTGTCTATAGATACTTTGAAGGATTTGTTTGATTGATACCAATTAAAGACATCGAGAAATACAAAATACCTGGTGGCTTCTAAGCTGCCTATGCACATCCATCCCATCCTCATAATGCTCCAACTCCCCATCACTCAAAGGATCACTAATAACCTCTATTGGAAGCCGCCGACTTAATCTTTGACAAGTTGTGCTTGCTAAGATCAATGGCTCTCGTCTTTTCAAGCGTCCTTCAATTTCTTCAAACTCCTTATGCTGTGCTCGAAAAATTGGCATAAACATACAATAAAAGCGCAATTGTGACTTATTGATACAAAAACAGCCCAGTTTACACTTAGTAACCTTTTGTTTTAACTTCTCATACTGAAAGGTCCAGTCAACTCTTTGAATATGTGACATTGAGTAAAAGCAAATGAACATTCAAGCAAAGAATCCACATTACAATATCACTTGATTGTCACATTATTTCACTAACCATATTTAGTTTTTCCCTAAATAAGTAAAAGGGAAGGCTCAAATAAGCCCTTCTCTTTTGAACCCATCAATTTCACCCTCGAACTGAAATAAGTTTCAAACAGAGATCCGAACTCCAAAAACTCCATTTATTAGACTATATGACATGCATCTGACTTGCTCTGATTTAATCATTCAAAAACTTTTTCATAGCATTGTCCACGTGTTCTTATTTTCTAGTCAGAGGGCATCTCATCATCTTGTTTACTCATTCTTTATTTCTTTTTCTTTTTTTTCCCTTCCCCTTCCTTTTTCTTCTCTTCTGTGAAATAAATTAAAATAAATGGAGGAATATGCTTTAGAATTTTTTAAGGAATACACTCCAGGATGTTATTATGGTATAGAATCAAATAGGAATATTCTATCTTGTAATGTATATTTATAGGAATCAAACCCTTCAATAAAAATACAGGAAATCCTTCTCTCTTTAAAAATTATCCTAGCTTGTACTCTACATTTCAACATGGTATCAGATATTCAGAGCCATAGAAAAAAAATGAATTAGCAGTGAGCTAATTTCCCATAAAATCACTAAGCATTTTACGGTCTGCCCCAGACCTTAGAAATTTTTAGGCCACGCCTTCCGTCGCCACCATACCCAGGTGGTGCGCTTACCGCCGACGACCAAGCCGCAAAAGTTCGACACCCGAAATCAACGCAAGTGAGCCACACGCACCGCCAGAGTCCGCGACATTAACTCATGCGCTGGCGCATGACGTGTATTCGCCGGCCAGATTTCTAATCGGAAACTACCTACTGGCTCGCTGACATATCGCCTATCTTCTAGTTTTGCTCGTCTTCAGCCCGAAATTACAAACTGTCGGTGGAGGGTCTCCAGGATAGACTTCTTCTGTTTCGTCAGCAATGAAGGGATTATGAATGCTTTGGCGCCTCCGTAAGTAACGCGGAATAAGAAAGGCATATTTCTATTTCAATGTAAATATGTAATTGTTTACTAGTAGAAACGGGGAAGTTGGGAGCAAACTCAAGCAATACTCCTATGGTTCCCAATGTGCAACTCACTCAAGAAGGCATGTCATTCGAAGACTCATAGAGATATAAAAGATTGGTTAGAAAGCTTAATTATTTCGCAATTACACATCCAGATATTGCTTACTTTGTGAGCGTAGTGACTCAATATATGCCATCTAGACCATTGACCATTGAGCTACCGTAGAACATATATTTTGTTATTTGAAGGGAGCACCAGGACAAGGTATTGTTTATCAAGACCATGATCACATGAAAATAGAGTGCTTTGCACTCTTTTGTATCCTAGAAGATGATCAAAAGATGATCAAAGATCTACATCTGGGTATTGCGTCTTTTGTGGTGGTAATCTAGTATCCTAGAAGAGTAAGAACCAGAATATGGTTCTCATTCGAGTGTTGAATCGGAATATTGAGCTTTGGCACAATCTGCATGTGAGATCATATGGATAAGCCATTTATTGAGTGAAATTGGATTGAAGACCCCATAAATTTTAAAGAGGAGGTACGGTTATTAAGAAAAGTGAACAATGTGGTTGATATTGAATTGATAAAGTAAGAATAGAGTAAGAATGGTTTAGAACAATGTTGTTAAGATCGTGATCCAACTCGTAGGATCGTACGATTTTACGATCAGATTAAGGAGGTGCGAGCTAGATCGTTGCTAGGATCGGAAAACGCTCTAGGATCGCCGGATCGTCGACTAGAATCGTAACTCGTACGATTCTTCGATCTACGCGAGTTGCGACTTCGAAGCTGAAAAAACAGGAAAGAGTCGCGGAACCCATCGCGACTTACGATGAATGAAGCCCAAGCGACACCTGCTGCGACTTTATCTTCCCTGCTTCTTGCACTTTAAATCAATTTTCCAGCTTTGTTTTCTCCATTTCGTCTTCATTCTGTCTTTCGTCTGCTTTACTTGTGTAGTTCCAATTTTAATTTTTTGGGACTGATTTTTATTGGGTCTTTTGGGTCAGATTTAGTGATTCCTCCTATTAAACTTGTTGTGTCAAATTAATACTTCGTATGTTAGGTAGTACTCCGTATTTTGTTGGGTCAAATGTTTTGGAGTCTTGACATTATGTTATTATTATTATTAATTGGGAATTTACGAATAATTGAATTGTGTGTGTGTGTGTATATACACTAATATTCAGGTCCGGCCAGGCCGGACCACTCCCCCCGTCCGGCCTCCTCCATTTGGGGGCCTTCCCGGTGGTATTTTTTGCTCAAATTTTTTGTGTAGGTTCCTCATCAAGTCTAGTTCATCCATACCAAATTTCAGCCAAAAATTCAATCGGGAAGGTCGTCAAATGATTTTTGCAAGTTAACTGGTCCGGAAAATACATTTGAGCAAAAAATACCACCGGGACCAGTTAACTTGCAAAAATCATTTGACGACCTTCCCGATTGAATTTTTGGCTGAAATTTGGTATGGATGAACTAGACTTTATGAGGAACCTACACAAAAAATTTGAGCAAAAAATACCACCGGGAAGGCCCCCAAATGGAGGAGGCTGGACGGGGCTCCGGTCAGGTATACCTGACCGGAAGACTACTCTATATATATATATATATATATATATATATATATATATATTGCACGGTAGGATCTTACGATTCGAGTTACGATCCCCTAAACCCCTTCCGATCCGTGCTAGGATCTCGATTTTAACAACCTTGGTTTAGAACCACACAAAATTTACCAAATTTGATATGGAACAATCTACCGAAAAGGAAAGATAAGACAATCCTAGCGGGACAGAGGGAGTAAATGATAAAGTTCACGCCAAAAGCACGGAATGGAAGATCAACTTTTAGATTGAGAAATTTATAAAACTAAAGGTTTCATAAGAAGATATGGACACTTGGAGTTATTCCAATTGTACAGTTATGCTCCTTCTCTCCTTCTCTGACATTGATGCCAAACCATGATGGCTTGGTATCCAACATGGAACACCCATTTGACAAGTCAAAGGGACGAAAGAAGAGGAAAAGGGAAGAAAGATTTGGCACATAAAATGATGACATGTCCTCCAACATTTAGAAATGAATAGTGTGGACACTGTTATAAAAGGTTTCAGAAATGTAAGAGTCATGCAGAAGCAGGTGATATGAGATGAATGATCGATTTTTAGATCAAACCTTTATTTAATGATTTCAGAATAGTAAAGGCACTTATTCAGTTATTTGACCCAGTTCCCCAATGAATAATAAAGGGAAAACTGTCAAATAGGTCCTCGTACTATTGTCAAAAAGTCAATTGAGTCCTCATACTTTTTAGTGAATCAATCAAGTCCACTAAGTATTAAAAAATGATCAATTTCGCTATTTAGGCGGTTGAGCGTAAACACTTCCGGTTAATGCTGATGTGACAATATTTTTCAGTTTTCCTTTTTTTATCCTCCTTTTCTTTTTCATTCTTTCTTCATTCCCAGCTGGTTTCTTCCTCCTGCGTTTGCATCGAGCCGTCCACCAGTTCCTTTTCTTTAATTTCTTTCTCAATTCTCTTTCTTTCTTTCTTTCTTCTTCCCATTCATTTTCTTTCTTGCCTGGTTTTCTGCCTCACCCCATCTATATTCTCTGTTTTGCATTTTCTTTTTCTTTCTTCACTACTTCCCGGTTTGTTTTGGATGGGCGCGAGCAACGACCGTTAGAGAAGGTGTTGCCGAGAGGAAGCACATATGGTAGATGAGAAGCACGTGACAGCATGAGGGATAGTTGTGGGTGACCGGAGGTGGGAGACAGCGGTTACGTTGAGATGTTGTGGGCGACTGGAGGTGGGGGACAGCGTTACGTTGGGATGTTGTGGGCGACTGGAGGTGGGGGGACAGTGTTACGTTGGGATGTTGTGGGTGACGGTAGAAGTGAGACAACGGCTGGATATGTTGTGGATGTAGGCCACCGGTGTCAGATTAAAGAGGTGGTGGGCGATGAGCTAAGGGTCACACTATAGTTGGGAGAGTTTTGGGCGTGCGGCGGCGGTTGAGAGAGTTTGGGTTACAGAGGTTGATGCTTTAATTTTGGGGGAAGGAAATAATTTTCAGGAAATAAAGAAAGACATGCGCAGGCAGGGGTTAGGGGAAGAACGAAGAACATGGTGAAGAAGATATGCTCAGCAAGGAAGAAAGAAAAAGATAAGAGAAAAGGAAAATAAAAATATCATGTGGATTGCCACGTGTGTGCAATTACCGGTTGACCGGATCTCAACCGGCTGGAAGGCCAATTTGATTAATTTTTACAACTTTGTGTACTTAATTGATTCACTGAAAAGTACGAGGACCTAATTGACTTTTTGACAATAGTACGAGGACCTATTTGACAGTTTTCCCAATAATAAATGTTGTGTGAGGTAGGAAATCTTTCATTTGATAAGTGAAAATCACATTTACCTTGTTGAAATATAAACTACAAAATATAATATTGAAGAGAGGAGGAAAGATTTTCTGTGTATTTCATTGGAGGGTTAAGTCCCTATAAATATACATTACAAAGATAGAATATTCCTATAAGATTCTATACAATAATAATATCCTAGAGTATATTCCTAAAATATTCTAAAGTATATTATAAGGATAGAAGAATATTCTAAAGTATATTCTAAAGTATATTCTAATGTCTTTCACACTCCCCCTCAAGTTGGAGCATAGATATTTATCATGCCCAACTTGTTACATAAATAACCAACACGAATTCCATTTAATGCTTTAATGAACAAATCTCCAAGTTGCTCTCCAGTCTTCACATATCCTGTAGAGATCAATCCTTGTTGTATCTTTTCTCGAACAAAGTGACAATCGACCTCAATATGTTTTGTTCTCTCATGAAACACTGGGTTGTTGGCAATGTGTATAGCAGCTTGGTTATCACACCAGAGTTTAGCAGGCATTGGTGTCTTCAATCCGATTTCACTCAGCAAATGGTTTATCCAGATTATCTCACATGCCGATTGTGCCATAGCCCGATATTCTGATTCAGCACTCGAACGAGAAACCACATTTTGCTTCTTACTTTTCCAAGAGACAAGATTACCACCAACAAAGACGCAATAGCCAGATGTGGATCTCCTATCATCTTTAGATCCAGCCCAATCAGCATCTGCAAAGCATTCTATTCTCATGTGATCATGATTTTGGTAAACAATACCTCGTCCTGGTGTCCCCTTCAAGTAACATAATATATGCTCTACTGCATTCCAATGATCAACTGTCGGAGATGACATATATTGACTCACTACGCTCACAGAGTAAGCAATGTCTGGACGAGTGACTGCGAGATAGTTAAGCTTTCCAACCAATCTTCTGTACCTTTCTGGGTCTTCGAATGGTATGCCTTCTGAAGTGAGTTGCACATTGGGAACCATGGGAGTTGTGTTTGGCTTTGCTCCCAATTTCCCTGTTTCAGTTAGTAAATCAAGTACATATTTACGCTGAGATAGAAATATGCCTTTCTTACTCCGTGTTACCTCAATACCCAGAAAGTATTTCAATGAGCCTAGGTCTTTTGTTTGGAATTGGCTATGAAGAAAATTCTTAAGGGCCAAAATACCTGCGGTATCACTTCCTGTAATCACAATATCATCGACATACACCACAAGCAATGTGATACCTGCTTTCGTTTTTCTGTAAAAGACAGAGTGATCTGATTGACCTTTTATCATTCCAAACCGTTCAATGGATTGACTGAATTTCCCAAACCATGCACGAGGTTGCTCCATATAAACTTCCTCCTGAAGGTCACCATGTAAGAATGCATTTTTAATGTCCAACTGGTGTATGTGCCAATCATGAGTTGCAGCGAGTGAGATAAGTAACCTGACAGATGTTAATTTAGCAACAGGAGAAAGAGTGTCAGAATAATCAACACCATAGGTTTGAGCATAACCCTTTGCAACCAATCGAGCTTTCAATCGAGCAACAGATCCATCTGGATTAACCTTAACAGCAAAGACCCACTTACATCCAATAGACTTCTTCCCTGAAGGCAAGTATACCAAATCCCAAGTACCATTAAGATCCAAAGCATTCATTTCCTCTACCATGGCATGACGCCATTCAGGATGAGACAAAGCTTCTTTAACAGATTTGGGAACAGAAATAGAATCAATGGAAGCAACAAAAGAACATGAGGCAGGAGATAACTGACCGTATGACACAAATGAGGAAATAGGATGAGTACAAGACCGTGTACCTTTACGTAGTGCTATCGGGAGGTCAAGATCAGATGTAGAGACAAGATCTGAAAATGCAGGTACTGGTTCAGGACATGAGATCGAAGTCGGACCAGTATCAGGATATGTAATCACAGGTGTCACAGGTGGGGAGTGATCTTGTGCTTTGTGTCGACGGGTGTAAACCAAGTGTACAGGAGGTCTAGGGTCAGGAACAGTGACATTCGACATAGTTACTGAAGGTGTGGTCTCAGGTATAGTAACTGTGTAAATGAGTATTTCATCGTTGTCCTCATGAATATCTGTCTTGGATGATGAAAATGGTGTATTTTCATGAAATGAGACATCAATAGAAATAAGATATCGACCTGTACTTGGACAAAAACATCTATACCCCTTTTGAACTCGAGAATAACCCAAGAAAATACATTTCAATGACTTGGGGTCCAATTTCGTCCGATGAGGGATAACATCTCTAACAAAACAAGTGCAACCAAATATTTTAGGTGGAATAGGAAAAAGTTCTTTATTTGGAAAAAGACATTGATAAGGAGTTTTACCGTCCAAAACAGAAGATGGCATACGATTGATCAAAAAACATGAAGTAGACACAGCGTCAGCCCAAAACTGTTTAGGCACATTCATTTAAAATAGAAGAGCCCTTGCAGTTTCTAACAGATGTCGATTCTTTCTTTCAGCAACTCCATTTTGAGGAGGTGTGTCTACGCATGAAGTTTGATGAATAATGCCATGTTGAAGCATAAAAGATTTAAATGGAGCAGATAAATATTCTTGGGCATTGTCTCCCCTTAACACACGAAGGGGAACATTAAATTGAGTTTTAATTTCAGCACAAAATGCAGAGAAATGAGTAAATAACTCAGATCGGCGCTTCATAAAATACACCCATGTCATACGAGAATAATCGTCAACAAAAGTGACAAAATATTTGAAACCAGGTTTGGACACAACTGGACATGCCCCCCAAACATCAGTATGGACAAGATCAAACGGAGCATTTGCTCGTTTATGAAGTCGGGGACTTAAACTAGTGCGATGATGTTTAGCAAACTCACACGACTCACATTGTATAGAAGACACCTTATTAAACTGAGGATATAATTGCTTCATTAGTGAGAGAGATGGATGTCCTAATCGGTAATGAGCTTCTAATAGATTTCCAACCCCAAGGCAAGAGATACCTTTTGTAATTGATGTATCCAAAATATAAAGACCACCCGACTCATGTCCTTGACCAATAGTATGCTTCGTTAACAGATCCTGAAACACACAATATCCCGGAAAAAATGTTACAGAACAATTAAGAGTACGTGTGATTTTACTGATGGAAAGCAGATTAAATGCAAAATTAGGAAGACTCAAAACAGACGATAATGGTAATGTAGAAGTTGGTACAACAGTACCAGATCCAAGAACGGGTGAGGTAGACCCGTCTGCTAAAGTGACACTGGAAGCAGGTAAATGTGAGTGAAATGATGAGAATAGACTAGGATTACCAGTCATATGATCTGTGGCACCTGAGTCAATGACCCATTTTGAGGATGATGAAACAAGACATGTGTTTGAAATACCTGAATTTGCGACTACCGAGATAGGGGTAGATGAATGCTTTAGAGATTCTTGGTAGCAAATAAATTTAGCATACTCGTCTGAAGAAATAGCAATTGATCCATCAAATGAACTCGTAGCGGAAGCAACATGAGCAAGCTGATTTCCTTGATTTTTGAACAGCAACTTTCTACATTCTTTGAGCAAGTGCCCGGGCTTCTTGCAGTAATGGCATATTACTCCTCTGCCAAATGGACCCGTAAAAGACATTTTTTTTTATTTTTTATTTTTGATTTTTTTTTTGATTTTTTTTTGATTTTTTTTTTTACTTTTTTTTTTGAGAATAAATAAATAAATACAGCTAATTAAGACTTACCAGCCGCAGCTCAATAGATGGTTGGCGAGGTCTGGGTTTCTGACTTACCAGCTAATGATAGTGGCGACTCCAAAAATATAACGCAGCCCCTTTCTAATTCGAGCCACCTCACCTAGTCTCAAATCCCAACCTTTCTCAATAGTCTGGTACGAATAAATAGACAAAATATATACGCAGCCCCCTTCCAAAAGTATCTGCGTCGCCAACCTCAAGAAGACCGTGGATCCAAAAGCTCGCAGATCGGAAAAATGGATTTGCCTGGCAGAGAATACTCAGGCAACCTAGATGGCGATTTCCGATTAGAAATCCGGTCAGCTATGAAGCTTCACTCGCCGGCGCGTGCGGCAGCCGCGAAAGTCTTCGGCGGCGCGTGTGACTGACGCGCGAAGCTTTGCCGGTGCGGACTCAAAAGACGTGGTCGGCGGCGGCAAGTGCAATTGGTTAGGACGGAGGTGAGAAATAGGACGGTGTTGGTCTGGACAAAGGTTCTGGTTAGGGTGTATTGATGTTTTGGAATGAGGGTCTGGACAGAGGTTCTGTTTAATGGTGTGTAGAGGTTCTGTAGGCAGAATGGTGTGTAAGGTTCTGAAAATGGTGTGTAAGGTTCTGAAGTTAACACAAGTTCTTGGAGAAAGAACCCAGCCTGAATACTGAACTGAAATCAGCCTGAATAAAGAACTGAAATCTGAAAAACTAAACTGAAATGGAAGGCTCTGATGCCATGTTGAAATATAAACTACAAAATATAATATTGAAGAGAGGAGGAAAGATTTTCTGTGTATTTCATTGGAGGGTTAAGTCCCTATAAATATACATTACAAAGATAGAATATTCCTATAAGATTCTATACAATAATAATATCCTAGAGTATATTCCTAAAATATTCTAAAGTATATTCTAAGGATAGAAGAATATTCTAAAGTATATTCTAAAGTATATTCTAATGTCTTTCACATACCTTAAGCACGACTTCATGTTTCTAAGATGATGCCATGGGGATGTTACTAAATCAAGACAACTGCATACCTGTAGATGATGTTTCACCAAAAGCTTGTGAATGGATGGAATGAAAATAGTGAAATCTTCCCCAAGAGCGTGAGCTAAACAACAAAGTGCATCAACAGCATCCCTCCTAAGCTCTTCTTTGTTGCTGAGAATAAGACAGTAGTGTCACAGAATGGCTTGGAGAAAGATACAGGAAATGGTAATAACAAAGACAAATAAAAATGATGTATACAACTGTTATTATGCCATTGACAAATAAAAATTATGTAAACTGATTATACAGGCCCGTCATCTGACTTGAGAGCGAAGTGGAAGGAGAATATATGTGTGGAGGATTGATCTCTTTTTATTTTTTAACTCTGATTTCATATGTCGATTCATGTTAACGGACCCAAAACTCTTTTGGGACTAAGGCTAGGACATTGTTTTTTATACAGGCCATCACAACTTCTTGATGCAAAAGACACTTTTCAGGTTTAATTTAGTTTAACGTGCAGCTGGAAATCAAGAGAAAGGGATTGAATCAAACCCATCCAGGACAAGCTTTAGGTGATGTACGAGAGCAGATATGTGACCAATGACCTGGTGAAGAATATACATATATGATGAAGAAACAAGAGTTGAGAAAAATAGATCTACATAGGTTTAACTAAACTAAGACCAACCTGTACACGAGGAATTAATCTTGTTAGAGTTTTTATAGCACCGCGTCTTACTTCTACTGAAGCATCTACTTTAAACAAACGAATAAGAGCAGGAAGAAGAAGATGCATATGTTCATCCAGCGTACCTGCAAACACAGGGCATGGAAGCGTCAAGCATATCTATTACACAACTGACTTAATGAGTATTGACTCGACATATATGTCCACATCGAGTCATCGACATTCAATATTTCAATGGCACTGACCGAACAAAAGGCATTTATTACAAGAAACTAGGAATACTAACCACCAAAAACTTCGAGTGTGTGAAGAATGTTAGGGACATATTCATACTCATTAAACCGCTCAGCATCACTAAGAAACTGAATACAAGAGGGAAGTATATGTGGAAGATGCTTTCGGAATTCATCATTTAGTGCCAAACAAAGTTGCTCCACCAGATGCAGAATCTTAAAAGAATTAAAACAATATCAGTTTACAGCAATTGCAAAAAAAATGCTCAACATCAACCCAAGACATTAAAAAGGTACGTATTAATTTCATCATAAAAAATTCAACCATATTTACCGCAGAAATATGAACTGGCCGATTAGCTGTTGGCGAACAGAAAGATGACCATAATTCTGAAACCAGAGTAAGCATCTCTGGAAGATATTTACGGACATGCTACAAAGACAAAAGATAAGTTGAACCATCTCAATGTACTGCAAAAGAAGAATGAAATATACTACGTACATATTATGCCCTTGTGAGAAAAAGTACCTGGCGAACAATTGATACCAGAGTTCCAAGCTTCCATGTTATAAACTCCTTTAAACCATCTTCACATGTACGGACAATATTAAAGAGTTCAGGCAAAACCTACATAAGAAATGCACAATTATCAAAGTCACATACATGGCAAATTTGAGCACCAAAACTACTATGTAAGTCCTGCAATAGAAAACCTAGTTAACAGACTTCTGACTCTAAATTCAGGTTATAGAGAATCTTTATATGATTTATCACTTATGTCAATTTTGTTGTGGAGAGTAAGTTCACCCAAGCTAACTACAAAGGAGGTCCATCACACTCTTACATTCACTTCAACAAATTAATTGGGGGCTTAAATGAGAGGATACCGTCTTCTTATGTTGTTGGAGTCGATTGTGTGGCTCAGCTTGGGTGCATAGTAGATTTATTTTTTTGTGAAATACCTTTTTTTACTATTTAGATTAAAAAAAAAGTTGCAATAAAATTGAGTTTGGGGTATAAGGAGGTCATAAAACTGGCATGAATAAAAATAAAAAAACCTGTGTCTAGAGTTGACAGAACTAACCTTTGGCAAATAAGGGACACAGCCAAGTCCCATTGACTGTCCATAAGAAGGTACCAAAGAAATGAGTTTCATAATAAAAATACATAAAAATATATTATTTAATAAGAAAAACAATAAGAGTTCTGTCTAAGTAAACCTTGAAAATGAACATGAGAGATCCAACAACTTTTTGGTGGTAACTAGACAAAGAAGGGTCCCTTAGAATCCGCATAAGAGAACTGATAGCAACCTATAGCAGAAGAAGCCTGTTAAAACATGTAAGCGATTAATGATAAAACAAAATAGCTCTCAGTTAAGGTGCCACCGTAGAGTAATAATCTTCTGATGTTGCAAAAGACGGCCAAAGATCCATAGGTAATTCATCCATTGAACAAATATGTTGGCCAGGGTCATTAGCTGCACGGGTAACTTCACCATGTGTTCCAGGTAATGTTTGCTGATTGCGTTTGTGCACATGGGGATCTAATGCACCCATTATCCCAAGAACCTGACATGCACAACAAGAGCTATTGAACACCAAGATCTAGTTAAAACAATACACGCATTCAAAGAAGTTCAGAGGCTACCTTCAAAACTTCACGTCTAGTAGACCAGGCTAGTTCTCCATTTAGCAATTTTAAGAGTAAACCAAGCAATTGTGGGTATTCATTGTATGGAGCTATCACATAACTGTTAACCATGCATGAAAATATGATCATATGATCCTGGAAATTCTCTTACAGTTGAACAATATCAGTTTTAAAATTTTAAACTGAACTAACTACCAATAGGTTATCGATAATTCTAATATCAGCTACGTTTCCTCATATATAAAAACCCTCTTGAACACAAACAAATAAGAGAGCACATTACATATATGCAGGGATATGTATTAAGGATTTTATTATTTGGACTGAAATTTTCCGGTCTGATCTGGTCTATTTAAGTTTGGTGAGGTCTGAACTGGTCTGGTAGATGTCTGGTCTCTGTGTATTTTATAAATGTCAAAGTATGGTCTGGTCTGGGACTAAAAACAGTCCAAGAAAAAACATCCTCAATCACATATGATTCTAGTAGCACACCTCCCCAGTGACTAGGTGTTTCAATTATTTGTAAGATCCTTCCATATTCTGCTATAAGAATAAGAGGCATGTGCCTAACACTATAATCATCATGGTTGGGAATGACCTATCAACTTCAATTGCTTCCTTGCTCAACTTTCAATACGGTTAAAGACATAACTCATTTACTCATCTTTATCCTTAAGAAACTCTCCATTAAAGTGTTTATCCTCATATACATTTCCCATAAATAATCTCAAAACCCGATCTACATGTGAACCTCATTTGGAAGGGATGCAATCTCCATGTTTTATCAAATTAAATCCTTTGAGTGGCCTAACCCAACCCCCCATCTAACACACAATGTGAATCACTTTCACATTCTGAGAACTTTCCCAATTCTCTATAGTTTGTCTACTTTTTCTAATTTGAAAATTGGACTCACTTGCTGGGCCTTCAATTCATGTGGTAATGTCACAAGTCACAAGCGGCATTTTCTTCTCTCCGCTTTTTACAAATATAGTCCTCATTATCTTTCATATCAGGTAGCCAACTGCATCCTGATTTCTCAACTTAACTTTACTATTTAAAACTCACGTAAAATGGTTGGCTACTGTCACATTGTACTAGCATAGAGTTAAGGTAAGTGACAGCCTCAAATGCACAACATACCAGGGCACAGTCTTTGAATAGTTTGGAAGGACATATAGTATACATATAGAATGGTCATAGCATAGCATACCCTGTGCTTTGTACAACCTGACCAAGTGTAGCAACAGCAACTTCACGTTTAGTAGCAGCAGCGCCATCCAGTAAAGCATCAACAATTAGGGGCATAAGTTCTGAAATATATTGCCTCATGGCAAAGCCACCCTGAAAATTGGGGTGTGAGTGACAAGGAAGATAGAGAGTTTGTGAGTGATTCAGGTTGATGGAGAAAATCATCAACAGTTTTTCATGAAAGATATAAGATACCTTAAACGTAAGTGATAATTAATACATCTGAAATGATAATTAAATGTATGATCAAAAAAGTTAAATTGCAAAAGCAATTTAGCTCGCACCTACCGAAACTTCAAATTTACCTTGGTTCTATAAATAAAGTACATAAGTTTATAGTTTTATAGCATAAATGAGAAAAGCAAAATATACTGCCTCTGCTTTCCAGTCCGGATACCAGACCAAACAGAGGTATGTTATGTCAAATGTAGATTACTGCTACGTATTAAATATCAACCTACCACTCTTGAAAGATCGCCAACAGTTACCAGAACACCACTAATAATACCGTTGTTTGCATTGACCCCAGTTCCTTCACAGAGTTTGGCAACAAGTGCCTGGGAAACAGGGAATCATGACAGTCAGATATAATAAAGTACAAAATATAACTTTCTTATCAAGTTTCTTATGAGCATGAATGGTTAACCTTGTGTATAGGAGCAATATATGGAAGAACCAGACGCTCACAACTGCGGATTAGGCAACCCAATAACTTTGCACTCTCTTCCTTGCATTTGTTATCAGCACTGCAATATAAGATAGACTTTATAAGAACAATCAGATGGTTCGAAACAGACAAGGCATATTTATATTTCAGTGTCTGTGTCCCTTCTAGCATTTCATGTTACCATCACCAGGGCCAGCCTTGCCCATGTGCAACAGGTGCAAGGGAACAGGGGCGCCTTTCCAAGTGGGGCCTCCATATTTTATTAACATAGTAGTAGTAGGGCCATTAAAAATGTTATTCAAATGTGTTTCAACAGTTCGGCAGACTTTTCAACTTCAGGTGGAATTGCATAGGGATTATGAAGAGCCGAAAAGTGAATATATCATGAACAAATTTTGAAAGTTTCATGAAACAAAAAATATCCAAATCTTTGGAGAAAAGAAAGAAAGTTGCTTAGACCAATCCATAGTGATTAGTATTAAATAAGACAAAGAAACTACATACTATTCAACTTAAGAGTATCCTATAAGATAGTCAAGTACTCTAAAGGCTAAAGCTTCAAATCATTATCTAACCTTTGTTCTAGGTATGTTAGCAACTGAATAAGATGTCGACGGAGTGCTGGTAGAACGTAAGCAGGGTTCTTCTCAGATAACCTCCCAACGAGATAGATTGCGTACTCCCTAACTTCAAAGTCCTAGGCAAAAACAAATGCAAAAGGTAAAGACTAAACTGAAGCACCCAGATCCATGGCAGAAAAATAAACTAGGCAGTATATCCAAACTTGGACAGAAGACTCCAAGATAAACAGGTTTCTCAATTCAACCTAATGCACCCTCTCGAACTTTCATGGATAATTTGCATTACAATTATGCATGAACCTTCATATTCAACATGTTTTTGCAAATTTTATCAGCTCATATTGAGAACAACATCCCAAGCAAATAAATTCTAAGCCACTCAAATTATTAAAAAAAGACACACCAATGTGTGTGCTGTGCTCACAACCGCGCAAGCCCGAGGGTGTGTGTTTCATATCATGAACTATATGTACACACAATGACACAAGTCCAACACTGAACATCTCATCGGTGTGCCGCACAAGGAGAATAATTGTTACATACTCACAAGTGGCACACACTACATTAAAGTGTTAAACAATATGAAATAATAACATTAACACGAAGGGTTTTTTAAGCCAAGGGCAAGGCAAAAATAAAGCATAAAGATGTCTTCCATTTCCGGAAGATAGTGAAATTGGTTTTTTGGTCAATTCGCTTGAAAGTAAGAAAGACCTGTAACTGAAAATGTAATGGTGAAAAATTTGCACAAAATTCAAGATCATAAAAATATCATTTTGTGTGAAACTGGATAGTACCTCATCATTCAGAGCAGCAAATATAGCAGTCAGACTATCAGCCTGAGCCAGATAATCATCAAAACCTCCATTTCCATAAAGAGAAGAAAAAATAGAATGACGGACAGTGACTTCGGCATCAGCAACAGCTGCTATAAGCAGTTTTTCAACAATCTGCAACAAAAGCAGCCTTATGAAGTAAGATAACTTTTACAAATGGATCAGGTAGTACACTGCACACTAGTCAAATTTGGTTTTTGTTCATCACCACATAACTATTCCAGATAATATTAAATATAAGTCTTATACAAGGTTGTCAAAGTCGTGCGCCTGAGCGCTTAAGCGCACCAGGCGCAGCGCTAGAGAGGTCCAGCGCCCTATGGATGGCCAGTCGCAGCTTCCCTTCTCAGGCGCAGGTTAGGCGCACAAAGCGCAGAAGCGCAGATGCGATATAAAGCGATCGCTGAATGCGCCTGACAGGGGAATCATTTATTTTAAGTTTAATTAGGTTGTTTCACATATTAAGAAGCCCATATTTTTAATAAAGCCCATGCAAATAAGGTCAAAACAATGTAACTTACGCTAAACACACAACGTAATTACATAAACCTACTGTTACATGTTCGCTACCTCGTCCTGTCCCTCCACATCAACCGCAAAGCTTGCAGCAGTGCAGCACTCAACGTTCAAAGTAAACTCTCTCTTTCTTCATCTTCCATTCATTCCATTTTATTTCTTTTTTCATTTTTCAGCAGCTACTTCTTCTTACAAACTACCAGTATTTTTTCAGCATGTATATGTAAAGTGTAAAGTACCAGCTTCTTCTTCCTGTACTCTATGTCTCTATAGAACTCCTGTTCTACATTCTAAACAACTTAAACATATATATGTAAACTACCAGTATATTTTTTCACCATGTATATGTAAACTAACAGCTACTTCTTCTTGTACTCTGTAGAATTCTTGTTTATATGTCTCAGTTAGTCAATTCTACAGTCTAAACAACTTAAACATATATATGTAAACTACCAGTATATCTTTTCACCATGTACATGTAAACTAACAGCTACTTCTTCTTGTACACTATAGAACTCTTGTTTATATGTCTCAGTTAGTCAATTCTACAGTCTAAACAAGTAAACAACTTAAACATATATATGTAAACTAGTTGTATTACTTGTATACTTGTATTTTTTTACCATGTATAAGTAAACTACCAGCTACTTCTTGGAGAAGTACATACTACCAGTATACATACTATTTAGAACATACTACCAAACTACCCTTTTTTTACCATGTATACATACTAACAGTCCATACTACCAAACTACCATTTTTTTACCATGTATACATACTACCAGTCCATTTTTTGTGACATGGGTTGCTGTATATATACTTTATTTTGGTTAATCGTGGCTTTATTTTGGTTAATGGTGACTTTATTTGATCAAGACATGACTTTTTAATGTAGTTGGTTCAATATGGTGTTATATACATCATTCTTGATTATTGGAGAATAGTATTTGCGATATTTTCTTAGCAATGCGCCTGACATGAGTCAGGCGAGCGCTTTTTTGCGCCTTGCGCCTCAGGCGCTGGAATTACCCTATCGCCTTGAGTGCGCCTCACGACTTTGACTACCTTGGTCTTATATTAAACCAAAAAACCTTACAAGTATATATAAATCATATAAATTATGATAAATCATGCATAAAAATAAAATTGAGACATGTATATGTATTAAATAGCTAGTTATAACAATAAGTATGTATATGTGTAAATAGCACTCTCTCCATATCTTGTTTCCGATTAGAACCATGACCATATCTATGTTATATCATGTCCTTCTATCTATGTGCCATACATGTGATATGCAAGCTAGTCTATCAATTTTAAGATCAAACTCATATGAAGGACAAGCCTGGGTAACTAGAGCCAAAACCTCTTCAACAAGACGGCGTCGCCTGCCACTGGTACGGTTAATCCTACTAGAGCTGAACTGTGTGCAAGAGAACCCAGATAAAGAATTTGATACCAATTTACAGCAACACAAAGCGGCATCTTTCCTTGTTCCTCCATCTTCATCTTCCAAATATAACACGACAGACACTTTCGCAAATTCAAGAAGATCATGGCCCTAGGATATAGGCCCTCGCGGTTAGAAAAAAGTGTTGAAGGAAACACGCAACACACTGACACGCACAAGTAGGTAGATGAACCTTGAAGTTGAACCTAGCAAGAGTTTGCAAAGCAAGTTGAACAAGAGCTGAACCACTAAGCTCTGGCACTTGTTGAGTGGCGTTTGTGATGTGTCCCCTACCCGAGGTCACTGCAAGGTTTGACAGATGGGATCTTGAAAGGATTGTTGAAATGCAGTTGATCAACCGATCTTGAATTGTGGGCAACAATGTTGGTATGCTGAGAAAAAAATGCAAAAACAAAACCCTTGAGCATGTCTACAAAAGAATAAGAATATATTTGCAAATGCATCCCTTTGCTAAATACCTTAAGCTTATCTTATCCAGGGCTTCTACCAATTTAAGCGAAAGACCAGAAGAGAACATGGCATCCAAGAGACCTCGGACATGAGGCTCCATCACAGGCCCCATGGCTTTTGCAATATTTCCAACACAATCTATTGCATCCATTGAAGGCCTGCCTCTACGAGGTGCAATCTACAAGGAGAACAAAGATCCATTATGAATAAAATTAAAAACTTCATGCCACAGCATTTAAGTGAGAATGAAAGAAAATGAAAAAAATGTATAGACAGAGAGAGACGGAGAGAGAATCAGTGGAGGACCTAGGGGGTCGTGGGGGAAAGTGCCCCGCTTTCGTGTTAGTACTATTGCTCCATTATTAGTTTTACACCACCCCTCATAAAATGAAGTTCTCATTTGAGTTTACGATGTTTAATAGAGGACAAAGTAAAGTTTTCCCTAATAAAATTTCAAAAATTATAAGAGCCCGTTTGGTGAGCATGTTTTTGAACTTATCAAGCTTATGCAACTTTTTCACCAAACACGTAACTTTTAATTTCACGCGCTGAATTATGTAATAATAAGAGAAAGTAAGGTTAAAGTTACTTTTCTGGATGTATTGACTAAAGTTACCGTAAAAGATCATTCTAGCTATTTTTCATATAATTTTTTCTTTATTTTATTAATAGAATATATTTTAAATATAATTTTTACATAAATCAGCAGAATCAGCCAATCCGCCGATTTTGGTATAACCAAACGGGGCTCTGAATAAATCAAATTTACACATTTAGATATTACAATAAAGTAATACACCGCAACACAGAAAACAAGCATTACAATAATAATAATTTTGACATAACTACATTCTAGATTTGTATCAAATTAACAGTTCCATGAAAAATATTTCGAGTTAAAAATAGCTTCTACACTTGGGATGTTTTTAATTGAATTAAAATTTCCTGGTCTGGTCTACTCTGAACTGGTCTAGTAGATGTTTGTTCAATGTGTATTTTACAATTGTTGAAGTCAAGTCTAGTCTGTTTAAGTCTGGGATTGAAATCATTCTAATTAAAAACGTCCTTATTAATAATGGATTTGGCTTGAATTCGATGGCATGCCAAATTCATGCCAAAACGCATTCCAGAGTTGTTTTGTCACAAACAAATAGCACAAAGTGACAAAAATAATGTTAATTTGTAACAAATCTATATCAAAAATGTTTTTTGTATTGGAATATGATAATAGTTCAATACTCCCTCCGTCCCATAAAATTCTTCTCACTTACCATTTTGAGATGTGCCAAAACATCTTCCCATTTGGAAAGTTTTGTGTGGCTAACACCCGTTTACATTTTTCTTACTCAACCACAACCATACATTTCTACTTTATTCCTACTTTCTTAAACTCTGATCCAAGTCAAACTGGAAGAATTTTATGGGACGGAGGGAGTATATAATATCAGCTATTGAAATGGACGGCAGGAAGAGTACACCTGAATTGAACTTCATTCGGGGGTATGGTAGTATTACATTTCCAAATTGTACAAACAGAGTTTGGCCGGTGACATGTAGAGTTGGAGCAGTCCTATTTGTGTGCCTCTACACAAATCTTAATTATTATAGTATGAAATATTACTGGAATTTTAATCCGAAATAAAAAATTAGTGCAAGGATGGTCAGGTTCTTGCAAGTCTATACATAGGGCAATATTGAAGAGTTTAGTCCTCAACTGTCCAAATGGGTGTAAAACCAGACCTAGAACAGGTAAATGTACATGGACCGCATCTGAAATTGGCTAACTCAGTTCTGGTTTAAAAAATTAATTTGGATGCCTCGGCCAAGTGAGCCAACTAGAATCGGACCAGATGTCTCCTGTCCATCCGCGAACCCCCTTCGAAAAAATCTGAGTCCGCCACTGGAGAACAATCAAAGGAGAAGATAATAAACACTTGTGATCATTACATACCGCATCACGTAGGTGCGATGTTATTGTCGGCAAATAGTTAATGAGTTCTCCATCTAGAGCACCAGCCATCTCTCCAAGAGCTATGAATCCACTGTCCCGTTCTGCAGGTATTTTGAGCACATGGAGTATGTGATTCATACATATCTGCAAATAAAAAGGGGCAGCCCGGTGTGATGTTAGCGTAGAGGAAGAAAAATATGTCTTGCTAATATTCTTCCAAATAATGAAAAACAGACATCATTGGATGAAAGTGAACGGAAAGATGAAAACCGTTAAATAATTCGTCACAAATCGATCTCGTAGGAAATGGGCGATTCGAGGCAACAGAGAAGTAATGCTGAGTCGAACAAGTCGATCCTTGTGCTCCAGGTATCTAAGAACTATCTCAGCAACTTCTCTGTATCTTGACATCATGAATTCGCCGGTGTTCCTGTCATTTGATACAAAGTTATATAGCTATAGAAACATAGCCAGATATTAATATAGTATCACAGTAGTATTTCCTAGCAGCGAAAAAAATATTCGCAACTATAAAAAATCCTAATTAACCTCAAAAGCTCTCCAACTGCAAGCAGAGACCCGTGAATGCTATGGATGGGAGCATTTCTCCCTAATCCATCTTGTGTAGCTTCAAACATACGGTAGTACCTTAAGAGAAAGTGAATACGAAGACAAATGGTTAACATGTTTATGTCTTATTCATAAGACAACAAAATAAACATAAACTAAATACTAACCACTGCACACGCCAGCGAGTCTCACGCTTTTCAATAACACGGAGGCATGCACGTAATGCTTCAACAGCTCGCTCTCGAACAGCAAGCGTTGGGTCTCTAAGTGCAACCCAAATTGCATCCACAAACTCAGGTACGTGAACGTTAAATACAGTTGAAGCATTTTCGGCCATTTCCTATATTAAAGACAAATACCTTTTATAAAAACCTTTTCCATCAAACGCTAACATACTATGCATATGTACGCACAGGCAATACACTAACCAACGGGCTACAAATCTACAATGCTACATGAAGCAAAATGAAGTGTGGCAAAGACCTCATAGATTTGAAATAAGACAAACAGTTACCAAATTAGGCATGAATAAAGTGCATTATGCTTATGACATCATACAAATGATTCCCTATCAAGTGCAGGCTCTACTGCACTGGAATACGATTCAACTGCTACTAGAATGAAAACAGGAAATGGAATTTCATACTTTCATAGAAAACATCTGTTCATATAAGCAATAAACAGGAAGTAAAGCTCTATTTACTTCAAACTTCAGTTAAAATATAATAATAGTAATATATTTTATATATGTCATATAATAATCATAGTTTTGGCAGTATTATAGTTTCCTATTACGGTTAGTTCTAAGGTTTAGTTTTAATATTCTTAGTGCACTTAGGTCCATTGGTACTCTATATAAGCATTGAAATATGCTCTAGAAACTCAAGTTTTAAATTCAAAGTTGTGTCAATAAAACAGTAGTCTATTATTCAATATGGTATCAAAATGACTTTACTACATTAATGAAAAGTCACAACATCCTTTTTACCGATTCCACTTTAGATCTGAACCATTTCAGGTTAAATATTTAACAAAACTGACCGCATTAGACCCCTCAGAATACCCTTTTGACTCTATCCCGCAAAAACGACTTCAGTCTCGCACAGCACGCTTGAGTGAACTTCCGGCAATGCGCCTGCAGCCGCCATCCTTACGACCTTTCTCGGCCAGATTTTACAATGTTATTCTCATTTGAAACAGTCCATTTGATTTTTTCAAATTTTGAAGTCCAATTTAATCCTCCAAGAAGGTGCTGGATATCATTTCAATGACAAAAGCTCAAGAAGAAGGTGCTGGAAGAGCAGGAGGAATATGCTATTGCATCCACTCAAAGCAAAGTTACAGTTTATTTGAAATCAAGTTGAATCAGTAAAAGGTTGAGTATAGATGCTCACATGGGCACCAGTTCACTTCAAGAAGAGTTCGAATGATGTTCAAGTTTCTTTGAAAGTTTAAATTTCTGTAGCCAACTTGGAGCAAGTGACACCTCAAATTGAAGTGTTAAATATAGAAATAGTAATATAGGTATCATAGTTTTGCTACTAGTAGTAGTATTCCTATCTTGGTTAGTTTTAAAGTTTAGGTTTCATATTCCACTAGGTTTAAGTCCATTAGGTCTCTATATAACTATATAAACATCATACTACACTAGGAATTATCAAGTTGTGAGTTCAAATTTAAAAGCAATATCAACAAAATTATTAGTGTACTACTGTTAGATTATTACTCCGTATTATTATATTATTATTACTCATCACTTGAAAGTACATGTTCAATGATTTCAAACAACATGTACTACATAGCTAACACTGTTTATATAAACTCACAAAAATACGAACTACAGTTCTTCTCCAAATAGAAGTTTCTAGGATTTTAATATTTCCATAGGATATGCACATTAAACATTAGAAAATAATCAAACATACTTTCAAGATAAGTACAGCAGCAAAGCGGCGATACTCGATTCTCTCACCAGTGAGCCACTGAAGTGCATTTTTCACCTGAAACAGCAAATAGATTAGATTCTAGAACCCCAGAATTGTAAAGACAGGATACATTGAATGCACCTGGCATTCCACTTCATCAGCTGTCATTGCACCACCAGCCCTAGCTAGGTGGCCCAAAACTTCACTAGCAAGGACCAGAATTTCAGGATCACGCTTCACTTCAAATACAGTTCGCATGTAACTAGAAAACTTTGCAACTTTTGACGCATTTTCACCAATAGTGACATCAATTAACTCATTTATAGCCCTTAATGCACCCAAGTTTTCAGCAACCTCATTACTCTCAAGAAGGTTAGTAATACGCTCATAGAGATGATCTGTAAATCGTGCATCTCCACTAACATCACGAGCTTCTTCCTCAACAAGACGCCTTAAAGCTAGTGCAGCCCCATCCTGTGTATAAAACATATCAGATAAAGAACTCGCAGAATATCTGAAACACATGATAGGGATTTTACAGCAGTACTTGCAATGTATCTGAGAACTCCAAGAAGGACATAAACAACAGAACTGAGAAGGATAACTTTGAAATATCATGTCAAAAGCATAATAATGATTACATTATGACCCAGTGAGCCACATCCATTTTAAACAACGAAACTAACATAAAAACTTGCAAAGCACTCAAAAAAGAGTTGATAATAATTGTGTGTGTAAATAGAACATTTTTTCAGCAAAAAAAAACATCGAGGAACTGCATACAAAAATTATATTCTCTCCTTTGGCGGCGTTTTACTCCTAATTTAGGAGAAGTCTTGATTTTCTATAGCACACTGTAATTCTAGATGAGACACATATTTAAAGAGAAGTTATAGTAGTATTAATTTTACCTTGGGACTGCCTCTGGTGCAGAGATCAGAGAGTACTTTGTGGAGAGCATCCAGACTGCCGGCGCCGGTAGAGGCAACTGAGTGACGGATGGACTGTGAGGTGCCCGCCATAGCCATACACTGTCACTCTGTTCTACATCTTTCTATGCCCCATAATGGCCAAAAGAGAGCCACAACCCAACACGCCAGTCTTGAATAGCATTTAATTTTCGTAGAGCGAGGACTTGATATTTGAGCCCTAGAGTTAAATATAGATCTATTAAACAAAACAAAAGAAATTTGACTTAAAATTTTCGTCAAAGTTCACAGCACACCTATTTTCAAAAAAAAAAGTTTCAATCTTGATTGTTGTTCAGTATGATTTCCAGCACGTACCCGACTTCCGATTCTTAGCCTCTGCTTGATGCCTGGATATGGATATAGTTTGAAAATGAACAACTGAATTAGCAATTTACTCCGTATAAATTTAGCAGAAATTCTGTGTGGAGATTAATGAATGCTAGATGTATCAAATAGTAGTAATAATAATACGGAGTACGTAGTATGAGGCGTGAAAATGTTCATTAATTCGGAATTACGGAGTTTAAAAATGGTTCCCTCGAAATGGAGAATTTCAGAAGAATAATGGAAATTTGTTTTTTACCTTATTAAATAGGGGAAGTTCCCGAAATAGGACTAAAACAGTTTGACAATTCCAAAATAGGACTGTCATGTTTTTTATTCCCAAAATAGGAGTAATTAATGTCAAGTTTGAAAAATGTTGTCATGTTTGAAGTCTGGTACTGCCAAAACATGACAGTAATTAGTCCTATTTTGGGAATAAAAACATGACAGTCCTATTTTGGAATTTTCAAACCTTTTTAGTCTTATTTCGGGTAATATCTCTATTAAATAATGGAAATAAGATCAAGTGCTTTGACGGAGATCACAACTTCTAGTTTCATTTCAATCAAAGATGTTAATATTGTCTTAATCATATACTATAATAGGTTAATTAGGTTTAGATGAATATACAAACATGGAAATAGGTAAAATTGCCTAAAAACTTATAGCGATTATCGAGACTTTCTTAAATATGACTAAGTAAAAGCTCAATTGCAACAATAGGAGCTTAATATTTAAATTCCTAAAATATGACTCACTTTTCCTATTCTACTTCTCCCTTGTGATTCTTAACATGATTTCTTAAATAATACAGTAATAAAACATAAAAAAATAAAAAAATAAAAAAATAAAAAATAAATAAAAAATATACAAGCATCAACCACCACCTCGGTCACTTTCCAGCACCAACTCCTCCAGTCGCCGGGAAAGAATGTCAAGTTGAAAAAAATGTCATCCTGATGGCAATTTTGAAAAGAAAGTTGAATATTTTTAAAGAGTAAATTAAATGTCATCTTCATGCCATTTCTGAGTGGAATGTGGCATTTTTTTATACAAGATGACATTTTTCAACAATCAGAGCTGGTGGTTCTTGGGGTGGAGGATGTGGAGGTAGTGGCCTACATATTTTTAATATTTTTTAGGTATTTTATTTTAATTAATTCGATATTTTAAGTTTTTAAAATATTTTTTATAGTATTTTTCTGCTTTTATTATTTTATTTTTATTTTTCCTTAATTTATTATTAATTTATAAAAAAATTACGATTTTTAAGTTTTTTCTTTTTATTATAAATAAACTATGATTTTTAATAAATAAATTTATTAGAAATTATATGAATTGAAGGGAGTAGAATTTATGTTGTCAAAATCGGGCCGGGAGGCGATCCGGACAAGCTACCGGGTCACGTGTCAACCAGGAGGTCCAGGACCGGGAGGGTCAGCCCGATCAACGCCGGGTCAACCCGGTCAACGGTTATTGAAAAATAAAATATATAAATGTACCTAATTAAATATTTGATTTAAGTTGTATGACAAAAAAATATTCTCATTCAAAATTTAATAATAGTTATAAGATTAAATTAAAATTTGATGTACCAATACATAAATATTTCACAAAATTAAAGATGTATTTGCAATTAGATGGAAAATATTAGAACATAATATTTATTATTTATATAAGATTACAACTGTGATGGCTAGATGTAGTAGATATTTAATAAATACTCCATTGAGTGCCTATATCGTACAACCGGCTGTACGGTGAGCACCGTACAGCCGGCCCAACAAGGAAAGTAACAGGCCCAAGGAAAAAATGGCAAAATAATTCGGTGGTATTTTTGTAATTAATGTGAAAATCGCGGTTTGTGTTAAATGAGCATTAGTATACTGTTAATGAGCAATAGTCCAATTTTAATGAGCACCGTGTTAGTACAAGAAAGATGATATCACAACTAAAAAACGGTGTCATTTTCGTAATATCAGTGAAAATTGCCATTATCGTTAGATGAGCATTGATACACTTTTAATGAGCATCAAACGTATTCTATTGAGCATTACGAGTCGAATAATGAGTATTGCGATATCAATTTCATATATTGTAATTCACTTTCTTTTTCTTATTTTTTCTTTTATAAATACTTATTAAATTATATTTATAATCAACTCCTATGAACTTCAATATGCAAAACTAATGTAATATGGCACTTTTGAAATATGCATTGATATGACATTTTAAAAATGAGCATAACATCAGTTCCAATTGAGCATATGTAATATATAAAATGATTATTGATATGAAACTCGTAAGTTTTTTTAGTTGACCATAAATACATTTAAATTGGGTATCAAATCTCCTCTATTGAGTATTAGAATCATGTGGTTGAGCATCATTATCTGAGCTCCTGCATCTATAATCAAGTCTTATGTTAAAATATAATGAGCAGAACATCTGTACCAAATGAGCATATACAATTTACAAAATGAGTATCGGGAAAACCAAAAACTCATTTGTGTATATTCATTCAGTTTAGGCGTTATACTCATTTGAGTTTAAAATAAAACTCATTTGTAATATGTTCTATATTCATAAACAACTGATGATCAATAAGTGTCGTCCCCAATGACTCTTGCAACAAAAACGCTAAACTCGATCAATGAGTCTAGCTCTTATTTTGAATTAAATTAGATAGAGCTTCAATTATTTGGAGATAAGTCTGTAGAAGCTAAGTAGAAATTTTGATGGTTAGCTTCATGATTGTGATGTAATTGCTTGAGGTTTTTTCGTGAGATGGCTGAGAAAGTTGGACACCACTATATTGGATTATCGGCGGCTGCCTTTAATTTCCCTTCATTTGTTCATTCGAATTGTAAATTCTACAGAATGGTTTCTCAAGCTACTTCCGGCACGTGAAGGGAAAGGGAGCAATCGAACTTCGAATTGGAAGAAACGAGATTTCAGCGAATTAATAACTGCCGTCCTTCGCCAGTGAGTTGCTGTGATACGATTTGATTACAAAAATGTCCGGCTGTACGGTGCTCACCGTACAGCCGGCTGTACGGTATAATTTAATACCACGTATAATGATAGCTATAGCCATAAAAATGGTTATTATTATGATTATGAATTAATAACTCAAATTGGTACGGTACTACCTCCGTCCCGGTGGACTTTGCCAAGTGCAAAGTAGGTGAGAAATAAGAATAGTAAAAACTGTGTGGTTGAGATTTGTGCAAAGGAGAGAGAAATGTGCAGAACCACAAATTAGTTACTTTAATAGGAAAGCGGCAAAATTTTTTGGGACAATCAAAAAGGGAAAGTTGGCAAAGTTCTATGAGACGGAGGGAGTATAATATAAAAACAAAGAATGAAAGCAAGTACTTGAAACCCAAGTAGCCTAGCTGGTTGGGCGTACGCAAGGTTTCGCTGGGGACTTGGGTTTGAAACCCCTGTGGAGCAGCAATTTTCTTATTATATTCGCGGGCCTCCGGGTTTTTCGGGTTTTGGGCGGTCCGGGTCCATCACGTGTTCGTTCTATTTTTTGAATCACGGTCAACCATGAAGGTCAAGAACCTGTCCATTCCGATTGTTAAACTAGGTAAGCCTATTGTTCAAAAAATCGATCTAGATGTTCGGACTAGTCACCGCCTAGACTAGGCAGTGGCCGGGCGCCCCAATTTTAGTCTAGGCGCTCCGACTAATTGATTTGGCACCTAGGTGAACTAGTACGTCACCTAGAGCGCCTAGTTGCCCGTCCAGAGCGCTTAGTCGGCCGCCTAGACGTCTAGATTCGTCGACCTTTTTCTTTTGTTTTTTTCATTTTAGTATTCTACTCATTTTTTTGTTTGAACATGTTTGACCAGATTGGACTATTAATAATTAGAAGACTTCTGAATTATTTTATTATGTTCTAATTCGAGCTTGACCTTGTTCTACCATGTTTGACTATGTTCATGGAGTTTGAACTTGTTTGACTCTGTTCAAATATGTTTGGCCAGGTTCGACTATCAACAATTAGAAGGCTTATTCGTGATTTATTTTGTTTAGGTTCCATCCTTATCTTCTATGATTGACATTACATCTCTCTTAACATGAAAATTACATTAAATAGTTCATTGGATAAATTTCATGTTGAAATGAAGTGTTTGCTAGGTGACCATCATGAACTGTTGAATGAGTTTAGATCAATTATCTTTGGCATGTACTTGGACATACAACATATTCATACATCAATCTTCATGTGCACTTTTTTGTGCTAGAATATCATATATTGAGAGAAGTTCTAACTTGTGGTTTGTGGTAAAGAGAGTTTGTATTTGTTACTCACTAACGGAGTCCGCTTTAAATAGTGGGCTTAATTGCACTTATCTAGACAAAGACTAGTTTGAGAAAGACTAGGAAGAGGATGGTTGAGCAAATTTTATTGATATTCACTGACCTTCTGTTCTTCGTGATGGAAATAAAGACAGAGTTAGTTATAACATGATTTTAGATCATTTTCACCAGCTTTCTAATTATTTAAACTGTCATGATAAAACTGAGAAAGATGGAGCACTTTCTGAAGTGATAATAAGGATGCCATTCCTTATGTTTATTGTGATGGTTCTTCTGGCCCTTGCCAAGAGAGATAATCTCATTCTTATGTATATACACACTCATGTAACTGTAATATTATTGCCTTTTCTCTCCAAGTTTGGAATATACATGTTGTTGATTTCACTATTGTGATATGATTATATGGGGTTTTGCAACTTTAAAAAAATGTAGGATGCTTGACCTTGCCAAACATAGTGACCATTGTGGTCGAACATGATTGGTTGACCATTGACAAACCTACCATGGCAAGCCTGGTCGGCCAAATTATTATATTATAGTAGTAGAACATATTCAAATTACATAATTTTTTTAGACTATAGACTGTGGAGAGTATTCTTCTTCAATTCCCGATTCCTTAGAGGCTCAGGCTGAATGGATCATGTCTTTGAAGCCAAAAGAGGGGGACTATCTTCTTCAATTCCCGATTCCCGATACAATACATACATACATGCGTACGTACGTACATACATACATACATACATACATACATACATACATACATACATACATACATACATACATACATACATACATACATACATACATACATACATACATACATACATGCATGCATGCATGCATGCATGCATGCATGCATGCATGCATATATGCATACACACATGATTTGGTTGAGACGATTCATTATTATCTCGTATTATACATCAACATTGCAACATCCAAGAAAGTCAGACAGCGACACCCGGTTCAATAAAAATTGGACAAAGAAGACCTTTTAACCAATGGATAAAGTTATTGATTCATATATTGATTGATACAAGATCTTTTAGGATATTCTGGCAGTGCAACCCTTGTTTAAAAGATTACCACACGTAACCGGTTATGAACATTAAATTCGACCCTGCTAGTCTTGCAGTCTTGCAGTCAAACTCTTCAAGTTTGGGCGTGAAAATGGCCCACTTTTTCACTTCGGTTTGTATATAGTAAGCTTAGCGTCAAAACCCCTAGAAATCATATTTTTTATTTTAAAAGCTTGCATATCGAGACCACCCCGGTACCCACCTCCCGACCTGGTACTAGTCCAGGTCTGGTTGGCCGGTTGGGGTTCTGGGTAAATAATGAGCCAATTCTGATTTGATTCTAGAATATTATCTATGTGTACTTGTGACAACTAGAAGACGAAAGAAAAAAGTCTACGAAAATCTTTGGTGAGAAGAAGGGACAATTGGAGAGAACTGTGTATTAAGAATGATTCAAAGTCCACTAGAAACTATGATTTTAAAAGTGTATAAGAACGAATGGAAGTTTGAATACGCCTATAGTTTTTTAGATTTTTAAAAGTATATATTGAATACATATAAACTTTTACCATCCATGACTTTTAAAAAATTGCCAGTGATTGCTTATACAATACACTATTTTCATAGTGTACTATTTTGATTGTCCCATATTTTTTCTCCCTACTACTTTAGAGCATCTCCAATGCTACAATGTGCACGGTGCACAAGTGGCATGAGAGATAGACACAAAAAATTGAATTTATGACATTTCTCTCTCCTTCTTACCACAGTTTTATGTGTTTTTGGTAAGTTTTTCACTACAATGTCAACCACAATGTCTACATCTAGACATTGTGCTTGACATTGTGAAGAAAAACTTACCAAAATGATATAAGTTCCTTCAAATAAGGAGAGAGATATTCTATTTATTATTTTTTTGATTGGTTATCACACATGCCACATATGCAATTTTTCATAGTGTACTATTTTGATTGTCCCATACTTTTAACAAATCCATGAGGATATATAATTCACCCGTTTTGTTAACTCCACACTTACGCCCTGTATTCACCTATTTGTATTTATGTTTGTAAATAAAAGTATAAGTACCTTTGATGAAGACGGGCTTGACAACCGGTGAAGTTAACGGGTTAGAAAGAGTTCAACAAGGCTCCAATACTATGTGGTAAGTTAGGAGTAGGAGTGCTGCTAGATTAATTATTAATCTTTCAGTTATATGTTTCCGTATCAATATTTATTTAGCAATTAGCAATGGAGTAGAATTTATATTTTTGGCCAGTAAAATTAGTATTTTTTTGGATTGAGATTAGCTGGGCATATCGGTTTTCGGTTCGGTTTTCATCGGTTTCGGTTCGGTTCGGTTTGGAACGGGTTGGAAGAATTATTACCAAACAAAAATCATACGGAGTACTATTTTTCGGTTTGGTTCAGTTCGATTTAGTTCGGTTCGGTTTGGATTTGTTAATTTTAATAATACATGAAGGTATTTTTTGAATTTCTTTTAGTTCAGTTTGGTTTTGTTCGGTTTTTATCGATTTCGGTTCAGTTCGATTTAATATGGTTTGGAAGAAATATAGTACCAAACTCAAACTAAATTGCATGTAGTCCGGTTTCGCTTCGGTTTGGTTCGGTTAATTAAACCAAACCGTTATGGATTATGCCCACCTCCTAATTGAGATTCCAATTTGACGTATGTATGTATTTGAGGTATAAATATGCCTCTTCTTTAGCAATAAAGCACTTTGAGAATTTCTCAATTAAACTAGTCTTCTATCAGATAGAACCGGCCGTCTCTTTGCACCATAAGCAAAGACAGTTTCATCAATTGGCAACTAAAAATCATGACTCATAGGGAGTGATTAAATCAGATGGAGCAATCCCTAAATCAAATCACAGAGTCATTTAGCACCATGGCCATTACCATGGAATCCATCCAAAAAATTTTATAAAGGCAATCAGATCACCATCAACGACACACAGATCAGGAAGACGCAGGCAAGGACCATGGTAATTTTCGACATCTAGTTCTTCCCCATCTCATAGCGATGAAGATGACAATAATATAATGTGCACAACAGTTCATCCCACAAACCGGACAAATTGGAGTGGAACAATTTCTGGGTAACCAGACATGATCATTGTAAGCTTGATTTTCGTATGTTATGTGGAGAAGATGTCCAGGTATGGTTTGACAACACCCGAAAACACTTTGCAATGAAAGGTATCATAGGTCGACAAAAGGTTACCTTGGCATCCTTCCATCTCGAAGGAGAAGCAAACCTCTGGTGACAATGGTAGTTCTCCAAGCGCTAGAAACGAGGTGAGGCATCGTGCAGTGACATCAGTTTGAAGCCGATATTTTGAAGAAATTTGGCCCCTCCAAAATTTGAAAACCAGGATGAGCTCCTAAGAAAAATCCGTCAGACCGGTACATTCAGGGACATGCATGGGCGGAGGGAGGGGGCCTTCATACGCCCTGACCCAGTGCAAATCTTATTTTTTCCATTAGTAAGTATTTAAATAAAATAAAATAATTGGTCCGACCCAGACGCCCAGTGCATGAAAATGTTGGCCCAGTGAGTTCTTAGATTTGACCCAACTGTCTATACTCCAAAAAATTGGGGACCTCTTTCGTGGAGCTGCTCAATCTTAATCGGCTAATATAATGCTACTGAAGTATATGGAGTAATAGTTAATATAGAGTAATATGTAGTACTCTGATTCTTCTGTCCCGCTAAACTTGTCTCATTGTACATTTTCGGTCCGCCTCACTAAGATTGTCCCATACCAAATTAGTAAAGTTTGTGTGATTCTAAATCATTCTTACTTTATTTTTAATTTATTCTTAATTTATCAATTTAATATTAATCACATAAACCACTTTATATTGGTTTAGGTGACCTCCCTTTTGTCCCATTGTTAGTGGGACGGAGAAAATGGCATGCAAATAAATACGAAGTAAGTGATACGGAGTACAAAGTATAAACAAGTAAACAACATTGCTAGCTAGAAGTCTAGAAGTATACGTTGCTATTGCTAATATGTGTTGGGGGTTTGTCTTCTTCACTTGCTCCTGACAGTTCAACTTTGGCCGACGGGAGCACGATGGTTGTCCGGCTAAGAGCTTCTCCACCTATCTCCGGCATTTTGCGGCGGCATGGGAGTTCCTGGGTATCATCTTCTTCAGTTCTTCCATAGCAGCACCTTGTTCTATTCATATTACCGCAGGTCCAAAGCACTAGTGCTGCCAACACAGATAAAAACCTGCAAAACATAACAACAAGAAACACCGTAGCTCGAGTCGTGTAAACGCTGTCCTCTGAAAGTATTTCCAGTGAACGGAAATCTTCCCCCAGGATTAAACGAGCCCCTTCGACAAATAGTCGGAACCAGAACTACGAGGAAAATCATAATTATAATCCAGCACAAGCTTAGTACAGGAAACATTTTCAATGGAGTAGTTTTTCTTTTCTTTTTCTCGAAGAAGACAAAGTCTACGTACATCCCATATTAAGGGATCCTTCCTCCCCATTAAAAAGAGAATAATATGACTGTTGGTGATCCTAATAAATAGGAGTAACTAATGGTGAGCCTAGTAACGTGCAATAGCCAACCAAGTACAAAACATCCGTTCAAGATGTTATTTTGGCTCCACTCTATTAAGTAAAAAGTTAATTCTCCTTTCGGTTACTTAATACTTTAAGAGTGAAACAATTGTTTAAAATATTTTCTTTATTTGAAATAACAAAATTTCCAACAATCCCCCACATATTTCAAATAAACATATTTTAAATATTTAAGAAAACATGCTGGATTAAAGGAATGAGACTTTAAGTTTGGTGTCCGTAGACTATGAACCAAACCGAGACGATTAAGTCTTTATAAACCGAGCTTTTGGTGAAACGTATAGTTTCTATGAACCAAGAAAGCTACTATGGTAAATCAGGGTCTTAATGGCCATGTCTCACCCCGCACACTTCCTCGCGTTAACGCCGTGGTGCGCATTTCGGCCGTGCGCGTGCCTGGTGTTCGTGAGTGCTCTAGAAGCGTTGTCAAGGCTTCATGGAGGCGGCCCCACCTCACACTCATATAGGTGATCTCATCAAGTGTGTTCTGCACTTAACACACCACCAGTAAGGGCTATGAAAATCATTAAGAGTTTTAGCTCAGCCTCACAACGAATGCAGTCTAGCCTTCCACACCATATAAAGGGACATTTAATAAGGCTAGCAGAACAAATAGAAGACTTGTTATTACCCATATGAACTTGCTTCATGGGATCTCCAATCACACAAGTTGGGTTACCATCCCTATTTGTAATCAAGTGACACTAGTCCCATTTCCCTCGAGGTTTCACTTATCCTTTTTCGTCCTAGGGCTTTAGTCAAAGGATCTGCTAGATTTCCTTCTGACCTCACAAAATTAATGGAAATAATTCCATTCTTCAATAATCGTTTAATGACTTTATGCCTTAAACGAATATGTCTATTCTTCCCATTATAACACATTTTCTTAGCAGTATTTATTGCACTTTGGCAATCACAAAGAATACACACCGATGGTGTTGGTTTTGTACCAACCGGAATTTCTGCTAAGAAATTTTTCAACCACTCCGCCTCACTACTAGTCACTTCCAAAGCTATAAGCTCGGACTCCATAGTGGATCTAGAAATGAGAGATTGTTTGGTTGATTTCCACATAATAGCACCACCTCCAAGGGTGAATATATATCCAGTATTGGATTTAATCTCATCTGAGTCTGAGACCCAGTTGGCATCGCTGTATCCCTCTAGTACAGCGGGTAAACCTCTATAAAATATACCATAATTCATGGTACCTCTCAAATATCTCAATAACCGCCTCAACGCGGCCCAATGATCCCCATTTGGATTATGGGTATATCGGCTCAATCTTCCGACAACATAAGCTATGTCGGGTCTCGTATAGTTCATTAAATGTAATAAACTCCCAATTATTTGTGCATATTCATATTGAGCCTCAGGATCACCTCTATGCTTTTTCAAATGTGTACTAGAGTCATAAGGGATTTCCACAGGTTTGACATCAAAATGTCCAAACTTCTTTAGAAGTTTTTCAGCATAGTGCTCTTGAGATAGTATAATACCATCATCCTTCCTTATGACTTTAATACCCAAAATCAGTTTTGCTTCACCCAAATCTTTCATATCAAATTTTGAAGCAAGAAATGATTTTGTCTCATTTATTAACTCAAGGTTGCTACTAAATATTAGCATGTCATCCACATACAAGCAAATAATAATGCACACACCATTTTTTATTTTAGTGTATACACATTTATCTACTTCAAGTGAGGTAAAACCATGAGCAAATAATACTTCATCAAATTTTTCATTCCATTGTTTAGGAGCTTGTTTCAAACCATATAAAGATTTGACCAACTTACACACTTTGTGTTCCTGTCCAGAAACTACATGACCCTCCGGTTGCACCATATAAATTTCTTCCTCTAATTCACCATTTAAAAATGCCGTTTTAACATCCATTTGATGGATAAGAAGTTTGTGAATAGAAGACAAGGCAATTAAAGTTCTAATGGAAGATATTCTCGTTACCGGTGCAAAAGTATCAAAATAATCAACATCTTGTTTTTGAGAAAAACCTTTTGCCACAAGCCTTGCTTTATATTTGTCAATTGAACCATCCGGATTAAATTTCTTTTTAAAAATCCATTTACATCCGATTGGTTTGCACCCTTTAGGCAAATCAGTTAAAATCCAAGTTTTATTTTTCTGAATAGATTCAATTTCATTTTGAATTGCCTCAAGCCAAAAAGGAGCCTCTTTTGATGAAATAGCTTGTGAATAAGTAAAAGGTTCATCATTAACAAGATATGTATAAAAATCATTTCCAAAAGATTTTTCTATCCTTGGCCTCTTACTTCTTCTCAAATTAGAGGGTTCATCATTAAAAGTATTATTTTCTTTTAATGGCTCACTTTCACGATATGGCACAACGGTCTTGTATTCTGGCTTTAAAGGAAACACACTCTCAAAAAATTCAGCATTTTTTGTTTCAATAATAGTATTGCAACTAAGCACATCACTTTTCAAAACAAGAAATCTATAAGCAGCACTACATTCAGCATAACCAATAAATATGCAATCAGATGTCTTAGAACTAATTTTCCTCTTCTTAGGATTAGGCAATAAGACTTTAGCCAAACACCCCCACACTTTCAAATATTTCAAATTAGGCACATAACCTTTCCACAATTCATAGGGTGTTCTCTTATTGTGCTTATAAGGAATTCTGTTTTGTAAGTGACAAGCAGAAAGAATAGCCCCCCCCCACAGATTATCAGGAGCACCAGAACTAATTAAAAGAGCATTCATCATTTCTTTTAATGTCCTATTTTTTCTTTCAGCTATTCCATTTGATTCGGGCGAATATGGAGGAGTTATCTCATGAATAATCCCTTCCCTCTCACAAAAATCATTTATTAAAATATATTCGCCCCCTCTATCCGATCTCACTCTCTTAATCTTCTTATTCAATTGATTTTCCACCTCGGATTTATACACTAAAAATTTATCAAAAGCCTCATCTTTACTTTTAAGCAAATAAACTTTAGTGTATCTCGAAAAATCATCAATAAAGGTGACATAAAATTTATTACCACCTCTGGTCATGGTATTTTTTAAATCACCCAAATCCGTGTGAATTAACTCAAGCAGTTCTGATTCCCTGTGTGTGGTAGGACATGATTTTTTGGTTTGTTTGGATTCAACACAAATATCACATTTTTCTAGTGTCAATTTCTTTCCACTAGAAATCAAACCACAATCATTCAACAATTTAATATAAGAATCACTCACATGTCCTAATCTAGCATGCCACACATCATATGAATCAATTAAATAAGCAGAAGCATTTTCACGCATTAATTTCCGAACACTAAGCACATAACATCCATTCTTACAATAGCCTTTGCCCACAAAAACATCATTTTTGGTCATAACAATTTTGTTACAATCAAAAGAAACTTTAATCCCGACTTTTACCAAGAGAGAAACAGAAACTAAATTAGTCCGAATCTCAGGCACATAAAGTACATCATTTAGTGATAAAGATTTCCCCGATGTGAGTTTAAGAAGAACTTTCCCTTTACCGTGCACCTTTGCGGTTTTTGAGTCCGCTAGGTACACGAGCTCTTCGTCATCTCCCATAGTAGTACTAAAGGAGGTAAAAGCACTTTTGTTTTTACAAATGTGCTTGGTAGCCCCGGAGTCTACCATCCATTCATTCACATCATTTATTTTACAACTTTGAGAAACAACCGCAATAAAATTTTCATCACTTTTAATCAATTTTAATTTTGATTTAAGTGGGTTATTGTTTCTCATAGTTGTCTTTTTATCACATAAAATGATATAAATTATAACACATGGGATTAAACTAAGACTTATTGTGAATGGGATAACCAAAGAGAGTCCAAAAAATTGTAGAGAACGCGGCATGGCAAATGCTGGCAGGCAACGTAATGTTAAATATCTCAACATAATGGTCAGTAGTAAAATTACCCCAATTCGCAGACCTACGCAGAAGCATTTGGCCAAACGCTGCCTAGAGATTATTGTTCCAGCCATTGGGTCAACATCATCGTGATTGTTGTTGAGGTTAACGTCGAGCAAGTCTTGTCCGATCATACTTTCAGAGTTTGTTGGGGGTTTGTCTTCTTCACTTGCTCCTGACAGTTCAACTTTGGCCGACGGGAGCACGATGGTTGTCCGGCTAAGAGCTTCTCCACCTATCTCCGGCATTTTGCGGCGGCATGGGAGTTCCTGGGTATCATCTTCTTCAGTTCTTCCATAGCAGCACCTTGTTCTATTCATATATATTACCGCAGGTCCAAAGCACTAGTTCTGCCAACACAGATAAAAACCTGCAAAACATAACAACAAGAAACACCGTAGCTCGAGTCGCGTAAACGCTGTCCTCTGAAAGTATTTCCAGTGAACGGAAATCTTCCCCTAGGATTAAACGAGCCCTTCGACGAATAGTCGGAACCAGAACTACGAGGAAAATCATAATTATAATCCAGCACAAGCTTAGTACAGGAAACATTTTCAATGGAGTAGTTTTTCTTTTCTTTTTCTCGAAGAAGACAAAGTCTACGTACATCCCATATTAAGAGATCCTTCCTCCCCATTAAAAAGAGAATAATATGACTGTTGGTGATCCTAATAAATAGGAGTAACTAATGGTGAGCCTAGTAACGTGCAATAGCCAACCAAGTACAAAACATCCGTTCAAGATGTTATTTTGGCTCCACTCTATTAAGTAAAAAGTTAATTCTTCTTTCGGTTACTTAATACTTTAAGAGTGAAACAATTGTTTAAAATATTTTCTTTATTTGAAATAACAAAATTTCCAACAATATGTCAAAACTTTTGATGCACTATGTGGCTATTTCAATGAACAAAATAAAAAAGCAAGTCCGTAATTAGGACATTATTAAGCTGAGAAAGAGTTACAAATTGGAGTGATGAAAGATTAAGAACGGCACTAACAATTTATATTTTAATTTCAGGTATAATTAAATGTTCATGTGTGCGAGTGTTTTACAGTTTTATTATGTATATATGTAATTAGTTGAATTTCATAATGTCAATTATCAACATTGTAATTTTCTTGGTGAAGTCTTGTTTGAGAAATTAAGTTTTAAAGAATTTTTTAGTTTTTAGGATTTTTTTTTACTTTATGTTTGTTTTCTGGCTCTAATTTACAAATTGTCTTTTTAAAATTGTTTCCTAGATTCTGAGTTTTTAAAAATTTATTTAAGTGTTTTTGTGATTGTATGAGTTGAATATGAAATTATAAACGTTGTGATTAAATAAGGTGTTAGTTTTAATGAACATTTCTACAATGATGTGATAATTAGGCTTGACGAGGCGCATCTCTCGGTATTTTTGTTTTGAATTAATTTTTCGAGTATTTTTGAAAAGGTAGATTCTATGGTATCCAAAAGGTACTGTATCTTTGTCCACATGGACCAATCAGAATGTTGCAGTTGAATTATTTAAGTCTAAATTAAAATTGATATACCTATGTGGACCAATCAAGTGAATGGTAGGTACGGTACCCCATTTTTTAAATGGGTACCAGAGTTCTCACCTTTTGAAAATTGAAGTTACTATTTATTGACATGATCGATCGGGTCTAACATCACATCAATCTACAAATGAGGAATAAGTTTAGAAAATTAGAAGTACCATTAGTTGAGAAATAAGATTGGAAAGCTAAGTACTCATCAAAAAGTGAGGGCACTATACCTATCACCAGGGGCGGGTCCACGAATTCGGAATGCCCTGGGCTGAATAGCAGTTATACCGGGCTTAAATATTATCGACTTAATATATACTTATTATCTACTTATACATCTCCATCTTTTTAATATTTACTTTATTATCTATATTTATTGTTATTTACTTATATTAAAGTATTATATATAAGTGTATTACTCATCTAATCATCTTATAGTAATATACTTATATATTATATACTATAAACATTATATTATATATTAGTTATACAATTATCTACTTATATACCTATATTATATTACTAATATTTATTATCTACTTAATATATACTTATTATCTACTTATACATCTCCATCTTTTTAATATTTACTTTATTATCTATATCTATTGTTATTTACTTATATTAAAGTATTATATATAAGTGTATTACTCATCTTATAGTAATATACTTATATATTATATACTATAAACATTATATTATATATTAGTTATACAATTATCTACTTATATGCTGAGTCTCTTGAGACGCTTATATGCTACCACGATTGGTTGAAGGCCATACGTAGAACTCAAGAAATTAGCATCACCCCCTCCCAAGACTTTATGGATGAATCAACAACCGAGGGTGGTTCCTATGCCGGAGATTCCGATTGATTAGTATTTTACAATTTATTATAAAATGTATTTTATGTTTTAATTTCCCCCTCAATTCTCTATTGTAATTTGTAAACTTGTAGTTCATATTTCAAATAAATATACATTCTTTTTTTGTTTATATGTAGCACTTCTCAAATTAATTAATTGTTACAAACTTACAAATTAGAATTAATTATATTAGTATTTATTGAAAAATGTATTTCATATTTAAGTTGGATTAATAAGTTAAAAAAAAAATACGTTGGCCTGACCCGACCCGGCGGGTGGCCCGGCCCGAGACCCGGCGGGTGACCCAGCCCGAACCTGCACCGGGCGAAGGACGGGCCGGTTCCGGGCCCCCCATTCCAGGACCGGAGGCCCGACCGGGCCTAGGCCCGGGCCCGACCCGGCCCAAGTCCAGGCCTATTATCGAGGTGGGCTAAATGTGAAAATGAAAAAAATACACTAAAAATATTGATTTTTTAAGTTGCCTTGGGTTTCAGCCCACCATAGCCCGTACATAGATCTTCCCCTGCCTATCACCTATTTGATTTATCCAAATCATTATTTCATGATTTATTTATATTTAAATTATTTAATAGCACTATTTTTATTAATCCGGCCATGTGAATAAGGTAAGGTACCTTGTCCGGCTCTATGGAATTTGCCTACGTATAATTGAAGTATTTCATAGTTATTACAACACTTTTACGTATCCTTCCCAATATTATATTGCTACAGAATTGCACAAGATGAAGCATTTACAGGTGGAGAAAGAGGAGCAAGAGAATGATAACCGATTCGAGTTAAATAAAAATCAAAGAATGCATTCTAATTAAGGGATTGTTGATAGCGGCCGTTATTAGTTTCATCGATCAATATATAATTCCTATCCTAAATGCATCAAATATATAGCTAGCTAGCTCCTTTTGGCGCTTCTTGTTGACATTGGTGATGATGAAGTGTGACAGCTTTCGTCCTACTCACAAAATCAGATATAAATATTAGTAAAGAATACATAGTTTAATATAAAATTAGTAGGAGCTAGTACGGAGTATTAATTAAGTAAGGTGGCTTATTAAATATAATTATTAGCTTAGTACGTGTGCATGCATGCGTCTATAATACGTACGTACCATTGCATCAGTTCTGCTTCTTGTCATAACGTTAGGCCGTCCACGCACATTGTGGTTCATCAAATCCAAGTGGCTCGACTCCTGCAAGTATATATAACGTTGGTCACGAAAATTTAGTTCATTTTGGTGTTCGATCTAAAAACAACCCAAGCTACCTTAGCAGCTATGCTAGCTAGCTAGTTCCTTATGCATGTGAAAGACATTTTGAAGGTTTAATTTCATTACCAAAAACATTACTGTGGCACAATGCTTGAGGACCTCCAAGTTCATTCGAACATCATCCAAGCTCCTGCAAAACCAATCACATCATTACTTCAAATTCTCACATGCAGCACTGTATATATTATGCATGCATGTCTTCGATCAAGCTTCTTGCCAAGTCATTGCTTGAGATTATGCTCTCTAGCTAACCTGTGTTTCTGCTCTCCCAGTCCAAAGTATTCTGCTAATGTTGCCATCTAATTAAGGGACAACACAATTACCATGTTATATAATGATCAAATTAAAGAGAATATATATTGCCAAGAAAAAAGCACGTAATAATTTGTACCGGGAACCCTACATATTACAATAAGTGTCTCAGTAGGCTTTTCATGTAATTTAAAACAATTTATAAGTTTACTGTACACTTTTTGATAAAGCATGAGAGTTTTGGTACTGTAGCAGTACTGTTTCCTTTATTAAAATGTACTGCAGTTGCTTTGGGATTGATTTATTTCCAAAAATGGAAGTGAGACACTTATTGTGATACAACCCAAAAAAGAAAGTGAGATTCTTATTGTGTTATCGAGGAGTAATATTTACATATGGATAACTTTTCTCATTAATCCGGACTGACTGGAGTAGCCGTACGTCCAGCGCCTCCATTTGTGGTGCTTCCGGTGGAATTTCTTGATGAAGTTATGTGAACATATTCTTCATGAGGTGTACGTAAATTATGTCCATAAAAGTTCAACCAAAAATTCGAAGGTCAGTTAAATAAACTATTAAAAAACACTGCGTTTTTATATACTCCCTCCGTTCTCTAATAGATGAGAGTATAGGCTTTGGCACACGTTTTAAGAAGGAATTAATAGAGGTAAAATAAAAGGTGTAGTGAGTTGTGTGTAAAGGAAAAAGTAGGAAAGAGAAAGAAAAAGTAAGAAAGAGAATGTGGGTATATAAGTATATTTATTGAAAAAACTTTCTAAAAGAGAAAGAGAGACATGTATTGGAGAACATCCCAAAACGGAAAGAGACACATGTATTAGAGAATGGAGGGAGTATATATTGACACAATAATTTTCAATAGTTTATTTAACTGACTTTCTGATTGAATTTTAAGTTTAATTTTGTTGACATAGTACACTTAATGAAGAACATTCTCACAAATTTTATCAAAAAATCCTTGCAGAAACCCTCAAATGGAGGCGGATGGATGGCCGTTTCGGTCAGTCCGAACTGATGAGAATAGTTCTCTTTACATATGTGGTACGGAGTATATACTATATTTGTGTGTGTGTTTATAGAGGGAGAGAAATTATCTGGTCAATTATTTAATTGAACTAAAACATATATATAAAAAGAAAGACGAATAAGTTCGATCTTACGAGTTATTTACCATATGAAAAATCTTTTACGTAGTAATAAATTAGAAAATGAATTAGTGTACACATCTTTTAATTTACCAATAAAAGTATAACTCCGATTGGACTATGGCTATGTTTGGTGCGCCATTTCAACTCATAATAGGCTGATTTTTTTTTTAAATCACTCATTAATTATTCAAGTAGGTGTGTTTGGATAAAAGGCTAAAGTGGGATGAAGCTGACAAATAAGGCTCAATTGAAAGTTAGAGGAGCTAGCGTTTCTATTCGGTCAATTACGTAATACCCAGCTGTTCCTAAATTATCCCTCCCATTCACTCTCTGCCTCTTCTGATCTTCTCAACACGTTCACCAATCACCACTATGCTAAAAAATCACCCATTCTACACTGCACCAATTTTGTGCCAACAGAGTAATATTTGTCTGATATATAGAGTAATATTTGTCTGATATATATATATATCGTGGCTGGATTTTACTTGGTATTGCGAAGTCAGAGATATATTGACATTTGGTCAGTTTAGCTAATTAAATAAAATTTGACCCGTTAGAATATGTTTCCATCCACGCATTTGATTTTTCTAAAAAACCATTCCAAATCCAAATGTAGCTTATACTACTATTCTGGAAGGGTGTGTGTATAATAAATTCAGAGATGGATGGTAAAAAATACGGAGTAACTTTTTAGGGACCTTAAACAAAGAAAAGCTGTATTTGCATGACAAAAAAAATATACTTAAGCTTATATATATACCTTCATATTTCCAGCTCTTCTTCCGAATGTCCCTGTTAAAACTGTAAGGGAATCGATGGTGCCAACAGGGACAGGTGGAGGGAGGCCAGCCTCAGCAAAAGCCTCCTTAATACGAACACAATCGAATCTTTGAATGTTATGCCCTGCCCATATCCGGCCATCCATGATGTTGAATATCTTCTCTGCAACTTCCTCAAATGGGGGAGCATCAGCAACAGCCCCACGTGTTATTCCACCGGATCGGCCCGATCTCACCCCCACGACAGATAAGTCCCCTGGCCTGATCAGCGTGCAGTAGCTCTCCATCTCTGCCAACCTCTGTGAGCAGACCACAATCGCACCAAATTCTAGCACCGAAAATTTCTGCCCCTTTTTCCTGGGCACTGTAGTTTCCAGGTCAAAAAACACGATCTGTGACGCCCTTTCTTTATTTGTCATTCTTTTGGTTTTAATTAGATCTTTCAGGGATTAAGATTGCAATTTGATTGAAGTAATGGGTTGTGGTTATCTATATAAAAAGAAATGCCTGTAGAGAATGAGTACGTGGGATGATTATTGATGAAGAGGAATTAAGAATATTCTTTCATGTCGTTTGGGAGATTGTTTGTCCTGTAACTCAAGTTTGAGTTCTAGTTTGTGTTTGGACCAAGTTGTCCATAGTATGCTTCCTTTATCCCGTGGTTCATTTTCCATTGTACCAAGCTGATGATGGCTTGGCAGAATTGAGAATTCTGCTCAGACTTGATCTTCCACTACAAGCAATCTTTAATCGGGAGTTTCGGTTTTATCTTGTATACCTGTCATTTTATATGGTCTATTGGTATTCAACGATCACTAATTCTTGTTGTGTTTTTTTTTATCTAAACGATCAATAATTCATATTTATCTATTGAATATGATCAGAGTATTATACAGAGTAGTATCTAAATCATCTTCAAAGCCTTCTATGGGGAACCTTTTTTAGAAAACAACTATTGGAAGTTTTGGAAACATCAAACGCAAGCAACCGCTCTATCATCAATTGTTTTCCTTTTCTGTTGGGTTTGAGAAATGCTTAAACCTCTGAAATGAAAAGTCCGGACAAACAACCATCTCAACACTTTACATACATTATTTAATTAAAAGATATTTGGAAATTTAATCGCTTGATAATAATTTACTTCGTAGTTCCTTACGTGTCATTTATAAGCTTTTTTGAAAGGAGAAAGAACTTATATTAAAATACCAATCAAATCAAGAGTTACAGCTATTCAATAGCTCAAAAACTACCACCTATCTTCCAAAACACTCCGTTTAGACTCAAAAAAGCTCTACAAGCAAACTGCGAGTCGGGCAAGAAGCAGTGTGAATCGTTGACCACCAAACGAGCACCATAAAATTCTTACTAAACTTCAAGGTCACAGTACATTTCACCACTTCACTAGACTCACAATAGCCAAAGAGTCCCTTTTAAGGGATTTCAGTTCACCCACAATTGAGCGAAACTTTTCGCTAAACATGAGGGAGCTTTTAAGCAATTAACGACTACAAAAGTCTCAATACCTCCGATAACAACTAAACTATACATCTCAAGACTTGCCGCAAACACAAACAATTCAAAAATAAGGTAAATAATATAACGAAAGAAAAATAAAATTTGAAATAAATATAAAGCAAAAAACTGCAGGTGGCCCTATCCAAACTTGAAACGTCAACTTCCAACCCTATCCACCCGTTCACTCAATGACGGCGGTTTAGGAGGGGGACAGACCATAAACACTTCATCTTCTTCCTCTAAGACTAAATGATCTTAGACCTATTCTAAATCATCAAACTCACCTTGCTCCTTGTTCATCTCATTCAGTGTACTCCCCTGAAGCCTCAACTTCACGGTACAAGAGCCTTGCTGACTCCTGCCTATCGCCAATTAAAGATCCCTGTTGTTTCCTTCAACTGTATGCTGCCGACCTCCAAACTTTGCACTGTGGGTCCACGAAACAAGCCTGTAGATCGGAAAGCTTGCCCTGGTGCCCAATGCTTTGCCTATGCCACCATATGGGATCACACTGAAACCATAGGCATTATGCCTCCCATCCGCTTTGTATTTTGGAAAAGTTAGTATCACGGAATGAAGTTAGGTCATTTATATGCTTTTATTACCATGATAATATGACATTCCTACAATTAACTTTTTCCTTCAAACATGTTCAGAAAACTTACACAGTGAACATGAACATCTATGCTTTTCAAATTGCACCAAGACCAAACATGTATGACTATCCCAATTTAGTAAGGCACATGCGAAGACAGTTTCAGGTTTAACCCAAAGAACAATCCGGATGAAAATACATTGCATTAAAAATTGAAACTCTACACGACAAGCATTCAACAATGACAATCTATAATAATTTCAAACATATAACTTCACCTCATATCCGTGTACAAGCCGAATCAAAGTCATCTGGAGCAACCCTAACAATCCAATTATTAAGAGTCTTCTTTATATCGACATGGTTGACATATGCCAGTTCATACATACTACACAGATTAACCACCACAGTCTCATTCAGTGCTACTGTGGGAACTCGCTCCAAGCCATTCTCCAACACTTTGATCCCATCCGACAAGTCCCTCAAATACATCAAACACAATGCCTTGTTGTTTAGCGCCACTATATCCATCCCCCCATCCCTTTCTATGCATTGCTCATACTCCCTCACTGCAGAAGCATAGTCCTTTCCTAGTATATATATCAATGCCGTGTTCCTGCTCACTAAATTCTTCAACCTCACGTCACTGTCATTTTCTATCTTGTTTTCTACTGCTTTAAATGTCCTTTTTGCACCATCCACATCCCCATACTGCATCTGAACGTATCCCAATTTTGACAACAAGAATGGATCATTCCCACACTCTCTTTTCCCGATCAATTCGCTGAGCAAATCAAAACAAACCTTGAACTCCTTCTGACTCAAGTGGTAACTGATTATTGTATTCATCACAAAACATTCGCGCTTCCTCCACAAACCTTCGGAAAGTTCAGACCTTGAAGACAATGCGTTGGTATTTAGTTTTTTGGATCGAATGAAATCAAGGAGGGAATAGAGGCGGTCTAGAGCCTGCTGGCGTTGGCCTAGTGCGGAGGGGAGATGGGCGTGGATCCACCGGAGGGCAAAGGGGACCATGGAACCACTGGAATTGGGGTAATGATTAGGGTAAGTTTCATATAGGTACTGTGAGCTCTCAAAATCGTCGCCTTCAAGCACGGCGTTGAGTTCGTTGCTGGCGTCGGGGAAGCGGCGGAGCTTCGTGAGAGCAAGGACATTGTAAGTGAGGTAGATGAGGTGCTCGTGGGGCTTCGTGAGGAGGGAAAGAGAACGAGCGTGGCCGACCTTGTCGAGGACCGACCGCCAGGCCCCTCGGCAGGCCAGGTCCTGCAGGACGGCGAGATCGTGGCAATGATCGTTTAGCGAGCCGTAGTAGGGAGTGTTTAGCGGGTCATCGGTGGTGGTAGCAGTAGCGGCGGGAGTGGCGTTTGCGGGGGATCGATCTGGATCCGCTGTGTCCATTGTCAATCTGGGATTGCTGACCTCCGCCGAATTTTGAATTTTTTTGTCTTCGGTTTATTCACATCAAGAACATAAAATGGATGATGGATTTATGGGTAGTAAAATATGAACCTGATTCCGGCTTAATGAAGCCCAATAGCCATGGCTTGGGCTTAGCACCCTAATCAGGTCATTAAGTGCTTTTTTTAAAATATAGTGCTTTGTTAAAAGGGAAATTTACCTATATATTAGCAACTTACCTGAGAAGCTCATTCGTAAAGACAAAGGCTATGTTTGGCAGGCAAAAGTCCCTGCCTTCTAGCTTTTGTATTATTTAAAAAGTCTCTAAAAGTTCCTAGTTGTATGTTTGGTATGACAATTTTAAGAGCTTTTCCAAAAATAAAAAACTCTTTTTTGAGATGCTATAGGGAGTAGCATCTGAAAAAAGTCTGTGACTTTTAGCATTAATTAGTCCCAACAGCTTCTATACCAAACAGAACTAAACCAAACAGTCGGCTTTTTACCAAACAGTTACGACCTTTTACTTTTAAGATCTTTTCAGTCACTAAAAGCTAACCATTACTAAAAAGTCTGTAAAAGTATCTTTTCAGCTAGTTGTGCCAAACATACCCAAAAAGTGAAAAGACTTCTCTAGTTGCGCACACCGTTGTGCCCAAGCAGTATGCAGAGCGGTGTGCGCATGAGAAGTTATTGTTCAAGTAAGCGGAAGAGTTGGTTGCGCACACGACCGTTTGACCAATCTTGTGCGGCTAAAATACAGCTAAAATGTCAGATTTTTGTATATAAACAAGCTTCAAACCCTTGTTTGGGGTTATAGAATTCAGAGAGTCTCAAACGAGAATTTCGTGGTTTTTCAGCTTTGATTCTTTAAAGCTATGGTATTTTTTGTAAGTTTTTTTTTCAATTAATGACAATTAATTCTTACCTTCAATTCTATTGGTAATTCAATTATGAATGGTGAGTAGATTTAATTCGGGATTCGCAATTGATGAAAGGACATAATTCATAATTTGGGGTTCGTTCTTAATGGATTAATTGCATGATTATTATTTAATTTATGTGTGAATAATTTAAATGTTAAGTGTTATAATCATGAACGGTTGTTAGGATTATAATTGCATATAGAATAATTTAATTGAGATCTAAATTGTTTTAGGACACTTTGACACATCGCCACTAGCTAAGATTTTAGCAAGGCTAGGGAGTCGTACGCTCGCTCACTCGTTTTGGCAACCATTTAGAAGCCTACTGCCTATTGCATGAGATATCAACCATGCTCTCAAAATCATTGTACTCTAAGAATTCAGTATTGATTAGTGTTGTTCGATTAAATAATTTTGATATGATTAAGGCTGAACAACCTCGAAATTTGGTTGCCCCGAAATCAATCCATGTTCCCTTCATGTGATTTAGCATTATTTCCGTCTCATTTTAAATTGATCACTACCTAATATACTTTCTATATGTGATCACCCATTTAAATATGCCACTTAAGCAAGAGTATTTTCTATCCATGATTATTTTATATATACGAAGCATGAATCGATTATTCTCTCTCCATGCATAATTGGGCACTCATTTGATAATAACGTGTCCAATATAGCTTAATGGAAATGATCGTGCATGATTTGATTTTAGAATGGAAATTTATGAGAGAAACGTTGCATGCTTATCTATGATAAGTATAGGATCCCATGATATGCTCATCTTCTGTGCTTAAATATTTATTCTATAATTGTGTGAATGTGATCCGAATAAGTCTGGTGCACCACGAGAGAAGGATTGCGAATTCTCACACAAGGAAGGATTTTCAAATGATACAAAGGCAAGTCTCACACTTAATAACTTAGCCATCCAAGGAAGGAAGGTCTCAACGGATCTATCTCTACCATCCTATATATCGAGATCAAGAAGAAGAAGTGTGTACTTGACAAAGATAGAATATAGAGAGACACATTAACTAAAGAACGACCGAAGCTCAAGGCACCTGAAACTGTTCATATTGCGTTCTAGATATAGTTTTCCTTTTTCCCTTCTCTTTGTAATGGGGTTTTGAGAATTGACTAACTGTAGCATCCTCGAGGTTGGTAAGTGTATAGTGAGAGGTAAAGCTGAGGGGCTCTCTACTCGCAAGGTAGAGAAGCATAACTCTTTCTAGAGAGGATAGAGTTGCGGTGACTCAAGGGTAGACTAGGAGAATTTCTCTTGTAACCATTCAAAGGCTTTAGTGAAATTGTTTCAAATTCCTCCGAGAGAGGTCGAAGTTTTTTAATCTCTTTTGAGCCAATGGATTTTTTCTCGTTAAATCCTTGTGCACTTATTTAATTTATCTCGCCCTATTCCCTACACTAGAACTTGCGAAAAACTACCACGTTTCGTTCCACACACACAATTCACCCCCCCCCCCTCTTGTGTTACTAACCGTTTCATCAAATAATAATAATAATATTATTAGTAATAATAATAATAATAAATATAATAATAATAATAATAATAATAATAATAATAGGAGGAAAGGGTCAATTGAGTACATTAACTTGTATGAGGTGGAGTAATGAGTACAATATATTGCATTTGAAATTCATAAGTACATAAACTCGGTTTTAGTGTTAACTGAGTACACCTAATAGATTAACACCTTAATATGACTGAGTTGGTTAATGGAATGCTGAGTAAGACGGGGAAGTCAATCAAGGGGAAGTAGACCAAGGTTTTGGCGTCGACCAAAAAGGGAAAGCCAACCTTCAGAGGTCGACCTGCAAGGGGCGTCGACTTGCGGGGGGCGTCGACCAAGGGGAAGTCGACCTGCGGGGGACTGGCGTCAACCCAGGGGAAGTTGACTAAGGGGTTAGGGGCCACCAACCTTCAGGAAGTCAACCTAGTAGCATATCGTTAGCCAAATCAAGTGTATAAACGTGTTAATCTAACATGTGTACTCAACGAACACTAAAAACCCAAATTTATGTACTTAGGAATGTCAAATGCAATATAGTGTACTCTTTATCCCATCTCATACCAGTTGATGTACTCAACTGAATTTTATCTCGTGAATAATAGTAATAGTATTAATAGTACGTATTTTGACATGCATGTTGCACCAAAGAAAATGAGGCACAAAAGTGATTTTCAACATTGTTCCAACAATCCTACAAGGATGCAACTTGTAGGCTTCAAGGCTAAACATGGGATTTTACAAGGATAGAACTCAAATCTAGACTATAACCGTTTGATTCTAGAATGAGATAGTTCAAACGACAGGCACCACGAAAAATCAATATATATATATATATATATATATATATATATATATATATATATAGGGTGCGGTTCCAGTGAGAACGATGCTTAACGTGAGAACGTGAGAACACTCACAATTAACCCAGCGTGATACACAATTGAGCCCGTCAGGTGCACATTTGGGTTTAGCTCAAAATAAGCCTATATAAATAATGACGGTGGCATTTTAGTAAATACTGTGCCGAACGCGAAAATGTGCATTGGGCGAGCCTCATTGTGCATCACATTTGGGTAAATGTGGTGTTCTCACGTTCTCACGTTAAGGGTTGTTCTCATTTGATCCTAAATCTATATATATATATATATATATATATATATATATATAAGAGGAACTTTTCAAGAGCATACAGAGAGCCACATAATCCTGTCATGTCATTATATATAACAAATATGTAATTACTTTCTATACCTTTTATTTTCTACGGAGTATTACGTTTTGTATATTCATCTTATTTGGTAACTTTATCAACTTCAAAATCACATTTTAATTTATGTGTATTGACTTTACAAGTCGGCAAGATTGTAATTTCTAATTTAAGAATTTAGAAACAAAAACCTAATGATATTAGCATCACTAGGATGGCAAAGGAGGTACTTAGGGAATCTAAAGGATGTCTGCTACCCAAAAAGGACACGTCTTGATGGAATGATGAGGTGAAACAAGCCATAAGGAACAAAAGAGATTGCTACAAAAAGCTGGGGATAAGTCGGAGTGATGAGAACATAGAAGCATACAAGGAGGCTAGAAGACAAGCAAAGAAAGCCGTAAAAAAAGAACAAGGGAAAGTGAACAAGGAGTTGTATGAAAAATTGGACTCTAAGGAAGGAGAACAAGATATCTATAGACTTGCTCGTCTTCGTGATCGCAGGACTCAAGATATCGGAAAAGTTAAGTGTGTGAAGGATGTCGATCAAAGGATATTAATGGAGGACAGAGAGATAAAAGAGAGGTGGAGATCATACTTTGATACATTGTTCAACGGGAACAAAGTGCAAGATATCGATGATTTGACCATACCAGATTGTATGGTAAATCGTGATTTTGTGAGAAGGATCCAACCAACGGAAGTTAAAGAGGCTCTGAGGGAGATGGGGCGGAAGAAAGCAGTGGGTCCAGATGGCATACCGATCGAGGCTTGGAGAAGTTTGGGAGAGAGAGGCATCGGGTGGTTAACAAATTTCTTCAACAAAATTTGGAGAAACAACAAGATGCCAACGAGTTGGAGAAAGAGTACTCTTATTCCCTTATTTAAGAATAAAAGTGATGTACAAGAATGTGCCAACTATCGAGGGATTAAGCTTATGAGTCATACCATGAAACTTTGGGAGCGAGTGATTGAGCAAAGACTTCGAAGAACGGTGAAGATTTCAGAGAATCAATTCGGTTTTATGCCTGGTCGCTCAACAACTGAGGCTATTCACCTTCTTCGGCAACTTATGGAGAAGTATAGAGACGCTCACAAAGATTTGCATTTTGTATTCATTGACTTAGAAAAGGCATATGATAGGGTACCTCGAGAAGTTCTTTGGTGGGCCTTAACTAGAAAAGGCATTTCACGCAAGTATATCAACATCATCATGGATATGTATGAGGATAGTACTACAAGTGTTCGTACTAGTGTAGGGAGGACTGCGGAGTTCCCTATTACTATCGGAGTGCACCAAGGATCGACTCTGAGCCCTTTTTTATTTGTCATAGTCATGGATGAACTTACAAAGTCAATTCAAGACGATATACCGTGGTGCATGATGTTTGCCGACGATATTGTATTGATTGATGAGACGCAATCAGGGGTTAAAGCAAAGTTGGAAGTATGGCGACAGACATTGGAGAACAAGGGTTTCAGACTAAGTAGAAGCAAGACAGAGTACATGGAGTGCAAGTTTGGTGGAGGTAGAAGCAGTGGTAATAGCGGAATTACTTTAGATGATAAGGAGATACCGGTCAGCGATATGTTCCGTTACTTGGGCTCCATAATTCAGAAGGACGGTGAGTTAGATGGAGATGTATCCCATAGAATCAGAACAGGGTGGATGAAGTGGAAGAGTGCGTCAGGATTTCTATGCGATCGAGGTATGCCGACTAGACTGAAGGGTAAATTTTACAGGACAACAATTAGGCCTGCATTACTGTATGGCACGGAGTGTTGGGCGGTGAAACAATGTCACATCCAAAAGATGAGTGTGGCAGAGATGCGCATGTTGCGTTGGATGTGTGGGCATACTAGAAAGGACCGCGTGAGGAATGAGACAATTAGACAAATGGTGGGAGTAGCACCTATTGAAGATAAGATGCGGGAGTCACGCCTACGGTGGTTTGGTCATGTGCATAGAAGACCGAGTGATGCACCTGTCAGACGAGTTGAGATGTGTGGAGAAGAGGTAGGGAAGAGAGGGAGAGGAAGGCCCAAACAGACGTGGGTTAGGGGAGTCAGAAGTGATATGCTTCTTCTTGGATTGGATGAGAGTATGGCTTTGGAGAGAGCAAAATGGAGGGCGGATATTCGTGTGGAAGAGTGATCTTGTATCATCTTTTCTCCTCTTTTTTCTTTCTTTTTCTTTTATATTTTTATCCTTATATATAAATATTACTTTATCCTTTTTATTTGATCTTTTATATGTATATTCATCTCTTTTATATTATCTTTTTTTATATAGCTTATCTTTTTTATCTTTATTTTCGTTCTTTTCCTTTTGGTGATATCATATATCGATTCATGTTAGCCGACCCCAATTTCGTTTGGGACTAAGGCTTGGATGTTGTTGTAGGCTATATTTCCATATTTAAGTTTAAACAATAACTTTAAACGACAATAATGATGTTCGTAGCATAATAGGCCAGATTTTATTTTATGTGTATTAACTTCAAACTTCTTCTTTTTACTCCGTATTAGTTTAGACAATTTTTTTTTGAAAGGATTAGTTTAGATAACTTATAATTGTGCAATGGAGAAAAGATTTTGAAATTTTAAAAACTACACTTTTAACCATTTTCAATGTGACGAAATAATGAGTAAAAGCATTTGAATTTGTCACTTTTAAAAATAAAAAAATTAGGCATATCATTCAGACAAAACTTAATCAATTTCAACATAATAAGTCAATTCGACCAATTTTATTGTTATCAAACGGGCTCTATATTATATTGAAGGGTTGTTTACTCTTAATCTATCAAGTACTGTCTGGATCAAGACGTCTATGTAGGTTAAGATGTATATTAGGATAAAATGATATTTGTATATGAGGTTGTTTATTTTGTATGGTGAATAAATGGTCTGAATCAAGTCAAATAATCAATTTAGTATTATTCTTAGATTATAGTGTCAATGAAAAACTTCATTTATTAATGTAAATTTATTCCACAACCAAATTAAAAAAATTCATATTTAAAACTAGCTAAATTACGTACTGCCCGTGCATCGCACGGGCTTGAAAACTAGTGAATTTAAAATTTCAAGTTAAACAAAATTAAATGGAACTTTTAAATGAGAAAAAATATCAATACTCTAACACGGAAGGAACAAGGTGAAGTCCGATGACAAAGACACCTAAATACAGTGAACACTTAGAGCCCGTTTGATAACACGAAAATCGGCTGATTGTGCTAAAATTTATGAAGTTCTGGCTGAAGTGACTGCATTGACTGATTTTGCTGATTTAAGGGGGAAAAATTAAAATATATTTTATTAATAAAATAATGAATTATTTTATGTAAAAATAGCTAAAATGTTCATCTACAGTAACTTCAGTCAATATAGCCAGAAAAGTATCACCAACCTTACTTTTTCTTATTATTACATAATTCAGCGCGTGAAAACAAAAGTTACGTGTTTGGTGAAAAAATCGACTGATAAGCCGAAAACAGTCTTACGAAACGGCTTCTTATACTTTAACGGAAGGAACGGAGGAAACTAGAGTAAAAATATATGGTATAAGGATGGGAGCATACAAGAGAATGTTGCTTTTTTGTTACACAACACATTTTATAGTATAAAAAATATCTTTATCATTGATGTTGATAATAATATAGATTAGAAATGGTCAGGAACAAAATTACTTTGCTTAAAGGAGACCACTAAGTAATAGCACACTCATTAGGTATTATAGGTAAGGAAATGATTATATTTGACACAATGAATTCAAGTTTGACGAAACCATCGGCTATTACGGAGTATCTAGCCTAGATTGAAAGCGAATTAGCTAGCTATCCTATGTTCATATGTTCATATGAAAGTAAACTAAGAGCTGCCGGACTCGCAACGCTATGGGAGAAGAAAGTAAAAAAAGACAAATGGCTATTCTAAATACGTGAAAAATACTCCGCACCATTTTAATGCGTATATTAAATTATTATATGGCAAGTTTTCATCCATGTCAGACCAGATCAGACTAGAACAAACTTTCATAGTTATAAAAGAGTTTTTTCCACTTTTAGTCCTCCGACTATTATGTCATTGCCACTTTTGGTACTCGACTTTGATTTTTTCCATTTTTAGTCCTTGTCTATTGCGCTAGAGACACTTTTGGTACCCATCTTTGAAAATTTCCATATTTAGTCCTTCAACTTTCATAAAAGTGACATTTTTGGTCCTTCAACTGTTATAACAGTGACATTTTTAGTCCTCCATTTATTGTGTCGAAATCATAGTGAGATGACTAAAAGTGTCAATTTGACAATACTCAGGGACTAAATGTGAGAAATCTTAAAGTCGGGGACTAAAAGTGTCTCTAGCACAATAGTAGAGGACTAAAAATGGAAAAATTAGAAGTCGAGTACCAAAAGTGTCATTGACATAATAGTCGGGGGCCAAAAACGGCAAAAACTCGTTATAAAATACACGGGGACCAGACGTTTACCAGATCAGACCAGATCACTTCAGAACAGATCAGACCAGACCAGATCAGACCAACAAATTTCAGTTCAAAATAAAACTTCCTTAGTCAACCATTCTTGTTGTACTCATCTTTATACTCACCTTATACCTACACATGGTGGAGTATAAATGTGAATATAAAAGTGAGTACAAATATCTTTTTATTTGCCAAATAGTGGGACCCGTCTCATACGACTCATGTGCATAGAGTAGAGTGTTTGAAACACAATCGTGTCCATTAACCCAGTCCGTCATGCGACTCAGGGAGTGTTTGCGTTTGCTTGTGCTTTTTAAAAGTGATTTATTTAAGAGATTATTGGAAAAGTGATTTGTAGTAAAAGTAGATAGTGTTTGTAAACAGAAGTGATTTTAATTAAAAGGTAAAAGTTGAAGTGTTTGATAAAAAAGTGATTTTTGATGGAATATTTTGTTAAAGTACAAAATTGCCCCTACATAAATGAAACTGGGATGCACATGAGTTCCGTTTTCCGGTTCTTTCCGGCATCATCCCCTTTCTCGCAGGTCTGTGACGCAGAAGCAGACAAATTAGAGTAGCAGCAACATGGGATGAGAGTGCCGAAAGGCTACCAAGGAGGAAGATGGGCTTGTTGTTCGGTGAGCTGGTGCGATATGAATGACAGAGGAGTACCGTTAGTGCCTTGCGATTAAGGAAGAAGAAAGGACATTTTGGGTTTTTGATTTACTAAAAACCCAAGAAGCAGTTAGAAGCTACCATATACCAACTTACAACTTTTGGCTTTAAAGTGCTTTTTTAAAGTAGAAATTGGTATTAGAAAACACTGATTTCAACTTTTTTAAGCCTAAAGCTAAAAAATGCTTTTTTTAAGCTTACGCAAACACTGCCTCATTCTTGCCCAACCTTTTATCCCAATTGAGGCCAATCTGGAAATATTTTTTATAAACTTCTCCCTCCGTCCCAAATTGTTTTTCAAAGTCAACATTTTTTGGTCAACCAATAATAAAAGTCAATCCTCCCTATCGATAATTAACTCAATTTTTAATAATAAAAATTTACATATTCAGAAACTACATTAAAATCTCTTCAAAGTTGCAAACTCCAAATTAGAATATCATTAAAAATTGACATCTTAATTAAGCAAATAAAATGAAATTGTTTGACCAAGAAAAGTCAAATTTGCAAATCAATTTGGGATGGAGGTAGTACTTATTAACAAGTTCTACATTGCATACACAGTTAGGGTTAGTTTGCAACTGCTTTTACAAAAGCACTTCTCAGCTTTTGGCTTTAAAAAAGCACTTATTTTCCCAAACACTACAACTTTTATTTTTCTCGGCTTCCGCGTCAAAAGTGCTTTTACTTTTTCTATTACACAAAAAACACTTATTTTACCAAACACTACTTACTTTTACTTTTCAAAATAATTTTTTTCTCAAACACTATCAACTTTTATTTAATCATTTCTCCCCATTTCATTAAAAAAAGAACTTTTTTAAAAGCAGAAGTTGTTGCAAACAGACCCTTAGTAATATAAAAGGATAGTAGCAGCATACGTAGTATATTTTTTTAGCCAAAATCTTGATTGAATCTTAGTATAACTAAAACATTAGTTACCTTAAAAGATTAAATATTGGTAAACTCTAAGATGCACTTTAGAAAAAAAAGCATTGAATATTGGTAAACTCCAATGTAATTATTTACATTATCTCTACAATCTTATAATAGTGAATGAAGGTTAGGGCATTTTAGGTAGGAAAAAAGTGTTGGTGTAATTGTGTTGCTTTACTTAATTGCACCCTAGGCTCCACCATTTGTACTATTTTTTTGTATTCACGTGTCTTTTGTGTCATCTCCGTTTGTCGTCGTTATAACCACACCCTTACATCCGTTCGTTTTCTCTCTACATCACCACATCCGTTTAGTTGCTACCGTTGCATGCATTTCGCCCCTCCCATCGATCGCATATTCACTGTTCACATATGTCCTGACTATCGATCTCTTCTCTTTTATCTTCAAGCTCTTCGTGATGAGCTTATGAACGGTTAATTCCTCGAATAATTTATGCCGGTGATCTTATCGCTTGCAAATTCAATTCCTAAATTCGATACTCTTCTCATTGATTAATTAGTCCTTTGAGCTCCTCTCAAGAGACAACTCAGCACCGACTTAGCACGGTAACCAAATTTTGCCCCCTCCTTGCGACCTTACCTTTTCCCCTATGTCAATACTGCTATTGTTTCTCTTTATCGGTTTAATTTGTGTTTTTCTATTTACTTAATTTCTGTCCCGCTTGTTGTTCCCATGGACGTGTTTAAGAGATTTCAGGTCCATTCGTCTATTTACACAATGAAGTTAGTCTTATAATATTTTTATAGTATAAATGTGGTTGAATGTGGTTGATGAATTAGGTCCATTCTAGAAATGAACAAAAACCATCCTAATTGGTACCATTCCTCTTAAAAGCAAACTCTAATTTTACAAGAACTGTGTTAAATGCAAATTTCAACTTATCTTTTGATTTTTTACAAATAGAAAAGGTAATTATAAAATTTTCAATGTATTATAAATATTGGGCACTTGCGTTCTCGCGCAACGCGCGATACAAAAACTAGTTATTACATTAAGACTGAATAGCTAATGCAAATATGGAAGAGAATGCAAAGGAGTGTAAAGGAGTTCATCGGGAGGCTAGCTGTTATATCAAGGCCCGATGATGGTTTGGCACCTAGCCGTTTCCCATGAGTTCTAGCAAAGTCATAGCTTCTATGACTGCAATTTTGCTCACCCCTCCGTGGAGGGTGAACACAACCCTCTCCCTATTTGCTTGCCATGTGACAAATAAAGAAATGAAATGCCAAATGACAACATTTGAGCTATGGGGGTGATGTTCACCCTCCAAGGAGGGGTGAACAAAATTGCACTCCATATCTATGGCATACGTGACTTAGGCTTCCGCTGACGTCACATGTCCAGTTTTCGAAAAGGTTTACGTCATCAGTGAAATAATCAGTTTGTTACCAGCACTGATCTGACATCAAAACATATTAGCCTTGTTTGGTAAATGACTGTTAGCTGTTCTGTTAGCTGGTTGTGTCAGCTGTTTCCTAACAGCTAGTTGTGTTAGCTGTTTTGACCAGCTGGTTATGTTAGCTGATTATAAATAACTGTTTGGTAAAATTGGCTGTTTTGAAATGACTGATAGATTGTAAAAAGACATATAAAGACATAATAATACTCATTGTATTTTATTATTGCTAAGAATGAAAATTTTATAACTATTGTTACTTCAACGATATCAATCATTTTTATAACTGGGAATTTTAAAATTTGTTGAATAAGATCTATTTTAATATCTACATTGATATATCAAATGTTCATTGATGGAAAGTGTACCCGGGGGGGTAGCTTATCTGAGGGGTTATTATGAGAATAACCTAGAGAGAAGTCAGAGCAAACAAGTAAGAGAGAGAGAGGCGATTATATTAATGAACTCGAGATGTTCTGGTCCTTTACAATGAGAAAAGGGGTTGCTATTTATAGCAGCAATAAATGCGATGAGAGTACAACCAAGCATTCCAGCCCAGCTGGTTGTGAGGTTACCGTACCTAGTGGGAGGTCTCGAGTTCGAATCCCGCTAGGCACACAAGGGTTAGAAAGTCAATGGATTGAGTTTCAGCCCTAATTACTCCAGGCTCCCCCCCAGCCCCCCTCCCCCAGACCCCCCTGGAGTAAAAATAAAAAATTAAAAAAAAATGCGATGAGAGTACACGTGTCAGCAATCTAACGGCCGAGGGGTCACCTCAATCGGGTGGCACCGGCATTCGCATGTGCACCGCATTAAATGCGGTGGGTGGATGTGACACCACATTGAATGCGGTGGTTGCTTGTCTCCAAAGGGAATCTTCGATGATTGAGCTGTTAGCCGAAGGCTTTCCCTGCGGCCGAGGGCTCTGTGTAGCCGAAAGCTTGGTTCAGCCGAAGGCTTTCCCATTGCCGAGGGCACGAAAGTGCCGAAGGCTCCTGATTTCTGCCATTTTCTCTCAGAAGCTTCGTATGCTCAAATCTGGCTGTTTTGTGAATTTTGGAGCCTTCGACGATATTGCCGAAGGCTACCCTGGGCGCGCCTTGGGCTCCTTTGAGCTTGGGCCACTGTGTTTTGGGCCTGTGCTAGAGTAGTAGGAGTCTGTGGGCCGGGGGTTCCCGGGCCATATACTCCATCAGGAGTCCCCCACTCCTTTTACCGAAAGGTACTTGAGGGAAAAGGAGTAATTGTGGTGATTCTCTCGAAGGCGTCGTCGTTTTGCTGACCACCTTTAACTAATTCTTTGTCCTCTGCTGTTTTACCAAGGGCATTCCCTCAGTCCCCCACATGTCGAGGGCTTTCTGAGCGAAATGTAGATGTGTTGTCTGTATGTGTTGTGGTGAAGGCTGCTTCATCATCGCAAGTGACTTGCAGAATTCTTTGACAACTTCGCTTTTCCCGAAGGGTGCAGTGATAGTATGCACCCGAGGGCTTTGTTTTGACCTCTGCTTGAAGGCTACATTCGCCAACTGTGAGCTTTTTGTATGTAGGAATTTTTGTTTTGTGTTGTTACCGAGGGGTGTATCCCAGTCCCCCACTCCTTTAGGCCGAAGGCAAGTTTGGGCTGAAGGAGTTAAGAGTAATGGTCATATCCGGGGCCGCATTCGGGTGATAAGCTGAAGGCTTATGCTGCTCGTATTTCGAGGGCATGTGATCTCCGGAGGGTGTCGTTGGTTGCGTGTCGAAGGGTGTATGCTGAGGCCACCTCTAGTGTCTCGTAATAGAGCCGTTGGGATATAGCCGTTGGAGGAGGGGTCCACGTGTCAGGTTCTCGTTGGCAGAAGGGGGGCGGGTGCCACCCATTGGGCGAAACCGCGGCTTGTAATGATGGGCTTTTAACTCGAGGCCCAGTTTCAAGGTTAACCACGGTTGGGGGGCCTATAAATACCCCAACCCCCAAGCCATTCTCCTTGTGCAATTTTTTGAAGCGAAGCTCTGCCCGTTTGTATTCTAGAGAGAGAAAGCCCGATTCGATCAAAAACGATTTACCGAGGTCAGTTCTTCCTCTGTTCTTGAGTTCCTTAGCAACTTTTGCTCCTTTGGCCTTAGATTTAGTGTTAGTGAATTTAGGAGCCTTCTTCCCTTCGAAATCCTTCAACAACCATACCGAAAGATGTCTTCAGCTAGCGATTCCCAGGAAAATCCAGAGAGGCTTCGGTGGCATCAGAGAGCTACTCCGAGGTGGAGTCCTCTAGTGTGCAGGCTTCGTCCAATCATGACTCAGAAGTGGCGAGGGAGGTGCAAAGCAACCTCCAAACTGAGGCCTAAGCTGAGGACTTCGAGCAGGTGGCCGAAGACGAATAGATGGCCCTTGCTCTCCAAGTGGCTGAGGAAGAAGAGGAGAAGGAGCGGTTGAAGGTGACCGTTGCCATGCTGCCCCCTCATGATGATGATGAAACCGGGAGCTCTCGGCCACTGAAGCCGGAGCCTATGAGGGTTGCCCCAGGCAAGAGGAAGAAGAAGGTGAGGGCTGCCCCGAAGAAGAAGAAGGAAGATGCAGTTGACGCGGGAAAACCCGTTGACATACCGGAGGTCTATTCTTATTTGAACGTTGTTGCCCTCGCGCTGAAGACTAGGGCCCTCCAGCCAGAATATCTCACGGCACAATTTCTCGTCGGCCCCCAGGCGCGTGTTATAGAGCCAAAACCGGATTATGTTCTCTCTCAGGCTCCCGAAGGCTGCTTTGCGGTTCACCTGTTGTCCATGGATCTGGGCCTCCGATTTCCCCTTCACCCCTTTCTGATACAGTATTTAAGGTTCGTGAAGCTGGCCCCTTGTCAACTTACGCCCAACAACCACTCCTACATTGCAGGCTTCTTGTCTCTTTGCTGCTCCCGGGAGGTCGATCCATCATTGGATCTGTTCTTTATGTTCTTCAATCTCTGCCGAGGGGGGCACACCCATGCTGAAGGGTTCGCCAATCTGCAACAAGTCCCGGAGTGGAGGCTTTTCTCCGAAGTCCCCTCTTCGCACAAGGGGTGGAAAGACAAGTTCTGCTGGACATCCGCATGGCGGTGAACCCTTTCCCGGAGCCCCTCTGAGATCGCTTCTGGAGGCATCTAAAAGTGGGGAGCGCCGCTCTCCAAAAAGACGGGAAAAAGCTGATAGCGAAGCCGGAGGGTTCGGACAAGCAAGTGACTATCAAGAAAGTCACCCCCTTGGATGAGCTCTATAAGTTGGGCTTCAGGCGTTACCGCCGCTTCGGGGAGGAAGATGAAAGATACCCTCCGATCGACATGGTTTTTCAAAGCGCCGGAGGTCGTTGCCGAGGGCCCATTTTGTGTACTTAGCATATTTTCTCTATGTTGTGAATCTAACATTTATGTGTCTTGCAGGACCTGCCATGGACCTGAAAGCCATCACTGCTTTGAGGAGCAAGCTCAACAAGGAGAAGAAGAAGAAGGATGCTGACACCCAAAAGCCAGTCGACGCCTTCTTCAAGAAGGATGGTGCAGCCCCGGTTGCCGAGGGCACTTCCAAGAACGTGGGGGGAGGCCCCCAGGCTGAGGAGGTGACCAAGAAAAGAGTCGGTAAGTGCCAGGTGCCTCCGGAAAAGAAAAGGCTGAAGAAGGGAGCTGCCGAGAAGAATGACATCCCCGTGGTGATCGTTGAAGAGCTCTCCTCTTCCCAGTCCCCGATTTCTCCTCCCCCTCGCTCCCCCACTATTCCGGCAACTGAAAAAGGTGTGGCCTCGGGAGAGTGTGCAGTTCTCTATTAAAAAGGGAACTGCCATTGTGCACGGCACCTTGGACCCGAAGGAGTTCCTAAACGGGGCCACCCCCCACTAGACAGATTGGCCCTCAGCCGGTACGAAGATGAGGCCGTTGAATCCAAGCTCCTTCATGCCTCTGTTACTGTAAGTGTTCGAAGCCCCCTCCAGGTAAATTTGCTTAAATGTTTATCTTTCGCTTTTCCTGACCCTTAATACTTTTGGCGTGTTTGCAGGCCAGCGTACTCCTCGGGGAACATATCCGGAGGCTGTAGCAGATGCACGCTCGGAAGGCGCAAGATGATGAGTCCCTTAGGAAGCTTGTCGTATCCAACACGGAGGCCGTCAAACAGATGGCAATGTTAGAGGAGACCCTCCGGCTGGAGAGAGAGAGAGAGTGTGGCGAAGAGACTCCAGGATGCCAAGGCCGAGGGGAAGGCTGAGGCAGAGACAGCAGCTGCCGTAGCAGCCAAGGATGCCGCTGAAGCCGCTGAAGCCGCTGAGAAGTCGAAGGCTGATGCGGTAGCTCAAGCTGTGGAGGACTTTGTCGCCGGAGGATGGAGGGCCGATGACCGGAAGGCATGGAGGGATTCGGTCATGGGGGCGGAGGTCGATGAATGGGCCAAAGGCCCCGGCCTGAATGGATGGCAGTGAAGGCAACGAATACTGACAGGGGGAGTTTTTCACCCAGCGCCTAATTTACCGGAAGCTGGCTGCTCATCAGGGGGTTGATCTGAAAGACTTCAACCTCGTCTCATTTGGCCTGCCCTCGCTCCAACCGGACGTCAGAGTTCCTCTCCCCGAAGGCGTGGAGAGGCCCATCCTTCGCGATTCTTTGTTGCTGCAGGAGTGCGGCACAGATGAGGAAGAGGCCGGAGACAATGCGACTTCAAAGGCTGCCGAAGAGGAGGTCCAATCAGCTGACACTTAGAAGTTTCCCTCTAGCATTTTTTTGTAATAGTTTGTAGGCCTCGGCTTCGGCCATATATGTAAACCAAACACCTTTTGTACTTGAATGCTTTTTGATGGATTTGTGATATTGATGCCTTCGCCTTTCATTTGGTTCCCATCCCATGTATGCCTTCTTCCTTTCGCGCTTGTGTATGAATGTATGTTTGCTTTCCTTCATATGTTTGTCAGAGGGCCAAGAGTTTGTGGACTTAGAATTTTTTTTAAGTATTTGTGGGCCTCAGGGAACAATCCCTCGGGTGACTTCCGTTTGGCTGAGGGGTTCCCTTTTGTGGACTTAGAAAATTTTCTAAGCAAAGGGAACCATAATGGAGCTCTCGGGCACACCACCCCTTGGATAGGCCCCTGTGAAAATATCATGAGAAGCCCTCGGCTTGTAGCGATATTTCCGGGGGCATAATAATCGTGGACTTAGAAAATTTTCTAAGTTAGAAGGTTGAGTGCGTTTGATGTATGCCTTCATCTGTTTTCATGGAAAGACCGAGGGCTAGAATAAGTTAGACTTAGAAAATTCTCCAAGCAAATTTCACCCTTGGTCCTCGGCAATGTTGAGCCTTCGACTTGTAGTATGGCCTTGGGATCCCGGCTAAATAGCCCATGGGTATCTCTCGAGGGATCTCGAATGGTAGAGTTAACCAAATTTCCACAATGTTTCAATAGATCTAGCGGTAGGCCCTCGGATGCAAGGGTTTGCCGAGCCTCCTGCTATAGTGAACTTCTTGTTGTGGACTTAGGAAATTTATGAGATTGCCCCACAACCCATATGGCAAGCCTTCGGCTGAGCGAGATAGAGTAGCCCCCTGCTGTAATAAGTTTAGGAGCAAGAAAGCCTTCAGCATTAGTTTGTTGCCAGGGCTTAGAGAGTTGGAGCAAAGAGCCCTCGGGAATGTTACTCTGTTTTGTAGTAGGGCCTCTGGGAAATCTTTCAAGGAGTTCCTTCATATAATAGCATCCCTCGGTAAATAGTGTAATGAGTGATCTATTAACCACCGAGGGTCCCTGTCTCTTGAATTTCATGTGTGTAACCTTCTGCTAAACAGTCAGATTGACATGTCCTTAGGAAGATTGTGTTGAAGAGCCTCTGGGGAGAATAGTGTCCAGGGAGTTCCTTCCCCCCTACACATCCTTTTTTTTTTATATGCTGTAGGAGGGGCATCAAGAAACTTGGTTTCTAGGAAAGGCTTGGCCTATATGGGAGGCAACGGAATAAACCGTTGGCTCCCCCCTCGGGATTGACCTTCCGAGATCCTGAAGGGTTTGAGGGTCGTTTCCTCGGCCCGAGACATCGTCTGTTGCCTGCTTCCCCTTGGGGGACAGCGCGGAAAGCGCCTCAGTTTTGAAAGTCGTCCCCTCAGCCCAAGACGTGGTCTGTTGCCTGCTTCCCCTTGGGGGATAGCGCGGGGAGCGTTTCGTTTGTGAAAGTCGAATCCTGGGCCTGGGACATGGTCCGTTGCCTGCCTCCCCTTGGGGGATGGAGCGGAAAGCGTTTCAAGGAAGAGTTTTATTTGTGTGTGGAACACAAATAATCGGGGGCACTTGGTACCTGCCGGAGCCGAGGGGTATTGTACCCCCCATTTTTTTTTGTTTTGTTTTGTTTTTGTTTTGGTGTGCATGAGTATGCATTAAATAATGTATGCATGGGGACGTCCTCGAGGGGAACGACTTATGTAAAAACACTTGGTGTTTTTAAGAGTGGTGGGTGTATCCCGCACACTTGGTATTTGCTACCTTGATTGGTGATATTATATTGTATTCATCCTCATGAGAGGAAGGGGCCTTGGGTCGTTGATCACCCATATAGGTGAATGAAGAGGGCTTGGCCGCTCATATGTCTTCCGTACTTGGTACTTCATGTTCGAACACGTTTTTTATTCTTCCGAGGAATAGGAGGCCTTGGGCCGTTGATGAAATACACGGGTGATGAGGGCTTGGCCGCTCATTGATAAAATTTGACTAGGTGGTGTACATTCGAATGCCTAGGGACCTCAGTCCCATTAGGGCGTTTCAGCTTGTAAGTCCCTGGCTTGATGATGGCTGTGACGATGTATGAGCCCTCAAATTTAGGCGCCATTTTACCGCCATCGGTGGGCTGACTGGCCTCCCTCTTTCGGAGGACGTAGTCCCCCACTTGAAACTCTCGGGAGCGGACCTTGGCATCGATGTAGCCCTTGACTTGGCGCCTATAGTTCTCAGCCCTGAGGAAGGCTTGTTCCCGGCGTTCCGAAATGAGATGAAGGTCAAGGGCCATGTTGGCGTCGTTGACTTTGGGGTCATACTGATCCACCCTTCGGGTGGGTAGAGTTACCTCTGTAGGGGCCTTCGCCTCCAATCCATAGCACAGGATGTTGTGTAGTTTTTCTACCCAGCCTCCCTCTTCGGCTTCAAGTTTTTTCTTTAGGCCCTCAAGTAAAGTCCGGTTGGCGTTTTCCACTTGTCTGTTGCCTTGAGGGTAGGCAACCGAAGAGAATGTGTGTTTGATGCCCCATGCCTTGAGGAGGGCACAGAAGGGGGCTGCCTCAAATTGAGTGCCGTTGTCAGAGATGATTTGTTGGGGGACGCCAAACCTTGTGAGGATATTCTTGAGGACCTGGCCTCGGTGATGCTAGCTTGGGGCTCGGCCTCCACCCACTTGGTGAAGTAATCGATGGCTACAATGATGTACCTGTTGTTGGAAGTACCCCTCGGAAGAGGGCCTACAAGGTCGATACCCCATCTGGAAAAGGGTATCGCCGTGCTGATGGGAGCGTAGTTGACGGATGGTCTGCCAGGGGCCTTCTGAAAGTGTTGGCAAGCGGTACACCTTCGGGCAAGATTTGCACAATCACAGGCCATGGTGGGCCAGAAGTAGCCTTGAACAATGAGCCTTCGGGACATGGAGAAGGGTCCCTGATGAGCTGAGCAAGTGCCACTGTGCACCTCCTCCATGGCGACTTCGGCTTCATCATGATGAAGGCATCGAAGAAGGATGCCGTTGTAAGATCTCTTGTAAAGCCTTCCATTCTCGAGGGTATAGTTGGGAGCCCTCAGCTTCGCTAGTTTGGCGCGGGCCTCATCCTTGGGCAGTTGCCCTGTGGTGATGAAGGTGATGATGTCGGAGATCCAGTCCTCCGGCCTGAGATGTATATCCATGATGGGGCTCGCATGTATGCTCGAGAGGCTGAGTTCCTTGATTCTTGCGATCTTTGAGAGGTGCTCCGGGGACTCGGCCGAAAGCTTCGAGAGAATATCAACCTCCGAGTTTTGGGCCCTCGATATTTGAGTGAGAGAGTGCGCCTCAAATACCTTAAGCAACTCCTTGACCGCTTCCTTATACTATTTCATCCTCTCTTCCTTGGCCTCATATTCCCCGGAAATTTGGCCCACGACAAGCTTGGAGTCACACTTGACGTGGATCAATCTGGCCTTCAGGTTTCCTGCAAGCCGGAGGCCACAGAGGAGGGCCTCATATTCGGCTTCATTGTTGGACACTTTGAAGGAGAAGCGGATGGCATAATAGGCGCGGAAGCCTTCGGGTGTAATGAGAACTACCCCTCCTTCACAGGCCTTGGTGGCCGAGGAGCCATCAGTGTAGAGGGTCCACCACTCGTCCAGAGGTGCCGAAGGCTCCTCATCAACCGCTGATCTAGCCGTGCATTCTATCACGAAGTCCGCCAGGGCTTAGCCCTTGATGGCAGACCTCGGACGAATATGAATGTTGTATTGGCTGAGGAAGATGGCCCATTTCACCATTCTAGAGGAGCTAGTGGGGCTCCTCATGAGGGCGCCGAGGGGTTGGTGCGTAAGGACTTGGACCGGATGAGCTTGAAAATAGTGGCCAAGCTTCTTGACGGTCCAAACAATGGCTAGGACCGTTTTTTTCCACAGGGGAGTACCTGAGTTCTGCCTCCCTGTGGGTCTTGCTAACATAGAAGATGGCATTTTGGATGCCATCTTCCTCCCGGATTAGTAATGAGCTGATGGCAACAGGGCTAACGCCAAGGTATAGATATAATGTCTCTCTCACTTTGTGTTTGGAGAGCACAGGAGGAGAAGAGAGATACCGTTTCAATTCTTCGAAGGCCTCCTGACACTCAGTTGTCCATTGGAAGCCAGCTGTCTTCCTCATGATTTGGAAGAAGGGGAGGGCCTTTTCAGCTGATTTGGAAAGAAAGCGGTTGAGGGCCGCCAGGCGACCCATCAACCTCTGGACGTCTTTGATGATGCTATAGGATTAGAAAGTTAGAGTACCCCCAAATTAGATTTTATGTATTAGAATTTTTAATTGTAAGTATTAGTGTAGTCGACGATCAGAGTTGCTCTGTTTTGGATCAGATCAGAAGTGCATCAGAACTGCTCGACCAGACTTGCTCTATGAGAACTGCTCCATCAGAGTTCTCTTACCAGAAGTCCATCAGAGGTGCATCATGAGAGTTGCTGATAAGCCTGGACATCTGATAGCCGATGAGAACTACAGATCAGAAGTACTCATCAGCGGACCTATCAGAGTCAGAGTTCAGTCAGAGATCAGAACTCCATCAGAACTCAACTCATCAGAAAGCCATCAGAATCCAACATATCAGAAGAGCCTGATCAGAGCCCGACGAACACTTAGAAAAATCTCAAGCAACATCCAACAGCTCTGAATTCAACGGGTAAAAACATCCAACGGCTACAAGACTGTGCATGAAAGGAAAGCATTTAATGCACATTAAATGAGCCTGATACGCTGAAGGATTGATTGCAAATGATTGACCAAGGAATCCGGGAAGATATATTATAAAAATAGAAACCTTCCAAAACGGCGGTCAAGTCAACTGTACGCGCATTTAATGCAGTTGTCTCCTCCTCCAACGGGCAGACAACCTCAGTATATAAGCTACACACCGAAGAACAGAAAAACAACTTTGCTACAACTTTTGCTCATCATCATTCAAGCTCTCTTGAGATTCAAATTCTACAATCTTCAACAAGACAAGCTTACGTTGGGAAGATTCAAACTCCAAATCTCTCATCCCCAACAAACAAGCAAAGTTCATCCTGTTCTTCAACACTTCAAGTACTTCATCAAACATCATTTGTAACGAAGCAAGTTGGAGGAAAAACTCTGTTTTTCAAAGGATCTTCTGAAAAGAAGGGCGTCCAAGTAACTGCAGTAGTGAAGTGGTGATACTTCCGGGAAGCTGAGTGAAAGGATCAGCCATCAGGACGTGGAACTGCATCCTGGGTGGCAGCTAGACTTGAAGAAGGCGTGGAGAACTTCTTAAGTGCTAGGAACTAAGCTTTGTAACCGATCTACTTCAAAGCTAGTGGAACAGTGGACTAGAGGAACGAGTTGTTCCTTGAACCACTATAAAATATCCGGTGTCATTTATTTTACTGCAATTTATATTTCTGCACTTAGGATATTAACTGATCAACTCTAAGACTTGGAATCTGTGTTCAGCAGATCTTGTTCCCAGAGTTATCAGAAAGGCATTTGCCTTAGTATTTTTTCTGAGGCTACCCGGACAGATCAGAATCCGCTGCCAAGGCCAGTTCTGATATCAGAACCAGCCTTTCTCTGTCACCAGAATCAGACCTTCTCTGATAAGTCAGTTTTGACTTTGAGAAAAAGTTGAAAGTCTAATCAGTCTATTCACCCCCCCCCCTCTAGACTGATTACCATATTAAACGGGACCAACAAGTGGTATCAGAGCCTCCTTGTTCTTGTAATCTTTTAGGTTACTCTCTGAACAAAGATCCACTTGTTCTTAGCCTCTCTTTATTTATTATAATGGATAATTCTCTTGCAAAGCATCTTATGTTCACAGATCAGAAATATGATGATTGGAAGATCAGAATGAAGGCACATCTATGTGCCCTACATGATGAAATGTGGGAAGTCTTGGAGAATGGACCCTTTATCCAGTTCATGAAGATCAATCCTGCTCACTCCATTGATAACTCTCAGCCCCAGATGATTGAGAAAGCCCGGTCAGAATGGACCAAGGAAGAGAAAAGACAGTATAACCTTGACAACATTGCCAAGGACATTCTCTACAAAGCTATTGATGAAAGATATTTCAATAGAATAAAGAAGTGCAGAACTGCCAAAGAAATCTGGGATAAGCTGGATGAGATTGGAGCAGGAGATGAACAAGAAAGAGATAACAAGTTGACCATTGCTATGAAGAAGTTTGATGACTTCAAACTTCTGCCAGAAGAATGCATTGCTAAGATGCATGAGAGACTGCTGATTCTCATTAGTGAGATTTCTGAGCTTGGAAAGGAACTCACTATCAAAGAAGTCAATATGAAGATCCTCAGGGGACTGCCTTCAGCTTGGAAGATGAAAGTGATTGCAGTCCAGGAAAGCAAGAACATCAAGACTTATGCCACTGAGAAACTCATCTCTGATCTCAAGGCTTATGAGTTTGAGATGCATGAAGAGAAGGAAGAAGCTCCTGATGAAGGGACCACCACTGCTCTCACTGCCAGTACCTCTAAGGTAAGTGACTTTGACCCTTCTACTCTCTTATCTGATGAGTATATGGCTGCTTTTGCCAGAAAGTTTAAGAAGTTCATGAAGAAAGATGGAAGGAGTCCATCTTCCATCAGAAGACCTTATCAGAAGACCAAATCTTCTGAAAGCAATGGAGAGTACCTCTGCTACAACTGCAGACAACCTGGGCACTTTAAAGCAAACTGCCCCTATCCAAGAGTGTCCAAGAAGCAAGGACATGAAGAAGAAAAGAAACCAGATGATCAACACAGAAGAAGAAGAGCATTTGTCTCAGAACAAGCTGAGAGAGATCCACTCTCTGAATCAGAGTCCAGTTCAGACTCCGACTCTGATGAAGCATTCTGCTGCTTGGATGCAGAGACTGAAGACCTTTGCCTCATGGCACAATCAGATGATGAGGTATGCTCTACTTCTGATTCTATTTCTTCTTCGGTAGGCACAGCCTTAAATGATGATCCAATGTCATCATTCTGGGAAGAGTTCCAAACTATCCAAGCCACTTATTCTTTTGTTAAAGAAGAGAACAGTAGGCTGAAAGTTGATATCTCTGATCTAAGGAAAGAGACTGAGTGTAAACTTAATCTCTTAACTGAGGAAAGAGATAGACTGAAAGCTGAAAATGAGTCTCTTCTGAAAAGAATAAGAGACATTGAGGAACTTGAGAATAGATATAATAGTCTTCTGAAGATGCAATCTTCCATGAAGAATATTGGTGACTCTCATAACTTCACCTCTGGTCTTGGATATGTTGAACCAGAGTCTGGTGAGCCTTCTGTAAGGCCTAGCACCCGAGTTGCTAAGGCTAAAAAGGTCATAGTGCCACAGACTCTGAGCCCCAATTGCCATGCTAGTACTTCTGGTACTAAAGTTGTTCATGAGAAGGTCATACCAGAGAAACAAACTCTAAAGGCCAAACCAAAACAAAGTTTGAAAACTAATAAACCTGGCAGACACTCTAACAAAAGGAAAAGTTTTCAGAACAATAATAATCAAAGGCCTAACCCTATCAGACAATCTCATGACAATGGTATCAGAAACTGCTATCAGAAAGGCAGATATCAAGAGAAGATTAACTATAGGCAGAAGAGGTTGTCTGGTCAACCTCAGAAGTCTAAAGTTAAGCGCTCCTCTGATCTTGATAGTATATGGGACTTCTTTCCAACCAAGAAGGCTATGCAGAAGTATGCAAACAGAACGCATGATCCTCACAAGCATCTGCCCAAAGTGAATCATACATCTGTTTACTACAACTACCAGGTGGACAATGGGTACCATCCACCAAGGTTTCAGTTGATGAGACCAAAATGGTACCAACTACCAAGACTGCATTACCCCCAGGACCCAACATTGCTTGGGTACCTAAATCCTCCTTTTGATCTTGCAGGAACAGTGTGCTGGAGCTATCTCAGAACAAGAATGGTATATTGATAGTGGATGCTCCAGACACATGACAGGTGACAAGAGTTGCCTATCAGAGTTCCAGAAAATCAATGGACCCAGAGTCACTTTCGGTGGAAATGACAAGGAAGGGCAAACAAAAGGAAGAGGGAAGCTGATCAAGAAACAGATAATCATTGAAGATGTCTCATATGTCAAAGGTCTAAAGTTCAACTTGCTGAGTGCTAGCCAATTCTGTGACAAAGGCTACACAGTTGAATTCACCAAGACCTTATGCTATGTCAAGCATGAGACAACCAAAGAAGTGGTTCTTACAGCCAAGAGAAGGAAGAACATCTATGTTGTTGACTGGCAAACAGCAAAAGATGGAACCTGTCTGATAGCAAAAGACAATTCAAAGCTAAGCTGGGACTGGCACAAGAAGCTTAGCCATCTGAATTTCAAAACCATCAACAAACTGGCAAGAGAACACATTGTAGATGGTCTGCCTGACATTGTCTACAAGAAGGAGACCCTCTGCAGTGCTTGTCAAAAAGGAAAACAAGTGAAGACCTCATTCAAACCCATAGCTGGAGATCTTTCTACTTGTCCTCTAAATCTGATCCATATGGATTTATTTGGACCAGTTGAAACTCCCAGTGTTGGTGGAAAAAGATATACTCTTGTTATGGTTGATGACTACTCAAGATACACTTGGACTGTGTTCCTAACCAAGAAGAATGAAACTCTTCAGAAGTTGCCATCTCTGCTAAAGCAACTCCAAACTGAGAAGAATATGAAGGTTAGAACAATCAGATCTGACAGAGGAACTGAATTTGTCAACAAAGTGATCAAAGACTTCTGTGATCAGAATGGCACATTCCATCAACTTTCTGCTGCCAGAACACCCCAACAAAATGGTGTTGCAGAAAGAAGGAACAGAACACTGAAAGAAGCTGCAAGAACTATGATTGCAGAATCAGGACTGCCCATCAGATACTGGGCTGAAGCTATCAACACTGCATGCTACACTCAGAATAGAAGCATGATCCACAAGAATCATCAGAAGACCCCCTACGAGCTGTGGAAAGGAAGAAAACCAAACATCAGCTACTTCCATGTGTTTGGATGCAAGTGCTACATTCTAAACAATGGAAAGGATAATCTGAAGGTATTTCAAGAAAAAGCTGATGAAGGTGTATTCTTAGGCTACTCAAGCTCAAGCAAAGCCTATAGAATACTTAACAGGAGAACTCTACAAGTTGAAGAATCCATTCATGTCAAATTTGATGATGGTACCTCTGCAGAAGAATTATCAGAGACCTTGCAGAAAATCAATCTTGAAGATAAGGGTTCAGAATTATCAAAAGAGGCCATCAACAATCCTATATTCTCAACTCCTCCTGCCAATCCAGTTCTGATAGACAAAGATGAAGATGATGTATCAGAAGATGAACCATCAGAGTTGCCTAGACAACAACTGTCAGAACCTGATCTAACTTGGTTAAGAGATCATCCTCCTAATCAAGTGATAGGTCAAGTCACCAGTGGTGTTAGGACCAGATCTGCATCAAGAAGAGAAGCCATGTTCACCTGCTGCATATCTCAAATGGAACCAATGTGTGTGGAAGAAGCTCTAGAAGATTCAGACTGGATCAATGCAATGCAAGAAGAGCTGACACAATTTGAAAGGAATGAAGTATGGAAACTTGTTCCTAGGCCCAAGCATCAGAATGTCATTGGAACCAAATGGGTATTCAAGAACAAAGCAGATGAAGAAGGCAACATTGTAAGGAATAAAGCAAGGCTTGTAGCAAAGGGATACTGTCAAGAAGAAGACATAGATTTTGATGAAACCTTTGCACCTGTTGCAAGACTGGAAGCAATCAGGATATTCCTAGCCTATGCTGCCTACAAGGACATCAAAGTATATCAAATGGATGTCAAGAGTGCATTTCTGAATGGAGAACTTGAAGAGGAAGTTTATGTTGAACAACCTCCAGGTTTTGTCATTCCTACTCAATCTTCTTGTGTCTACAAGCTTAGAAAGGCCCTTTATGGTCTTAAGCAAGCTCCCAGAGCTTGGTATGACACATTGTCCCTATTCTTAGTGAACCATGGGTTTACTAAAGGAAAGGTGGACAAAACTCTATTTCAAATTTCTGTTGCTAATCATATTCTGTTAGTGCAAATTTATGTTGATGACATTATATTTGGAAGCACTAATCCAGAATTATGCAAGAAATTTTCTCAAGTTATGCAGAAGAAGTTTGAAATGAGCATGATGGGAGAACTCAGTTACTTTCTTGGATTACAAGTCAAACAAGTACCAGAAGGCATCTTTATCAACCAAGGAAAGTACACCAGAGATCTCATCAAGAAGTTTGGAGTAGATGGAAAATCTTCAGTCAAGATTCCAATGAATGCCTCTCAAGGCATTGGACCAGATGATGAAGGCAAAGATGTTGATGCAACAACATATAGAGGAATCATTGGATCTCTCCTCTATCTGACTGCAAGCAGACCAGACATAGCTTTTGCAGTAGGAATCTGTGCCAGATACCAATCAAAGCCCAAGGAGAGCCATCTAATTGCTGCTAAGAAGATTATCAGATATATCAAAGGAAATCCAAATGCAGGACTATGGTATCCCAAGGGAGGTAATTTTGAACTAATTGGCTATTCTGATTCAGATTTTGCAGGCTGTAGATTGGACAGGAAGAGCACTTCGGGTCATTGCCAATTGCTAGGTGGGAGACTTGTCTCCTGGTTTAGCAAGAAGCAGAATTCAATCTCAACTAGCACTACTGAAGCTGAATACATTGCTGCTGGAAGCTGCTGTGCTCAATTGCTCTGGATGAAGCAACAACTCAAGGATTATGGAGTGCAAGCAAAGGAGATCAAGCTGTTATGTGATAACACAAGTGCCATTGCCATCACTCAGAATCCTGTGCTGCATTCAAGAACCAAGCATATTGAGATCAGACATCACTTCATCAGAGATCATGTGGAGAAGAAGCACATCTCAATTGAGCATGTCCCAACTGAAGACCAGCTTGCAGATATCTTAACCAAACCTCTCACCGAGGCAAGGTTTAACAAGCTAAGGGAAGAATTGGGAATGATGGATGATCTTCCCAGAGATGCATGAATCAGAGTTGCAGAAGTATCAGATGTGGACTCATCAGAACATCCCATCTCTGTTACTCAAGCTCTTATCCATCAGAAGCTTGAATCAGAATCATGAAGGCTCAGACTTGCAAAAGTCAGAGTTGCAGGAAGGATCAGACGTGAATCAATCAGAATTCACCATCTCTGATACTCTTATTCATCAGAGGTCCTTATATCAGAACATCTCTATCTCTGATACAAGGGCCAATACTTATCAGAATGGCTGTGGACTTAGAAAAATTTTCTAAATTTCGGGCGAGACTATTCAATAAACTGGGTTTTACCTTTCTACCCCCCGGTAGTTATTACCATTTTTAGAAAACGGCTTTCCGCCCGCATTCCATTAAATGCAACCTCGAAACCGCAAATTATATCAAACGTCCACTAACCCAAAATCATATATACTCTTTCTGAAACCTAAATCGCTACTGCAATTTTACTATTCGACTTCAAGCTTTTATCTCTCTAAACTTTCAACCTTCAAACCTCTCGAACCCAAAAATGAAGTTCATCAACATCACAGACCTCTCAGCAACTGAAGCCAAGGCGCTTGTGGCTAACATCGCCACCGGAATGAAGGTTGACATGTCCTCCCTGCCATTATTGGCCGAGAATTCTAAAGTGATGAAAGCGGTCATTGCCGGGATGAATGATTCGCAACTGACCAAGATAGTGGCTCATCCCTATGAGCACTTCAGCAATTTGGATGTGGCCGAGTTCTACCTCAACGCCTACATCTCTGACAATGCCATCCACTCCCAGGTTCAGGGAAAGGACCTGAAAATCGATGCTGACTCTCTCAATGAGTTCTTCGGCATCGAACTCGATTCTCAGGACATTGACACCCCCAATCTCATCGACTTGGAGTCAGTCGAGGTCTCTGTGGAGACATTTGTGGACACCTACTGCCGGGATGATGCAACCGGAGTAGATAAGCTGTATATGAAGAAGAACTTGCTCAAGAAGGACTTCGAGCGCTTGATGAGCATCATGCACAAATGCTTATGGTGTAAAACAAGCTCTACTGACCAGATGAACAACGCCAACTCAAAAGCCCTCTATGCAGTCCATCATGGGATGAACATCAATTGGGGGAAGGTTCTGTACAAATCCCTCACTGAAACAGTGGAGAAGAAAGACAAGAAAACAGGCCTGTTCACCACAAAAATGGGCCATGGTCTCCTTCTCTCCAAGGCTATTGCTAGTCAAGGAGTGGTTCTCAAAAATCCCTCAACAGTTGATCATTCCAAGACCATCTTCCTCACTGCTTCACCAAAACTTCATGTGGCTGTTGCTGCAGAGCTGAAGAAAACCAGCAAGTATGAGCAACTGAGGGAGAAACCAGCCCCTATGGTTGAAGCTGATGATGAACAGCCCAAGGCCAAGAAGAAGAAGGTTCAAAAGAAGCCTAAAAATTTGTCTAAGAACAATGCATCAGAAGAGGATGCATCAGAACAAGATGCCTCTGTTGTGGCTCCCAAGGTCACTCCTATCAAGAAGGTGAGACAAAAGAGAAGAAGGAAAGCTATGATTCAGAGTGATTCTGATGCTTCTACTTCTCCTATCAGAATAAAGAAGAAGCAGGTGACCAACTCTCCCCCAAGGGAATCAGAGGTTCAGGGGGAACCAGCACCAGAGCTGGCTACTGCACCAGTGATCTCTGATGTTCAGGGGGAACCTGAATCAGAGATCCAACCCAACTCTCCACCAGATCAACACATCACTCTAACTCCACCAGAGAATCTCACCACTCCAATCCCAGAACTGGATCCTCATGCTGCCCTAGAAAGACAATTTCAAAGGGTACTCACTTGGAGAAAATGGAGGATGGGACCCCTGCAACAGATTCTTGCTCAGGCTGCTACTTATGAAATTGTTGCGGGTCTGGCCTCTGTCACTCAGACTCTACCTGGAGCTCTTGAAGTCATCAAGGAGAATCAGGCCTCCGAATTCTCTAAGATTGGACTCCTGCTTGGTGATCTTGTTGATGCCAAAAAGGGGGAAGAAACCAGAGAACCTGCTAGAGCGATCAGAGCTGCAGAAGGATCAAGCACCAGAGCTCAGCCTATCTCTGATACCCCTGATCCTGCTATCTACTTTGAGAAGACCAGGCAGAAGCAGATTGCTGCTGGTATTCATAGACCAACCCCTCCTCGCTCCAAGAAAGGAAAGAAGAAAACTCCTTCACTCACTCTGGCTCAATGGCTCAACAGTGACCTAGCCAAGCCTGATGCAGCCCAGTTCCAAGAAATGAAGAAACACATGACTCCCTATCAAAAGGAGAATCTGATTCTAGATAAAGATGGGCTGATAGTCATAAATCATGGTGGCTCCATGCAAGAAGCAGCAGATTGGTGGCACATGAAAGTGATCCCTGGCAAGGACTTTTCAGAAGCCATCAGAAATTATCTTGATTGCAAGCTTGAACCTGCTTGGTCAGAATATCAGAATCCCAGGAACCTTGCTACAATCAGAGCCAGAATAAATGCTGATCTGAAGGAAATAGAAGCAAAGGAAGCTGAACTTGAAGAGGAAGATATCTAAACTCTATCCTCTTGTTGCTTTAAATATCTTCCATTAATAAGATAACCAGCTTGCCTCTATTTTGCATGGCAATTTCAAATTAATTCTATTTTGCACTCTGACTATTTATGCTCTGATACCTTTTGCTATTTCTTATTTTGATTATTTGTTTAATTGTATCTTACTCTTACTACTTTCCTATGCTAAGTGCCCACCAAGATTTTAAATGAAAATTTATTTTTAACTTATCTTCTTTATGGTGAAAGGCACTTCTCTGGAAATAGTTTAAGGGTTTTGGCATCATCAAAAAGGGGGAAATTGTAAGGAATAAATGTAATTAGATTTTGATGATGCTATAGGATTAGAAAGTTAGAGTACCCCCAAATTAGATTTTATGTATTAGAATTTTTAATTGTAAGTATTAGTGTAGTCGACGATCAGAGTTGCTCTGTTTTGGATCAGATCAGAAGTGCATCAGAACTGCTCGACCAGACTTGCTCTATGAGAACTGCTCCATCAGAGTTCTCTTACCAGAAGTCCATCAGAGGTGCATCATGAGAGTTGCTGATAAGCCTGGACATCTGATAGCCGATGAGAACTACAGATCAGAAGTACTCATCAGCGGACCTATCAGAGTCAGAGTTCAGTCAGAGATCAGAACTCCATCAGAACTCAACTCATCAGAAAGCCATCAGAATCCAACATATCAGAAGAGCCTGATCAGAGCCCGACGAACACTTAGAAAAATCTCAAGCAACATCCAACAGCTCTGAATTCAACGGGTAAAAACATCCAACGGCTACAAGACTGTGCATGAAAGGAAAGCATTTAATGCACATTAAATGAGCCTGATACGCTGAAGGATTGATTGCAAATGATTGACCAAGGAATCCGGGAAGATATATTATAAAAATAGAAACCTTCCAAAACGGCGGTCAAGTCAACTGTACGCGCATTTAATGCAGTTGTCTCCTCCTCCAACGGGCAGACAACCTCAGTATATAAGCTACACACCGAAGAACAGAAAAACAACTTTGCTACAACTTTTGCTCATCATCATTCAAGCTCTCTTGAGATTCAAATTCTACAATCTTCAACAAGACAAGCTTACGTTGGGAAGATTCAAACTCCAAATCTCTCATCCCCAACAAACAAGCAAAGTTCATCCTGTTCTTCAACACTTCAAGTACTTCATCAAACATCATTTGTAACGAAGCAAGTTGGAGGAAAAACTCTGTTTTTCAAAGGATCTTCTGAAAAGAAGGGCGTCCAAGTAACTGCAGTAGTGAAGTGGTGATACTTCCGGGAAGCTGAGTGAAAGGATCAGCCATCAGGACGTGGAACTGCATCCTGGGTGGCAGCTAGACTTGAAGAAGGCGTGGAGAACTTCTTAAGTGCTAGGAACTAAGCTTTGTAACCGATCTACTTCAAAGCTAGTGGAACAGTGGACTAGAGGAACGAGTTGTTCCTTGAACCACTATAAAATATCCGGTGTCATTTATTTTACTGCAATTTATATTTCTGCACTTAGGATATTAACTGATCAACTCTAAGACTTGGAATCTGTGTTCAGCAGATCTTGTTCCCAGAGTTATCAGAAAGGCATTTGCCTTAGTATTTTTTCTGAGGCTACCCGGACAGATCAGAATCCGCTGCCAAGGCCAGTTCTGATATCAGAACCAGCCTTTCTCTGTCACCAGAATCAGACCTTCTCTGATAAGTCAGTTTTGACTTTGAGAAAAAGTTGAAAGTCTAATCAGTCTATTCACCCCCCCCCCCCTCTAGACTGATTACCATATTAAACGGGACCAACATCCATGTTGATGATGGCCTGGATTTTCTCGGGATTGGCCTCAATACCCCTTCGGCTAACCATGTAGCCAAGAAACTTCACTCCTTGCACGCCGAAGGTGCATTTTTTCGGGTTCAACCGAAGGTTGAATTTTTGCATGATGGCGAATATTTCCCGGAGGTCTTCGACGTGGGTGTTCGATTTTTTTCTTTTGACGATCATGTCGTCAACATAGGCCTCCATGGTGCGCCCTAGGACGGCTTGAAAGACTCGGGCCACCATCCGGGTGTAGGTGGCGCCAGAGTTCTTCAGGCCGAAGGCCATCACTAGATAGCAAAAGATGCCCTCGGGTGTCATGAAGGCTGTTTTTTCGGCATCATCCTCATGCATATAGATTTGGTGATATCCCCTGAAGGCATCGAGGAAAGACATGACCTCACATCCCGCGGTTTCATCCACGAGCTGATCAATGTTGGGTAGAGGGAATGGATCCATAGGGCATGCCCTATTCAGATCAGTGTAGTCGACACACATGCGGAAGGTAGGGGGCTTCTGTGCAAGAACCACATTAGCCGACCATGAGGGGTATTTGACCTCCCGTATGTGTTTGATGGAGAAGAGCATGGTGATTTCTTTCTTGACAAAGTCCCCTCTCGGCCGAGAGGGTCTTTCTTCTCTGCTGTACAGGTTTGGCCGAAGGGTCCACCGCTAGGCGATGAGTGATGACCCTTCGGTGGATCCCCTGCATATCCTCCGGCCCCCATGCAAAAACAATGGAGTAGGCGCAGAGGGCTTCGGTGATGCCGGTCTTCAAGTCTTCGGGGAGCTTGGCTCCAATCTTCAAGACTCTCTCCTGCTTTGCCGAATTGAGTACAAAGTCTTCGGTGTCTTTGGTTGGCTCAGCCCTCGACCTGTCTTCTTCCTCTTCCAAGGCGTTGGTAGTGATTGTATCAATGCGGAGTTCAGTTATGCTAACCTTCTTGGTGAGTTGAAGGTAGCAGGCCCAGGAGAGTTTCTGATTCCCCCTCGAGTAGCCGATGCCGGTGGGTATGGGGAATTTTAGGCAAAGGTGCCTCATGGAGATGACGGCCTCCAAGTCCTCGAGGGCCGGCCGGCCGAGGATAATGTTATGTGCGCAGTCGAGGTTGACGACGACGAATTCCACCTCGAGCTTGGCCATGTGGGATCTGTCGTCGAACTCGACCATTAGGGAGATGATGCCCTCGGCATCGATGCTATCCCCTGTGAATCCGGAGAGGGGTGTCTTGATGTGCCGAAGGGATCCCATATAAAGTTCCAGTTCCCGGAAGGTGCTGAGGTACATCACGTTGACAGAGCTCCCCGTGTCAACATAAGTTCGGAGGATGATAGCGTTATTGATCTTAGTACGGATGACGAGGGCATCCCTGTGAGGAAGGGAACCCGGGGGCAGATCTGCATTGGTAAAATAAATAGGATCCGCCCTCGGCCTCTTGGTTGTGGGCATGTGATTGACTTCCCCAACATAAAGGGATTGAGCCCACTTTTTCCTTTGGCTCGTGGAATCACCCCCGGTGTTGCCGCCAGTGATCATGTGAATGTGGCGCTTGTATTGGTGCTGGGGATCCTCCTCCTCACTGAGGTTCCCGATTTCACGCTTCCTCCGCTGAGGATTTCCCAAGGGAATTGTGTTCGGGTTAACCCACTTGTTTGCCTTCGGCGGAGGCCCTTGGTGATGAGGGGGCCCCTGAGGAGGAGGGCCCCTGACAAATTGAGACAAGTGGCCCGCTTGTATCAGTCTTTCGATGGCCGTTTTTAACTGATGGCAGTCATCAGTCTTGTGTCCATGGTGGCGATGAAAACGGCAGTAAGGTTCGTCAGGGTTGATGGCATATATCTCGAGGGGTGCACGGGAGTCTCGCTCCACGAGCCCTCGCTCCACGAGGCCTCGCTCTTCCGCATAATCCAAGATGGTACTGATGGGATGCGTCAGAGGAGTGCGTGGATGTTCTAGGAGGGTGGGCTGTGCCCAAGCACTCGGGATGTTCTTGTAGCCGCCCCCAGTTCTGGCTTAGCCATTTCGGGGGCGATCGTTGTATTGTGCTTCGCGGTTCGTCGGAGGGGGTGGCCCCCCGGGGCGATTCCTGCCCTCATTTTTGTGTGAAGGCTCCGGGTTGCGGCGATCTTTTTCGATCTCCTCGGCTTCGGCGTATCGGTCCCCCCGCTGGAGAGCTTTCGTATAATCGCGGGGGGATCAATAATAAGGCTTCTGGAAAAGTTACCGTTGCGGAGGACTGTGTGGAAGAGGGCCATCAAGGTCCTGCCGTCGGCTCCATCAACTTCGATGGAGGCCTGCCTCCAGCGTTCAAGGAAACTCTGAAGGGTTTCCTCCTTCTGTTGCCTTACGTTCAGAAGGTGGGAGAAGTGTTTCTTTGACCGGTGCCTCCCGGCGAATTGTGTGAGGAGGCGGTGGGCAAGTTCCTGCCATGAATCTATGCTGCCCTCGGGCAACCGGTTGAACCATTCATATGCTGGTCCTTCCAAGGTGGAAAGGAACCAACGACATAAATATTCATCCGAGGCCCCCATCATCATCATGCTGTTTTGATACCTGCTATAATGTTCTTGGGGATCCGTCTTCCCCTCATACGGTTTGATGGGTTGCCCCCAGTACTTACTGGGGATCTGAGCTGCTAACACCCTTGGGGTGAAGGGGGTCTTCGTGTGGAGTTGGATGAGGGGTTCACTTGAGCCTTCGGCGAATTTGCGTTTCATCTCCTCCATTTGTGCTAGAATGGCGGCGTACTTTGGATCCGCCTCCAAAGTCGAAGCGGGAGGCGTTTGGCGTGCCACCTTCTCCTCCAGCTGGCGGTGGAGGGCCTCAATAATTTCATCTTTGTGATCCCTCGGGGTTGCCTCCTGAGATTTCGCCCTGAAGGATTGGGTGTGGTTGATTTGATGCCTGGCGTCATCCGCGTGGAGGAGGCCCTTGCCTTTATCCCGAAAGGGGGGGGGGGATCTCTCCTCAGCCTCGGAGACTGAGCCTCCACTCTCCTGTGGCCTGCTGATTGCCTTGCCACCGAGGCGGTCTTGGACCCCTCGGCGCTCGGGGGTTTCCCCAACCTCTCGAGGGCTGAGGTTCGGGGCTTCTCTTTGTCTGCGCAGCGTTTGTCTTTGGACTGAGCCTTTTGGGAGGCGGTGTCTTGCGCCATGACCCCCTCAGCGTTGCCAACCCGCATGATGGGATTGTTGAACAGAGGAGTGGGTGGCGGAAAATGAACAAAGTTTCCTCCGTATTGGGGTTGGAGTGGTGCTTGCGAAACGAAGGCACATGAGTTCATCACCATGTTTTGGACGAAGGCCGCGAAGGCGGCCTGAAGGTCGATGGTCGGAGCCGAAAGGGGAACTTGGTTCTCACTTCGGTCCTTCCTTCGGCTATCAAGGCCGATGCGGGCATCGGGGGCAGCCTTCTGCAGCTGCTGACGGAGGGCAGTAGCGGCCTGCTCCAATTCGAGGATAGTACCGCCTTCGGGTACCAAGAGCCTGTTGGAGGCCTCGGCCCCGTTGGTTTTGCCGGGGGCTACGTGGTTTTCCTCGAAGGTTTTGGACTGACCACGAGTTCTTCCCATTTTCGTAGGTGTCTTTCGTTTGGTGTAGGAGAGGGTTTCTTTCTTGATTGTTCGGACCTCTCAACGAGAGCACCAAATGATGGACAGTGTACCCGGGGGGTAGCTTATCCGAGGGGTTATTATGAGAATAACCTAGAGAGAAGTCAGAGCAAATAAGTAAGAGAGAGAGAGGCGATTATATTAATGAACTTGAGATGTTCTGGTCCTTTACAATGGGAAAAGGGGGTGCTATTTATAGCAGCAATAAATGCGATGAGAGTACACGTGTCAGCAATCTAACGGCCGAGGGGTCACCTCAATCGGGTGGCACCGGCATTCGCATTTGCACCGCATTAAATGCGGTGGGTGGATGTGACGCCGCATTAAATGTCCTGTGAATTTTGGAGCCTTCGGCCATATTGCCGAAGGCTACCTTGGGCGCGCCTTGGGCTCCTTTGAGCTTGGGCCACTGTGTTTTGGGCCTGTGCTAGAGTAGTAGGAGTCTGTGGGCCGGGGGTTCCCGGGCCATATACTCAATCATTCATCATACTACAAAAATTTATAGTATCTAATTTTATAACCACTCAATCATCTAAACCAAAAACATCAAATTAATTCAAGATAGAGAGCATAACTAATAATATAAAATATTAGTTAAGCATATATTATTTGTCTAGATTTTTTTTATTACTCCGGGGGGGGGGGGGGGGGGGCTTGGCTGGGGGATCCTAGAGTAATCAGTGCTGAAACTCAATCCATTGACTTTCCAACCCTTGTGTGCCTAGCGGGATTCTAACTCGAGACCTCCCACTAGGCACGGTAACCTCACAACTAGCTGGGCTGGAATGCTTGGTTATATTATTTGTCTAGATAGTACTACATATTTGGTTAAACAAGTTTTGTGTTAAAATAATTAGAGTAATTATTAGTATATATTACTTAAATGATTAATTTAAAAAATGCTAACTCAAAACAATGAAAGCAAAAGGAGTGAAAAGAAGAAAAACTGGTAAGAAAAATAATTGGGTTGACTAAGTTAAAAAAAACATGCAAAACGATAATGGGGATAAATTGGAGCTATATGCAGTCGCTTTGGGAAGTCAAGTTCTCTGATCTGGTAAACGTCTGTTCTCTGTGTATTTTATAACTACGGAAGTCAAGTCTGGTCTGGTCTACTCTGTTTAAGTATGGTCTGATCTATTTAAGTATGACCTGGTCTGTTCTGTTTAAGTCTGATCTGGTCTGGGACTGAAAAATAGTCTAAGTAAGAACATCCCAGGGGTTGAGCCAGGGCACTGAGCCAGACTGGGTCGGCAAAAAAATGTTTTTGAAAAAACTTTTATACGAAAATTTTTAAACTAAAAATATAGACATTTCTAAATTTGGGCTAGGTCAAGGGCAAGGCTTGCCCCCTAGCTACGCCCCTGTATTGAATACTACATATATTGTTATAACTTTACAAAAACTAAATTGCCCCTACATTGAATATATTGTTATAACTTTACAAAAATTAAATTAATAAATGGACAGTTGAACATCCCGATCTAGAAAATTTCCAAAATAATAACAAAAATGGCGCTTCACAGTGCTCACTATTCAAATAATGTTACAGAACAACACATATAGTACAATTAATGTAATTAAATAAATTAGTCTAAATACATGTGATCATCTATATATTACATAATTTTCATTAACTTAATGTACTCCAGACCTTCTAATAGAATGTGTATCCGTCCATTTTTTGGATCATTGTTCACAAACTTAGCTCCTTCAAATTATCTTTCTCGACAATATGAGCAATTCCATATGAAATAACATAAATTACTACGTCAACACGCATGTTGCGTTCTAAACAAATAAATTTGAATAATGTCTTAGTACACACATGAAAAACATACTACGTATATACCAAATAACATCGTATCGTGTTTTCCGTCCAAAATGTCACTAAAGCTCGCTCATTGGAAATGATGCTTAGCTATTAAGTTGTAGCTTCCCGTATTTGGCAACTCCCATGAAGTTAAGACGATACTTTTGAGTAGAGTGTCTTTTTAATTTTGAGTAGTTCATTGCAACTAATAAGTGCTCAGTTACGTATGCACATTTTTCATTTATTAGTTGTTTGAACTTTGGAATCAGATTTTTTTGTGTGACATGCATTCAGATTTCCTACACATTAACAAAGACACTATTTCAAACTTTAAGATCAAAATTCTGGGTAGACACTTCGAGCTTGTGGCTAAATGATCTCTCATTGTTTTTGGTAATATTCTTGAACTGTTTTTTTTAACAACGTGGAGTAAATAAAAAGTCAATATTTTTTAATATCTAATGCTCTTACTTTTCTTTGGTAATGTGAAAGTTACAAAAAATAGATCAAAAGTATAATGCTCATCAGTCATCACAATCTGGTTTGCATGACAAAATGTGATTAACATTGCTTTAATTAAGAATATAATTTGAAGTGACCATGACAAATTTGTTTAAATTAAAAAAGTATAAATTAAAGAATCTATTTAAATTAAATCAAGTTTAAATTACATTCTATCTAGTAAAATCATGTCGAACGCACTCACGTTTTCTTACTTTTCGTACTCCGTAACTTGTCACTACTGTATCACATACACAAAGCATTTATTTGATTCTTTTGGATTGAATCTCATCGAGATCAAGAGTTTTGACAGGCACTGTACATATGATTGATGAAAAATTATTATATAAATTATTATATTAGTCCTACTACGTTAAAATTCTTGTACCAGATTTATAGACATAGGTTGAATAAATGGGTGATTATTTATGTATCAAATTTTGTTAAGTAAATATATAGCACTTTTTTTTGTAACAAAATATATAGCACTTGAATTTCATAATTGTGATGGATTTTTTTAAAGGAACTTTCACATTTTAATAGGAATTATATTAGACACGTTACTTTTGGAGCAATATGATATGTGTATATTATTTTGAACAATTCAATATGGTAATGGTACGTGTGTTTTATTTATTCTAGGATATCTAAATTTGCTTTGTTAACACGTGTCCTATACTAATCATATACTTCGTAGTTCGTATTCATTATTATTATACGAAGTATATAGCTTACCATTTTTGTAATAATGATAACGTTGCCAAAGGGGTGTTTGGCAACCGTCCGTTGGCCATTGGCTGTTGGTCGATTATGTTGGCTGATTGGTGACAACGGATTCTGTTGGTTGTTTTGATTAGCGGATAGTATCAGCTGTTTATAGAACGATGTTTGGTTAAATAACTGTTCGCAATCGGCTGATAACTTGTTAAATGACCTTTAAGGACATCACTTAATTTATTTATCTACTAACCACTTTTATATATGTATTACATACACACTATAAGTTTTATTTGAGAAGATGACCTTTTAACCATTATGCGTGAGAGAATTACTGTGTTTGTGGCTTAAATTAATTGTTTTAGTTATGAATTAACTTGATTTAGGTCTTATGCTGCATATTGTATGATTTTGATTGAATTTGTTGTCAATCTTTCCCCTGAATAAGTCCGCCCGGCAAAGAGTTGAAGCCCTTGAAAAAGGAGTTTTCCTCCTGCTTTCATACGAATTGTTTAAAGCAATATTTCCCAACAATAACGTCAAGCTCTCTGCCATATGCGACCCTCCTCCCAGATAGTTTGTTGTATGAGAAGTGACGATGAACTTGGCAGAACTTCACGGCTGAGTTTTCTTTTAGGTGTAGGATGTGGAAGACGAAAAAAAAAAAGGAAGGCAGTACGGGTAAGACCTATTCTAGGAATATCGGATAATTTTTCAATCGGCCGGTATCAAAACGCTGGTTTGATAAAGAGCAAACTCAAAAAGCCGACTAACCAAACACGCAAATTATATCGTGCAACCGGCGCACCATGAGGATGGTGCGCCCGGTTGCAAAACGGCAGAGTATTGAGACCTGGTTTCTTGTTTTTTTATTCTTTTGTTTTTAAAAAATGTAATAACTTTTTTATTTTTGATCCGATTTTTATAAAATTTATATCAACATTTTTTATTTTTCATAATCTTTCAAACGAGACCAATATTGCTTATGTAACTTTAAGAAATTATCGAACTATTATATTAATGTGTATTGGATTATAAGGAAAACCAAACTAAATTTAATACAGAAAAATAATTGTGTAAATAACAAATTATCTTAAAATTGTGTATATAAAAAATTTATTGTATAAGGTATTTATACATATGATCGAGTTACATATTTTTATATGTGAAGTTACATATTTTTACACGTAAAGTTACATATTTCTACACGCGAGTTACATATATATACACACGAGTTGCATTTAACTTGCCTGAACGCGAGTTACATATATTTACACGTAGAATTACATATTTTTACACGTAAAGTTACATATTTATACACGCAAGTTACATATTTATACACACGAGTTGCATTTGACCTGTCTGAACGCGAGTTACATATTTTTTTTAAGTAAAGTTACATATTTTTACACGTAGAGTTACATATTTATACACACGAGTTGCATTTGGTCTGACTGGACGTGAGTTACATATTTCTACACGCAAAATTACATATTTTACATAGGTTAAAATTACATAGGCAATATTGGTCTCATTTGAAAGATCATGAAAAATAAAAAATGTTGGTATAAATTTTATAAAAATCGGATAAAAAATAAAAAGGTTATTACCATTTTTAAAAAAAAGAGAAATAAAGAATAAAGATCCGGTGCTTGCCAAATACGCTGCTTGCCAAAAACCGTATGCCGGTATACGGTGCTCACCGTATACCGGTCATACGGTATAACAACTGAACCAAACACTTCAATTAACTGTTTATCTTGTCAAAAAGACAAATAATAGTCAAATCAGCCAAAAAATAGGTGTTTGGTTACTAACCAAACACCCCAAAATCATACTTCGTATATATCATGCAAATCTGATCCATTTTAAATGGCTTAACATTTTAATAAAAACTAACTTACCAAAGTTAGAGCCTGCAGAACGACTAATAGACGGGGTTACAATTTTGTACAATAATTTCCCATTTTGTCCTTAATTTGGGTGGGAATTTTCCCTACAATCATTGTAGCAACTCTGCTACTTTATATTATATAAAGATAAAGATAAAGATCTGTTCCCTTAGCAAAAGAGACCAAAAGTTCTGCATTGTTACTCTGCCATATTAATACACAACTTTCTCATTTTACTTTTGATCTAACTTCTCTCTAGAATTACTTCCCCAAGTTCCATAACATATCGAGTAGGACTCGCTACAGGACTCTCAGTAGACCAACTCTGTAGTTCTAGACACATATCTAGATCATTAAGGTACTTAATTACATGCAATTTTCCAGAATACATCACAATTTTTCCCAAATTAACTGTACGTTTTTAATTACTACGAGTACATCCGTCTAACTAACATTGAGACATGAAGAGGTGACACGATTGTTAAGAAAAAGTGAATCTGCGCGGTTGATATTGAATTGATAAAGTAAAAATAAATTATGAATGATGTGAGTTTTCTCGAAATATTGTACAATAGTGGTGAAAGTACAAGTATCGTCTCCACAGGGACAGACAAAAAGGAATCAAGAATTAATTAAATTCAACGATTAAAAATAAATAAAATAAATACGTCGTGCGAGATATGATTGGTATGAAAATTAACTAATGCGAATAAAACGATTAAACTAAATGGGTTCTCTCTAATTAATGACGAAAGGAATATGGATTGATTCCGGTGTAACCAGATTTCTGGCAGATTAGGCTTTATTACATGAAATTGATTTAATTGAGCCTAGCTAATCATTACTAAGTTCTTACCGCTCTCGTGGCGTAGAGTACAATAATTTAGGGGACCAGGCTAATCTCTCATGCGACAGGATCCTAAATTATTGTCAAGACGAACGAGCTTACGGCCCTTAATCGTTACTAATCTCTTAGCGAACGATTAAGTGTGTGAATGTGTCCTAGAATAAACTACATCTCTCTTAATTTATTCTATAAGCAATTGTAATTCTAGCCGCGGTTCCATGTTACAAAAGATATCAGTTAAATTATTCAACCACAAATTAAACGGCATTCATGCAATTAATCCATCAAGAATCTAGCCATACATCATGATCAACCCTTTCATCGACCCCAAATCCCTAATGAAACTACTCACAATTCATAATTGAAGAATCAACCCTTCTACCAATCAAGAGATATGAATAAAATGGTGGAAGGTGGCATTCTGAAATTGCAACAGAGCTCATCTGACTTCATCGTCTGTTTTCACCTTACTCCTCTCAGATTCTCGGAATGATGTCTTCATATGATATGTAGCCCTTGAAGTAAGCTTTCATTTGCAACTTGAATCGTGTCCTTTGGATTCTTCTACAAAGAGATATGCTTGAACAATTGACAGAAGGTCATCCTGATTGCCGTTTTCCAGCTCTATTTATCTTCTTTTGATCCCGTAGCCAATCCTAGAGCTCTTTTGTCATCAAATATTTATCGTGAACCTCCCGTTGACCTCCAAAACTCTCAAATCATTGTCGAATGATTCTCGAATCATCCCGATTGCTCCTCAAGCGCCAGTGCCGAACTCTAAATTCCTGATTTTGACTCCAAATGACACAAAACTCGAACCAACACCGGTAAACATGACTTGGGCTACAATTGAGACTTGTAACACCTTAAAGATAGGAAAACCATCACAAGTCGATCCTAAAACGCATCAAATGCGTGTCTAAATACGGACTTATCGGATTCCCCCACACTTAAACTTTTGCTTGTCCTCAAGCAAACTGAACAACGAGACTTACGATAATCACCACACGAAATCAAAATTATTAGCATGCTCAAGTAGTTAAAGGGATATTCACATAACAGACAGACTAAACCAAGAAAATTCTTCCTTAAACTACATCTTTGTACTCTAGCTAACATATCTAACAAAATTATTCACAACATCCTCAAAGTAGTGACATCATACACAAATAAACTAGCTACCGATCAGAAGGACTTTGTGAAGGCGGTGGTGAATGGTGAATGGTAAGAATAATAAACAATCCCTTTCTTGAGAGTTTGGAACATCCTAACAAAGACTTAATGCATTCAGGAATTTCGGGGTTATTCTTAGGATCAAAGAACTTAGTAGGCCACAATTTAGGGAAAAATCATTTAAACCTATACAAAGAGTAGACATAGTGTACAGCTAAGCCAAACCGCCGCGGCACATTTGTGCTTTGACGTATACTTCAAGTACGCAAAGAACTAATGCTAATTTTGAAATAGCCTCCAAGTTCATTAATTATGTTCAGTTTTCCTTTTCATGTTGGCACGAGAACGCCGTTTCTTTCGAAAGATACCCAAGCTTCATCTTATGCTTTTTGACCGGGGTTCCCATTCTCTGTTTCGTAAGGTAAGAGGTCTAGCTAATATTAATTTTTTCAATTTTCATATTTTTACTAGACATTACCCCATTCTAATCTCGTCCCCACCAAGGAAAAATAACAATTAAAGTTCATTTATTCAAAGTGAATCCATGCCTACAATGCAATCCTCGAAAGTATCAAATTCCTAAAAAGTGACCGCTCTTACCCCATTTAGGACATAGGAACAGTGCCAACAATGGCTCCTACAAAAATTCCTTAAACTTAGCAAATTAATCCCCTAGTTTCCTAAACACCAAGACTATGTTAGAAATATTCACGGGTAAGGAAACACAGACCATTTGGGTATGGAGCTCAATTAATTGGGTAAAGAATAAACGGCCAGGCTCAAAGTGGCATCTCCTAAAGGACTTATTCAGGTGGGGTGGATGATTTATGAATTACTCAATGGGTGACTAATGCCTTCATCCTCTCAACAACTAGGTTTCGTGCAATTAATTTAAGCCTAAACACTTAAAAAATGTTTTTAAAACATAGTCGAAATGCTAACCAGCTCACAAAGACACAGTTTAAAGAAAAAATTTCAAAAATTTTGACATGACTTTTCTATTAACATACAACTAACACCTGTGCATGCTAACTCTAATAATCCCATGTAACAACTACTGCCCGAATGCCCAATTGACTCCCCCACACTTAAACTTTGGCATCGCCCTCGATGACCAAAAATGCATTATGCAGAAGGGGGTAAAGAGGGTAGGGTCACACGTGCTCAACTTAACTCAAGTCAATTATTACAAACAGGCGATTAAAAGAGTCATATAAACTTCCCTAAGGCGCTGGTCGGTGCAGAACTAAACTGAGTCAATGTAATCCTCGCCACATCATCCCCAAACCAAGACCCTGAGCTGCAACGAAAACACAAAGCAATACAACCAAACAACAAACAAAGCAAAAGCAAAAGCAGAAAAAGCCCGGGGTGCCTCCCGAGAAGCACTATTTTTAACGTCGTTTGCCCGACGATACCTCATAAGCTCTCAAATAGCAAAGACTGCAGTGGTGCACTAACAATCAATGTTTCCAACTTCCTTCAACAAATTTCATTAAGTGGTGCAAACCTTTAAATTCTTGAGTATACGTAGGCAGCACATGGTCTTCATAACCCTCATCAGCACAGAAGTGAAGTATGAAACTCTCATCCTCTTCGGGTGGACAGAGAACATGAGTGAAAACTTTGATAACTCTAGGCATCAACGGAAGCTCAAAACATATCTCAAAGCAAGGATTAGGAATAACACCGTAATCGAACTGCACCATAGAAAAGTGTTCTTCATTCTCACAAATATCATGACAATTCACAATCTCTCCTCTGGACTCTGTATCACTCCCCATGAAGGCATCCCAACTCTCTTTAACATCATTCTTATCAATATCTTCCCGGATGATGTTGTCATTCTCCTCATAAAAAGAAATATCATCATCAAGGAGTGAATCAAATAAATCCAAATATGAAATCACGTGAGAGTGGATCGCTGTATGTGTACAAGAGGGGTAATCTTGCTTTTGGAGTGGGAGTTCTTCATTATGAACATCATCTAACTCGCCCTCTCTCTCTTGGAGCGTGTATTCATTTTTTCCCAACTCATTTTCAATACGCAAACCTACCTCAGTAGCACTATCATCATGACTGATCTGCTCCTTGCCCTCATCGGGTGTTGAGATTAATGGTAAATCAAATGACTGGGGGGTTTCTGTATGAAAATCATAGTGATTTGTGACTTCATCGGTTACAGCTTGTACCGTTTCAAACTTTTTCCTGTATTCTTCGAAAAACAACTTGACACTATTATCTTCTTCTTCATCTTCAAACATAGGTGGGTCTTTAAAAGCATCTAGGAGGGTATCATCCATCATATTCCCACCATCATAGTCTGACTCGCTCACGTGGTCATCCCTATTGGTCTCCTCAGGTTGGGCTTCTGTGTCGCTAGGATGAGATCTCTCAGACTCCTCAGATAAGGCTTCTACCAGCTGACTCATTTGGTTACTTAAATTCTGCATTTTGGCTAAAGTGGTCTGCATTCTGATTGAAGTAATGTGCATGAACTGTATGAGCGTCTGTTCCAAGTCAGAAAGCCTCTTTAAATCTACCTCCTCTTGTTGATTATGAGGCTCATTACTCGGGAAGTATGTACGAGTGGCTGAAACATTTGTGTTTATAAGTTGTGGGGAGGACGAAATGGGGTATGCAGTTGCCCAGTAAGGATGGTCATATGGAGGTTTAGCGGGGCAAAAAGATATATGGTGACATCCTCCACAGAAGGAACAAATATTATTCATAGGCAGACAAGGTTGCGTGGTTGGAAGGTATGAATAAGGGAACTGATAATTTTGTGGTGTAGAAGCGTAATTTTGATGAGGTGTGTAATATTGAGTGTAAGGGGGTATGGCGTATATGGTGAATATTCCATGGAGGTTTGAAGGTAAGGAATTCCTCCAGGAATTTGGCTGAATGGGTTTATCTCATGCCTCTTAGAAAAATACTTGAAAGGTTAGCACAGAAAAATTCTACGAAGAACAAAAAAAACTAACTAAAAAAAATCTCACTGAAACTAATAAACACTTAAAACCGACATCGTCCCGGCAACGGCGCCAAAAACTGATGTGAGTTTTCTCGCACTTAGAAATATTGTAGAATAGTGGTGAAAGTACGAGTATCATCTCCATAGGGACGGGCAAAAGGGAATCAACAATTAATTAAATTCAGCGATTAAAAATAAATAAAATAAATATGTCGTGCGTGATATGATTGGTATGAAATAAATTAACTAATGCGAATAAAACAATTAAACTAAATGGGTTCTCTCTAATTAATGACGAAGGGAACAAGGATTAATTCCGGGGTAAACAGAATTCTGGCAGATCAGGCTTAATTACATGAAATTGATTTAATTGAGCCTAGCTAATCATTACTAAGTTCTTACCGCTCTCGCGGTGTAGAGTACAATAATTTAAGGGACCGGGCTGATTTCTCATGCGACAGGATCCTAAATTATTGCCAAGACGAACGAGCTTATAGCCCCTTGTGTGGGTGAATGTGTCCTAGAATAAAACTAGATCTCTCTTGATTTATTCTATAAGCAATTGTAATTCTAGCCGCGGTTCCACTTTACAAAAGATATCAGTTAAATTATTCAAACCCAAATTAAACGGCATTCATGCAATTAATCCATCAAGAATCTAGCCATACATCATGATCAACCCCTTCATCAACCCCAAATCCCTAATTAAACTACTCACAATTCATAATTGAAGAATCAATAGAATTGGGATGAATAGCAATAAATGTCATTAATTAAAAAGATGAACTTACAAATAATTCCAGGGCTCTTGAAGAAAATAGCGGGAAAAAAAATGTTAAATTCGTCCCTAGGCCTTCCCGTAATGTTCGTCACCACAAAATATGAGTATGGATGCCTTATTTAAAGAAAACAGTCAAAATTCGGCTCAAATTGGGATTTTCGGAGGTAGACACGGTGCCAGGCACAACCGTGCCTTCGACCGTGCCTCCGGAGTAAAGTCGCGTGTTTTGGGTAGGCACGGTCGTGCCTATCTCCCAAGCACAACCGTGTTTGGCCTTTTCCGTTCCGAATTTGACCAAACTTCCTTCATGAAAGTTGTAGATCATGAAGTCCTCTATTCACCACAACTTGCCGAATGGGATTTGAATTATCCAATCAAGAGATATGAATAAAATGGTGGAAGGTGGCATTCTGAAATCGCAACAGAGCTCATCTGACTTCATCGTCTGTTTTCACCTTGCTCCTTCCCGGAATGATGTTTTCATATGATTTGTAGCCCTTGAAGTTAGCTTTCATGTGAAACTTGAATCGTGTCCTTTGGATACTTCTACAAAGAGATATGCTTGAACGATTTACAGAAGGTCATCCTGATCGCCGTTTTCCAGCTCTATTCATCCTCTTTTGATCCCGTAGCCAATCCTAGAGCTCTTTTGTCATCAAATATTCATCGTGAACCTCCCGGTGACCTCCAAAGCTCTCAAATCAATCTCGAATGCTTCTCGAATCATCCCAATTGCTCCTCAAGCGCCGGTGCCGAACTCTAAATTCCTGATTTAGACTCCAAATGACACAAAACTCGAACCAACACCGGTAAACATGACTTGAGCTAAAATTGAGACTTGTAACCCTTTAAAGCTAGGAAAACCATCATAAGTCGATCCCAACACGCATCAAATGCGTGTTTAAATACGGACTTATCAATGAACGATTTAATACTACACAAATTTTACTAAAATTGGTATGTGACAATCTTAAGATGACAAACCAAAAAGGAAAGATGAGACAATCTTAGTGGGATGAGGGAGTGATTCAGGGGCGGAGTCAGAGCACTGAGCCGGTACAAAGAATATTTTTGGAAAAAAATTCATACGACCTTTTTTACACTTAAAATATAAACATTTTTTAAATTTGGGCTGGGCTGGGGTCAGGGTTGGCCACCCCTTAGCTACGCCCCTGGAGTGATTGCATGCAGCGATTATAATTTATAAATAAAATATATCCATATTTCGGATAGAGGGAAGATATAGAACGAACCTTCATTAGTTTGTGTTATTGAATTTGTGTCCAAATTTATATTACTTCCTCTGTGCCAATTCATATCCTCACTAATTTGTGTTATTGAATTTGTGCCTAAATTTTTTAGTGCCCGACACCTTTAAAGAAAATCTTGTAATCGACACATATATATAGGAGAAATATTCAAATATCAATCCGAAAAGTAAATTTAAACAATCTAAGTACTCGATTATCATTCGTATGATTCTCTAGAGAATGGGACCAACGAAGAAACGCCTAAATCAACAAATATGAATATATGCAAAATATTAACAAGAAAGTGCACACGGTTGAAGAATTTGTTTAATACTACATACACATTTTCGAACTATTTAACTTTTGTGCTCTAATTTTTATAAATAAAGAATCTTAAATATTAGGGAGTATTAGTTAGCTCAGAATTGGAGGATCATGAAGTTTCGATCAACTCAAATATGTAAGAAATGCAATATCATGAATGCTATTTTAGTTTTATAATGAGGTAGTGTTTATTAAAAAGAAATTTCCATGAATAAACAAATAGAGGAAAGTGTTATTATACCCTTCATATTTACATTTGGGTGCATATATGAACTATGCCCTAAGATTTAGAAAGGTCCAAAATTAAATATCCTTAAAGTTTTTATTTAAGAGTAAATTTACCCTTACTAACTTTAAATATATAACATAAATTTAAAAAAAATAAAAAATAAATGCATGAAAATATAGGATTTTGAAAGTGAATAATAATAATAAGTTAAAATCCATTTTGTATTCAATGCCTCTTTATTAATATTTACATCAAAATGTAATAAACTAATATTATTAATATAAAAGGAAGCATTGAGCACAAAATGATCTTTTAAAGTTTTAAATTTTCAAAATATTTTTTAATACATAGGGTCAAACACCATAATTATGTAATTATATGTTAATGTTTTGAATATTTCTTTTATGTTAACAATATTAAATTGATATAAATATATTAAAAGGAACCATTATAACAACAAAGAAAAAATTACACAAATATACACTACAAAAAAAATACGGAATTGGCAAAGATTTTGTCTGGGATTTTGGCATGGATTATGCCAAATCCGTGCCAAAAAACTTTGGCACGAGTTATTTGGCACGAAAAATCGATAATCCATGCCAAATTTCCATGTCAATCACGTGTTTTTTTTGTAGTGATAAGTGCTTTAAACTCAACTAACTAAAATATGACCTTATTCATAGTCACTTTTTTGTAACTTCAAATACTTTTGATAATATTTATGTAAAAAACTCTATAACAAAATGGAATTCTTTATTTTTTTTACTTTACAATTTCCAAATTCAAAATACTCCGTATTCATTATGGACAATACATAAACTTTTACGGAGTATTATCAGTGTTCTAAAAGGCTTTAAAAGGCCTCGCCTAGGCGTGCCTAAGCTTAAGGCGTCACCTAAACGCCCCGCACCATCCCAAGGCGTGAAGAAAGGCGGCCCAAAGAAGACCAACCCATAAATTTGACTGAGTTCAAAGCCCATTAGCAGGAGCCCACATTACAAAGGTCTACCGCTTATGAAGTACTACGAGAAGAGCTCTAATTTATAGTTATGTTGGAATGAGGAGTGCTTGCTTCAACCGGTGTGGGAAATAAGTATAAGCTGGAGCCGTGCATACATGGAAGCATGGAACTAAATTCGCTTTGATATCATAGGATGGTGCAATCAGCATTTGCTAAAGTTTAAACTTGCTCAAATTACATAAATTGCAATATATTCTTTTCATCATCAACATTATTATTATTATTATTTGTTATTGTTATTATTATTATTAGAAATGTTTACATATTAATGATTAAAATAAAAATTGTTTTAAAGAATGTGAACTTTTAAGTTTTAAGTATATTAATTTTAGGAAATAATTACATATTTATGAATAAAATAAAGATTGTTTACATATATGATTAGTGACTAGAGTATTAATTGAAACATAGTAACTTATGTTCAGTTTTTAAAGTTATGTTATCATGAGATTACATTGTAGTAACTATTAGTCATATTTCTTTTATCATACTAACTTAATTATGTTCGATTTTTATACTTAATTTATCATCATACTTATCTCTATAAAAATCTATTTATTTTTTATTGTCATTCAACCAATATTTCAGCCTTTGTAGCTATTGAATATCTATATCATTACATCTATTATATGTGAATTTTAAAACTTCTTTGTAGAGAAATTCAAAATATATATGATATTTTTGCATTTCTCACATATAACATTTATATACTTACTAATAGCTCTACAAAAATTAAAATAAAGAGTAAAAATTACAAACGCCTTTTCACGCCTAAGTCCCGCCTAAGCCCGCCTAGGCTCCAAAGGCTTAAGGCTAGGCCGTGCCGCCTCGACACGCCTTACGCCTTTTAGAACATTGAGTATTATACATTTATTTACTTTATTAATATTTGGACAACCTAACAGAGAAGAAATGGTCTATAGTGGGGAGGGGTGTAATTATTATTGTGTAGAAAGCGTGCGACAAATTTCTACCTATCATCAAAGTGGGCATCACTTTGTAATTTAAGTCACCATAGATTATATTGCGATATTTGACTGGAAAAGTATAGGAGTATGAAGGAGTACTTCGTCGGGAGGGTAGGGATTGGTTTGTAAGTGCTTTTAAAAAAACATTTCTCAGCTTTTGGCTTTAAAAAAGCACTTATTTTCCCAAACACTACAACTTTTATTTTTCTCGACTTCCGCGTCAAAAGTGCTTTTACTTTTTCTATTACACAAAAAGCACTTATTTTACCAAACACTACCCACTTTTACTTTTCAAAATCACTTTTTCCTCAAACACTATCAACTTTTATTTAATCACTTCTCCTCATTTCATTAAAAAAAGCACTTTTTTAAAAGCATAAGGGAGTGTTTGCAATTGCTTCAACTTTAAAAAAGTGATTTTTTAAAGTGATTTTGGGAAAAGTGATTAATAGTAAAAGTTGGTAGTGTTTGAGAAAAAAGTGATTCTGAAAAAGTAAAAGTTGGTAGTGTTTGGTAAAATAAGTACTTTTTGTGTAATAGAAAAAGTGAAAAGCAGTTTAAAGCACCCTTCCACTTGCTTCCAGCTTTTAGCTTTTAAGTGATTAATTTAAGCAGAAGCTGTCATTTGAAAACACTCTTTTTAGCTTTTTTAAAGCCAAAAGCTGAAAAGCACTTTTTTTAAGCAACTGCAAACACTGCTTAAGCTGTTGCAAACAGACCCTAGCTGAAACAATGAAGTTTATTACATTCATTTATATATTAATGGAAATTTATTGTGAGATATCAAATCTTATAAATAAAAAAACTCAAGTATCTATTTTAGGGCTTCATACCTAAAATATCATAGTTTTTTATTTCTTTGCTTATTTATCGATTTTCACACTAATTTTTGTGACTTTCTTCCTCACAAAAAAGTTTACCATTTTAATAAATTTAAATAATACTCTGTATATAAAGTATTTAACTTAAAAAGAAAATCTGGATTTTTGCAGAATACACTTCTAAATGAGATTTAACAGTAATGTTGTGAAATCCCAATATACTTGATGAGATTTATCAATTTTTATGTCCCCAGATTTTGCATATCATTCCAGCCCGTAACTTTCCTTTTCAAGTCCTCAATTCAGGGTGAGCGACTAAACGTATTTTCGGGGTCGTGAAAGAATTCCCTTTTTAGACTAGTAAAGTAAATCCCAAAATTCAGACACAGAAATTTCAGGCGGTTTAACATGTTACCGGTTCAGTGTGAATTAGGATGTTTTCTTTTGGACTGAAATTTGCTGGTCTGGTTTGATCTGTTCTGGTCTGATCTGGTCTGGTCTGATCTAGTCTGGTTAATGTCTGGTCTCTGTGTCTTTTATAACTACGGAAATCTGATCTGGTCTGGTCAGGTGTGGGAGTGAAAACAGTCCAAAAGAAAACATCCTTTTAGCGTGCGTTCATATGTTCCTAGACTTGATTATAAATAAATACTAGCACGCGGCATATATATGCACCTTTAATTTATTTCAATATTCACCTCAACAGTAAGAGGAGGTATTAACGAAATCAACCAACCACTGGTCTGGCATTATTATTGTTTCAACGTCAATCGAATTGGCCGGCCGGCCAAGTCGCCTGACGACGACGTATAGATGAGGAAGTTTGTATCAGCCATTCGCTTCAGCCTCTTCGTCTTGGCAGCTTTGGCCACCAGCTCATCAGTGGAAGCCAAAACGGTGTATCAAGTGTGGGATGTAAAGTTCGAGCTCCGGTCACCGGATGGTTACCGGAAACCAACTTTGACCGTCAACGGCGAATATCCGGCACCCATTATCTACGCAACCCAAGGTGACACAATCGTGGTCAACGTCATAAACAATCTAGAGACCGAAGATCTCGCCATCCATTGGCATGGCATCAAACAGGTCGCTCATCACTATCATTTCATATGAATCATTTGTAGTTATCTCATCTAAACTGCTATATATACATACATGCGTTATTCACGTTTTCTACAATCCGTTCCCTTTTAAATGCAATATTGGACTCTTTCCGTTATTCACGTTTTCTACTTTGACTCTATTTTATTTATTAATGTATTATCAATTAAATATTAAAAAAATGTTGTTAAATCTCTCTCATTGTACATTTTCAAATCTATTTTTTATATTTTTATACGAATAAAGAATGAAAAATATTAATGATCAAACATGTTTGTTAGCAAACATGAAAAATGGATCGTTGCAATTGAAAAAGAGCGGAGGAAGTATATATACAATTCGTTTAATAAAATGATTTTAGTAAAGAAATTAGAATAAATCTGGACCGTAAAACTATATGATGTGGAATTGAATGTGTGTTAGATAATATTGAAATGTGCATAACAAAGGCTACGGCACAGTAATATTATGTGAAGCTTAAGTGTGCATTTTACACATTTTATTCTACTCATTTCAATTTTACATAATACACATTTAAGTTTTATTTTTTATTTTTCACATTTCAATTTTACCATGCATATTTTAGTTTCACCAAATGCATAATTCAGTTTAATATAATACCATTAAAGAGAAATTTGACTTTACACTCTACTTTTTGGACCATATAAAATTTGTTTCATCGCCACTTTATGTGCCTAATATATTATTATGAAAGAAATTGCTTATGAAAGAAATCGCTTATACTAATACCCCCGTATGAATTTAATTATGGTCCTTTCATCAAACTCAAATCTCGCAATGTACCTTCTTCTGCCTGGTATCATTTCATTCACTAAAGTTCAATATTAAAAAGAAAAGGATTATTTTATTTATAAATTCCACATCAGTATTATTAAAGGTATCCAGGCCATCCTTAAAATATTACTTTAATTTGGAAAACCAAAATCTAAATAATATTACTATCTCCGTCCCAATAAATTCTTCCAAGTCAAACTTGGCTCGCAAATTAAGGACGTCAGAATAAAGTGAAAATGTATAATTATAATTATGTAGAAAAAATGGTAAATGAATTTGAGCCACACAATTTTTTCAAAAAGGTAAGTTGGAAGAATTGTATGAGACGACCCAAAAAGGAAAGTTGGTAGAATTTAAAACGATTAATACGAGGTAGATATTAGCCTATTAATAATTTAATATTGGAAGCTACTTTTAAATTAAAAAGTAGTAAAATATAACTATATAATTAATTGCACTTGTCACATAGTCCGTACATACTATGTTTTGTTTGTTTTGATATATATATATATATATATATATATATATATATATATATATATATATATATATATATATTAATTCTCATCACGAGATAATATATAAGGATGTGTTTCATATTTATTGTAATGTAAATAATAAGATTGCTGATAGTCTATATATACAAGATTATTGAGGATCATGATGCCAATTTCATGTATTAACATTCCCACATTTTTACTCGTTCTTTTCTTTTGCATATAACCCACTCAGTTTGCTTCATCATCATATGTTTGATACATATGTTTAATTAATTCAAAGTCATTCACACTACACACATATTGCCATATTGGATTGCAACAACATAATTCAACTTTAATTTTGTTTCATATGAATAGACCCAAGGGACATCCGGAAACAATACAGTCTCTCTGTACTTTAGTACATGGGTAAGACTGCATACATCCGACCTCCCCTTACCCCACCGTAGGTGAGAGCCTTTACGGTACTTGGGTAAATGAAAATGATGATCTGATGATGAATAGACCCAAGGGAGTAATGTTTTTTCTTTTTTAAAGCGTTCTTTCATTTAAAAAACTATTACGAAGTATATATGTGCATGTTAGATTATAGAATAGTAGATACGATAGTATTATTTATGTTTGATCTTAATGTGTGTTGCATATATTCATCTATTGTTATTTGTACTCTCCTTGTAGACTTAAAACTTATTTTGTTTTTTCATCCATTGCACCATTACATCGTCTACTATATAGATTTTATTAATTAACTATATTAATGATTGATTAATGATGCGTGATATCATCAGTCTCGGACGCCGTGGGCTGATGGCACTGAGGGGGTGAGCCAATGTCCCATTTTACCGGGGCGAAATCATACCTACCAATTTGTTGTGGATCAAGTAAGTTGTGGACAAGAATGAGATAGCTAGCTTAGTACTACGTATTACTACGTATATTATATTTACAAATAAGAACTTTGATACCCATTTAAAAAATGGGTATCGACGCATCGTGCTGACCATTTACAAATCATTATATCATTTTAATCATTTTTAATTCTAACTTTTAAAAATTGAGGTTATTAAAAAATGTGACAACTTTTACGTAGTGAGTTTAATTATTAGACACTTTTATTGATTATGATGATAATCAAATTTACACTGTACTAATTATCAAAGCAACTTTACTCACATTTTAAGAATATGTCTGTATATTTATTAATTGTCTTGATACTTCCCCCTTCAAATATATATTACTAAAATGTGACTACTTTTCAGAAGCTAAAAAAAGACTACTTGAGTTCATTGGGTGATGATCCTCTTTTTTGGTTTGTGAGGCTTATTAGCTAAGTTTTTTACCAAACGCGTAACTTTTAGTTTTATGAGTTGAATTGTGTGATAATTGATATGAGTTTTAAGATTAAAGTTACTTTTCTAGTTGTATTGGCTGAAGTTAATGTGGATGATCATTTTAGCTGTTTTTTCATATATTTTTTTTTCATTTTATTAATAAAATACTTTTTTCATAAAACAGCAGAATGATCGAATCCAACCACTTCATTCAAAACTTCATAAATTTCAACAAAATAAATCAATATAGTCAGTTTGAGTATTATCAAACGGGCTCTTAGGGAGTGTTTGCAACGACTTAAAAAAAGACTTCTCGGCTTTTGGCTTAAAAAACTAAAAAGAGTATTTTCAAGTAAAAACTTCTACTCAAAAAAACCTTTCTCGGCTTTTGTGCAAAAAGTGCTTTTTACCAAACACTACCAACTTTTACTTTTAAAAATCACTTTTTTCTCAAACACTATCAACTTTTACTACTGATAACATTTCCAAAATCACTTCAAACAAGTGTTTTTTTTAAAGCAAAAACAATTGCAAACACTCCCTTAATGTCACTGGCTACGTTTTCAACAATACTCAGTTGCAATTGTGTAAAGCAGAACGAACTGAACATATTAGCCATTACAATTGCTATTAGTATAGTTACTAAAGTATAGAAAATTGTATTTTTCATTTATTTTTATTGTAATAATATACATTCGTTATTATTTCTTTATATATATTGTAAAAAGAATTTAAAGAGGTTTTTCTTAAAATATTACTAATAACAAAAATCATGGACAAAAAAAGTGATTTAATTAACAATTTAAATACAATTATAGTAGCTGAAAATTACCAAAATAAATTTATATCCACCACTTTTTCAGAAATAATGTTTGTGGTTTTTTAGATAATCAATTGGAAAATTTAAAAATAGCACTATTTTTTAATTTGTCCATTTCGAACAAAGAGTTATGCTTTAATTAGAGCACATTTGGTTTTGGAATTGGGTGAACCGTATGAACATATTGAAATTGATGAAGTGATGATTGAAAATGATGAATCGGTTGAATATGGTGAAAATATATTTTAAATGTATAATGTATGTATATTGAAAATATAAGTGTATAACTAAGAAAAAATTATAATGAAATAGGTTAAATTGCCCTTTTAAGAAACTTTAATCATTCAATCAGAAAAGTAATTTGAGATTTAGTTATTTTTTACTATAACACAATTAAAATCAAAACTTGAATATTTTATGAAATGATAAGTTGGATTTTTTATTGACTATAACACATTAAAATCAAAACTTCAATATTTTATGAATTGGGCGATTAAATTTGTTTGATTAACAAAGTGCAGCCGGGAACATTCCTTTACCATCCTCATAGTGGGTTGCTGAGATCGGAAGGATTACAATCATTTATCATAGTGGCAGCCGCTGCTGGAAAATCGGAACCATTTGTGCATGACTATGAAGCAAGTATTCTGCTGGAGGATTGGTACCACCAGAGTCATCTTGAACAAGCGGCTAGCCTTGCTGCCAAGCCCTTTCGGTGGGTTGGCGAGCCTCAGGTACGGACTCTCACCAATGTTTTTACTTACGACTATTTTAGTCCCAAACCAGACCAGACCGGACCAAACTTAAACAGACCAGACCAAACTAGATTTCCATATGAATAAAATACATAGAGACTAGACATTTACCATATCAGACCAGACCAATTCAGACCAGATCAAACTCACTCGTCCAATTTTGTTCACCGGTGAAAATCACCCTTAAGAAAATTGTTATAAACATTTTTTTTGTGATTCGATTTTTACGATGGTATCAATGTTTCATATTAAAAAAATTGTGATATTGGTACGATATAAAAAATCACTAAAATTAAAAAATTGATGTTTATTAAAAATTGGACCATAAATGAGAAAAGGGTATAACAATTATAAGAAAAAAATGAATTGAAATGTCATGTGCCGGCCCAATAGCCATGTTTGCTCTCATTTTTAAAAAACATTTTTCAAAATGTCAATTTGATACTTGAGTATGACTTCAATAAAGAGTACATAAATTTGCATAAGAGCTAATAAAGTACTTCAACTTCTCACCGGTGAAATAAAAAATACACTAACTTGCAATAGAGCTTAGAAAGTGTTTCAATTTGTTTTCAGAGTGGAAGTACATGTTTGGCAGACATAAGTCTCTGTCTTCTAGCTTATTGACTATTTAAAATTCACTAAAAAATTCTAGTTATATGTTTGGGATGACAATTTTTAAAAACTTTCGAAAATTAAAGGATCTTTTTTGATGAGATGCTACAGGAGTAACATCTGAGAAAAGCTTGTGACTTGTAGTATTAATTAGGTCTAACAGTTTGTATACCAAACAGAACTAAGGGTATGTTTGGCACAACCAGCTAAAAAGATACTTTTGCGAGCTTCTTAGGCTATGTTTGGCACGCATAAGTCTCTGTCTTCTAGCTTTTGTACTGTTCAAAAAGTTTCTAAAAGCTTCTAGTTGTATGTTTGACATGACAATTTTTAAGAGCTTTTCAAAAATTAAAAGATCTTTTTTGAGATGCTACGGGGACTAGCATCTGAGAGAAGCTCGTGACTTTTAGTACTAATTAGTCCTAACAGCTTGTATACCAAACCGAAATAAATCAAACAGCCAGCTTTTTACCAAACAGCTATCACCTTTTCTTTATAAGATCTTTTCAGTTACTAAAAGCTAACAGTTATTAAAAAGTTCACAAAAGTATCTTTTCAGCTAGTTGTGCCAAACATACCCTTAATAACTGTTGGCTTCTAGTGACTGAAAAGATCTTAAAAGGAAAAGATGGTAACTGTTTGGTAAAAAGCTGACTGTTTGATTTAGTTTGTTTTGGTATACAAACTGTTAGGACTAATTAATACTAAAAGTCGCGAGCTTTTTTCAAATGCTACTCTCTGTAGCATCTCAAAAAAAAATCTTTTAATTAATTTTTGAAAAGCTCTTAAAAATTGTCATGCCAAATATATAACTAGAAGCTTTTAAAGACTTTTTGAACAGTACAACAGCTAAAAGGCAGAGACTTATGCCTGTCAGACATAGTCTAAATCAAACAGTCAGTTTTTCATTAAACAGCTATCACATTTTCTTTTTAAGATCTTTTCACTCGCTAAAAGTTAACAATTACTAAAAAGCTCATAAAGTATCTTTTCAGCTAGTTGTGTCAAACATACCCGAAGTATGTTACATTTGTCAAATATAGATGGACAATTTTATTATTTGCGAAAAATGATTTTATGATTTCCTAACTTTTAGTTTTAATCAAAAATTTCAAAAAATGTAACAAATTTTTGTTTACTTATATTAGCAACTTAATTACGGTTTTTTTTTAATCATTGTCTCGTATCACTGTACTCACACAAGATTGATTTATTGTACTGCTGCTTTTTTTGCATTTTACAGTCGCTTTTGATAAATGGAATAGGAAAGTTCAATTGTAGCGATGCAAATGCAACCAACGCAGGTTGTAATGACACAGGACCAGAGTCCCTTTATTCCCTGACCGTCGTTTACGGCAAGACTTACCGGATTAGGATCGGCAGCTTGACCTCCCTTTCTGCTTTAAGTTTCGAAATTGAGGTATATTTTTGTTAGTTATTCAATCGCTTTTAGTTTTCTATTTTCTATTTCTCAATTACCAAAACAAGATAGCGAGTCCAACATTTGAAAGTTCACTACAATGGATTTATGTACAACATTTAGAGTGAAATAGTAGAAGTAATGAATAGTGTAGAAAAAGTATGAGAAGAAGTGTGAAAATATAAAAGAAAAGATAAATATAGAAAAAGTACAGGTAATTGAATATTTTTAAAGGAAAAACTTATTAAAATGGAAAAATATAGCAAACTTTTAAATAGGGGGAAATATCCAGAGAATTATTTGGCTCCAGCATGGTGGGCGGGGACCGACTACTTAAGTACTTATCAAACTTTACAAAAACTATATATGACATCCATGTACGTGTTACATTATAAAATGTCAAACTTATACAAAAAATAATACATCTATATTATATACGGAGTAGTAGTTAATACTTAATACTCCGTACTACGTATTTCATACCAATGTCAATGGCATAATCATGAGGATAAATCACACAGCTACACCAGCTAAACCATGACTATTGCGGTGTGATCAGAGCCCCTTTGATTTCATGCGCTAAATTGTGCAATAATCAGAAGTTGAAGCTAGTTACTTTGCTATATTCGTTGAAGTGACGGTAAAGAACCACTTGACCTATTTTTGATATAACTTTTTTTTATTTTATTAATGAAATACTTCGTATATTTTATCGGAGTATAAGTTTTCATAAATCAACAGAATCAGCACATCAAACCACAAGTATACCAATTGCCTAGCTAAAAAATACCCTAAAGTTGTTTCGCATAAATTCCGGGTGCCAGGTACACAATCAAACGACAAGCATATCAATTTGGCTCTCGTACCATGTTTGGATATTAATTTCCATCCTAAATTATCATTTTTATAGAAGGGAGGGGGAGGGTTTTAGTGATGACCTTTTTAAAATGAGAACACACTTATCAATAAGAAATTGGGTTAATTAATTATCAAAATAATAGTAAAAGTCACTCACATTGCACAAATAGGACCAAAAAATAAACTATGTTTCCATAGGACCAATTATGGGTGTCTTGGACAAATATACCCTTATAGCTATTGGAATGTTTTAATTCACAATAAAATAATAAAAAATAATAAAAATTTGTAAAAAAAATACAAAAAAAATATTTTAAATAATAATAAATTATTATTTTAAAAAAAATTAAAAAAATGCAAAAAAAAAACGCCGCCGCCTCTTCCGCCCTAGCACCACCACCTCCAGTCATCTGGGAAAAAAATGTCAAATTCATTATGAATGCCATATTTTTGGCAGAAGTAAGAATGATTCAAGTTGGCATTCTCAAAGAGAAATATGCCATTTTTTTGGCATTTTCCGGGAAAAAATGGTTGTTTTTAGTAAATATGGCTTTTTTTAACGGTTGGAGGCGGTGGTGCGGGGAAGCAGTACCACCACCTCCTGTCACCGGGGGAAATGCAAAATTCATTACGAATGCCATATTTTTGGCAGAAGTCATAAGGATTCAAGTTGGCAGAATGAAAGTGTTGGCATTCTCAAGGAGTAATATGCCATTTTTTTGGAATTTAAAAAAAAGATGGTCTTTTTTACACCGATCGGAGGTGATGGTGCAGGGAGGTAGTACAGGCGGTAGGAAAGACATCCATATTTTTTAATTTTTTTTATGGAGTATTACTATTTTTTATTAATTTTCAAAAAAAAAACACAAATTAAAAAAAAATAATTTTTTATTTTATAAAAATTTTCTTGATTTTTTTTATTTTTTTACAAATTTTTGAATTTTTTTAGAATTTATTATGAATTAAACATTTAATTATGACTTTTTACTATGTTTTACTCATATTTGAAGGAGAGGTAAGAATGGAATGAAGAAATAGGTATGTTTCTAATAGGACCAATATGGTCCTACTTTGGAATAAAAAATATAGCAAGTCCTATTTTGAGTTTTTGTCATAATTTTAGTTCTATTTGAAGTAATTTCTACAAGAAAATTTAATTTCCAACTTTCATGTTCCTTATTAATGACCGGCTAGAATTAAACAAAGTGACATATCTGTGATATCTAACGATAATTACAAAAATACCATTTTAATGTTTACCAATGATTGAATAACCTTTAAGAAAAACGATCGAATGAAATTAAAAGTTGAGATGTTACCGTAAAATTGAGAGCCCTGGAGTAAAACATTTTGAAATTCCAAAACAGGAGTATCATGTTTTTAATTCCCTAAATAGGAGTAAATTTTTACCATGTTTGGCATTACAAGACTTTAAACATGACATTTTTTTCCAAACTTGGCAGATTACTCCTATTCAGAAAATAAAAAACATGATACTCCTATTTTGGAATTTCAAAACGTTTTTACTCCTTTTTAAGCAATTTCTCTAAAAAAAATTCTCATTTTAAAGAGGAGTTACGTTGTTAATAGAGCTCCCTCCACTGCTCCACACGTGTATGTGTGCGCATCATGCGTTCATGACAATTCAATGAATAGAAAAATTTGGAAAGAATAACGAAGGAAATTAAAAAAGAAGTTAACATTAATTTTAAATTTTAAATAAATGACGTACGTGCGTTTGTTGAATTTGGATGCAGGGTCATGATATGACAGTGGTTGAGGCGGATGGTCACTACGTGGAACCATTTGTAGTGAAAAATCTGTTCATTTATTCGGGCGAAACATATTCGGTATTAGTCAACGCCAGCCAAGACCCTACAAGGAGCTACTGGATGAGTTCCGCGGTAGTGGCTCGAAACCGCACCACCCCAATTGGCTTGGCTATCCTCACCTACCTCAATACTAGTAATAGTAATAGTAATTCTGCTACGGCAAAAAAGCCACCCATGACTCCACCGGAGGTGGCCCGCTGGGACGACCTCGAGTCCCGGCTAAAGCAGAGTCGGGCTATCGTGGCCCGAAAGGATCACGTGATCGAGGTGCCCAAGACACCAGACCGCGTCATCCTCATGCTCAACACCCAAAACAACATCAACGGAACAAAGAAGTGGGCCATGAATGGCGTGTCCTTAAAGTTTCCGGACAAGCCGTATCTGATCGCGCTGAAAGACGGCCTACTAAAAGGCGGTGTTAACCAAACACAGCCTCCGGATTCCTACGACGTGAGAAACTACGACATCTATTCCGAGCCGAAGAACCCGAACGCTACGGCTAGCAGCTCCTATTACAAGCTGAAGCTCAACTCCACTGTGGACGTCATCCTTCAGAATGCCAACGTGCTGACCGGTAAAGTCAGCGAGACCCACCCGTGGCATTTGCATGGGCATGACTTCTGGGTGTTGGGTTATGGAGCAGGCAAGTATAACCAGTCAACTGACCAGAGCAAGCTCAACCTTGTGAACCCCATCATGAAGTACACTGTCCCGCTCCATGGCTACGGCTGGACCGCATTGCGGTTCAAGGCCGATAACCCGGGGGTGTGGCTGTTTCATTGCCACCTGGATGCGCATTTCTTCATGGGAATGGGTGTGGTTTTTGAGGAAGGGATTGAACAGGTGGGGGAATTGCCTCAGTCCATTATGGGATGTATTCGCACCAAACACTAGCTAGCAGGCTAGTAGGAGCCCCGGCCGGCACTTACATATACGTATACGGTTACATAATTTAGTTATTGTCTTGGACTTTCTAATCCCTTATATACACGTTGGTCAATCATTTTGACATCTACCGAGTGGAGTATAATTTTGTGAAACTTTTAAATTCTATTCTTGGAGTAATATTATGTTTGGTATTTAACCATCGATATTTTCATATCATCTTTAAATTTATATGTGAGAATAATGAAAAGACATACCAAAAGTGGTAGCATAGATGTCATATATATAATAATAAGAGTTTTGAGTACATTAGGAAAATAAATAAATATGCAAACCTAATTAAAGTATTAATTACACTATTACACTCTCTCAAGCTGTGCAGGGGAAACAAGTTTGCGTCATTGGCATTGATTGTATCTCTAAGTCCTCGGCGAACGCCGAACGCCTCACTCACGAATGAACGTTGCGCTCCGGTATCGATAAGGATTCGTGCATCCTTCCCATTAATCTTTAATGTTCCTACATGTATAAGCCATGTAAGACACCACTCTTAACGTGTCTAAACTTTATTTAGGGTTAGGGTGCATTTACCGTTCAAACGAGGTGGGTCCCGCTTTGTTACGAAAAAATTTCGGCCGAAAAAGACTTCGGATCGGCGCCGGTTCCGGCCTGACCGGCGCCGGTTGTCTGGGTTAAGCGCCCCAGATGCACCGGTTACGGAGGGCCGGTTCAACACAAGCTCGCCCCAGGGAGTGTCCGGCGCCGGTTGGTAGGTGTCCGGCGCCGGTTGGGTGGGTTTCACAGGCCAACAGCGCCGGTTGTGGAGGGCCGGTCGGACACAGGCTCGTCCCAGGGCAGTTCCGACGCCGGTTGGCGGGTGTCTGGCGCCGGTTGGCTGGAAGAATGCCCTGTGGTGCGCCCGTTGGAGAGAGCCGGTTCCAAACAGGCTCACCATATCGCCATCTCCGGCGCCAGTTAAGCAATGTGTGGCGCCGGTTGCCCCCTCTTTTTGCATGTTTTAACCTTAAACGCACCCATTTTGATCCTAACGTGTTCGGGACTTAATCCCTAGGATATGTACACATAAGTAAGGCTAATTTACCACACTTTAATGAGATAAATACCTGCAACGGAATCCAGGTTCGCTCGAGCATCCGCCTCTGTCATCGCATAGACTCTAGCTTGAGTCATTCCTTGATTTACGGATGGCGTGTTGCTCGTACTTGCTCCCCCATGTCCCCGGCTTGCTTGAGAAGCCCCGGTTTGATTCCGTGTACCCGTCGTGCCACTACTCGGTCCCGATGTCCTTGCCCCACCCAATTGTGGGCAATGCGCCTTCAAATGCCCGGCATCCCCGCATTGGAAACATCTAGGGGGGTCGCGACATTTACCGGAGTGGTTCTTCTTGCAATTGTTGCTACGAGTTACCACTGAGGCCTGTGACCTCGAGCCTTGCCCACTTGGGCCTTGGTTCCCCCTAGATGGTGGCAGTGGTGCCCGGAAAGATCCTGCTCCATGGTTCCCCTTTTTGTTGGAACCTTGAGAGCCATGACTCTCCCACTTTCTCTTTTTCGTCTCCTCGGCGTTTCTCTTCTTCCTCTCCTCCCACTGTTTCTCTCCTTTCAACCCTTGGTCAACCACTTGAACGAACGTCATGTTAGGCAATTGTGTTGCCCTATCACGTATCTCCAAGTCTAGAGCATCCCAGAAGTGGTTCACCATCCGGTTCTCGTCACAAGCATACTCCAGTATGTAGTTGGCAAGGTCCCTGAACTTGTACTCAAGTTCCTTCACCGTCATGTTACCACCTGGGTTAGAAGGGTGTATTCTCTCACCTTTTTGTTCACCTCGAAATCCGAGTAGTATTGTGCAAAGAATTCCTGTCGGAAATTCTCCCAAGTGACAGTCTCGCCATATTTGCCTTTGGTCCCATCCCACCACTTGGATGCCATACCTTCAAGTAATCTCACCGCAACCCTTAGTTTATATTCGGGGGTGAGTTGCATGTCCAGGGCTGCCTCATTCAGCCTCTTAATCCATTGCGCCGAAGTGGAGATGTCACCCGTTCCATCGAACGTTTTGCACCCCAAGTCTCGTGCCTCTTTGATGTATTTGGAGACCCTTATGATTGGACCTCCATCACCCCGGCCCCCATGTGGATCAATGTGGGCCCTAGAGTCGCCATGGCTTCTCCCTCTTGAAGCCCCGCCCGAAGGTTGCCTCGCCCGGCGCCTTCGGCGTTCCCTCCTCTCCTCACGCTCACGGTGGTACTGTTGAAGTAGTGCTTCAATCCGTGCTAAGGAACCATTTTCCTCCTCTTCATCACTTACATCATCATCATCCCCTTCATAAAGGGTCTCAACCGGCTCGGTTTCCGGCTGATAGGTCGAGTCCTCATAGGACCAGTAGCTCTCATTCTCAGTGCTCACATGACCGTCGCTCACGGTCTGCGATCGGCCTCCACGGCCCGCTCTCCTAGATGCTCTAGAGGTCCCACGACTGCCCTGCCTGGTCTCCACCGGTGCACGGCCCGTCGGGTTTCTCCTAGTAACCCTGCCATCACGGTCCATCTCTGAAAGAAATTTGGAAAGAGTCGTTAGACTCGTGTTAAATGTCAATTGACAGATCGGTACTTGAGACACTACTTGGCTCAAATTGCTGCCATACCAATTGCTAGGGTACCATCTTAACAATTAGAGACCTTGCAACTCAAGTACCAAAAGCTCTACAAGTACAAAACGTTTATGCTCATGGTTTTCAAAATCATTTCGAAAAGAAAATTTTGAGACTTCATTATGAAGTTTATGAACCTGGATCTGATACCAATTAAATTGTCACGCCCCGGACCTCCCCGGACACGTCAACAACCCGCTGTACAATACGAATAGTCAACCGCAGTCCAACACATTCATATTATACAAAGCGTCTTGAATATCATTCACACATATAACATCCGTAAACAAACACAATAAGTAAATCATAACGCAGCGGAAAACATTGTTTAAAACAAAAGGGCCACACAGGGCTATTCATGAGCACGCAGGCTCTATAGTAAAATATCCATGAGCAAATTTATTAATGTTTCAAATAGAATGGAGGAAGCACGAACCAAGTCTTCTCTCCGAGGAATCACTCAATCAACGAGCACAGGATGCAAGCTCAAGCCTCAACCTGAAATGGTAGTGAGACGCCCCCGAAGGGGTCAGTACTCTATACGGCTATAAAGTACTGGTGTGGCAGACATCTAATAGATATACAACAAGTATTTCAAACACAAGACCCTCAAATAGGGTGATAGTACATTATGATTGTAACCCTAAGTTACCCCGTTTGGAAATATACTTACTTTATATAAAAGTCAAGTAGTCAGCCCGTGGGCCCATATTCATTTAGAAATCAACATTCCCATTTCCCGTGACCATAAGCCACGACAACTCATAGAGTCCAACCCTAATACATGGCATTGTATTCTAGAGCTCGGCTCTACCACATCACCATACAATTCATGTCACTCGGGTCAATTTCCTTACCTTGCGTTCTAGAGCTAGGCTCTATCACATCACCACGCAAGCCCTAGAGCTCGTCTCTAGTTATATCATACATAGACTACAAATCTACCACCTTACCATGCATTCTAGAGCTCGGCTCTACCACATCACCATGCACCAAGGTCTAATTCTTAAGGAAACATATGCCTAGAATTGACATATCAATAAACTACTATGGGTCATCCTTAAAGACTGCCCATAACTTAACCTTAGCCTCATAATAAGTCATTATATACACTTGAAGTATATTCAAGTGCATTTCATACAATCCAATCCTTAAGATCAATTCTATCAACAATTTCCAATAATCACTAACTAGTATTTCAATACTATTAAGATTATCGTTATCATACAAATACTCTCATTTTGTAATTCTCTACATATTTATAAGCATGTAGCAGCAACTTAAGTATTCAATCTCAATACATATATATTCATTTATGTATCCACATAATTCATACATGAGTAAAATCCTTATTTCACAAAATAGTTCATTTATAACTCGTTTAATCTCATATTATTCGTACATCCTCAAATCATTTCCAATTTCATTCTTTGGAAACTATATCAATATTTAATCATCATAATCCATGAAAAAGTATGCTTTAGGCATTTAGGTAATCTCATGCTTAACCTACAAGTTGTAAGCAATTAGATGTCAATCCTCGCCTCAAATGAGCTTTAAAAATTTCCTTCTCGATCCAATGACCAAAGCCTCGGCCAAGGAAGCTTGAGAGCTGATTCCTTGCTTAGAAATGAGTGTTAAACAGCCTCCTCAAAGTGCTAGTTCAACCCCTAATCGTTGATACGAAAACAGCCCCTAGAATGGGTGTTTTCCGGCTAACTCGTTTCCTAGTTTTCCAAGATTTGCTCTAGGTTAGTATCTAACCTTTACATCAATGACATAACTTTATAAGGACATATTATACACTTGGAGTAGTGTATGATAGTTCCACCAATCGTTCATATCATTTGGAAAATGAAAGGAAAGGTTTTGGGTTTAAGACTCACTTTAGAAGATTAAATCCGTTTCTGCGAGGTTGTGTTTTGCTCGGACGATTTGGAAGCCTTCCACTACTCCGATTGATGCAAACCAGACCTTCACGGATTTCCCGTCTTGAGATCTTTCTTTTGGTATCTCGCACGCCTGATTTGGATTGGTATAACTCGAGATATCAACCAAACAGCCTCAACACTCTCACTGCTCGAGTTTACAGACAGCAGTTCACTCCAGCTCAATTTTTGTATGATAAACTCTAATTTGAGTACTAGGGACTTATATAAAGAATATGGGATAACATTAATTGATGAACCCAAATTGGAAATTTGGGTTCAAGCCTACTCACCGCATTGAAAATTTGGCTCACTTGGCTCTCCAAATTGTGGATGCTAGATTTGGTTGTTCCTTGGAATTGGGCCACACTTTCTTGCATTGTTGCCATATTAACGACAAGTGCTCGAATCATGTCTTCGGTGGACATATTCGAGTTTGATGTTTGGCCTTGCGGTTTGTATGGTTGAGAAGGAGGGTTTGATTGTTGAGGTTGTTGAGTATTTCCGTACCCTAAATTTGGATGATCACTCCATCCCGGATTGTAAGTGTTGCCATGAGGATCGTACCTCCTTTGACCTTGGAACCCCAATGCATTGACTTGTTCGGGATTCTCCTCTTGTAATGTTGGGCAAGAATCGGTGGGATGCCCTTGTATTGAACATATACCGCAGACCTTGACTTCTTGGGTTTCGGGATTGAAGTGAAAATATTTAACCAAAGAAGTCAAGCCAGCCACTTGACTTTCCAACTAGGTGCTAGATTCCGCCGCCATAACTCGTTTTGATTATGACCGCCAATCATAGTGTCTACAATTCTCGGCTAACTCCGAGATAAGATTCCTAGCTCGAGAAGGGGTCTTGTTGACGATTCCCCCTCCACATGTAGAATTGATCATCCGCTTATCATCATCGCATAGACCATCATAAAAGTATAGGACGAGGTCTTGCTCCGAATAGCCGTGGTATGGACAGCTTGCACAAAGTTTCTTGAATCGTTCCAAAATTCGTAGAACGATTCATCATTTTGCTCCACATTGCTAATTTGCTTTTTGAGAGATGAGGAGACAGAGGCATGATAGTACCTTTCGAGGAAACATTTCTTCATGGCTGCCCAAGTTTCTATACTTCCCGAGGTAAGATAGAATAGCCAATCTTTGGCGGTGTCTTTGAGCGAGAATGGAAATGGCCTCAACCTTATTTGCTCCTCAGTCACACCATCCGGGCACATGCTTGTGCAAACGATGTGAAACTCTGAAAGATGTTTATTCAGATCCTCTCCTCTTAAGAAAGGGAAAGATGGAAGTAGATGAATTAGCCCGGATTTCAACTCGAATGTAGCACCCGCATCAAGTGTTGGGAAGGTGATACATAAGGATTATTGATTAAGGTTAGGTGCCGTGAGCTCCCTCAACGTTCTTGTTTCAAGAGCCATAGGTGTTGGCTCTTCGGGCTCACTAAAATGAGAACTAACACTTGACGATTCCCCCGAGTCGGTACTTGAGAATTTATTTTTCAACAGCTCGAGAGTTTGTTCTATTTCGGGGTTTGTTTGGTAGGTGAGTTTATTCAAAGATCGAGTTCTTACCATATACTCAAACAAAGCTCTGAAAAAAAATCTTTATACTTTTATTAAGTATATATATTTTTTGGATTTTTCTTAAAATAGAATAAAAAAAATTAATTGCCTTCCCCCCGGCAACGGCGCCAAATTTGACGGCACTGAAGTCATATGTGCCTCAAAATAATATCGATACTAACACTTATACGTAGTATAGTGAAGTAGAGTTCGTATCCGCATGGAAAGGAATAATTCTCTTTTTCTGAACTAGTAAATAAAAGGGGAGTTTTGGAATTGAGTGATTTAATTTAATTGAACACCAAGATGAACGACTTATATGTGATTTAATTCAAAGATAAAAAGAACTTGGCTTTGCTACTTTTCACTTGTTGATATATTTAGTCGATCCTTGTTATATCTTTAACTTATCCCCTCTTGAATACTCAATCGAGGAGTATCTCCAATTCATCGAGGGTAGTTATTAACAACGACCGTTCATTAACAATCCTTACTATTTATCAAATATAGAACAACGACGTATACCGATTTAATAGTAGCATTTAATTTTTTTAACTTCTTGATGAAATCAATTGAGATTGATAACCTCTACATAACGGTTTTGGTTTAACCAACAAAATTAATCCCTCTTAAGTTAAAAAACCCGAAGTTACTTACTTGTGAAACCATCAACGATTAATCATCGGTTCGTTGATCGTTTCTAGTAATAAATAATATCAAAGTGTTAACTAATCGTCACTTAGCAACACCCCAACATTAATATAGAAATTAGATTAAGGGAAGAATTAATATTCAAGAGAAGAAATTTAGAAAGTAAGTCACAACTTTAATATTCAACAAGCTTCAAGAGCAAAAGCAAGAAATGGAAGTTCAGAGAGCCCTCGGTGAGAAGCTACAACTAATATCATGTGAAAAACAACCATAAACCCCACTCCTCCAGGCGTACTCTGATGCATCAGACAGTTATGATCAGTCTGATGACTCTTTCTTCTCCGACGATTTCCTAGGACATGCAACCGAAAGTGATCGCCGACCCCCTTTATCAAACATGGAAGAAATTAGGAAATCCAAGTTTAATAGAACGATTTGTCGAAAAGCAAACCTGGTCACCTCCGAAAACTGCCTACCAACAGAAAACCTGAACACCCAACTCAAAATATACAGGAAATCTCAAAAGAATAAGAGGCGTCTGACGTGCACTTTGTCGTGGTGTGCACTCAAAATAATAATACAATACAACAATTATACGTAGTATAATGAAGTAAGGTTCGTATCCACAGGGAAAGGAATATTTCTCTTTTTAATTAACTAGTAACAAAAGGGGGGGTTTAGGTTTGAGTGATTTAATTTAATTAAATACAAAGATGAACGAGTTATGTGGTTTAATTAATGAGAAGGAGACTTGGCTTTGCTTTTATCCACTTAATGAAATGTTCGTCGATCCCGGTTATATCTTTAACTATCTTCCTCTCGAATACTCAATCGAGGAGTATATCCAGTTCATCGAGGGTAGTTATTAATAACGAGAAGTGTTCATTAACAAAACTTACTATCGAGTCAATATAGAACAAGCGCCGTATATTAACTTGATAGTAGCAATAAACTTAAGATGAAAACGATTGAGATTGATAACCTCAACACAAGCGGTTTATTGGTTTAATCAATATAATTAATTCCCCTTAGATTATTAACCATGAAAAGCATGTATTAACAATCCAAGTTTACTACCATTGAAAGAACCGAATTAATAACAAGCGTATTAACCGATTGATTCTAGTAATAATTAATATATAGAACAAGACTAATTGATACTTTAAGTAATGCTCAATATATTAATATGGGATATGAATATGAAGTAATTAATATTCAAGGAAGAGGATTAAAGAAAATAACTCACAACTTACAAATCATTAAGCTTCAAAGTAGCAAAACCAAGATGGAAGAGTTTAGCTCCTCATTTGGAGACTAAACATGATGAAAAATATAAAGAAAGAACTTGTCTAAACTGAGCTAAGAAGTATATGTGAATTGGTGTCTAAAAGTGGAGGAAAGGAGGTGTATTTATAGGTTTTTTGGGGTGTAGGTCGGATACTCGATCGAGTATATAAATGTACTCGATCGAGTATGTGTAGAAAGCTGAATTCGAACCATACTCGATCGAATTTAGAGTGGAATTAATAGCCATACCCGATCGAGTATGTCGGTGTACTCGATCGGGTATAGACACTCGATCGTGGGGGAATCTTCTTCTGCATGTTCCTTTATTTTCGGATCCGATCCGATTTGAAATTTCAACCAGATACTCGATCGAGTATAGGGGATACTCGACCGAGTATAGACAAAAATCAGGATTCTCTTCTTTTGTCTTGTGATTTTGCACCTTCCTTTCACTTTTGGGGTTCACCAACCATCCTTTGAGTGATAGTAGACCTGTTTGAGCTCAGAATAATCCTAATCTAAACAATTTACAAGATTTCAACAAACTAAACTATTACACCGAAAGTGTGTAATTTCCGAAATACTAAACAACCAAAACTAACTAAAAATGTAAATCAACACACGGAAATTACAAACGTATCAACTCCCCCACACTTAGTTCTTTACTCGTCCTCGAGTAAAGTTCAATGTTTACAAGTGTAAAGATTCCCAGAGTTTCAATCGTTCTAACAAGATAAAAAAACACAAAGACCACCAAGGACAAAATATGAGTTTAAATGCTCAATTTACAAATGTCATTTTGGGTTTAATGGTCTTCTTAGTGTTCATCTTCTCCTCCTCTTCTTCTTCCTTCTTACAAGAGATCAAATGAGTTCCATGATGAGTCTCCTCCCCCACACTTATTTTAAGCACTGTCCCTAGTGCCCGCCTTCTCCACCGTAGAAGCCGCCTCCAAATCCGCCTCCAAAGCTTCCGTCACCCATATGAGTATCCCCGCCGTCCCCGCCGTCATAACCTCCACCCCCGGAGCTTGATCCTCCAAAGTTGCCCCATTGAGTGGGGTCATACCAAGAGGGGGGTGGTGGTGGTTGAGCCATGGTGTGGAATTGGCCTTGATGAGCTATGTAAGAATACATAGGTCCATAGAACCTACGTTGATCTTCTTCATACCTTCGGTTGTCTTCGGCCCGTTGTTCCTCTAGTCTCTGGAATCCCGCTCTTTGTTCCTCCCGATATTTCCCAACTTCATTGGTGACTTTATTGAACCCTTCAAGGAGTTGTTGGAAGTAATCGGGGGGTGGGAAAGTTTGGTTTTGTTCGGGCATGTAGGGAAGTGCATCCTCGGGTTCGTGTGGCTCGGGTTGAGGTTCTTGGTCGGGTTGATCTTCGGGGGGGTCTTGGGCTTGAGGCTCTTGGAAATGTGGTGGGAGGGCGTGAGGGAATAGGTAGTGAGGCTCCTCGAACTCCGGTTTGTAGCGTAGTTTGGGGGTGTCTTGGCTTGGCATTAGGAAGTATTGGACAGGTTGTACATGTATGACCCAATTGTACATGTTTTTTGGTTGATCTCCAATATAAACCGTATGGGAAAAAGATGTACATCCCGAGCGTCCTAGCCAACCCATATCCATCAAGCAATAGTCGGGTATAGGAGAGTTGTCCGTATACCCGAATTTGCTTGTCAAATGCATTATCACTCCACCCACAACTATGGCACCTTTGGCTAAACTTTCCTTTTTTAGATGTGCCCACATAAGATTGCACAGATTGAAGTCTACGTGACGACGGAACAAAGCCACAGAAATCAAACACACGTCCCCGATCCTAGTGTGGTGGTTGTTGGGACGTCCAAGCAAACAATTGGCTAAAAATTTCAAGAATAACCGGAGGACGGGGTGTTGGACATGACTAATATACATTTGGGAGGAACTAAATTTCACTTCCCCAGTCATCTTTGTCCATAGGGTGTGCCCGAAGATGGTGCAATCCGAGATGGCTCTCTCGTAGGGCACGGGGATGCCAAAATGTTCGGCAAACTCAAGTTTTGTAATCGAATAATTTTGATTGAATAAACGAAACTTGAGTTTATCATCCCTAAAATCATCCTCATCACTCTCAAATTGCACCGAGCTTATGAATTCATAGATAATTCTTTCATTTGAGTTGTATCTCATTTTGAAAATACGATCCATATTCAACTCATAAAAGAACCTTTTCATACTCTTATAGACTCCTAATTCACGTAGAGCATCATGGCATAGAAAACGGGAAGGTTTTACTTGCCTTTTTGTTGTTGCTAGGAGTCTAGTTCGGTGTTCGGCGTCGGCGGGAATGATGTCTTCAAAGCCCGGGATGGGTGCTATGGTGATTGAGCTCTCTCCTCTATTCTTCCTTGGTGCCATTTGTGAAGCTTTTGAGCTTAAAGAGGCAAGAATTCGAATGGTGGTAGGGTTTTTTGGGATTTGGTGGAAGTTTGGGGAAAATGGGATTTTTGGGTATAGATATGGAGAGGAGAGTGAAGGGAGTATTTTGGTGGTGGAATGGGTTGATTTGGTGGAGAATTAAGAGAGATATGGTAGAGAGAAGGGTTGAAAATGGAGTTTGGGGGAGAGGGGGTTCGAATTTTTGGAGAGTGTTGGGGAAGATGAAGTGTTTTGGGTGTATTTGGGGTTATATCCGCAGGGGTACCCGATCGAGTATCCCTGTATACCCGATCGGGTACCCGAGACAGGGAATAAGATTTGGGTGTTTTCTGGGCATACTCGACCGAGTATCAACCTATACTCGATCGAGTACTGGAGGCAGGGGTTCATTATTTTTATTTTTCTACCAATACTCGATCGAGTATGGTTATGTACTCGATCGGGCCTCAGAGACAGGCATTCGATGGAGTTGATTTTCCAGGCATACTCGACCGGTTATGTTTCAATACTCGATCGAGTATGCCTGTATCTTTGAAAATTTATCTTTACCTCGATCGAGTATGGAAATCGGGTCCTTTTTTTTTACCCATACCCGACCGAGTTTTACAGAGTACTCGATCGGGCATGTCCCCAGATACACTTTTTTTTTTTTGAAAATAAAATAAAAAGAAAAACAATTGCCTTTCCCCGGCAACGGCGCCAAATTTGATGTGCACTTTGTCGTGGTGTGCACTCAAAATAATAATACAATACAACAATTATACGTAGTATAATGAAGTAAGGTTCGTATCCACAGGGAAAGGAATATTTCTCTTTTTAATTAACTAGTAACAAAAGGGGGGGTTTAGGTTTGAGTGATTTAATTTAATTAAATACGAAGATGAACGAGTTATGTGGTTTAATTAATGAGAAGGAGACTTGGCTTTGCTTTTATCCACTTAATGAAATGTTCGTCGATCCCGGTTATATCTTTAACTATCTTCCTCTCGAATACTCAATCGAGGAGTATATCCAGTTCATCGAGGGTAGTTATTAATAACGAGAAGCGTTCATTAACAAAACTTACTATCGAGTCAATATAGAACAAGCGTCGTATATTAACTTGATAGTAGCAATAAACTTAAGATGAAAACGATTGAGATTGATAACCTCAACACAAGCGGTTTATTGGTTTAATCAATATAATTAATTCCCCTTAGATTATTAACCATGAAAAGCATGTATTAACAATCCAAGTTTACTACCATTGAAAGAACCGAATTAATAACAAGCGTATTAACCGATTGATTTTAGTAATAATTAATATATAGAACAAGACTAGTTGATACTTTAAGTAATGCTCAATATATTAATATGGGATATGAATAGGAAGTAATTAATATTCAAGGAAGAGGATTAAAGAAAATAACTCACAACTTACAAATCATTAAGCTTCAAAGTAGCAAAACCAAGATGGAAGAGTTTAGCTCCTCATTTGGAGACTACACATGATGAAAAATATAAAGAAAGAACTTGTCTAAACTGAGCTAAGAAGTATATGTGAATTGGTGTCTAAAAGTGGAGGAAAGGAGGTGTATTTATAGGTTTTTTGGGGTGTAGGTCGGATACTCGATCGCGTATATAAATGTACTCGATCGAGTATGTGTAGAAAGCTGAATTCGAACCATACTCGATCGAATTTAGAGTGGAATTAATAGCCATACCCGATCGAGTATGTCGGTGTACTCGATCGGGTATAGACACTCGATCGTGGGGGAATCTTCTTCTGCATGTTCCTTTGTTTTCGGATCCGATCCGATTTGAAATTTCAACCAGATACTCGATCGAGTATAGGGGATACTCGACCGAGTATAGACAAAAATCAGGATTCTCTTCTTTTGTCTTGTGATTTTGCACCTTCCTTTCACTTTTGGGGTTCACCAACCATCCTTTGAGTGATAGTAGACCTGTTTGAGCTCAGAATAATCCTAATCTAAACAATTTACAAGATTTCAACAAACTAAACTATTACACCGAAAGTGTGTAATTTCCGAAATACTAAACAACCAAAACTAACTAAAAATGTAAATCAACACACGGAAATAACAAACGTATCAGCGTCATAGCATGAGGACCAGATCACAGTCCAGAGATTTCCCTTGGGTCTAGCTTTTTTTCTGTTTTTATTTTACCTTTCCTTTCTACTCTTTCTTCTTTAATTTATGTTTTTGCACTGTAATTTATTTTACTCTATGAATAAAATTCATTTTCCCAAAAAAAAAGGAAGTTTAGCTCCTCATTTGGAGACTAAACATGCTAGAAAAAAATAAGGAAATAACTATTCTAAACTGAGCTTAAGAGTATGGAAGAAGGAATGAAAATTAGTGAAGAAAAAGTGTGTTATTTATAGGTGTTTTTCAACACCTTTGGCCGGGTACCCGACCGGGTACCGGTCAACTTGGAATAATCCTGCACGTCTTTGTGTTTCCCAAATCACTTCTCACCCGACCGGGTGAAATATCTCACCCAACCGGATGATGTAATTTCCTTGTAGCTGCAGCTGTAAAGTCTTACCCGACCGGGTGAAAGCCTCTGCCCGGCCGGATAAGTGCTCCTGGGCAGATCTACTCTTGTTTTTCCTCCTTTTCATTACTGCACTACTATACAACTTACAAATAAAAAGCTAAAAACAATTACAAACAAAATTAAACAAATGTTTACAAAATAAATAATAAAGGTAAACAATTAACACACAAAATAAACATAAAAATATACATTTATGCACTACTAATTAGTGCATATCATATAGTATTATTGAAATGTGATTTCTGAGTGGTTATTGTTGAAATGAAATTCTACTTCTTTCCCAACTAAAAACTATTTAAAATACTATTGAGATTTAAAATGAGATGTTCTTTATAGCAATGTTTAAAGAAAATAGTTGCAATCTTTTTTGCAACCGTTTCTTTTTGTTACTATTGATAGAAACAAATCAAAATGTTATCCTATATGTTTTAAAAATTTGTTCTTTAAGCTATACTCTTTTTTGAGGGAAAAGAGAGATATATTATTAAGAAGAATAGAGATTACATTCATGGTCTATAAGCATCTGGATGGCTGGAGGAGCGTATGATGTCCACTCCTCGTAGCGTCCGTTCTTTAAGCTATACTCTTTGAGTCAGTTTTCCCATTTTGTTACCTTTAAATATCAAAATCGTACTTTAATGTACTTTAATGGTTGTTAAAAAGAAAGGTTTTTCATTGTGTAACCGTTTTTCTGCTTAGTGGTAAATCCAAAATGTTATAGTGTTCCATAGTCAATTTTTATAAATGTAGAGTTAATCATAATTCCAAAATATGATCACCCTTTCTCTTTCACTACAGATGACTTATGAGTTATGTCAGTTACTCAGTTATTCACTACAGAGGAGAGAACCTGCAAAAGAGTACAATTATTTAAATGGAAAGGAATCAAATTTGTACTAAAAGTAAATGCGGAGTATTACCGATTCCGGTGCAGTAAAAAGGGCCGTATTGCTTGTCTTTGTTTATCTAGTTCATTCTCAAGGCAAGAGAGAGAAAATTCAGCCAGTAATTCAGTATTCATGGTTAGAAACTTAGGATATGATTTTGACAACCATTTATTGCGTTCCTCATTCCAAACAAAGACTCTCACACATATTCGGCCTATTGGAGATTTTTAGCTCATTGCAAATGGCTCTTTTTGTTGTAGTCATAATTTTTATAAATAAATAATTTCAAATATTTATGGTAAAAAATTTAGGACGATGCAAACTTATCAAATATTAATAAATAGCTTATATAGCAATTAGAGCATATGATTAGAATAAGAATCATTGATTGATTAGTGGAGGTAGTTCAAGTACAACAATGCTTGATGTACTCACCCCGTATGCAGACAAAATATGTGTTATTTTGCACAAACAAAATATTGTCTGTGCAAATTTTGCACAAACAAAATATTGTTTGTGAACGAAACTCACACTCACAAAAAGCGAGTTTTTTCCACTTTTTGTCCTCCGACTATTGTGTCATTGACACTTTTGGTACCCGACTTTGATTTTTTTTCCATTTTTAGTCCTTGACTATTGCGCTGGAGACACTTTTGGTACCCCCGTCTTTGAAATTTTCCATATTTAGTCCTTCAACTTTGATAAAAGTGACACTTTTGGCCCTTCAACTATTATAATAATGACATTTTTAATCCTTCACTTATGATGTCAAATTCATAATGGGTGAACTAAAAGTGTCAATTTGACAATACTCAGAGACTAAATGTGGAAACCTTGAAGTCGGGGACTAAAAGTGTCTTTAGCACAATAGTCAAGGACTAAAATGAAAAAATTAGAAGTCGAGTACCAAAAGTGTCATTGACATAATAGTCAGGGACCAAAAATGATAAAAACTCCACAAAAAGCCTTCACAAACATGAGTGGGTATAAGGATGTTTTCTTTTGGATTGTTTTCAGTCCCAGACCAGACCAGATCAGACCAGACTTAAACAAACCAGACCAGACCAGACTTAAAAAGACCAGACCAGACCAGACTTGGATAGTTATAAAATACACAGAGACCAGACGTTTACCAGACCAGACCAGTTCAGACCAGACCAGATGACGTGCACTTTGTCACGGTGCGTCAAAATAAATTCAATACTAACACTAATACGTAGTATAGTGAAGTAGAGTTCGTATCCACAGGGAAAGGAATAATTCTCTTTTTATTAACTAGTAAATAAAAGGGGGGTTTTGGTATTGTTGGAATTTAATTAATTAAATACTAAGATGAAGGACTTATATGAGATTTAATTCAAAGATAAAAAGGACTTGGCATTGCTACTTTCCACTTGTTGATATATCTTAGTCGATCATTGTTATATCTATAACTTATCCTCTCTCGAATACTCAATCGAGGAGTATATCCAATTCATCGAGGGTAGTTATTAACAACGACCGTTCATTAATAACCCTTACTATTAGTCAAGTATAGAACACCGTCATATAACGACTTGATCGTAGCATTTAATGTCTTAACTCCTTGATGAAATCAATTGAGATTGATAACCTCAACACAACGGTTTCGGTTTAACCAACAAAATTAATCCCTCTTAAGTTTATTAACCACGACCGTGCATTAATAAACCAAAGTTACTTACTTGTGAAACCATCAACGATTAATCATCGGTTCGTTGAACGTTTCTAGTAGTAATTAATGTTGAGATGTTAACTAATTGTCATCTTAGCAACACTCCCCAACATTAATATATAGATAGATTAAGAGAATAATTAATATTCGAGGGAAGAAGTTAAGAAAATAACTCACAACTTTAATAATCAACAAGCTTCAAGAGCAACGCCAAGAAATGGAAGTTTAGCTCCTCATTTGGAGACTAAACATGCTACAAAAATATAAAAGAAATATTATTCTAAACCGAGCTTAAGAGTATGGAAGGAGTTATCAAAAGTGAAGGAAAATGGGGCTATTTATAGGTGTTTTCAACACTCTGGGGCATATACCCGGCCGGGTAAATGGACATACCCGACCGGGTAAATGTCAAAATCAAATATTTCCCACGTTCTGGCGATCTTCGGCATGTTCTGGTGTTCCGGGTCACATCTGACACGACCGGGTCAAGTAGGGGACCCGACCGGGTCTGGCAATTTCCTTGCTTCTTCGGTTGTTAAATCTTACCCCACCGGGTGGGGATTTCTACCCGGTCGGGTTTTTCTCCTGGGCAGTCAAATTTCTTGTTTTATTCTCTTCAAAGTCCTCTTTTCCAACACCATAAATCCTAAATCTATTTTACAACTTATAAATGAAGATTGAAATACAATTACAACTAAAATCACACAAATGTTTACAAACTAAATAAAACGATAAATAATACACACAAATCAAACATAAAAACATACACTTATGCACTACTAATTAGTGCACATCACCAGACCAGACCAGACTTAAACAGACCAGACCAGATCAGATCAAACCAGACCAGCAAATTTCAGTCCAAAAGAAAACATCCTAAAAGTAGGTATCAGAGTGAGTACAAATATCATTTTTGGTTCAAGCTAAGTAAGTTAGTTACTTTTCACACAAGATATTAATTAGGGAAATTTTCACGAATAGCCTGAAACGGGAAAAGAATTTCACTTTTGTCACCAACGAAAACTTCTTTCAAAAATGAACTAAGCCCGGTTTTCTTTTCACTTATAGATCATTGCATTAAAACCCGGCTATTTCAACCTCCGAACCCCTGGCAGCCTGGCTCCTCACACATACACCAAGACACGTAAGGTGCTCAATGTGTCCTCCATCTTTATTGCCAACCAGACATAGGAAGCTCTCTATTTTTTAATGTAAATACAAAACGTAAACATAAGTAACAAAGTGAGAGTTAAAAATTAAAAATTCAAAACACGCACCATACAAAAAGAAAAAAACAATGTAAAATAAATTAAAATAAAACAAGTTTGATTTAAATTTTCAAAATGAAGTCAGAAAGTTTCAAAGAAACATACGTAGTATATAATTTACCCAAATAGAAAACTAAAAAATAAAGCGTAAAAAACAAAAATAGTTAAAATGTGAACAAATTAAAATAGTTAAAATGTAAAAACTTGTACATACAAAATTCTCCCTCCCTATTTTGATGTTTGCTACCCATTCTTTTTGGGATATATTTTAAGATTTGATATATTTTCAATTTTGGTAAGTTTTTCCTTTAAAAATATTCAATTACCCTTACATTTTATACTTTTTATCTTCTTTTTCATATTTTTTCACTATCACTTCTATGTTTTCTACACGATTCATTACCCCTATTATTTCACTCGTAAATAATGTGCTCAAACCTATTGTAGTGAACATTAAAATACAGAGGGTGTACTTTATTATAAAGTACTCCAAAATTCTTTTACACATCTGATATAATTTATATGTAATATAGAAAATGTCAAAACATACCAAATCAGATATTTAATGAAGAAAGGTAAAAAAAATCTAAAACTATAAACTATCCAAAAATATGTCAAATAAGATAAAAATGCTTTTTTTAAACCAAGATAAAAATGCTTTAAACTATTACAAATATGAAAAGTAGAAAGAATTGTTTATAAAAAAGTTATTTTTTTAAATATGAATGCATAATTGAATACAAGTAAAAAAGTCTAAAAGTCAAATTTATATAAAAATTTGAAAATGTTCGAAATTCAAAATAAAATTTATGTATAATAGAAAAATGCAATATATAATTAAAAAAAGTAAAAAAAAAATGTAAACTCAAAGAGTTTAATATATAAAACCTTGAAAAATGTGAAAATTGAAATACTAAACAAGAAAAAATACCTAAAATTGAAAAAATAATGAAAATTTAAATTTAATATCTTGTAAAATGATAAAACTTTTAAAGTGTTATTATGATATTACTGTTAGCTTATGATGCAAATTGTTTCTTTTTGTTGATAACTCTAAAACTTTTGTTTTTTGTTGTTTCCATGTGTTTCTAGTTGTTGTCGATATTCATAAATTTAAATTTATCATTCTAGGTGTTATAATATAAATATATATATGATTTTTTATTTCAAGGAGGTAGCAAAAACAAATAGAAACATAAATAAACAACAAGAAATAATATCAACAATAAACAACAATAAGCAACATGATGCAACAAAAACAAACATGGTGCTACAAAAAGAAACATGATGCAACAAAAGGAAACATGTACACTAAAACAAAACGAAACAAAAAACAACATAAAAGTTATCATTATTAATATAATAAAATCTATTAGTTCAACATATTACATTTATCTAGTATATCATTTGACTTTGGTTCTTCTAGTTCCTCTTCTTCCATTTATGTTTCCTCTTAACGCACAACTCTTCATATTTGTCACTCTTGTCTTCATTTTCCTCATCAAACTTCTTTGGCTTATCATCTCATGTACATCTTTTTCTATTATGCGTCTGCAATGAGAGTGTGATCAATATGACACAAATTCATAACCAATTATTACAAGAAACCAACACACTAAGTGTATGAAACAACCTTTTCTAATCTACTCCTTTCTTTGAGTAATGAGTAGTGACACAGGTAGGGGGTGGCAGAGTACGAAAGACTACTATCGCACTTCTCGTTTGTGTGTGTGTGTGTTATATAATCCCTGCATCTTTATAATTTATCAAAAAACACGAGTAGGTATTTTTTTAAGCACTTTCCTAGTTCTAAATGGTCCTATAAACATTACAAGAAGACATTCAGTTCCTGGAATTCCAGAATATTAAAACTAGAGGAGCCATACGTACTGCAGAAAGAAGAATAAACTTGAAAAGAGAACAAATATTCTGAACTTGGTAAGTCACCTTTTATCTCACAAGCTCGAGGTTTCTAAGCTCTGTGTTATGCTGCCAGGCTCCTACCAACACAATGCTTATTACAAGCTCAATTCAAGTCACCAATTTCACTATTATTCGCAAGACAATGCAAAATAAATAATAAATAACACATGCAAAAACAAAAACGTGTGAAATTAAAGACATACTTAGCCCACGAAGGATAGTTGTGAAGACGGTCATATTCTCATTTCCTTTTCTCCTCCCAAACCCTCGACAACCTCACTGCATATGGCCATAACCCCATGCCCTTTTGCAGCTTTCTCATCATCTTTCTACTCTATATTTTCTTTCAAGCATGAGGTTTGGATAGTCACACGCCCAGAACAATTTAAACAAGTAATATCCAAAATGAAAATAGAGTAATTGTAACAACTCTTTCAAGAACATGCAATAAAACAAGTAATAATGTGATGGCACAAAAACTAAAAGTTAAACACTTTAAGAGTTGAAATTTATTCACATAAAATTTTCCTAGAGAACAGACAAATACTCTATGATCCTTAACATGGAAATCACACGAGTGGCACAAACAACACCAAAAGTACGGCTATATGTTACAATTATATAAATACCAAACACCAATACAGAAAGATTATTACAATCTTTTGATAATACAAATATCATCAAAATGAAGGGACTCAGTGTATACATTTTCATTTGGAAGAGCAGCAGATCCTGCAATACTTAGCCTCTGTAAAGTCATTTTTCACAATGAATGATACCATTAGTATATTATTTCAATTAATCAAAAATCACAAATACTTCAATCTGAAATTCATGTGTGTCATGTTCTGTGGCAATCTTACTCTGTTGATACTTTAGGTACACTCAAAGTCTCAACCAAAACTGAAAGTAAATTATAACAAAAATAAAGTAGAAAGTAAAACAAACCTGAACAGGGAAATAGAAATAAAGCTCGACTATATGAAGTATAACAAAAATTAAAGTGAAAGCAAATTGCTGAAAACTGTTAGAAATTGAGAAAATTTCCAGTGAGCTTATCATTCATCTTTGTGAGATTTAAATAGCTCATCAATGAAGTATAACAAGGAGTCAAAGACTAAGCTACGTGTGTTAGTCACTAACACCCAGCTACACATGTGATAATTATCATAATAGAATATGTGATAATAACAAAGGAATTAGCTGAACGAAATAGCTGAGTCCGTGAAAATAGCAATGGCGGAGCCTGGAGTACTGCATGTGCGTGGAGGTCCTCATGTATGTGCTATGTATTCATAAAATAATGTATGCTCTAACAAAGAAAATTCAAACACATACCTGCAAATCGGAAAGCTGTGAGGCAGTCAAGCAATAATTCAGTGAGTAGCGGAGCAACCGAGTAGGCAGGGCGGAGGGCGGAGCTGTGGATGTCGGAGACCGTAGACTGGAGAGCGCAGCAGGCGCAAGGCGGCAGGAGAACAATCGTGCAGGTTGTCTTTAACCGCTTCAGTTCGATTGCCGGTGAGGTTGTGAAGACGGATGAATTCTTCAGTTCGATTGCCGCTTCAGTTCGATTGCCGGTGAGGTTGTGAAGATGGAGGAATTCTCCAGTTTGATTGCCGCTTCAGATCGATTGCCGGTGAGGTTGTGAAGAGGGAGGAATTCTTCAGTTCGATTGCCGCTTCAGTTCGAAGGAATAAGGAGCTGGGTTGGGATTTAGGCTTTAGGCTATTTTTGAAATAAAAAGGTTTAAAGTGAAAAGGTGAAACTCTCTAATTGAAAAATAAAATGTGTGGAGACATAAATGAAATAGGATAGCCAAAAAGAGTTCATTCGGGTAATTTCCACTATTAATTATGTGAGGCGGGTCGGATTCACAAATTTGCATTGGACTGTGCTCAAGAAGGATTATAGTAGGTTTAAAAATAAAAATTAGCGGATAGGCTATGAGGGAAAACAAAAAACATACATTACACAAGAATATAATGAAGGATTGGAAAACTTAAGTTAGTCTGGCCTTCGTCGCACTATAACCTTAATTAGTACTCCCTATTTCAATTCGTAGTTGGCAACCTAATCGTGCTTGACCAAATAGTTGTGATTATCTCGAGAGATGTGCTTGCAGTAGATTAAGGATTTCGGGATGCTCTGGACTAAAAAGTAATTATAATAGGCTTAAACATTAGCGATTTAGTGGTGTGAGTTAAATATGAAAACTTTAAAAAATTACACTAAAAAATCGGAAAAAAATCTAAGGGCCTGTTTATTAACAGAGATATTTTCCGGTTTTTTACTTCTGTTTTTTGTTCTCCAATTTTCTGTTTTTATTTTTCAGTTTTTCTATCTCCAATTTTCTGTTTCTATTTTTTAGTTTTCCATTTTCAAATCTGAAAACATGTTCATCAACTTTTTCACCAACTTCTCCAATTCCACGCCCTTGATCCCTACCCCTACCCTTACCACGATCTTACACTCTACCAATACTCCCCCACAACACTTCATACTCCACCCATACCTACTCGTAGGTGTCGGGGTAGTGGGTGGGGGTGGGGTAAGGGGTATGGTCCGGGTGGGGTGGTAAGGTATATGGGTAGGGGTTGGGTGGGGGTAGTGGGTGGGTTAGGGTCGTGGTTAGGGGTGGGGTAGGGTTGGGGTAGTGGGTAGGGTTGGGGTAAGGTAGGGGTAGGAGTTGGGATAGGATGGCGGTAGGGTGGGGTTGGGACCGAGGTAGGGAAGGGGTAGGGTGGGGGTAGGATGGCGGTGGGGGTATGATGGCGGTAAGGGTGGGGGTAGTGGGTAGGGTTGGGGTTGGGGTAAGGTAGGGGTAGGGTAAAGAGTTGGGATAGGATGGTGGTAGAGTGGGCCCGGGATCTGGGTGGGGCCGAGGTAGGGGAAGGGTAGGGTGGGGGGTAGGATGGCAGAATGGTGGGGGTAGGATGGCGGTACGAGGGTGGGGGTAAGATGGCGGTGGGGTGGGGCCGAGGTAGGGGGCATGCGGTAAGGGGTAAGGTAGGGGTGGGGTAGGGTGGGTCGGGGTGAGCTCGAGGTGGTAGGGGGTGGCGGTAGGGTAGGGTGGATCGGGGTGGGGCCGAGTTAGGGGCATGTGGTAGGGGGTGAGGTAGGGTCGTTATAGGGAAAATGGGTACGCCGAGTGGGGGTTGGGTGGATAGGGTAGGGTAGGGGTAAGGGGTAAGGTACGAGGATGGAGGTATCGGAATGGAATCGACATCGGAGCGGGACCGGGCCCACCACTGGGTGTAAGTATGCAAATTCATTGCAGCGACACTGTAGCATCTGTGTTTTCCAAATTTGGAAAACTAGTAAAAGTCACTTCTCCAAATCATTAAGGAAAAGAGAGACATGTCTCATTTTTTTCGTTTTGGAAAACGATTTGGTAAACGTGTTTTTCTTTTTTCCTTTCTCCAGTTTTCCAGCAATTTCTTTGGTAAACACATTTCCTGTTTTCTGTTTTCCAGTTTTCCAATTTTTTAGAAAACTGGAAAATATCTCTGTTAATAAACAGGCCCTAAGTTTTCCGATTCTTCAGCCCACCATAATTATACATAGAGTCTCCCTTGTGCGCTTGTAATATGAAGACATGCACAACCAATTAGTTCAAAGCGATATATTATGCGCAGAGGTGTATACATTGTGAAACAAATTTTAAGTATTTACTTAAAATTGATCGCAAATAATAATATATGAAAATATCGGGTACAATCTCTAAATATGAATCCTCTGATTCTTCACTTGCCATTTGATATGAATATAATTAAAGTATTTAATTTAAAATTAAATCTCTAATTCTTCAAAACTCGAACGTTCTTCGATTCTTCGAATCTTCGTTCTTGAGATCTTCGAATCTTCGAACTTCGTTCTTCAGATCTTCAAATCTTCTTGAATGCAAAATTCAATATTGAAGGGCCTCCGGTTTCAAGTAGCTTGATCTTCAACAAAAGGGTCGTTATGTGGCTTGATCTCCTGTTAAAGGGCTTCCGGGGATATATGGCTTGATCTTCAATTGAATATTGATTCAATCTTCATATGAATATCTTCAAATCTTCAAAGATTCGTTCTTCATATCTTCGAATCTTCAAAGCTTCGTTCTTCAGATCTTCGAATCTTCAAGCTTCGTTCTTCAGATCTTCGAACGTTCTTCAACTTTTGGCTTTGTTTGATCAAGAATCGATGAAATCACAAAGGATTATTCATATATTCTTGACAAAAACGTGGCTTGATCTCTTCCTCTTCTTCGGAATCCTTCAGAGCCTTTCGGGAGTTCTTCAGAGCTTTGCTGCAGCGTTTCTTCGTCTGGAAGTTCTCCTCCCTTTCTCTCAACTGAGACCCCTATTTATAGGTGTGGATGGGGTGAAAATAGGGCTTAGGGTTGCACAAATTCGTCCATATGCCTTGGGCCTAAATTAAAATGGGTTTCGGGCTCTATTTGCTCGCATTTTAATAGCTAGAAAAATCAGCACTTGTTCGATGTATCTAGACAGCTTTTTTAACAAGGTTCGCAGCCTCTTTCCATGCATATAGACATATTTCTTAACCAGATTCATTGCTTTCTTTATCAATTGGGTTATACTTCTTATGTATTGAGCCTATATTTGACAATGAGATCGAAATTAATAGGACCAGTCCATTCTTTCAAAGACTTAATTCATAATTAAATTAATTGGACATTAAAAATAATCCAAATTAATTTAATCACTAAATTTTCCTCAGGTGGTCCATATCATTATCTTCTTCTTATGAGGCCCAAAGATCATCCTGAGTGGTCCAACATAATTGAATGTCGACCCAAAATCATTTGAAAGAAACCCAATCATTTATATTCAATCCTAAATCTCGACTGATTCACATAAATGACCCAACTATTTTTATGTGTCCACAAATGCCCCTCGAGATTTGCTTGAGCGTTCTTGAACGAGAAAAGTAATTCTCCAATATAAGTTGGGCCTAAATCACATATGGACATAAGATATGCTTTCCTTTTTTAATAGGCCCAAAATTTTGACCAAACATACAAACCCATATGGGAGCTCGTTTAATGCTTATCATTTTGCAAAATTGATCCAAATGTTGCACGTCTAAAGAAAATCCTTATACTTAATAGCGATACAAATTAATCTATACCGTTCACTACATCAATCTACACCGTACATAAGATCTTCTCACACAGTCTACTACGTACATAAACAATACATTCTCTATTCTCCCGCACAGGACATTATCATCCGCACCGCCTCCTCCTTAATCACTCAACCGTCCCTTTTGAATCACATTTTAATGCCTTCCTCTTCTTCTCCAGCCGCACGCCCGCAGCAGCTTACCATCCTCTTCAATACTTTGTGCTACTTCACCGCCGGAAAGATGGGTTATGCCAAATCACATCTTTTTTTACCTCATCGCCGGAATTGATTTTCTTCGGATCCATCTTAAATCCATGGCTACTTTTTTCACTAGCGGTAAATTGAATCAACCATTTGTTAAGGGCAGACGTACAAGATCTCGTCCAAGGACGAGAACGAGAGACTGGCAGGGAACGAGAACTTCGAAAATTCTGAAATTTGGAATCTATGATGAATGTATTAACTGGAAGAATTAAAAGAAAGGCTCAGTGGAATTAATCTGATCTTGGAAGTATTCCAGAGATCCAGAAATTAATTCTCCAAAGCTGTTTATTGAATAATACTAATGACCCTTATATAGCTATTACAAGAGTCCTAATTCTAAAAGGAAATAAATGCTAATTAAGAAGTTTCCTAAAACATAATAGGAAACATAATAGCTAATTGAACAGAGATAAATACTAATTAGGAAACTGCTGCAGATTATTGAATAGGAAGCTAGAAATAATTAGAGAAAGAGATAAATGCTAATTAGGAAGCTGCAGATTAGGAAGTTTCCTAAAACTGTCAGATCACAGATTTCTTTCTCAGCCACTTTGGATTCCAGAATCGTCCTTCCTGATCATCCGATTTCTACGTTGATATTTCCGACCATAGAATTGGTCTGTAACATCACTCCCCCCGTTGACAAAGAGCTTGTCCTCAAGCTCAAAACTGGGAAATCTCGTTTGAAATGAACCCAAGGGCTCCCAGGTTGCCTCATCCAGTTGGTGCCCTTGCCAGTGAACTAAGAGCTCCCATCCCCCTTGAGTAAGTCTACTTCGAATGATTGCAAGTGGAATTGAGGTGCTAAGACTGTTAGGAACTGGCGGAAGAGTGCCCATTGTCGTTGGAGGAGGCCCTTTATGTGGCTTCAAAAGGGAGACATGGAAGACATCGTGTATACGAGCCTCAGAGGGTAATATGAGCTTGTATGCGCTGTTGCCAATGCGTTCCTGCACTTGAAAGGGGCCAAAAAATTTCTGCAATAGTTTGTGATTTTTTTGGCCCAAGGAGAGCTGGCGATATGGCTGGAGACGGAGCCAGACCCATGCTCCGGGTTCAAAGGATAAGTCTCGGTGATGTTTATCAAACTGGTCCTTCATGCGTTGTTGGGCTTGTGCTAGTCGGTCCTTGACACTTTTCAGAAGTTGGTCACGGGCAATGAGCTCCCGATCAACCCCCTCGACCATAGTTGTGCCGGGCATATATGAGAGAATACGAGGCGGATCCCGACCATACACTAAACGAAAAGGGGTGTCCCCTAAGGAAGAGTGGTAAGATGTGTTGTAACAATACTCAACCCATGGAAGCCAACGGACCCATTCCTTGGGATAATCGCTAGTGACACAACGTAAGAACAACCCTACGGTACGGTTGACCACTTCCGTTTGGCCATCTGTCTGCGGGTGATATGCGGATGAATAGGCCAGCTTGGTTCCTGATAATCTGAAAAGTTCGCGCCAAAATGTGCTTACAAATATTTTATCCCGGTCAGAAACAATGGATTCAGGCAGTCCATGAAGGCGAAATATTTCAGCAAAGAAGACTCCTGCGACTGAGACAGCAGTATAAGGATGAGACAATGGGACGAAATGTGCTGCTTTAGAGAGTCTGTCCACAACCACTAGAATAACAGACTTGCCGCGAACCTTTGGTAAACCCTCCACAAAATCCATTGAAATATCGGCCCATATGTGGTGTGGAATCGGAAGAGGTTGAAGCAACCCAGCTGGCTGTAATGTCAACCACTTGTGTTTTTGACACGTTTGACAGTCACGAACAAAGGTTGTCACTGCCGTTTTCATGCCGCTCCAATAAAACTCACGCCGAAGCCGTTGCAAAGTCTTTTCCACTCCCTCATGAGCCATATTATGAAAAATCGAGATCAGAGTCGGAACGACTGCAAATGTATCTAGCAGGTAGATTTTAAACCTGAAATAAACTAGGCCATCTCGAATCTCCCAATCTGATCCACGTTGACCACTTCGAATTTCGCCAATGATATCTCCTATGATAGGAGAGGTTGCTTGTGCTGCCCGTATTTCAGTAAGTAAGGTGTTGTATGGAATACTGAGTGCTGCCCACTGGATGTCGTCCTCATGTTGTCGGGATAGAGCATCTGCGACAGTGTTTAGGCGGCCTGGCTTGTATTCTACCCGAAAATTGAAGCCCATCAATTTACTCAACCAATGTTGTTGTGGGGAAGTGGTCAATCGTTGATCGAGTAAATACTTCAAACTGGAGTGATCTGTCCGAATTAAAAATTCAGATCCCCACAAGTAGGGTCTCCAATGAGTCACCGCCTTGGCTAAGCCAATCAACTCTCTTTCATAGGCTGCGAGCTTAAGGTGTCGATCAGCTATTTTTCGACTAAAGTAGGCGATAGGATGCCCTTCCTGTTGTAAGACTGCTCCAAAACCTGAACCGGAAGCATCGCATTCTACAATGAATTCTTTTTCAAAATTTGGCAATTGGAGTACCGGAGCGGAGGATAAGCGTTGCTTAAGTGTCTCGAATGCCTGGGCAGCTTCCTCTGTCCATATGAAAGAGCTTTTCCTTAACATTTGCGTGAGAGGCCCCACAATTTCGCCATATTGTTGAATAAACTTTCTGTAATAGCCGGACAACCCTAAAAACCCGCGCAGGGCAGATACAGATTTAGGGAGGGGCCACTCTGTGATTGCATGTATTTTGGATGGATCAACCTCGACACCCCCACGATGTATTATGTGACCAAGATAGTTGACTTGCTGGTCGCCAAAACTGCACTTGGACTTTTTTACAGAAAGGCCATGGTTGCGCAAGATTTCTAAGACGAGGCGCACATGATAAACGTGCTCAACCCATGACTTGCTATAAATCAGTATGTCATCAAAGAAAACGAGGACAAACTTGCGAAGGTAGGGCCCAAAAATATCATTCATCAAACTCTGAAATGTGGAGGGTGCATTAGTTAGGCCAAAAGGCATAACTAAGAATTCAAAGTGTCCATGATGCGTACGGAATGCTGTTTTTTCGACATCCCCAGCTGCCATCCGGATCTGATGATATCCAGAACGCAGGTCGAGTTTAGTAAAAAATTGGGCCCCATAAAGCTCATCTAGCAGCTCATCAATTACCGGGATTGGATATTTATCCTTAATCGTCTTGGAATTCAATTCCCTATAATCAACGCAGAATCGCCAAGCACCCTCTGGTTTTTTTACTAATAATACAGGCGACGAAAAGGGAGAATGACTTGGGCGTATGATACCTTGCGCGAGCATCTCTGAACATTGTCTTTCGATTTCATCCTTTTGAAAGTATGGGTAGCGGTACGGACGAACAACGACTGGGCCTGTTCCTGGGATGAGGGAAATTCGGTGATCACAAGGCCGAGAAGGTGGGAGGCCGGTTGGTGGGCAGAAGATATCCTGGAAGTCATTCAGTAGGCCTTCCAGCCCTAATACTGTTTCGGTCAACATATGGGCATGAGGAGGCGTAGTTGCAATCTGTCCGTGCCATTCCACTTTTGCATTCTGCCATATGAATTGCATAGAAAGGCGGGAGAAGTCCCATACAATGGATCCGAGGCCTTGAAGCCATTGTACTCCCAAGATCATGTCAAATCCGGCTAAGGGCAGTACATAGAAGTCTGCCATAAATGTGCGTCCATCGACCATGAATTCCAGCCGAGGGCAGGTTCCCAATATAGGCACCCGTTCACCATTAGCCACCAAAACCTGAAGACGGGACCCAGGTTGGACTGGATGAACAATATTAGAAACTAGCCGTTGATGCACAAAATTGTGGGTGCTGCCTGAGTCGACTAAAACCGTGATCGAGGTGTTGTGAATGTGTGCAGCTAACTGCATTGTCGATGTTGTCCCAGCACCAACCATAGCATGAAGTGAGAGGGGGGGCTCCAGGTCATCCTCCACGGGATTGTCTTCCAAAATTTCAATGAAAAACAACCGTTTGCATTTATGGCCACGAACCCACTGATCATCACAATTATAACACAACCCTTTCTCCCGGCGGATGGCAGCCTCTGCAGGAGAAATCTTTTTAAAATTCGGAATGGAGCTGCGCCGAGGTTGATTGGATTCGGTCAGTGTGGACGCATAGCCTGATCGTGTGGCAGGTTGGGGTGGAGGGGAGATCTCGACCGAGGAGCCTGGCAAATTATATTTGCGTTCAACATTACGTGCGAGCATCATCGCAGAGTCAAGATCTAACGGACTTTGGTACTCAACCTCCATGCGGATGACCTCCCGAAGGCCAGCTGTGAATATTTTGACTTGCATTCGTGTAGAGATCCCCACGGTTCGAGCCAATAATTGTTGAAAATTCTCAATGTAGAGCTCCAGATCACGAGTTTGACGAAGTTTGGCAAGATCACCTTCTGGATTAGAACTACTGGGTGGGCCAAAACGTTTGATGCAGCGAGTGTAAAAATCTGTCCATGTAATCTCTGAAATTCCTGTCTCCAGTTGATCGGCCCATAGTTGGGCGGTGCCGAGCATGTGGAATGTTGCCAATCCCACTCGAGCTTGGGCCGGTGTTCGTTGTTGAATAAAGAAGCTTTCACAACGTTTCAACCACGACAAGGGATCACTTTTACCGTCAAATTGAGGGAATTCCAGTTTGGAGTAGCGGGGGACTACGGAGTCATCAGTTTCACGCCGACGATGTTCTGGGTCGCGTTGTCGTTCATGCCGTGGAATGCTGGAGGAAGATTCGTCCATCAATCGTTGCAGGTTGGCAGCTAGCGCGGATACAACGTTAGGAATGTCGGCGAGCTTTGCCATAGAATCCCTGATGTCTGCCAATTGATGTTCGACTGCCAGTTGCCTGTGATCGATGTTTTCGATCATGTCTTTGAGTGAGCCAGCGTCAGCAGCGTCTTTCGCCATCGTCCTAGATGCTGATACCAAGTTGTTAAGGGCAGACGTACAAGATCTCGTCCAAGGACGAGAACGAGAGACTGGCAGGGAACGAGAACTTCGAAAATTCTGAAATTTGGAATCTATGATGAATGTATTAACTGGAAGAATTAAAAGAAAGGCTCAGTGGAATTAATCTGATCTTGGAAGTATTCCAGAGATCCAGAAATTAATTCTCCAAAGCTGTTTATTGAATAATACTAATGACCCTTATATAGCTATTACAAGAGTCCTAATTCTAAAAGGAAATAAATGCTAATTAAGAAGTTTCCTAAAACATAATAGGAAACATAATAGCTAATTGAACAGAGATAAATACTAATTAGGAAACTGCTGCAGATTATTGAATAGGAAGCTAGAAATAATTAGAGAAAGAGATAAATGCTAATTAGGAAGCTGCAGATTAGGAAGTTTCCTAAAACTGTCAGATCACAGATTTCTTTCTCAGCCACTTTGGATTCCAGAATCGTCCTTCCTGATCATCCGATTTCTACGTTGATATTTCCGACCATAGAATTGGTCTGTAACACCATTCTCTCTATATTTCTTGAATCACCAAATTTCATTAATTTCAGTCTCTGTCTATTTATTTGAATGACATTCCTGCTCATAGAAGGATGTATTTGCTCCAAGGTGGAATTAATACTTCTTTTTCGATTCTAGAAGACGATTTATGTGATTTTTGTATGTTATTAGTAATCAATTCAATATTCTTCATTTATAATATTTTGAAAAATATGGATATGTTGTAATGTTAATTCTCCATTATCCTTTTCGCCAGATTATATCTTTTGATTCATTAAAGTGGTAACTTGATTAATCTACTGCTATGTTTCTGCTGCTACTTTAGTCATACGAGTTTCAGTTTCATTTTTAAGGAAGAATCAGATATTTGATGCTTTACTTATTCATAAAAAGAAAATATTGCAGCGTTTTCACATGTTTTTGCACCTCTTGAGCACTGATAAACTTTTGTGCCCAATTTTACTTTTTGTGTCAGATTTGAAGAAGGATGCCAAATAAGAAATCAGATTTACATATCCACTTTTATGTGATTTTTGTATGTTATTAGTAATCAATTCAATATTATTCATTTATTTAATTATCCTCTATTATCAGTTACTATTAGATTCCTCATACTAAGCTCTTTATGTTTTTGTAATCTGAAGTTGGGATTTTGATCAATGCACAAGGAATGGACAAGCTGAAATCAATTAAAGAAGCTGTCAAGATAAATGTTATGGATGCTAAGGTACTTTGAGTTATGCAGCTAACATTCTCATAGTTGAAGTTAAACTTTCTACTTATCTATATATTTATAAGGTAAATTATTGAAATCTCAACTATGATTCATGCTCATTTTTTTGAAAATCATTAATATCTTAATGACTTATATGTGGGGGTTGGCCGGGTTGCTTTCCTTATAAATACAAATATATAAATTTATAATATATCTTTCAGTATTAGACAGCCATTTAAAAGTTATAAGTTTATTAGTTTTTTAAGTAATCTTTCATAATTGATCAATTGATCAAGGTTTAGCTTTTAACACTGTATATTTTTGGACTTTTATGCACCTTTCACCTAATGCACCATGGGCAGTGAATAGGAGATTTAGTTTCAGTACACAAAAATCCACTGAAAGGCTATTTGCTGAGGTATTAATTCATAATAGGTTTCTTTAATACAAAATGAATTTTATTTTTTATTAGATATATATCGATGTTGGGTTCTTGGTAAATTATGGATGTTTTAAGTCGATGAACTTTGTCCCGACCTGGGTGTGAGCAAAAAAGCCATTAATTGGTCAAGTTAATGTATGGACTCCTAATAGAAGTTCACTATAGGAGTAAAAGTTATTCATTTTTTATTTTGATTCGTATGACTTTCTGTTAGAATCCTCCAGAATTCTCAACAATCCAAGGAGAAATTGTAAAACAGAATCAAGAAAACAAAGAAATTTTATTATAGATGAACCAGTAACAATGGTCGAAGCCCCCAAAGAAAGAGATTATTAGTCTCAGTCTTCCCAAGTCCCAAGACAAACTGTCCAAAAGCCTCCTTATTACTCCCCATTCCCGTCTATTTATACTCGCAAACTCACAGACCCTTATTACTAATATTATTATTATTACTTCTATTATTAGTCTAATAAGTGGGTTCCTATCACTTTCAATCTGTAATCTAATTTGATGAGGTGATATTTTTTTATTCCAAACTGTAAAATAGTGATTTTCTATTATTCCAAACTTCGACTATATATGATGTACTACGTATTATACCATAAATTTGTTGATAATATAGCTTATATAAAATGAGCAGTGCTAATTGGTTAAGAGTATCCATTAGCGGATTATTCCTTGATTTCTTTGCTGACCTGTCCAGGAAAGTTTGAATTTTCTAATTGATTACAAGGTATTCTATTCGTAGCTAACCTGACAGAGTCATTGCTATCACTCATGCGTTGAACTCTTGATTGAAAATGGCCAACAAAGGTTGTTGGCCATTTGCATTGACCTACATAAAGTACAATATAATATAGACTCTTAGGTTATACTACCTCCATCTCATTTATATTGTCTCTTTACAGTTTACGATGTTTGACCGACGATAAAGCAAACAGATCCCTGTCCGCACTCAAATTATTTTTAGGAAAAAAGATTACATATTCAGAAACTACATTTAGAGCTTTACAAAGTCCCAAAAACCTAAATCAAATTTGATAAATTTTTGATATATAAAGTAAGAAATTAAGAGTGATTTGTGTTGATCAAGTAAATAGGAACTGAGACAATATAAATGGGACGGAGGGAGTAATATTTAGGACTAACTTTTTGGAATAGAACAAGGGTGAAGGTTGTAATTTGTAGGTGTAAATTTCATACTGTTTATGTTGTCTATTCGACTGCCATGTGTGCTTTTATGAGGTTTATTTCTATTAATGGAAGTTTCCGAAGCTGCAAATAATAGTTTTATTTTCATCACAGACTTTCACTAATAAGTACTACTTAAACATCTCTTCTAGAAATGGTGTTTCTTCTCTCTTTCAAGTAATCAATATCAGTGGTGCCCCTCAACTATTCTTCACCAACTAATATAGTTAGTTTCTGCTATGGATCGATCATCTTTGTTTGTTATTTTTTAAAACATTACCTTCTTAATTAGTTTAGTTAACAAATGTATTGATACTTAAATGTTTAATCTAACTCATGCCTAATTGAGCTCTATAGAAAAGTGGTAATTGTGGATAAGGGATTTAGTTTCTGGTTTACATGTTGATATGTTATCACTACGGTATGACAAATAAATCAAACAAAACATAACCATTCTTACAATTCCTTTTGCTTTGTGGTTGCAGGGTTACTCTTGGGAAATAACAACTCTTGAAGGTGGGGTATGGGTTGGGTGTACTATCGAGTAGCCGAAACCCAGTTTTTAATGGAATTACAGATGGAATTATATCAATGAATCACTCCAACTCCAACGCAGTGAAGCATTTTTATTACATGTCATGCGTAACGTAACAGCGTAAGTGGGCACGATAATGCAGACATGGGCACTAATCCATCAAATTGGTATTAGTTGATGAGAAGGTATCAATTGAAAAATCTTTTAGTGACAAAATCTGTTTTTGTATCTTTTCTTCACATTATTTGTTGTTCAGTTATATCTAAAGTGGTTCATGTTTCATTTATCCCAGCACATCACCCTTGAGTCTATTACAATCCTTCATACTTCTCCCTGCCTTTAGTTCATTGTTATCCGTTTATATGAGACATTTGTCTTACTTCTTTTTATGTTACTTTATACTTTAAAATGTGTATGCACTGATCTACAAAATCTTGGTTTGATTTTAATACACGATCAAACTTTCAGAATGTCTGTTTTATTATATTTAAGTTGTAAGTTTCCTGTTTTTATATGATTTTTTTATTGGATTGAAGACATGAGATTCTTTTTTCCTTTTTGTTTGTTTTTATTAAGTTGTTCTTTCTGGGAATTTATTGTCTTGCGGTTGTTAATGACATGCTGTTAATTAATCAACTTATAGTTTTCACCTCTATATATGTGGATATTTTGATAAATATCCATATTTATTGGGTTAGATAATTTAGTTAAGTATATATATACTTGAACATAAAAATCAGTTTTCAAATTCATATGGAGATTATGGAATAATGTTCTTCCTTTTCCAGAGTAGTTGGCTTCATTTTCAGCTTCTTTCCCGTCAATGTGTCCTTTATTCAAGAGCGCTTCTATATCCCAGGATCATGGTTTGCTATTGTGTCCCTTTAGAGGTTCAATCTGGAAGCATTTCTCATGTCTCTTATTAGAGGGAGAGAGACCAGTAGTCAGTATTAAAAAACAAAACATGAAATGGTGGTTAGGTGCGTCAGGTAAAAGCATGGATGGTGTTTATAAGGCTATTATTCCAAGTGTTATTACTTGGCATGTCTGGAAATGAATTATGTAGTTCTTAGCATTGAGTCAGTTGTCAATGGGATCCGTAAGTTTATGCTTACTCCGAGCTCTGCAAATCAGAATCTCAAAGGAAACGAACGGTTCAAAGCAGTAGGGCTTCTCCCACTCTTTTTGATGTGCACAGACCAAGAATTCACCGGCGGAATATACATCTTCTTTCACATATAGAACTCAACTATGCTATTTTTCGTCAATAGGTAGATCAGCGGCTGAATTTCTTCTGAGGGACCATTGTGGGGCGATGGTAGCTGCAGTGGGGCTTCCTTTGAGCGGGTCAACAGATTTGGAGGTGCTCCGGCAAGCTCTTGTTTGGACTGCATCTTTGGGGTTTGCTGAAATTGAACTGGACGTTTGTTCTTCCAGGTTGTTAAAGGTGTGGTGTATAAGGAGTGCTCGGATGTGAGCATACGAATAAAAAAAGTTTCAGAGGAAAACAATAAGGCTGCGAAGGTGATTGCCACATTGGCTTCTCAAGGAACTGTTAATTGGAGTAATTCAAATAATGTCCCAAGTTAATGAACGGGGAGAACGTGGCTATTTTGTTGGACATAGCAGACACTCGGCACTCCATATGTGCTATCCTAATGTTTTACTTGGAGTTTTTTTCCTTTACTCTTTACTTTCTTTTCTCTACGGTTTATGGATTTTGGCTTTATGTCCCCCCATTTGTATTTATGATTTTTAATAAAAAATGATAAATGTTTTCCGGCGTTTACCCGTTTATCTACTGGGTTAAAAAAAACTTTTTCACCCCGTGCAACGCACGGGTAAAAAAAACTAGTTAGACTAATAGCACGTATGGTTTATCAATTCAATCCAAAGAATATATTTGGACGAGAATATATCCGCAATCTATATCTCAAAACTCTGGATCCTTCTCTAATTCAAAATATATCAGCCTGGCAGCTTACGGTTGTCAAATTAGAGTCCCATTCGAACTATCATCACCGCCTTAAACACTAGTAGACTCCCAGTAGAATTCTTCCAGCTGACATGGGATCTGGCTAAATCAATAATTATAAATAGGGGGACCATATCAGCGTATTTCTTCAAGAAGATCTATCAGGCATCGGCACATTATATTTCAAGATTCAGTAGTTGCATAAAGCAAGAAATCACATAAGGTAAATCCCTTTGATATTTACTCCATTTATTCTTTCTCTTTATGGTGTTTTGCAGGGAAATTTGTTTTTGAAACAACCCCCGGCCGCTTCAAATTGGCGTGAGGAGAATTGGAAAATTAACATTGAATTTCCGCTGAGGAGAAAGATGGTGCCCGGTGCATTGAAACTGATTTCTGGCTAGAGAGTTCTGTGGCCATCTGCTCACCACCGAAGCAGAGAAGAAGATGGAACTTGAATAGTTGCGGATACCTCTTGCCGGACTGCTCGGATTGGAAGCTAGTCGGTGTTGGAAAAGATGTCGTCGTTTGAAGGAACCCGCCGTTGTACACGAGAGCTAGTTGGTGTTTGGCAGATTGCTTGTGCTCGTGTCGGATGCCGCGGAAGCTAGTCGGTGTTGAGAGCAGAGAGCTAGTTGGCGTCGTCGTTGAAGGAACCAGCCGCTGTACACGAGAGCTAGTTGGTGTTTGGCAGATTGCTCGTGCTCTTGTTGGATGCCGCGGAAGCTAGTCGGTGTTGGAAAAGACGCTGCCGCCTCTTGCCGGACTGTTCGGGTTGGACGCTAGTTGGTGTTGATGCCAAGAATTTGGATCCAGAGGCTGTTTTTTTTTTCTTTTTAATGTTGTTGCTGCTGCTAGTGCTGTTGCCGTCGGAAATCGACGCCGGAATCTGAAGCAGTCTGTCCAATCGCTGGTGGCTGGTTCCAATTAAGAAGACGAGTGGCTGGTTATTGGTGTCGGAGAAAATGATAGAGCTGGTTTTCTTGTTGGCCTTAGTCGCTACTTGTTTGCTATGGAGTTTAATAGCTCGTTGATCCCGTCGTTTTAGTGCTCGTTATGAAGAAGAGCCGCCTGGTTTATGAAGAATATGACGGGAGATGGAGATGGCCTTAATCATAATAATTTATCCTTTTGTTTTGGGCCATTCCAAGCTTGAGCCTTGTTCATACTTCCAAAATAAAAAAGATATGCAGATCAAGTTACTTCACGATCTGGGCTGCCATGACATTAAATAACTATTCCTCTTTTTATTTGGGTTAATAACCCTGATCGTTTTAACCTATGTTGCACGGAAACGCGAAAACCGGAAGGAAACGGGAAACGGGAAACGTCAATTTTTGCTCAAAAGAGGTTTATTTGGAGAGTTTCCAAAGAGTTTCCGAGAGTTTCCGAAACGGGAAACGTACTCTTTCCCGAGAGTTTCCGTGCTACATAGGTTTTAACCAAACAAAGTCCTAGCACTTAAAGAATTCAATTTTCTTTTAAAGAATTCAATCATTAATAATATTATTGTTATTATTATTATTACTATTACATTTATTTATAATAATAATGATAATAACTATAATGATACTAATGATCCCTTCGTTTCTTTCAGTGCAAAATGATGTATCTCAAAGATGTGAGGCGTGGCAGCAAAAAATATCTCTCCATATCGAGCAAGAAGAATGATGATGAGATCCTTTTGGAGATTTTTAAGCCCTTTGCTCGTGGTTTCTGGCCGACAACTATCGTGTCATATCGTGTCATGGACTGGACTCCTGAATGTGAATATCAAGATCAAATATTGCGGACTTTGGTATCTGGCCTTCCCCATAGACCTTCCTCTGAGATTCTCCCTTCCCTTGGCAGACGTATCCTTGATGAAAACCTCATTCTGAAAAAGAACCTATCATTTGGTGGTGAGTTTAGATTCATCACAGGGTACTGGGAATGGGCCGAAGACATTTTGAGCCTGAGTAAAAGTGTTTTGGAGGAGGGGCTTATACATGATGCCGCTTATGCTTCCTTGTTCACATATGATCGGTGTACGAATGCCATGCAAGCCTTTTGTGAAGCGTGGTGTCCTGCGGTGAATACATTGCTTACGTCAATCGGTGAATTGACGATTACTCTTTGGGACTTGCACGTTATCGGGGGATTGCCAATCATTGGGGACGCATATGATGAGTCTATTCTGAGCACCTTCGATTTGTTAAATGCGGACGCTGATCGCCCTTTTCAACTTTGTAAATATCTATTTCATGCATATCATCTTCTTTATCCAAAGGAGGGAGACAAACGTGCTCTGCGTGTCCATGTGTGGGTCAAATTTTGGTTTAAGAAGGCTTCTAAGTACACTATGCCTCCACAGAGAACAGAAAAGAAGAGATCATCTCGTGCTAAGGCAACTCATAATCCCAGCGGAGCAATTCCAAAGTTTAGCGGGTGGTCGAATTCTATGAAGGTTCCGTTCCACGCACTAAAGACTCCAGCTGGATATGAGGAAGAGATAAACCTAGCAGCATTCTTATCATGTTGGCTTTGCGCCTTCGTATTGCCCCATGAAGGTCCGAGGGTCATTCGTCCGGAAATTTTTAAAGTTGCTTGTATGATGGCTTGTGGGAGGAAAGTATGTCTTGCAGTTCCAGTACTTGCCAGTATTTATCATGGGCTTAATAAGATCTCGCAAGCTCCGTCTCCCGATCAAGTTAAAACATGCTTTCCTGTTCACTATGTTTACGGATGGTTGGCATCATACTTTGATACTCATTTTGAGAATGATATCCAGTCCACAACCCCATTAATGATCGCTTACTCGGGAGAAAGTGGAGCGAGGTCTCTTGAGAAAAGAGGTGCGCGTAAGAGGATTTTTCAAGGTGACGTATCAGCATGGTTATGTTCCACGCATAGGAGGATCAAAGACTATAAATTCTTTGACGGGGAAAATCCTTCAGATGCTGAGTTACCACTTTTCAGAAGCCTTCGATCAAACTACCTCATATTACGCTATCAAAATCATTGTATCTGTGAGCCATACACTCCTCACCGATTTAGTCGACAGTTTGGCTACTTTCAAGCTTACGCTCCCGGTTTGATTGAAAAGCACGACCGTTGTGTTCCGCTTGCTATTGGATTTCGATACTGGCAACAGTTTGAGCATGGTATATCACGGGCTGAAGCGGTGTTTCCAACTCCTCCGACTATCCCAGCGAAGTATTATTCCTTGGAGTACAAAGAATGGTGGAACCAAGTTCATGGTAGCTACCTCGAGAATCGTGTGGGTGATTTGATCAAGATTTGTGATGCTGTAGTTGGCGATGTGATCGCCCCTTCGGATCCCGTGACTCCAGTCTCCAAGAAAAAGAAAAAGGTACCCGATACTGAAGCTAGGTCTTCGCCTCAGAAAAAGGTCAGGCTTGCAGCATCTAGGGCTGAGGTTTTTATCAAGGATGCTGAGAAAGAAACACCTCCTGCCAACGCGAGTGAGAATCAAGTTCTTGAGAAACAAAGTAATGATGATAGGAATTGGAAGCATCTCCAGAGAAAACCTCATCCTGGGCCACTGAAGGTTAGTCTCATTATTTAACAATTTAACTTAATCTCAAGCTTGGACTTATAGTTTCTTCCTTCTTTTGCAGATTCATCCAATCCTTGATGATGCTAGTTCTTCAAATCAAGTTTCTTCATCTAGCTCAAGTGAAGGTGAAATTGATGATCATGACACCGTCGCGGGGTTGATGGCGAAAGCTGCCCCAAGTAATTGCAAAGAAGTTCCAACCAACGAGATACCGACTGTATCCGTTTTTCAAGCAGAGAACTACTTCTTTACTTTGTATAAGCGGTTCGTCATTGAAACTTGGGGCGGTATTCAAAAGAAGTTAGAAAAGGCTACAACAGAGAACGTTTCTTCTCTTCGAGAGAATGTTCAGAGTTGTATTATCCTGATGGAGAAGGACAGTATTGACCTTTCTATGTTGAAGACAAGAGTGAAGAATTTCTTTGAGAGAGCACAAGCATTTGATCAAAAGTGCTCGACTGTTGCTGACAGGGTCCCTATGGAGAAGCAGTCTCGGGAATTGGCTATGTCGCAAGCTTTTTGTGAAGATATTGAAGCTAAAAGATCTCAAAATCAAGTTGCATTACTTGATGATGAGAAATCTCTTAATGAAATCAAGAAGAAGATAGCCTTATTGGAAGCTGAAGCCAAGGAAGTAGAAGTTTTGATTTCTCAGCGTCGTGCAGAGGCTAGTGACTTGGATGCAGCTCTTACGAAGGCTAAGGAGGAATCTTCACGGATTTTGAAGACTATCGAAGCATCAGACGAAGATCAACTTGCTTTAAGTACCCAGAAGGAGCTAGAGGCTTTGAAGGATGACTTAGTCAGCTTTAAATTGCTTTTAGGCTGAGTTTGTTTTTACTTGTTTATAGATTAACTTTTACTCAGCTAGCACTTTCCTTCTTTTCTTTGCATCAAACTATATATGGATATATATTTGATCGCTTTCTTGCTCCTCATGAGTTGATATCTCCTTACTTCTTTTTCAATGACTAACATTAAACTTTATTGGGGTTTGTGTTGTTATAACTGAACTCAAAAATGAAACTTTTGAGCTGCCTACGTACTCTTATGAAGGAGATCAAGTCAAACGTAGTTCATAGGTACCATTTGAATTGGTAATCTAAAAAAAGGTGGGGTGCCGTACACAGTTTTAACTCATGCGGGCCAGGGGCTTGCCGTACACATTTTTAACTCTCGTGGGCCAAGAGTATCTATGATTATGCTCACCCATAGACAAAGTGAGATGTTGTAGCAGTTTAACCACTTACAACATCATTGGTGGTTTAAGCCATTCAACATTTCTTATGGCCATATCCATACCCCAAATATCAAGGGTAGTAAAGCTTTAGGAATCTCCCATTGATCGGGCCAATCTTCGAGCCATCTACGTCGACCAACTTGTAGGTGCCGCCTGAATATACTTCTTGAACAACATAAGGACCATCCCATTTAGGTGAGAGCTTGTGTCCAGTTTTCCTTGTAATAATGATAGGTCTTCGCACAGCTAGAACTTTGTCACCAATTTGGAAAGAACGAATTCTAACTCTCTTATTAAAAGATCTTGACAAACGTGCTTGATAGCATTCTAAGTTCTGCTGAGCTTCTAACCTCTTTCCATCAAGTGCCTCGAGCTCTGTCAACCGTAACTTTACATTTTCTTCATCAGTAAGGCCTTCTTGAATAGCCAATCTTAAAGATGGTATTTGGCGTTCAAGGGGAAGGACTGCTTCAGTACCATACACCAAAGAATATGGAGTACTTTGGGTAGGTGTTCGATAAGTCGTTCTGTATGCCCATAGTGCTTCTTCCATTCTTTCGTGCCAATCTTTCTTTGACCTTGACACTACTTTCTTTAACAGGTTGCACAGAGTCTTATTGAAAGCTTCAGCGAGGCCGTTGGCAGCGGCATAGTACATAGAGGACTTTCGTTGCTTGAAGTCGAACAACTTGCATATCTTGTCCATCAACTTGTTGTCAAAAGGTTTCCCATTATCTGTCAAGATATATCGGGGAATGCCAAAGCGGTAAATAATGTGGACTCGGATGAAATCAGCAACATTTTCCTTCTTTACCTCTTTCAATGCAACTGCTTCAGCCCATTTTGAGAAATAATCAGTAGCGGCTAGTATGTATGAATGCCCTCCTGATGAGCTAGGCGTGATTGGTCCAACTACATCAAGTCCCCAAGCGTCAAACGGCCATGATGCTACTGTCGGATGCAATGGTTCTGGTGCTTGATGGATAAAATTGGCGTGATATTGGCATGCTTGACATCGCCGAGCATAATCCATGCAATCCTTCACCATAGTCGGCCAGTAATATCTCATCCTCTTGATGTGAAAGTGCAATTTAGGACCGGACTGATGAGCTCCACATACTCCGGAATGTGCCTCTTCCATTACTTGTAAGACTTCGTCTCCACCCAAACATCTAAGAAATACACCATCGAAAGATCTTCGATAAAGTGTATCCTTATAGTAGATGAAACGTGGTGAACGCCTCTTTAAGTCCACTTTCTTGCGGTGTAACACCCCGGCCCTGCAGGACCCGAGGTAGTTACTCCAACACACCCTTCAGACCACTAGTACTGTCCTCACAAACCGCCACTAGCCTTTTCCGCGCACTTTGTCCTCACTCATGCGCGCCCTGAGAAACTTCCCAGGGGGTCACCCATCCCAAGACTACTCCCGTGCAAGCACGCTTAACTTTGGAGTTCTTGGGTGATGAGCTCCCTTAAAAGGAGATGCACCTCTGTTGGTATGAGTAGTACTATTAATCCGTTTATCTTAAATCTCAAGTGTTATGACGTGCACTTTGTCGTGAGTGCACTCAAAATAAATCGATACTAACACTTATATGTAGTATAGGTGAAGTAGAGTTCGTATCCACAGGGAAAGGAATAATTCTCTTTTTATGAACTAGTGAATAAAAGGGGGGTTTTGTTTGTTGAGTGATTTAATTAAATTAAACACGAAGATGAACGAGTTATATGAGATTAAATTTAGAAATAGAAGGGACTTGGTCTTGCTACTTTCCACTTGTTGATATATTTTAGTCGATCATTGTTATATCTATAACTTATCCCCTCTCGAATACTCAATCGAGGAGTATATCCAATTCATCGAGGGTAGTTATTAACAACGACCGTTCATTAATAACCCTTACTATTTATCAAATATAGAACAACGCCGTATACCGATATAACAGTAGCTTTTAACCTCTTTAACTCCTTGATGAAATCAATTAAGATTGATAACCTCAACGCAACGGTTTCGGTTTAACCAACAAAATTAATCCCTCTTAAGTTTATTAACCACGACCGTGCATTAATAAACCGAAGTTACTTACTTATGAAACCTTCAACGTTTAACCATCGGTTCGTTGACCGGTTCTAGTAATAATCAATGTTGGAATGTTAACTAATCGTCACTTTGCCACCCTCCAACAATGATTTAGAATGAGATCAAGGGAAGAATTAATAATCAAGAGGAGAAAGTAAGAAAATAACTTACAACTTTAATAATCAATCAAGCTTCAAGAGCAAAACCAAGAAATGGAAGTTTAGCTCCTCATTTGGAGACTAAACATGCTATAAAAATATAAAAGAAATATTATTCTAAACTGAGCTTAAGAGTATGGAAGAAGGAGTGTTTTAATGTGAAGGAAAAGGGGTGTATTTATAGCAAAATAGAGGTGGCAGGGTTCGGTACTCGATCCAGTATATGGGATACTGGACCGAGTATGAGAGGAAATTCCCAGGAAATTGTGAAAAATAGGCATACTCGACCGAGTATTGCCAATACTCGACCGAGTATGCGACAGGATTTTCATCAAATATTCAGCCACGTTCTTTTGCTCCCAGATTTGATGTTGACCAGCGTATATGGCCAATACTCGACCGAGTATTGGCAATACTCGACCGAGTATTGAACAAATTTCAAGATCTTCATTTGATCTTCTCCTTTTTGCACATTCTTTGGTCTTTAGGATCCATCCTTTGATTCTTGGGATGATTTTGACCTGTCCTAAGCTCAGAATAATCCTAATCTAAACAAATTACAAATAATTAATTAAAATAAAGTATTACACCTAAAGTGTGTAATTTTCACAACTAGTCCGTTTATCTTAAATCTCAAGTGTTACAATCACCCCCACTTAGGATCGCAACGTCCTCGTTGCGCCCTTGAACCAATCTCAAATCTCAATCAAATCCCAGAATCTTCCCCCGCTAAGTGACTGCCCGATCTCCAACGGGTCAGCACACTGTCACGAGGTTGCTCTGATACCACCTGTAACACCCCGGCCCCACCGGCCTCGAGGTAGTTACTCCGGACCAATAGTACTGTCCTCACAAACCACCACGAGCCTTTACCGCGCACTTTGTCCTCACTCATGCACGCCCTGAGAAACTTCCCAGGGGGTCACCCATCCCAAGACTACTCCCGTGCAAGCACGCTTAACTTTAGAGTTCTTAGCGGATGAGCTCCCTTAAAAGGAGATGCATCTTGTTGGTATGAGTAGTATTATTAATCCGTTTATATTAAATCTCAAGTGTTACATGCGGGGGTTTTCCGGTAACTTCCCATCAGTAAGATAATCAATGAGTGGTTGTCTCCAATCTTCATTTTCAATATCATAAACCGATGTAGTTGGCATCTCGATTATCTCTTCGGCTGCACCATCTTCTCCGATGAAAGGAGGAATTACCCATTTTTGACATACCCGTACTTGAGTTTCATCGTCAAGATGTGCCATGTTTGATGCTAACCCTGCTAGTGCATCAGCTTGCTTGTTTTCTTTTCTCGGCACATGTTCAATTGTAACTTCACCAAGCCATCCAATGAGTGCCCTTGCATATTTGTTGTAAGGATGTAGTTCAGGCTTTCTGACTTCATAGATTCCAAGCACTTGATTGACGATCAGTTTTGAATCGCCATAGATATTAACCCGTGTTTGCTTCATGTCTACGGCTATTTCAAGTCCGAGGATAAGTGCTTGATATTCGGCGACGTTATTGGAGCATTGTTCTATAAGTGTGAAAGCATAGGACAAAACTTGACCTTCGGGTGTAACAAACACAACACCAGCTCCGGCACCTTCTCTATGTGCAGCCCCATCAAAATACATCTTCCATGGAGGCAAAACTTCAATTATAAGCACATCTTCATCAGGTAGATCATCAGAAAGCTCCCACTCAGCAGGGATAGGGTGATCGGCTAGGAAGTCTGCTAAAGCTTGTCCTTTTACAGACTTTTGTGAGACATAGACAATCTCAAACTGTTGAAATATCAAATACCATCTGGCAAGACGATCAGATAGGACCACCTTAGACATCACATACTTCAGTGGATTCACCCTAGAGACAAGATGTATCGTGTGAGCTTCAAAGTAGTGTTTAAGCTTCTTGATTGCAAATATGAGGGCTAAACATAACTTCTCGATGGGCAAGTACTTCAATTCATGTGGAGTCATCATTCTGCTTAAATAATAAAGGGCATTCTCCTTCCCTTTATCATTTTCTTGAGCTAATAGAGCTCCCACAGACCTTTCTTGAGCTGCAATGTAAAGTATCAAAGGGCGACCAGCAACGGGTGCATTTAGGACTGGCGGTTTCATCAAAAAAGCCTTGATATTATCAAACTCATTCTGACATGATTGGTCCCATATGAAAGGCACACCCTTCTTCATAATTCGACTAAACGGCTGGCACCTTCCCGATAAGTTTGAGATGAATCTTCGTATATAAGCCAATTTCCCTTGTAAACTCTTCAGGTCATGAATATTCCGAGGCTCAGGCATATTAACAATAGCATCAATCTTGGCTTGTTCTATCTCAATGCCTTTGTGACGAACAATAAATTCCAAGAACTTCCCAGCTGAAACTCCAAAAGCACACTTCAGAGGGTTCATTTTGAGACCAAACTTTCTCAAGCGATCAAATACTATTCTTAAGTGAGATAGATGCTCATTTCGGGCCTTTGATTTCACCACGAGATCATCAACATAACACTCCACGATTTTGTGGAGAATATCATCAAATATTGCTTGCATAGCTCGTTGGTAAGTAGCTCCAGCATTCCTAAGTCCAAACGGCATGACCGTGTAGCAATAGATTCCCTTGGGAGTTCGGAACGCAGTCAATTCTTCATCTGCGGGAGCCATACGGATCTGATTATAACCGGAAAAACCATCCATAAATGACATAATTTCATGTCCGGTCACAGCATCTATCATCAATTCAATGATAGGCAGTGGGAAGTCATCTTTCGGGCAAGCAAGATTCAGGTCCCGAAAATCAACACATATTCGGATCTGTCCATTTTTCTTTCTGACCGGGACAATGTTGGCTATCCAAGTAGGATATTTTACTTCTCGGATGAACCCAGCATCAATAAGTTTATCTACCTCTGCCTCGATTAATGGGATTAAATCTGGGCGGAAGCGCCTTTGAGCCTGCTTTACTGGTCGACATCCTTTCTTTATCGCTAAGTGATGAACAGCGACCTTTGTGTCTAACCCCGGCATTTCTTTGTATGTCCATGCAAAGACATCCTCGTACTCTCGAAGTAAGGCCAAGTGTTCTTGTTTTTCTTCACTTGAGAGAAGAGCACTGATATAAATGGGGCGAAGATCTTCTTCGGTGCCAAGGTTTACTTCTTGTAATTCATCCAAGGCAGTTCGCACTCCTTCTTCAAATTCAGGAGGAGCTTCATCAGCATCTTCACCTTCGGCCGGAATTTCATCTTCAAAAGTAACATGGTAAGATGATGCAATGTAATCCTTGTCATCGGCTAGTTCATCAGATATCAACTCATTATTTTCAAGCATTTGAGTATGAACTATGGTTTTGAGTTGTGCTTTGAGGGTTTCTCCACATGAGACTTTTACATCAGTTTCTCATCTCATTCTTGACGGAATCAAGCTTCTGCATTCATTCGAAGCTTGTGCTTTTGCATATTGGTTGAAAAACCTCTTACATGAGCGAATTTTCCCCAACCTTTCATGTATTGGTTTCCGCGCAAAGTTTTGCCCACTACATGGATCTTCAACGTTCTTCACGATCATCGGGATCATTCCAAGCCTTTCTTCTAAAGTCTTCTTTATGATCTTCTTTGGCTTTGGCCCCATTCTGTCAAATATGGCGGGCCTTGATCTTGCCCCCCCAATCCGATCAAAGACAGAATACTTCGGTTTATAAGTCACTTCATCTTCTTCACCAGCACTGATATGATGTGTGGCGGCTCTATTTATGAGGATCCTTATGGGTTTCGGCTGAACATAACCCAATCCTGTGTGCCCTCGAAGATTGATCTGCTTCGGTTTCCCTTCACCACCAGCTTCTGGAATGAGTTTTCCCAAAATCTGTTCATCGGGATTATACCCAGCCTTAGCCAGAAGTTTGTATGCGTTTGGGTCAAATCCTTCATTTGTGCGTGCCTTAGGGAGCTGAAACGTTTTAACATCATTCTCGTGTTTCACTTCATCCTTAGATGTGTTTCGAGGGGGCCTTGATATTTCAATCTTTGCAAGAGGGAATACAAGCCCTTCTACGCCTTCAACAAGCTTCCCTTTCAACTTTGGTTCAGCCAAGGGGTGATACTCTTCTTCTTCTCTTCTTGCATCGTCATCTTTAAAAACTTTGGCCTTTAGATAAAACTTTGCGTCTGCAAAGTATGTCTCGGCTTCTGTAAACGGAGTTTCATCGGCCACTACCTTCTTTACAACGCCATTTTCTTCATACATGAAGCATTGGTGCCACGTTGAAGGAATTACACCATTCTCATGGATCCATGGGCGGCCTAGAAGGAGATTGTATGAAGCCTTTGCATCAATGACATGGCATAGAGTGCTTGCCTTCAGCCCGCCGATGATCAAGTCAAGACGTATCATTCCAATCGCCCTTTGCCCTCCTTGATTGAAACCTTGAATCATTAAGCGGCTTTGAGATAGTTTATCCATTGATATATCAAGTTCTTTCATAGCTCGGACCGTCAAAATGTTAACGGCGGACCCTTGATCTATCATAATTCTTTTGAATCTTCGTCCACGGGTGTATCTTTCAACAAAAAGTGGACGATTATGAGGAGTAGCACCCAACATAAGATCTTCGTCTTTAAAGACAATGTCAGTGGCATATGAAGTAGACTTTTGTGCTTCAACCGCTTCTTTCTTAATCAAAACTGGAGTTGATGAACATCTACTTGAACTCTCAACTTCTTTCTCATGGGTGCTAAGACAAGAACTCGAAATTTGAGTAACATTGTTCTTGAAATCCTTCGGCATATAATCGTTGAGAGTAATCACCTTCCGTGTAACCTTGGAACGAGAACGATCATTCCTTTGTTTCTTCTTCTTCTTCTTCTTCAATTCATTCATTGGTTGTTGTCTGATCCATTTCTTTACCACCTTCCTCAGCTGTGGCTTTGGTTTGTAGTCGTTCTTTTGTTTCTTTTGAGTCACCAAGATCCATGGTCTTCCTTCGTCATCAACATCCTCGAGTGTCATTCTTTTAGTGAGAGGAGGACATTCTTTCATTCCCTTGATAGTAAAAGGGAGCTTACACTTGTGAGAATCTGGGTCGTCATTGACCATTAGCGGAGCAAACCTACCGAAGGTAATGGTAATTTGGTTTGCGCTTGCTGCAGAATCGGCAAGTTCAATCTTTCCTTCACGGGCTAAAGCCATAATCTTGTCTTTGAACACCCAACACTTCTCTATCGGGTGACTCAACACTCTATGGTATTTGCAGTAGTTGGGATCATTGACCTTTGTGGCTTCTTCAGGTCGTTTTGACTAAGGTAAATCAACAAGTTTCAACCTCATCAGTTCATCAAACATTGGAGAAACATCAGACTCCAAGAAAGGATATTGTTTCTCCATCATCTCTCGCAAATTCGGCTTGACACGCCCCGAGGTTTCAGGTTCAGCTTTAGCAACTTGTTTTGTCTTCTCGGTATTTTGAGTGAAGACTTTGACTGGTGAAGTCTTCACAACCATTGCTTCTTGATGGTCCCGGATAGAGGTAAAAGTCTAGAGGGGGGGGTGAATAGACTTTTAAAGCTTTTTAAACTTTGAAACACTTTTCCCTCTAGATAAGTTGATCTATAATCTTTTGGGAGATTAATAGATGCACAGCGGAAGTCTTTAACCTCTTTATTATCAGTATGAAACAATCTTTCTAGTTCTGGTGATGTTTGGACTCTAGACCGTGAGCAGTTGGCTTGGCAGTTGTCTGGTGGGCAGATCACTGCTGAGGCAACTGCTGGGTTGGCAGTTGGCTGGAGGGCAGGGGACTGCTGAGGCAACTGCTGAGAAACAGGATGACTCTTGGATAGACTTTTTGGTCTGGCTTGTTATGGAGTTCGGAAAGACACGTTTGGATGGGCAGTGGGCTCAGCAGGAGGGTGAAGACCAGGGTACTGCTGAGGCACCTTCTGAGTTTAAGACAACTTCTAGTGGAAAACACTCTCAAGGAGAGTGAGTTATTAAGCAGTAGGCTAAGCAGTAGAGTCGATGAAGACTACTGCTTAGGATGCTGCTGGCAAACTACAAACCTTTAGTGAGATGTGTTTGGTGTGTGTTCTGTATGTGTGAAAGTAAATCAACACACCATATATCCTGGTTCAGAGGTGGTGTAATCCTCCTACATCCAGTCCCATTCTATTTCAAATGGATTTCCACTAAAGTATTCAGCCCAATACAATTAGTGCCAATCTAGCCTTGACAACTCTGGCCTAGATTGAAAGCGTTTCACGAGGAGTATAACACCACTCCAAGTTACTCAAACCTTAAGACTTTTCTCAATTGATCCAGTGGGGATCAAAAGGTACTCTATCTATCTAACCACACTATAGGATCTGAACAACTGTTCTCCTAAGTGTTTACAACAATTTGTTTACAAGAAAATTTCTAACCTCCAACTAGAAACTAAGCTCTAAAAGTATAATCGTGTATGATCTAGTCTAAGAGCTTAGTGAAGCATGAGTCTAAGCAGAGAGCAAGGTTTAACGTGCACTTTCTCTTTTGCTAGATATCTCTTGAATGTTTGAAGTGTATACTCTACTTAGATAACTCAAAAACTTGATTTTAGAACTCATGCTTCTGCCTACTTTTATAGGCCTTTTTAGTAGATTAATCTCCTCCGTTGGTTGAGAGGAATTAATCGTAGTCGCAGAAAGAGTTGTACTCTTGTCTTTTTGTGTTGAAGCAGGATAAGGAGATTTCCTTTTATCTTCACTGATCAGCTTCCTCCGAGAGATCACTTCTATCTCTTATCATCTTCAGGGACCCATGTACAAACCTTGCATTAAATGCTTTTTAGCCTTATGCCTTTGTTATGCATCTTATCCCTGCGTGTTACTATGCATCAAGTAAATTATGTACTGGAAGAATCTTTTGTATATCCTTAAGGTAAAAAAGTTACCCTAGTGAATTTTTTTTAATTCTCCAGTAGAAATTTATTTGATGCATTCGTTCAACACTTTCCACTCTTTTGTTTATTTGTGTATCAAATAAAGTTATACTGGTGGGATTTGAATATCCTTTTTAAGGTAACGAAAATTACCTTATTGTATTTTAAGTTTCCAGTATACTTTATTTGATACATTTTATTAGTCATGATTATTAGGTGGTGGAGGTGTTTATTTATTGGTATAGTGGCATCATCAAAATCTATCAACGTTGGGTACTAACACTTCTTTCTTTTCAAATTTAGAAAAGGATTTGCCCCCTTTCTTGGTATCTTGCTTTTCAGTGGCATGGTTCAAATTTAGATATAATGCATCAAAATAATGGGACAGGCCCCACCTCACAAATTAATGTTACAAATAGTCTCTCAAATCCAAGATTTGGACCAATAAAATCAAACAAAAACTAGCTTCAACAGGTTCCTAATCTAAACATCCCAAGAAAGCCCGGAAAGGAGTAGTGAATTTAGCATCAAAACAAACCTCCTCTTTCTTCTTAGTAACTCCCGGTAATCCCTCTAGACATCTTGCGGTGAAAGTTAAGCCCTTTTTATCCAAATCGTCCGTGAGTCGAAGGGAAGTATCCACTCGAATCACACTAGCCCGCACAAATCTAAATGGTTTGACAACCAACTTGAGTGTCTTACCGTTAACCATCTCACATTTGATGACGACATCATGTTGGTGCAAATCATTCTCATCCGTAACTAACCTCTCAATATCTTCCAAAGCGGCCACAGATTGTTCATTTGAGCTTTTCACAACTTCTGGAGACCTTTGGGCAACCTGGGAATCAGACTGCCGTTTAAACCCGGTCGGATTTGTGGCTGGCCCGGTCGGGTTATGCCCCTGGACAGTCATATTTTCATGAAACCCGGTCGGGTTAGGGCCTGGCCCGGTCGGGTGGATCTCCTGGGCAGATTCTGCCAGACTGGGTTGGGCAGCGGGTTCAACAGTATCCACAATTTCCGCAAGTATGTTTTCCTTTCCCCCAATTTTTATTTGTTCATCTTCACCTTTCTCACTTGATTTCACCGTATCATCGTCCTTTTTTGCTAGCTTATTGCAAATAAACGGGTGATGGATAGTCTACCCGGGGGTATCTTATCCGAGGGGTTATTGCAGGAATAACTTAGAGAGAAGTCAGAGCAAATAGGAGGAGAGAGAGTCGATTTATTAAATGAACTCCAGACCCCTTTACAAGGTGAATAAGGGCTGCTATTTATAGCAGCAATAAATGCGATGAGAGTACACGTGTCAGTAATCCAACGGCCGAAGGGTCACATCAGCCGGGTGGCACCGACAGTGGTACGTTTACCGCATTGAATGCGGTTGGCGGACGTGACGTGGTATTAAATGCGGTGGTTGGCTGTCTCCAAAAGGAATCTTCGATGATTGAGTATGTTTGGCCGAAGGCTCCTTGTGTAGCCGAGGGCTCCACGTGACCAAGGACCCCTGCGTAGCCGAAGGCTTTGTGCGACCGAAAGGCTTGGTGCAGCCGAAGGCTTCCCTGATGCCGAGGGCTTGATAGTGCCGAAGGCTCATGTTTTTTGTCGTTTTCTCCCAGTAGCTTCGTACGCCAGAGAAAGCTATCCTGTGAGTTTTGGAGCCTTCGGGCAAGGAGGCCAAAGGCACCCCAGTGTGTACTCCGGGCTACTTTGAGGCTTGGGCCGTTGTACTTGGGCCTGAGTTGTTTCCTGAGCTCAATGGACTTGTGTAGGAGAAGTAGGAGTCCATGGGCCGGGGGTTCCTGGGCCATATACTCCATCAACGGGTGGTGCCCATATATCTTACAATGGAAGCAAAAATTTGGGAATGTTTCATACACCACAAATTGTTTAACTACCTTTCGGGATGGTAGTCGAATAGGAAATGAAAGTGGCGGTTGCTTCGAAATATCAACTTCAATAAGCACTCTAGCAAAGTGGTGGTTAGACCTATCATGTGTGACTTTGTCCGTAGCCAATGGGACACCAACCATGGATGCAATCTCACTCAAAGCATCCTCATTCCAAAGTTTCAAGTGTAAGTTAGGGAATTTAACCCAAATAGGTACTTTGAGAAACTCTTCATCACTCGGGGTCCTTCTCATGATTATGACTTGACTCGCCTTTCAAACTCTCTACTTTGTTGTTTAGCTCATTCAACTTTTGGTCTTGATTCTGCATGAACGTACTCATCCCTTCGATGACCCTAGTTAGATGAGCGATTTGTTCTTCCATCGTTATGGCGCTCATGGTCATAGTGGGCATCACAATGTAGACATTCGACCACTGCGGAGTAGTTCTTCGTAGAGGACTTGATGGGGGAGTAGAGTCTGATCCAGATGATGAGCTTTCACCTCCACTTGTCCACTTAGGGGAAGTAACTTCATGTATGGGTGAAGAAAGCTTCCAGGCCATTTCTTGCGCAATTCGAGATCCATCCATTGCACCGGGAGTAGTTCCCGAAGATGACTGCGCAGCCAGGATTCTTGATCGGCTCCTAGTGATAGGGCCTTGCATGTTTTGATTTGAGTTTGATGATGCTCGAGAATTCAAAGTGAACACGGGCTTGCTTGACGCCATTGTTTCGTTTTCCTTGATTAAAAGTGAAGAGATGAGAGGTAGAGTTGTCCCACCGGACGTGCCAAAAATTTGTGAAACAAATCTTAAGTATTTACTTAAAATTGATCGCAAATAATAATATATGAAAATATCGGGTACAATCTCTAAATATGAATCCTCTGATTCTTCACTTGCAATTTGATATGAATATAATTAAAGAATTTAATTTAAAATTAAATCTCTAATTCTTCAAAACTCGAACGTTCTTCAATTCTTCGAATCTTCGTTCTTGAGATCTTCGAATATTCGAACTTCGTTCTTCAGATCTTCAAATCTTCTTGAATGCAAAATTCAATATTGAAGGGCCTCCGGTTTCAAGTAGTTTGATCTTCAACAAAAGGGCCGTTATGTGGCTTGATCTTCTGTTAAAGGGCTTCTCGGGATATATGGCTTGATCTTCAATTGAATATTGATTCAATCTTCATATGAATATCTTCAAATCTTCAAAGATTCGTTCTTCATATCTTCGAATCTTCAAAGCTTCGTTCTTCAGATCTTCGAATCTTCAAGCTTCGTTCTTCAGATCTTCGAACGTTCTTCAACTTTTGGCTTTGTTTGATCAAGAATCGATGAAATCACAAAGGATTATTCATATATTCTTGACAAAAACGTGGCTTGATCTCTTCCTCTTCTTCGGAATCCTTCAGAGCCTTTCGGGAGTTCTTCAGAGCTTTGTTGCAGCGTTTCTTCGTCTGGAAGTTCTCCTCCCTTTCTCTCAACTGAGACCCCTATTTATAGGTGTGGAGGGGGTGAAAATAGGGCTTAGGGTTGCACAAATTCGTCCATATGCCTTGGGCCTAAATTAAAATGGACTTCGGGCTCTATTTGCTCGCATTTTTTTTTTTTTTTTTTTTTTTTACAAAGTGATATATATTACATCAGGAAATCCAAAGTACAAATTGTGTTAAAAAACACATTAGGGAATTGAAAATACAAATGGTGTTCAACACCTTAGGGAATTGAAATTACTACGTGGTGTTCAACACCTTAGGGAATTGAAAATACTATGGTGTTCAACACCTTAGGGACATGTAAATACAAATGGTGTTTAACACCTTAGGAAAATGAAAGTGCTATGTGTAAAACACTTAGTTCTTTTCCACCTTCACTTGAACAACCTTCTTCCCCTTCTTATCTGCCACAGTAGGTCCTTCTTCACCAATCTCTATCACAGCCCTTTTGAAACCTGTAACTTTGTCTGATGTGGAATTCAAGTCAACCTCATCACAATCTTTGCCTTCCTCATCGCACTGGTATTCCTTGGTCAAGTCACAAATTTTGTTTGAGTCCTGAACCCCTGAGCTTTCTCCACTGGTAGACTGATCAGAATCATCCATTTCTTTGAGTTTAACAATGCTGAACGCATTCTCTCCCTTTTTTGATTTCTCATTTTGAACTTTTTTTTTTTTTTTTTTTTGAAAACGAAAATTTTATTCATGATAAAAGACAGCTTTTATTTCTCATTTTAATAGCTAGAAAAATCAGCACTTGTTCGATGTATCTAGACAGCTTTTCTAACAAGGTTCGCAGCCTCTTTCCATGCATATAGACATATTTCTAAACCAGATTCATTGCTTTCTTTATCAATTGGGTTATACTTCTTATGTATTGAGCCTATATTTGACAATTAGATCGAAATTAATAGGACCAGTCCATTCTTTCAAAAACTTAATTCATAATTAATTTAATTGGACATTAAAAATAATCCAAATTAATTTAATCACTAAATTTTCCTCAGGTGGTCCATATCATTATCTTCTTCTTCTTATGAGGTCCAAAGATCATCCTGAGTGGTCCAGCATAATTGAATGTCGGCCCAAAATCATTTGAAAGAAACCCAATCATTTATATTCAATCCTAAATCTCGACTGATTCACATAAATGACCCAACTATTTTTATGTGTCCACATACATGATGGTAGTAAACTACTGTAGTAGATTGTTTGAACAACTCCTATTTACATTATGCAAGAATTTGAAGTGATGAGTTTTGGAAGTCTAAAATCAATTGAGAAAATAAACTAGTACAGATATCTATTATAATCTAAAAGCAAAATGTTTTTGGTGTTGATTTTCCCCCTCAAAAACGTCCCTGTCAAGAAATTGTGGTTAAATTGTTTAAAAAGCCAATGTTCCTTTAATAAAATGGGATGATTTAATCCAATTTGAGAGTTGCATGTGAGAGTCCTGCGGGAAACGAATTGAATATGGCAAGTTGAGGGACTATTCAGATTTTAATTAGATTTCCCAAGCACTTCGGAGCTTTCTCATTGGTCCCTTTTTTAGTATGAGATGAGATGAGGTACTGTTGGGATTTTATTTAGATTTCCCACTCATCCTCATGCGACTCCATTGGACAATTTTTGGGTGTGGCACTGTTTGAAAATATCTTGCTCATGTGGGATTTAGTGGATGATGGAGTTGCACTGTTTTATTTTGAAATTTTACCAGTGTTCCCCCCAAGAATTTATCCTTTTCCTATTGGTTGAATTTGTGGTTCGTACTGTTTGGTTTCATTAGAAAGACACTGCTCGCAGCTATAAATAGAGCCACAGACGTATTCTAATCCCCACAACGCATCACTGCGAAGAAAACTAGAATAGAAGCAAAAGTTAGCAAATGGTTGGCATGTGATCTATATTCCATGAAATACGGATGATCAAGGCTAGAGCAATACAGGTGTACCGAGAACATCTGCAGGCTCATGAAAGTTTTCCGGAGTCATTGGAGATCAAGGTTAGGGTTTTTATGATTCATTTACATAATCTATTACATATACTTTTCTAAAAAATGATTTATGTTTTACAGTGTTTGGAATTTCAGGGGTTCAAAGTGCATGCACACAATCTGGACCGATTTATCAACAAGTTTATCGGCATCCTCAAAGAGGGGCGAGTAACGCGAGTTAGCAAGTATTCGCGGTGAAAAACTTTATGGTGGAGGAAAACTACATGTTTTTCAAAACTTCAACAAGTGCTTATATGCTTTGTTTTTTTAACAAGAGCGCTGCTTATAGTGAAAAAATATATTCATTGATCACAGAATATTCCCAATGTTGGGTGCTTCAGCTTGCTTTTGTATTGCTTCTATTGAACATTATTCACTACTATGGATGGTAAGGTTTTGCTTACATTTATAGAGCAAATGGAAGCAAAACCATAGAGGTGTAGAAATTAATCAAAGTGCTCAGATTAATATTTCTGCATGGTGGTCTGGGTTAATGAATTTGATTAATAAAATTCAATAAAGGTTGGAAAAATTACTGAGGTGTAATTAATTAATTTGTAAATCCTTTGAGTTGTTGAATTGAAATGTAATGATAAATGGTATTTGTGGACTTTTGAGTTGAAAAATGTGCATAATTTTTTTTATCCATGTCAACACACATAAAAGGTTTATGCATTATGTGAATAATAAAAATTCAATAGTGGTGTTAAAAATAAATGCAGTGCAGTTAATATTTTTAAATCTTTGAGTTTTTGAAAAATGGGCATGATATTATAGTACATAAACCTTGGGTGTTTATGCATTATGTGAATAAGAATAATTCAACAAATGTAATGATAAACGGTTTTGTGGACTTATTTCATCTGAAAAATGTTCATGAAGATTTTTATACATGTCAACAGACTTAAGGGGTTTAGCATTATGTGAATTATAAAAATTCAGTAGTGGTGTTGAAAATAATAAATTGCAGAGCAGTTAATGAATTTTGAAATCTTTGAGTTTTTGAAAAAAGGGCATGATATTGTTGTACATGTAAACCTTAGGTGTTTATGCATTCCTTGAGTAAGAATAATTCAAGAAAATTTGTTTTTAGAATACGAATTAATCTGTAAATCTGTGAAAGGTTTACAGTTTTACCCTGTTTAGTAAATTAAATGCATTCTGTTTATGTATTCTGTGAATAAGTATGGTTAAAGAAAAGTTTGTGTTTGTGCATTGTGTTTAGACTAAATCCGTCAATAAGAATCATTCTGTAAACCTGAAATTGTGTTTTTAAGCACAATTCAGGTAAAGCTATAGAGATACATTCCCAGGGAAGTTGTGTGTATGGAAGCGTACCTGTAGACTGGTCCGGAGGAGTTTTCCGTGCCCTAAATCTACCCTACACTTATTATTACATCATTTACAGACCGAAAAAAAAGAACATCCATATGATAGGCATTCTTCAAAACTGAATTTCATAAGCATCCGACGAAACCCTGCATGTCAACGTGTGATACTGAGTTAGAAATCAACAAATTTCAAATCTTAAAGTAAAATCTGAAAATTTGTTTCGGGGGAATCACAAGTGTGCACGAAAAAACCGGTTTTCCATCATATAAAGTACCATATATCACCCCGTGATTGGCTGGCATACCAGGGGCAATTAGTTTCACCTAGGCAGTTCTTATAAGGGTTTGTATTAATAATACAAACATTTGTGGACTGTCTAGGCCAATAATATTCACCTTGGCAGGTCTTATAATTGATATATTTCCTAATACTATGAACTTTCGTAACATTGTATTATCATTTCAATAATAAATACTATTGTGTAGTTCTTTTATTTAAAAAATGTGAATGAAATAATTTTACATGTAAATTGTTCCAAAGGTGCATAAAATAATTTTACATGTAATCCTGCCGCTGCCCCCAAACTGAGTAAATAATTTTACATGTAATCCTGCCCCCAAACTGAGTGGCAGATTTACATATTTTCTTGGATATTAATATTCCGGATGAAGAATCCAAGAAATAAACTTTTAGTACTGAATTTAGAAGTCAGTCGTGGTTGATAGGTCATAATTTTTCAAAATCACAAAAGCAAATATTTATTTATTGAATCAATGTCTTGGGGGTGATTTGGTTAGACAACCTTCAAAGAAAGGAGACTTAGCTGCAACCTTCAACAAATTGGTTAGACAACCAACAATCTACTCCAACAGATCACTCCTTGAAGACCCCTCTAACACCAACACTCATGCTAGATCCAAATGAGTCTACAAGAAATATCGAACTCTAAAAAAAATGGAAACACGAGAACAAACCGCAACTCATGCTCAAACGGGCTCATTTCTACATAATCACATCCAAGAAGGAACAAATACAGTACCTGCGACCCAAAAGCGAACAAATCATTCCTTCGCAGCGACGGAAACCTCCAAATCAACCAGGCTACCAAAATCCAAGAGCAAGCACGGGCAGAAGCGAGGATCGTCTTAATTCTCCTACGGCCAGGAGAAGAGAAGTCAACGCCATCCATTCTGGGAAGCAGGTTGTAGAGATTGAGATCTTCGAATGTTCTGGTGTGGGATCGTGTTGATGTTAGGCGTGGGATTTGGGTTACTGTTGATGTTTTATGTGGTTGGCTGTTTCCTTGAGCCGTTTTTAAGATCCGTATAAGGCTACCAATTTTGTGGGTTGGATTTGTCACAAATCTATGATACCCCAAATATGTAAAAATATTCAATTGAACCTAAAATTTAATTATTTAGAAGTTGTTCTGTTCCTCTTATTCTTATTACTTATTGCTTATTCTTATTTTATTCAGATCAAATCAGATCAGAAAGATTCAGATCAGATCAGATCAGATCAGAATCATTCAAATCATATCTGAAACATTCAGATCAGATCAGGGACATTCAGATCAGATCAGAAAAGTTCAAACATGATTTATCACTTTTATGATTATAATAATTTTAATAAGAATGATAATAATTATTATTACTTTTATTGTTATTGTTGTTCTAATTATTATTATTATTATTATTATTATTATTATTATTATTATTATTATTATTATTATTATTATTATTATTATTATTATTAGTATACTTTGTAATTATAATTAGTAATTATAATTATAATTATAATTATAATTATAACTATGATTATATTTTTTAGAGAGATTATAACTATAATTATATAAAACAAATATTATATTTATAATTACAATTATAATTATAGGAATAATTATAATTAAAAAAATGGAATTACAATTATAATTATAGCTATAATTATAATTAGTGTAATAGGTATAATTATTATAATCTGAATTTGAATTACAATTATTATTATAAATATAATAATTTTTTTATAATTATTATTATAATTAAAATCATTTTAAATTTATAATTATAATTATAATTATAATTATAATTATAATTATAATTATAATTATAATTATAATTATAATTATAATTATAATTATAATTATAATTATAATTATAATTATAATTATAATTATAATTATAATTATAATTATAATTATAATTATATTCAGATTGAAAATAATAAATATTCAAATCAGGTCAGATTAGAAAGATTCAGATCAGACCACATCAGAAAAATTCAGACCAGATCAGATTAGAACTTAATAAATTCAGATCAGAAACATTCAGATCAGGTGAAGAGAACAACTTCTTAGAGGCATTTGGCTACACAGTTTTTCGGCTTATCAGCTAATTTTTTCACTAAAGACGTAACTTTTGTTTTCGCGCGCAGAATTGTGTAATAAACAGAAAAAGTAAGATTGAAGTTACTTTTCTGGCTATATTGACTAGAGTTACTATAGATGATCATTTTAGCTATTTTTACAAATAATTTTTTCTTTATTTTATTTATATAATATATTTTAAAATTAATTTTATCTTATATCAACAGAATCCGTCAATACAGCCACTTCACCCAGAACTCCATAAATTTCAGCGGAATCGGCCAAATCAGCCGATTTTCGGGCCATCAAACGGGCTCATAATTTAGAAAATACTCACCCACTGTGTATCACACGTGTGTTTTATGCATTTTTCGTTGCCGTGTGTTGGTTCGTTTTTTAAAAAACTTTTTTTAGTCATGGTCATCTTTACACGACTTTGTCAACAGTAAGCAACCGCTAAACGTAAAAAATCAGCACACAAATGATGACATGAGAATGAAATGTGAAACCAAGAATTTTCTGTATAAACAAGTTTTTCATAAAGTCAAGCATAGAATGTAATTTGATTTCAAATTATATTTGTATAGAGTGTTACTATATACTTGATTATTGTGTATGTTTGTTTGTTTGTTTTCAAATATACTTTATTATTGTGGATGTTTGTTTGTTTTTCTAATTTGAGTGAAACTCCGCACTTTAAATTTCACCAACTGAGCATCGCACTGGAGTTGTACTTATTTTTTTAATTAAGAACTACTATAGATTCTACCTATTGAATGTGTTTCGAAAGTTATTGTGCTTGAATGATAGCATTACTTTTCATATACTTCTCACAAATTCATATTTGAGTATTGTTTAATATTGTCATAACACATTTTCACATATTTGCACACCCCCCTGATTTGCCAATTTACCAGGGCAATTCGTGTAAAAAATGCAATTCATAAAACGCATAGTCACCATATTACTTGAGACGTTTATGCTTAGACTTATTTCAGTCTCAGACCAAACTGGACTTAAACAGACCAGACCAGACCATACTTGGATATTAGAAATAGCAGAAGAACCTATTTGAACATTTTCCCACAAATTTAGATTCAAGTATAATTTAAGAATGACATGACACACTTTCACATATTTTACTCCCTTATTTACCTATTTAGAGAGACAATTCATCTAAAAATGCAATTCATGTAAATTTAGTCACCTTATTACTTAGTCATTATAAATAGTTTACCTTCAATTAATTTTTATAAACCTCTGAAAATGAAAAAAATGGTAAAATCATTTGCGCATCGCAAGGTGAATTACTAGCAAAACATTTTACTAAAAGAGATGATTTTGACATAAGTTAGTGTGAACTAAAATGTGTTGATTCCTAAGCATTCCTATTAACAACTTCAAATGTTAGCAGTCATTGTGGCACATTGGTTTTGTTGTTGAAAATGCCTTTTTTAGTCATATTCAACTTTGTGTGGTTGGGTTAATAAAAGCCAATCAACATTATAGTGTGTGATACATACTATAAAAACTTAATATAGTATATAGTATAACATTTTTAGTCATATTCAATTAAAATTACAAGTTTAGTTTTATTTCAAAATAAATTTAATTAAAACTAACTACACCTGTGGAATTTCACCAATTGTGCATCGCACGAATGTTCAACGTATTTCCTCTAAGGTGGGACTCTTTCAATAGTACATGTATTGTGTAGTTATGTACATTTTTATGAAAGAAATCATCAACCGTGCGATGACGCCATAAAAAAATATCAATTCCTATATTGTCCTTGACGTCATCCGATGCTAGCTTGCCTTTCAAATTTCATAGGCGACAATATCCTGTTATGACTTCATACGCTATGACTATAAATAAAGGTCAAGGTCAATCTTTGTCCACGGATAGTTGTATGTTACAGTATCAAGGGTTACCAATCGTTGTGGTATGAAATTCTAATTGCTGATGAAGATGGAGGAACCACTGACAAGACTCAGAATGTTGTATTCAAAAAAGTGTTCAACAATGTTTAGATTTACATTAAATGCATATTTATAATGTCATGGTTTCAACGTATTTGTTGGATGTTTTTGATCTTTTAAGTAATGCTTAGCACTCTCATTTTGACCATAATATTATAAGTGTGTTTTGTTTAATGCTTTGATGCATATCAGTATTACATGAAGATAGATGTTGTCATTAATTGATATTGTGATTTGAATTACTAAGCACACATAGATTTGAAAGATAAAATCTCAAACCGTGCATCGCACGGGTGAGTTTACTAGTTCCGTAAAAAGTAGTCTAGCATGGGGGGTAATTATTGTTATGTAGGAAGTGTGGAGATAATTTCCACCTAACATTAAAGTGGGCACCACTTTGCACTTTGCAGCTCATACGTACCATTAGACTAGGGAGGGAAGGAGTTGACCGGGAACCAGTCCATTTACATTCATTCCTTATTAATCACAAAGCTCGATCGGACCGGGAAATTTCGGGTTTCATCACCGTCCAAGTTGACCGGTTCAGTGTTTATTATAATCGTGCTTGCAACTATAAAAAAAATAGAAATAATTACATAAATATAAATATGACCAAAATAAAGATGATTTACAAAACTATGACTAGTTACTAGAGTAGTAATGAAATCATGGTAATTCATGTTCAAGTTTTGAACTTAAGTTACCACAACACTATGTTGTAGTAATGAATAGTCACATTTACGTAAGTAAGTTTTATTTTAGTAATATTCTTTTAAAAAACTCCTATAAATACAAGCGTGTACATTCTTTCCATAATCATACTCCGCATGAACTTATAAAGAAACTGGCCACGCGTTTTTATTAATAATAATAATAATAATTGTTGTTCCACTCCGGCCGGCCATCAGATGGGGAGGAGGACGTTTTCATCATCATCATCATCAGCCCTTTGCTTCATCGTCTTCGTCGTGACGGCCTCATCACTAGTTCTAGAGGCGGCGGCCAGAATTCGGCATTACAGATGGGATGTAAAGTACGAGCTGAAGTCGCCGGATTGTTACCGGAAACTGACCATGACTATCAACGGGGAATCTCCGGGACCCACCATCAAAGCAGAAGAGGGTGACACCGTCGTGGTCGACGTCACCAACAATCTAGGCACCGAAAATCTCGCCATCCATTGGCATGGCATCACACAGGTGACTCATCAAACAATATATTTTTTCAAATAATTAATCAATATAGAAAAACATATGGTTTTGTACATTTTTATGTTTGACACATTGCATCACTAAGCTAGCTATCAAAATGGCATGCAGTTTTTTATTAGCCGATAGTCCTTGAAATCTGAATTGGTTAATTGTTGGTGATTGATTTTGTTTAATTATACATAAAGTTTTACCTTGCACTCCCTTCGTCCCAAATTATTTCCTTTTTCATCCATTTAAAATTATCCACAAAGAATTTGTAATTCACGATATTTCATACACATCTGTGTTTTTTGTACACAACTTTTCATCATATGATACTCATTATTTTAAATTGTGTGCCAATTGTACTTCCTAAGATATATACTCCGTATGTATTTACACTCGATCTAGCTAGCTATATTAAGGAGTAAAGGGTCAGTTTGGTACTCGAACTTGTAAAAAAGGTGTCAAATAAGTCTTTATATAGAAGATTATGTCCGGACGTGCCATTTGAGGTGGCTCCCGGTGGAATTTTTTGATAATTTTTTTTGAGCATCTTATTCATTAAGTCTAGTTTACTCATACCAAATTTCAGCTAAACATTCAATCGGGAAGACATTCAAATGAATTCTTGAAGATAACTACGCTTTTAACGGCACAATTATCTTCAAGAATTCATTTCAATGTCTTCCCGATTGAATTTTTATCTGAAATTTGATATGAGTAAACTAGACTTAATGAATAAGATGCTCAAAAAATTTCATCAAAAAATTCCACCGGGAGCCACCTCAAATGACACTTCCGGACAGAATCTTCTATATAAGGACTTATTTGACTCCTTTTTTGCAACTTCGAGGACTAAACTGACTCTTATCCCCTATATTAAGTATAGCGAGATATTTTATTCATCCATATAATATCCGGCCAAGTACGTACTCTTAGTTTTGAAAATTCGGTAGTTCAGACGACAGTACCTCAATCCTGCATAGCTAGCCATATCTCCATCCATTTTATAATGACTATGCCATGCTTCCTAGCTACTCACTAGTCCCTAGTTTTGTGACTTTATCGGATTATACTCCCTCCGTCCCCTTTTAAATGTCTGTTTTATCATATTGGGATGTTCCTATTTAATTGCCTCATACCTCATTTGGTAAACTTTGTGTGGCTCAAAATCATTCTTACTTTATTCTTACTTTATCAATTAATTTCAACCACGCAAACTCACTTTTCTTAAAACCCGTGCCACCATCTCCCGTCCCATTTAAAAGGGGACGGAGGGAGTAACTATTAATTAAATATTTCACCCTGCCTAGTTTAATACTTTAATACTCAGTATATGAATTGATGATGTCAGAGAGGGACACCATGGGCTGATGGCACAGAGGGGGTCACCCAATGCCCAACTCTACCCGGGGAAACTATGTCTTACAAATTTGTCCTCGATCAAGTAAGTTAATTCATTGCCGGCACGATTTTTTCCTTTTTTTATAAAGTGTCCTAGCAACAGGATATTTAGTACTACACTACTACTACTGAGCTACTAATTAATACTACACCGTCCTAAATTGATTTACAAATTTGATTTTTTTTGTCAAACAGTTTCGTTTTGTTTACTTAATTAGGATGTCAATTTCTAATTATATTTCAATTTGAAGAGATTTTAATGTAGTTCATGAATATATAAATTTTAATTATTAAAAACTGAATTAATTATCAATAAGAAGGGTTGACTTTTATTATTAGTTGACCAAAAAATGTTGACTTTGCAAACTAAATTGGGAAAAAGAGAATATAACATAGCTCTTTCGTTCTTTTTTAGTTGCAACGGTAAACTTTATTCATTTGTCACCACACATCTTTGACAGTAAATCTATTTTATTTTCTATTAGTAAAATAAATTTAAAATCATATTGTGAAAATTTGTAATGAGACGAATTGAACAAAAATAATTTTCATAAAATAATAGTGTAAAATGTAGTTAAAGTGAAACATATGAATAGTGTAAAATTCAACATGTTAAGATTAAAAAAACGGAGGATAATATTACTAATTTATTACTCTATATATTTAGGATTGATATATTATTTGTAAATGAAATGCGGGTTGCAGGCGGGGACATTCCTTTACCATATGCATTATGGGATGCTACGACAAGAAGGAGCGCAAGGAATGATCGAAGTGGCTAGTAAAAAGCCGGAACCATTTAAATACGATAACGGCACAATCTCTATTCTGTTGGAGGATTGGTACCACAAAGGTTATGTCGAGCAAGCCGTTGGCCTTGCTTCCTCGCCCTTTCAATGGGTTGGCGAGCCTCAGGTATATACTGGAGTATATATATTTCTTTTCTATTACCAACATTCTTATTTTCGTGCATATATATCGATGCACAATTTTGACTAATGATATATTTAATTCTTTATTAGTAAGGAAATTTTAAAAATCAGATTATAAATTTTTTTATTAATTTTTCTACTGTTAATTTTCAGTTTATCTAATGAATAAGTCACTACACACTACTCGGATCGGTCACTATAAAGTAATATAAAATTGGACATACATGATACCACGGGCAGAGCTAGGGGGTCAGGGTGGTCAATCGACCCTGCTGAAAGTTCAAGAATGTAGAACTCTGAAATACCTTCGATTTGATACATTATGTGTCATGTAACTCATTACGAGTAAAAAGTTATGACTTCTGAAAAAATCAACACTATCTTAACTTGAAATAAGCAAAATTTGATGTGTGACGTTAATTATATTCTTAAATTTAAAAATAAAACACCTTATTCAGTCATTAGTTGTGTGAATATGATACATTACATATATATCAATACATTAACCGGAAAATGCTCATTAAATTATCAATTATCTTAGCTACATATGAAACATTTGACTCAAGTACGGAGTATTATATAATAGGAATAATTATCCATCATTTTGATATTGTATTTAATTAAATTTCGACCCCGCTCACACATTTTTCTGGCTCCGCCCCTGATGATACATGACTATTTTACAAAGGTGTTCAATTTTACTTCACAAATAAAAAGTTGTGCAACAATATTGTTGTGATGATGATTGCATAATATATATAACTACAAAAGTAATAAAAAATAATATTCTTGTAGTATTGTAATCTAAGTCATAGATGTGTCCCTTTTCTCCTATAAACCCGGTTTTATGAAAAAGATTATTATTATGGCCAAGATTTGTTTTGGGACGCAAGTGCAGTTTCTATTTTTGGCGTGCTAAATGGTCGCATCAATGGTTCATCCAGCGCTATCTTTTTCGAGGCCTGCTAGGGGTACACACTTTTTGTACACAAAAAGTGTACACTCGTCTGTCTCCCACAGACAAATTGTCTGTCGCGAGATGAGTTGTCTGTGGGACAGACAACTCATCTCGCGACAGACAATTTGTCTGTGGGAGACAGACGAGTGTACACTTTTTGTGTACAAAAAGTGTGTACCCCAATCTTTTTTCATCTTTTTCTATTCCTAGCAAAACTTTATCCCGACTTTAAAAAACATGTTTTGAATATTGGAATACACTTGTACTGCACATTATGGTGTGTGACATTTTAAGTCTCATCGTTCTTAAATGAGAGAATTCCCTAAATAGGAGTAAAAACGTTTTGAAATTCCAAAATAGGAGTATCATGTTTTTTATTCCTTGAATAGGAGTAATCTGCCAAGTTTGGAAGAAAATGCCATGTTTAAAAGCCTTGTAATGCCAAACTTGGCAGAAATTTACTCCTATTCAGGGAATAAAAAACATGATGCTCCTATTTTGGAATTTCAAAACATTTTTACTCCTATTTAGGTCCATTTCTGTTCTTAAATTTTGGTAAGTTCGATCGATCTTCTAACTTTGAAAACAGGGTACCATCATATGCATTTTTTAGTTACATAAATTTGGTGATTTTGACAATATTTTAAAAGAGATCCATCAAAATAGGAATGAAAATATATATGGACAAAGTTTAAAACTGAAGTATGCTTTATTACTTCTTAATAAAACTTATTTACTTGTATATGAAAGGGGGTTCATAACTTTAGTCTCGTATTTTTTGACTGTGCTAGTTATTAGTCTATATTCTCCGTATAATTTTAATCACTTACATATTAAATTTTGTAACTAATACTATCGTATAATTTTACAACTTAAGTATAATTTCACCGAAAAGTACACATTTCGGCAGAAATTTAAACATTTCGGCATGGATTTTGGCAGGTATTTGGCATGGATATACCAAATCTGTGCCAAAAACACTTTGGCACAAGCTATTTGGCACGAAAAATCGGTAAATTCACGCCAAATTCCGTATCAATCTCATGTTTTTTGTAGTGTACGAGACTGTCATCTCATTCATTTAAGGGTGATTTGCATTTTATTTCTCCAAACTTTCGGTTAACTCTGTTACTAATAAGATGACTCCTTAAATTTCATACACGAAATATGACTCCCTCTGCATCTTAAATATTTACGATTTAAAAGTTATATACACTTTTCTTTTTAATTTACGTTGTATTTAAAAGTTTCATATACTTTCATTTTTTGTAAATTTATCATTTATAAATACTCAACTACTCTTACTTTATCTACCTTTTATCTTTTTCATGCCTTTACACATTTTTCCTACATTTTCTACACTATCCACTACCCATATGTACTACTTTACTTCTTAAATAATGTGTCTAACCCGCACATTAAAATATGGAGGGAGTATTAAAAAGTAGTGGATCTTTTTCCACTCACATAAAAGATAGTGGGATACAGGTAGATTTGAAGTCAAATAAGTAATTAAGGATGCTTTTACCATAATTATGAGTTGCTTTGTTATCAGGGACTGTCGACTGTGATTGGTTAGTTAATCTTTTATGAAAATGAAATAACAAGATTTTTTCTTAATTATACGATAGTACTACGATATATTAAGGGGGGAATGTGTAGCCAACCGGCAACCATAATTAATGAGATCCATAGAATCCTAGCTCAAAACCAGACACATGCCAAAACTATTCATCAGCCATACAGTGCCAAAATATATGTCAAATGGGAGCTCATGTGATGTTTTCAGCGAATTTTGGGAAATATAGCGATTGATCCTTAAATTGTGTAAGAGCTTGTACTTTTTTAATAAATAGCTGGAAATAATTAAGAATAAAGTATGAAACATCGATTCAAATAAGAGCACTCTTGTTTTATACGGAGTATTAAAATATGACTCGTCTCTGAAATAAAATAAAGAGATGAATCTCCTAAATACCAGTGTCATTATTTATTATCTAAAATAAGAATCATTCACATCTATTTTGAATTTTTTATATATATTATTGTTTAATAAAACTAATTGAATTCTCTTTAAGGAATAAAAAATATTCCGTAATTTGTTCTATATATTTTGAGCAATTTGTTAAAAAATCAAAATAACTTCAATTCCTTAGTTAAGTGTAAAAAAGGCACACTTCCTAAAATACAATCAAAACAACTACGAAATTTTCAATTGAAGTTGATAAGAATTATTTATAGCAAAATGTAATGATACTCTCTTACTTAAGGAAACATGTTATGTTACCAAATTTTCTGTATAAACTTTAAAGTCTTTTCCTTTTTATTGAAGACTTGTAGTAGTTGTTGCCAGATCATAGTTAAATTATCATCCCGTAAAAAACATGGAACGAAATTGTTACCGCGGACCCTTTCCGAAAAAACGCGTTAATTTTTTTTTCCTTGAACGCGTTAAGAGAAAAGAGCATGTTCCCACAGGATGTCAACGAAATTTTAGTCCATTGTAAAATAGTCACATACATGTTCCCACAGGCAGGGACATGCAGAGTCAGGTCAGCCGACTCCGTTGAAAGTTTGATTGTATAAAGCTCTGAACTCTGAAGTATCTTTGATTTGATATATTATGGCCACTGTAACTCATTACGAGTAAAAAGTTACGAGTATAAATTATGGAAAATCAACACTATCCAAACGATAAATAAACAAAATTTGATGCATAATGTAGAATATTTTCCCAAATTTAAAAAAATAGGATATAATTCACTCAATACTTACGTGACACGACTCATAAACAAAGCAAAGAAAACCTATCGTATTGCTACGAGTGCCTATTTATCTAAACTGCATATGAAATATTCAACTCGGACATTCTTTAAAAATGATTCACCATTTTATCCTCGGCCACTGCCCATAGGATGTCTAATTTTCTTTATTTTCTGTGCAGTCACTTTTGATAAATGGGAGAGGATGGTTCAACTGTAGCGGTGCATGCAGTGATGCAGTTTGTAATAACTCAAGTCCGGAGTGTGGGCCTTATTCCATCACCGTCGTTCCCGGCAAGATATACCGGCTTAGGATCGGGAGCTTGACAGGCCTTTCTTCTTTAAATTTCGAAATCGAGGTATATATATACTACTCCGTACTTGTCTACCTTCATCCCATTTTTCGTGTTCTACTTTTAGTTTGGCTTAATTATTAACAAAGTGTTTGAAAAAGTAAAGATTATAGTTGAGATTTGAATATAATAAAGTGAAATGTTGTAGATCACATGTTTCTTTCCGAAAAAGAAATTTGACGTGTGTTGGTTGAATTTGGATGCAGGGTCATGAAATGACCGTGGTTGAGGCGGATAGTCACTACGTGGAACCATTCGTGGTGAAAAATCTGTTCATTTATTCGGGGGAAACGTATTCGGTATTGGTCAACGCCAGCCAAGACCCTACAAGGAGCTACTGGATGAGTTCAGCGGTAGTGGCTCGAAACCGCACCACACCCAATGGGTTGGGCATATTCAGGTATGACAGCAACAATCCAATGCAAAGGCCGCCCACCCGTCCACCGGTCGGTGTGCGTTGGGACGACAACGCGCCCAGGCTGAACCAGAGCTTGGCGATCAAGGCCCACAAGGATTTCATCCAGCCCCCGCCCCAAAAATCAAACCGCGAAATTGTGATGCTCAACACGCAAAACAACGTTAACGGGATTAGGAAGTGGGCGATAAATAATGTGTCCTTGTTTTTACCCCTAACGCCATATCTGGTCGCGCTTCAAAACGGCAACGAACACGGTCTCAACCGGACACAGCCTCCGGATACCTACGACGTGGAAAACTACGACATCCATTCCCCGCCGAAGAACCCAAACGCCACGCTTAGCGACTCATACTACAGGCTGGAGTTCAACTCAACTGTGGACATCATCCTTCAGAATGCCAACACGCTGACCCCTAATAACAGCGAGCTGCATCCGTGGCATTTGCACGGGCATGACTTTTGGGTGCTGGGTTACGGACCAGGCAAGTATAACAACTCAACTGACCCGGCCAAGTTCAACCTTGTGAACCCGATCATGAAGAACACTGTCCCGCTCCATCCCTACGGGTGGACCGCATTGCGGTTCAAGGCCGATAACCCGGGGGTGTGGCTGTTTCATTGTCACCTGGATGCGCATTTCTTCATGGGGATGGGTGTGGTTTTTGAGGAAGGGATTGAAAAGGTCGGGAAACTGCCTGCGTCCATTATGGGATGTGGTGACACCAAATACCACAGACGACCATAGGCCGGCGGAGAACTGATCGATCCCAGGCCCTACCAACTCGATATGATCGATCTTCGGTACGTCTTAGTTAGCTGCGTACTCAATTGGGGCCTCATTAACGAAGACTATGTACGTTTTGGATGAGACTTCTTATATTCGTTACGTTCTTATGTAGTATAACGAGCTGTAACTTTTTCTTTACGCGACTATTATTTATTGTAATTGGGGTTCGCTTTTTCCACGAATTAATTAAACCCCACTTTTTCTATGAATTGAATATGCATCTAATCATATTCACTAGCTGCTAGTATCTCTATAATACGTAGTATGTAATTTTCTTTAATAAACTTTTCTCATATTCTAAGTTAATGTTTGCTATTCAATAGGAGTACTTCTAGTCTAATATGACGGTATGTAGATTTTCAATTTTTCATTATTGATATTAATATGTATAACAAATAGAGATAACTATTTGACTATTTGAATTTAATACTCTCTAAGTTCCGGATTTGACTTTACTGTTTCTTAAGTAGAATAGCTGAATAGGAAATAAGGTTAGTTTTTCAAAAACACCCTTGGGTAATTTAAGATGTACTACTACTACCCAAATGGATATAATAAAGAAGTTCATGAATAATGAAATGAAGGTAATACACATCAATTTAATGAAAGGCTAAAGGGTCAAATAGGTCTTTGAACTGACTTAAAGTGTTCAATTAGCCCCTTATATAGGAGGTTCTGCTCGGACGTCGCTAATTGATGCGGTTCCTGGTGGAAGTTTTTGATGAAATTTTTTGAACATCTTCATTAAGTCTAGTTTACTGATCATACCAAATTTCAGCTAAAAATTCAACCAGGAAGGGAGTCAAATGAATTTCCGAAATGTACTGTGCTTTTTAACTTCGCAATTATCTTCAAAAAATCATTTGACTGCCTTCCCGGTTGAATTTTTAGCTGAAATTTGGTATGAGTAAACTAGACTTAATGAAGAAGATGCTCAAAAAAATTGCATCAAAAAATTTCACCGGGAACTGCCCCAATTGGCGATGGCCAGGCAGATCTCCTATATAAGGGGCTAATTGAACACTTTAAGTCAGTTCAAGGGTCTATTTGACCCTTTAGCCTTAATGAAATGATGTGAGGGTAAAAAAGTAAATGAAGTTAATGCTCCGGTCTTATTATTTAACAAAGCATATGTACTTTAACAACGCATATAAAAAAAAGCTACTAGTTGTATATTAAGATAAAAACTATACATGTTTATATATAATCTTAAGTGATTATTATTTAATACTCCGTAATATTTACATAATGAAGTTAAATGAGTAGATATAATACTCCCTCCGTCCCGTAAAGATGTTCCCGCTATGACCTACACACATATTAAGGAAATAAACTTACCAGGGGGTAAATTTTAGGGGTGGGCATAACGGTTTGGTTTAACCGAACCGTACCAAACCGAACCGAAACCGAACTGATGGTGTGAATTTCCTATTATGTATGTTTGTATTTTTAACTAGTTTTATTAGTTCTAGTTGTGGAAATTACACACTTTTGGTGTAATACTTTATTTTCATTAATTATTTGTAATTTATTTAGATTAGGATTAATCTGAGCTTAGGACAGGTCAAAATCATCCCAAGAATCAAAGGATGGATCCTAAAGACCAAAGAATGTGCAAAAGGGAGAAGATCAAATGAAGATTTTGATATTTGTTCAATACTCGGTCTAGTATTGCCAATACTCGGTCGAGTATTGGTCAGATACGCTGGTCAAAATCAAATCTGGAAGCAAAAGAACGTGGCTGAATATTTGATGAAAATCCTGTCATACTCGGTCGAGTATTGGCAATACGCGGTCGAGTATGCCTATTTTTCACAATTTCCTGGAAATTTCCTCTCATACTCGGTCCAATATCCCCAATATTGGATCGAGTACACAACCCTGCCACCTCCATTTTGCTATAAATACACCTCCTTCCCTTCACATTAAAACCATCCCTTCTTCCATATACATAAGCTCAGTTTAGAAGAGTTATTTCTTATATTTTTATAGCATGTTCAGTCTCCAAATGAGGACCTAAACTTCTATTTTTTGGTTTTGCTCTTGAAGCTAGCTTGTTGATTATTGAAGTTGTGAGTTATTTTCTTAACTTCTTCTCTTGATTATTAATTCTTCCCTTAATCTCATTCTATATTAATGTTGGAGGGTTGCTAAGTGACGATTAGTTAATGTTCCGACATTAATTATCACTAGAAACAATTAACGAACCGATGGTTAATCGTTGATGGTTTCACAAGTAAGTAACTTCGGTTTATTAATGCACGGTCGTGGTTAATAAACTTAAAAGGAATTAATTTTGTTGGTTAAACCGAAACCGTTGTGTTAAGGTTATCAATCTCAATTGATTTCATCAAGAAGTTAAAAAGATTAAATGCTACTATTAAATCGGTATACGACGTTGTTCTATATTTGATTAATACTAAAGGTTGTTAATGAACGGTCGTTGTTAATAACTACCCTCGATGAATTGGATATACTCCTCGATTGAGTATTCGAGGGGGGATAAGTTATAGATATAACAATGATCGACTAAAATATATCAACAAGTGGAAAGTAGCAAGACCAAGTCCCTTTTATTCTTGAATTAAATTTCATATAAGTCGTTCATCTTCATGCTTAATTATATTAAATCACTCAATCCCAAAACCCCCCTTTTATTTACTAGTTTTATAAAAGAGAATTACTTCTTTCTCTATGGATACGAACTCTACTTCACCTGTACTATGTATAAGTGCTAGTATCGATTTATTTTGACACACTGTGATAAAGTGCTCGTCACGGACTATATGCAATTTGGTTTGAGTTTGGTACTATTTCTTTCAAACCATATTAAATCGAAGCGAACCGAAACCGATAAAAACCGAACAAAACCGAACCGAACAAAAGAAACTCAAAAAACTTTCATATATTATTAAAATTGGTGGTTTGATTTGGTTTCGTTTGGGTTGAGTTTACTTAAGTAAACTGTATGGTAAACATTTGCTCAAACCGAATGGTTTGATTTAAAATGGAAAAAACGTAAACCGAACACCAAACTATATACATATATATACACAAATTCACACACATACATATATGTGTGTGTATGATTGGGATAATTTTTTTTAAAGTCTATGCAACGCTGGACGTTGAATAGCTTATTTTACTCCATGTTATTAACAGTTAAGAATCATTCACTAACATGTACGGAGTATATTTTATTAAATTAGGAAAATCAATTTTCACGTTTTTAGCATTTTATAACTTACTTTTATATACTTTATTTTTTTTCCCAAACTAAATAAATTTCTAATACTAAATCTGAGTATCTGACCCATAGATCATGAAAAAATTTGTGGTTTAAAAAAAATCTCTAGTACTATGTACTCAGGCATGTTATGAAAAAACATGTGACTTAGCTTCTAAAATATTTTCATGTCAAAGTATTACTAGTTTGTATATATAGTTTTAGCTTCTAAAACTATATATACTTTGTATTTATCTTCACTCTTCATTTTTAAGATATAAATAAATAATTTAGACATGAAAATACATATCTAAGCATATATTCGTATCATTTTAATTTTTATACATTTCATATTTTCATTATGACGAAGTTAGCTAATACGACATACTTGTACGGAGTATTTATTATGTTTGCGATAACAATAACAAATTGCATTTATATTTTTACATGATTCATTTGAATAAAATTGTAAATATACATTTGTACCGCCGACTCTTTTAGGTTTTTTGAATATTTTATGTGATATTATAAATGCTAATCAACTATCTTATTTTTTGTAAGAAGTGAATTTTTTGTAGTGATAAAAAAGATGTTAGAAGCTTTAATTTATAATATTTTATTATTTATTTTTCTATCTTTTATTTCCTTTTACATTTTATTTAAATAATCAATAAATTAAAAAAAGATGAGATGGACTACTACTTTCATTTTCTAATTCTAAAATATAGAACTTGATCAAATAAAATAATAAACATAAGCAAACGAATCAAACCAAACTAAATTAAACATAATATTTTTACTTTGGTAAACCGAACCGAACCGAAATCAAAGCGAAACACAAATAGTTTTAGTTTGAAACAAATTCTCCCAACCTGAATAAATCGAAACCAAACCGAAATCAAAGAAAACCGAATTGACATCCACCCATCCAACACCCCTAATAAATTTTACTGTTTTAACACTGTTTCAACACTGTTTGGCACTGGTCACACTGTTTTGCACTGTTTAATGTAAATAACTCGCCAATTAAGGAAAGGAGAACTTTTTGAGACTGCTAAAAAAGGAAAGGGAGAACTTTTTAGCGGGACAAAAGGAGTATATTATTAAATATGGCAACTCTATCGTTCATACATGTTAATAAGTTTGTGTGAATTTTTATACACGCACAAACACAACATTACTAATCATATTTATGCAAAAGTATTGATAAAACTATATTCTTTAATTATCCGACTAATCCCCACCTAGGCGCCCACGTAGCCATCTAGGCGCTAGGCTGAGGCCCGACTAGCGCCTAGCACTATTTAGAACACTGTTAATAACTAAGATAAGATGGAAAACAAGGAACTATGTCCACACTAAAAACAAGTAGTAAATCCTGAACTACATGCAAGGTTGAATGAGAGGAACAGGGGATAAAGAACTCTGGTTCACCAAGATATCAAATTCTAACCAGCGGAAACTCAAACAGCGAAATCTGCTTAGTTCAAATGAGAAGCAGCTAGATACACAAGACAAGGATGATCCACTGGGAATACAAAATAACCAAAATTCATTTTCAAACCCAAAAATGTCTTCGGAAACCCACATCGAACCAGCGTCTCCTGGAATCCTACATGCAAGACCTGCACATACCTGCAAAGATTCAATTATATGACAATGTCTTACCATTATCATCTTACGGGTGTAGTATTGACCAATCCATTTAGAAATAGAAGAGGATGAGCTTTTTTTGGCATGTGATTTGAGTAGTAAGAAGCCTAATCCCTACTGCATAGTATCATCATCCTTCCCTGGTCCTGCCGCCGCCTTGCGCTTTGCTTCGACTTGTTCATCAGTCAATGGCAGGTAGTAAATACGAGGTGTTGCTTTCGTCTTCCTAAAAAGATCGTCCAATGTCACACTTGGGGGAGGCTCAACTTTCTCAACAAGCGGCGGTGGTGGTGGAAGCGGTGGCAGTTGTTGAACAGGATACCGCTCTTTGCTTGAGGGGTGCTTGAACAATGGTGGGGGTGGTGGTAGAGAAGGTGGTGGTGGGAGAGATAGTGGTAATGGAAGAGATGGTGGTGGTGGAAGAGACTGGGGTGGCAGAGGAGGAGGAGGAGGGAGTGGTTGGAGCTGCTGCTTTTTCTGAATCTGTTGCCTCAAAGGAGGCTGTGCTTGCATGAGTGGTTGCGCAGCAGATAAGGAAGAAGATCCTCCAGTGCCTCCAGTGATTACTGTTGGAGTTACCGAAGGTTTAGGTGGGCCTTCCACGTGCACTATAACTTCAAGAGGGTCTACAAACTCAGCTACAAGATGGCGACCACCATTTGTAGGCCACTGCAAGTCGTACAAAGCATTTCTAGTAGCATTCGCTTCTTCAACAGATGAATACTGCATGTACAACAGCACAATACAGATTAAACACTTCACTGGTTTCATCTTCAAGGAAATTATAATAACTGTAACTGCTTACCAATCCTGAACAACACATACGTAGTCTAAGATTTCTCATAATTCCAAAACCATGCCCTATGTCATCGATGCACGACCTCCATTCAAAAAAAATCTTGTTTGGCCAATATGGGGCTTTTAAATTTTGGTAATGTATATTTGTCATAAATTATATATCATGCTTGTACTTTTAAAGTTTATTTGTCCGACAAAACAAAGTTATCAGTGCTTATGCCTTTTTTTTACAAACAACATGAAATTTTGTAGATCTGTTTTATCAAAGCTGACTCTTTATTTGGGACAAAAGAAGGGATTGGGACAAGATTCTTGGTTGAGGGAGTATTTTATATTACAAAAAATAGAAGAGATGTGAGAACTAGATTCGCTTACCGACACATAGCAGTGAGTTTTTATGCTGTCCATCCAGAAATTTGTAACAGTACCACTTTTACCAAGTAGGTCTTGCACAGCTTTCAGGGTAAAAGGCCGCACGAAACGATCAATTCTGAGAGAATTCGTAGCAGGTTTTGGCGATGGTGGAACTGTCATAAGTAACAATGTATCAGAAGGTTCGATGCAAAAAAAATAACACCACTTCAAGGGATGGTTACTACAGTACCGAATATCAAAGAAGGATACTTACCCACACGTTCCTTAGTTGGTTCTTCACTAGCCATTGAATTAGGCATAGATGAACTGCGGGTGAAAGCAGTCTGAGATGCATTTTTAGGTGTAGTAGAAGCAATAGTGGTTCCACTCAGATTCTGTGGGATTTCAATACTTTCTGAGTTCCACCTCCGCTGCCTCTTGGCAGCAACTTTGCCAACAACTGCTTCATCACCTGCTGCGCACCACTATATTACTTTAACATCTTCACACAGGAGAATAATATCTTTATGCAACACATCTGTAGACAAATTACAAGTCTACTTGTAAAAAAAATGTTTTTGATGCAATAGATCTCCATGGTCTTTAGAGAAGTGCAGCATCAGAAGTATCCAAGAAAAGATTAAATTGGTGTTACAAAAACTCCTTAGTGCTCAACCGTGGTGCATTTGGAAGTATTAAATCTAATTGACTGGCTTTTACGTAGAGGCATTAAAACGAAAAAACACTGTAGTCTTGAGAACTCATAGGTTCTTGGGCTTGGAGCTTCTTGGAAAAGAGGGCTTCCAACATATATTAGTATCCAGCCTTTAAAGTCCAATGTAAATGTGGAGCATCAACACAGAGCAGATAAGCTCATAACTGGACTGGGGACAAACAAGAACCTAATCCTAAAAACATTAGGATGAATAAGAAACCTGATTCAGAACTTTTTTAAATAAACAGGAGAGCGCCTGTTGCCTGGGCGCTTAAGCGCACCAGGCGAGGCGCTGATGAACCCTAGGTGACTGAACATATGCTAGGTGCAGCTTCCTGTCTCAAGTGCAGGTCTGACAACGAAGCGCAGAAGCGCTGATGCGAGATAAAATGCTCGCTTTAATGGCCAAAAGGGGGAAACACGTTTCACCCTATTTTTTTATGTTTAAGACTATTTCAAATAACAAGGCCATATTTTAATAAGACAAATCCCAACCAAACAAAAGGTTAAAACAACCAACGTTAAACTGTATAAGTCTGCTCTGCTCTACTCACGTTACTTCTCAGCTATGAAAGCAGCACTCAACGATCAACCAAGTTTTCTTCTTCATTGTTCCAGCTTTCTTTCTTCTTTCTTCTTTCTTCTTCATTATTGATTAATATTACCTCCGTCCCAAATTGATTTGCAAATTATCTTTTCTTGGTCAAACGCTCAAACAGTTTTATTTTATTCACTTAATTAGGATGTCAAATTTTAATTATATTCTAATTTGTAGTTTGCAACTTTGAAGAGATTTAAATGTAGTTTCTGAAAATGTATATTGTAATGATTAAAAACTAAATTAATTGTCAATAAGAAGGATTTAACTTTAACTTTGGTTGACCAAAAAATATTGACTTTGCAAATCAATTTGGGACGGGGGGAGTATAATGTTATGGAAGTTATAAATTTTATACTTTTATTTAAGTATTTTTAACGAGGAACATTTTCATATAAATTTTATATTGTAAATAATTTTCTAGAAACAATATACTCCCTCCGTCCCTCAATTAAGTTCCCACTTTTCATTTCGGGATGTCCCAAAATAAAGTTCCCACTTCATTTTATTTCCATTTTTGGCAAGTTTTATGAGTAAAACTACTCTTTTGCCCCCTCCACTAAAATACCCCGTAACCCATGTTTCAACCTTATTTGAACACCCTCTCTCCTCTGCTACCATTCTTTTTTGTCTCTCCCCTGCTACCATTCTTTTCGATCTCCCCAAATCTCCTCATCTCCAACCTTTCTCTCCCTCTGTAGCCTCTCTTTCCCGCTACATGCGTCAATGCATCTTCACTGCAAATGAATTCGATCTCAGAGGATTACATCGCTGTTACAGTTTGATGTCGTGGATTTTTTTGCTTGACGAGATTTGAATTGAAATAGAGGAAGTGTGGTGCTAAGGAGAACTACCGGTGAAGGGTTATTCGGCGATGGGGGAATGATGGGTGGCATCGTGGCAGCGGCAACTGTGTCTAGGGGGTTTCCGGCCTCTCAAACTGAGTCGCTAAATTCGGGGGAGGATATACGCGAGGAGGGTTTCCGGTGAAGGTGAGGAGTTGCACTATCTCACCACCAATATTCTATAAGGGTTTCTGACAATTTGCTATCCCTCTAGCTTAAGATTTTACGGTGTACTCTTCTACCAGGGACCTCTGGTTGAGTTGATGCTCTCCGGCGGCTGCTAATCTCCTTTTGTTATAACCAAGGACATAATAGGAAAGTCAACCTAATTATTTATTCTACCTAAAAACTGTGAAGTCAAACTGAGAACTTGATTTGGGGACGGAGGGAGTATAATTGGTCAAAGTTAGAATATATTTGACCAAAATAATCAAAGATGGCAAAGTTTTAAGAGACGGAGGGAGTATTATTTAACATTTTCATTAATGTACACTACATATAATCTAATCATTGAATAGTTTCATATACTATATATAAATATCTGCCTTGGGCATTTATGGGACATGGAAGGTGGAACTTCAGCCATGGGTCCTGAGAATAGTATCTGCCTTGGTAAATCATAAATTTATTTTTTAGAAACACGACTTTTTAAAGCGGTTGGTTGAATATGATGTCATATTTTTTTTGTAATCATATACAATAGTATTACCATGATTTCAATATGATGTTATATACATCATGTTTGATAATTGTAGGTTAGTGTATATAATACTTTCTGAGCAATGCGCCACACAAGAGTCAGGCAAACGCTTTATTGTGCATTACGCCTCAGGCGATAGGAGTACTCTAGCGCCTTGAGTGTGCCTCACGACTTAGACTACCTTGAGGCGTATCATTTTCATAGATCTATTAGAAGCATTGTCAAACATGAAGTGATCAAGATCTAGAAATGAAATTGAGAAACAATCCAGTCCATGATTTAGTAAGTAGAAAAGACAACTTGAAGGGACTACAGAAGCAATGTGTGCTTAACACAGAAACAAAAGCAATAAGACAACAAACTTTTCACTTCATGTACCACAATTAGAAAGTGAACAGTACAGTCAATAGAATATTGCTGAACTTTTCCTAACGCACTAGAACATCAGAATTCAGAAACCAGTTTAGTATAGATAGTCGCAAAAAGAGTGACAGATACTCTGTCTTATTCAGTAAGATACACTATTAGTAGCCAATGGTGGAAATGGTGCGTGCCATGAAACCCATAGGGTCTTCATTACAAAAGAACTCCCGCGACTAGGATACATGTGGTGGCAACACTTATGCGCCATCGCCGCCCCATTTGAACAATAATATTGGACCAATTTTTTACAGATTCATTTAATTACTGTTGGACTTTAGCCATAGTTATCATTTGATCATTCAACCTGCCCCACTATAGATTAAAAAAACTAATTCCCAAACATTGTAAGCCACATAAAAATGGGTATCATAGAATATATGAACTAGAAAAACCGTCAAGTTGCGCAACACTACAGACAACTACTGCCTATGTCAAAAAGCTGTGGAACATCACAGACAACACTATACAAAGACTGATAATTGATGATGATAAGACATGTTTTGGAAGACTTGAATCCTTTTTTGTTATTAAGTTTTTTAGGGAACTATTTTAATTTGCCTAAGAGCGTTTGGTTAGAATTTGGTTATTGAACTCTTTTGCTCATTTATTGGTGGCTGATTCATAAGTTTACATTGTCTCTATAGTTAATATTTATACTTAGTTATTCTTAGTGTCATATGGTAATGTCATTAATGCGCCATGGCAAAGTTCCTTGATGCCATGACTGTCAACATACACCATGACAATTATGGATACACTTTCCTTACTTAGTCCACACACAAAAATGAACACTTCCAAAATTTGAACTTTAAAAAAAATACTACTTTGTTTGTCTATCATAATTTCACCTTTAACTTTTTGTGAACACATAACACTTTCATTGAGAAGTTTAGATAAAGCAACAACCATCTGCATTATTTATTAAAACTCGTACCAAACTATAATGTATCTTACTTTACGGGATAGAGGGAGGCTATATAAGAAGTTAAGAAGGCAATACAACATATTTTCATAAATGAGCAAACAAAGGACATAATAAACAAAGGAATCAATTACCATGGGCTTTCCTTTTTTCAGATAGCACAGCTTGTTCACTTTTGTTTGCGACAGAAACGTCCTTGTTGTATGCAGTTACATGATTCCTGGCAACATCTGGACCTGAAACCTGTCCTGTTGTTTGCACTGTATATTCACTTTTCTCGGTCCCTGACTTGGGATCAATATGTTTATTCTCAGATGCATTTTCCACCATGGGATCATCACCAGACTTCTGCCTTAAATTTAATGTTTTGATTGCGCCTAGATCTTTCAGACCATTTATGTTATCCATGCTCCCTTGCTCCATGGACAAATTAGTGTCTTGCAGCTCTTCAACATCCATTGGACAAGAATCACTGCCAGGAACAACATTGCTAAATGATAGATGCACCACCTCTGGATTAGCATCCACTTCTAGTTTGACATCACTACTTACATTATTCATTGTTTCAACTTTTCCAGTAATTGAGATATCAGTACAAACAGAATCAGTGTTTACATAAAACTCCGAAACAGGGCTTACCTCAGATACCCCAACTTCAGCATCCACATCAGGAGACCTTGAACCAGGATATTGGAGCATCTTTTTCGAATTCCCTTCACCCTGGGTTCCTTGATTTTCCAAATCATCTTCATCAGAAGCCATCACGGATTCCACAGCCTCACCAACCACAACAGCAGTTCTCACATTATTAACTAGTTCAACTTCTACACCAATTGAATCAAATGTTTCTCCTCCAGCACCTTTACTGGCAACAGAAGCATCATTCTCCTTATTAGTATGAAATAATTGAGTCCCTTTGTGTCCAGATGCAACCATAGACTCGTTACCACCCTCAGATGGCATTATGTTGTAATCACCTTTGCATACTTCACTTTCCAATTTATCACTTACTGGATCACATGCAACAGAAGCATCCTCCATATTAGCATCACATACATAAGCCATTTCTTGTCCAGATTTGACTATAGAACCATTACCACCATCAGATGGTATTCTATTGTCAGTATCATCAATTTTACATCCTTCATTTTCTATTTTATGATTTTTATCATCTACCGGATCACAATTGATAGAAGCATCTTTCTCCTTGTCACCATCAAGTAACTGACTACTTTCAGGTCCAGATTCAATTGTAGATGCAAGTGCAAAAGTAGATTGTGCTATGTTTCCACCAACAGCAACTTCACACTCTTCACTTTCCAATTTATGACCTATTGAATCACATGTGATGCTAGCGCCTTGTTCCTTGCTAGCATCAAAGCAAATAGCCCTTTCTTGTCCAGACTTAACAGAAGAGTCATGGGCAGAGACAGATGGTACTATGTTGCCATCTACTTCAACTTTACTCGCTTCACTTCCCAGATTGTCACCTACCGTATTACAAGCATCCTTGTCCTTGGCAGCAACAAATGAATCAGTCACTTCTTGTCCAGATTCAAATGTAGGATCATGTGCAGACTCAGAGCTAACACCAGTATTTCCTTGTGTGCTTTCTTGTTCACTGCGAATTGCTTCATCCAACCGCTTCACCAACTCATCCTTCAACCCTTTTGTTGTTAACTTGCGCCTCTTAAGCTCTTCCCTTAGCTCTGTGACTTTCCACTGATCAATTGGTCTACTATCCAAAATAGGATGTGGAGACGACATTTGTTTGTTCAAAACCTGCAGTTAGAGCTGAAACCTTATCCTTAAATACACAAGAAGGAAGTAAGACATTATGAAACTAGCAACCCAGAAAAAATGATGAGATATTGAAGTGATTTTTAAACAAAGTACCATTGACCAGGTTTAGGATGTTTTTACTTGGACTGTAATTTGCCCCAGACCAGACCAGACCAGACCAGTCCAGACCAGACCAGACCAGTTCAGACCAGACCAGACCAGACCAGACTTGGATAGTTATAAAAATACAAAGAAACCAGACCTTACCAGACCAGACCAGACCAGTTCAGACCAGACCAGACCAGATCAGACCAGACCAGACCAGCAAATTACAGTCCAAGTAAAAACATCCTTAGTGGAGTTACAAACGGTATGATAGCACATTTAGAAGCAAAATGTTGGGAATAAATGTCTAAGGCATCGTTTGTTTTATGGCGGATTGGTACCCACCCGCTGCAAAAAGCAGCGTTTCTAAGTATAAAACAATAGCGGTTTCGGTAAATCACTGCTTTCCAAACGGAGCCTAAATCTCCAAGAGCAACAACTCCGCTTAAAAATTAAATAGTTTGATACGAGGATAAATTGTAGTTCTCACCCGTCTTGTCAGCATGAGTAGCACAACATAGAACATAGAAAATTTACGAAGAACTAAGGTGTTAGGTCCCTCTAGATTTTGATGATGCACATCTATATTTGACTTTAAGCACTTTGATTGTAAAACTTTGAAAAGGCGAAAAGATTTAAAAGTCTATTCACCCCTCTAGACTTTTACCTCACTAGGGACCATCATAAGGTATTATACTTAAATTAATCTTTTCCAGAAAGACCAAACAATAAAAATCATCTAAGTGCCTAATACTGTACAAAAATCACACCAACAATTCAGAATCTTGGCATAAAACTTTCCTATGGCTAAGCAATGAATGAACCTACAAAATATGCAGGTTCCTTAATGTTAAAAATAGGATTTTAAAATCAAAACAGTTTAGTGTAATAGATACTCCTAATGATTAAAATTACTGAAAATACATATTTTAGAAAGAAAAAAAATACGCAGCCAAATTAGTTTGGTTATCAACAAAAATGTTTAATAATGAAGCAAAGCAGAAACTTATATGGGACGTGAAAAAATATTGTATGTACTACTATGTAGAGCTGCGGCTTTACACACACACTTTCAAAAATATTCAAGGTTAATAGATAATAACATCTACTGGTTGTGTATAGTTTCATATTTGAAATCATTGATGATAAAAGAATCTACTAAATGTATTTCATATCTGGATAGATGGAACAAAACATAACTTTTGTGTGAGCATTTTGATTGGGTTGGAAAGTTGAAGCAGCGAAGACTGGAGATTGAGCGTCTAAGACGAAATACCTGGATATATGGAAGAACTGTGGGTTGTCGAACGGGAGGCCAGAGGCAATGAAACCTTTACTGATACCCAAGCTTAGAGTAGTGATTTTCGCGCAATGCTTAAATGGCTCTAATCACATACATCAGTTTCCACAGTTAGATGAAACCTGTGGACAAACCAAAGCCTGGCTTCACCATAACACAAACACAATTATCAGAAGAATTAAGGAAAATCAAATTAAATGAAAACAAGGTTGAAAACGAAAAATCTAGCAAATGGAACGTGAAAGCAAAAAACAGCGGTCCGGCTAGGGTTTTGTGGCGAGTGCGTCTCAACGGTTGAACGCATCAGTAGTGTTCACTACATGGAAATGATGACAGCATCGGGGATTTCAGCCTCAAGTGAATCTTGTGTAATTCCAAATACACCCTTGCTATTCTCATCCTTGTGATAATAGAAATTGACATCCGTAATTTTACTTCTATATCTATACATTAAATAAATAAAAATAATTCATACTTTAAAAAGACAACAATAATCTTAACTAGTTACTCATTTACAAAAATAAATCGACAATAATGTTATAAAAATAATGTTAACGGTGTTAAATTTTCCATTATTTTTGTATTTTAAATATATTTAGTCAAATATATATATAAACATCGACAATACTTTTGTTTGCTCCTGGTGAGTTGTCAAAATCTCTAGCGGTTTTGTGGTGGGGACCAGAGAACATCCCAGCGGTTTTGTTAAAATGAAGAAGTACTAAACATTGACAATATTATATTGGGGTTTTTCCTTAAATATTACTAATAAAAATGTTATGAACAAAAATATGACATAATATCACTATTAACGATTATAATTTTGTTCAAAGTTTACATCATAGTAACCTACATAGAAATATTACGATGTAAACTTTAAACACAATTATAGTCACTAATATTTACTAAAACAACATTATATTTGTCCATTACATTTTAAAGATTAACATTTATGGAATTAGTTCTATTATATTTGAGTTTAATCTTGTTTCTATGAAGAAATTAATTTAACGTACAATGTTGATGGAGTATATGGCCCAGGAACTCCCGACTCACAGACTCCTACTACTCTGTCACAGGCCCAAAATGTTGCGGCCCAAGCTCAAGGAGGCCCGCGGTGCACACACGGGTGCCTTCGCCAATGTGGCCGAAGGCTCCAAAACTCACAGAACAGCCATATTTGAGCATACGAAGCTACTGGGAGAAAATGGCAGAAAACAGGAGCCTTCGGCACTGTTGAGCCCTCGGCATCAGGGAAGCCTTCGGCTGAACCAAGCCTTCGGTTACACAGGGCCTCCGGCCACACGAAGCCCTCGGCTGCATGAAGAGCCTTCGGCTAAACAGACTCGATCGTCGAAGATTCCCTTTGGAGACAGCCAACCACCGCATTTAATGTGACGTCACTTCCACCCACCGCATTTAATGCGGTGAACATGCGATTGTCGGTGCCACCCCGATTGAGGTGAGTCCTCGGCCGTTAGATTATCGCCACGTGTACTCTCATCGCATTTATTACTACTATAAATAGCACCCCCTTTCCCCATTGTAAAGGACCAGAACATCTCGAGTTCATTAATATAATCGCCTCTCTCTCCTACTTGTTTGCTCTAACTTCTCTCTAGGTTATTCCCGCAATAACCCCTCGGATAAACTACCCCCGGGTACACTGTCCATCATTTGGTGCTCTCGTTAAGAGGTCTGAACAATCAAGTAAGAAACTCTTCCCTTCGCCAAACACAAAAACACCTATCAAAATGGGAAGAACTCGTGGTCAATCTAGAACCCTCGAGGAAAACCACGTAGCCCCCGGCAAAACCGACGGGGCCGAAGCCTCTAACAGACTTTTGGTACCCGAGGGCGGTACTATCGCCGAAATAGAGCAAGCCACCGCTGACCTCCGTCAGCAGCTCCAAAAGGCTGCCCCTGATGCCCGCATAGGGCTTGATAATCGAAGGAGGGATCAGAGTGAGAACCAAGTTCCCCCTCCGGCCCCGGCCATCGATCTTCAGGCTGCCTTTGCGGCCTTTGTCCAAAACATGGCTCTCAATTCTGGAGCCTTCGTCACTCAGGCACCACTCCAACCCTACTTTGGGGGAAACGCCGCTTGTCTGCCGCCCCCTCTTCTGTTCAACAATCCCGTAATACGGATTGGCAACGCCGAAGGGGTCGTAGCACAAGACACCGCCTCCCAAGAGGTTCAATCCAAGGATAAACATCACAAGGAGAAACCCCGAACCTCTGCCCTCGAAAGATTGGGCCAAACTATAGAGCGTCAAGGGGTCCAAGACCGCCTCGGTGGGAAGGCGACCAGCAAACCACAAGAAAGCGGAGGCTCCGTCTCGGGGGCCGAGGAGAGAACTCCCCCTCGGGACAAAGGCAAGCGCCCCCTCCATGCCGACGACGCCAGGCACCAAATCAATCAGGCTCAGCCCTTCCGGGCCAACTCCCAAGGGGTTGCCCCGAAGGATCCCAAAGACGAAATAATCGAGGCCCTCCTCCGTCAGCTCGAGGAGACGCGTCAGGCGCCCCCGACGCCTTCCACGCCGGGACCAGATCCGGAGTACGCCGCCCTCCAGGCGCAAGTAGAGGAGATGAAGCGCAAATTCGCCGAGGGCTCGGACGAACCCCTCATTCAGCTCCGCACAAGGACGCCTTTCACCCCAAGGGTGCTGACGGCTAAGATCCCCAACAAATATCGGGGACATCCCATCAAACCTTATGAGGGGAAGACGGGTCCCCAAGAACACTACAGCAGGTATCAAAACAGTATGATGATGATGGGTGCATCAGATGAATATTTATGTTATTGGTTCCTTTCCACCTTGGATGGGCCAACGTATGAATGGTTCAATCGATTTCCCGACCGAAGGCAGCATCGATTCGTGGCAGGAACTCGCCCACCGCTTCCTCACACAATTCGCCGGGAGGCACCGATCGAAAAAAACATTTCTCTCACCTTCTGAATGTAAGGCAACAGAAGGAGGAAACCCTTCGGAGTTTCCTGGAACGCTGGAGGCAGGCCTCCCTCGAGGTCGAAGGCGCCGATGACAGAACACTGATGGCCCTCTTCCACACCGTCCTCCGCAATGGCAATTTCTCCAGGAGCCTTATTACCGATCCCCCCGCGATTATACAAAAGCCCTTCAGCGGGGGGACAGATACGCCGAGGCCGAAGAGATTGAGAAAGATCGTCGTAATCTGGTGCCTTCACATAAGAATGATAGCAGAAATCGCCCCGTGGGGCCACTCCCCCCCCCCCCCCCCCCCCCCGGCAAACTGCGAGGTACAATACAACGAACGCCCTCGAGGTGGCCAAGCCAGACCCGGGGGCGGTTACAAGAACAACTCGAAGGCATGGGCGCAACCCCTCCTCCTGGAGCACCCGCGCACTTCCCTGACACATCCCATCAGCACTATTCTAGATTATGCAGAAGAGCGAGGCCTCGTGGAGCGAGACTTCCCCGCATCCCTCGAAATATATGCCATCAGTCCTGACGAGCCTAATTGCCGTTTCCACCGCCATCATGGGCACAAGACTGATGACTGCCATCAGTTAAAAACGGTCATCGAGAGGTTGATACAAGCGGGCCATTTGTCTCAATTCGTCAGGGGCCCTCCTCTTCAGGGGCCCCCCATCACCAGGGCCCCCCGCCAAAGGCAAACAAGTGGGTTAACCCAAACACCATCCCCTTGGGAAATCCACAAGGGTGGAAGCGCGAGATTGGGAACCTTAGTGAGGAGGAGGATCCCCAACACCAATACAAGCGCCACATTCACATGATCAATGGTGGAAACACCGGGGGCGACTCCACGAGCCAGAGAAAGAAATGGGCTCAATCCCTTTACATCGGGGAAGTCAACCATATGCCCCCGACCAAGAGGCCGAGGGCGGATCCTATTTGTTTCACAGATACGGATCTGCCTGCAGGATCCCTTCCTCACAGGGATGCCCTCATCATCCGTACTGAGATCAATAACGCCGTCATCCTCCGCATTTATGTTGACACCGGAAGCCCCGTCAACGTAATGTACCTCAGTACCTTCCGGGAGTTGGAACTAGACAGGGGAACCCTTCGGCACATCAACACCCCCCCTCTCCGGTTTCACGGGGGATAGCATAAACGCCGAAGGTGTCTATAAGGAATAAATGTAATTAGATTTTGATGATGCTAGGATAATTAGATTAGAATTTTAAAGTACCCCTATTAGATTTTATGTATTAGAATTTTCAGTTGTAAGTATTAGTGTAGTCGACGATCAGAGTTGCTCTCTTATGGATCTGATCAGAGCTGCTCTATGAGAACTGCTTTCAGAGTTGCTCTTGGGAAGTCATGAGAGTTGCTCATTAGAGAAGCATAAGAATTGTTCTTCAGAGACTCATCAGAAGTCAACATCAGAGAATCATCAGAGTTCGAAGTAAAGCTTCATCAGAACTCAGCATCTGAAATGCATCAGAGCTGCTCAACATGAAAGCATCAGAGTTCCGATACCAGAGCTCGACTCCAAGTTCTATCAGAACCTCTTATCAGAAATCCATCAGAATCCAACATATCAGAAGAGCCCGATCAGAGTCTGACTGACACTTAGAAGAATTTCAAGGCAACTTCCAACGGCTGTGAAACCAACGGCTAGAAGATTGTGCATGAAAGGAAAGCTCTTAAATGCACATTTAATGAGCCTGATACGTCGTGGATTGATTGCAAATGATTGACCGAGAAATCTGGAAGATATATTATAAAAATAGAAAGCTTCCAAAATTAGTGGGTCAAGTCAACAGTACGCGCATTCAATGCAATTGTCTCCTCCTCCAACGGGCAGACAACCCCAGTATATAAGCTACACGCTGAAGAATAGGAAGACAACTTTGCTCACCATAACATTCAAAAAGCTTTCTTGAGATTCAAACTCTACAATCATCAACAAGACAAGCTTACGTTGGGAAGATTCAAATATCCATATCCTCCAATCCCAACACACAGCAAAGTTCGTCCTGTTCTTCAACCTTCAAGGACTTCAACTACATATCTTTTGTAACGAAGCAAGTTGGAGAAAACTCTGTTTTCAAAACAGCTTCTGCAAAGAAGGGCGTCCAAGTAACTGCAGTAGTGAAGTGGTGATACTTCCGGGAAGCTGAGTGAAAGGACCAGTCATCAGGAAGCAGGACTGCATCCCGGGTGACAACTAGACTTGAAGAAGACGTGGAGAGCTTCTTAAGTGCTAGGGGACTAAGCTTTGTAAACGTTTACTTCAAAGCTAGTGGAACAGTGGACTAGAGGAACGCGTTGTTCCTTGAACCACTATAAAAACTCCGGTGTCATTTACTTTACTGCAATTTACTTTCTGCACTTAGGATTCTAACTGTATAACTCTAAGACTTGGAATCTGTGTTCAGCAGATCTTGTCCTCAGAGTTATCAGAAATGCACTTGCCTTAGCATTTGTTTGAGGCTACCCGGAACTCTTATCCGCTGCAAGACCAGTTCTGATCATCAGAACTCGACCCTCTCTGATAAGTCAACTCTGACTTAGAGAAAAGTTGAAAAACTTGAATCAGTCTATTCACCCCACCCCCCCACCCCTCTAGACTGATTACCAACTCAAACGGGACCAACAAGTGGTATCAGAGCCTCCTTGTTCTTGTAATCTTTTAGATTACCCTCTGAACAAAGATCCACTTGTTTCTAGCCTCTTTATTTGTTATTATGGATAATTCTCTTGCAAAGCATCTTATGTTCACAGATCAGAAGTATGATGATTGGAAAATCAGAATGAAGGCACATCTATGTGCTCTTCATGATGAAATGTGGGAAGTCTTGGAGAATGGCCCCTTCATTCAGTTCATGAAGGTCAACCCTGATCATACTACTGATAACTCTTTGCCCCAGATGATTGAGAAGGCCAGGTCTGAATGGACCAAGGAAGAAAAGAGACAATACAACCTTGACAATATAGCCAATGACATTCTCTACAAGGCCATTGATGAAAGGTACTTCAACAGAATCAAGAAGTGCAAGACTGCAAAGGAAATCTGGGACATGCTAGATGAGATAGGTGCTGGAGATGAACAAGAAAGAGACAACAAGCTGACCATAGCAATGAAAAAGTTTGATGACTTCAAACTTCAGCCAGAAGAATGCATTGCCAAGATGCATGAGAGACTGCTGATCCTCATTAGTGAGATCTCTGAGCTTGGCAAGGAGCTTACAATTAAGGAGGTCAACATGAAGATTCTCAGAGGACTGCCCTCAACATGGAAGATGAAAGTAATTGCAGTCCAGGAAAGCAAGAACATCAAGACCTACCCTACAGAAAGATTGATCTCTGATCTCAAAGCTTATGAGTTCGAGATGGTTGAAGAGAAGGAAGAAGTGCCAGATGAGAGAACCACCACTGCACTCACTGCCAGCACTTCCAAGGTAAACAACTTTGACCCTTCTACTCTTTTATCTGACGAGTATATGGCTGCCTTTGCCAGGAAGTTCAGGAAATTTATGAAGAAAGATGGAAGGAGTCCATCTTCCATTAGAAGACCTCATCAGAAGACCAAATCTTCAGAAAGCAACGGAGAGTACCTCTGCTACAACTGCAGACAGCCCGGTCACTTCAAGGCTAACTGCCCCTTTCCTAGAGTGTCCAAGAAGCAAGGACATGAAGAAGAAAAGAAACCTGAAGACCAACACAGAAGACGAAGGGCATTCGTCTCAGAGCAAGCTGAGAGAGATCCACTCTCTGAATCAGAGTCCAGCTCAGACTCTGACTCTGATGAAGCTTTTTGCTGCCTGGATACAGAGACCGTGGACCTCTGCCTCATGGCACAATCTGATAATGAGGTATGTTCTACAGCTGATTCTGTTTCTTCTTCGGTGGGCACAACCTTAAATGATGATCCAATGTCATCATTTTGGGAAGAATTTAAGACTATCCAAGGTTCTTATTCCTTTATTAAGGAAGAGAACAATAAGCTGAAAGCTGAAAATGAGTCTCTTCTAAAGAGAATAAGAGAGATTGAACATCTTGAAGTCAGATACAATAGCCTTCTGAAGATGCAATCTTCTATGAAGGGTATCAATGACTTTCACAATCTTACCCCTGGTCTTGGATATGTTGGAACCAAGTCTGGTGAAACTTCTGAAAAGCCGAGCACTCAAGTTGCTAAAGCTAAAAAGGTCATCGTTTCACAGACTTGCAGCCCCATTTGCCATGCTAGTACCTCTGGTACTAAGGTTATTCATGAGAAAGTCCCACCAGAGAACCAAAAATTAAAGGCCAAATCAAAACAAGTTTTGAAAAATAATGAACCAGGCAGAAGACCTAACCACAATAAAAATTTTCAGAACAATAAAATTCAAAGGCCAAAATCCATCAGACATCCTCATGATAACCGTATCAGAGATCACTATCAGAAAGGCAAATATCAAGAGAAAATTAACTATAGACAGAAGAGGTTGACTGGTCAACCTCAGAAGCCTAAAGTTAAGCGCCCCTCTGCTCTTGATAGCATATGGGACTTCTTTCCAACAAAGAAGGCTATGCAAAAGTATGCAAACAGGAAGCATGATCCTCACAAGCATCTGCCCAAAGTGAATCATACATCTGTTTACTACGACTACCAGGTGGACAATGGGTACCATCCACCAAGGTTTCAGTTGATGAGACCAAAATGGTACCAACTACCAAGACTACATTACCCCCCAGGACCCAACATTGCTTGGGTACCTAAATCTTCCTTTTAATTTTGCAGGAACTGTGTGCTGGAGCTATCTCAGAGCAAGAATGGTTTATTGATAGTGGATGCTCCAGGCACATGACAGGTGACAAGAGTTGCCTATCAGAGTTCCAGAAAATCAATGGACCCCGAGTCACTTTTGGAGGAAATGACAAGGATGGTCAAACAAAGGGAAGAGGGAAGCTGATCAAGAACCAGATAAGCATTGATGATGTCTCTTATGTCAAAGGTCTAAAGTTCAACTTGCTGAGTGCTAGCCAATTCTGTGACAAAGGCTACACAGTTGAATTCACCAAGACCTTATGCTATGTCAAGCATGAGACAACAAAGGAAGTGGTTCTTACAGCCAAGAGAAGGAAGAACATCTATGTTGTTGACTGGCAAACAGCAAAAGATGGAACCTGCCTGATAGCTAAAGAAAATTCAAAGCTAAGCCGGGACTGGCACAAGAAGCTTAGCCACCTAAATTTCAAAACCATCAACAAACTGGCAAGAGAACACATTGTAGATGGTCTGCCTGACATTGTCTACAAGAAGGAGACCCTCTGCAGTGCTTGTCAGAAGGGCAAACAAGTGAAGACCTCATTTAAACCCATAGCTGGAGATCTTTCTACTAGTCCTCTAAATCTGATTCACATGGATTTATTTGGACCAGTTGAAACCCCCAGTGTTGGTGGAAAAAGATATACACTAGTCATGGTGGATGACTATTCAAGATACACATGGACTGTGTTCCTAACAAAGAAGAATGAAACTCTTCAGAAGTTGCCATCTCTGTTAAAGCAACTTCAGACTGAGAAGAACATGAAGGTCAGGACAATCAGATCTGACAGAGGAACTGAATTTGTCAACAAGGTGATCAAAGACTTCTGTGATCAGAATGGCACAGTCCATCAACTCTCTGCTGCCAGAACACCCCAACAAAATGGTGTTGCAGAAAGAAGGAACCGAACACTGAAGGAAGCTGCAAGGACCATGATTGCTGAATCAGGGTTGCCCATCAGATACTGGGCTGAAGCAATCAACACTGCATGCTACACCCAGAACAGGAGCATGATCCACAAGAATCATCAGAAGACCCCCTACGAGCTGTGGAAAGGAAGAAAGCCAAACATTAGCTACTTCCATGTGTTTGGATGCAAGTGCTATATTCTAAACAATGGAAAGGAGAATCTGAAAGTATTTCAAGAAAAAGCTGATGAAGGTGTATTCTTAGGCTACTCAAGTTCAAGCAAAGCCTATAGAATACTTAACAGGAGAACTATACAAGTTGAAGAATCCATTCATGTCAAGTTTGATGATGGCACCTCTGCAGAAGGACTATCAGAAACCCTGCAGAAGATCAATCTTGAAGATAAGATTTCAGAACCATCAGAAGAGGTCACCAACAATCCTGTATTCTCAACTCCTCCTGCTAATCCAATTCTGATAGACAAAGATGAAGATGAAGATGAAGAATCAGAAGATGAACCATCAGAGTTGCCTAGACAACAACTATCAGAACCTGATCTAACTTGGTTAAGAGATCATCCTCCTAATCAAGTGATTGGTCAAGTTACTAGTGGAATAAGGACCAGATCTGCATCTAGAAGAGAAGCCGTGTTCACCTGCTGTATTTCCCAGATGGAGCCAATGAGTATAGAAAAAGCTCTAGAAGATTCAGATTGGATCAATGCAATGCAAGAAGAGCTGACACAGTTTGAAAGAAATCAAGTATGGGAACTTGTCCCTAGACCCAAGCATCAGAATGTCATTGGAACCAAATGGGTGTTAAAAAACAAAGCTGATGAAGAAGGCAACATTGTAAGGAATAAAGCAAGGCTTGTAGCAAAAGGCTACTGTCAAGAAGAAGGCATAGATTTTGATGAAACCTTTGCACCTGTTGCAAGACTAGAGGCAATCAGAATCTTCCTAGCCTATGCTGCCTACTATGACATCAAGGTCTACCAAATGGATGTCAAGAGTGCATTTCTGAATGGAGAACTTGAAGAGGAAGTCTATGTTGAACAACCTCCAGGTTTTGTCATTCCTACTCAATCTTCTTGTGTCTACAAGCTTAGAAAGACCCTTTATGGTCTTAAGCAGGCTCCCAGAGCTTGGTATGACACATTGTCCCTATTCTTAGTGAACCATGGGTTTACTAAAGGAAAGGTTGACAAAACTCTATTTCAAATTTCTGTTGCTAATCATATTCTATTAGTGCAAATTTATGTTGATGACATTATATTTGGAAGCACTAATCCAGAATTATGCAAGAAGTTTTCTAAAGTTATGCAGAAGAAGTTTGAAATGAGCATGATGGGAGAACTCAGTTATTTCCTTGGATTACAAGTCAAACAAGTTCCTGAAGGCATCTTTATCAACCAAGTGAAGTACACCAGAGATCTCATCAAGAAGTTTGGAATTGATAGGAAATCTTCAGTCAAAATCCCTATGAATGCATCTCAAGGAATTGGACCAGATGATGAAGGAAAAGATGTTGATGCAACAACTTATAGAGGAATCATTGGATCTCTCCTCTATCTGACTGCAAGCAGACCAGACATAGCTTTTGCAGTAGGAATCTGCACTAGATACCAATCAAAGCCCAAGGAAAGCCATTTGGTTGCTGCTAAGAAGATCATCAGATATATCAAAGGAAATCCAAATGCAGTCCTATGGTACCCCAAGGGAGGTAACTTTGAACTAATTGGTTACTTTGACTCAGATTTTGCAGGTTGCAGATTAGACAGAAAGAGCACCTCTGGTCACTGCCAATTGCTAGGCGGGAGACTTGTCTCTTGGTTTAGCAAGAAGCAGAACTCTATCTCAACAAGCACTGCTGAAGCTGAATATATTGCTGCTGGAAGCTGCTGTGCTCAATTACTTTGGATGAAGCAACAACTCAAGGATTATGGAGTGCAAGCAAAGGAGATCAAGCTGCTGTGTGACAACACCAGTGCCATTGCCATCACTCAGAATCCTGTGCTGCATTCAAGGACCAAGCACATTGAGATCAGACATCACTTCATCAGAGATCATGTGGAGAAGAAGCACATCTCAATTGAGCATGTTCCAACCGAAGATCAGCTTGCAGATATCTTAACTAAACCCCTCTCTGAGGCAAGGTTTAACAAGTTAAGAGAAGAACTGGGAATGATGGATGATCTTCCCAGAGATGCTTGAATCAGAGTTGCAGAAGCATCAGATGTGGATTCATCAGAATTCCCCACCTCTGATACTCTTAATCATCAGAGGACCCTGTATCAGAATACCCCTTCTCTGATACATGAACTGTTATTCATCAGAGTGGCTGTGGACTTAGCAAAATTTTCTAAATTTCGGGCGAGACTGTTCAATAAACTGGGTTTTACTATTTTACCCCCGGTAGTTATTACCATATTTGGAAAACGGCTTTCCGCCCACAATCCATTCAATGCGACCTCGAAACCCCAAATTATACCAAACGACCACAAACCCAAATTCATATATACCCATTCTGAAAACCTAAATCGCTACTGCAGTTTTACTCTTCATCCTCAAGCTTTATCTCTCTAAAACTTCCAACTTTCAGACTCTCTCAAATCTCTTCAATAACCCGAGAATGAAGTTCATTAACATCACTGACCTCTCAGAATCGGAAGCCAAGGCGCTTGTGGCTAACATTGCCACCGGGATGAAGGTTGATATGTCCTCACTACCACTGTTGGCTGAAAACCAGAAAACAATGAAGGCGGTCATTGCAGGAATGAATGATTCCCAGCTAGCGAAGATTGTGGCTCATCCTTATGAGCAGTTCAGTACCCTTGATGTGGCTGAGTTCTACCTCAACGCCCACATCACCGGCGACGCCATTCATTCTCAGGTGCAAGGGAAAAGCCTGAAAATCGATGTTGATGCCCTCAACGAGTTCTTCAACATCGAACTCGACTCACAAGATGAAGATACTCCCACTCTCATCGACCTGGAGTCAGTCGATGTCTCTGTGCAGACATTCGTTGAAACCTACTGCCGGCCAGATGCCACCGGAGTAGATAAACTATACATGAAGAAGAACTTGCTCAAGAAGGATTTTGAGCGTCTGATGAGCATCATGCACAAATGCTTATGGTGTAAAACAAGCTCTACTGACCAGATGAACAACGCCAACTCAAAGGCCCTCTATGCAGTCCATCATGGGATGAACATCAACTGGGGGAAGGTACTGTACAAATCCCTCACTGAAACAGTGGAGAAGAAAGACAAGAAAACAGGCCTATTCACCACAAAGATGGGCCATGGTCTTCTCCTCTCCAAGGCTATTGCTAGTCAAGGAGTGGTTCTCAAAAATCCTTCAACAGTTGACCATTCCAAGACCATCTTCCTCACCTCATCTCCCAAGATGCATGTAGCTATTGCTGCTGAACTAAAAAGGGAAGAAAGGCTTGAGCAGAACAGGGAAAAAGTAGCTGCTAAGTCAAAACCTGCCCCTACAAAACCCAAAAAGAAGCCTCAGAAGCAGCAAGAGGCAACACCAGAGGAGGTTGCATCAGAGGAGGATGCATCAGGAAGAGGTGCATCAGATGAGGCCCCTATCAAGAAATTAAGACAGAAGAGGAGAAGAAAAGCAATCATTCAGAGTGATTCTGATAGCTCCAAATATCCTATCAGGGTGGCAAAGAAAAAGAAGAAGGTCAACTCACCTCCCAAGGAATCAGAACCTCAGGGGGAACCTGCACCAGCGTTGGCTGCTGCACAAGAACCAGCATCAGAGTTGGCTGCTGCACTGGAGATCTCTGATGCTCAGGGGGAACCTGAGTCAGAGGTCCAACCTTTCTCTGCACCAGACCTGCCAGTCACCATATCTCCAACAGAACAGCTAAACTCTACTACTGCTCCTGACAAACAGTTTCAGAGGGTGCTAACTTGGAGAAAATGGAGAATGGGACCTCTGCACCAAATACTTGCCCAAGCTGCAGCCTTTGAATCTGAGGACGAAGAAGTCCTCAAATGGGCAGGTACAGATGATGTTTCACTATGCTTTGATCTTCAATTTTTACACTCTGTGTTGGAGAAGAAGAAGGAAAGCCTCAAAGGAAAAGAGAAGATGACTGCTCCACCATCAGAAGAGCATGTCAAACCACTATCAGAGAGCGAGGTTCCAGCCTTTGAAGAATGGCTGGTGGAGATGAAAAGGAGGGAATCTCTGAGAAAGTATCCCTACCTTCCTCACTTTCACGGTGAATCTTCGGCTGCCAATAATCTGCCACTGGCAATGCAGCAACTGATCAGAGAGTGGAGGAACTCGCAGGTTGAGGAGACTTCTATTGAGGTAATCCCTGTTTCTCCTATTCCCCTTCCTGTTGGTGAACCAACCCCTTCTCCCCCAATATCACTCTCACCCAAACCTTCCACCCCCTTATCAACTCCACCAGAGAGCCCCCAACCTCCATCAGACTCACCAACTACCTCACCCAAGAAATCCCCCTCACCAAAACCATCCTCACCATGTCACCAGATAACCCTCATCAGAAGCCGCTCACCATCACCTCCTCCTTCACCCCAACATCAGAGAACCCCCGCTCTACAAGCTTCACCTAATCAGAGCTCACCCCATCAAAGATCCAAACCTGCTTCACCCCCTCCTCAGCAGAAACCATCCTCCAAGCCACCCTCAACCCAACACTCTGCTGCATCTACCCCTATGAGAGAACCTGTTGTGAGGATTCTCTCCTCCTCTGAAGATAATGATGGTTTTCTTACGGCTTCTATGGCTGGTGATCTTCAGTCTGCCAAGAGGAAGACTCCTACTCCTCCTCTATCTCCTGCCCAACCTCAACCTCAGATCAATGAGATACCTCAGCAAAAGCCTCCAAAAGAAGTCCTCGTCCCTTTCCAAGAGTTTGTGGAATCAGCTAAAGACTTTGGAGACCAGATGATTGCTGGGCTCAACAAGATGCTTGTACTGAATCAGAAGCATGATGCTCATCTCGATTTGGTTCAGTACAACATTGAGTCTGAACTTGCCAAGATTTCCACTACCCTCTCTACACTGGCAACTACCTTCCTGAGCTACATGAAAACATCCAATGAGAAGGTAGAAAACATTGCCTCAGAGGTTGCCAGCATCCATACTGTCCTGTTTTCCCAATCTCAGACTCTCTCAGCTCAGGACAAGGCAATTCAAGAACTGACTGATGCTGTGGACACCCTTCAGTGGTCATCTGACAAGAATGCAGAGCATCTAACAGATGTGGAGGAAATCTGCAAGACAAACAAAGAGTTTGGTCTCAAGCTGATAAACAGTGGAAAAGAAAGGGATCACAAGCTGACTCTCCTTGAAGCTACTACCAAGGATGTTCAGTCTGCAGTTGACAAACAAAAAGGGATCATAGAAGGACTGGCATCTGTAACTCAGACTCTTCCTGGTGCCCTAGAAGCAATCAAAGAGAACAATGCTACAGAATTCTCGAAAATTGGACTCCTACTTGGTGATCTTGTTGATGCCAAAAAGGGGGAAGATATCAGAGAACCTGCTAGAGCCATCAGAGCTGCAGAAGGAACTAACATCAGAGCTGCTGACCCTGCTGAGTATTTTGAAAGGGCTAGACAAAAGAGGATTGCTGCTGGTATTCAAAGTCCAACCCCTCCCAGATCCAAGAAAAGGAAGAAGACAGCCTCTACCTTCACCCTTGCCCAATGGCTCAACAGTGACCTAGCCAAGCCTGATGCTTCCCAGTTCAGAGAAATGAAGAAGCATATGACCCCTCTCCAACAAGAGAATCTCATTCTGGATAAAGATGGGCTGATAATCATAAATCATGGTGGTTCTATGCAAGAAGCAGAAGACTGGTGGCGAATGAAAGTGATCCCTGGCAAAGACATCTCAGAAGCCATCAGAAACTACCTAGATTGCAGACTTGCACCTCACTGGAATGAGTGTCAGAATCCAAGGAATCTGGCCTCTATCAGAACAAAGGTAAATGCACTTCTGAAGAAGATTGACAAAGCAGAAGCTCAGCTAGAAGAGGAAGATCTCTAACTTTACCCTCTTGTTGCTTTAAATATCTTCTTTTAATGAAATGACCAGCTTGCCTCTATTTTGCATGGCAATTTCAAATTTTCTGTCTCTACTTGCACTCTGATTGTTTCTTGCTCTGATACCTTTACTATATCTGATTGTTTGTATCGTACTCTTACTATTTTCCTATGCCAAGTGCCCACCAAGATTTTAAATGAAAGTTTATTTTTAACTTATTTTCCTTCATGGTGAAAGGCACTTCTCTGGAAATAGTTTAAGGGTTTTGGCATCATCAAAAAGGGGGAAATTGTAAGGAATAAATGTAATTAGATTTTGATGATGCTAGGATAATTAGTTTAGAATTTTAAAGTACCCCTATTAGATTTTATGTATTAGAATTTTCAGTTGTAAGTATTAGTGTAGTCGACGATCAGAGTTGCTCTCTTATGGATCTGATCAGAGCTGCTCTATGAGAACTGCTTTCAGAGTTGCTCTTGGGAAGTCATGAGAGTTGCTCATCAGAGAAGCATAAGAATTGTTCTTCAGAGACTCATCAGAAGTCAACATCAGAGAATCATCAGAGTTCGAAGTAAAGCTTCATCAGAACTCAGCATCTGAAATGCATCAGAGCTGCTCAACATGAAAGCATCAGAGTTCCGATACCAGAGCTCGACTCCAAGTTCTATCAGAACCTCTTATCAGAAACCCATCAGAATCCAACATATCAGAAGAGCCCGATCAGAGTCTGACTGACACTTAGAAGAATTTCAAGGCAACTTCCAACGGCTGTGAAACCAACGGCTAGAAGATTGTGCATGAAAGGAAAGCTCTTAAATGCACATTTAATGAGCCTGATACGTCGTGGATTGATTGCAAATGATTGACCGAGAAATCTGGAAGATATATTATAAAAATAGAAAGCTTCCAAAATTAGTGGGTCAAGTCAACAGTACGCGCATTCAATGCAATTGTCTCCTCCTCCAACGGGCAGACAACCCCAGTATATAAGCTACACGCTGAAGAATAGGAAGACAACTTTGCTCACCATAACATTCAAAAAGCTCTCTTGAGATTCAAACTCTACAATCATCAACAAGACAAGCTTACGTTGGGAAGATTCAAATATCCATATCCTCCAATCCCAACACACAGCAAAGTTCGTCCTGTTCTTCAACCTTCAAGGACTTCAACTACATATCTTTTGTAACGAAGCAAGTTGGAGAAAACTCTGTTTTCAAAACAGCTTCTGCAAAGAAGGGCGTCCAAGTAACTGCAGTAGTGAAGTGGTGATACTTTCGGGAAGCTGAGTGAAAGGACCAGTCATCAGGAAGCAGGACTGCATCCCGGGTGACAACTAGACTTGAAGAAGACGTGGAGAGCTTCTTAAGTGCTAGGGGACTAAGCTTTGTAAACGTTTACTTCAAAGCTAGTGGAACAGTGGACTAGAGGAACGCGTTGTTCCTTGAACCACTATAAAAACTCCGGTGTCATTTACTTTACTGCAATTTACTTTCTGCACTTAGGATTCTAACTGTATAACTCTAAGACTTGGAATCTGTGTTCATCAGATCTTGTCCTCAGAGTTATCAGAAAGGCACTTGCCTTAGCATTTGTTTGAGGCTACCTGGAACTCTTATCCGCTGCAAGACCAGTTCTGATCATCAGAACTCGACCCTCTCTGATAAGTCAACTCTGACTTTGAGAAAAGTTGAAAAACTTGAATCAGTCTATTCACCCCCCCTCTAGACTGATTACCAACTCAAACGGGACCAACAGTGTCATCACCCTTATGGTTGAATTCAGCGATGGATCCCATAGAGCCTAGCTCGAAGTGGAATTCGTCGTCGTCAACCTCGACTGCGCACATAACATCATCCTTGGCCGGCCTGCCCTCGAGGATTTGGAAGCCGTCATCTCCATGAAGCACCTCTGCCTCAAATTTCCCACACCCACTGGCGTCGGTTACTCGAGGGGGAATCAGAAGCTCTCCAGGGCATGCTACCTTCAGCTCACCAGGAAGGTTAATAAAACCGAAGTCCGAATTGATACAATCACCACCAATGCCCTGGAAGAGGAGGAAGGCAGGCCGAGGGCTGAGCCTGCCGAGGACACCGAAGACTTTGTGCTCGATTCGGCCAAGCCGGAGAGAGTCTTGAAGATTGGAGCCAAGCTCCCTGAAGACCGGCATCACTGAAGCCCTCCGCACCTACTCCATTGTTTTTGCATGGGGGCCGGAGGACATGCCGGGGATCGACCGAAGGGTCATCACTCACCGTCTTGCGGTGGACCCTTCGGCCAAACCAGTACAACAAAGAAGGAGGCCCCTCTCGGCCGATAGAAGGGACTTTGTCAAGAAAGAGGTCACCATGCTCCTCTCCATCAAACATATCAGGGAGGTGAAATATCCCTCGTGGTTGGCTAATGTGGTACTAGCACAGAAGCCACCCACCTTCCGCATGTGTGTGGACTACACGGACTTGAATAGGCATGGCAATGGGTCGGGGCGGGGCGGGTATTGCAAGACCCGGACCCGCCCCGTGACTTGGCGGGGCGGGTCCGCCCCGCCCAGTGACCTGCACGGGTCCGAACTTGTTGACCCATGACCCGCCCCGCCCCGCCCCGCCGCAACCTAATTAGCTAGTATGTATTTTTATTTGTGCGAAGTTGTTATTAATTGAATCTACATAATGTTTATCTCTAAATAATAATTAAAAATCAATATATTAAATCAAATTCATGATACACTAAAAATTTCAAAAATTAAGGAAAAATTACTCAAACTTGAATAGTTGTTCTAATTAGTTATATTAATAATTGAATATATGTATTAAAATTCTATATATAAAGAAGACATTGATAATCCGTCGTGCATCTCATTCTAATATATATTCATATAATATAAGATCAAAGAATTTATGATTTATTGTATATACACATATGTATGTTGAAGTATATTTGTAGTATAATTTAAGAAAAAAGTATGTATACTTATATATTGACCGGGTCGGGTCGGGTCGGGGCGGCACGGGTCAATTCTAATACCCGGACCCGCCCCATTGTATAGGCGGGGCGGGGCAGACCCGCCCCATTTGCAAGATGGGGCAGGGCGGACCCGCCCCAAATGTCTCGGGCCAGGGCGGGTCATTGCGAGTCGGTTTTTTTTTGACATCCCTAGACTTGAATAAAGCGTGCCCTATGGACCCCTTCCCTCTACCAAACATTGATCAACTGGTAGATGAGACCGCGGGGTGCGAAATCATGCCATTCCTCGACGCATTCCGAGGCTATCATCAAATCTACATGCATGAGGGGGACGCGGAAAAGACAGCCTTCATGACACTCGAAGGCATTTTTTGCTACCTTGTTATGGCCTTCGGCCTGAAGAACTCTGGTGCCACCTACACCCGGATGGTGGCCAGGGGCTTTCAAGCTGTCCTAGGGCGCACCATGGAGGCCTATGTTGACGACATGATCGTCAAAAGCAAGCAATCGAACACCCACGCCGAGGACCTCCGGGAAATTTTTGCCATCATGCAAAAGTTCAACCTTCGGCTGAACCCAGAGAAGTGCACCTTCGGCGTGCAAGGAGGGAAGTTTCTTGGCTACATGGTTAGCCGAAGGGGTATAGAGGCCAACCCTGAAAAAATTCAGGCCATCATCAACATGGAACCTCCACGCAATGTCAAAGAAGTTCAACGGTTGACGGGTCGCCTGGCGGCTCTCAACCGCTTCCTCTCCAAATCAGCAGAAAGGGCCCTCCCCTTCTTTCAAATCATGAGGAAGACAGCAGGCTTCCAATGGACAACTGAGTGTCAAGAGGCCTTCGACGAGCTGAAGAAGTTTCTCTCTTATCCCCCCGTGCTCTCCAAACCCAAGGTGGGAGAGACCTTATACCTTTATCTTGGCGTTAGCCCCGCCGCCATCAGCTCAGTACTCATCCGGGAGGAAGATGACATCCAACATGCCATCTTCTATGTTAGCAAGACCCTCAGGGAAGCGGAGCTCAGGTACTCCCCTGTAGAAAAAACGGTCCTAGCCATTGTTTGGACCGTCAAGAAGCTGGGCCATTATTTTCAAGCTCATCCGGTCCAAGTGCTCACACATCAACCCCTCGGCGCCCTCATGAGGAGCCCCACCAGCTCCTCCAGAATGGTGAAGTGGGCTATCTTCCTCAGCCAATACAACATAGACGTTCGTCCGAGGCCTGCCATCAAGGGCCAAGCCCTGGCAGACTTCGTCATGGAATGTACCGCAAGATCAGCGATGGATGAGGGGCCTTCGGCACCTCTGGACGAGTGGTGGACACTCTATACTGATGGCTCCTCGGCCACCAAAGCATGCGGAGGAGGGGTAGTTCTCATAACACCCGAAGGCTTCCGCGCCTATTATGCCATCCGCTTCTCCTTCAAAGTGTCCAACAACGAAGCCGAATATGAGGCCCTCCTATGTGGCCTTCGGCTAGCAGCAAATCTGAAGGCCAAAATGATCCACGTCAAGTGTTACTTTAAGCTCGTCGTGGGCTAGATCTCCGGAGAGTATGAGGCCAATGAAGGGAGGATGAAACAATACAAGGAAGCGGCTAAAGAATTGCTTAAGGTATTCGAGCCACATTCCCTCACTCAAATACCGAGGTCTCAAAACTCGGAGGCTGATACTCTCTCCAAGCTCTCGGCTGAATCCCCCGAACACCTCTCCAAGATCGCAAGAATCGAGGAGCTCAGCCTCTCGAGCATACATGTGAGCCCCATCATGGATATACATCTCAGGCCGGAGGACTGGATCTCTGACATCACCACCTTCATCACCACATGGCAACTTCCCGAGGATGAGGCCCGCGCCAAACTAGCAAAGCTGAGGGCTCCCAGCTACACCCTCGAGAGCAGAAGGCTTTACAAAAGATCCTACAACGGCACCCTCCTTCGGTGCCTTCATCAAGATGAAACCGAAGTTGCAATGGAGGAAGTACACAGCGGCACTTGCTCAGCTCACCAGGGACCCTTCTCCATGTCCCGAAGGCTCATTGTTCAGGGCTACTTCTGGCCCACCATGGCCCATGATTGTGCAAATCTTGCCCGAAGGTGTACCGCTTGCCAACACTTTCAGAAAGTCCCCGACAGGCCAGCGGTCAACTACACCCCCATCAGCACTGCTATACCCTTCTCTAGATGGGGTATTGATCCAGTAGGCCCTCTACTTAGGGGTACCTCCAACAACAGGTACATTATTATGGCCATTGACTACTTCACCAAATGGGTGGAAGCCGAGCCCCTCGCCAGCATCACTGAGGCCCGTTGCCGTCACTTTGTTCTCAAGAACATTCTTACAAGGTTTGGCGTCCCCCAACAGATCATCTCCGACAATGGCACTCAATTTGAGGCAGCCCCCTTTTGTGCCCTCTTAGAGGCATGGGGCATCAAACACACATTCTCTTCAGTTGCCTACCCTCAAGGCAACGAACAGGTGGAGAACGCCAACCGAACTTTGCTTGAGGGCCTGAAAAAGAAGCTTCAAGCCGAAGGGGGAGGCTGGGTAGAAGAGCTCCACAACATTCTATGGGCCTACCGCACCACCACTAGGCGTGCAACGGGTGAAACACCCTTCTCCCTATGCTATGGCTTTGAAGCTAAGGCTCCAACAAAAGTAACTCTACCCACCCGAAGGGTGGAGGAATATGAACCTGAGGTCAACGACGCCAATATGGCCCTTGACCTTCACCTCATCTCAGAACGCCGAGAGCAAGCCTTCCTCAGGGCGGAGAACTATCGACGACAAGTAAAAGGCTACATCGATGCCAAGGTCCGCTCCCGAGAATTTCAAGTGGGGGACTACGTCCTCCGGCGAAGGGAGGCTAGCCTACCAACCGAAGGGGGGAAAATGGCCGCTAAATTCGAAAGCCCCTACATCGTCACAGCCATCATCAAACCTGGGACGTACAAGCTAAAACGCCCCAATGGGACAGAGGTCCCTAAACATTGGAATGTACACCACCTTGTCAAATTCTATCAATGAACATGAGTGGCCAAGCCCTCATCCTCTACAAGTATACATGATCAGCGGCCCAAGGCCCCATTCATTTTGTAAAAGTGGTTAAAGGGTCCCTCATCACTTATATATTTCATAAGCGGCCCAAGGCCCCCTTCTCTTCAAATATGAGTGGCCAAGCCCTCATCACTCGTTTACACGGCCCAAGGCCCCTTCCTCTCATTAGGAGGAATAGATATAACAAAGTACCCAGTACAAGGTGCGCAAATACGCCCACCATTCATAAAAACACCAAGTGTTTTTTACTAAGTCGTACCCCACGAGGACGCCCTCATGCATACATTATGCATATTCATACATACCCTCCATAAAAAAACGGGGGGTGCAATACCCCTCGGCTCCGACAAGTACCGAGTACCCCCGGCCATTTGTGTTTCACACACAAATAAAACCCTTCCCTGAAACGCTTTCCGCGCCATCCCCCAAGGGGAGGCAGGCAACGGACCATGTCCCGGGCCCAGGATTCGACTTTCACAAACGAAACGCTCCCCGCGCTATCCCTGAAGGGGAAGCAGGCAACAGACCATGTCTCGGGCTGAGGGGACGACTTTCAAAACCGAGGCACTTTCCGCGCTATCCCCCAAGGGGAAGCAAGCAACAGACGATGTCTCGGGCCAAGGAAACGACCCTCAAACCCTTCGGGATCTCGGAAGGTCAATCCCGAAGGGGGAGCCAACGGTTTATTCCGTTGCCTCCCATATAGGTCAAGCCTTTCCTAGAAACCAAGTTTCTTGATGCCCCTCCTACAGCATATAAAAACTAGATAAAAATAAAAAAGAGAGAGAAATGCGTAGGGGGGAAGGAACTCCCCGTATACTATTTTCCTCGGAGGCTCAACAACAATCTGGAGATACGTTCCCGAAGGCTCTTTCAAAGATACAAAGGAATCCCTCAACACAAAGTCATTCGGCTGCTCGCTCGAAGGCTCCACTACATGAAGTCTTTAAGTATAAGGGATTCCTCTGAGGCTCTAAACGAAGGGTCACCAGCAAAACTTTACCAAAATTTGGCTAAGTCCGAAATTTGGCTAAGTCGAAGGCTCAACACTACTCAACGAGAACCTACAACAGTACAACTACACTGCAAGTCGAAGGCTCAACACTACCGATGACCTAGGGTGAAGTTTGCTTGAAAAGTTTTCTAAGTCTAATATATTTTTAGCTCTCGGTCTTACTCTACGACCGAAGACTTACGTTCTACACTAAAGCCGAAGGCTTTTGGCCAAGTTCTCACTTAGAAAATTTTCTAAGTCCACAATCTGGAACCCTTCGGCGGGAACCACGGACTTCACTGCTGCCAACAAGCTTCTAGCCGAAAGCAACGCCGAACTACTCAATTGGGGGCCTAAGGCTACATCACGAATCAAAGGCTCAACATGGCCGAGGGCCTAAAGTGTAATTTCACTTGGGAAATTTTCTAAGTCTAATTCATTTTAGCCCCCGATAATTTCATGGACAAAGGCAAAGACATACGTCAAACAAGGATGGCCGAGAACATGGAAGTTACTTGGTCTCAGAAAATTTTCTAAGTCCACAAATTCCTAGCCTTCGAACAGACATATCAAAGCATACATAAGAAAGGACGAAGGCATGCACTCATTCGAGTAGCTCGAAGGCATGGCAACTGTTGTCACTTAGAAAATTTTCTAAGTCCACAACCACAAGCCCCCGGTGATGCTAAAATATAACCGAAGGCTTGTTGTCAAATTACTACTTAGAAAATTTTCTAAGTCCACAAACTCTTGGCCCTCTTCTAAGTGATATATTACATATTACATATAGCTAAGAACACATATATGGCCCTCTTAGGAAAGGGTCTGGCCTCATATTACATATAGTTAACAACCTCAGTGCTAAGAACACATACAACTACAAATTTGGATCTTCTACATTACGATTTACGAACACATACATTTACGAAATAAGAAATAATTTTTCTATACCTGCTTATTTAGGTATTCTCTATCACCATTCGACCTTCATTAATATTCCTTCAGTCTTCGCCCTACTCTTCTTCCTTAGATCTTCGTCGTCGTTCAACTTTCATCATTGTTCATCGTCACTTCTCACTCTGGTTTTTGAATTGCAGATGTTGGCTTACACCTTTGTTCAATACCTCCAAACATGTATTCCTTCCTATGTGTAATTTCATTTTGTTTCGGCCGCGTCAAACAATATTTGGCTTATCGGATGACTAGGCTTTTAAATGTCAACTAACCGGCCAAACATTAATTTTGGACGATTTTAATGAGCTCATGCTCAGATTGGCCTTTTTGGGTTCAAGTATGGAATTGAGCAATTAATATGGATACAAGGGTCTATTTGACCATTTAGCCAACATTTTTTGAGCTTTCTCATAATTTCCGGGTCATTACTGACATGTATACACTGTTTTTACATGCCACACAAACAATTTTTATAATGAGTGACGAATTGTCTGTGTACATAAATAACAAGAGGATCACATACAAAAAATATTTCGTATTTTTGAGGAATGGCAAACAGTTTTTTATTTTTTGGAAACAAAAATCAAATAGACCATTTTACTATTTTCAATCTATCACTTAAGTCTTTCTACTAAAGAAAACATCACGTAAGTATGCTTACTTAGTTACTTCTGGAAACAAAAATCAAATAGACCATTTTACTATTTTCAATCTATCACTTAAGTCTTTCTACTAAAGAAAACATCATGTAAGTATGCTTACTTCTTAAATACAATCGGTCAAGTTATTTTGGCCTTCTATAACATTTAATTATTTTTTAAAGTAATTAGGAATATTGACAAATCTTATAAAAATTCATATAAATTTGAATATTAATGTAATAATAATATAAAATAGTATAAATGTAAAAACAAATAAATAATGCAAAAAAACTAAAATTAAAAACCAGAAAACTAAAAAAGTAGTGAAAATGTAAAAAATAAAAAATGTAAAATGTAACAATCTTTTAAATAGATGTAGAATGTACAAATAATTACAAATTTTCAAAATATTGATTTTGACATTTTGAATTTTATCACATTTTTTATCTATATTTATTCAAATTTTAACATTTTTTTAATTATAAAAAGTCTGCTATAAGAGGAAAAACTGAATGAATTGCTAAATTGTTCGATTTTTTAAATTAAGTGCACTTATATGATACTTTTTTCAATACACGAGCCTAAGTGATAATTTGAAAATAATAGAAAATTTATTTGACTATTTTCTGTTATGGTAAATTTACCATCAAATAAGAGAACAAATATTATGACAGACTAAAAAGTTGAGCAAAATAAAGAAAGTTGAGCTACAACAGCATCAAACACATTTCTTACACAACACTGATACTAGTATACTACGTTTTTTTTTTTTTGCTTATTATAGAGCGGAAGTGGATGGTGGGCCGGTGAGGAGCTTGAGGTGGCAAAGCTCAGTCAAGCCAGTTAAGCTCGAAGGGGAAAATCAGGTGTACGCCACAGTTTAGCTTCTCTGGATAGTCTGTCGGTGGTCATTCTCGCTCTACCTCGTCGTCCTCTGTATCTCTGAAGAACCCAAGTCACTGCCGACCATTCCTGCAAACTCTTATCTCCCTCTAGAAAATCAAGGAACTCTCTGTTCCCGTTCTTATTTCTTCTTCATTTCCACTATCCACCTGCTTGAGATCTCTCTCCAATGTTAAAGTAGTGCACTCCCGTTACATAATATTCTATTCTAAGGTATGTCTGCCCCATGTTTGTATTGGAAATGAATGTTACAGGCTTACCAGTTCCCAATTTCCAAAGATCTCATTTCCCCCAATTCACATTATAAGTTTTCTGCTAAATCTCTGTTTAGTGTTAAACCAATTCTGGATTCTTTAATTGGAGAAAAGGTGCAACCTTTGATGGTAATTTATTGATGAAAGCAAAAGTTTCTGACTGTATAGTGTGGCTTTATACTCTGGGCTTAAAATCTTAATTCTTAAATGCCTCCGTTGCAGTAAAAGTTGACACAGAAGCTGTTAGCTTTTGAGTGTATATTGGAGGCTGGATCTGAAGTGAAGATCTTGAGATCACAGGGAAGCTGGCAGCCACACTGGCATGGAGGCATGCTGCCAGCAGTGGCAGCAGCAGCCTTCCTAGTAACGATCTGGTATTATTTCAATCAATAATCTACTATATTCACCAGAAGGTTTGGTTAACTATTGCATCTGAGCTCTGCAATTTTGATTTCCTATCATTCTCCATACCCTGTTTCAATCTACGTAGCTGCCTACTTGGCTATGGCTTCTTGTGGCAATTATTTTCAAATTCTTATGGTAAACATCATGTTGCTGCTACATAAGGGAAAAAAAGATCTTCATATAGTTTTGGCGCAAATTCTGCTAGACATGATAATACACATAGTCTTCATGCTGCATTGTTTTGTGGATAAAAACCAGTATTTATTAAAAAGAGATGCAGTTATATACATAGTACTGCTGATGATATTGCGATTCACCACTGATTTCGGTAGTCCATGATACCATATTTTTGTTCATCTGTCATATTATATGCTCTGCTGTCTGATCCAAACATTTCTCATGATGAAAAAATCTTTACTGACTCCGCTCTCAGGAAAGAAATAAAGACAGCAAGCATTATGGCCTGGACCACCCAGCTCCACATTCTCTCATGAAAATGGGTTCAAGGTCAGTCCACTCTTATTAGATGAATTTCTTCTTAGAGGAGTATATCACTATACACATTCTATAGACTGGGTTTTCATGTGGCCGTGCTTTTCACGGTTTCACCTACTGAAGTAGGCAGAAACATCTATTTTCTGGCAGGTTTCTGTTTAACTTGTATATTTATAGCATTATGATTTGATTGAGAAATAGAGTTTTCCAAATTGATGTCAATATATGAGATAATTAGTAATTGCTTTGCATCAGGAAACATGTGCGTTTTGTTTGTTTAGTTTTCTTCACTTTTGCGAGAAATTTTTCATTCCCCATTTCTTTATTAGAGTAGGAAAACATACACACCATATGTAGTGCTTGAATATTTCCATTTTATCATTCGTCTCTCATTCACTTTTTAACCCCAATTCTTCTTAGAGGATGTTAACTTGCTGAGACACTCAACCTGAAACAAAAGAAATTAACAACACATTAACACACTTGGTTGAATGGGGGGATTTCACTTATTTTTTCCCAATAGCAAACCATACCTCTGTGTGGTTGATCCATTTTTCTCGTAATTTGGCGACGTTTTCCTCAACTTTGAGCAATAGTTTTTCACTTTTTCCTATGACCCCCCTTCGTATTATTTTTTCTTGCATTATGAGGGAAGAAAAAGGGACACGCATGGACAAATGCCAAACCAGAAATTAGCATTGATATTTTTTAAAATTAATAGTATGAACGTTTTTATTCTTTATACTGTTTATTCACACGTCATTCCAAAGAAAGTGTAAACACTGAAATAAGTTTTCATAGTAATTTTATTCCCACCAACCAATATTTCACATGCCAATATACATTCTTTTCCCAAGAAATAAATACTCCTCTCCTCCATATATTCCCACTTGACACCAAACATCTCATAAAAAAAGGTTTCAACAATGTAGAACTTTTTGTTAACGAAAAGAATTATGTGACTCCTAAATCCCAATATACACATTTTATTGATCTCATGCTCCTCGTACTTTCTGGGTATTTAAACTACAAGCTAACCTATAAGAACCTCCATTGGTTATATATGTACAGAGATCGTAGTAACATGGAGGATCCAGATGGGACATTAGCAAGTGTTGCTCAGCTGATTGAGAAATTGCGCAAGAACTCAGCCTCCACGCAAGAAAAAGAGACACTGTTGAAACAATTGTCGGAGCTTATTGATACACGTGAAAATGCATTCAGTGCTGTTGGGTCACATTCCCAGGCAGTGCCAGTGCTTGTTTCTTTACTTCGATCTGGTTCATTTGGGGTAAAGATGCAGGCAGCCACTGTTTTGGGCTCTTTGTGCAAAGAAAATGAATTACGAGTAAAAGTGCTGCTTGGAGGTTGTATTCCTCCATTGTTAGGCCTTCTCAAGTCAAGCTCAACAGAAGGTCAAATTGCAGCAGCAAAGACTATATATGCCGTGTCTCAAGGTGGTATTAAGGACCATGTTGGCTCAAAGATCTTTTCAACTGAAGGAGTTGTGCCAGTATTGTGGCAACAGTTACAGAAGGGTCTTAAAGGTGAAAACTTGGTTGATGATTTGATCACAGGCAGTTTAAAAAACCTTTGTACCAGCACAGAGGGTTTCTGGTCTGCAACGGATCAAGCTGGAGGTGTGGATATACTTGTCAAACTGCTAGCTACCGGACAATCCAGCACTCAAGCAAATGTATGCTTTCTTCTTGCATCTATCATGATGGAAGACTCATCTGTCTGCTCTAAAATATTGGCTTCAGATGTCACAAAACAACTGCTTAAATTACTTGGGCCTAGCAATGAAGCTTCTGTTAGGGCAGAATCTGCCGGGGCTCTCAAATCTCTTTCTGCTCAATCCAAAGAGGCCCGACGGGAGATAGCAAATTTGAATGGCATCCCTGTACTAATAAATGCTACTATAGCACCTTCAAAGGAATTCATGCAGGGTGAACATGCTCAAGCTTTGCAGGAGCACGCAATGTGCGCTCTTGCTAACATTTCAGGTGGCTTGTCATATGTGATATCAAGTCTTGGCCAAAGCCTTGAATCATGCACCTCATCTGCACAGGTTGCTGATACATTAGGGGCCTTAGCTTCGGCTCTTATGATATACGATAACAAAGCAGAAAGTTCAAGAGCTTCTGATCCTTTGGAGGTGGAACACACACTGGTTAAACAGTTTAAGCCTCAGTTGCCACCACTGGTGCAAGAGCGTACCATTGAAGCTCTTGCTAGTTTATATGGGAACATTATTCTCTCCAAAAAGCTTGCAAATTCTGATGCAAAGCGGCTACTGATTGGTCTGATCACAATGGCTACTAATGAAGTTCAAGGAGAATTGATAAGGTCCCTTCTCATCCTTTGCAAAAATGAAGGATCACTATGGCATGCCCTTCAAGGCCGCGAAGGGATTCAACTACTGATTTCTCTCCTTGGGCTCTCATCGGAGCAGCAACAGGAGTGTGCTGTTGCTTTACTATGTCTTCTTTCAGACGAGAATGATGAGAGTAAATGGGCCATCACCGCAGCTGGAGGCATTCCCCCACTTGTGCAGATTCTAGAAACAGGATCTTCCAAAGCCAAAGAGGACTCTGTAACCATTCTTGGAAACCTTTGCAATCACAGTGAAGATATTCGGGAATGTGTTGAGAGTGCTGATGCTGTTCCTGCTTTGTTATGGTTGCTGAAGAATGGGAGCTCCAATGGTAAAGAAATTGCGGCCAAGACATTGAACCATTTGATTCATAAATCGGATACTGCCACCATAAGCCAACTCACTGCACTTTTAGCTAGTGATCTTCCGGAGTCTAAAGTCTATGTCTTAGCTGCATTGAGAAGTTTGCTTTCCATGGTACCTATTAGTGATATTTTGCGTGAAGGTAGTGCAGCAAACGATGCAATTGAGATGATGATAAAGCTCATAAGCTTTGCTAAGGAAGAGACTCAGGCCAAATCTGCATCAGCACTTGCTGGAATCTTCAATCTCAGGAAAGACTTGCGTGAAAGTAACCTTGCTATGAGAACTCTCTGTTCACTATCTGAGCTTCTAAATGTGGAGTCTAAAGCCATCTTAGTTGAAGTGTGTCGTTGTCTTGCTGCAATATTTCTCTCGATTAGAGAGAACCGTGATGTTGCTGCAGTTGCTAGAGATAAGTTGCCTTCACTGGTGGCTCTTGCTAGTTCTTCAGCTTTGCCTGTAGCGGAGCAAGCGATATGTGCTTTAGCAAATCTTCTTTTGGACCGTGAAGCCTCTGAAAGAGCTTTTCCTGAAGAAATCATCTTGCATGCCACTAGAGTTCTGCGTGAAGGCTCAACTGATGGACAGACCCATGCTGCCTCTGCAATTGCTCGACTTCTCCAGTCTCAGAAGGTTGATTCGGAAATAACTGACTGTGTCAATCGTAATGGGACGGTTCTTGCTTTGGTCTATTTTCTTGAATCCACTACGGGTGGACCTATTGCTATATCGGAAGCATTAGATGCCCTTTGTTATCTTTCAGGGTTGGAAGGACATATTAGACCTGCCTGGGCAGTTCTTGCAGAGTACACAGATGGCATTATACCAATCGTCTCATGTATTTCTGATTCTAGTCCCTTGTTGCAAGACAAAGCTATCAGAATATTATCATGGCTCAGCCAAGCTCAGCCGAATGTTCTAGGAGAAACAATTGCATGTGCTTCTGGATGCATATCCTCGATCGTACAAAGGGTAATCAACTCCTCAAATGCAAGAGTAAAAATTGGAGGAACTGCTCTCCTTATATGTACTACAAAAGTGAACCACCAAAGAGTGATTGAGGATCTAAATGAATCCCATTTACGAGTTCCACTGATTCAGTCACTTGTAGGCATGCTGAACCCCGAGTCTTCTCAGTTGCATGCAGATCAAGGGGACAAAGTTGCAATAAACATATTCAGGAATACTTTAGACGAATCAAAAAAGGATGAAACGGAGAGAAGTACTTCAGTTATCTATGGTACGGATATAGCTATATGGCTACTCTCTGTTCTTGCTACCCGTGATGACCAAAGCAAAGTTGACATTTTGGAGGCTGGTGGAATTGACTCTCTTACTGAAAGAATATCTCAATCTCTGTCCCAGTTTACTCAGGTACTTCCTCTGTTCTTAAATAATTGCAATCCTTTTTTGCCAGTTTCAATATAACTGCAACAAATAGCCAAAATAACTACAATACCCTTGCACCTGTTTAACAAATCCAACTCAGCACAAATGATATCTCTAGTAACTCCACCGTCCCAATTCCCCAAATCCTCCATTTTCACCTCCGCGCCCGCCCTTCATCTTTCCCATTTCCTTTTATTTCTCAACCCTCCTTCCATCACGACCATCCCTTTCTCTTCCACCCTCTCTCCATTCTCTTCTTTCATTTCTTTCCTTTACTATCTTCTTCCTTTTCATCTCTTTTCCTTGCTCTAATTTGGAGTTTCAGCCAACAACCCTGATCTGCGATTACATACATTTTCTTGCTCTGGCTATTCTTGTCAAAATCTCACTGATTAACACATTATGAAACATGGATTTCGGGAGGAGCTCTCACATTCGATGCATCGAAATAGTGAGAAGTAGTTGAACCGGCAAATCAGCAAACATTATAGGAGTTCATTTTTTTTTAAATAGTAAAAAATTGTTAATGAAATCAGGGAGCCGTTTACAAAACTGTTAAACTAGATGTTGTAGAGAGCTGTTACAAGGACAAAGAAGGAATAGTAAGCAAAATAGAAATTGTACTAAGAGGAAGAGAATGGAGTTTGGTTATCAGGAAATTTGTCAGCTGGCATCATGTGACTAGGATGAGTGACTTTTCTTAGCCTTGTAAATGTGGAAAAATAGGAAGAGAAAAACTTTGTCAAAATTCTTAATGTTGCATTACTTGCATCTATTACTTAACGGGGGATAGTATTTGCAAATGCTTCTATTTGATTGTCTGTTTATATGACTTGTCCCATTGCCCAACTTATCAAAGCGAGACTAATAAATTTTTATTCCACGCTACTGATTCCCTCATTGGCAAAACTCTGCAGATTGATTTCAAAGAAGATAGTAGCATATGGGTTTGTGCATTGCCGCTGGCAGTCTTATTCCTAGATAGAGACATCATCAGGGAACATGTCACAGTGAAAGCTATACCGGTGCTAGCTAATTTACTTAAGTCAGAGGAGTCAGCCAATAGGTATTTTGCTGCACAAGCAATCGCCAGTCTTGTCTGTAATGGTAGCAGGGGAACTCTTCTTTCTGTTGCAAATTCAGGGGCAGCGGCAGGTCTTATTTCATTGCTTGGCTGTGCAGATGATGACATCAGTGACCTCATTGAACTCTCAGAGAAGTTTGCTTTGTTGCGTAATCCAGAGCAAGTAGCTCTTGAAAGATTGTTTCGGGTTGATGACATTAGGGTTGGGGCAACTTCTAGAAAAGCTATACCAGCACTTGTTGATCTGCTGAAGCCAATCCCAGATCGCCCCTGTGCACCTTTTTTGGCTCTTGGACTTCTGATACAGCTGGCTAAAGAATGCCCTCCAAACAAGATTTTAATGGTAGAATGTGGAGCTATTGAAGCATTGACTAAGTATTTGTCACTTGGACCTCAAGATGCAACAGAGGAAGCAGCAACTGATTTATTGGGAATCCTATTCAGTACCGCTGAAATCCGGAGACACGAATCTGCATTTGGAGCTGTTAGTCAGCTTATAGCTGTCTTACGTTTGGGAGGAAGGGCAGCGAGGTATAGTGCTGCCAAAGCCTTAGAGAACCTGTTCTCAGCAGATCACATAAGAAATTCAGAATCCGTTAGACATTCTGTTAAACCTTTGGTAGAGATTCTAAGCTCTGGCCTTGAGAAGGAGCAACATGCTGCTATTGCTGCATTAGTCCGGTTGCTCAGTGAAAATCCATCAAGAGCTCTTGCCGTTGCAGATGTTGAGATGAATGCTGTAGATGTTTTATGCAGGATTCTCTCATCAAATTGCTCTATGGAGCTGAAGGGGGATGCAGCGGAGTTATGCTCTGTTCTTTTCACTAGTACAAGAATAAGATCTACAATTGCCGCAGCTCGCTGTGTGGAGCCCTTGGTTTCTCTTCTGGTCACTGAATTCAGTCCGGCTCATCATTCGGTTGTTCACGCTTTAGACAAACTGGTGGATGATGAACAGCTAGCAGAACTAGTTGCCGCACATGGAGCTGTTATACCCCTCGTAGGTCTTCTCTATGGTCAGAATTTTATGCTTCACGAGGCTATTTCTAGGACTCTCGTGAAGTTGGGGAAAGACAGGCCTTCATGTAAGCTAGAAATGGTAAAATCAGGGGTAATCGAGAGTGTACTTGATATTCTCCATGAAGCACCAAATTTCCTATGTGCTGCGTTTGCTGAATTGCTAAGAATACTGACTAACAATGCAGCGATTGCCAAGGGACCATCTGCAGCAAAAGTGGTTGTGCCTCTTTTCTTGTTGCTGACTGTACCGGAGTTTGGACACGACGGACAACACAGTGCTCTTCAGGTTCTTGTGAACATCTTAGAACATCCACAATGCCGTGCTGATCATGCATTGTCATCCCATCAAGCCATTGAACCTCTGATACCTTTACTTGATTCTCCTGCTTCTGCCGTTCAACAGTTGGCAGCTGAGCTCCTGTCTCTTCTTCTTGTGGAGGAGCATCTTCAAAAAGATCCCGTCACACAACAAGTCATTGGGCCTTTAGTTAGAGTGCTCGGTTCTGATATACCCATTCTGCAGCAGAGAGCTGTGAAGGCTCTTGTTTGTGTTTCGGTAACATGGCCCAATGAGATTGCCAAAGAAGGCGGTGTAAGTGAGCTTTCAAAAGTGCTGTTGAATGCTGATCCTTTGCTTCCCAATGCTTTATGGGAATCAGCTGCTTCTGTCCTAGCCTGCATCTTGCAGTTTAGCTCTGAGTTTTTCTTGGAAGTCCCTGTAGCAGTTTTGGTGAGATTGCTTCGTTCAGGCTTAGAAAGCACCATACTTGGTGCCTTGAATGCCCTGCTCGTGTTGGAAAGCGATGACTCCACCAGTGCTGAAGCAATGGCTGAAAGTGGGGCAATCGAAGCTCTTTTGGAACTTCTCCGATGCCATATATGCGAGGAAACCGCTGCTAGGCTTCTTGAGGTGTTGCTTAACAATGTGAAGATCAGAGACACAAAGGCTACGAAGGCAGCTATTCTACCACTGTCACAATACCTCTTGGACCCACAAACCCAAGGTCAGCAAGCGAGGTTATTGGCGACACTTGCCCTTGGCGATCTATTCCAGAACGAGTCGCTTGCTAGGACATCAGATGCTGTTTCTGCTTGTCGGGCATTGGTTAATCTGCTAGAGGATCAGCCTACTGAAGAAATGAAAGTCGTGTCAATATGTGCTCTACAGAACCTTGTTATGTACAGCCGATCAAATAAAAGAGCCGTTGCGGAAGCTGGAGGTGTTCAGGTTGTGCTTGATATTATTGGGTCAAGTGATCCAGATACATCAGTACAGGCAGCGATGTTTATTAAGCTTCTCTTCTCAAACAACACTATTCAAGAATATGCTTCGGGCGAGACTGTCAGGGCCATAACTGGTAAGTTTTTTCAGCAGGGATGTTGATTTGGTTCATTACTTAACTATTATTGTTATTTATTAACTGGAGTAAATTGTGATGTTTTTGTAAGGTGTGAATATATAACATTTTTCATGAAAATGGAATCGAAGTATGCCACAAAATTGCATTAATTACATTCCCTGTTGATGCATGATTATTTTTGTTACTGCAATTTAAATTAAAGAAAACTCGAATCAGTTAATATATTATCTGTTCTTCTTTATCAGCTGCGCTCGAAAAAGATTTGTGGGCAACAGGAACAGTTAATGAAGAGTATTTGAAGGCTTTGAATTCACTTTTTGGAAATTTCCCACGTTTGAGAGCAACAGAACCTGCCACACTGAGTATACCACATCTGGTCACTGCCCTCAAGACTGGTTCAGAGGCAACTCAAGAAGCAGCCCTGGATGCACTTTACTTTCTGAGGCATGCTTGGTCTGCTTGCCCAGCTGAAGTGTCTCGAGCCCAATCAATTGCTGCTGCTGATGCTATTCCTTTGTTGCAGTATTTGATACAGTCAGGGCCGCCCCGGTTTCAAGAGAAGGCAGAATTCCTTTTGCAGTGCTTGCCGGGGACATTGGTGGTCATTATCAAGCGAGGTAACAACATGAGACAGTCCGTTGGAAATCCTAGTGTTTATTGCAAGCTTACCCTCGGAAATACTCCACCTGTGCAAACCAAGGTATGAATAAATCAATAATTTGCCAGTTTACCCTCGGAAAGCCCAATACAGCTGGGGTTATGGTGGTAGTAATGATGTGTATGACATGCATGGTCTTTTCCCTTGTGTCAGGTTACATCAACTGGGCCTAACCCCGAATGGGATGAAAGCTTTGCCTGGTCCTTTGAAAGTCCTCCAAAAGGCCAAAAGCTTCACATCTCATGCAAGAACAAGAGCAAAATGGGAAAGGTAAAATGGAGTCATGATGCCCTTATTCTTCTCTCCTTAATTCAGATTCTAGTCTTCCTAACACCCAACTTGATTCTTAAATGCAATAAAATTCACAGAGCTCATTTGGAAAGGTAACGATCCAGATCGACCGAGTAGTGATGCTGGGTGCAGTTTCAGGGGAGTACACCTTGTTGCCCGAAAGCAAAAGTGGGCCTTCAAGGAACTTGGAGATAGAATTCCAGTGGTCCAACAAAACTGAACTGTAGAAAAGAATGTTTGGGAGGGAGGATTTCACCTATATTCTCTTGATTTCCATCACTTCCCCGCCAACTGTATATAGTTCTTCCCCTTTTTAGTATATTCTTTTGTGTCTTATTCATATCTACTCATTGCTTAGTTTTTTTTTGTGTGGTTATTCATATTCATTGTAAGTTGAATCACTTTTTTACCTTGTAATTTTCTTCTGGGTTATTATTTAATCAACTTCGAGTTCAAGGCAATATAACAAACTGTGGCCTGTTTAGTATACACCCCTGGTTTTCTGTGCATTCTTTCTTATTTTATCGGGGGGGGGGGGGGGGGGGGGGGGGGGTATATATTAGCAAACCACTAGTATATGCTCCAATTGTGAATGTTAATTAGACTGCATTTTTGCTGTAGCGTGATGTAGTTTGATCATGTGGCTTTGACTAACATTGGTCTTGCGATGTTTTTACTAAATTTTAGGTTAGTAAGACAGGTAAAGTAAACACACAGACTGCTAAAAAAAACTGTTTACTAATTGAAACAGGTGCTTAAAGTGATGCTTAAGCTGCCTTAAGCATATCACCCCCATATATTAATTAAGTGACACTTTAAGCTTTTTTCCAGTTTCTGAAATTACTCTTATCCTTACCTCTTGCCCTTACCCTCCACTGTTACTCCTATTCCCACCCCCTTACCCTACCCCTTACCCCTGCCGCTCCTACGGTCCTACCCCTAGCCCTATTTCCCACCCTGACCCCTACTCGTGGCCCCGTAGCCTTACCCCCGTTAAGGTAGGGTTAGGGGGTTAGGGGTGGGTAGAAGTAGGGTGTAGGACTGGAATCGTGGGTAGGGGTTATAGTAGGGGTAAGGGCGGGGCATAGATCTCACCATTTATTGATCTTGTTTCCGCTGTCACCGAGAAATGCCCTCCTTTTGGCATCGCAGAACCGAGACACATGGTTTTTGGTGGGAGGGTTAGGGACAGGGGTGTGGGAATCATACGGGGTGGTAGGGAGTTAGGGGTAAGGGGTAGACCCCCACATATTATATATATATACTTCAAATTTGTGTACATGAATCTTTGTGTGTCTATATATGCAAAAATTATTTTGGACAGTTTAATGTTAAACGTGTTTTAAACATTGTGAAGTAAACATGAATTTATATCACTGCTTATTTTATGCACTACTTATTAACGCAAAATTTTAATAAACACCGTTTAATAACTTGTGAAGTAACATGTCCTTAATATGACACATGAAAATGAATTGGGGTGGTTAGATTTGATGATGTTGCAATAAAACAATATCTTATTGCTAAAAAGTTTAATATACCAAACTTCCTCTAGATATATAAATTTTGCGCTTTACCCAAGTTAATTTTTTTGTTAAACCCCATGGTGTTATAATTAGTAATGTGCATAACTCTCTCAAAGAACATGTTGAAATAGAGCATATTAACTAAGAAATAATATTGGAGAGGAAATGATTTTCTGTGTATTTCATTGGAGGGTTAAGTCCCTATAAATATAGATTACAAAGATAGAATATTCCTATAAGATTCTATACAATAATAATATCCTAGAGTATATTCCTAAAATATTTTAAAGTATATTCTAAGGATAGAAGAATATTCTAAAGTATATTCTAATGTCTTTCACACTCCCCCTCAAGTTGGAGCATAGATATTTATCATGCCCAACTTGTTACATAAATAACCAACACGAATTCCATTTAATGCTTTAGTGAACAAATCTCCAAGTTGCTCTCCAGTCTTCACATATCCTGTAGAGATCAATCCTTGTTGTATCTTTTCTCGAACAAAGTGACAATCGACCTCAATATGTTTTGTTCTCTCATGAAACACTGGGTTGTTGGCAATGTGTATAGCAGCTTGGTTATCACACCAGAGTTTAGCAGGCATTGGTGTCTTCAATCCGATTTCACTCAGCAAATGGTTTATCCAGATTATCTCACATGCCGATTGTGCCATAGCCCGATATTCTGATTCAGCACTCGAACGAGAAACCACATTTTGCTTCTTACTTTTCCAAGAGACGAGATTACCACCAACAAAGACGCAATAGCCAGATGTGGATCTCCTATCATCTTTAGATCCAGCCCAATCAGCATCTGCAAAGCATTCTATTCTCATGTGATCATGATTTTGATAAACAATACCTCGTCCTGGTGTCCCCTTCAAGTAACATAATATATGCTCTACTGCATTCCAATGATCAACTGTCGGAGATGACATATATTGACTCACTACGCTCACAGAGTAAGCAATGTCTGGACGAGTGACTGCGAGATAGTTAAGCTTTCCAACCAATCTTTTGTACCTTTCTGGGTCTTCGAATGGTATGCCTTCTGAAGTGAGTTGCACATTGGGAACCATGGGAGTTGTGTTTGGCTTTGCTCCCAATTTCCCTGTTTCAGTTAGTAAATCAAGTACATATTTACGCTGAGATAGAAATATGCCTTTCTTACTCCGTGTTACCTCAATACCCAGAAAGTATTTCAATGAGCCTAGGTCTTTTGTTTGGAATTGGCTATGAAGAAAATTCTTAAGGGCCAAAATACCTGCGGTATCACTTCCTGTAATCACAATATCATCGACATACACCACAAGCAATGTGATACCTGCTTTCGTTTTTCTATAAAAGACAGAGTGATCTGATTGACCTTTTATCATTCCAAACCGTTCAATGGATTGACTGAATTTCCCAAACCATGCACGAGGACTCTGTTTCAGACCATAAAGAGATTTGCGAAGTCGACAAACTTTCCCATACTCCCCCTGAGCAACAAATCCCGGAGGTTGCTCCATATAAACTTCCTCCTGAAGGTCACCATGTAAGAATGCATTTTTAATGTCCAACTGGTGTAAGTGCCAATCATGAGTTGCAGCGAGTGAGATAAGTAACCTGACAGATGTTAATTTAGCAACAGGAGAAAAAGTGTCAGAATAATCAACACCATAGGTTTGAGCATAACCCTTTGCAACCAATCGAGCTTTCAATCGAGCAACAGATCCATCTGGATTAACCTTAACAACAAAGACACACTTACATCCAATAGACTTCTTCCCTGAAGGCAAGTATACCAAATCCCAAGTACCATTAAGATCCAAAGCATTCATTTCCTCTACCATGGCATGACGCCATTCAGGATGAGACAAAGCTTCTTTAACAGATTTGGGAACAGAAATAGAATCAATGGAAGCAACAAAAGAACATGAGGCAGGAGATAACTGACTGTATGACACAAATGAGGAAATAGGATGAGTACAAGACCGTGTACCTTTACGTAGTGCTATCGGGAGGTCAAGATCAGATGTAGAGACAAGATCTGAAGATGCAGGTACTCGTTCAGGACATGAGATCGAAGTCGGACCAGTATAAGGATATGTAATCACATGTGTCACAGGTGGGGAGTGATCTTGTGCTTTGTGTCGACGGGTGTAAACCAAGTGTACAGGAGGTCTAGGGTCAGGAACAGTGACATTCGACATAGTTACTGAAGGTGTGGTCTCAGGTATAGTAACTGTGTAAATGAGTATTTCATCGTTGTCCTCATGAATATCTGTCTTGGATGATGAAAATGGTGTATTTTCATGAAATGAGACATCAATAGAAATAAGATATCGACCTGTACTTGGACAAAAACATCTATACCCCTTTTGAACTCGAGAATAACCCAAGAAAATACATTTCAATGACTTGGGGTCCAATTTCGTCCGATGAGGGTTAACATCTCTAACAAAACAAGTGCAACCAAATATTTTAGGTGGAATAGGAAAAAGTTCTTTATTTGGAAAAAGACATTGATAAGGAGTTTTACCATCCAAAACAGAAGATGGCATACGATTGATCAAAAAACATGAAGTAGACACAGCGTCAGCCCAAAACTGTTTAGGCACATTCATTTGGAATAGAAGAGCCCTTGCAGTTTCTAACATATGTCGATTCTTTCTTTCAGCAACTCCATTTTGAGGAGGTGTGTCTACGCAATGAAGTTTGATGAATAATGCCATGTTGAAGCATAAAAGATTTAAATGGAGCAGATAAATATTCTTGGGCATTGTCTCCCCTTAACACACGAACAGGAACATTAAATTGAGTTTTAATTTCAGCACAAAATGCAGAGAAATGAGTAAATAACTCGGATCGGCGCTTCATAAAATACACCCATGTCATACGAGAATAATCGTCAACAAAAGTGACAAAATATTTGAAACCAGGTTTGGACACAACTGGACATGCCCCCAAACATCAGTATGGACAAGATCAAACGGAGCATTTGCTCGTTTATTAAGTCGGGGACTTAAACTAGTGCGATGATGTTTAGCAAACTCACACGACTCACATTGTATAGAAGACACTTTATTAAACTGAGGATATAATTGCTTCATTAGTGAGAGAGATGGATGTCCTAATCGGTAATGAGCTTCTAATAGATTTCCAACCCCAAGGCAAGAGATACCTTTTGTAATTGATGTATCCAAAATATAAAGACCACCCGACTCATGTCCTTGACCAATAGTATGCTTCGTTAACAGATCCTGAAACACACAATATCCCGGAAAAAATGTTACAGAACAATTAAGAGTACGTGTGATTTTACTGATGGAAAGCAGATTAAATGCAAAATTAGGAAGACTCAAAACAGACGATAATGGTAATGTAGAAGTTGGTACAACAGTACCAGATCCAAGAATGGGTGAGGTAAACCCGTCTGCTAAAGTGACACTGGAAGCAGGTAAATGTGAGTGAAATGATGAGAATAGACTAGGATTACCTGTCATATGATCTGTGGCACCTGAGTCAATGACCCATTTTGAGGATGATGAAACAAGACATGTGTTTGAAATACCTGAATTTGCGACTACCGAGATAGGGGTAGATGAATGCTTTAGAGATTCTTGATAGCAAATAAATTTAGCATACTCGTCTGAAGAAATAGCAATTGATCCATCAAATGAACTCGTAGCGGAAGCAACATGAGCAAGCTGATTTCCTTGATTTTTGAACAGCAACTTTCTACATTCTTTGAGCAAGTGTCCAGGCTTCTTGCAGTAATTGCATCTTTTTTCTCTGCCAAACTGAGTGGTACAAAACATTCTTTTTTTTTTTTGCAGTAGTAAGTTCAAAATTGAGATACTGCCATAAGCTGCAGCAGCCTTTCCCCGTTTGTGGGCTCAAAATTTGGAGAAGAGAATTTGGAGGAAAAAAAACTTACTCAACTTTTAAAATTGATGCGCTGACATATCGGTAGCAGTTCAAGGGGTGTCCACACATATCCGATGCTAGACACCAGCGAGGCAGCGACCAACCCACCTGGGGCGTCCACAGTATCCGATGCCAGACACTAGCGACCAACCACGAAGCTTCCTCCGGCCCACAGATCCCGTCCCTTGCTGGACAAAGAACGAGAGAAGTAAAGTATACCTGGCAGAGGACTTTCAGGCGAGTTTCAGACGAAGAGTTCCGATCAGATTCCGGCCAGAAACACGGCGTCACGCGCCGGCGCGTGAGTTGGCTGTGGAATCTTCCGGCGGCGCGTGTCACTCACGCGCAATGATTTTGGAGTGCGGACTTTGGGTGTTCGGTCGACAGTGGCAGGAGAACCAGAGGATGAGGGAGGTTGAACAGGGTTGTCGGATACCCAGTTGCTTCTGAGATCGAAGGTTCTGGCAAAAGCTTCTGGGAAGAGGTTCTGGGAATAATCGGAGGTTCTGAGATTGAACTAAGCTTCTGAATAGAGATTCTGTGTAAAGAGGTTCTGACTGGGTTGAGTTTCTTGTAGACAGAATGGTGCACAGAGGTTCTGAACTGAACTCAAGAGGTTCTGAACTGAACTCAAGTTCTTTGAGAAAGAACCGAGTGTGAAAAACTAAATTGAAATCTGAAAAACTAAATTGAAATGAAAGGCTCTGATACCATGTTGAAATAGAGCATATTAACTAAGAAATAATATTGGAGAGGAAAGGATTTTCTGTGTATTTCATTGGAGGGTTAAGTCCCTATAAATATAGATTACAAAGATAGAATATTCCTATAAGATTCTATACAATAATAATATCCTAGAGTATATTCCTAAAATATTCTAAAGTATATTCTAAGGATAGAATAATATTCTAAAGTATATTCTAAAGTATATTCTAATGTCTTTCACAGAACAAATTTAATTATAGAATAAAAGAAAAGTGATTAGAGTTTAACTATTTATGTACAATATAGAGTTTTTGAAAATTTTGCTTGCATGTCTCTACAAACTAATAAAGATGAATGAGTGTTAATACCCTTTTGGGCATGAAAAATTTCTTGGTGTAACTTTATTGATATATGAGGGTGTACCATGTGATTTAAGTATTGTACTAGGTTTGGACGGTTTAAGGAACAAACGTTTTACATCTTTCCGTTAGTACAACCTCTAAGTAATTCTATTACGTTACTAATTGTACCCTTCAATAGATTAAGCATAAGGGTTAATTGGCAGGGGTGCTGCACCAGACATGTTTCCCTTCATGCGTGTAAGTTATTCTTGTTACTTTCTTTTGATTAAATGTTACGAAGTATTACATAATTTTTTGGACATCATTCCCATTATGTTCAATCCTTGCAAAGATGAAATGGTGGGATTGGAGTGGTTGCTCAGGGCAACCTTATGAGATTCCAAAATCCAAACATTAATCTATTTTTATCCATCAAAATCAGTTTTAATTACAAAGGGCATGGTGCTTACCTTGATAAAAAAAACAATACTACCTTTGTCCCAATTTGTTTTGCTAAACCAATATTTTTTTGTCAACCAAATGTTAAAGTTAAGTCCTCTCTATTGATAAATAATTCAACTTTAACAATTAAAATTTACATATTGAGAAACTACATTGAAATTCAAATTTGCAACTCAACCAAGCATTCCAGCCCAGCTGGATGTGAGGTTACCGTGCTTAGTGGAAGGTCTCGAGTTTGAATCCCGCTAGGCACACAAGGGTTGGACACTCAATGGATTGAGTTTCAGCTCTAATTACTCCAGGCTCCCCCATCCCCCAGACCCCCCTGGAGTAAAAAAAAAACAGAGAAAAAAAGTCAAATTTGCAACTCAATTCAGAACGGAAGGAATATGATTGATTATGAATTAATGATATTTCCTTTCCTTCAGTTTAGTGAATCTTTAGGTTTGAGAAAAAAACTTATCTTGGAAAGTTAATGAATTTATGGTTGGTCACCTCTAATATAATCTAACTTGAAGCATAAAAAATAGATTAAAAGATGAATACGACGCTATTACTTTCTAGACATATAGACTCTTGCTCAAAGAGTGAAAAGTCCATTTTTGGGTGTAAGAGGCAATCATCAGATTTGTATCAACTCAAGATTTATTAAAGGTTATAACTATTAAAGGTTATAACTATTATATAAGTTGGAAGTCCTGTTATCATTTTCTACTAGCGAAAAAAGTAATTAAATATTTGGCATTGAGCTAATCGTGGAACACACATTAAGAAAATAGTGAGAAAACATATATAATTCATCCCCTTTTCAAATCTTTTTCATTTTAATGATGCAAGCGTAAATTATTTTTTCTTTCCTATTCAAATTTTCCATATGCTAATGTTGTCATGCTCGTATGATTTTTTAATTTTACCAGAGAACTTGGGTAATATAAATAATTTTCCATCTAACGTTAATTGATATTCAACCTTTTTAATCTTCTTTTGAAAGAAATGCTGGCTACCTTGTTAGCATCCTGGAGATTAAGTGCTTGTTTATTGGTGATTTTTAAATTTTTATGTAGCTTTTGAAGGCTTTGTGAGAGACACAAATAGAATATAAACAAATCAAGCTAGCATCTGTAACCAAAATTGCATATGTCCGTGCTTTTTAGACCAAGAACTCAATAACAACTTGAAGTGCGAGAAAAATTCCACATGGTTGATGCTAAGCTTGCAGAAGCAAGTTGGAAAATTTTAGTGCTTCACATGAAATGCACACCTTGAGGCCCATAAAAATGTCTTTAGGAGATACCGACCATCTTTCAAGAGATGATAATTTTTTTCTTTATTTACACTCTTTATGGGTACATCCGACCCCCCTACCCCACTGAAGGTGGGAGCCTTTGCGCCACTGGGTAATGATAATGATAATGATTTACACTCTTTATGGGGTACTAATCTTTATAGGGAGTTGCAAAGTAAAAAGAGTGAGCATTCCAACTAACACGAGAACCTCCATATGTATTGCAAAAATATGACTTTGAATATTAATGAGGTCACACAATCATTGGTCAACAAAGGGAGTGCAGGGTTTAAAATATGTGGTGTTGTTGATAACGTTATAGACAACTCGTGAAGCCCGGTTAAAAGCTCACACAAGACACACTTTTTGAAGGATAATTTTTTTGTTCAAAGTAAAATGCAATAACCTACAATTTTATACTACGTAGTACACAACATATACATTGGGCACCATCCCAATCGCGCAATGCGCGTTACACAAACTAGTTCACTAATAAATGGACTGCGCTTAGGTGGGGATTCCCACTCAAAATTTCAAGTGTTAAAGTCTTTGTACTTGTAACATCATTTATTTTTTGTACTTGTTTGGCTTGTCTTCTGTTTCTCTATCTTGTAACTTTCAAATTTTTATTACTAAAATTGGAAAGTGTTCCCTGACACCCCTACTGTACAGACCGTTACATTTATTTCAAGCATGGTTGTAATTATTTAAATTTTTCGTTTAAATTTAAGGGACTAGTCAAACGTAAAATTTAAATAATTATACCATACTTCAGTCCAAGCCTTTGCTAGTTCACTGGAAACTTGGAACTGGACCGAAATATGGTTTAATCATTTAAATTTGTACTACTATAGTCTATTTGAAATTTATTAATTATGTAATACCGTAGTATGAAAATTGATAATTTGTGTGGATTTTTGGAGGATGACCAAACTTTAATTTTCCCTTAAACACTTAGAAAAAGTGCATTGTTTTATATTGGTATGACATGGTATCGCCCCGTTTGAAAATGGTACCATACCGAACCATTACAATAGTCACGGTACGGGTACGGGTTCGACAAAATATTGGACCGGATCGTGCCCGCCCCTAGTTTCAAATAAACATTTTGAGGTTTTAAAAGAGTTAAGAAATGTGTTGGATTAACATAGAATGATACTTTAAGCTTGGTGTCCTTAACTATAAACCAAACTGAGACGATTTATTCTTTATAAATTGAGCTTTTGGTGAAATATATAATTTCTATGAAGTATGACCCAAGAAGCTACTTCGGTAAATCAGGGTATTAACAGTCACGTCTCACTCCACACAATTCCTCGTGTTAACGCCGTTGTGTCCCTCTCGGTCATGCACGTGCTTGGTTTTCTTGAGTGCTCTTGAAGCGTCGTCAGTGCTTCATAGAAGCGGCCTCACTTCACACTCATATAGGTGATATCATCAAATGTGTCCCGCGCTTAACACACCATCCATAAAATAGGCTAGCCTCACCCTAGAAATGAACTTTTAAAATAGGCTAGCAGAACAAATAGAAGACTTGTTATTGACCATATGAAACTGCTTCATGAGATCTCTAATCACACATATTGGGTTATAATTCCTATTTGTTATCAAGTGACGGTCCATTTACCTCAGTAAAACAAACATGAAATATAGGACCATCATTTTGGGACGGAGGTAGTATTAAATAAATGAATGTTTTATTATAATCTTAATAAAACTAATTTTATTATTTTTGGTGTTTTTTACAAATTAAAATGTGATTTTCCTATTAAGTTATAGTAAATGTAGAATATGAAGATACAATATAATTTAGTCCTATTTTAGGGAAGAAAAACAATATGATCATATCTGTGCATTTAGAGATTGATTTACTCCTATTTAAAGTTATTTTCCTTCTAATTTGATACATAATGAACTATATTTTATATCAATTTTTCACTAAATATTGGTTTGTTTTTTTTGGCGTACGTTGACCGGGTTGACCGTACCAATGACCCAATAATACTATCATTACTGATCCGGGTTGACCCTTGACTCAGTCATTTATCGGGTAAATATTTACTGGGTTATGAGTCAACCTGCCAAGAAAACCGGTCAATATTTAGTAAAAAAATAAACATCAAATATAGTTAATTATACTATCATAAATTTTTTTGGTAAAAAATTATTCTAATTCAAAATTTAATAATTCTTATAAGAATAAATAAAAAAGGAGCCAAAATAAGTGTCTCCTTTCCTTTTTCAGAAAGAAATATGTGGCTCACCATATCACTTTATTATACTCAAACCTTAACAACAACTTTTACTTTTTGAACCACTTTATTAGTACTCGTGCCAAGTCAAAGTGAGACACATAAAATGGGACAGAGGTAGTAGTTTTCAACATGTTCAAAATGTGTTTAGAATTGAATGGACATTATGTGAAAATAATATTAAGATTAATAATATTAATGGGTGTTTTAAATCTTTCACAAATACTCTGTATATATGAGTATAATATAATAATATCAATAAAAACACTCGTACTTTTTATTATAATCAAGAATTTATTTATGGTGAAATTCATACCAATAATCCGTACTTTCAGTGGTTCTACAATAATTATCTCTACTGAAAAAGTCAATACAAATAATCCAAACTCTTAAATGTGTCTATATAGATAGATTAAACTTTCATAGATAGATTATTAGCCTTCAAGAAAATAATTTTAGTAATGATATAAAAAATACTAAAGTCACATATAAAGCTCTATTTAAAAAAAAGAATACTAAACTCACAGGTATGACAATGATGAACAAAGTTAATATTGTATCCTTATATATTAAATATAAAAAAGATTAATCTAATCTGTCTATGTAGACATGTTTACGAGTATGAGTTATTTATATAGACATCTTCAATAGGGATTTTAATTGTAAAACTAAGGTATGAATTTCGCCTTTATTTATTTGGATGTGAAAATAATAGTGTGAAAAGTTTAAGTATAGATACATTTCCAGGTACATTGTTTCACAATGAACATGTAGTCGAGTTGGAAATTGGTCCTTGGGATCTCACCATCAGTCGAAGGTTTAAATATCAGTCCTTGGGATCTCACATTGGTCCGTATTAAATACTCCGTTCCATTTATATTGTCTTGTTTTACCTTTTCGGGAAGTCCTACATAAATTGTCCCATACTATATTTGGCAAAGTTTGTATAGCTCTAAATCATTCTTACTCCTTATATATTAAATATAAAAAAGATTAATCTAATCTGTCTATGTAGACATGTTTACGTGTATGAGTTATTTATATAGACATCTTCAGTAGGGATTTTAATTGTAAAACTAAGGTATGAATTTCGCCTTTATTTATTTGGATGTGAAAATAATAGTGTGAAAAGTTTAAGTATAGATACATTTCCAGGTACATTGTTTCACAATGAACATGTAGTCGAGTTGGAAATTGGTCCTTGGGATCTCACCATCAGTCGAAGGTTTAAATATCAGTCCTTGGGATCTCACATTGGTCCGTATTAAATACTCCGTTCCATTTATATTGTCTTGTTTTACCTTTTCGGGAAGTCCTACATAAATTGTCCCATACTATATTTGGCAAAGTTTGTATAGCTCTAAATCATTCTTACTTTATTCTTACTTTATCAATTAATATCAACCACACAAACTCACTTTTCTTAATAACCGTGTCACTCTCTTCCGTCCCAATATAAATGGGACGGAGGTAGTACTACTTAAAAAGGAAAAATAAAAAATAAATATACTCCGTATGAAAGAAAATGTGAAGGTGATCTGCTACTAAAGATAATCTAGGTATTTTGGCTCAATTGACTCTTTTTTAAGAGTAAATGGGTATAGATGAAGCTTTTTATAGGACGAGTTTAAATGATGGTTTTGCACTTGTAGAAGAGTTTATTTGATCATTTTTACTATATTAAATTATCATCTAATTTAATGGAGTGGCCAACTCCTTGGCTTCGGGCCCGGAACCGGCCCGGGTTTCCATCGGGTCCGGCCGGTCCCCGAGCTTTTTTTTTTTTTTTTTTTACTTTTCTAATTAACACCTGACCCCCACCCCCCCAAACCACCCAGCCCAACCCGGGAAAAACAAAAAAAAAATTGAAAAAACAAAAAAAGGCCTGAACCGGGCCCGACCGGGCCGGTTCCTAATTTTGATGACCCGAGCCCGCCGTGTATAACCTCCGGGCCGGGCCTACCCGGACCGGTCTCTGGTCGGGCCGGTTCCAAACAGTGTCGGGCCGGGCCACGGGCCGGTCGGCCCGGAACCGGTCCACCACTAGCGATGACTCCATTCTTCAATGTCATTAAACAATTTTTACACCCCAAATATCATTGCATCACTTTTAAGAGTCAATGGGTATTCAATAATTTACTTTACCTAATGTGAGTCGACTCAAATGGCGTTGTTGTATTTGAGTAATACAATGAGTAACTCTTAATAAAATATAGCATCAATGTGAGTACATCGAATAATTTTCAATAAAACATAACATTGTGATATCCCTCTTGTACAACGGGGTAATTCTCGATCAAAAATAATAATAATAATAATAATAATAATAATAATAACACCATTGTAAAATTATAGTACAATGGATAATTCTCAATACAATATATCATCATTGTATCTCTTTAGTACAATGGTATGACTCACCAAATACACTTTTTGCGTTTCGAAGGATTTTTTACAAAAATATTATTAAAATAAAATTTATTTACACAAGTATGACTATTAGTTATTACAATGTAGCATCACTGTAAGTTACGCTTAAAAAAGGAACATAAGTTACTATGATTTCATTACTACCCCTGTCACTAATCACATTTTTGTAAACAGTCTTCATTTATTTAATATGTAATTTTTTTTCGAATTTCATCTCAATCTTTGGACAATTATGTCAATGTCGGTCTCACATAGTTTGTTAATTTGTAACAAACTCACACTTTGAGAGTCAACATAGATTTCTATCAAATCAACCATATAAGAGTAATAAGACTTGTTGAGGTATATTATCCCAGCCTACTACTGTTTAAGGGTCCAAGATATTACCCCAATTCAGAGCCCGGATGGCGGAGGCCATTCTAAGCCTATTGGGCCTGTTTTGGCCTTTGGGCCCATTTTCGACTCATTTGGCCCATTAGGGTAGGTTTTACCCTACTCCCTTTCCCCTATAAATATGGGGCTTTCCCACATGTTTAGGGATCCTTTTTTCCTTGGCTTATTCTTCTTCCTTCTCTCTAGCTAGCTTACAATACTCCATGAATGGGAGCTCAATACCTTGTACCTTGTAATGGTGAGGAGAGATTAATGAGAATGAGAGGGCTTGGACGTTAACCTAAAAAGTCCCGTGGGTTTCTCCCTTTCGGGTTTCCACGTAAAAAGAGCTTGTTCATACACATTTATACATATATTTACTATATCGTGTTGGATTAAAGACTAAAACTTAATTGTCTTATATTCAACTCCATATAGCTCCACACTAAATGAATAATAAAAGATGTCACATATATTATTTGCATACACAGTTAATTTTCGAAATTCACCACATATTATTTAATACCCAATATAATATACTACGTATTTAAAAGCATTGCACACATGCACAACAATTATTATATTGTATCTCAGAATATCATACATAACATTACTATGAGCAAATGTAAAATTGTTCAAGTACCCCACATTTTGAATACTTTATATATAAAAGAGATTATTACGGAAATATTATCAAAACATAGAGGATTTCCCATAATATGACTAAATAATGAGATTTCTCATAATATGACAACAAATGTACAGTTACCATATAAATAGGAAGAGTAAAACACTTCCTATTAATACTCATGCACGTATTAATATGGGAAAAAAACTCAAGGACTCATATATTGGGAAATGATTGATGTTTTAGTCATATGCGAGATAATTTTCCTTACGAGAATATGCATACATTTTTCCGTGTCAGAATTTCTATGTTGATCAATATTGTCAAGCAACCAATATCATTTATTCTTTTCTGTATTCCAAAAGTTCTATAATGATACTTTTATGCTTTCATAAGAGTTTAATAAGAAACATTTAGAAAGTGAACTCAATTCATGCCTAGGAGAAAGGATCTAATTACACTTCGATGGTTGCAATATAGCCCTCAAGGTTTCTATTACCCTTGTATTTTCATTTAATGCTCATGAATAAAATAATTCTTAATTTCTCATTATTACAAATGATGAATAAATTTTGACCAGAAAATATCTAGTTGGGTAGTAGGTATTTGAGTGAACTTAGGAATGTATGCACTATTCATTATGCCTGTCCATAGCTTGGAAATCCGGTTTTGAACTATTCAAAATGGAACCACATCCTAATACAGAACTTTCGGTTGATCAAAACTGGAAACATACCTGAACTTGATCTCTGTCTACTCTACCCTTGGCACTAGCGGGGTTTGAGATGTTGGACTTTCTTGACAACTCTGGGGACGATATATATCAAGTTATCAACACATTCACATAATCACATATATGGAGTTGATTTACAGTAGTAAACAATACAATTCTTGCATTTAAATCTCTTTAGTAAAAATCTCACGCAGACTTGTTTTTCCAAATTTGGATTGGAGGATATAGCCCAGCTCCTCCAACCCACCCCAATCTTGAAATTCAACCTATGATGCACAAATCTTTAGAAAAGGAGGGTTCCCGATTTCAGAAACTCTAATGTAGATTTCAACTCATCATTTTTTTGCGGAGAATGAAGTCTTTGATGAACAATGGCAAGTGATAGAGGATTGCTGAAATTGTTGAATAGTGACCGGTTGAGAACCAAGCTGGGGGGTTCTTTTTAAGCACCACTGTCACAGTCCGTTTTGCAAACTCTTCAGTAGAGGTCGCCCATGGTACCTGGGAGAGGAGGGCTCTTCCTCTAATTGCCGCTTCAAATCTTTTGTAAAACTTCCATTCTGGCATCTGATCATCATACCTCGCAAGTGCTGAGTTTCCTACATTTGACTTAATTGCTCCAGGAACCACATTGATCACATCAATCCCCAAAGGCCGTAGTTCCAGTCTGCATTACAAAAAAATAAATAAAGTACAGATAGGAGCACATCTCATTTGCAAAAAACCAGCACAAAGAAAACTCGTCGATCGTGATATTATTTAAAAAATTAGAAACTTAAGATCTAGAAAATTATTTAAGGGTGAAGATGTGAAATGGTTTCAGAAAATATATTATTATTATAAGTATTATTATTATTATTATTCCATAGGTTTGTTAATATTTATTATATTCAAATTATGGATCATAACATGAACTCAAAAAAACATTAGCATTTTTTGGGTGTTCGACTTTTCAATTCAAATCACAGGTATAAACTATGATGCCTGATGAAGTGAAAACAAAATCCTTAAAAATTGCAACCGTAGATGGAAATTTCATGTATTGCTGAATTTCCCTACTAAAAGTCCCCACCCCCACCTCGCAATAAGTATCTTTTTAGGAGACAAATATTTTCTAAAACAGTTGCTTTTGAGGATTTAAAAGTAGAAGTTTACTTTTAACTACTTACCCACACGGTTTTCAATGTGTTCTTTTCACAAACAGCACTAATTGATTATGGGTATTTTAGATACTTTGAAGTTTGAACTCATTGCATAATATGTGTGCCGCTTCAAGATCGGTCTGGTTTTGGGTAACCATGGTGATAGTGATGTTCCAAAGTTCTTAGCTAGACATACTCTGTAAGTCTGTATACATTATTATTATACCTCAAGGTATCTGTTAAAGAATGTAGAGCAGCTTTGGATGAGCTATAAGCACCAGCCCATGCTCCAGAAACTAAAGCAATACAACTGCCTACATTAACAATCTTTCCCTCTTTCCTGGATGCCATGTGAGGAACCACAGCTTGAACTAACCTCATCGTCCCTACCCATTATAATAATAAGACAAGGTCATAACAAATCCATTTGAACCAAATCATAGATTCTATCCACTAAGGAAAGATAGCGCCATTTCGTTGCATCAAAATAAAACAATGAAAGATAGATGAGAAACAAAAGCAATTTGGTTCACTAGCAAACAACATGTCATTAAGGGCGAGTTTGGTTAAAGTTAATTGGCTGAAACAGTTAGATGTGATGAATTTTCTGAAAGAAGAGATTTTTGGTGTCATGGACTTCGACTAAATACCTAGGCACTAAGGGAGAATCTACTACTATACATTTCTACTTATAAGCCAAGTAAGCAGAATAAGCAGGTAATGACTATCAAGCAGAGTCTAAGAGCCTGCTTGATTAGAGTTATTTGTTTGAGATGGCTGAATCTGTTGGGTTTTAGAAAGAAAAAAAAAGGTCCTGAGGAAGACATCGTTTTTCAAGAGCTATTTATTCAGCTTGTAATCTGTATAAGTAGATTTCGATAGCTACTTATTCAGCTTATAAGCCATTAGGGCGTGTAAGCAGAATAAACCGATTATGTTTACTGTAAAGATCCTAAGAGCTCGTTTGGTCAGAGTTATTTGAGTGAAATGGACGAATCTATTGAATTTTCAAAAAGAAAAATAAAACCATTGGTAACCTTCATTTCCAAAAGCTACTTATTCAGCTCATAAGCCGAAAAAGAAAAATAAGCAATTCATGACTACCATACAGAGTCTAAGGGCCAGTTTGCTCAGAGTTATTTAACTGAAAAAGACGAATCTCTTCAGTTTTCTGGAAGAACAAATGATTAGTGACCTTCTTTCTAAATGAGGCTGGACCTCAACTCTTGGTTCTGAAAAACTGTTTTTATATAAAGACAGAAACTTGAAGTACAGAATCAGACCAAACCTGCTACATATATCACATTGGATGGACTAGAAAAACAGCTTACCAAACACATTGGTGTCGAAGGTGTGCTGAATGGTGGATAAAGGGATCTCAGCCAGCGGTCCAATGCTGAGCACTCCGGCGTTGTTCACGAGAACATCGATCCGGCCGAACTTCCGAAGAACGCCGGAGATAAGACGCGTCACAGACTGGTCGGACAGAACGTCGAGTTCATGAGGGTAGAACCGAGGGTCATTCTCAAAATCCCGCATTGCAGCGTGGGATCGAGCCGTTGGCACCACCAAGCAGTTCTTGGCGGCGAACTCACGAGCCATGGCGTGCCCTATGCCGCCGCTTGAACAGCCGGTTATCACAACCACCGCCTTGCCGGTGGGTTCCATCATAAAAATGAAGACAAACTCTCTTTCTTTCTGCCTCCCTCTGCTTCTATTCAAACCGGCTGGGTTGAGACTTGAGATGCAAGGTGGAGAGCAACAGCATTCTTTTGCACTTGTTTTTATCATTATGATAATTTATAATAATGCGGTCTAGGGAGAGGCAATGTAATAAACAGATTGGATTGATGTACATTTTGGTACTACCTATTTTTAGTTCGACAGCTAATGCCCAATGAATAGTAAAGATAACAATTAAAGGTATTCACCAATCATTCATACAAGTGTCATGTCACATTAATCCATATATTTTCCTATTTATCAATTTCATTTGTAAATTATATACTCCGTAGAACATACTCTCTCCTTCACTTAAATGTTTGCCTTTTTGACCCACACGTAGAATAATAAAGTAAAATCTGTGTGGTAGAAATTTGTGCAGAGGAGAGAGAAATAACATGTGTCACAAATTGATTGATTAAAAGAGAAAGTGACAAAGTTTTTGGAATAATCAAAAAAGGAAAGTTATCAAAGTTATAAGGGACGGAGGGAGTACTAAACTATTACACTTAAATTGGGCTACTATACTTATATTACTACGTATCTGAGAATTCTAAGAATCCGTTTGGTGAGTCATTTTCGGTTTATCAATCTTATCAGTTAACATTTTCACCAAACATGTAACTTTTGATTTCACCTGCTGAATTGTGTAATAATAAGAAAAAGTAAGGTTGAAATTATTTTTCAAGCAGTATTGGCTGAAGTTACTCTAGAAAATCGTTTTAACTATTTTTTCACATAATTTTTTCTTTATTTTATTAATAAAATATATTTTAATTATAATTTTTTTTTTCATAAATCAGCAGAATCAATCAATCCAGCCACTTCAACTAGAACTTCATAAATTTCAACAACATTAGGCAAAACAGACGATTGCGTATTACCAAAACGGACTCTAAAGTTGATTCCTATTTTTTAAAACTAATAATGGTAGTAAAGTACTATTGTTGAATCTGTGTCACATACCATTTTTCTCGGTCTTTTTCTAATGAATCTGTGTTTTCTCATTCAAGTGTTGAGGTTAGCAAGCCTATGAAACCTAAGCAAAAGGGTAAGGCTTCCAAACCTCATTGTGATGTGAATGATGGCAAGTCGAAAAAGAAAACATTTGAAGTTTCAACCTATACTGTTTGTGACAGTGTTTTCTTGACTTATCCCTTCAAGGTTTATTCTGTCAAACACCTGAAACGGTTATCAAGGGAGAAAATCTTTACTTCTCGAAAATTTGTTCCATCATTCACACGCGCTGAAAGTTCTCATACACCTGCAAATAATCTTCAATGGGTTCCTAAATCAGAGTCCCAGTCATATAGCTCTCTAAAAGCTTCAAAAGAGACTGATTTAGGAACAAAAATAAAACAAAATTTTCAAAATTTGTTTTGTGCTAAAAGGGATGGACCCTGAAATTGGTACAAAAGGTTTCTTAACCCTTGCAGGTCCGTCATGTGTGGTAACTGATACGATTGCTCCACACGCTCGGCGGGTATGAAGATGAGCTGTGAGCAATCAACTGGTGCACATTATGAATGGGAGTAATAATGTGTATACTCTCAACTGAGCTGAAAATCACAAATGCACGCCTCAAAACCAACTGATTGGTTTGAACTGGCAAGTGTACAAGTGCCGATATAGTAATAAATTCCGGTAAAATAACGGGTCGAATCCACAGGGAAACGTTGTTTAATTTAGTCCGAGAGTAGATGACTTTTAAATACGTAAATGAGTAAAGTGCAGGGATTTTGATTTGTGTTTTGTATTTTTGTCTTTTCACTTTAAATTCAAGGAAACAGCTTTAATTAATTCGGGTATAAAATGAATGATAACAACGCCTAAGGCTTCGGGAATCACTTAAATGCTTTAATAGGGTTGAATATTAATTCTTTACCAATAATCATGAATACGATGTCGCTAATATATTCTCAACTCCGGTTAAGGCAGCGAGAGCGTGGTTTTCGTTACGTGTAAGTCCCGTTACGGCTTACATTCATCTACCGAAAACCCCGTTGAATATCAAGATATCACACCTGTATCATATAATACCGGATATATTTCTATTCTCGGTAATATATATGTTTATCCTTTAATGTTCATAGTTTAGACTTCAACGTTAATTTCAGACCCGGCGGACACCAGTTCTTCACTGCGCGCAATGAAAGCTGAAAAATAGACCTAACCGGTGCCGGTTATAAGGCCAACCCGGCGCCGGTTAAGCTACTGGTTTGCCATTTATGTGCGAAAAACATCAGACCGGCGCAGGTTTGGTGAAATTTCGGCGTGTTTTGTCCTGGGATTTAGGGGATGTTCCGCTACGAATTTGGACATGATTTCTTCACCAAAGTTGTAGATACTGAAGTCTTCTATCCACTAAAACTTGAATGACGTGATTTTATTTAGCCAATCAAAAGATATGGATAAAACACTGAGAGGTATGCATCCTAAAATTCCACTAGCAACATCTGACTTTGTTGGTTGATTAAGTTTTGTTCCTTTCATATTTTGGCCATGACGTCTTCATAACATTTTGTACCTTATTGAGTTAGAATTCACATGAAACTCGAATCGAGTGATTTCGAGTTCTATAGAATAAGTTATACTCAAATTATGGGCAGAACGTCATTCTCTTGGTCCAAAAAGTCGTTCATCGCAATGTTTTATGCTCTAGCTCTCATTCTGGAGGTATATGCCTGATTTCTCTTCTTTTCTTCAACAAATACTTATAAATACTTATGTTAAACACAAGTAAATTTAACGGCTATCACCAACACACGCCAAGAACAAAGAACGAACAAGTGCATATTCTTAGGAGGAGTGTTTCTTTTTCACTCCTCCTGGTGCCAAACAACGAAGAAAGCACATTCCAAGGGGGAGTCTTCTACTTTACTACCCGGGTGAAAAACAAATAATGTGCAACTTTTGAGGGGGAGTTTCACATTTCTCCTCCTGGCGCCAGACAATGTAAAATGCAAGAATTCTCTCAAGGATGCAAATTTCGAGGGGGGGGGGGGGGTTCAAAGTTCTCCTCCCAAGTGCCAAACATTGTTGAATGCATCCTATTGAGTGCTCCAGTTGAAGGGGAGCACAGAGAGAAAAGAGAAAAGAGAAATGAGAGATACGTCACAATGCCTTAGTAAACCCAACTAAGCCTACCCAAGGGACAAAGCCGAGAGTGAGTGAGTGAACACTATGAGAGTGAGGAAGCAGAGGCTCATGTGAGCAAGAGAAAAATAATCAGTGACGAGTCTGCTACCTCAATTGCGCTATCATTTGAGAGAATTACTCTCAGTCACTCAAATACCCCGGACAATCCCCATAGGTTCAGGACTGAATTTATTCAGATCCCGGGTAGAAGTCGCTGCATTTTGTCCAGCAACACATGCACAAGCCTACCCTAGACCACTCACTTGTCTCCCAACAGACATGTGTTTAATCATATTCCACGAGGAACCTCATCTCTTATCATCGTCTCCTTCTGAGGCGAGTGATACTGATTACAGTGGCCCTCGGCCCCATGCCACTGGACTTTCATTGATCACGTCATTTCTAGTTATCTCACTCCCAAATGTTTTGAATTTTCTAGGACACAGACAATTTTAGAGTCAGTTGGAGGTCCTAATGATCCGCGAGAACTTCCATAGGGCTCATCTACTATAGATGAAGACTAATGATTGGAAGGAAGTCCTGCTGTTGCAACATAGAAATCACCAACATGTTGAGGCCATTGCTCTAGAGTTTATCTCTATAGTGATGACAACGGGTGTCTACACGGCCTCGGGGGGCTACCACTTTCTTTGCTGATCTTTATGGTCATGCCATAACAACTAGAGTGACAACTATTTCAGATGTTTCACAATGACTGGTTGGAAGTCATGTTAAAGTTTTAATGCTTCTATCATTTTATACAGGCCACCCACGTTAGTGTTTACATTGATGTTGTGATAACGGAACACCATGGTGTCTCCGGTGTTTACCTTTCTATTTTGTTTTTATATTTTGTTACCCAGAATAAAAGAATAAAGGCCTGACGCCTCGATTCATCGGATCATCATGAGGGGGAGAATGTTCCACATGCTGTTTACTTTCAACAAATCATTTGCGGACACTTCTCTCCTCCACCACAAAAATCAACGACGGCTCTATACTCTCTCAAATAATCGAAATGCCAAGTCAGCTTCACATCTATTGGTCAGCTAAACCCACAAGTCAACCATCATTCCGTTGTGCAACCGACATGTTCTCCTCAAAAGCATTCACTTCAAATAGTCGAAAAGACTACACTTTGGAGGAGACAAAGGTCAGATACTCAAGAACTGAAGATAAATCTCGTGTGCGTCTGAAACCTTTCAGAACATTCATTCTAAAGACACTATCCGGATTCTTTCAAGCTGATCAAGAGCAACTTCTGGAAGGTATGGACTACATGCAAGATACTGAAGATCCCTTAACACCCCGACATCAAAGAACAACTTGTCAAGAAGACATCAAAGGGGAGATTACAAGGATTTCTTCAAAAAACCTTCTTAAGAAGTCGAGTTCAACACGAAGACAAAGGAAGCTCAGCTGCACTGAAGATCAAGACAAAGGAGGAGCAACTCGACAGATTTTATCTACCCTCTCCTCTACATTGCCGAATCAACACAAAGACAAAGATATTTGCGCTGCATTGCTGATTAAACACGATTGAACACCAAGGGGGAGATTGTTAGGAATTTTTTGTGGTGTCCAATATAGTTAAATATCTTTGTATTTGTGTAGTTATTATTTAAATGTGTAATATGGGATTCGAATGTATTTCAGCCCATTGGACCTTTGTAAGCTATTATTAGACTAGCCTTATTAGGAAATATTGTAAAGTGTCACGCCCCAGACCGCAATCTAAGCGCGTGTACAACCGCTGTATAATCAAGTGACGTCACCCGCGAGCCAACCTCACTTAATCATACAAGGCGTTTGAGAAAACAATCCATCCATACTCAGTAGTAAACATTCATAACAACTTCACATTTAAACCAATGAATAGCGGAAATATTCAACGGTAAGTCATAGCCATAGCCGGCCAACAACATAGGCATGCAAGCCCCAAAATAGTTTTATAGTAAATCAAATATCCATGAGCAAGTGTTCGGTAGTTTGAAAGAAAATAAGGAAGCACGAACCACGTCTTCCTGAGCTGATATCACCCATAAGAAGGTGCAAGTAGCAAACCTTAGCTTCAACCTGAAAATGGTGGCCCCCCCGAAGGGGTCAGTATAAGTACCGAGCGAGTAACAGACTAAGTATAGAATAACTAGCGTTTCAAGTATAAGACCCAAACATAAGGTGATACTTATATAAATAGTCTTTCCCCCCAAGTTAAGAAATATTTATTAGTATATATACACTTGGAAAATACCCGATCCGTGGATCACTATTTTGTTTGGGAAAATAGTAATAGTCAATATTCTTGACTAAAAACCCCAACCCACCATATACCTATGAGTGTATAGGACTCCTCCTTGTCCATATTTCAATATCATAATCTATGAGTTTTGAGGATAACATAATCCTTGGGTACTCCACCAATTTATATTCGAGTGTTAAGGACTTTTAGTCCTAGGGTCCTCCACTAATTTATTATCCGAGTGTTAAGGACTTTAAGTCATAGGGTCCTCCACCAATTTATAATCCGAGTGTTAAGGACTTTAAGTCCTAGGGTCCTCCGCCAATTTATAATCCGAGTGTTATAAGGACTTTAAGTCCTAGGGTCCTCCACCAATTTATAATCCGAGTGTTAAGAACTTTAAGTCCTAGCGTCCTCCACCAATTTATAATCCGAGTGTTAAGGACTTTAAGTCCTAGAGTCCTCCACCAATTTATAATCTGAGTGTTAAGGACTTTAAGTCCTAGGGTCCTCCACCAATGTATAATTGAGTGTTAATGACTTTAAGTCCTAGGGTCCTCCACCAATGTATAATTGAGTGTTAATGACTTTAAGTCCTAGGGTCCTTCACCAATTTGTAATCCTATGATCAACCTCATATCAACCTAGATAGAGTCTACATCATATTTATTCATTCATAGCTAAATCAATCCATAAAGCTTATGTATCTCAATCCATGCAAAGCCAAGCATTTATATAAATTTATAATTAACTAATATCAACCGGTATTGGTTAATCCATTTCCCATCGGTCAACGTTTTCGTTGATCGTCATTTCAAGTCTTATACGTATCGACTTAATCATCATATATATATATATATATATATATATATATATATATTAAGTTAATAGCCTTGATTTTTGCTTCTCTTACACTTCAAACAAATATGCATTTTTAATATCAATCCTCATATAATATTTCATGCATAAAAAATTAATTCCTTTCATACAAACTTAACCACGTTGACTAATCACATGTTTAAATATCTTTTAAACCTCATTATGAATATATAACATTCATTTAGATAATCTCATAATTGACCCAAAAGTTATAAGATATTAATCCGTCCACTCATCTCGAATTAGCGCTATGAAGTTCTACCCTCCTTGGTTGAACTCCGACAACTTGGGACCAACTCCGGCGACAACTCCGGCGACTCTTTCAACTTTGTGAAAGCTCTTGAAATACCCTAATCAAGTTCCTAATAAAGTTTTATAATCATAAAACCCATATTAAAACAAATAACCTCAAAAAGGTTATTTTCAGGCGAACCGGTAAATTCGACTATAAGTCTGTTCTTGGACTTTGAATCACTTTTTAACCCATCTTCTACATATGGGAATATGTAGAACCATAACAAGGGTTCCTCATATGCTATATAAACCATATGATAGCTAAGGAATAGAGGGAAAAGTTATTATAAGGTCATTACCTTAATTATCCAAGCTTTTCCTCCCTTTTTCCTTCTTAAATCCTCTCTTTTGGACCACTTTTTCCTTGAGCTCGTGCTACAATAATGGTGTAACACCCCGGCCCTGCAGGACCCGAGGTAGTTACTCCAGACCTCTAGTACTGTCCTCACAAACCGCCACTAGCCTTTTACGCGCACTTTGTCCTCACTCGTGCGCGCCCTGAGAAACTTCCCAGGGGGTCACCCACCCCAAGACTACTCCCGTGCAAGCACGCTTAACTTTGGAGTTCTTGGCTAATGAGCTCCCTTAAAAGGAGATGCATCTTGTTGGTATGAGTAGTACTATTAATCTATTTATATTAAATCTCAAGTGTTACAATCACCCCCACTTAGGATCGCAACATCCTCGTTGCGCCCTTAAACCAATCTCAATCAAATCCCAGAATCTTTTCCCCTGCTAGGTGTCTGCCCGATATCCAACGGATCAACACACTGTCGCAGGGTTGCTCTGATACCACCTGTAACACCCCGGTCCTGCAGGACCCGAGGTAGTTACTCCAGACCTCTAGTACTGTCCTCACAAACCGCCACTAGCCTTTTACGCGCACTTTGTCCTCACTCGTGCGCGCCCTGAGAAACTTCCCAGGGGGTCACCCATCCCAAGACTACTCCCGTGCAAGCACACTTAACTTTGGAGTTCTTGGCTAATGAGCTCCCTTAAAAGGAGATGCATCTTGTTGGTATGAGTAGTACTATTAATCCATTTATATTAAATCTCAAGTGTTACAAATGGAGGCTGGTTTGAGAGCTCTCTCTTGCTTTTCTATGATGCCTTGGCCGAGTACAATGATGAGGAAGGAGAGGGATGAGTTCTTTTTGTCCCATTTAGCTAGTATGTGTGGGAGGGGCCCCTTTGATGTCTCCAATTGTCTCACCCTCCCATCAAGTGTACTACCAGCTTTCATTTAGTCAATTTGAGCACACAAAACGTGGGGTGGCCCCCACTCATGTGGGAGGTCATCCCTTTGTGTCCCGATGTGTACAATTGGCCCTGAAGTTGTATTTTTCGGACTGTTTTAAATTAAAGTTTTGTATTCTCCATCATAATGGTCTTTTGAAATAATACATATTACAAAACTTTAATTTAGAAGTCTCCGAAATTCATTTTCGGGCTGTTATCTGATAAATTGTCGGTACTGACAATTGGGTCGTTTTTGACCAGTCGGCCAACCCTGGGCCTTTCTATGGTTCAAATAATATATCCACCACCATATAATTATTATCTAGGTCAAGATGAATAAAATATATGGCCTCGGGAATATCGGGTGGCCCCCACTCCCGATGTGGGTCCCCCGTGAAATTTACTATTCACGCAAAAGAAATAAAAAAAATTTACAACTTCGTAAATTCATTGATCATTCCATAAGGTTTATTACATCATTTACTTAAAAGTAAATATATTTGGAGACGGTGTTACATAAAGTGTGCTATTGGGCCACCTAAATAAAGGAGCCTAATCATGCTTAGGTCACATCAACTCATTCCCTAGGCATATAAATATAGCCTTAGAGGGAATGAGCCTTAAGACTCTCAGATTATTCACGCACATATCATTCTAGTTAGAGAGAGAGCTGAAAACTTTGTATCTCGATACCATGTTCTGAAGTTCAAAATATTTCTCGGTATTGAATCAAAGTTGCGTGTTTCTTCTCTACTCTATATATTTTGTATGATTGTTGGATGAAACAGGGACAACAAACCAATAACTCAAAATGCACCAATTATCTTCTAACTGACTCCATCTAAACTCAAGAAAAACTCTACGATCATATTTTGAGACGATCACCTCCAAACCAATCGCCGAATACCAAATGGACATCATAGAGTTTTTTTCCCTTAAGGTCATCATACTCTTCACAACTTCAGCAATGTCAAAATAACCGAAAAGCCCCGTTAGTCCCTAATCAGACAGAGAAAGATTCATTCAAAACAGAGCGAAACTTTTCGCTAAACATAAGGGAGTTTCGAGGCAAAAAACGGTCATAAGCACCTTCAAACAGTCCTTAACACAATAAAATCTAAAACAAAGTAAAAATTCTAAAGAAACATAAATAAAAGTGGAATAAAATATAGAGCGATAAACTGCATGTGGCCAAATCCAAACGTGAAACATCATCTTCCACACCCTAGCCACACGGCCAGTACATGGCTGTGGTTCAGGAGGAGGACGAACTGCTTAATAATGTTCGTTGTCATGCCTTCACTTTGGACACCGAAAGCACGATGCCAAAAACCAACCACCGTATGTTTACTTGCGGTCCTCCTTGAAGAAAATTTGTTCACTCAACCTTTGTCATCTCTAATGTCGCTTTAGATATCCAACTAGTGTTGATCTTGTCAAAGCTATTGTTATCCTAGACTAACAGTCAATTTCTGCCGGATTTGATAAGCCATCCAAAAGAAAGAAGAGTCGAAAAAGCCAAAAACAGATCTGTTGGGATAATGGCCCAGGCCGAGGTCCGGCCCATTAACCTCCTTGTTTCTGTCAGGCGCCCGTCAAGCTAGGACCAGGCTGGGTGCAGGCCCAGGATCCTTGGAAAGCGACGAACGTCTGGAATGGGGGGGGCCCAGGTCCAAACTGCCTATCACGACGAACGTCCATGCAGGGGCAAGGGGCAGGACCACTAGCCATCAGGGATAACGACGAACGTCTCCTGGGCAGGGCCATGATCATCGGAGGAGATCCAGTCCACATGGAGAGAATCCACAAGGTCAGGGGACGAACAGCCGAAGCATCTTGAGAGTCACCTGGAGTGACCCAGCTCACCCCCTGGCGGACGAACGTCCCCATTATTCAGGCGGGAAACCTAGATTCTGGCGGGAAGTGCATTTAATGCAGAAGATTTGGTGGTTGGGACACAAGCGGTCCGCAGACCTCCACGTCAGCCTAGCCACCTGCCCATTGGCGGATATAAATAGAAGCATTTATTTCATTGTAAGGGGTTGGCAACTTTCTATTCTTAGCATCCTAGCTATAGCGTTCTTATTCGCAGCACTTCTACTGCCTTGTAAGACGAACGGCCGACGGAGCCTTAGCAAAGAGTATTGTATTAGGGAGTTATTAAGAGATAATAATACCTAATCACTTACTTGCTACTTTATTGTTTCTTGATCCTTATCGTCTGTTTGTTGGGCTAGCTACTCAAACGCACTCCACTCGAAATCTTTGGGCTTACGTGTTGGGCCTGAAGGTTGAAGGAATAAACCTCAACACTGGCGCCGTCTGTGGGAAGCTGAACTAAAAGTTTCCAAAAAACTCTCCCGAAACAGCTACTAAATCTACCCAAAACAAGCACGATGACAAGAAACAACCGCCAACGCGATCTCTCCGAGCAGTTGTCCCGCGGACGAAGCAACCGCGGGCAGACCACGGAACACTCCGAGACGTTGGGGACAACTGGGGGTGAGGGTGGTCTCACAAATCTCATCCCCCACGAAGCCAGGCATGACCCTCGACTCATGAGGGAACTGGCGGAAACAATGCGCCGAATGGCGGACGAACAGGAGGCGAACGAAGAGGTATATTCAGCTAACACCATCTGGACGCCCATATCGCCTGTCCGCCGCATGCAGACCCTGGATGAGACAGCGGAATCTGCCGGACGCCGGACACCCATCCACATGAGGTTGGGTCAGAATCCATCTTCCCGTGGAGCTGGGGGGCACACCAGCGCCAGCACCCCCCGCTATGGGTGGCAAGATGACCACCGGGGGCGCACACCGGATGTCCCCTCCGAACAGCGGGACACCTTCATTACCCCTGCCGCCAGTAATATTGGACGACGTTTCCAAAGACATGGCGCCCATATCACACGAAGGCAACCCGACGCGGTTGCCCCGCGAAGGAACGTTGCGCTCGAGGCCGCCCCTCCTGTGTCCCCCGGAAGGGCCGCACAGGAGGCCCGGCTAGAGGCAATGGAGCGGCGATTAGCCGAAATGGACAGACGGGCGGAGGCCACCCCAGCCACGCCGCGTTTCTCCCTCACTTCACCCTTCACCCCAAGGGTGATGAATGCGGAAATTCCGCGCGACTGCAGACCCCCCCAGGGGATAATATACAACGGGACCGGAGATCCTAAGGCTCACCTGATCAGCTTCCAGGGGAACCTCTCTATGCTGGGGGCATCCGATGAGGCCATCTGCCGGCTCTTCTTCAGCACCCTGAGGGGTCCGGCGCAAGAGTGGTTCGGGCAGCTGAGGCCCGGATCCATTGATAATTACGAACAGCTGTCCCAGCAGTTCATGGCACAATTCGCTGCCAGCACCACCCCCAAGAAGAGCTTCACATCGCTCACAAGTGTGAAGCAGGGGAAGGACGAACCTCTGGCCCAATTCCTGGTCAGATGGAGAGATGAAGTGCTTCAGGTGGATGACCTGGACGAGCGGTTGGGAGTGAACATGTTCACCAGCGCTCTAGCAACGGGGGATCTATACCGGGACCTTCGGAGGAACCCCAGCACCAGCTATACCGAGGTGCTGGCTCGGGCACAGAAGTACGCCTCCATTGAGGAGGAGATCAGATTGAGGGACGGCGCACCTGCCGCCCCCTCCCGGAAATTGGCGGATAGGCTCGGTCCCGGAGGCGGGCCGTCCCCCCCAGGCAAAAAGAAGAAGACGGACGGCGGCATGGTTCCGTGGAAGGCTCATCCGGAGGCCAGCCGCGCACGCCCGGAGGAATACCACGTTCCTCTGGCCTACCCCGTCAGTCAGATTTTTAACGCAATCAAAGACAAGGGCATCCTAAGGGAGCCCCAAGACAAGAAGGCGCTCATGGGTCAAGATGAGACCGCATATTGTGAATACCACCAGAGGGTCGGCCACCTCACCGACAACTGCAGACAGCTGAGAACGGCCATCGACGAGCTGATCCGGCAAGGCTACCTGGGCGAGTTCACCCAGCTGTTAAAGAAGAATGGCCCGAGGCAGCCGAACCCGAGATCACGGTCATGGCGCCGCGACGATCAGCGCGAGGCGGAACCTAAGGACGTAGACTATCGGAGTGCTGATAAACGTCCGGAGGGGTCCCTCGGCCCGAACGGCGGAAAGAAGAAGTTGGAGATCAAAGTGATCTTCGGGGGCGCTGAGACTGGGGACACGCCTGCGGAACGGAAAAGGTTTGAAAGGTCCCTCTATGTGGGCTCCGTATCAACACCCCCCGCTAAAAAGAACAAGGTGGAGGCCATCACCTTTGGACCGGCCGACCTACCGATGTCACCGGCATCGATGTCGACAATGCGATCGTCCGACGCGATCCTTGTGGATACGGGCAGCAGCGTGAACGTCCTCTACTGGGAGGCATTCGAAGGGATGAAGCTGAGGAAGGATCAGCTGGCCCCTCTACGTACCCCTCTTTCTGGCTTCACAGGGGACTGCATCGATGCGGAGGGTACCATCGGCCTCCCTGTCGAGATCGGGGATGGACCTCACACCACCCGCATCCGGATGACGTTCGTCGTGGTCCGCCTGAAGTGTGCTCACAACGCAATTTTAGGCCGGCCCGGCTTGGAGGATCTGGAGGCCATCTGCTCCGTGCGGCACTCATGCATCAAATTCCCCACCGAGACAGGGGTGGGGGTCGCCCGCACGGATCCGCACATGGCCAGGGCCTGCTACACCAAGGCCATGGAGAGGTTCAGGGAGCGAGAAGCCCGGGTCAACATCATCACTGAGAAAGCCAGGCAAGCTGACTTCGACGCTCGTCTGGAACCGGCTGCCCTGCTCGAGGAGGTGGAGCTGGATGAACCTTCGGACAGAAAAGTGTCCATCGGCGCCGATCTCGAACCTGAGATCAAGGAAGGGGTCATAGCTGTCCTCCGGAAGTTCAAAGTCCTATTTGCCAGAGGGCCGGAGGACATGCCCGGGATAGACCCCAACCTCATCTGCCACAGACTCGCCGTACGGCCGGATGCCAAGCCCATACAGCAGAAGAAGAGATACATGGCAGCCGAACGGCGGGAGTTCATCAAAAAAGAGGCGGCTACGCTCCTCAACATCAAGCACATCCGGCCGGTCATCCACGTGGAGTGGTTGGCCAACGTAGTGCTAGCCCCAAAGGGCGACACATGGCGGATGTGCGTCGACTACTCGGACCTCAACAAGGCCTGCCCGATGGATCCGTACCCAGTGCCAAGGATCGACTTGCTCGTAGATGAAACGGCGGGCTGCGAGCTGCTCAGCTTCATGGATGCGTTCAGGGGCTACCACCAGGTGTTCATGCATCCTGATGATGCAGAAAAAACGGCGTTCGTCACAGCGGAGGGCGTGTACTGTTATGTGGTCATGCCGTTCGGCCTGAGGAATGCCATGGCCACCTTCCAGAGAATGATCGGGATGTTGTTCAAAGACGTGCTAGGAAAAACAATGGAAGCTTACGTGGATGACATCCTGATCAAGAGTAAGAAGAGGGAGGACCACGTCCGGGATATGGGGAGGATCTTCACCATCATGGAGGAGGCTAGCATGAGATTAAATCCAAAGAAGTGTGCCTTCGCTGTCAAGGGCGGCAAGTTCCTCGGCTACATGATGAGTGAGCGAGGGATCGAGCCTAACCCGGAGAAGGTGAGGGCAATAGTTGACATGGAGGCCCCGAAGAACCTGAAGGACGTGCAGCGCCTCACCGGGAGACTGGCAGCCCTGAGCCGGTTCATGTCAAAACTGGCAGATAAGGCCATTCCTTTCTTTCAGATCATGAAGAAGGCAAATCCCTTCGAGTGGACACCAGAATGCCAGGCTGCCTTCGAAGATTTCAAGATATACCTCTCTTCTCCGCTCGTCCTCACCAAGGCGGACCCCGGGGAGCAGCTATACATGTACTTGGCGGTGGCGGACTTGGCTGTGAGTGCTGTGCTACTCAAGGAGGCGGAGGGCGTTCAGCGACCAATCTATTTCGTGAGCAAAGCGCTGAACGGTCCGGAGACCAGATACACACTGATGGAGAAGACGATCCTCGCCTTGATAGCATCTATCAAACGCCTGGCCCCGTATTTCCAGGCACACCCAGTGATTGTATACACGACACAGCCTCTCGCCACGATCCTCCGGAACCCCATGGCCAGCGGGAGGATAACCAAATGGTCCCTGATGCTCGGCCAATACAACATTGAGTTCAAACCGAGGCCGACGATCAAGGGACAGGCGCTGGCAGACTTCATTGCCGAATGCACTGCTCGCACCGAGGACGATCCCCAAGGCGACAATGATTTCAACAACTGGTGGGAAATGTACACCGATGGGGCCTCGAGTGCAAAAGGTTGTGGCGGGGGAGCAGTGATTACCTCACCTGAAGGTTTCAAAGCCTACTACTCCATGAAGTTTGAATTCAGAGTCACCAATAACGAGGCTGAATACGAGGCGCTGATTGCGGGACTGAAGTGTGCAAAGGCACTCGGCGCAACTCATCTCAAGGTGAGGATGGACAGTCAACTGGTGGTAACCCAGATGAATGGGACGGCCGAAACCAGGGAAGAAAGGATGAAGATCTACAAGGAGCTCGCGGAGGAACAAACCGCGCAGTTCGAACAAGTGATAATTGAGCAGGTATCGCGGGTGGAGAACGCCGAGGCTGATATATTATCCAAGCTAGGCAATTCCCCAAGCGATGACCCCACAACGAGCATCCCCCGGCACATCAAGGGCTTCGTCAGGCAGGAGACGCTCCTAACACCGGCGACGGACGTCATCCGGGTAGAAGCCATCTCCATCGCCGAACCTAATTGGTCGAAGGAGATCGCAGACTACCTCAGGGATGGGACGCTCCCCGAGCCTGAGGATGATGGCAGCACTGGACGAGCAGCATGGATAAAGAGGAGGGCCCCCAACTTCGAGCTCATTGATGGGCAGCTCTACAAGAAGACGTTCGGAGGGCCATACTTGAGGTGCCTCCCACCGAGCTTGGCAGCGGCCGTCATTGAGGAGATACATGAAGGCATCTGTTCCAGTCACCAAGGCCCTCGTACTTTGGCTAGGAAGATCATCTTGCAGGGGTATTACTGGCCGACCATCCAGCAGGACTGTTTCAACCACACTCGGAGGTGTGCAATATGTCAGCAATATGCCCCCGTCCCCGGTCGACCGGCAAGCTTCTACACTCCGATGACCGTTGCACTACCCTTCGCCAGGTGGGGCATAGATCTACTGGGCCCCCTCCCGACGACGACCGGCGGAAGAAAGTTTGTCATTGTGGCAATTGACTACTTTACAAAGTGGGTAGAGGCCGAGCCGCTGGCCTCCATCACCGAATATCAATGTCAGAGGTTCCTCTGGCAGAATGTTATATGCCGCTTTGGGATTCCAGAACAGGTCATCACCGACAATGGCCGGCAGTTCGTCGGCAGAGGATTTGAGGCATACCTGGCGAAGTGGGGCATCAGGCACTCCAAGGCCTCGGTGGCCTACCCGCAGGCCAACGGCCAGGTGGAAAACATGAACAGGACCATCATGGATGGAATTAAAAAGAAATTGGAAGATTACGCATCCACCTGGCCGGAGCAGCTCAATTACGTACTCTGGACGTACAGAACAACCCCACGGACGGCGACCGGCGAGACACCTTTTGCTTTGACATACGGATTCCAGGCCAAAGTACCAACAGAGGTGCTAGTGCCCACGCATCGCACGAAACACTTCCGGCCGGAGGACAACGAGGCAAACCTACGAGCGGAGCTCCATTTCATTGAGGAACGAAGAGACCTAGCAGCTCGTCGCATGGAGGAATATCACCGAGCCACTCAAAGATACTTCAACAAGGCGGTGAAGATCCGCGAAATTGAAGCAGGGGACCTCGTACTCAGAAAAAGGGAGAAGAGCAGGCCGCTCGAAGGAGGCAAAATGGCCAAAAACTGGGAAGGGCCGTACAGGGTCATGAGAAGATACAACCAGGGGACGTTCCTTCTCCACACATTGGAGGGGAACCACGCTGGAATTTGGAATGTCGAACACTTGAAGAAGTTCTACCAATAATTAGAGATAGATCGTTGTAATATTTTGGTCGAAGTACCATGTAACACCACCAATCGTCATCTCTATATTAAAAGGATTATTTCCGTTCTTCACTTCCTACAGAGAGATTAAAAGCCGAAGTGCTGTTGAAATGATTTCCTCCTCAAAAAAAAAAAAAAAAAAAAAAAAAAAAAAGAGAGGAGAAGGGGAGAAAGAAGCTCCTAGGAGAGAGGGAGTCTTGACGAGGTATGCCTGATCTTCCTTCACCACGTGACGAACGTCTCCCGACGCGGAGGTCAGTAGGAACGTGGGGGGGGCTGGACGTACCAAAGGGAACCTCGGCAGGATAAACCAGTTCCCCCATGACCCGTAGGCCGGTGAACACCTTCTGCCGAAGCAGAAGGTTAGTAGGGCCACGGATATGGGGCGACGAAGCAGGGAATCCCGACGTGGATAAACCAGTGACCTCCTTGCGATCGTTGGATGACCGAACGTCTTCTTCGAGGAAAGAAGATTAGTAGGACCACGACAAGGACGAACGAAGCCCGGTTCCTCCCCCTGATGAGCGCATGACGAAAGCCTTCTGCGAAGCCAGAAGACTAGTAGTTCGCGGCTGGGGACGAACGGAGATAGGGAATCCCGACGTGGATAAACCTGTCCTTTCTCGAGGCGGGGATGGCGAACGTCTCCTACGAAACCAGGAGACAAGTACCCACGAAGCTAGAGAAGGACAAAAACTGATGAAAAGACTCCAAAAAAAAAAAAAAAAAAAAAAAAAAAAAAAAAAGAGAAAGAGAGAAAGAGAGACGGAGACATGGAGCAAATAATGATTTTTATTCTTCGGTACTGATGACCGGAAAGTACAATGTATGATGTAAATTACAGTGTAAATAATTGTGAGGTACAGACTATGAGCGGAGGATTAAGTTTGGCCGGCGTCAGGAGTTGGGGCCGTAAAGGGGACCTGCTTGGTTTTTTCCCTGGCCTCAGCTTCTTCGCGCTCCTTACGCTCCCTCAGCAGTTCGAGGGCCCCTTTATGGGCGTCCACCATCAGGGAATCGAAGCCAGCTGCCGCAGGATCAAAAGGAGCCCCAAAGTGACGCTCAAAGACAGGAAGGTTCTCTGCCACAAGGCCGACCATACCCTTGAGATAAGTATCGTCGGCGAGATCATCAAGGAAGCGCTCCCCAGTGGGGGTGGCCTGAAGCAGCTTGATACCATCTAGATAAGGGTCCGGGCAGGTGGCCAAGAACTCGCCGACGAACCTCGGAAGGAACTTCCTGGCCATGGTCTGGATGGCACCGGTGTAGGCTTTGGACTTCTGGAACTCGATGGAACCAGACTCCTTGATCTTCGAAACATCGGCTTCATAGATGGGGACATGATTATCCGCACCCGTACGACGGATCCCCACCTTAGCCTGTTCCACAGCCCACAGCCGGCTGCGAAGATCTACAAGCTCGGCCTCCTGCTTCCGAAGAAGTTCCTTCTGAGAAGCGCTCTCCTGGACGAGCTTATCATAGGCGTCAGCCTTCTCTTGGAGCGTCCCAGCCCTGCCCTTGGCATTCTTCAGAAGGGCGTCGCATTCAGCCCGCACCCGGGCCATTTCCCTGCCTTGATTCTCAAAGGCCATCCGAGCCCGGTGGAAATATAACCCGGCCTTGTCAAGAGTGCTTTGCCCACACTCCAGGAGATCTTCAGGAGCTTCCTGGGCGGCGAAATCCTGGGGGACCTTGAGGTTAAGGCCACACCAGATTGAGGATGCGGTCTGGCCGAAGAGCATCATCGACTCCTTACGAGGGCCAACCCCCGAGAATTCGATAAGGCCAAGGGAGGACCCGTTGGTTTCTGGGGGCGAAAGGGGACGAGCATCGTCAGAACCCTTGGAAGCAGGGACATCTTCATCCCTAAGTCGACGGACCTCAGAATTGGCCGGAGGGGAAACAGGGGGCTTGTTCCGGGAGGAGGGCCTCCGCTTCAGGGGACTCCCCGGCTCACCGTCGGAGTCATCAGCCACTATGATGGCTTTGGAGGCGGTACCATCAATGCGGAGCCTCTTCGAAGCCCCGTCCTCTGGTGCGTCATCTGATCGCCTCCTGCTCGTCCGAGGCTCAATTTTGGGAACGAGCGGCTTCCTGCCCTTGTCCTCATGCCTGTTGTCGCGGCCATGGGCATGCGAAGTAATATGATTGCGCCCCATGGATGATATAGTTGGGAATACTCCTGCAGGAAGAAAATCAAGACGTTCAGAATCGTAACAACTAGAAGATGACAGAACAATGCAAGTACAAATAGACGCACCTAGTCCGGCCCGGGCCTTGAAAGGCTCGGCCACCAGCGACCGGAGGTTCTGAACGCCAAGACCAGCTATGCGCTTGGCATAGCCGAGCTCCTCATCCGTCATGGGCGGCGGGATGGACTTCACCGGATAGGCGTTCCACCTATCGGGGAATGGCATCGGGGAGCCCACTTCGGCAAGGAAGAACCGCTCCTCCCAGCCGTCCGGATTCCCGGCGTTGTTAGAAAACAGGACCATGGACGGACGCGCGATCAGGGTTAAATACCCCGTACGTCCGAAAGGAGACAGCCGGAAGAAGTGTTGCAGCAGGTCCACGGTGGGGCTCACGTCGACGCTGTGACATCTAATTATAAAACCCGCGATGATCCTATAAGCAGCGGGGACGAACTGAGCGGGTGTCACCCAGAGGCCCCTAAAAAGCTCTATGTGGAAGCTGTGGAGGGGAAACAGGAGGCCGGCTATGACAGAGTCCAAGTGGACCACCACGTAGCCGGGCAAATGGCGCATTGGGTTGCGCAGAATCCGATCGTCGTAACCCCTAGGGGGAAGGAACCATTGGCTTATCAACCGACGATCGGCGTTCAAGAGACGCTGGCGCTGACGACGAACGCAAGAGAAATTCAGGTGATGACGGGGGGGCCATGGTGGCATACCCCGCTCATAGAACTCTAGGTCATCACCAGAGGAGCACCCATCGTCAAACCTATCAATAGTTTGGGACCCTGATATGGACAGAGACATGACGACGTTCGGTACCTACGGGTGCTGAAGTCGGAAGCGATACCAAAGAAAGCTAGAGAGAAGAAATGATTGTGCAGCACAAGAGCTAGAAATGGAGCAAATGGAGGTTTCGCAAGGCCTTGGGTACTTATAGGCAGCACCGCGAGGTTGCGCCAATCACGGTAGAACACGTGGCATACGGACACCGGTACCTACCGCGGTATTAAAGGCTCCTCGATGTTATCACCTCACAGTCACTGCGAAGGAATCTGGCTTGATGCCACGAACGTCCCCCGAAGGGGCAAACGGAGAACGTAGCCGCAGGCGAAATGCACAGGAAGACGTGCGTGTGTGCCTGAAGGTCCCATGTTCACATCAGACGCACGTCCGAGACGGGTACCTGGCTTAAGCACAGGCGTAAAAGGTTACGCTATTCCGGAAACAGCGATCTCCTCCACCAAGGCATGGTCCGGGGAAGCGCATTCGATGAGCGTTTTCGCCAACTCTGGTCCGGGAGGTTACGGCCGCAACCCGTACGTCTTAGGGGGTGGTTTACATATGTGGTGATCCCAAGCATACGCTCATATCCCGATAGATCGAGAAACAGGGACGAAGTGTGGACGTGAGCGAACCCACGGATGGTCACACCAATAGCCAAGAGACGGGCGTCTTCACCAACTGGTTCGAAAGAATACGACCGCATCCCCGCACGTCTTCCTTCCGACGAACGGATTTGGGAATGGAACATATGTGGGATGCGCTCAGGCATACGTTCGTATCCCGAAAGTTTGGGACGCAAGGGCGAGTTGTGGACATGAACGTCCCCGAGGAAAAACAAAAAGCCACCAGCGAAGAAAGGAAATAAAGAGAGTTCATAAACGTAGAGACAATAATGAGGCAAAAAGGGTTGTATATTCTTCGGCGCTACTGGCCGGATAAGTACAAGATCAAAGCAAATAAACTACGAGCTACATTACACGAAGTTTGGAGAAATGGGCCGGGATCCCCCAGGGATGGTTTCTTCTTCCTCTTCGGGTTCGGGCTCGGGGGACGGGGGCTCTGGGACCTCCCCCCTGGCCCTGGCCTCCTCCCGCCGGGCGTCCCGTCTCAGCTTGCCCACGGCCCGGATCAGCTCTGGGTCTGAGGTATGTTCGGCCAGATCAAATCGGGGGCCCTGAAGAGCGGCAAAGACCGGCAACGTGGCTTTCACCCCCTCGTTGAAGCCAATGACGAAGGAGCTATCCCCGACATCATACAAGAACTTCTCGGCCAGGGGCGCACTTTCCAGAAGCCGGACCCCAAACTTGAGCCGATCCTTCGGCGCCTGCTTCCGCAGCTCGGCGGCGAAAACATCGCCGAAGGCGCCGCCGAGATACCTCTGGGCGGCAATCATGAATGCCCCAGAGTTATGGTACCCAGTGTCATCGACGAGCCACTCAGGGGTCTCGTCCTTGGGAGCGGGGAGAGCTGGGACGAGCTTGAACCCGGCCTTCTCGAGGGCCGCGAGCTTCGCGGAGGACTCACGGGCTACCTTCAGAGCGGCCTGCAGTTCTTTATCTTTGGCCGCCAGCTCCTTTTCCTGAAGACGAGCGGCCTCTCTCGCCTTCTTCAGGGCAGCATCTGCCTTGTTCTTCGCCTGGAGGACCTCGGCGTCTCGGGCGGCCTCGGATTGCAGCACGGAGAGCCCGACCTACAAATCAGATGCGGGGGATGAGACTCCAAGAGAAAAACATTAGAATAAAAGTGATCAGGCAACACGTGTGGGGCGAGATCTTACCTGAAGAGCGGCGGCCAGGGCCGCATTGGAAGCTTCCGAAGACGTGCGGGGGGGCATCTCCACGCCGGCCAGAGAGGCAACCTCCTGCCAAACGTCATGCGCCGGACGTCCGAGAGAGGGGAGGATCACCCCTTGCCCTTCAGGGGCCGAAGAACCAGTTCCCCTGGGCCTTTTGGGTTTTTTGTCCGCCTTCTCCCCCTCCTGGGGATGGACGGCCTGCAGAGGCGCCACGGCCTCGGGGACACCAGAATCAAGGACGGCTGGGACCTGGGACCCTTGTGCCATCACCGTGGCAATGAGGTGCTGCTCCGCCTCCACGGTGCGACGATCGGCCTGGGAGGCGGAAGAATTGGAGTCAGCTGCCTGGACGGCTTTGGCCTTGGCAAGGGCAGCGTCGGCCGCGGCGCCCTTCCCCTTCCGATTCTTGAGGAGCTTTTCGTGATTCATCTGCTCCTGGGTTGGGGGAAGACCTGGAAGAGACAAAAAAAAAACGGGTTAGATGGACGAACGTCAGTAAAAACTCACCTCGGAGGAGAGGACCGCCCAATACCCCGAGACGAGCGTAGAAGGGGAGATGTCCAAGAGCATGGGCGGTACCTATTCCTGCCGCGGCGAGCGCCTCGAAGGTTAAGAAATCATCCAAGGGCCGGAGGCCGCCCGTCGAGATCTTTCTGATGTCCTCCTCCAGGTCATTGGTTAGCTCCGGAGATCCTATCTTGGGCGGATAGCCGTTCCAACGCAACGGCAGACGAGCATCCGCGTACCGCACGAAGAAGAACCGGTTCTTCCAGTCATGGATGGAACTCGGCGCTCCGCTGAACAGCCTCCGTTTTGGACGAGCTGCAATGCTCAGGAAACCGTCAGAGTTTTGGGGAGTGAGCCGGTAGAAGTAATGGAACAAGTCCAAGGTGGCGGTGACCCCACTGTCTCTGCAGCGGACTAGGAAGGCGGAGACGAACCGATAGGAGTTCGGCATGAGCTGTGCGGGGGCTATCTGATAACAACAGAAGAATTCCACGAAGAACGGATGAAGAGGGAAGCGCAGCCCAGCCTCAATGGAGTCCAGAAGCACCATAACCATCCCTGGACGTCTCCTCATCACGTGGGTTGCACCGCGCAGGCTGTATACGGACGGAGGGGGAAAGAACACCTTTAATTTGTTGAGGGCCACCTGCGAGAAGATCTGTTCATGACACAGGACGTTCTTGATCGGGCACAGATGCCTCTCCACGTCTATCTTCAGCCCAAGATCGAATATCTCAATGTCGGAGCCGTCCTGGGCTTCAACCCCAGAATCATACCCATCTGGACGCTCGTCCTCACCGGCGGACTCCCGTTCCCCGGCATCAGCTACAGGGTCCACTACATCGAGGGCCATATTCCCTTGCTCCCCCAAGTCAGCACCTTCTTCACCAGGAACCACCACAGCAACCACGTCTTGGGCATCCCCGGCCTGGACCGTTCCCACGGTAGAGGCTGAGCCGGAACTCCCGGAAGTGCTAGTCTCACCCGAAGAGCGTGAACCGGAGTCAGAGGAGGAGCCCGGAGAAGAACCCGATGAACCCGAACCAGAACTCGACGAGATCTCCATCGAAACCATCTCGGCAAGAATTCAAGACAAAAAAAAAGAAGCAGGGGGTGGAAATTACCTTAGCGAGGAGTTAGCCGAGCTTGAAAACCGGAGAAGACTTGAAGAACTGCGGGAACGCGAGAGCAGGAGAGCGAAAATTGGGAACCCTAATTTAGGGGGGGAACCCGGCATTTATAGGAGGGACACCGGCGGGGGGACCAACGAGGGACGGACACGTGGCAAGGAGCGTATTCCGGCTCACGCGCTGTGCGTGGGGCGAAAACGCAATGATGGCATTTCCTCGGAAAGTGCACCGCCGCTACAGCAGCCGTCACCTCGTTTCCTGAACCGTCGACAGCTGTTAAGCACCATGACCACGAGCGTACGCTTCCGCCGGATGCAGTGAGACCCAAGTGTCAGGATACGAACGTCAACTTCGGGGCACCTATACTTCCTTATGTCCTGCGCATGCTCAGAACATCAGAAGTGGGGGACTTGTGTTGGGATAATGGCCCAGGCCGAGGTCCGGCCCATTAACCTCCTTGTTTCTGTCAGGCGCCCGTCAAGCTAGGACCAGGCTGGGTGCAGGCCCAGGATCCTTGGAAAGCGACGAACGTCTGGAATGGGGGGGGGGCCCAGGTCCAAACTGCCTATCACGACGAACGTCCATGCAGGGGCAAGGGGCAGGACCACTAGCCATCAGGGATAACGACGAACGTCTCCTGGGCAGGGCCATGATCATCGGAGGAGATCCAGTCCACATGGAGAGAATCCACAAGGTCAGGGGACGAACAGCCGAAGCATCTTGAGAGTCACCTGGAGTGACCCAGCTCACCCCCTGGCGGACGAACGTCCCCATTATTCAGGCGGGAAACCTAGATTCTGGCGGGAAGTGCATTTAATGCAGAAGATTTGGTGGTTGGGACACAAGCGGTCCGCAGACCTCCACGTCAGCCTAGCCACCTGCCCATTGGCGGATATAAATAGAAGCATTTATTTCATTGTAAGGGGTTGGCAACTTTCTATTCTTAGCATCCTAGCTATAGCGTTCTTATTCGCAGCACTTCTACTGCCTTGTAAGACGAACGGCCGACGGAGCCTTAGCAAAGAGTATTGTATTAGGGAGTTATTAAGAGATAATAATACCTAATCACTTACTTGCTACTTTATTGTTTCTTGATCCTTATCGTCTGTTTGTTGGGCTAGCTACTCAAACGCACTCCACTCGAAATCTTTGGGCTTACGTGTTGGGCCTGAAGGTTGAAGGAATAAACCTCAACAAGATCTATGAAGGCAAAACACGCTCCTTATAGCCGCCCGCACATGAGCCCATGGCGGCGCCCAACAACCCTGCCAAACGAGGGGAGAATATCGCTTTTTGGATATGAATGAAGTCCAATGTTATATAGAACTAAAATATGATTAGAATTTCAAAATAGGAATTAATGCTTTATTATTATTATAAAAAATATTTTCTTATCAAACACTATCAAGTACAGAGTATTTTTTTTTGAATGAAATAGTCCAACTAATATATTAACTCAAAATAACGTTCATCACCATGGCTGATAATAAATCAAAGTGAAAGAAGTAAACAAAACGATAAAAAGCTTTATGTCTACCGTCCGCCCTCGAACCAGACTGAGAATCTATAACCTCTGTAGAAGCAATAACATTTGCTGGTCCTGTAATGGACTTAACTGAGCCAATGACTTGCAAACCAGACTTCTCATCGCCTAACCTAAACTCAAGAATATCTCTGCTAGGAAAAAAGAACACGTCCAAAACAACATGCAAATTGACATAAAAACACAAATTGAATCAAACAAAATTAAAATAGAATTCACCCATCTTCTTCCAAACCCTAGATTTGCTCGCACTCCATGGCGACGGCTCAGGAGGGGGACGCGCCCTCCGTTCATCCGCCACAACTTCAACATCAGATTTATTCAGATCCAGTTCTTCTTCCTCTGCGCCAATCACCATTGTCTTGTACTTGTCCACAAAGCTTTCCAGGCCGAAAAGAGAAAACTCAAACAAATTTCCGAAACTCGTTTCCACCTCCATATCCTCCGATGAAGTAGGGTTGCAGCGAGAGAACTCTTCTCAGCACAACCGTCGACACTCCCTCGACCCCGTGCCCTAATCGGGAAACCCCAATCCAAAAGCCACCGACGATCTATGCTGCCTGTAACAACAAAACGCAGACGCAAATCCAAAACTCGGTGTTAACCTGAGCGGTTAACACCGGAAAACACCCCTAGGCGAAACCTAGGCGAAAGAAAGTCTAGAGAGAGAGAGTCCAACATGACTCACGTTTGTGTCTTTGGCTATCATTTTTTAACTATTACTATTAACCACTCTCTTTAAAATCAATTTTTAAAACTAGAAGTAAACAAATAAATCCTCAGTTTTAACTGTTAATATTATACTCCCTCCGTCCCAAATTATAAGATACTTTTCGATTTACAAAGCAAACGGATCCCTGTCTGCACTCAAATTATTCTTAGAAAAAAATTACATATTCAGAAACTACATTAAAACCGCTACAAAACCTGCAAAAAAAATTCAAATTCATAAAATTTTGATATATAAAATAAGAGATTAAGAATGATTTGTGTTGACCGAGTGAATAGTAAAAGTATCTTATAAAATGGGACAGAGGGAGTAACCAGTTTTTTGTGGCTGCACAGTACAAAAACAAATCGCTACAAAACCTGCAAAAAATAATTGGGAAAATGGAAACTAATAATCCAACCTTTTAGCAGTTTTCTTACAATAATCCAACTTTTGGGTTATTCATGAATAATTCAATCTTTGCACCTCATCAAAATTTTGATATATAAAATAAGAGATTAAAAGTGATTTGTGTTGATCGAGTAAATAATAAATGTATCTTATAAAATGGGAAGGGGAGTAACAAGTTTTTTGTGGCTGCATAGTACATAAAGCAATAAACAAAAATATCATTTACATGTCTGAGCCCGGGTTCGAACCGGGGACCTCTAGTGTGTGAGACTAGCGTGATAACCGACTACACCACCCAGACTCTGTGATACTAATCATCAAACTAATTATTAATACAGATTAAGTAAGCCTGAACACAAATAGAGGCATGCGTCGGTCATAACCTCCGCTTAAATAGTCTTCTTCACCGTCTTCCCGCAATCGGATAAACAAACCCGAAACCCTATAGTCCGCTCTCTGTCTACCCATGGCGAAGAAGGAGCAGTTGAAGAAGCGAAACCCTGCCAACAAATCAGACGCATCCAAAACTCATAGCAAGAAACTCAAGAAGAACAACAACAATTCGAACTCCAACGTTGCCCCACACGAATCCGATTCCGAATCGTCGCTTGAGGAGATCCAGGCCCTCCTTGAACCCTTCTCCAAAGACCAGCTTATCGCCCTCGCCGCCGATGCCGCTCTCCACCATCCCTCCCTCTTCTCCTCCATCCGCTCCCTCGCAGATTCTGATATCTCTCACCGGAAAATCTTTGTTTACGGCCTCTGCTACGACTCCACCCGCGAGGCCCTCCTCCCCGTCTTCCAAACTTACGGAGAAGTCGAAGACTGCAACGTTGTCACCGATCGCGTCACCGGGAAGTGTAAAGGTTATGCCTTCATCGTGTACAAGACACGAAAAGCTGCCATCAAAGCCCTAAAGGAACCCAAGAAGAGAATTGGGAATCGGTTTGCCTCGTGCCAGCTGGCAGCTTCCGGACCCGCTGCCCCTGGATCCAGTTCGGCTCAGCAGGACTTGAGTGGTCGGAAGATCTACGTGAGCAACGTGGCGCTAGAAACGGATGCGCAGAAGTTGAGGGATTTCTTCGGGAAATTTGGGGAGATCGAGAGCGGCCCATTTGGGATGGACCCTAACACAGGGAAGTGGAAAGGATACGCTTTGTTTGTGTACAGAACCACAGAGGAAGCCAAAAAGTGCCTCGAAGAGCCCTACAAGATATTTGAAGGGCGCCAGTTGCATTGCGAGAAGGCTGCAGAAGGAAAAAGTGGTGGAAAATCTTTGGGAGGGGCGGCGGGAATCACTACAGCTGTGGTGCAGCATCCGTTTCAACCATTGCAAGCAGGGCCTGATGTGTTGACTGCCATGGCTGTGTTGAGTCAAAGCCAGAATGCAGCTCTGCTGAATCCATTGTATAGTCGGCTGCTTGGCAATTCCAACTTAGGGATGTTGGGGATGGGTGGATTGGGCCAAAGTGTGGCAGGTTCAAGCCAAGCAGGCCAACCTGGTATGGCAGGTGCTAGTTATGGTACAGCAATGGGGGGTTTTGGCGGGGCTAACTTAGGGATGCTTGGAGCCTATGGGATGTCAGGTGCGGGAATGCCATTAGGGTTAACACATGCTTATCCTAATGTGCAAGAAGAAAAGTTTTCTGCACCTGCTAAGGTTCCACGGGGCAGTGGCTTCTCTTCTCATTACATTGGTATGCCATATCTATTTTTTGCATTGAAATATTTTGTGTTTTTCTTTTTCAGAAAACTTTTATGCTTGATGGGTAATGAGAAAAACATAGTATCTATACTAGAGAAAAATCAACATATAAATTTCCACCGAGATATTTCAGGGCCTTGAGGCTATAGATGTTTTTACTTGGACCATTTTCAATCTCAGACCAGACTTGGATAGGTATAAAGTGCACAAAGACCAGACATTACCAAACCAGTTCAGATCAGACTAGACCAAACCAGTTCAGATCAGACTAGACCAAACCAGAAAATTTCAGTCCAAGTAAAAAGATCCTCTATGTGCATGCTTTATATTTTACTTCTCCATTTGTAGTAGCTAATCTATCCATGGGTTGCTGTGGTGTTTCTGAAATATGCTTCATAAGCTTAAGCGTGTGCTAGAATTAGAAGAGAAATGGCTAAGAAAAGGCAACACGATAGATGATTAAGTGGTTGTTTTACAATTCTAACCTCCAACAAGAGAGAAAGAGTAAGATGGGACCACAAAAGTTAAAAGAAAATCAAAATGTGAAAGGGAAAAAGTGGAAATGTAAAAAGATAGTGGAGTTCAATCAGGAAAATGTTCATATTTATTTGACAACCCAAAAAGGAAAATATATCTTACAAAGTGGGATGGGGAGTATTGATTATAAATGGAGATCAATTGGTCTGGTCTAAGCTTTAACAATATTTAGAAGAGAATTAGAGATAGCACTGCCGTGTCCTGAATGTGCATTGTGAAACAAGGGGCAAGATATGAGTCATGTGCACATATATGGGCTTCCCTTTTATGCTAAATAAATTAGGACTCAACCAGTCCTTAAAAAATAATGATAGTTCTATCCAGGCAATATACCTAAAATAGTTCCCTGGATTTTATGTTTTTATCGATCAGTTATTAGCATCACTGGTTACAGAATAGTCTTGAGTCTTGACTAACTATTCAGTTGAAGACCTTTGGGTAACTTCAAAACATTTTTGGGAGATCTTTTTTTATCGTGTTTATGTTTTCACGTGTTTTAATTTTCAAGCTAGCATTGCAAATATGTTGCAGTTTGAATTAGCAGATTTTTGTCCTGTGCATTTTGGAAATAAGGCTTGGATGTTGTTGTTGTGCACTTTCAATATTGGTATCTTTTATTGTTGATTTTTTAAATACAAAGGTTGCTAATTTTCTTGAGCTTAGTTCATCTCAGAATCTCAGTTGAGTTTTCCATTATTCATAGCTTAATTGGCCTTCTTTTTGCAGATCAACTTTAACTGGGAAACAACATTTAATGGCCTTTTGATCGAACAGTTTTTGGTCAGTGCCTTCGGTTGCAACAATTGAATTCGAAAGCTATATTCCCCTCATAGTTATTATGATTTGATCATACTTCGTGTTTTAAGCTTGATATGAACTTCACAGATGTTTTTAAGTTCCTTTATGGCTTTATGCATTGTGTCATGTAGACATACTTTTTTCTTTTCGTTTGTTTCCAGCTATTTTATCTTTATTTTAACGTTTTTATGTTCTCATTATGGGTTGCCACCGTTTCTCTGAGTTTCTGATTTTGTTACTCTGAACTTTATTTCTTTCTCTGTTTCTTCTTTTCTATATATTCATTAGCGCCGAATGATTCTATTACTTTCTATTTCCTTCTCTTCTGTTATTTTTTTGTTGTGAGCATAAAGGTGTACTTTGTCCCTGGTAATGTTTTTAATTCGACTATTTTCAGTACCAAGCCATACTTTTACCGGACTAAATTATACTAATTCAGTCAAACTAAAAGATATTCTAATTCCGGTTGAAAGGTTCACATGGTAAAATGGTACAGTTATTTAGACCATAATTAAATAAGGCAATTTGAGTATATTTTAAGAAATAATTTTAATAGGTATACTATGTACTCCGTATAACATAATGGGGTTAATGAGGATAACTGTGAATCTTTGATGTTATAAATGTATTATTTTTAACATTTAATAATTAATTTGTCATTCAAGAATTTTAATTCTTTTCTAAAATGGAATGGGACTTTATATGAGACGTCCAAAAACGGAAAGTGTGAACCTTGATGGAAGGAGTATCATTTTACTACAATTATGTGATTTAAAATAATTCTTTTCTTAGTTTCTCATTTTGTGATGAATTTGATTTTTAAGCTTTAATTTTTTTTTAAAATATTTACTAAAATAGAAATTTAAATATTAATACTAATATAAATATTTGTTGAGTATGATATATCATCAATCAATACCTTGTAAACATAATTGGCAAACCAATTTTGGATAGAGGTAGTAATAATTATAATACCAGAATGGGTCACCAATTTGCCGGTGGACGCTGCTTAGAGGGTGTCTTGGATTGGAATCCATTCAACTCCAATGAGAGATTCCTAAGCAAAAGTGCTGTAAGGCCTCTCTCTATAAGTACTTGGATTTAAATCTCATCACTATCTAACTGTCTGTAATCAACCACATCCTGCCGGCTAATTGCCCAGAGGATTGAATGAAAGTGTCATTTTTTTATAATAACATAATAGATTTAAAAATGTGAATAATGCTTATTAACTTCTTGCCACGGCTTCCAATATACTACGTATATGCTTTGGTCTATTTTGCAACCAATACATAATAATTTGTCAAAGACCTTCCGTTCTGGTGCATAAATAGTTTATTTCATTACCTTAGGTTCTTAGCTGCAGTTTACCTTTTCCATACGATTTGGTAACCAAGTGTTGTGCTTCAGCTGGTCGTTTTGTTTTGGCCTTTGGCACTTCAGCCTGTCATATATGGCTTTTGTTTCTCTTGTCGCATTTGCCGGTTTTTGTAGGGGGCAACTCGACTATATATTTGTTTGAAGCAAACCTTGAAATATCTTTTTAGACTTGGATTTCTTTCTTATGATTTTATTTTAGAACTTCCCATGTTTCTGTGTGTTTTCCTCAGTTTGATGTGTATTTTCTTTGCATTTTGACGGGGATATGGTGTATGATGATGGTGCAAGAACAATCAGCGATGCCGGAGTAGTGAGACAGAGGAATCATTATACATTTTGGGTGTTGGGCTGGCTATACCGCTATAGTTTCATTATTAGTATTGTTGGATTAGTTTGAAGTTTTGAACCTTTTGTATTCCATAATTTAGAATACATGAGAATGTCATCTGATGAGAATCAATTCAATTTGGTGTGTGTTCAATTTGGTGTAAGTTGTATTGAACACTAATGAGGTTACTAGTTGTTTCAAAAGGTTGTATCTCCAATTCAAGGGCCAATAACGGACGTGGGATCTCCAATTCTTTATTCAAGGGCCATATGACTCGAGGCTCTTTAAAAGTTTTGACGAGTGTGGTGGTGTCATAATATACACGTACTACGTCATTGTCAAACATCATGAATCATGATACTTGAGAGTAGGGGTGGTCCAGTTTTGGTCTGACCGGCCCGGGAATCGGACCGGACCACCACTGTGCGGGATCGGACTGGCACGGGGGTATTTTAGGGGTGATGGGGTGGTTCTAGGGCTGGGTAAATAGGGACCGGATCGACCGATCCGGGTTCAGTCTGTGCTTTTTTTGGGTTTGGGCCTATGGTAGGTGGGTTGGGTTAGGTGTTTTGGCGGGGTTTGGGAGGTGAGGGGGTTGGAATAAATAAGAAAAACTAAAAAAATTAAAAGAACCGCCCCAGTACCAATAGATTCTCGGGCCTGTGCTGAGCTTCACCTCAAAAAAACCAAGCCCGCCTAGGTCTGACCTAGAACTGGAATCGAAATTGGACCGGGCTCGGTCCATCCCTACTTGAGAGAGGTTATAAGGCTGTTAATCATAGTGATTTAGCTAAATACACAGAGCTCCTCACTTTGAGAAGCATTGACATCGATTTTTAATCATTATTCTATATTTGCCTCGTGTGGCCTACTAAATTACTAATGAGGTTACAGTTTTTTATATAGGATGTTTTTACTTGGACTGTAATTTGTTGGTCTGGCTTGATCTGGTAAAGACTGATTTTGTTGTGTTTTTAAAACTATCCAAATCTGTTCTGAGACATATTACAGTCAAGTAAAAACATCCATAGAGTACATACGTACACTTGCGGAAATATTTTGAAATGTTTAAGTGCTATTTGATGTTTCTGGTCATCCATAGAATTTAGGGTTGAGCTAGGTGTACACAAAAGTTGTACACTTTTTTGTACACTTGTTTGTCCCTCGCAGATAAGTTGTTTGTCCACGGACAACTCTACAAGATTACAACTTGTCTGTGGACATACAACTTGTCTGCAATGGACAGACAAGTGTACAAAAAAAATGTACAACTTCTGTGTACACCACACATTTTTCTAGAATTTAATATGGGTTCTAGACAAGTTTCTATACCCCCATTATATATGGAGATGCCGCAAAATACAGCCATTCACCCCACTATATGTTTTGAAACAAAATTTATAAGTATGGTTGAGATTTATTTCAACACAAGATTTGGAGCCCGTTTAGTAACAGCAAAATTGGCTGAATATGTAGAAATTGATAAAATTATTATTGAAGTGGTTCAATTGTTAGAATCTACTTAATTAAAAAAAGTTTTGAAATATATATTATTGATAAAATTAATAAAAATTCATATGAAAATAACTAAGATGATCTTATATACTGACACTTCACTTTGAAAAATTATTATAATCTTTTTTATTTTCATTATTATATAAATTAGTGCGCAAAATAAAAAATTACATCTTTATTAAAAAGTTGTTTGATAAGGTTGAAAAGTTGAAAATTGGGTTAACAAAGTTGCTTCTTATATGTATAAATCTATTAAATCATACCTCAAGAACAACAATAATAATGATACTCGCTTTTTATGTGGAAATCTGGAAGTGTGAAAATGATAAGACTTAATAGAATCAATTCAAGCTACTCACTTTTTAATGATATATTCCTCAATCCTCATTCACCACCATTTAAATTGTACAAGAATGAAGCTTGAGAAACCATTAATGGAGTACAAGGAGGCAACGAGCTATCTACGGCTCGGGAGAACAAGAGAGAGGAAAGGAGCTAGAAGAGAGTATCCTCATTATGGAGGAAAATCCTCTATTTTCTAAAAATTGGCCTAGTCAGACCGATTAATCGGCCTCGTCGGCCCTCACTGTAGAGTACTAATCGACCTAGTCAGCCAAAAAATCGGTCTAGTCGGCCAAAAAATCGGCCTAGTCGGCTGACTAGATACTAGGCGCCCTTCAACTGCCCGACTAGCGCCTAGCGAGTTTTAGAACACTACCTCTATTTATAAAGAAACGGGAGAGGTGCCTTCTATCCTAATGGGTGGTAATGGGACTAATAATCGTGCTACAAATGGGCTAGTACATTGGTCTTCCAGAATAGTAATAGTTCAGATTCAATATCCCAACATAAGCCCCCCGTTTTTTTAATAGTAAAAGGCATATGAATCTAGTCAAGAAATTATACTCTTGCTCATGTTCTGCTTTTGTTCTTCTCGGATCTTTATCTTCGTGACGCTCTATTAATTGTGGGCGTCCATCCCTTTGAATGAAACAAGCAAGTGAGAGGGTCTCCCTTCTAACTGGAGTAGGCGGGGAGGCTCTCCTCCTAATGTTCTCCTTCGTGGTTGTAGCAGATGTGGGAGAGGAAATTCGGCTTAGATCTTTGCTTTGTAAGGGACTTTTAGTAATGATGTATGAATGAAATGGATGAATGAGATGAATGTAGTATGAATGTTTGTTTGACTGCAATGCTCGAGATGTGATCTTGGGTAGAGTGGCGTACCTTTTTTTATCATCATATCTCGTATGTTGCTCATACTTTCTTCAGAGAAAAAGCTCTGATTGGTGCTAGACCTTATTTGTTCGTCCTTGTGATTAGACATAAAAATATTGCTTCGATGTGAGCAAATTGTTTTGCTAACCATGCGAGAGCTTTCAATTAATCCGATCGTAAGAGCTCTAATATCTCTGTCTCTCTGACCATAAAAAACCAACTACTAGCTAAACCTTCTTAGAAGGTCGCCTCCAATTCCCGGACCGTCAATAGCCTTGAAGGTAATTAAGTTAGGCAAGCATTCACACTTCGATCTCGCTTTTTGAAGCACTTAACTCAAATATTTTTCAAGATACTAAATTGAAGATGATTTTCCGTTACACCATCAACGATTCAACATAATACGAGCTCGTGTTATGTAGGTGTTTAAAAGGGCACCTCATAAACTCAGTATTATGAGAGCGTATAAGATTATAAAAAATTAAAAACTAAAGCAGAGGTAACAAAAAGTTTTGAACCCGACGTGAATCGAACACGCAACCTTCTGATCTGGAGTCAGACGCGCTACCATTGCGCCACGGATCCTTTTGTTCGTTTAGGAAATGTTTTAGTATTAAAGCTATTTCGATATTCGGTATTTCCTTTAATAGAACTAAGAAAAGGGTCAAATGAGGTTTTTAACTATTGTGAAAGGAAAATTTTTGGTATTCACCTTCTTATACACACCAGTACACCTCTGATGTCTGTGAGAGGTTCTTTTTGTCTGTGAATCCTCGTTTACAGACAAAACCGGCCGGCTTGTTTCTACAGACAAAACAAATCAATTTTTGTGTGTCAATTGGTATTCACAGACAAAAAAACTCTCACAGACACGGAGGTGTACTGATGTGTATAAGAACGTGTACAAAATGAATTTTTGATTGTGAAATTGTCACTAAGGTAATGTACTCGATAAAGTATCATATAAATATGTCTATTTTTAGAAAGCAATTAAATGAGTCCTAACAATCTGCCGACCACTTCGTACGTAATTCCAATTTTAGCATACGTATGCCGTTTCTGTCAGTCCTACGTATGGCGTCCTCCTTCAATTAAATCATCAATTAAATCAAATCATCATTATTGGGTTAGTCCTATGTATGGTGTCTCCGTCATTGTATATTTCTTTAGGATGTTTTTACTTGGACAGTAATTTGCTGGTCTGGTCTGATCTGGTCTGAACTGGTCTGGTCTGGTCTGGTCTGGTCTGATAAGGTCTGGTTTCTTTGTATTTTTATAACTATCCAAGTCTGGTCTGGTCTGAACTGGTCTGAACTGGTCTGGTCTGGTCTGGGGCAAATTACAGTCCAAGTAAAAACATCCTTAAACAGGAAAACCATATTTCACTTTTATAAATAATAGATAGAAAAAATTCATTAATATTACTCTTTAAAATTTAATGGACAAACATATAACTACGTACTTAATAACCATTAGTGACTGTAATTGTGTTCAAATTTACATCGTAGTAGTTACATGTAAGTTACTAATTGTGGGGTAATATTTTTATGGATTATTTTTTATTAATAATAATCCAGGAAAACCCCTAATTGATAATGTTATTAAACTTATCATAACGTTATTGATTTATCGTAATGTTTTTACGTAAATCCATTAGATTTAATTTAATTAAGAGATATTACCCGAAATAGGACTAAAAAAGTTTGAAAATTCCAAAATAGGACTTCCATGTTTTTATTTCCAAAATAGGACTAATTACTGTCATGTTTTGGCAGTACCAGACTTCAAACATGGCAGTATTTTCCAAACTTGGCAGTAATATAGTCCTATTTTGGGAATAAAAACATGACAGTCCTATTTTGGAATTTTCTAACTTTTTTAGTCCTATTTCGGGAACTTTCCCTTTAATTAATGATTTAACTGAAATAGCTATGCATCTATTAGAGTCTAATTTTTTACATTTATTAGAAAGATAAAATTTCCTAAATAGGAGGGGAAATTCCTGAAATATTAATCACAAAATTTCAGAATTCCAAAATAGAACTATCATGTTTTTATTTTCTAAATAGGAGTAACTATTGTCAACATTGAAAAATATTGTCATGTTTAAAGTCCGTGCCAAAATATGACAATAATTACTCATATTTAGGGAATGAAAAATGACAATATTATTTTTAATTACACAAACATTTTTACTCCTATATTGAGCAATTTCTTGTTAACACCCGTTTGGGCTTCGTATATATCTGTATAGTTTTACTATTGGGACAAGGGCTTTGTTGTGTAATTTACTTGTATAAATACCTTGTACTAGTTAATTCAATTAATGAAAATCATTCATTCCCTAAAATACTAATCGATCAACATGGTATCAAAGCTGTGATTGGTGTCGTTCGTATCCTCTGCGTCTTCTTCTTCGCACACTAGTGCAAAATACACCTTCTATAACTAACAATTCATATGGGTTAGATAGGAACCGTTATAGTATAAAGGCACGGGGTCTGATTCATAAATAACGAAAAGTTCATGTCACTTTTGCGGGTAAGAGTTAAAAGTTAACAAATTATTCTATAACGGTCTTAATAAAGACCGACATAGAAAATGAAAACGGGGTTATGTTTACAATTTTCTAAAAGTCAAGTAACATTCGAGGTCTTTTTTGTGATTGTTTAAAATATTCTACTATGTCCGTTCATTTTGAACCCTTGTAGAAAGATCTTAAGCCCTAGTAATTCCGAAGTTTATTAGTTTGTCTGGAACTTCACTTGAGAGCAAATGTTGTATACCAAAAATCAACCCTAGTCAGCCGAAGACACTAATGGCCGCCGCCGCCGCTCCAACTCGGCGCTCCAACATCTCTGCTCGAACATCGGCGCTCCAACATCGCCGCTCCGCCATCGCTGCTCCAACATCCCCGCTCCGCCATCGCTGTTCCAACATCGCCGCCTTACTATCGCTGCTCTTCCATGGTGTTCCATCACACTACTCGCACTGACGTCCTTAGCCGTCAGAGTTCCATCACCCACAACTGCTCCATCTTCCATAGCGAGTCACCCATCTTCCACCACATCTAGGTATATTAACGAAGCACCAAAAACTTTCAGCAAAATAGTTTTCAATTTGTTTAATTTTCCACACAAATTATACTGGAAGGGTTGAATTGTACAGAGTAAATGAACTTAATTGAGGACTACAGTGGCCGGCTAATTAAGGTTGATTGTTCTTTGACAACTTTTTTTCTTTTATCTTAATTGACGACTACAATGAACTTAAATATTTAATTTTTAGTTCTGCTTGCATTTTTTGTAAGTAGCAGTTGGATGGAAGTCATTCTAAGGATGGAGAAATAGTGGATATGGGGATCGGAAATGGCATCAGTGTTCCACAATGGGGGTAAAAAGAAGGGATTCTCTAACCTTTTTTATCCATGAGGATTTTATCTAGACATTTTGGACCCTATGTGTGTGCCCCCAAACATTTCTTTGCTATACACATAGATGCACAAACATATTAGATACGAAGTATTAAAAGTGCACTTAGGTTCTATTTTGTACATGTTTTTGTTTTTTGGGTATGTCAATTTGCTTTAAAGTTAGATAGTGTGAAATTTTTAATTAGTACTTTTTTATAACTTTTCTACCATAATATATTTTTGAGAAAGCTGTAGACTTTCACACGGAGTATATTTAAAAATAAAATCTAAGTTTATTGGATTATGGGATAAAAGAGGTTGTTAAAAATAAGTTCTACACATTAGTGTGATAATTCATCTGATCCGAGCTTGTTTTAGAAGCCGAGCAGATTCTTTCCTGGGTAAAAATCCATTTTCTACTTATTAAATGCTATAGATAAACTATGCTGCCGAGATTATATGAAATGAGGCATATGGTGTGAAACTTGTCAAGAGCAAGGAAGCAAGATTATATAAGGTTGATGAAATTGTTACGAATATTGTTACGAATAAGTGTATCAAACCAGATTCTTCCCCAACTATAAAAACAAAATCTATTACATATTTTGTTCTATGAAAAATCTATGCTGCCAAGAGATTATATGAAATGAGAGATATGGTGTGAGCCAAGTAACAAAGAAGTGAGATGCTATAGAGATGAGGAATGATGTAAGGAATGAATTGTATGGTTATCTTAAATGGTTGATATAAAGTCATCTATAATTTCTAGGGCTTAGATGGCTAGACAAAATCAGTTTGTTTGATGTTTGGTTAAATATTCCCTAAAAGTACTTTGATGGTAACATGATTTAACAGTTTAATATAAATTTTGAACAGGTTAAAGACATGGGCATTGGACTTCCTAAATGGGAGACATGTTCAACATTCAGATATTTATGCTAAATATGGAGGTAAGATCTAAATCACTAATGGTTAGAATTGCCATTTGAATATGCAGATGTATAAAATGTTCTAGTTTGTTTCTGTTCTTTAATGTGATACTATGCATAAGGTATGTAGTTACGGACTTATATCTATATTTTCTTTTAGAATTCTGGTGTTTATTCATTATACATTGCTCAAGAGTGACAATTAACTATTACTTTGGATGTGATACATGAACAATTATATTTAAGCATAGCTACTGCTGTTAGATATAATCAATTCAGGATATTGTAATTCTTTTGTTGAAAGACATAGTAAACATTCTTGTTGTTTTGTGTCTTCCAGTAAACATTCTAATTTTACTCCTAATGAAAAAATGAGATACGGTGATGCTTCTTATAGTTTACTTGTATGCAATATAATACTAAATGACTTTTACGTTTATTTTGAATCTCAAATGTAATGTGAATGTTTTGAGTATGGGTACTATGTTATTAGACATATAGTTTGCTCATTTGCTATTAATACAACTTTGTGATGATAACCTTTTACTTATATTTATATTTGTATTTATGGTTCTACTTTTTCTAACTATATATACAGTTTTACATGTTTTTCTAATACAATATGCTTCTACTTTTGCTAATTATGCATGCTTTACTCTAGCTTCTACCTTTTCGAATTATGCAGTTTTACTTATGCTTACTTTTTCTATTTATTCTATAGGTGTTAAATGTTCCAAATCTATTCACTCGGAGTGATGATGATGAGAAGAAGTGAGAGTAGTGGGCATCGTCTTCAATGACAATACATGCATTTTATAGCATTTCCTTTGGGGGATTTCCTGAATCGCCCAATTTGGAGGTTATTATGAGACAATGGTGGAAGAAAAAAAGTTGATCATCTCAATTGTGAAGCAAAAAAAAAATAGTATTTCCTTTGGGAATTATTAGCATGTCTTCAACTGATATGTAATATTTGTTGAATACTAATATTAGAATACGATGGATTATAAGAATATTGTGTTTTTACTTGGCATGATTAATAATATGCAATTGATGTGTTTTTGTTAAATGTTGTTCATTTTTGTTGTTGATTTGCAATTTTAAAACATGGATATTATAGTGTAGGTAAAGAAAATCATTTTGCATAATGCCTAATCTAATGTTTGATTGTAAGAAAGTCAATATTCAATAACGGTTACTTTTTGTCCCATATTGAAATTGAAGATTATTTGTATTACATTCTATATGGGGTCTGACAGTAACCGATATAAAAAATCTTTAATAACGGTTCCTCCACCCCTTATAAAAGGTGCCCCACTTTCTATGTCGGCTGAATCTATGTCGGGTCTAGAACCGACATAAAAAGTCGATTTTAACCGACATAGAAAGCTCTTTTTCCACTAGTGGCAGTGTCGCACCCGCGTGCTTCAACTCGGTGAATATGGGAGATGTCACTTCGCCTTATTATTTGGGCTCAGGAGATCAGCCCGAAAATCTCATCACTCATGTGATATTCAAGGGAGATACGTAGCTTGGTCACGCGTGTTTGCTCTCTCCTTGAAGGCTCGCCGGAAATACGGTTTTATTGACGGAACAATCAAAGAACCAACCGAATCGAGAAAGAAATTCGATTGGGAGACCAATAATTCCATGGTGGTTTCATGGATTTTGCGGAGTATGGAACCGAGTGTTGTCATGTCAATACCGTTCCACGATGAGGCTAAAACATTATGGGACTATCTGGAGAAGCGCTATAGCGTTGCTAACGGTCCCCGATTGCAGCAACTACGTGCCTCGATTACGGAGTGCAGGCTGAGTAAAACCATGAGTGTGGACACCTATTACACAACACTCATGGGGCTATTTGACGAACTTTATCGGCTGAAACCGCTACACGTTTGCTCGTGTGGGCAGTGCACATGCGACATTGTTGGGAAATTCGCAGCCGATCGAGAAGAAGAAAAATTACATCAATTCCTTGTTGGGATTGATGATGATGCTTACAGAACAGTAAGGTCCAACCTCCTGTCTCAAACTCCGTTTCCAGACCTGGGACGTGCGCATCAGGCCTTCTTGCAGGAAGAGAATTCAAGGGCGATTGCATGTGGGAAGACTGTAGCAGCGGCTGAAGTTCAGGCGTTTGCACTGAAACGTGTACGACCGGTTTGTACACACTGCCGGCAGAAAGGGCACGAGATATCGACGTGCTTTAAACTCCACGGGTATCCAGAGTGGTGGGAGGAATGCCAACGTGCTAAGGGGCAGACCGGAGGCTGAGAGGGACAATCTGCCCGACGGGGAGGTGTACGCACGCATGCCGTAGCAGCCTTTCCTTCACCCGATGGTGGTAGTTCCTCGGATGTAAAACAGAGTGGGGGCTCTGGCAATGAACCGAATGGGGTGCCCTCTTTGAGTAAGAAGCAAATCCAGGCTCTTCTGAACCTAATTAATACTGATTCACGTTCTTGTGATCGCATGTCGGGTAAGCTTTTATCTCGTCTTGATTGGATCATCGATATTGGAGCATCTCATCATGTTACCGGCGATTTTACATGTCTTCTTCATCCTATGCATATACATGCCTGCCCGGTTGGGCTGCCGGATGGTAGGCAGGTTGCTGCCAATTATGAAGGGAGTGTACCCCTATGTGACGGAATTACTCTTGAAAATGTGTTATACGTGCCAGTATTGAATTGTAATCTTATCTCAGTTTCTCAGTTGACCGATCAATCTGCATGTATTATCACTTATACAGGACCAACGTTCGAGGAGCCTGATTGGAGCAGATGAGAGGTGAGATGGGCTGGACTACTTCCGAAGACTACCTGCTGTTCATGCTGTTCAAAGAGGTGCTTTGACAGAGTTTGATTTATGACATCGGCGTTTGGTTCATCCTTCTGATCGGGTGCTAAAGTTATTACCTTGTTTTTCTATTAGTAATTTACCGAAGAAATTAAATAAGGCTTGTGAAGTTTGTCCCCAAGCCAAGCAAGTTCGGGATTCTTTTCCGCTTAGTAATAATAAAGTCAGTCGGATTCTTGAATTAATTCACTATGATTTGTGGGGACTCTATAAAACCCCATCTACATGTGATGCAATTTACTTTCTTACGCTTGTTGATGATTATTCTCGGGCTGTCTGGGTGTATTTACTTTGGGACAAAAATGAGGTGCATAAATTCTTTCCTTCATTTTTGGCTATGGTTGATAAACAATTTAATGCGCCTGTTAAATTGTACGGAGCGACAATGGTACTAAATTTGATTGTATGCTGCCTGTCTTTGATGCCCGGGGATTTTATTCCAAACCTCTTGCGTGCACACCCCACAACAAAATGGGCGAGTTGAGCGTAAACATCGGCATATTCTAAAGGTAGCTCGGGCCTTGATGTTCCAAGCAAATGTACCTGTAACCCAGTGGGGTGAATGCGTCCTCACGGTGGTGTACTTGATTAATCGGACGCCGTCGGGTGTTTTTGGGGGAAAGACCCCTTATGAGGTTCTTACAGGGGTCACACCTACACTCTCTCATTTCCGCATTTTTGGGTGTCTTTGTTTTGCGCATAATCCTTACTCTCGTGGTGATAAACTTGCCTCTCAGAGTCGTAAATGTGTTTTTCTTGGCTATCCTCATGGTAAAAAGGGATGGAGATTATATGATTGGGATACGGGGGATATCTTTGTGTCTCGGGACGTGCAATTTCACGTGGAAGAATTTCCGTTCACTTCCCAGGTCACTAGTTCTACTCCTACGAACACACCGTCTGTGCTTGGCGAGTCAACCTCGGTATTTGACCTGGATGACGCACCTCCGACTACTACTGCCACCGACCACGATATCCCCTTGGTTCAAACCGACACACTACTGCCTTCATTCCGTCTTCACAGACTTTTACGGGTGACCACGCGGAACCTCCACCCTTGAGCCGCGGGTTGAGATCTAAACGGACGTCCGTCCTGCTTCGGGATTTTGTTACGCATAAGGTTACAGTCAGCCCATCTCAGTCGCACACCGGTTCCGTCAGCTCCTCAGGTACGCCTTATCCTATAGCTTCTTTTCTGAAATGTGATAAATATTCTTCCCGACATCGGGAGTTTCTTGGAACTATTCTTGCAGGTCAAGAACCTCGGTCTTTCCGAGATGCTATGGCTGATCCGGGCTGGCGTCAAGCCATGCAACGTAAAATTGAAGCTCTCGAAAATAACAAAACTTGGACCATGCAGCCGCTTCCTCCGGGTAAAAAGGCTCTTGGGTGTAGGGCTGAGCAAAACCCGATCCGACCCGAAAAACCCGATATTTTTTCGGATATTATCCGAACCGAAGTGGATATCCGACCCGAAAAACCCGAAATCGAAAATCCGATTAATATTGGGCCTAGATCGGGTGGCGGGTAGGGTTTGTAAAATTCCAACCCGACCCGCCCGAATATCCGAAATATATGTTAGTGTGTACTTTGAATATGGTAAATTAATACCTGCATCCAATTATTTGTGTAATTAATCTAATTATATTGTGCAATTTGTATTAAATGATTTGTGTAAATTGAATGTGTAGTGCACTAGTGTGTATAATTTTTGTCAAAGTTGCATTCCAACACTTTAATTATCCAATTATAATGTGTTTTAATATAACCGAAATATTCGAAGTATATTAAATTATGTAGTGTGTACTTTGAATATGTTAAATTAATACTTGTGTTCAATTATTTGTGTAATTATTTGTGCAATTTGTGTTAAATTATTTGTGTAATTTGTATGTTTAGTGCACTAGTGTGTACAATTTTTGTCAAAGTGGAATTTAAACACTTTAATTATTCAATTATATTTTTTTTAATATAATCGAAATATCCGAAACCCGACTCGATATCCGATAATATCCGACTTAAAAATATCCGAAATACCCGATCCGAAATATCAAAGGGTCGGGCCTAGTATTTAAATTAAAAAACCCGAACGGGTTTAGGGTTCGCAAACCCGACCCGCCCGAACCCGACCCGTGCACCGCCCTACTTGGGTGCAAATGAGCGTGTAAGATCAAATATCGTTCCGATGGCACTGTTGAGCGTCTAAAAGCCCGTCTTGTTGTTTTTGGAAATCACCAAAAGGAGGGCATTGATTATACCGAGACATTTGCACCCGTCGCCAAAATGGTCACTGTTCGCACTTTCTTGGCGGTGGCTGCCGCGAAAAATTGGGAGTTGCACCAGATGGATGTTCATAATGCCTTTCTTCACGGCGATCCGAGAGAGGAAGTTTATATGAAATCTCCTCCTGGTTTTTATTCATCACAGCCTGGACTTGTTTGTCGATTGACAAAATCTCTATATGACCTGCGTCAGGCCCCTCGCTGTTGGTTCTCTAAATTAGCGACCTCTTTACGGAGTTATGGGTTCACTCAGTCCTATTCGGATTACTCATTGTTTACCTTTCGCCAGGATCGAATTGAATTGCATGTGCATGTATATATGTTGATGACTTGATTGTTGTTGGGAATAATTCTGTTGCATTATCCAAATTTAAATCATATTTACACTCCTGTTTTCACATGAAGGATCTCGGTGTTCTAAAATATTTTTCTGGGCATAGAAGTAGCTCGCGGGCCCTAGGGACTATTTCTTTGCCAGCGCAAATATGCTTTGGAAATTATTTCTGAGACTGGTCTTCTTGGTGCCAAACCGGCTCTTTTTCCTATGGAGCCCAATCACAGTTTATCTCTTGCTACGGGTTCTTTGTTATCTGATCCGGAATCATATCGGTGACTTATTGGACGGCTCATTTATCTATCTTTTACCCGTGTAAGGAATAAATGTAATTAGATTTTGATGATGCTATAGGATTAGAAAGTTAATGTACCCCAATTAGATTTTATGTATTAGTTTTTTCAATTGTAAGTATTAGTGTAGTCGACGATCAGAGTTGCTCTGTTCTGAATCAGATCAGAAGTGCATCAGAACTGCTCGGCCAGACTTGCTCTATGAGAACTGCTCCATCAGAGTTCTCTTACCAGAGGTCCATCAGAGCTGCACCATGAGAGTTGCTGATTAACTTGGACATCTGATAGCCGATGAGAACTACAGATCAGAGGTACTCATCAGCAGACCTATCAGAGTCAGAGTTAGAGTTCAGACAGAGATCAGAAGACCATCAGAACTCAACTCATCAGATAGCCATCAGAATCCAACACGTCAGAAGAGCCTGATCAGAGCCCGACGAACACTTAGAAGATTTCAAGCAACATCCAACAGCTATGAATTCAACGGGTAAAAACATCCAACGGCTAGAAGACTGTGCATGAAAGGAAAGCATTTAATGCACATTAAATGAGCCTGATACGCTGAAGGATTGATTGCAAATGATTGACCAAGGAATCCGGGAAGATATATTATAAAAATAGAAACCTTCCAAAACGGCGGTCAAGTCAACTGTACGCGCATTCAATGCAGTTGTCTCCTCCTCCAACGGGCAGACAACCTCAGTATATAAGCTACTCACCGAAGAACAGGAAAACAACTTTGCTACAACTTTTGCTCATCTAATTCAAGCTCTCTTGAGATTCAAATCCTACAATCTTCAACAAGACAAGCTTACGTTGGGAAGACTCTAATATCCATAACCTCAAATCCCAACACACAGCAAAGTTCACCCTGTTTCTTCAACATTTCAAGAACTTCAACTACACATCTCTTGTGACGAAGCAAGTTGGAGAAAACTCTGTATTCAAAACATCTTCTGCAAAGAAGGGCGTCCAAGTAACTGCAGTAGTGAAGTGGTGATACTTCCGGGAAGCTGAGTGAAAGGACCAGTCATCAGGAAGCAGGATTGCATCCCGGGTGACATCTAGACTTGAAGAAGACGAGGAGTGCTTCTTAAGTGCTAGGAATTAGCTTTGTAACCGATCTACTTCAAAGCTAGTGGAACAGTGGACTAGAGGAACGAGTTGTTCCTTGAACCACTATAAAAATATCCGGTGTCATTTACTTTACTGCTATTTATATTTCTGCACTTAGGATATTAACTGATTAACTCTAAGACTTGGAATCTGTGCTCAGCAGATCTTGTTTTCAGAGTTATCAGAAAGGCATTCGCCTTAGTGTTTCTGAGGCTACCCAACAGATCAGAATCCGCTGCCAAGGCCAGTTCTGATATCAGAACCAGCCTTTCTCTGTCACCAGAATCAGACATTCTCTGATAAGTCATTTTTGACTTTGAGAAAATTTGAAAAACCAATCAGTCTATTCACCCCCCCTCTAGACTGATTACCATATTAAACGGGACCAACAAGTGGTATCAGAGCCTCCTTGTTCTTGTAATCTTTTAGGTTACACCTTGAACAAAGATCCACTTGTTCTTAGCCTCTATTTATTGGTTATTATGGATAACTCTCTTGCCAAGCATCTAATGTTCACAGATCAGAAATATGATGATTGGAAGATCAGGATGAAGGCACATCTATGTGCCCTTCATGACGAGATGTGGGAAGTCTTGGAAAATGGCCCCTTTATTCAGTTCATGAAGATCAATCCTGCCCACTCCATTGATAACTCTCAGCCCCAGATGATTGAGAAAGCCCGGTCAGAATGGACCAAGGAAGAGAAGAGGCAGTACAATCTAGATAATATAGCCAAGGACATCCTTTACAAGGCTATTGATGAAAGATACTTCAACAGAATCAAGAAGTGCAAAACTGCCAAAGAAATCTGGGACAAGCTAGATGAGATTGGAGCAGGAGATGAGCAAGAAAGAGATAACAAGTTGACCATTGCTATGAAGAAGTTTGATGACTTCAAACTTCTGCCAGAAGAATGCATTGCTAAGATGCATGAGAGACTGCTGATTCTCATCAGTGAGATTTCTGAGCTTGGGAAGGAGCTCACCATCAAAGAGGTCAACATGAAGATTCTCAGGGGACTGCCTTCAGCTTGGAAGATGAAGGTGATTGCAGTCCAGGAAAGCAAGAACATCAAGACTTATGCCACTGAGAAACTCATCTCTGATCTCAAGGCTTATGAGTTTGAGATGCATGAAGAGAAGGAAGAAGTTCCTGATGAAAGGACCACCACTGCTCTCACTGCCAGCACCTCAAAGGTAAGTAACTTTGACCCCTCTACTCTTTTATCTGATGAGTATATGGCTGCTTTTGCCAGGAAGTTTAAGAAGTTTATGAAGAAAGATGGAAGGAGTCCATCTTCCATCAGAAGACCACATCAGAAGACCAAGTCTTCTGAAAGCAGTGGAGAGTACCTCTGCTACAACTGCAGACAACCTGGGCACTTCAAAGCAAACTGCCCCTATCCAAGAGTGTCCAAGAAGCAAGGACATGAAGAAGAAAAGAAACCAGAAGATCAACACAGAAGAAGAAGAAGAGCATTCGTCTCAGAACAAGCTGAGAGAGATCCACTCTCTGAATCAGAGTCCAGTTCAGACTCCGACTCTGATGAAGCATTCTGCTGCTTGGATGCAGAAACTGAAGACCTCTGCCTCATGGCACAATCAGATGATGAGGTATGCTCCACCTCTGATTCTATTTCTTCTTCGGTAGGCACAACCTTAAATGATGATCCAATGTCATCATTTTGGGAAGAGTTCCAAACTATCCAAGCCACTTATTCTTTTGTTAAAGATGAGAACAGTAGGCTGAAAGTTGATATCTCTGATCTAAGGAAAGAGACTGAGTGTAAACTTAATCTCTTAACTGAGGAAAGAGATAGACTGAAAGCTGAAAATGAGTCTCTTCTGAAAAGAATAAGAGACATTGAGGAACTTGAGAGTAGATATAATAGTCTTCTGAAGATGCAATCTTCCATGAAGAATATTGGTGACTCTCATAACTTCACCTCTGGTCTTGGATATGTTGAACCAGAGTCTGGTGAGCCTTCTGTAAGGCCTGGCACCAAAGTTGCTAAGGCTAAAAAGGTCATAGTGCCACAGACTCTGAGCCCCAATTGCCATGCTAGTACTTCTGGTACTAAAGTTGTTCATGAGAAGATCATACCAGAGAAACAAACTCTAAAGGCCAAACCAAAACAAAGGTTGAAAACAAATGAATCTGGCAGAAACTCTAACCAAAGGAAGAGTTTTCAGAAAAATAATAATCAAAGGCCTAACTCCATCAGACAATCTCATGACAACAGTATCAGAAACTGCTATCAGAAAGGCAGATATCGAGAGAAGATCAACTATAGGCGGAAGAGGTTGTCTGGTCAACCTCAGAAGCCTAAAGTTAAGCGCTCATCTGATCTTGATAGCATCTGGGACTTCTTTCCAACAAAGAAGGCTATGCAGAAGTATGCAAACAGAAAACATGATCCTCACAAGCATCTGCCCAAAGTGAATCATACATCTGTTTACTACGACTACCAGGTGGACAATGGGTACCATCCACCAAGGTTTCAGTTGATGAGACCAAAATGGTACCAACTACCAAGACTGCATTACCCCCCAGGACCCAACATTGCTTGGGTACCTAAATCTTCCTTTTAATCTTGCAGGAACTGTGTGCTGGAGCCATCTCAGAACAAGAATGGTATATTGACAGTGGATGCTCCAGGCACATGACAGGTGACAAGAGTTGCCTATCAGAGTTCCAGAAAATCAATGGACCCAGAGTCACTTTCGGTGGAAATGACAAGGAAGGGCAAACAAAAGGAAGAGGGAAGCTGATCAAGAACCAGATAATCATTGAAGATGTCTCATATGTCAAAGGTCTGAAGTTCAACCTCCTAAGTGCTAGCCAGTTCTGTGACAAAGGCTACACAGTTGAATTCACCAAGACCTTATGTTGGTCCCGTTTAATATGGTAATCAGTCTAGAGGGGGGGGGGGGGTGAATAGACTGATTGGTCTTTCAACTTTTTCTCAAAGTCAAAACTGATTTATCAGAGAAGTTCTGATTCTGGTGACAGAGAAAGGCTGGTTCTGATATCAGAACTGGCCTTGGCAGCGGATTCTGATCTGTCCGGGTAGCCTCAGAAACACTAAGGCAAATGCCTTTCTGATAACTCTGGAAACAGGATCTGCTGAACACAGATTCCAAGTCTTAGAGTTGATCAGTTAATATCCTAAGTGCAGAAATATAAATTGCAGTAAAGTAAATGACACCGGATATTTTTATAGTGGTTCAAGGAACAACTCGTTCCTCTAGTCCACTGTTCCACTAGCTTTGAAGTAGATCGGTTACAAAGCTTAGTCCCTAGCACTTAAGAAGTTCTTCACGCCTTCTTCAAGTCTAGCTGCCACCCAGGATGCAGTTCCACGTCCTGATGGCTGGTCCTTTCACTCAGCTTCCCGGAAGTATCACCACTTCACTACTGCAGTTACTTGGACGCCCTTCTTTTCAGAAGATCCTTTGAAAAACAGAGTTTTTCCTCCAACTTGCTTCGTTACAAATGATTGTTTGATGAAGTTCTTGAAGAGTTGAAGAACAGGATGAACTTTGCTCGTCTGTTGGGGATGAGAGATTTGGAGTTTGAATCTTCCCAACGTAAGCTCGTTTTGTTGAAGGTTGTAGAATTTGAATCTCAAGAGAGCTTGAGTTATGATGACCAGAATCATAAGAGGACCCCCTACGAGCTGTGGAAAGGAAGAAAGCCAAACATCAGCTACTTCCATGTGTTTGGATGCAAGTGCTACATTCTAAACAATGGAAAGGAGAACCTGAAAGTATTTCAAGAAAAAGCTGATGAAGGTGTATTCTTAGGCTACTCAAGTTCAAGCAAAGCCTATAGAATACTTAACAGGAGAACTCTACAAGTTGAAGAATCCATTCATGTCAAGTTTGATGATGGTACCTCTGCAGAAGAATTATCAGAGACCCTGCAGAAGATCAGTCTTGAAGATAAGGTTTTAGACTTATCAGAAGAGGTCACTATCAATCCAGTACTCTCAACTCCTATTACTAATCCAGTTCTGATAGACAAAGATGAAGATGGAGAAGAAGATGATGTATCAGAAGATGAACTATCAGAGTTGCCTAGACAGCAACTGTCAGAACCTGATCTAACTTGGTTAAGAGATCATCCTCCTAATCAAGTAATTGGTCAAGTCACCAGTGGTGTTAGGACCAGATCTGCATCTAGAAGAGAAGCCATGTTCACCTGCTGTATTTCTCAGATGGAACCAATGTGTGTGGAAGAAGCTCTAGAAGATTCAGATTGGATCAATGCAATGCAAGAAGAGCTGACACAGTTTGAAAGGAATGAAGTGTGGAAACTTGTTCCCAGACCAAAGCATCAGAATGTCATTGGAACCAAATGGGTATTCAAGAACAAAGCAGATGAAGAAGGCAACATTATAAGGAATAAAGCAAGGCTTGTAGCAAAGGGATACTGTCAAGAAGAAGGCATAGATTTTGATGAGACCTTTGCACCTGTTGCAAGACTGGAAGCAATCAGAATATTCCTAGCCTATGCTGCTTACAATGACATCAAAGTATACCAGATGGATGTCAAAAGTGCTTTTCTGAATGGAGAACTTGAAGAGGAAGTTTATGTTGAACAACCTCCAGGTTTTGTCATTCCTACTCAATCCTCTTGCGTCTACAAGCTCAGAAAGGCCCTCTATGGTCTTAAGCAAGCTCCCAGAGCTTGGTATGACCCATTGTCCCTATTCTTAGTGAACCATGGGTTTACTAAAGGAAAGGTTGACAAGACTCTATTTCAAATTTCTGTTGCTAATCATATTCTGTTAGTACAAATTTATGTTGATGACATTATATTTGGAAGCACTAATCCAGAATTATGCAAGAAATTTTCTCAAGTTATGCAGAAGAAGTTTGAAATGAGCATGATGGGAGAACTCAGTTACTTTCTTGGATTACAAGTCAAACAAGTACCAGAAGGCATCTTTATCAACCAAGGAAAGTACACCAGAGATCTCATCAAGAAGTTTGGAGTAGATGGAAAATCTTCAGTCAAGATTCCAATGAATGCATCTCAAGGCATTGGACCAGATGATGAAGGCAAAGATGTTGATGCAACAACTTATAGAGGAATCATTGGATCTCTCCTCTATCTGACTGCAAGTAGACCAGACATAGCTTTTGCAGTAGGAATCTGTGCCAGATACCAATCAAAGCCCAAGGAGAGCCATCTAGTTGCTGCTAAGAAGATTATCAGATATATCAAAGGAAATCCAAATGCAGGCCTATGGTATCCCAAGGGAGGTAATTTTGAACTAATTGGTTATTCTGATTCAGATTTTGCAGGTTGTAGATTGGACAGGAAGAGCACTTCCGGTCATTGTCAATTGGTAGGTGGGAGACTTGTCTCCTGGTTTAGCAAGAAGCAGAATTCAATCTCAACTAGCACTGCTGAAGCTGAGTATATTGCTGCTGGAAGTTGCTGTGCTCAACTACTCTGGATGAAGCAACAACTCAAGGATTATGGAGTGCAAGCAAAGGAGATCAAGTTGCTGTGTGACAATACCAGTGCCATTGCAATCACTCAGAATCCTGTGCTGCATTCCAGGACAAAGCATATTGAGATCAGACATCACTTCATCAGAGATCATGTGGAGAAGAAGCATATCTCAATTGAGCATGTACCAACTGAGGACCAACTTGCAGATATCTTAACCAAACCTCTCTCTGAGGCTAGGTTTAACAAGCTAAGGGAAGAACTGGGAATGATGGATGATCTTCCCAGAGATACATGAATCAGAGTTGCAGAAGTATCAGATGTGGATTCATCAGAACACTCCATCTCTGATACCCAAAACTCTTATCCATCAGAAGCTTGGATCAGAATTGCAGAAGCATCAGATATGGATCTTTCAGGATTCACCACCTCTGATACGCTTATTCATCAGAGGACCTTGTACCAGAATACCCCTCTCTGATACATGGACTGTTATTCATCAGAGTGGCTGTGGACTTAGCAAAATTTTCTAAATTTCAGGCGAGACTGTTCAATAAACCGGAAGTTACTATACCCCCGGTAGTTATTACCATATTTGGAAAACGGCTTTCCGCCCACAATCCATTAAATGCGACCTCGAAACCGCAAATTATATCAAACGTCCACTAACCCAAATTCATATATACTCTTTCCGAAACCTAAATCGCTACTGCAATTCTACTCGTCGACTTCAAGCTTTATTTCTCCAAATTCCCAACCTTCAAACCTCTCAAATCTTTCCAAAAAAAAAACCTGAAAATGAAGTTCATCAACATCACCGACCTTACTGATGCTGAAGCAAAAACTCTAGTGAGCAATATTGTCACCGGAATGAAGGTCGACATGTCTCCACTTCCATTGTTGGCAGAAAACCAGAAGACAATGAAGGCGGTCATTGCTGGAATGAATGATTCCCAGCTAACCAAAATTGTGGCTCACCCTTACGAGCACTTCAGCAACATTGACGTAGCTGAATTCTATCTCAACGCCTTCGTCTCCGACAACTCTATTCACTCTCAGGTTCAAGGCAAGAATCTGACGATCGATGCTGACGCTCTAAATGAGTTCTTCGGCATCCAACTCGACTCCCAGGACATAAACACCCCAAATCTCATTGATCTTGAAGATGTGAATGTCTCAGTCGAAGCCTTTGTTGACACATACTGTCGGGAGGATGCCACAGGAGTTGACAAGCTGTACATGAAGAAGAATGTCCTGAAGAAGGACTTTGAAAGGCTGATGAGCATCATGCACAGGTGCTTATGGTGCAAAACTGGGTCAACTGACCAGATGAACAATGCCAACTCCAAGGCCATCTATGCTGTTCATCGGGGCATGAACATCAACTGGGGAAAGGTACTTTTCCAGTCCATCTCTGAGTCTGTTGCTAAGAAGGACAAAAAGACAGGGATGTTTTCCACCAAGATGGGTCATGGACTTCTGATCTCTAGGCTCATCTCCAATGCCAACGTTGCACTCAGAGAAGCCAACGAAGTCAACCACATCAAGACCATATTCCTCACTGCATCCCCCAAATTCAATGTGGCCATTGCCGCAGAACTAAAGAAAACCAGCAAGCATGAGCAGAACAGGGAGAAAATGGTTGAAAAACCCAAGGCTGCCCCCAAGAAGACTTCTACAAAGGCTGTAACCACCTCTGAGCAGCCTAAGGCAAAACCTGTTCAAACTCCGAAGAAGAAGCATACTCCAAGCTCTAAGATTGCCTCTTCTGAGAAGATTGCATCGGAGGAGGATGCATCAGACAAGGATGCATCAGACTTGGCCCCTAAACTTTCTCCTCCTAAGAAACAGAAGCAAAAAAGGAGAAGAAGAGCAATCATAAGAAGTGACTCTGATGACTCTGCTTCTGATCAAATGAAAAGGAAAAAGAAGAAAGAAAGCACTTCTCATAAGAAGTCAGACACTCAGGGGGAACCTGAGCCAGAGTCTCATCTCTCATCCTTACCAGACATGCCTCTGATGGCTCCATCAGAAGTTCATCAAGCATCTCCTATCAGAGAATCTCCCACAGAGTTTCATACAGCTCTGGATAGGCAATTTGAGCGTGTGCTAGCATGGAGAGAATGGAGAATGGGTCCTCTTCAGAAGATCCTCCAATTCTTTCCTTACTATGAAACTGAGGAAGCTGAAGTCCTCAAGTGGGTGGGAACAGATGATGTCTCCCAGTGCTTTGATGTTGGATTCCTAGAAGCTATTCTAGAGAAGAAGAAAGCCAACTGCAAAGGAAAGGCTGTTCTGATATCCAGCTCACCAGAGGAGCATATTAAACCTCTAGATGAGCATGAGATTCCTAGCTTTGATGACTGGCTAATGGAGAAGAAGAGACAAGAGTCACTGATCAAAATGAAACCTATTTCTGGTGAAGAAGGTGAACCATCTACTGCGAATAATCAAACTCTGGCAATGAGGAATCTAATCAGAGAATGGAGAGCCTCACAGTCTGCAGAAACAATTATTGAGGTAATTTCTAACTCTCCATCTCCCCCTCTTCAAATTGCACCAGAGCCCCATATCTCACCTCCCAAATCCCCATCCCCCAAGCCCACAACACCTACTTCCACTCCACCACCTTCTCCTCAACCTCCACAAAAGTCACCTACCCCATCACCTCAGAAAACTCAATCTCCCAACCATCCGAAATCTCCTTCTCCTCAGAGAACCCCTGCTCCATCACCCAAGCAGCTTTCACCTAAACAACTATCACCCTGCAAACTCTTCACCCCCATCAGAAACCGATCCCCCTCACCCCCTCCTTCTCCATAACATCAGAGAACCCCTAACTCTCATCAGACTTCTCCCCATCAGAAATCCAATCCTCAGAACTCTCCACCAGCCCCTCCACAGCAGTCTTCTCCTCCTTCAAAACATGCCCTCACTCTTGTCCAAGGCAATGCTCCTGCACAACCTTTCATGGTAGACATTGAGCAGGTTGGGAACCAAATAGCAAAAGGCATGGAAAAGATCCTAGACGCTGAGTATGACACTGATTCCCATCTCACCAGAGTCAGTGAACATCTCACAAAAGGCATCAATATGCTGTTAAAGCACGTGGGGATCATTGCCACAGCCTTCGAAGCTCACAAAGACAAGACTACAGAAAATCTGAACAACATCTCTAAGGAAGTGGATGGCATCTCTGCAGTATTATTTCATCACACAAAGACTCTTGAAGAACAAGACAAGGCTATTAAGGATGTCTCTGATGCTGTGAGTGATCTTCAGTGGTCTCATGACAAAAGTACATAACTTCTGCAAGATGTGGAGGGCATTTGCAAGACAAACAAAGAGTTTGGTCTCAAACTGATCAACAGTGGCAAAGAAAGAGATCACAAGCTAACTCTTCTTGAGGCTACAACCAAGGATATTCAATCAGCTGTGGGCAAACAGAAGGAAATCATTGAAGGGCTGGCCTCTGTCACTCAGACTCTGCCCAGTGCCCTTGAAGTCATAAAGGAGAATCAGGCCACAGAGTTCTCGAAAATTGGACTCCTTCTTGGTGATCTTGCTGATGCCAAAAAGGGGGAAGATATCAGAAAACCTACTGAAGATACTAGAGAACAGGCCAGAGCTGCAGAAGGCCCAAGTCCCAGAGCTATAAATCCTGCAATTTACTATGAAAGAGCAAGGCAGAAAAGGCTGGCTACAGGCATCCAGAGACCCCCTCCCCCTCGCTCCAAAAAGAAGAAGAAAGGTCCATCCTTCACTCTGAAGGAATGGCTAAACAGTGGGTTGTCCAAGCCTGATTCTGCGCAATTCGCAGAAATGAAGAAGCACATGACCCCACTACAGCGAGAGAATCTTATCCAAGATGAGAATGGCATCATAACCATTGCTCATGGAGGATCAATTCAGGAAGCAGAAGAGTGGTGGAGACTAAGAGTGATTCCTGGCAAAGATGAACGTGATGCAGTAAGATATTATCTGGATTGCCAACTTGAACCTGCTTGGTCAGAATATCAGAATCCCAGGAACCTTGCTGCAATCAGAGCCAGGGTAAATGCTGATCTGAAGGAAATTGAAGCGAAGGAAGCCCAACTAGAAGAGGAAGATATCTAAACTCTATCCTCTTGTTGCTTTAAATATCTTTTATTAATAAGATAACCAGCTTGCCTCTATTTTGCATGGCAATTTCAAATATTTGCATTTTTTTTATATACTCTGATACCTTGTTTTTTTTATCTTATCTATCTGATTGATTGTATCTTACTCTTACTATTTTCCTATGCCAAGTGTCCACCAGGATTTAAATGAAAGTTTATTTTTAACTTATTTTCTTTATGGTGAAAGGCACTTCTCTGGAAATAGTTTAAGGGTTTTGGCATCATCAAAAAGGGGGAAATTGTAAGGAATAAATGTAATTAGATTTTGATGATGCTATAGGATTAGAAAGTTAATGTACCCCAATTAGATTTTATGTATTAGTTTTTTCAATTGTAAGTATTAGTGTAGTCGACGATCAGAGTTGCTCTGTTCTGAATCAGATCAGAAGTGCATCAGAACTGCTCGGCCAGACTTGCTCTATGAGAACTGCTCCATCAGAGTTCTCTTACCAGAGGTCCATCAGAGCTGCACCATGAGAGTTGCTGATTAACTTGGACATCTGATAGCAGATGAGAACTACAGATCAGAGGTACTCATCAGCAGACCTATCAGAGTCAGAGTTAGAGTTCAGACAGAGATCAGAAGACCATCAGAACTCAACTCATCAGATAGCCATCAGAATCCAACACGTCAGAAGAGCCTGATCAGAGCCCGACGAACACTTAGAAGATTTCAAGCAACATCCAACAGCTATGAATTCAACGGGTAAAAACATCCAACGGCTAGAAGACTGTGCATGAAAGGAAAGCATTTAATGCACATTAAATGAGCCTGATACGCTGAAGGATTGATTGCAAATGATTGACCAAGGAATCCGGGAAGATATATTATAAAAATAGAAACCTTCCAAAACGGCGGTCAAGTCAACTGTACGCGCATTCAATGCAGTTGTCTCCTCCTCCAACGGGCAGACAACCTCAGTATATAAGCTACTCACCGAAGAACAGGAAAACAACTTTGCTACAACTTTTGCTCATCTAATTCAAGCTCTCTTGAGATTCAAATCCTACAATCTTCAACAAGACAAGCTTACGTTGGGAAGACTCTAATATCCATAACCTCAAATCCCAACACACAGCAAAGTTCACCCTGTTTCTTCAACATTTCAAGAACTTCAACTACACATCTCTTGTGACGAAGCAAGTTGGAGAAAACTCTGTATTCAAAACATCTTCTGCAAAGAAGGGCGTCCAAGTAACTGCAGTAGTGAAGTGGTGATACTTCCGGGAAGCTGAGTGAAAGGACCAGTCATCAGGAAGCAGGATTGCATCCCGGGTGACATCTAGACTTGAAGAAGACGAGGAGTGCTTCTTAAGTGCTAGGAATTAGCTTTGTAACCGATCTACTTCAAAGCTAGTGGAACAGTGGACTAGAGGAACGAGTTGTTCCTTGAACCACTATAAAAATATCCGGTGTCATTTACTTTACTGCTATTTATATTTCTGCACTTAGGATATTAACTGATTAACTCTAAGACTTGGAATCTGTGCTCAGCAGATCTTGTTTTCAGAGTTATCAGAAAGGCATTCGCCTTAGTGTTTCTGAGGCTACCCAACAGATCAGAATCCGCTGCCAAGGCCAGTTCTGATATCAGAACCAGCCTTTCTCTGTCACCAGAATCAGACATTCTCTGATAAGTCATTTTTGACTTTGAGAAAATTTGAAAAACCAATCAGTCTATTCACCCCCCCTCTAGACTGATTACCATATTAAACGGGACCAACAAGTGGTATCAGAGCCTCCTTGTTCTTGTAATCTTTTAGGTTACACCTTGAACAAAGATCCACTTGTTCTTAGCCTCTATTTATTGGTTATTATGGATAACTCTCTTTGTAACACCCCGGCCCCACCGGACCCGAGGTAGTTACTTCATACCTCTAGTACTATTAATCCTCTTATATTAATCTCGGGTATTACAATCACCCCCACTTAGGATCGCAACGTCCTCGTTGCGCCCTTAAACCAATCTCAATCAAATCCCAGAAACTTTTCCCCTGCTAGGTGTCTGCCCGATATCCAACGGATCAGCACACTGTCGCAGGGTTGCTCTGATACCATTTGTAACACCCCGGCCCCACCGGACCCGAGGTAGTTACTTCAGACCAATAGTACTGTCCCCACAAACCACCACAAGCCTTTATCGCGCACTTTGTCCTCACTCATGCGCGCCCTGAGAAACTTCCCAGGGGGTCACCCATCCCAAGACTACTCCCGAGCAAGCACGCTTAACTTTGGAGTTCTTGGGTGATGAGCTCCCTTAAAAGGAGATGCACCTCTGTTGGTATGAGTAGTACTATTAATCCGTTTATATTAAATCTCAAGTGTTACAATCACCCCCACTTAGGATCGCAACGTCCTCGTTGCGCCCTTAAACCAATCTCAAATCTCAATCAAATCCCAGAATCTTCCCCCGCTAAGTGCCCGCCCGATATCCAACGGGTCAACACACTGTCGCAGGGTTGCTCTGATACCATTTGTAACACCCCGGCCCCGCAGGCCCTGAGGTAGTTACTCCAGACCTCTAGTACTATTAATCCTCTTATATTAATCTCGGGTATTACACTCTTGCCAAGCATCTAATGTTCACAGATCAGAAATATGATGATTGGAAGATCAGGATGAAGGCACATCTATGTGCCCTTCATGACGAGATGTGGGAAGTCTTGGAAAATGGCCCCTTTATTCAGTTCATGAAGATCAATCCTGCCCACTCCATTGATAACTCTCAGCCCCAGATGATTGAGAAAGCCCGGTCAGAATGGACCAAGGAAGAGAAGAGGCAGTACAATCTAGATAATATAGCCAAGGACATCCTTTACAAGGCTATTGATGAAAGATACTTCAACAGAATCAAGAAGTGCAAAACTGCCAAAGAAATCTGGGACAAGCTAGATGAGATTGGAGCAGGAGATGAGCAAGAAAGAGATAACAAGTTGACCATTGCTATGAAGAAGTTTGATGACTTCAAACTTCTGCCAGAAGAATGCATTGCTAAGATGCATGAGAGACTGCTGATTCTCATCAGTGAGATTTCTGAGCTTGGGAAGGAGCTCACCATCAAAGAGGTCAACATGAAGATTCTCAGGGGACTGCCTTCAGCTTGGAAGATGAAGGTGATTGCAGTCCAGGAAAGCAAGAACATCAAGACTTATGCCACTGAGAAACTCATCTCTGATCTCAAGGCTTATGAGTTTGAGATGCATGAAGAGAAGGAAGAAGTTCCTGATGAAAGGACCACCACTGCTCTCACTGCCAGCACCTCAAACGTAAGTAACTTTGACCCCTCTACTCTTTTATCTGATGAGTATATGGCTGCTTTTGCCAGGAAGTTTAAGAAGTTTATGAAGAAAGATGGAAGGAGTCCATCTTCCATCAGAAGACCACATCAGAAGACCAAGTCTTCTGAAAGCAGTGGAGAGTACCTCTGCTACAACTGCAGACAACCTGGGCACTTCAAAGCAAACTGCCCCTATCCAAGAGTGTCCAAGAAGCAAGGACATGAAGAAGAAAAGAAACCAGAAGATCAACACAGAAGAAGAAGAGCATTCGTCTCAGAACAAGCTGAGAGAGATCGACTCTCTGAATCAGAGTCCAGTTCAGACTCCGACTCTGATGAAGCATTCTGCTGCTTGGATGCAGAAACTGAAGACCTCTGCCTCATGGCACAATCAGATGATGAGGTATGCTCCACCTCTGATTCTATTTCTTCTTCGGTAGGCACAGCCTTAAATGATGATCCAATGTCATCATTTTGGGAAGAGTTCCAAACTATCCAAGCCACTTATTCTTTTGTTAAAGATGAGAACAGTAGGCTGAAAGTTGATATCTCTGATCTAAGGAAAGAGACTGAGTGTAAACTTAATCTCTTAACTGAGGAAAGAGATAGACTGAAAGCTGAAAATGAGTCTCTTCTGAAAAGAATAAGAGACATTGAGGAACTTGAGAGTAGATATAATAGTCTTCTGAAGATGCAATCTTCCATGAAGAATATTGGTGACTCTCATAACTTCACCTCTGGTCTTGGATATGTTGAACCAGAGTCTGGTGAGCCTTCTGTAAGGCCTGGCACCAAAGTTGCTAAGGCTAAAAAGGTCATAGTGCCACAGACTCTGAGCCCCAATTGCCATGCTAGTACTTCTGGTACTAAAGTTGTTCATGAGAAGATCATACCAGAGAAACAAACTCTAAAGGCCAAACCAAAACAAAGGTTGAAAACAAATGAATCTGGCAGAAACTCTAACCAAAGGAAGAGTTTTCAGAAAAATAATAATCAAAGGCCTAACTCCATCAGACAATCTCATGACAACAGTATCAGAAACTGCTATCAGAAAGGCAGATATCGAGAGAAGATCAACTATAGACGGAAGAGGTTGTCTGGTCAACCTCAGAAGCCTAAAGTTAAGCGCTCATCTGATCTTGATAGCATCTGGGACTTCTTTCCAACAAAGAAGGCTATGCAGAAGTATGCAAACAGAAAACATGATCCTCACAAGCATCTGCCCAAAGTGAATCATACATCTGTTTACTACGACTACCAGGTGGACAATGGGTACCATCCACCAAGGTTTCAGTTGATGAGACCAAAATGGTACCAACTACCAAGACTGCATTACCCCCCAGGACCCAACATTGCTTGGGTACCTAAATCTTCCTTTTAATCTTGCAGGAACTGTGTGCTGGAGCCATCTCAGAACAAGAATGGTATATTGACAGTGGATGCTCCAGGCACATGACAGGTGACAAGAGTTGCCTATCAGAGTTCCAGAAAATCAATGGACCCAGAGTCACTTTCGGTGGAAATGACAAGGAAGGGCAAACAAAAGGAAGAGGGAAGCTGATCAAGAACCAGATAATCATTGAAGATGTCTCATATGTCAAAGGTCTGAAGTTCAACCTCCTAAGTGCTAGCCAGTTCTGTGACAAAGGCTACACAGTTGAATTCACCAAGACCTTATGTTGGTCCCGTTTAATATGGTAATCAGTCTAGAGGGGGGGGGGGTGAATAGACTGATTGGTCTTTCAACTTTTTCTCAAAGTCAAAACTGATTTATCAGAGAAGTTCTGATTCTGGTGACAGAGAAAGGCTGGTTCTGATATCAGAACTGGCCTTGGCAGCGGATTCTGATCTGTCCGGGTAGCCTCAGAAACACTAAGGCAAATGCCTTTCTGATAACTCTGGAAACAGGATCTGCTGAACACAGATTCCAAGTCTTAGAGTTGATCAGTTAATATCCTAAGTGCAGAAATATAAATTGCAGTAAAGTAAATGACACCGGATATTTTTATAGTGGTTCAAGGAACAACTCGTTCCTCTAGTCCACTGTTCCACTAGCTTTGAAGTAGATCGGTTACAAAGCTTAGTCCCTAGCACTTAAGAAGTTCTTCACGCCTTCTTCAAGTCTAGCTGCCACCCAGGATGCAGTTCCACGTCCTGATGGCTGGTCCTTTCACTCAGCTTCCCGGAAGTATCACCACTTCACTACTGCAGTTACTTGGACGCCCTTCTTTTCAGAAGATCCTTTGAAAAACAGAGTTTTTCCTCCAACTTGCTTCGTTACAAATGATTGTTTGATGAAGTTCTTGAAGAGTTGAAGAACAGGATGAACTTTGCTCGTCTGTTGGGGATGAGAGATTTGGAGTTTGAATCTTCCCAACGTAAGCTCGTTTTGTTGAAGGTTGTAGAATTTGAATCTCAAGAGAGCTTGAGTTATGATGACCAAAAGTTGTGGCAAAGTTGTTTTTCTGTTCTTCGGTGTGTAGCTTATATACTGAGGTTGTCTGCCCGTTGGAGGAGGAGACAACTGCATTAAATGTGCGTACAGTTGACTTGACCGCCGTTTTGGAAGGTTTCTATTTTTATAATATATCTTCCCGGATTTCTTGGTCAATCATTTGCAATCAATCCTTCAGCGTATCAGGCTCATTTAATGTGCATTAAATGCTTTCCTTTCATGCACAGTCTTGTAGCCGTTGGATGTTTTTTACCCGTTGAATTCAAAGCTGTTGGATGTTGCTTGAAATCTCCTAAGTGTTAGTCGGGCTCTGATCAGCCTCTTCTGATATGTTGGATTCTGATGGCTTTCTGATGGGTTGAGTTCTGATGGAGTTTTGATCTCTGACTGAACTCTGACTCTGATAGGTTCGCTGATGAGTACCTCTGATCTGTAGATCTCATCGGCTATCAGATGACCAAGTTTATCAGCAACTCTCATGGTGCAACTCTGATGGACTTCTGGTAAGAGAACTCTGATGGAGCAGTTCTCATAGAGCAAGTCTGGTCGAGCAGTTCTGATGCACTTCTGATCTGATCCAAAGTAGAGCAACTCTGATCGTCGACTACACTAATACTTACAATTGAAAATTTCTAATACACAGAATCTAATTTGGGGTACTTTAAAATTCTGATCCTATAGCATCATCAAAATCTAATTACATTTATTCCTTACAATTTCCCCCTTTTTGATGATGCCAAAACCCTTAAACTATTTCCAGAGAAGTGCCTTTCACCATAAATAAGTTAAAAATAAACTTTCATTTAAAGTCTTGGTGGGCACTTGGCATAGGAAAATAGCAAGAGTAAGATACAATCAAACAAATAATCAAAATAAGAAATAGCATAAGGTATCAGAGCATAAATAATCAGAATGCAATATAGAAATAATTTGAAATTGCCATGCAAAAATAGAGGCAAGCTGGTTATCTTATTAATGAAGGATATTTAGAGCAACAAGAGGATAGAGTTTAGATGTCTTCCTCTTCTAGATCAGCTTCCTTTGCTTCAATTTCTTTCAGATCAGCATTGACCCTAGCTCTGATTGTAGCAAGATTCCTGGGATTCTGATATTCTGACCAAGCGGGTTCAAGCTTGCAATCCAGGTAATTTCTGATGGCTTCTGAAAAGTCCTTGATTGGAGATGCTTGATGGTCTGTAGGTAGGTTCATCAGAGGCAAGTCTGGTAAAGGATCCGGCTCAGGTTCCCCCTGAGTTTCTGACTTCTGAGGAGAAGAGCTTTCTTTCTTCTTCTTCTTTTCTCTAGATGGAGAGGGAGATTCATCAGAGTCACTTCTGATAACAGCTCTTCGTCTCCTCTTTTGCCTCTGCATATTGGGAGGTGAGATCTTAGGAGCCAAGTCTGATTCTTCCTTTTCTGATACATCCTCCTCTGATGCAATCTTCTCAGAAGAGGCAATTTTAGAACTCTGATTAGACTTCTTCTTAGGAGTTTGAACAGGTTTTTCCTTGGACTGCTCAGAGGTGGTTGCAGCCTTTTTAGAGGTCTTCTTGGAGGCAACCTTATGTTTTTCAACCACGTTCTTCCTGTTCTGCTCCTGCTTGCTCGTTTTCTTCAGCTCAGCAGCAATGGCCACGTTGACTTTGGGAGAGATGGTGAGGAAGATGGTCTTTGTGTGATCCACAGAGGTGACTTCTCTGAGAGCTATCATGGAGTTAGAGATGAGCCTGGAGATCAGAAGTCCATGACCCATCTTTGTAGAGAATATGCCAGTCTTTTTGTCCTTCTTGGAGATGGACTCAGAAATGGATTGAAACAGCACTTTACCCCAGTTGATGTTCATCCCTCTGTGAACAGCATATAGAGCTTTGGAGTTGGCGTGATTCATCTGATCAGTTGAACTTGTTTTGCACCACAAACACCGGTGCATAATGCTCATCAGCCTCTCAAAGTCCTTCTTGAGAGCATTCTTCTTCATATACAGGGTCTCTATGCCTGTTGCATCTTCTCGGCAGTAAGTGTGCACAAACGTCTTCACAGAGACTTCGACTGACTCCAAATCGATGAGTGTAGGGGTATCAACGTCTTGAGAGTCGAGTTCGATGTTGAAGAACTCGTTGAGGGTATCAGCATCAATCTTCAGGTCCTTCCCTTGGACTTGAGAGTGGATGGTGTTGTCAGTGATGTAGGCGTTGAGATAAAACTCAGCCACATCCAAGTTGCTGAAGTGCTCATAAGGATGAGCCACTATTTTGGTCAGTTGGGAGTCATTCATCCCGGCGATGACCGCCTTCATTGTTTTCTGGTTTTCTGCCAACAGAGGTAGTGAGGACATGTCGACTTTCATTCCGGTGGCAATGTTGTTCACTAGGGTCTTAGCTTCAGATTCAGAAAGATCGGTGATGTTGATGAACTTCATTTTCAGTTTAGTGAGGAGTTTGAGAGTTCTGAAGATTGAGAGTTCAGAGAGATAAGGCTTGAAGACGAGGAATAAAATTGCAGTAGCGATTTAGGTTTTCAGAACGAGTATATATGAATTTGGGTTAGTGGACGTTTGATATAATTTACGGTTTCGAGGTAGCATTAAATGGATTGTGGGCGGAAAGCCGTTTTCCAAATATGGTAATAACTACCGGGGGTAAAATAGTAACTTCCGGTTTATTGAATAGCCTCGTCCGAAATTTAGAAAATTTTTCTAAGTCCACAGCCACTCTGATAAGTATTAGCCCTTGTATCAGAGATAGGGATGTTCTGATATAAGGACCTCTGAAGAATACCAAGTCTGATCCTTCCTGCAACTCTGACTTTTGCAAGTCTGATCCTTCTCACTTCTGATTCAAGCTTCTGATGGATAAGAGCTTGGTTATCAGAGAGGGGGTATTCTGAGGAATCCACATCTGATACTTCTGCAACTCTGATTCATGTATCTCTGGGAAGATCATCCATCATTCCCAATTCTTCCCTTAGCTTGTTAAACCTTGCCTCTGAGAGAGGTTTGGTTAAGATATCTGCAAGCTGGTCTTCAGTTGGGACATGCTCAATTGAGATGTGCTTCTTCTCCACATGATCTCTGATGAAGTGATGTCTGATCTCAATATGCTTTGTCCTTGAATGCAGCACAGGATTCTGAGTGATGGCAATAGCACTTGTGTTATCACACAGCAACTTGATCTCCTTTGCTTGCACTCCATAATCCTTGAGTTGTTGCTTCATCCAGAGTAATTGAGCACAGCAGCTTCCAGCAGCAATATACTCAGCTTCAGCAGTGCTAGTTGAGATTGAATTCTGCTTCTTGCTAAACCATGAGACAAGTCTCCCACCTAGCAATTGACAGTGACCAGAAGTGCTCTTCCTGTCCAATCTACATCCTGCAAAATCTGAATCAGAATACCCAATTAGTTCAAAATTACCTTCCTTGGGATACCATAGTCCTGCATTTGGATTTCCTTTGATATATCTGATAATCTTCTTAGCAGCAACTAGATGGCTCTCCTTGGGCTTTGATTGGTATCTGGCACAGATTCCTACTGCAAAAGCTATGTCTGGTCTGCTTGCAGTCAGATAGAGGAGAGATCCAATAATTCCTCTATATGTTGTAGCATCAACATCTTTGCCTTCATCATCTGGTCCAATGCCTTGAGATGCATTCATTGGAATCTTGACTGAGGATTTTCCATCTACTCCAAACTTCTTGATGAGATCTCTGGTGTACTTTCCTTGGTTGATAAAGATGCCTTCTGGTACTTGTTTGACTTGTAATCCAAGAAAGTAACTGAGTTCTCCCATCATGCTCATTTCAAACTTCTTCTGCATAACTTGAGAAAATTTCTTGCATAATTCTGGATTAGTGCTTCCAAATATAATATCATCAACATAAATTTGCACTAACAGAATATGATTAGCAACAGAAATTTGAAAAAGAGTCTTGTCAACCTTTCCTTTAGTAAACCCATGGTTCACCAAAAATAGGGACAATGTGTCATACCAAGCTCTGGGAGCTTGCTTAAGACCATAAAGGGCCTTTCTGAGCTTGTAGACACAAGAAGATTGAGTAGGAATGACAAAACCTGGAGGTTGTTCGACATAAACTTCCTCTTCAAGTTCTCCATTCAGAAATGCACTCTTGACATCCATCTGGTATACTTTGATGTTGTTGTAAGCAGCATAGGCTAGAAATATCCTGATTGCTTCCAGTCTTGCTACAGGTGCAAAGGTCTCATCAAAATCTATGCCTTCTTCTTGACAGTATCCCTTTGCTACAAGCCTTGCTTTATTCCTTACAATGTTGCCTTCTTCATCTGCTTTGTTCTTGAATACCCACTTGGTTCCAATGACGTTCTGATGCTTTGGTCTGGGAACAAGTTTCCATACTTCATTCCTTTCAAACTGTGTCAGCTCTTCTTGCATTGCATTGATCCAATCTGAGTCTTCTAGAGCTTCTTCCACACACATTGGTTCCATCTGGGATATGCAGCAGGTGAACATGGCTTCTCTTCTTGATGCAGATCTGGTCCTAACTCCACTGGTGACTTGACCTATCACTTGATTAGGAGGATGATCTCTTAACCAAGTTAGATCAGGTTCTGACAATTGCTGTCTAGGCAACTCTGATGGTTCATCTTCTGATACATCATCTTCATCTTCATCTTTGTCTATCAGAATTGGATTGGCAGGAGGAGTTGAGAATACTGGATTGTTGATGGCCTCTTCTGATAGTTCTGAAACCTTATCTTCAAGATTGATCTTCTGCAAGGTCTCTGATAGTTCTTCTGCAGAGGTGCTGTCATCAAACTTGACATGAATGGATTCTTCAACTTGTAGAGATCTTCTGTTGAGTATTCTATAGGCTTTGCTTCATCAGCTTTTTCTTGAAATACTTTCAGGTTCTCCTTTCCATTGTTTAGAATGTAACACTTGCATCCAAACACATGGAAGTAGCTGATGTTTGGTTTTCTTCCTTTCCACAGCTCGTAGGGGGTCTTCTGATGATTCTTGTGGATCATGCTTCTATTCTGAGTGTAGCATGCAGTGTTGATAGCTTCAGCCCAGTATCTGATGGGCAGTCCTGATTCTGCAATCATAGTTCTTGCAGCTTCCTTCAGTGTTCTGTTCCTTCTTTCTGCAACACCATTTTGTTGGGGTGTTCTGGCAGCAGAAAGTTGATGGAATGTACCATTCTGATCACAGAAGTCTTTGATCACTTTGTTGACAAATTCAGTTCCTCTGTCAGATCTGATTGTTCTGACCTTCATATTCTTCTCAGTTTGGAGTTGCTTTAACAGAGATGGCAACTTCTGAAGAGTTTCATTCTTCTTGGTTAGGAACACAGTCCATGTGTATCTTGAGTAGTCATCAACCATAACAAGAGTATATCTTTTTCCACCAACACTGGGAGTTTCAACTGGTCCAAATAAATCCATGTGGATCAGATTTAGAGGACAAGTAGAAAGGTCTCCAGGTATGGGTTTGAATGAGGTCTTCACTTGTTTTCCTTTTTGACAAGCACTGCAGAGAGTCTCCTTTCTGTAGACAATGTCAGGCAGACCATCTACAATGTGTTCCCTTGCCAGTTTGTTGATGGTTTTGAAATTCAGATGGCTAAGCTTCTTGTGCCAGTCCCAGCTTAGCTTTGAATTGTCTTTAGCTATCAGGCAAGTTCCATCTTTTGCTGTTTGCCAGTCAACAACATAGATGTTCTTTCTTCTCTTGGCTGTAAGAACTACTTCTTTGGTTGTCTCATGCTTGACATAGCATAAGGTCTTGGTGAATTCAACTGTGTAGCCTGTGTCACAGAATTGGCTAGCACTCAGCAAGTTGAACTTCAGACCTTTGACATATGAGACATCTTCAATGATTATCTGGTTCTTGATCAGCTTCCCTCTTCCTTTTGTTTGCCCTTCCTTGTCATTTCCACCGAAAGTGACTCTGGGTCCATTGATTTTCTGGAACTCTGATAGGCAACTCTTGTCACCTGTCATGTGTCTGGAGCATCCACTATCAATATACCATTCTTGTTCTGAGATGGCTCCAGCACACAGTTCCTGCAAGATTAAAAGGAAGATTTAGGTACCCAAGCAATGTTGGGTCCTGGGGGGTAATGCAGTCTTGGTAGTTGGTACCATTTTGGTCTCATCAACTGAAACCTTGGTGGATAGTACCCATTGTCCACCTGGTAGTTGTAGTAAACAGATGTATGATTCACTTTGGGCAGATGCTTGTGAGGATCATGCTTTCTGTTTGCATACTTCTGCATAGCCTTCTTGGTTGGAAAGAAGTCCCATATGCTATCAAGATCAGAGGAGCGCTGAACTTTAGGCTTCTGAGGTTGACCAGACAACCTCTTCTGCCTATAGTTAGTCTTCTCTTGATATCTGTCTCTCTGATAGTAGTTTCTGATACCATTGTCATGAGATTGTCTGATAAGATTAGGCCTTTGATTATTATCTTTCTGAAAACTTTTCCTTTTGTTAGAGTTTCTGCCAGGTTTATTAGTTTTCACACTTTGTTTTGGTTTGGCCTTTAGATTTTGTTTCTCTGGTATGACCTTCTCATGAACAATTTTAGTACCTGAAGTACTAGCATGACAATTGGGGCTCAGAGTCTGTGGCACTATGACCTTTTTAGCCTTAGCAACTTTGGTGCTAGGCCTTACAGAAGGCTCACCAGACTCTGGTTCAACATATCCAAGACCAGCGGTGAAGTTATGAGAATCACCAATATTCTTCATGGAAGTTTGCATCTTCAGAAGACTATTATATCTATTCTCAAGTTCCTCAATGTCTCTTATTCTTTTAAGAAGAGACTCATTTTCAGCCTTTAGTCTATCTCTTTCCTCAGTTAAGAGATTAAATTTACACTCAGTCTCCTTTCTTAGGTCAGAGATATCAACTTTCAGCCTACTGTTCTCATCTTTAACAAAAGAATAAGTAGCTTGGATAGTTTGGAACTCTTCCCAAAATGATGACATTGGATCATCATTTAAGGCTGTGCCTACCGAAGAAGAAATAGAATCAGAAGTAGAGCATACCTCATCATCTGATTGTGCCATGAGGCAAAGGTCTTCAGTTTCTGCATCTAAGCAGCAGAATGCTTCATCAGAGTCGGAGTCTGAGCTGGACTCTGATTCAGAGAGTGGATCTCTCTCAGCTTGTTCTGAGACAAATGCTCTTCTTCTTCTGTGTTGATCATCTGGTTTCTTTTCTTCTTCATGTCCTTGCTTCTTGGACACTCTTGGATAGGGGCAATTTGCTTTGAAATGCCCAGGCTGTCTGCAGTTGTAGCAGAGGTACTCTCCATTGCTTTCAGAAGATTTGGTCTTCTGATGTGGTCTTCTGGTGGAAGATGGACTCCTTCCATCTTTCTTCATAAACTTCTTAAACTTTCTGGCAAAAGCAGCCATATACTCGTCAGATAAAAGAGTAGAAGGGTCAAAGTCACTTACCTTTGAGGTACTGGCAGTGAGAGCAGTGGTGGTCCTTTCATCAGGAACTTCTTCCTTCTCTTCATGCATCTCAAACTCATAAGCCTTGAGATCAGAGATGAGTTTCTCAGTGGCATAAGTCTTGATGTTCTTGCTTTCCTGGACTGCAATCACCTTCATCTTCCAAGCTGAAGGCAGTCCCCTTAGGATCTTCATGTTGATCTCTTTGATGGTGAGCTCCTTCCCAAGCTCAGAAATCTCACTGATGAGAATCAGCAGTCTCTCATGCATCTTAGCAATGCATTCTTCTGGTAGGAGTTTGAAGTCATCAAACTTCTTCATTGCAATGGTCAGCTTGTTGTCTCTTTCTTGTTCATCTCCTGCTCCAATCTCATCCAGCTTATCCCAGATTTCTTTGGCAGTTCTGCACTTCTTGATTCTGTTGAAGTATCTTTCATCAATAGCCTTGTAAAGAATGTCCTTGGCTATATTATCTAGGTTGTACTGCCTTTTCTCTTCCTTGGTCCATTCTGACCGGGCTTTCTCAATCATCTGGGGCTGAGAGTTATCAATGGAGTGAGCAGGATTGATCTTCATGAACTGGATAAAGGGGCCATTTTCCAAGACTTCCCACATTTCATCATGAAGGGCACATAGGTGTGCCTTCATTCTGATCTTCCAATCATCATACTTCTGATCTGTGAACATAAGATGCTTTGCAAGAGAATTATCCATTATAATAAAGAGAGGCTAAGAACAAGTGGATCTTTGTTCAGAGAGTAACCTAAAAGATTACAAGAACAAGCAGGCTCTGATACCACTTGTTGGTCCCGTTTAATATGGTAATCAGTCTAGAGGGGGGGGGGTGAATAGACTGATTGGTCTTTCAACTTTTTCTCAAAGTCAAAACTGATTTATCAGAGAAGTTCTGATTCTGGTGACAGAGAAAGGCTGGTTCTGATATCAGAACTGGCCTTGGCAGCGGATTCTGATCTGTCCGGGTAGCCTCAGAAACACTAAGGCAAATGCCTTTCTGATAACTCTGGAAACAGGATCTGCTGAACACAGATTCCAAGTCTTAGAGTTGATCAGTTAATATCCTAAGTGCAGAAATATAAATTGCAGTAAAGTAAATGACACCGGATATTTTTATAGTGGTTCAAGGAACAACTCGTTCCTTTAGTCCACTGTTCCACTAGCTTTGAAGTAGATCGGTTACAAAGCTTAGTCCCTAGCACTTAAGAAGTTCTTCACGCCTTCTTCAAGTCTAGCTGCCACCCAGGATGCAGTTCCACGTCCTGATGGCTGGTCCTTTCACTCAGCTTCCCGGAAGTATCACCACTTCACTACTGCAGTTACTTGGACGCCCTTCTTTTCAGAAGATCCTTTGAAAAACAGAGTTTTTCCTCCAACTTGCTTCGTTACAAATGATTGTTTGATGAAGTTCTTGAAGAGTTGAAGAACAGGATGAACTTTGCTCGTCTGTTGAGGATGAGAGATGTAACACCCCGGCCCCACCGGACCCGAGGTAGTTACTCCGGACCAATAGTACTGTCCCCACAAACCACCACGAGCCTTTACCGCGCACTTTGTCCTCACTCATGCGCGCCCTGAGAAATCTCCCAGGGGGTCACCCATCCCAAGACTACTCCCGAGCAAGCACGCTTAACTTTGGAGTTCTTAGGTAATGAGCTCCCTTAAAAGGAGATGCACCTCTGTTGGTATGAGTAGTACTATTAATCCATTTATATTAAATCTCAAGTGTTACAATCACCCCCACTTAGGATCGCAACGTCCTCGTTGCGCCCTTAAACCAATCTCAATCAAATCCCAGAATCTTTTCCCCTGCTAGGTGTCTGCCCGATATCCAACGGATCAGCACACTGTCGCAGGGTTGCTCTGATACCATTTGTAACACCCCGGCCCCGTAGGACCCGAGGTTGTTACTCCAGACTTCTAGTACTGTCCTCACAAACCACCACGAGCTTTTACCGCGCACTTTGTCCTCACTCATGCGCGCCCTGAGAAACTTCCCAGGGGGTCACCCATCCCAAGACTACTCCCGTGCAAGCACGCTTAACTTTGGAGTTCTTGGGTAATGAGCTCCCTTAAAAGGAGATGCACCTCTGTTGGTATGAGTAGTACTATTAATCCGTTTATATTAAATCTCAAGTGTTACAATCACCCCCACTTAGGATCGCAACGTCCTCGTTGCGCCCTTGAACCAATCTCAGATCTCAATCAAACCATATCCCAGAATCTTCCCCGCTAGGTGCCCGCCCGATATCCAACGGGTCATCACACTGTCGCGGGGTTGCTCTGATACCACTTGTAACACCCCGGCCCCACCGGACCCGAGGTAGTTACTCCGGACCAATAGTACTGTCCCCACAAACCACCACGAGCCTTTACCGCGCACTTTGTCCTCACTCATGCGCGCCCTGAGAAATCTCCCAGGGGGTCACCCATCCCAAGACTACTCCCGAGCAAGCACGCTTAACTTTGGAGTTCTTAGGTAATGAGCTCCCTTAAAAGGAGATGCACCTCTGTTGGTATGAGTAGTACTATTAATCCATTTATATTAAATCTCAAGTGTTACAAGAGATTTGGAGTTTGAATCTTCCCAACGTAAGCTCGTTTTGTTGAAGGTTGTAGAATTTGAATCTCAAGAGAGCTTGAGTTATGATGACCAAAAGTTGTGGCAAAGTTGTTTTTCTGTTCTTCGGTGTGTAGCTTATATACTGAGGTTGTCTGCCCGTTGGAGGAGGAGACAACTGCATTAAATGTGCGTACAGTTGACTTGACCGCCGTTTTGGAAGGTTTCTATTTTTATAATATATCTTCCCGGATTTCTTGGTCAATCATTTGCAATCAATCCTTCAGCGTATCAGGCTCATTTAATGTGCATTAAATGCTTTCCTTTCATGCACAGTCTTGTAGCCGTTGGATGTTTTTTACCCGTTGAATTCAAAGCTGTTGGATGTTGCTTGAAATCTCCTAAGTGTTAGTCGGGCTCTGATCAGCCTCTTCTGATATGTTGGATTCTGATGGCTTTCTGATGGGTTGAGTTCTGATGGAGTTTTGATCTCTGACTGAACTCTGACTCTGATAGGTTCGCTGATGAGTACCTCTGATCTGTAGATCTCATCGGCTATCAGATGACCAAGTTTATCAGCAACTCTCATGGTGCAACTCTGATGGACTTCTGGTAAGAGAACTCTGATGGAGCAGTTCTCATAGAGCAAGTCTGGTCGAGCAGTTCTGATGCACTTCTGATCTGATCCAAAGTAGAGCAACTCTGATCGTCGACTACACTAATACTTACAATTGAAAATTTCTAATACACAGAATCTAATTTGGGGTACTTTAAAATTCTGATCCTATAGCATCATCAAAATCTAATTACATTTATTCCTTACACCTTATGCTATGTCAAGCATGAGACAACCAAAGAAGTGGTTCTTACAGCACAGAGAAGAAAGAACATCTATGTTGTTGACTGGCAAACAGCAAAAGATGGAACCTGTTTGATAGCTAAAGACAATTCAAAGCTAAGCTGGGACTGGCACAAGAAGCTTAGCCACCTGAATTTCAAAACCATCAACAAACTGGCAAGGGAACACATTGTAGATGGTCTGCCTGACATTGTCTACAAGAAGGAGACCCTCTGCAGTGCTTGTCAGAAAGGCAAACAAGTAAAGACCTCATTCAAACCCATAGCTGGAGATCTTTCTACTTGTCCTCTAAATCTGATCCACATGGATTTATTTGGACCAGTTGAAACTTCCAGTGTTGGTGGAAAAAGATATACTCTTGTTATGGTTGATGACTACTCAAGATACACTTGGACTGTGTTTCTAACAAAGAAGAATGAAACTCTTCAGAAGTTGCCATCTCTGTTAAAGCAACTTCAGACTGAGAAGAACATGAAGGTCAGGACAATCAGATCTGACAGAGGAACTGAATTTGTCAACAAGGTGATCAAGGACTTCTGTGATCAGAATGGCACATTTCATCAACTTTCTGCTGCCAGAACACCCCAACAAAATGGTGTTGCAGAAAGAAGGAACAGAACACTGAAGGAAGCTGCAAGAACTATGATTGCAGAATCAGGCCTGCCCATCAGATACTGGGCTGAAGCTATCAACACTGCATGCTACACTCAGAATAAAAGCATGATCCACAAGAATCATAAGAAGACCCCCTACGAGCTGTGGAAAGGAAGAAAGCCAAACATCAGCTACTTCCATGTGTTTGGATGCAAGTGCTACATTCTAAACAATGGAAAGGAGAACCTGAAAGTATTTCAAGAAAAAGCTGATGAAGGTGTATTCTTAGGCTACTCAAGTTCAAGCAAAGCCTATAGAATACTTAACAGGAGAACTCTACAAGTTGAAGAATCCATTCATGTCAAGTTTGATGATGGTACCTCTGCAGAAGAATTATCAGAGACCCTGCAGAAGATCAGTCTTGAAGATAAGGTTTTAGACTTATCAGAAGAGGTCACTATCAATCCAGTACTCTCAACTCCTATTACTAATCCAGTTCTGATAGACAAAGATGAAGATGGAGAAGAAGATGATGTATCAGAAGATGAACTATCAGAGTTGCCTAGACAGCAACTGTCAGAACCTGATCTAACTTGGTTAAGAGATCATCCTCCTAATCAAGTAATTGGTCAAGTCACCAGTGGTGTTAGGACCAGATCTGCATCTAGAAGAGAAGCCATGTTCACCTGCTGTATTTCTCAGATGGAACCAATGTGTGTGGAAGAAGCTCTAGAAGATTCAGATTGGATCAATGCAATGCAAGAAGAGCTGACACAGTTTGAAAGGAATGAAGTGTGGAAACTTGTTCCCAGACCAAAGCATCAGAATGTCATTGGAACCAAATGGGTATTCAAGAACAAAGCAGATGAAGAAGGCAACATTATAAGGAATAAAGCAAGGCTTGTAGCAAAGGGATACTGTCAAGAAGAAGGCATAGATTTTGATGAGACCTTTGCACCTGTTGCAAGACTGGAAGCAATCAGAATATTCCTAGCCTATGCTGCTTACAATGACATCAAAGTATACCAGATGGATGTCAAAAGTGCTTTTCTGAATGGAGAACTTGAAGAGGAAGTTTATGTTGAACAACCTCCAGGTTTTGTCATTCCTACTCAATCCTCTTGCGTCTACAAGCTCAGAAAGGCCCTCTATGGTCTTAAGCAAGCTCCCAGAGCTTGGTATGACCCATTGTCCCTATTCTTAGTGAACCATGGGTTTACTAAAGGAAAGGTTGACAAGACTCTATTTCAAATTTCTGTTGCTAATCATATTCTGTTAGTACAAATTTATGTTGATGACATTATATTTGGAAGCACTAATCCAGAATTATGCAAGAAATTTTCTCAAGTTATGCAGAAGAAGTTTGAAATGAGCATGATGGGAGAACTCAGTTACTTTCTTGGATTACAAGTCAAACAAGTACCAGAAGGCATCTTTATCAACCAAGGAAAGTACACCAGAGATCTCATCAAGAAGTTTGGAGTAGATGGAAAATCTTCAGTCAAGATTTCAATGAATGCATCTCAAGGCATTGGACCAGATGATGAAGGCAAAGATGTTGATGCAACAACTTATAGAGGAATCATTGGATCTCTCCTCTATCTGACTGCAAGTAGACCAGACATAGCTTTTGCAGTAGGAATCTGTGCCAGATACCAATCAAAGCCCAAGGAGAGCCATCTAGTTGCTGCTAAGAAGATTATCAGATATATCAAAGGAAATCCAAATGCAGGCCTATGGTATCCCAAGGGAGGTAATTTTGAACTAATTGGTTATTCTGATTCAGATTTTGCAGGTTGTAGATTGGACAGGAAGAGCACTTCCGGTCATTGTCAATTGGTAGGTGGGAGACTTGTCTCCTGGTTTAGCAAGAAGCAGAATTCAATCTCAACTAGCACTGCTGAAGCTGAGTATATTGCTGCTGGAAGTTGCTGTGCTCAACTACTCTGGATGAAGCAACAACTCAAGGATTATGGAGTGCAAGCAAAGGAGATCAAGTTGCTGTGTGACAATACCAGTGCCATTGCAATCACTCAGAATCCTGTGCTGCATTCCAGGACAAAGCATATTGAGATCAGACATCACTTCATCAGAGATCATGTGGAGAAGAAGCATATCTCAATTGAGCATGTACCAACTGAGGACCAACTTGCAGATATCTTAACCAAACCTCTCTCTGAGGCTAGGTTTAACAAGCTAAGGGAAGAACTGGGAATGATGGATGATCTTCCCAGAGATACATGAATCAGAGTTGCAGAAGTATCAGATGTGGATTCATCAGAACACTCCATCTCTGATACCCAAAACTCTTATCCATCAGAAGCTTGGATCAGAATTGTAGAAGCATCAGATATGGATCTTTCAGGATTCACCACCTCTGATACGCTTATTCATCAGAGGACCCTGTACCAGAATACCCCTCTCTGATACATGGACTGTTATTCATCAGAGTGGCTGTGGACTTAGCAAAATTTTCTAAATTTCAGGCGAGACTGTTCAATAAACCGGAAGTTACTATTTTACCCCCGGTAGTTATTACCATATTTGGAAAACGGCTTTCCGCCCACAATCCATTAAATGCGACCTCGAAACCGCAAATTATATCAAACGTCCACTAACCCAAATTCATATATACTCTTTCCGAAACCTAAATCGCTACTGCAATTCTACTCGTCGACTTCAAGCTTTATTTCTCCAAATTCCCAACCTTCAAACCTCTCAAATCTTTCCAAAAAAAAACCTGAAAATGAAGTTCATCAACATCACCGACCTTACTGATGCTGAAGCAAAAACTCTAGTGAGCAATATTGTCACCGGAATGAAGGTCGACATGTCTCCACTGCCATTGTTGGCAGAAAACCAGAAGACAATGAAGGCGGTCATTGCTGGAATGAATGATTCCCAGCTAACCAAAATTGTGGCTCACCCTTACGAGCACTTCAGCAACATTGACGTAGCTGAATTCTATCTCAACGCCTTCGTCTCCGACAACTCTATTCACTCTCAGGTTCAAGGCAAGAATCTGACGATCGATGCTGACGCTCTAAATGAGTTCTTCGGCATCCAACTCGACTCCCAGGACATAAACACCCCAAATCTCATTGATCTTGAAGATGTGAATGTCTCAGTCGAAGCCTTTGTTGACACATACTGCCGGGAGGATGCCACAGGAGTTGACAAGCTGTACATGAAGAAGAATGTCCTGAAGAAGGACTTTGAAAGGCTGATGAGCATCATGCACAGGTGCTTATGGTGCAAAACTGGGTCAACTGACCAGATGAACAATGCCAACTCCAAGGCCATCTATGCTGTTCATCGGGGCATGAACATCAACTGGGGAAAGGTACTTTTCCAGTCCATCTCTGAGTCTGTTGCTAAGAAGGACAAAAAGACAGGGATGTTTTCCACCAAGATGGGTCATGGACTTCTGATCTCTAGGCTCATCTCCAATGCCAACGTTGCACTCAGAGAAGCCAACGAAGTCAACCACATCAAGACCATATTCCTCACTGCATCCCCCAAATTCAATGTGGCCATTGCCGCAGAACTAAAGAAAACCAGCAAGCATGAGCAGAACAGGGAGAAAATGGTTGAAAAACCCAAGGCTGCCCCCAAGAAGACTTCTACAAAGGCTGTAACCACCTCTGAGCAGCCTAAGGCAAAACCTGTTCAAACTCCGAAGAAGAAGCATACTCCAAGCTCTAAGATTGCCTCTTCTGAGAAGATTGCATCGGAGGAGGATGCATCAGACAAGGATGCATCAGACTTGGCCCCTAAACTTTCTCCTCCTAAGAAACAGAAGCAAAAAAGGAGAAGAAGAGCAATCATAAGAAGTGACTCTGATGACTCTGCTTCTGATCAAATGAAAAGGAAAAAGAAGAAAGAAAGCACTTCTCATAAGAAGTCAGACACTCAGGGGGAACCTGAGCCAGAGTCTCATCTCTCATCCTTACCAGACATGCCTCTGATGGCTCCATCAGAAGTTCATCAAGCATCTCCTATCAGAGAATCTCCCACAGAGTTTCATACAGCTCTGGATAGGCAATTTGAGCGTGTGCTAGCATGGAGAGAATGGAGAATGGGTCCTCTTCAGAAGATCCTCCAATTCTTTCCTTACTATGAAACTGAGGAAGCTGAAGTCCTCAAGTGGGTGGGAACAGATGATGTCTCCCAGTGCTTTGATGTTGGATTCCTAGAAGCTGTTCTAGAGAAGAAGAAAGCCAACTGCAAAGGAAAGGCTGTTCTGATATCCAGCTCACCAGAGGAGCATATTAAACCTCTAGATGAGCATGAGATTCCTAGCTTTGATGACTGGCTAATGGAGAAGAAGAGACAAGAGTCACTGATCAAAATGAAACCTATTTCTGGTGAAGAAGGTGAACCATCTACTGCGAATAATCAAACTCTGGCAATGAGGAATCTAATCAGAGAATGGAGAGCCTCACAGTCTGCAGAAACAATTATTGAGGTAATTTCTAACTCTCCATCTCCCCCTCTTCAAATTGCACCAGAGCCCCATATCTCACCTCCCAAATCCCCATCCCCCAAGCCCACAACACCTACTTCCACTCCACCACCTTCTCCTCAACCTCCACAAAAGTCACCTACCCCATCACCTCAGAAAACTCAATCTCCCAACCATCCGAAATCTCCTTCTCCTCAGAGAACCCCTGCTCCATCACCCAAGCAGCTTTCACCTAAACAACTATCACCCTGCAAACTCTTCACCCCCATCAGAAACCGATCCCCCTCACCCCCTCCTTCTCCACAACATCAGAGAACCCCTAACTCTCATCAGACTTCTCCCCATCAGAAATCCAATCCTCAGAACTCTCCACCAGCCCCTCCACAGCAGTCTTCTCCTCCTTCAAAACATGCCCTCACTCTTGTCCAAGGCAATGCTCCTGCACAACCTTTCATGGTAGACATTGAGCAGGTTGGGAACCAAATAGCAAAAGGCATGGAAAAGATCCTAGACGCTGAGTATGACACTGATTCCCATCTCACCAGAGTCAGTGAACATCTCACAAAAGGCATCAATATGCTGTTAAAGCACGTGGGGATCATTGCCACAGCCTTCGAAGCTCACAAAGACAAGACTACAGAAAATCTGAACAACATCTCTAAGGAAGTGGATGGCATCTCTGCAGTATTATTTCATCATACAAAGACTCTTGAAGAACAAGACAAGGCTATTAAGGATGTCTCTGATGCTGTGAGTGATCTTCAGTGGTCTCATGACAAAAGTACAGAACTTCTGCAAGATGTGGAGGGCATTTGCAAGACAAACAAAGAGTTTGGTCTCAAACTGATCAACAGTGGCAAAGAAAGAGATCACAAGCTAACTCTTCTTGAGGCTACAACCAAGGATATTCAATCAGCTGTGGGCAAACAGAAGGAAATCATTGAAGGGCTGGCCTCTGTCACTCAGACTCTGCCCAGTGCCCTTGAAGTCATAAAGGAGAATCAGGCCACAGAGTTCTCGAAAATTGGACTCCTTCTTGGTGATCTTGCTGATGCCAAAAAGGGGGAAGATATCAGAAAACCTACTGAAGATACTAGAGAACAGGCCAGAGCTGCAGAAGGCCCAAGTCCCAGAGCTATAAATCCTGCAATTTACTATGAAAGAGCAAGGCAGAAAAGGCTGGCTGCAGGCATCCAGAGACCCCCTCCCCCTCGCTCCAAAAAGAAGAAGAAAGGTCCATCCTTCACTCTGAAGGAATGGCTAAACAGTGGGTTGTCCAAGCCTGATTCTGCGCAATTCGCAGAAATGAAGAAGCACATGACCCCACTACAGCGAGAGAATCTTATCCAAGATGAGAATGGCATCATAACCATTGCTCATGGAGGATCAATTCAGGAAGCAGAAGAGTGGTGGAGACTAAGAGTGATTCCTGGCAAAGATGAACGTGATGCAGTAAGATATTATCTGGATTGCCAACTTGAACCTGCTTGGTCAGAATATCAGAATCCCAGGAACCTTGCTGCAATCAGAGCCAGGGTAAATGCTGATCTGAAGGAAATTGAAGCGAAGGAAGCCCAACTAGAAGAGGAAGATATCTAAACTCTATCCTCTTGTTGCTTTAAATATCTTTTATTAATAAGATAACCAGCTTGCCTCTATTTTGCATGGCAATTTCAAATATTTGCATTTTTTTTATATACTCTGATACCTTGTTTTTTTTATCTTATCTATCTGATTGATTGTATCTTACTCTTACTATTTTCCTATGCCAAGTGTCCACCAAGATTTTAAATGAGTTTATTTTTAACTTATTTTCTTTATGGTGAAAGGCACTTCTCTGGAAATAGTTTAAGGGTTTTGGCATCATCAAAAAGGGGGAAATTGTAAGGAATAAATGTAATTAGATTTTGATGATGCTATAGGATTAGAAAGTTAATGTACCCCAATTAGATTTTATGTATTAGTTTTTTCAATTGTAAGTATTAGTGTAGTCGACGATCAGAGTTGCTCTGTTCTGAATCAGATCAGAAGTGCATCAGAACTGCTCGGCCAGACTTGCTCTATGAGAACTGCTCCATCAGAGTTCTCTTACCAGAGGTCCATCAGAGCTGCACCATGAGAGTTGCTGATTAACTTGGACATCTGATAGCCGATGAGAACTACAGATCAGAGGTACTCATCAGCAGACCTATCAGAGTCAGAGTTAGAGTTCAGACAGAGATCAGAAGACCATCAGAACTCAACTCATCAGATAGCCATCAGAATCCAACACGTCAGAAGAGCCTGATCAGAGCCCGACGAACACTTAGAAGATTTCAAGCAACATCCAACAGCTATGAATTCAACGGGTAAAAACATCCAACGGCTAGAAGACTGTGCATGAAAGGAAAGCATTTAATGCACATTAAATGAGCCTGATACGCTGAAGGATTGATTGCAAATGATTGACCAAGGAATCCGGGAAGATATATTATAAAAATAGAAACCTTCCAAAACGGCGGTCAAGTCAACTGTACGCGCATTCAATGCAGTTGTCTCCTCCTCCAACGGGCAGACAACCTCAGTATATAAGCTACTCACCGAAGAACAGGAAAACAACTTTGCTACAACTTTTGCTCATCTAATTCAAGCTCTCTTGAGATTCAAATCCTACAATCTTCAACAAGACAAGCTTACGTTGGGAAGACTCTAATATCCATAACCTCAAATCCCAACACACAGCAAAGTTCACCCTGTTTCTTCAACATTTCAAGAACTTCAACTACACATCTCTTGTGACGAAGCAAGTTGGAGAAAACTCTGTATTCAAAACATCTTCTGCAAAGAAGGGCGTCCAAGTAACTGCAGTAGTGAAGTGGTGATACTTCCGGGAAGCTGAGTGAAAGGACCAGTCATCAGGAAGCAGGATTGCATCCCGGGTGACATCTAGACTTGAAGAAGACGAGGAGTGCTTCTTAAGTGCTAGGAATTAGCTTTGTAACCGATCTACTTCAAAGCTAGTGGAACAGTGGACTAGAGGAACGAGTTGTTCCTTGAACCACTATAAAAATATCCGGTGTCATTTACTTTACTGCTATTTATATTTCTGCACTTAGGATATTAACTGATTAACTCTAAGACTTGGAATCTGTGCTCAGCAGATCTTGTTTTCAGAGTTATCAGAAAGGCATTCGCCTTAGTGTTTCTGAGGCTACCCAACAGATCAGAATCCGCTGCCAAGGCCAGTTCTGATATCAGAACCAGCCTTTCTCTGTCACCAGAATCAGACATTCTCTGATAAGTCATTTTTGACTTTGAGAAAATTTGAAAAACCAATCAGTCTATTCACCCCCCCTCTAGACTGATTACCATATTAAACGGGACCAACAACCCGTCTCGATTTGGTTTATGTTGTTCACATTTTATCACAGTTTATGCAGGCCCCGCGAGAAGAGCATTGGACTGCAGCTTTGCGCGTCGTTCGCTACCTCAAAGGTACACCGAGTCAAGGAATAATTCTCAGTACTATGTGTGATTTCTCTCTGCATGGATGGTGTGATTCCGACTGGGCCAATTGTCCACTCACCCGACGCTCTCTTACTGGATGGATGGTTTTTCTTGGTGGTTCTCCTATCTCATGGAAGACTAAAAAGTAGCATACAGTTTCTCGTTCTTCTACCGAAGCTGAATATCGCTCTATGGCTGCCTTGACAGCGAAACTAAAATGGCTTAAGGGCCTTCTCTTCACTCTTGGAGTCGTTCCTGCACAGCCCATGTCTTTATTATGTGATAGCAAGTCGGCTCTTCACATAGCTCATAATCCTGTTTTCCATGAACACAAAAAGCATATCGAAGTTGACTGTCACTACATTCCTGATGTCATTCAAGAAGGATTGATTGTTGCCCGTCACGTGTCCGCGACTGACCAGTTTGTTGATATCTTTACTTCGTATATATCTGTGTAGTTTTACTATTGGGCCAAGGGCTTTGTTGTGTAATTTACTTGTATAAATACCCTGTACTAATTAATTCAATTAATGAAAATCATTCATTCCCTAAAATACTAATCGGCCAACATTTCTTATACAGTCGTACTTCATTAATTTTTGTTCACTTGATCTGTCCTTTGATTACTCTGCCTCCAATAAGATTTTTAATGGATCTGCCACTTACCGTTGGGATAATGAATGGAAGCGGAGATGGACAGTTTCCGTCTACCATTGATTATGAGAGACCACCTATAGTACATCACTGTGACTTTTGCATGCTATAAATAGATGTATTGCTGGTAATTGTGATGTTTGCAGATGCATACACAATAGAAAAGGCTCAATGATTTATTCTGAATCAACCAATACTGAAGCAAGGAACGTGCCAAATGAAATATGAAATAAAGGCTAAAATAAGACTCATGACTTTTCACTTTCCAAAAGTAGGACCTATTTTGAAATGGACAAAAAAGAGGCTTGTGGACGAAATCTTAACGTACGGATGAAAGAGACCTGCGGACAAAATCTTGGCTCCATCGCCATGACCACTTCCGTTACGGATGAAAGCAAGAGACCTGCGGACGAAATCTCGGCTCCATCGCCATTCGACCACTTCCACTTCTGCAACAGACGAAGAGGTAGCCGACAACAATGGAAGCAGGGACACCGGAGACGGCCAGCACCAGTGACGTCGATGGCACTGCAACGCCGGCATTACAGTGGCAGATCGAGCTCGGTCTTCCATCTGCTAGCTCATCGACAGTGAGTTTTGGTGGCTGGTACTGATCTGTCTTCCACCTTGAGTCTGACCAAATTGTTGTTGCGTAGATCTAGAATTTTTTATTTAGGGAGATAGGAGTTCGAGCAATTGGAGAGAGGCTGAGAATAGCGAGGCTAATGTTGGCGCCGGCTAGAGTTGGCGGGTAGGGTGCGGCGGTGGGGTAGGTTGGAGAGGCATGTTTGCACCGCTCGTGAAAGGGAAGGACTGGGTAGAGTGCTGAATGGGGGCTGTTGGCGTAGGGGGTTGGAGGGGGTTCTCAAGGAGGGTGCTGTAGGGCTGAAGGGGTCTGGGTGAGGGTGTTGGAGGGGGGCTGTGGGTTGCTAGAGGTTGGCGGAGGTGCTGGAGGGGGGCTGAGGGAGGGTGTTGGAGGGGGCTGGGTGCTGCGGGGGGGGGGGGGGGGGGGGGGGGGGCTGGGGAAGGTGTTGGAGGGGACTGGGGGAGGGTGTTGGAGGGGGCTGGGTGCTGCTGGGGGGTTGGGGGAGGGTGCTGGAGGGGACTGGGTGCTTCTGGGGGGCTGGGGGAGGGTGTTGGAGAGGACTGGGTGCTGCTGGGGGGCTGGGGGAGGGTGTTAGAGGGGGTTGGGTGCTCCTGGGGGGGCTGGGAAAGGGGCTGGTGGGTGATGGGATGTGGGCTGTCACCGCCGAGTGGTGGCATTGATCCCCGTTGGGCGGCGATGATGGTCAATGCGGTGGTTGGGGGTGGTGGTGGTCGGGGCGGCATTGTCGGCGTTGGTTGAATTGGTCATGGTCATTAATTGGGTTGGTCACTGGTCGAATTGGTCATGATCAGATTGGTCACGACCGGTTTGGTCATGGTCAGTTTGGTCATGGTCGCATTGTGTGGATCGTTGCGCTTACCGCTACACTAAAAGCAATCGATGATAGTGTAGCACGCCCTTCCCCTTTTATAGAATAGGCAAAGCGCCACGCGGTTCGATTGCACCGGCAGGCTGGCAGATTGCTGACCGCAGACCCGCGGCAGGCCCAACAATCTCCCCCCCAGCACCTGCCAGCCTACAACTGAGCAGCATGCTGTTGCCGGGGGTCGAACCCGTGACCTTTGGCTCTGATACCAATTGTGGATCGTTGCGCTTACCGCTACACTAAAAGCAATCGCTGATAGTGTAGCACGCCCTTCCCCTTTTATAGAATAGGCAAAGCGCCACGCGGTTCGATTGCACCGGCAGGCTGGCAGATTGCTGACTGCAGACCCGCGGCAGGCCCAACAATCTCCCCCCCAGCACCTGCCAGCCTACAACTGAGCAGCATGCTGTTGCCGGGGGTCGAACCCGTGACCTTTGGCTCTGATACCAATTGTGGATCGTTGCGCTTACCGCTACACTAAAAGCAATCGCTGATAGTGTAGCACGCCCTTCCCCTTTTATAGAATAGGCAAAGCGCCACGCGGTTCGATTGCACCGGCAGGCTGGCAGATTGCTGACCGCAGACCCGCGGCAGGCCCAACAATCTCCCCCCCAGCACCTGCCAGCCTACAACTGAGCAGCATGCTGTTGCCGGGGGTCGAACCCGTGACCTTTGGCTCTGATACCAATTGTGGATCGTTGCGCTTACCGCTACACTAAAAGCAATCGCTGATAGTGTAGCACGCCCTTCCCCTTTTATAGAATAGGCAAAGCGCCACGCGGTTCGATTGCACCGGCAGGCTGGCAGATTGCTGACCGCAGACCCGCGGCAGGCCCAACACATTGGTCATGATCGGGTTGGTCATGGTCGGATTGGTAATGGTCGGATTGGTCATGGTCGGATTGGTCATGGTCGGGTTGGTCATGGTCCGATTTGGTCATGGTCAGATTGGTCATGGTCGGATTTGGTCATGGTCGGATGTGGTCATGGTCGGGTTGGTCATGGTCGGGTTGGTCATGGTCGGATTGGTTTGGTCACTATTCATTTTAGTCATTGTTTTAGAATCCCACAAAAACAAATCTAGAGGAATGATGATTAATACGTATATATACGGAGTGGTGTATTGAGTATTGACTAGCGGGGCAGCAGAGGGCATACAGATCATTTTATTAAATGTTACACACTAATGGTCTCTTTTTTGGAAACTATTAAAAGAGGTCCAGTTTTGTCAAAACTCATGAAATATCTAATCCTAAGAGGAAGAAACCGATCAAATAAAACGCTAGAACACTCTTAACTTACAAACATCATTTTATTAATTAAAAACCATGAAACGAGTACATGAACAAATATCTAGGAACAAATAGAGTGGATTAGTATTGTTATCTTTAAAATAAACACAAATAGAGTGTTCATCGGTCTCGATTTTATCGATTCGGTATTAGGCGGTTTGGTTTTTTGTCGGTCCATTTTAGTAACTTTTAGAATATGTGAAACTGAAAATCAGACCACAAAGTTTAAGTCAATTTCGGTCAATCTGTATCGTTTTGATCGGTTTTAGCATGGTTTGGCTTGTTTTTGTTGGCCGGTTTTGGTTTCACCAGTTTTTTAACCCAAAACTATAAACTGGAAGTCGAGCTGCCGATGGGTTCAACTTAAGTTTGTTCGGTTTTGGTCGATTTCGATTTTGGTCGATTTGTTGGTCGATTTTTGTTTTTCATTTGTTTGTTCATCTCTGCTTATAACTATTTGCGGGTGTATAAACATATAATATGTGTAATACTTGTTTTTGTATCGCGCGTTGCGCGAGAGTGCAAGTGCCCAATATTTATAATACACATAAATTTTTATAATTACCTTTTCCATGTGTACAAAATCAAAAGATAAATTGGAACTTGCATTTAACTAATCCTTGTAAAGAGTTTGCTTTTTAAAAAAAAAAAAATACAATTTATGGGTATATGAAGTCTCACATTTGAAGGGAGCACATTCTAAAGCCAACAATATGTGACATTGTTTGAGAATAATGAAAAGGTAGTATAGTATATTTTTAAAAAATGATCTCCTAACGCTTATTCAATATCGTTTTCCTTTGAAGCGCTTCAATTTGACTTGGTGACAAATAGTAGTATAGACAACTTTAGTACTAACAGTTTCATATGTAATACTCCGTACATAGTAGAATACACAATAGTATACAATATACACAACTTTAATACCTTCGTGAATTATTTGGAAGACTCAAACCGAAGAATCTGTTAGTACGTTATGGATGCTCTTTGAGCAGATTTGAATCAACATACAAGACAACATACCTGATAAACGAATTGAATCACAATAAGTGATTATAGTAATTAGCCAGGATAAAACAGAATGTTTGCTTGCTTGTGACCGTAGAGATTTTATTCATGGTCTCCCTTTACAATGGGTATAATCCATATATATCAATATTTTCCTTTAAAAAAACTCTGCACCTAAAATAGTACGGAGTAACTAAAACCTTCATAATTAAACTCTGCACCTAAAAATATACCTAGCACAATTTTCTTAAATATGAAAACTTTTCTCTTATGTTTTCGCTTAATTGGTATTATATTTTTGTGATAAAATTGAAAATTGGTTATCAACCAATTTGAGGTAAACTGGGTTTTAAAGGGAGTGCTTGATTTAAGTGAGTCGTACTAATACGTGTTTTTACTTGAACTGTAATTTGCTGGTCTGGTCTGGTCTGGTCTGAAGTGGTCTGGTCTGGTCGGGTGATGTCTGGTTACTTTGTATTTTTATAACTATCCAGGTCTGGTCTGGTTTGGTCTGGTCTGGAACGAATTACAGTCCAAGTAAAAACATCCTTACATTCTTGGTATCATGTGTCATTGTGAGTCTTGGATTCAATCAGTCTCTTTTCACTAAGGTTCCTTCTTTGTACCTTAGGGATATGGCACCTTGAAATATAAACTAGAGAAAAGGGTCAAATAAGACCTTCTACTATGATGAAATCGTCACATAGGGCCATGTACTCAATAAAGTGTCATATAGATACGTCTATTTGTAAAAAGCAATCAAATGAGTCCTAACGACCCGTTGACAACCTCTTAATCCCGATTTTAACATACTTTTTAGAATAGATTATACGACAAATGTTGAATATTTAACTAAGATTGGTTGAAATACAAGTAAAAAAAGTCGACATGTAAGCTAAAATCGGGATTAAGAGGTTGTCAACGAGCCGTTAGGACTCATTTGATTGTTTTTTACAAGTAGACGTATCTATATGACATTTTATTGAGTACATGGCCTTATGTGACGATTTCATAATAGTAGAAGACCTTATTTGACCCTTTTCTCTATAAACTAATATAATAAAACTAAATAAAACGAAAAAAGTGGGGCAAAACTTTTTGGAATATTCTTAAGCTATAAGTTTATACTTAGTCATATGTATAATCAATTGGGTTCACACACACATAAATTTGTCATTTAATTAAATTTCCATTGCCCATAATAGTCCAGGACTAACTCCGAGAAAATCATAAAGTAAGAAGGTCTGTTAAGCACTGCAAATATCATTAGCTTTAGGTTAAATACGAGAAAATCGTATTAAAGAGTTGAAAATCATTGCATTAAACATTTCAATAAAATAGGTGAAAATATATAGCAAGTTTAGCAACTGCAAATATCCGTGTAAAAGGACCTAACATTTTGAAAGAGCTGTGAAATCAATAAAAGTATGAAAAGCGTCTTGTGAACATTTTTACAAACATATAGCTGGGGTGCGCATAAAAAACCGTAACCGCTTAACCGCGGTAAATAACCGAAAAACCGGAGTTTTTTTGGTTAACCGTACTGTGTTTTTAAGGACTTGTGGTACGGTTAACCAACCGAAAGAATAAAGTGGGTCACGGTACGGTTACGGTTTTGAAACTAAATACCGCCGGTTAACCGACAATCAAAAATTAAAAAATTATTCCAAATTCATGTAACAGTCTACTTCAGTCGAAACTCTAAAGCTGGTGTTTTTTCCATTTAGTATACTCCCTGTATAAATTGAAGTACCGATCCATGATTAATTTAATTGATTTACTGGAATATTAATACAAGCCATTAGCTTAGAGCTTGTCAGTGCGTGAAATGCATGTAGCGTAGCAACAACTAACCGACTACCTTTAACACATTCATATATACGTGTGTCGGTGTGTGTGGCAACCAGTGGAAATCTGATTCTGGAGGTGAGTATTCGGCCGAGTCCAAGGGCATTAAACCAGTACTATTTGAGAGCAATGAAGAGGAAGAGATGCCTGGGGAGCTCAAGCGCAGGAGGACCTGGGAGGTTCAGTCTGGTAAAGGTACCAATGGTGAAGACATGGTCATGGACGGGACAAAAAACGGAGAGGAGGCGGGTCCGGTTTCCTAGACCCGCCGTGGCTGCGTTGGAAATTTGTGGGGAAGAAAACTTGTTTTGGTTTCTTTATATTTTTCTGTGTTGAATTTAATGTCTTGAATTGCTCTGTTTTGCTTTTCTATTATGCGTTTATTCCTTGTAAGACTCTTGCATTAAGGTTGGGGGAGGGAGAGGCTGCGATAACCGTCATTAGCTCTTTGTTGCCCAAAATTGGTCTAGCGAGTTATACTGCTTTTGCACAGGTGGTTAGCTCTCAGTCTCGGCCACGGGCGGATGGTTATTTGTGGTTCTTTTCTGGTTTTATCCTCTTGCTGAATGCCATTTTTATGAATTAAGCCTTCTTCGAGCAAAAAAAAAAGTACACATATTACATATTTAGCTCGAGTTCGAATATCTTATTCAAGTTCAACCCTATAAAAAATCATTAGTGAAACTTGATCCGAGATCGAATTGAGCTCGAGCGGAGCTCGGCTCAATTTCAAACTCAAATTATTTAACTCATGCGGAGTACAAGCTTAAGATCTAGCTCATGAATTCTTATTAAGCTGAGATTCAAACATACCATGTGTTGGGTTAAGGGCCCAAGCCGAGGTCCGGCCCACTAACCCATATTGCCAGACGCACGTCCAGTTAGAACACCAGGCCAGCCCACAGGCCCATGTCCCTTGAGGATGGACGAACGTCTGGTGTTGGGGGCTCAGGCCCAGCGGCTCATCCCTACGAACGTCTGTGCAGGGACAAGGAGCAGGGCCACGGGATGGCAACGAACGTCTCCGGGGCAAGCCTGTGGTCATCGGAGGAAACCCAGCCCACATGGTGAATATCTATAAGGCCAGGAGACGAACAGCCGGTATCTCCTGAGGGTCACTTGGGGCGATCCAACTCACTTCCCGGGCGGACGAACGTCCCCACTGATTGGGCGGGAAACCCAGATTTTGGCGGGAAGTGCATTTAATGCTGAAGATTTGGTGGTTGGGACACAAGCGGTCCACAGGCTTCCACGTCAGCATGGCTACCTGCCCATTGGCGGGTATAAATAGAAGCATTTATTTCATTGTAAAGGGTTGGCAACTTTCTATTCTTAGCATACTAGCTTCAACATTCTTACTCGCAGCATTTCTAACTGCCTTGTAAGACGAACGGCCGACGTGCCCTTTTTAGCAAGTAGATTGTACTTAGGGGAGTTATTACGAAGTTAATAATACCTATTTACATTGCCTGCTATTACTCTTGTTTCCTGATCCATCTGATAGCTGTTGGGCTAGATATTCATATACTCACTCCACTCAAAATCTTTGGGCTTACGTGTTGGGTCCAAGGGTTGAAGGAATAAACCTCAACACTGGCATCGTCAAGAAAACGACGTCCGGTGGGGGTGGCCTGGAGCAATTTAACCCCATCCAGATAGGCATCCGGGCAGGTGGCTAGAAATTCTCCGACGAGCCTCGGGAGAAACTTCATGGCCATGGTGTGGATGGCACCAGTGTAAGCTTTGGATTTCTGGAAGGCAATGGAACCAGACTCCTTGATTTTGGCAACATCGGCCTCATAAATAGGGACATGATTGTCCACGCCCGTCTGGCGAAGCTCCACCTTGGCCTGCTCTACGGCCCACATCCGGCTGCGGAGATCCACGAGCTCGGCCTCCTGCTTCTTGAGGAGCTCCTTCTGAGAGGCATTCTCCTGAATGAGCTTATCATAGGCATCGGCTTTCTCTTGAAGAGTGCCGGCCCTGCCTTTTGCATTCCTCAGAAGGGCATCACATTCAGCCCGCACTCTGGCCATCTCCCTGCCCTGGCGCTCGAAGGCCATCCGAGCCCTGTGGAAGTAGAGCCCGGCCTTATCCAAGGTGCTCTGGCCGCACTCCAAGAGATCCTCAGGGGCCTCCTGAGCAGCGAAATCCTGCGGGACCTTGAGATTCAGCCCACACCAGATGGAGGACGCTGTCTGGCCAAAGAGCATCATAGACTCCTTGCGGGGGCCAACCCCAGAAAACTCGATCAAGCCAAGAGAAGATTCACTGGCTCCTGGGGGAGAGTTTGGACGGGCGTTGTCAGAACCCTTGGCGGTTGGGGGATCATCATCCCGGAGACGGCGGACGTCGGAATTCCTCGGAGGAGAGGCGCGGAGATTGGTCCGAGAAGTGCGCTTCCGCTTGAGGGGACTTCCGGGTTCCCCATCAGAGTCGTCGACCACTATAATGGCCTTGGAGGTAGTACCCTCGACGCGCGGCTTCTTGGAGGCGCCAGCTCCCAAATCATCCTCAGCCCGGACCCTGGTCACCCGAGTTTCGACCTTAGGGACGAGCGGCTTCCCGGGCTTATCATGCCCCTTGTGCTCACGGCCGGCGGCAGTCGAGACAGCGTTGACTCGGCCCATGGTGGACGTGGATGGAAAAACTCCTGCACAAAGGGAACCAAGACGTTCAGAACCATAACAGCGAAGAGATGTTAAAACAATACAAGTACAAACGGACGCACCTAATCCAGCCTGAGCTTTAAAGGGCTCGGCCACCAGCAACCGGAGGTTCTGGATGCCAAGTCCGGCTATGCGCTTGGCATATCCAAGCTCCTCGTCCGTCATGGGCGGCGGGATCGTCTTCACGGGGTAAGCGTTCCACCGGTCAGAGAATGGCATCGGTGAGCCTACTCCGGCCAGGAAGAAGCGTTCTTCCCAACCGTCGGGATTCCCAGCATTGTTCGAGAATAGGACCATGGACGGACGGGCGATAAGGGTCAAATACCCTGTGCGTCCGAAGGGGGACAGACGGAAGAAATGGTGCAGCAGGTCCACGGTGGGGATCACACCGACACGGTGGCATCTGATGATGAAGCCAGCGATTATCCGATAGGCGGCAGGGACGAACAGCGCGGGCACTATCTCGAGGGCCCTGAAAAGTTCCAAGTGGAAGCTGTGCAGGGGGAAGTTCAGCCCGGCTATCACCGAATCCAAGTGGACCACCACATAGCCGGGCAGATGGCGCATGGGGTTCTGCAGACGCCGATCGTCGTAGACCCTTGGGGGGTAAAACCATTGACTGATCAGTCGCTTATTAGCATTCGTTAGGCGTTGAACTTGACGCCGAACGCACGAGAAGCTGAGGCTATAACGGGGAGGCCGGGGCGGCATTCCCCGCTCATAAAATTCCAAGTCCTCACCAGAGGAACAGCCATCGTCGAAGCGATTTTCAGAAGACATGACAACGAACGGTACCTTTGGAGTTGAGAGAGGTCTAGAGAGAGAAGACAATTGAGCAGCGTAAGGAGAAATGTGGGTGGATCACATGAACTCTGGGTACTTATAGGCAACACCGCGGAATCGCGCCAACCGAAGCAGGACACGTGGCGCCTGGATACCGGTACCTACCACGGCATTTAAGGCATCTCGATCTTGTCGCCACATAACCACCACGAAGACATCCGGGTCCATGCCACGAACGTCCCTTGAGGAGGGCTTACCGGCTCGGAGGGGTTTGGAGACATTCGTCTTTCCATATTTCCGTAATTCCCCGGCTGTCCCTAACATCGGCGGCTGATGAGGACACACGCATCAACCGGCTACGTTCGTCTTGCAGCACCCCGGTTTTTCATGGCTCTCAACGGTCGACGAACGTCGTCACCGAGCGCTGGTTCAGGGAGATACGTCCATATGTCCATACTTGAGAAGTGTACTGTCAAGGCAGCTACCGACGAACGTCTTCCCATTGTCAGAATACCGTGTGGGCGGCAAGCCGGCTTCGGTAGGAGGACGCCATGCGACAGAGGAGTGTCGAGACGCCGAAAGGATTTCTCATACTACCAACGATGGAGGACATAAAAGTGATGAAATAAAAATCATGTCCTTAGCTTACCAGCAGGGGACGCACGCATCAAATGGCTACGTTCGCCTTTCCACACTCCATGCCATTTGAACATGTAGAACAGACGGACATCCTCGCTCGAAGCTTGGGCATTCATGCCACGCAACAGTAGACGAACGTCGTTAGCAAGCATTGAGGCAATCTCCGACGTGCGTTTGACCGCACTTGCAAAGTGTGCTGTTAGGCCAACCCCCGACGAACGTCGTCTTGCCATCAGAATGCTGTTGCAAGAGGAACAGCCAGCATCGGCGCCGAGTGTCGCCATCCGAAGACGGACCTTAGCACTGGCGCCGCGCACTTAAATGTGTACGGGGTTTTGGCAAGGAGATGCCCCTGCCCCCGAACCAATTGGGGAACAGAGATGAACGTCCACGCAGACTATGCAACGGAATATATCGAGACACGAGGGGAGTTTCCATACAACAAAAGACAAAGGGAGTGAAAATAACAAGTAGAAATCATGAACATAGAACAATTATGGGCAAAAGACGTCTGTATTCTTCGGCTCTGACGGCCGGACATTACGAAGCTAGAATGGGAAAGTACAAACTACATTATACAAAGAAAGGGGATTCCGGTCGGCTGCCGCCCTGGTTCGGCTCCTCCTCCTCTTCCTCGGGCTCGGGGGACGGAGGTTCCGGAATTTCCCCTCTGGCCTTGGCCTCCTCCCGCCGTTGGTCTCTCCCCAACTTCCCCAAGGCTTGAAGCAGCAGGTCGTCGTCTGTGTTCGCAGCCAGCTCAAAATCAGCCCCTTGCAACCTCGAGAAAATGGGGAGAGTGGCCTTGACCCCCTCGTTGTAGCCGGCGGCGAAGCTGCTTTCGCCGACCTCATAGAGGAATTTGTGAGACAAGGGGGAGCTCTCCAAAATCCGGACCCCGCTCGCCAGACGCTGCCGGGGTGGGATCTTCGCCAGCGCCGCAGAGAACACGTCACCAAAGGCTCCGGCGCAATAATCCTTGGCAGAATCCATGAATTCCCCAGTGTTCCTGTAGCCGGAGGTGTCGACCAACCACTCCGGAGCGGTATCCTTGGCGGCAGGGAGCACCGGAACAAGCTTGAAACCGGCTCTCTCAAGACCGGCCAACTGGCTGCGGGATTCAGCCTGCAGGGCTACAATCTCCCTCCCCTTGGCTGCAGCCTCCGCCTCAGCTCGACGGGCGGCCTCCCGGGCCGTAGCAACGGCTGCATCAGCCTTGGCCTTGGCCTCCTTCAGATCGGCCTCCCTGGCGGCTTCAGCCTGGAGGACTAGAAGCCCAGACTGGATGACAGAAGAGAAAGTAACGGTCAGGAGATGAACGTCAGGGAAAAAATGTACTCGGATCTAGCAATGAGGAATTACCTGAAGAGCGGCTGCCAGGGCAGCGCTGGTCGCCTCAGAGGACGAACGGCTGGGCAGCTCGAGACCGGCCTTGAGGGCCATCTCCCTCCAAAGCTCTTCCGCCGGGCGGCTCAACGACAGAGAGCCGGCATCTTCAAGCAGGGGCCCAGTGGAGACTGTCTCGCGGCCCCTCTTCTGTTTCTTCTCAGGGGCTTTCTCCACCCCCTTCTGAGGAGCCGCCTTCGTGGAGACGATCGGCGGAGGAAGGGCAGCTTCGAGAGCGGGGGCCCCGGAACCCTGAGCCAGAATAGTGGCGATCAAGTGCTGCTCACCCTCAGTAGTCCGTCTGGCAGCATCAGAAGCCGAGGAGTTGGACTCCGAGGCGGGGGCGTTTTTGGCTTTCGCCATCGCAGCTTTAGCCGCAGCCGCCTTGGCCTTCCTGGTTTTCAGACACTCAGCGTGATTCATCTGGTCTCTATCTGGCGGAGAACCTGCAAGAAACAACAAAGGATTAAAAGACGAGCGGGGAATACAATAAGACACTCACCTCGAAGGACAGGACCGCCGGCGCCTCGAGACGAGCATCGAAGGGTGGAAAGAGTCCAGGGACACGGGCGGTACCTATGCCTGCCCCGGAGAGTGCCTCGAAGGTCAGATATCCGGCTATGGGATGGACGCCGCCCTCCAACACCTTCCCCACGTCCAAAAGCAGATCGTCGGTCGGCTCCGGTGACTCAATCTTTGGGGGATAGCCATTCCACCGAAGGGGGAGAGGAGGCCCGTCGTATCGAAGGAAGAAGAAGCGGTTCTTCCAGTCGTGGATGGACGAAGGGTAGCTCTTGAACAACCGTCTCCCAGGACGTGCGGCCACGCTCAGATACCCGTCGGCATTCTGGGGAGTGACGCGGTAGAAATAGTGGAAAAGCTCCAGAGTGGCATCGACTCCCGCAAGTTTGCAGCGCACCAAGAAGGCCGATATGAACCTGTAAGAATTTGGCATGAATTGCGCCGGGGCCACCTGGAAACAATGGAAGAACTCCACATAGAACGCATGAAGTGGAAACCGCAGCCCGGCTTCAACGGAATCCAGGTGAAGCATGATCATCCCCGGGCGTCGCCTCATCACGTGCTCGGCGCCTCTCACGCTCCAGACGAACGGCGGGGGGAAGAAAGTACGGATTTTGTTGAGGGCCACGCGGGAGAGGACTTGGTCGTGGTCGAGGGCGCTCCTGATCGGGCAGATGTGGCGCTCCATATCCGTAGGGATGCTCAAATCATACACCTCCATATCAGAGCCGGATTCAGCCTCCTCTCCAGAATCGTAATCAGCGGGACGCTCGTTCAGGGGGACTGCGTCAATGACATCTACTGCCCCGTCAGCATCCCCATCCCTGGCGCCGCTCCCACTACCTTGGGAAGCGCCATCCGGCTCACCATCAGCCCGGATGGTTCCCACCGTCGTGGCCGAACCTGAAGTTCCGGAAACGCTAGCTTTTCCCAGGGAGCGCGCATTCGCATTGTCAGAAGAGGAACCTGAAGAGGAACCTGATGAACCGGAGCCAGAGCTTGACGAAATCTCCATCGAAGTCATTTCGGCTAGGAATCAGAACAAAGAGAAGAAGCAGAGGGGGGAAATTACCTTACAAGGGGGTTAGCCGAATTCGGAAGCGGGGAAGAAGACTTGAAGAGCTGCGGAAAGTCGAAAGCAAGAGAGCAAAGATTGGGAACCCTAATTCAGAGGGAAAACCCGGCATTTATAGGAGAAACACCGATGGGGAAACCAACGAGGGGCTGACACGTGGCAAGGAGCGTATTCCGACCCACGCGCTGTGCGTGGGGCGAAAGCATAATGATGACATTTCCTCGGGAACTGCTCCGCCGCAACATCAGCCGTCACCTCGTTTCCTGAACCGTCGACAGCTGTCAAGCACCATGACCACGAGCGTACGCTTCCAACGGGTGCAGAAAACACAAGTATCGAGACGCGAACGTCTACCTTGAGGGGATTCCTACTTCCTTACGTCCTGCGCGAGCCCAGAACATCAGAAGTGGGGGACTTGTGTTGGGTTAAGGGCCCAAGCCGAGGTCCGGCCCACTAACCCATATTGCCAGACGCACGTCCAGTTAGAACACCAGGCCAGCCCACAGGCCCATGTCCCTTGAGGATGGACGAACGTCTGGTGTTGGGGGCTCAGGCCCAGCGGCTCATCCCTACGAACGTCTGTGCAGGGACAAGGAGCAGGGCCACGGGATGGCAACGAACGTCTCCGGGGCAAGCCTGTGGTCATCGGAGGAAACCCAGCCCACATGGTGAATATCTATAAGGCCAGGAGACGAACAGCCGGTATCTCCTGAGGGTCACTTGGGGCGATCCAACTCACTTCCCGGGCGGACGAACGTCCCCACTGATTGGGCGGGAAACCCAGATTCTGGCGGGAAGTGCATTTAATGCTGAAGATTTGGTGGTTGGGACACAAGCGGTCCACAGGCTTCCACGTCAGCATGGCTACCTGCCCATTGGCGGGTATAAATAGAAGCATTTATTTCATTGTAAAGGGTTGGCAACTTTCTATTCTTAGCATACTAGCTTCAACATTCTTACTCGCAGCATTTCTAACTGCCTTGTAAGACGAACGGCCGACGTGCCCTTTTTAGCAAGTAGATTGTACTTAGGGGAGTTATTACGAAGTTAATAATACCTATTTACATTGCCTGCTATTACTCTTGTTTCCTGATCCATCTGATAGCTGTTGGGCTAGATATTCATATACTCACTCCAATCGAAATCTTTGGGCTTACGTGTTGGGTCCAAGGGTTGAAGGAATAAATCTCAACATCATGTTTGAGTTCAGCTCGACTCGTCTGCACGCTTACTCAAGAGGGAGGATATTACACACCGAAGAACCAAAATTGGAAATGTGAATAGCGCAGTACGTAGACCGTATGTGGCAAAAGCAGAACCGTAGGAGGGACGGAGGGAGTCATCATTGAAAAAGTAAAATGGGGTTTGGTGGGTGAGTGGGGTAGGAATTTCGAATACAACTGCAAATAAGCAATGCAGATAAAACGTGACGAGGATCTATGCACTGTTTTTATAGTGGAAATATGACCAATTCTGGCTTACCTTCTGCTAAATCCAAACATTCATCATCTTTGCTTTGACACCTGTCATAGACTTCACTCCATCATTAGTCTATTCAGGGAGTGTTTGTAACTGTTTCTGTTTAAAAAAACACTTTTGGAGTGATTGAAAAAAAGTGATAAGTAGTAAAAGTTGATAGTGTTTGAGAAAAAAGTGATTTTGAAAAGAAAAAGTTGGTAGTGTTTAGTAAAATAAGTGTTTTTTGTGTAATAGAAAAGGGAAAAACATTTTTCACACGCAAGCCGAGAAAAAGTAAAAATTTGCAGTGTTTGGTAAATAAGTGCTTTTTTAAGCCAAAAGATGAGAAGTGTTTTTTTAAACTATATATTGCTAACACTCCCTTAATCATTAATATTTTAGAACTGGTTTGGTGATCCTGTTTTTTGGATTGTCATGATCATAAGTCAACTTCTCACTAAACACATAAATTTTGATTTCGCGAACTAAATTGTGTAATAATAATAAAAATCAAGGTTGGAGTTAATTTTTGGGTGTATTGGCTGAAGTTACTCTAGAAAACTCTTTTAGCTATTTTTTTTTCATATAATAGGTTTATTCAAATCATTTCTCCAGTTTTGATATTATCAAACGTGCTCTTAGTTTATTCAAATCATTTCTCCAGTTTTAGAAATAGGTTCTTAGGACATGTTTACTTCACGGATTACTAAGCGGTGTTTATTAAGACCCGCGTTAATAAGCGGCGCATAAAATAAGCAATGTTGTAAGCTCGTGTTTACTTCACAGGGTTTAAAACACCGTTTAACATTAAAATGTCCAAAATAACCCTATACATATATAGACGCACAAATATTCATGAACACAAGTATATAATATAATATGTTGTGGGGTCACCTCGTACCCATACCCCTAACCCCTAACCCCTACCCCTCCCTACCCCTACCCTACACCCTACCCCCAATTCCACACCCTTGACCCCTACCCTACCCTTACCATGATAGGGGGTGGGTGGGGGTAGGATGGCGGTAGGGTGGGGATGGGATCAGGGTGAGACCAGGGGTATTGCATGTGGCGGGGGGGGGGGGCATGGTAGCGGATGGGGTAGGGTGGTAAGGCTAGGGGTGGGGGTGGGATCGGGTGGGGCCAAAGTAGGGGCAAGTGGTAGGGAGTAGGGTAGGGTCGTGGTTAGGGGTAAGGGGGGAATGGGTAGGGTGGGGTCGGGGTCAGGGTAAAGTAGGGTAAAGTAGAGGGTATGGCTGGGTATGGCAGGGTAGGGTGGTGTCGGGCGTAAGGTAGGGTGGGGTTCAGGGTAAGGTAGGGGGTAGGGGTGGGGTCGGGGTAAGGTAGGGTAATGGGTAGGGTGGGTTCAAAGGTAAGGTAGGGTAGGGGTATGGGTAAATGGCGATACGGTGGGGTTTGGGATCAGGGTGGGGCCGAGGTAGGGGGTAGGGTGGGTCGGGGTAAGGTAGGGTAGGGTCGGGGTCAGGGTAAGGGGGTAGGGTAGGATGACAGTAGGGTGGGGCCGAGATTGGGGTGGGCCGAGATTGGGGTGGGCCGAGGTATTGACAAGTGGTAGGGGGTAGGGAGGGGGTAGGGTAGGGGTAATGTATGAGGATGGAGGTAGTGGGTAGGGTGGGGTCGGGGTCGAGGTAGTAGGGTTGGGGGTGGGGGGTAGCGGGTAGAGGGGTAACAATAGGGTAAAGGCAAGGGGTAAATTCGGAAACTGAAAAAGCTTAAAGTGCCGCTTAATTAATACATGGGGGGTGGTATGCCGTAAATTCCATCGTACAGCCGGTTGTACCGTGCGCACGGTACAACCAGCCTTTTAGATCGCAAATCGCAAGGCTATGGCATCGAAAATCGCAGGGCGCTAGTCTTCCTCCTCAGATCGTTCTCGATCTTCGCTCTCCGTTTGGTTTTCCTCTGGTGGTCTTCATCTGTAGATCTTCCTCCACTGGTCTTCCACTGCAGATCTTCCTCCGATGATCTTCCTCCGCAAATCGTTCTCGTTCTGGCTTCCAACTTTGGCGACATATCAGAGAATTTATGAGCATAACAGAGAATATATGTAATTCTTCAGATGTGAGTGTAACAGATGAAATTATGAGCACAATAGACATTTTGAATGAGTTTCTTGAATGCTCATTCCCTAATTTATGTATACTCATTTGATGTTAGTGCAATATTCATTTTAAAATGTCATATTCATGCATGTTTCAAAATGAGTTTTATGTTAAACTCAAATGAGTATAACGCCCAAAAATAATGAACACACACAAATGAGTTTTTTAATTTTTTGATACTAATTTTTAATTATGTATGCTCATTTGGTACTATTTTATGCTCATTTTAAAAGGTTGCACATGTTAATTCTTTAGACACATTAAAATTAAATGAAATTGATTATAGACATAATTTAAGACTTTAATAAACGAAAAAAACAATAAACAGAATGCATATTGTTGGGTTAATGGCCCAAGTTGAGGTTTGGCCCATTTACCCCTCCATCCAGACGTACGTCCAGATAGATCACTAGGCTAGCCTGACAAGCCCACTTCCTCCGGGGTGGACGAACGTCTGCAGAAGAAGTTCAGGCTCAGCGGCCCATCTTGACGAACATCTATGCAGTAACAAGGAGCAGGACCACAGGCCACCAGAATGACGACGAACGTCGTCAGAGCAAGCTCATAGCCGTCGGTGGCAGTGTCCACATGGCGAGAATCCACAAGGGCCAAGGGACGAACGGCCCAATACCCCTTGAAGGGTCATACAGGAGGAATCCACTCCTCAGCTGGACGAACGTCCCCACCAATTAGGCGGGAAACCTAGATTCTGGCGGGAAGTGCATTTAATGCTAAAGATTTGGTGGTTGGGACACCAGCCACCCACAGTCCTCCACGTCAGCGTAGCCAACTGCCCATTGGTGGTATAAATAGAAGCATTTATTTCATTGTAAAGGGTTAGCAACTTTCTATTCTTAGCACTCTAGCTATATCATTCTTACTCGCAGCACTTCTACTGCCTTGTAAGACGAACGGCCGACGAGCCTTAGCGAAAGTATTGTATTAGGGAGTTATTAACATATAATAATACCTAATCACTTACTTGCTACTTGTTGTTTCCCTTGATCCATCACGTTTGTTAGTTGGGCTAGTTTGTTCACATTCACATATCCATCCACTCGAAACTCTTGGGCTTACTATTGGACCCGAGGGTTGAAGGAACAAACCTCATCAACATATATATACGAGGAATGAAGCAGATATCAGTATATCACTAATGCTCACCGTTAAGCTCCTAATACTCAAAAGAACAGGCTCGGTGCTCATCAAAATTGACTCAATGCTCATTTAAGAGAATCTGTGAATTTCACCAAAATTACAAGTTTGCCACCGGCTGTACGGCTGGCACCGTACAGCCGGCTGTACTATATACGCTTCCGGTGGTATGCTTAGTAAGCGGCACTTTAAACACCTCTTTCGGTTAGTAAGCGGTTTTTTAAGCAGCATGCGTGTTTACTTCACCTGTCTTACTAACCTAACCAGAGGCGGATACACCTTGTGATCAATGGGGGCACATGCCCCCAATAAAATTTGATTTAGGCTTATAATTTTTACTACTTTTACTTAGTGCTCATTTAAAATATCGATATGTCCCCATTTAAAAATTGATATGTCCCCATTAATTTTTCATGTCTACCACTTTTTAATCTATTTTATAGTTTGATATGTCCTCACTTAGTTAACATTCTGTGACTAACTTTAAAAAAGAGTTATACGTGGTTTAGGGACTAACTTTATTCGAGTTTGAAATTTAAGATTAGCTAAGTATTTTGATTTTCCATTTCTATTTTTATCCATGATCTTTTCACGCTTATCTAAATTATTTCATCATTTTTTTTGTATATAATTCTCTAGCTGATATTATCGTTCTCTCTTCTGAATAAAAATGTTTTTACTTAGATTGATTTTAGTCTTAAACAAGAATAGACCAAATGTCATAAAATAATTGTTGAGTTTTCCATTTTTGAAAAAATATGTTAACCAACAATGTTTTCTTTTCAATCACCTAATTAGTACGGAGTATATGTTTTTTTATAAAATATTATTAATAAAAAATTCATGGACAAAATGTGACTTAGTAACTATTACTGGCTATAGTTGTGTTAAAGTTTATGTCATAGTCGCTACATCATAGTAGTAGTAACTTTGAACACAATTATAGTTACTAAAAGTTTTCCAAGTTACATTTTTGCTCACTACTTTTCTAAAAGTAATATTAGTAAAAAAATTCTTCTAATTGATAACCATGCAAACCCAAGAAAGACAATCAATTAGAGATGAATTATTAGGGAATGATTTTTCCTCTGTTTGTTTTACAGCTGAAGCATAATTAGTTTTTCAGACGACGGTCTCCCTCACCTTCTCAAAATATATTCTACTAGCAATTTGAAGCACTTAAAGTACTTTTGCACTTTCAACCAATCATTTCAATATCTGCTTATGTTGTCTGGAGCAGAAGCAATTTTATTAAGTACATTCAAACAGCTTCTTAAAATATTTACTATGTATGACGTATAAACGCATCCATAAAAGTGCCCCAATAACTTGAATTTTTGGATCCGCCCCTGAACTTAACGGTGACTTTAGCGAAGTACACATCTTCTTGTTTTTTTAATTAAATATTGTGAATAGTACAAAGTTCTCAACTTCTTATACTCCCTCCGTCCCTCAATTATCTTCAAACTTTCCTTTTTGGTCCGTCCCTAAATTATCTCCTCTTTCCTTTTTTGGCAAAGGATTTGTGGTTCACAACAATTCTTACACATTTCTCTCTCTTCTACACAACTCTCCACCACACAAAACCCACTATCTTAATCCCCGTGCCGGGTCAAAAGGGGAGGTAAATTAGGGACGGAGGGAGTACGAAGTATAGAAAAACATACTACTCGGTACGTAATAAGCAAATGACAATGCATTTAATGTGTACCTTTGAGTCAAATAAAAAGTTAAGATATAATTGTCAATTTGGTGCTCATACTTTTATAAAAAAGTCAATTATGATCTTGTACTTTTGAAAAAATCAATCAAATCCCTGAACTTTGTAAAAATGTTCAATTGAGTACATTTGCAGGTTACTTGCCATGTCAGCAGGTCACCCGCTGATGTGACGCACACATGGCGGCCCGCCTGTGCGCCACTCCATGAACAAATGATGGGCTTCCACATGTGTGCCACATCAGCAAAGTATTGCTGATCAGGCTGCCACATGTGCGCCACGTCAGCGGGCGACTTGATGACATGACAAGTAATCTGCAAATGGACTCAATTGAACGTTCTTACAAAGTTCGAGGACTTGATTGATCTTTTTAAAAGTACAAGGACCAAATTAACAATTTTGATCTCATATAATCGAGTGAGATTTATATTTGATATTATGTGTATTTTATCACAATGAAGTGTAAGTCTGATATAATAAGTCTAGTGTACTTCGGTCACATCTTATATATACGTAATACTCCGTACTAATCTTATATATGTACTTGGGTACTAATTTAAAAATGCTTTGTGTACACATTTTGGTGTGCACATTTTGTATACTCGTCTGTGTCACGCACAAAGAATTGTCTATCTATAGACAACTCTGCGGAATTGTCTATGAACAAACAATTTTGTGTGTGTGAAAGAGTGAAACAGACGAGTATATAAAAGGTGTACACAAAAATGTGTACACGACTCTTTAGTCAAGACATCCAACTCTATTTTTTTACTTTGGTTCCGGACCGTTCAGGTGTCCGTTTGATTTTATGTCAAAATCGAACAGTGAAAGCCATTAGTAGTACGTCTATGTTTGGAATGTAATCTAGGTCGGGTAATTCAGTTTTTATAATCGCATTATTCTAAACGACTCCTATGCAGATCGAGATGCCCATCAATCGAGCATATATGCGACGGAGTATTATTATATGCGCATATTGTTCCAAATCATTTTTTTTTTTATTGATATACAGTACAAATTATGCAGTAAAATCTACATAAGAGAGTGAGAAATCACATAGAACTTAAATTAATTGGTTAAAAAGAAGCTTTAAAAAAATGGTTAAAAAGAAGTGATAAATGTAACAAGTCAAAATAAAGGAAAGAGGATGGACGCTATATTGTATGAAAAATTCCTTTTGTACACGTTTTTGTACCCATCAGTACACGCATGTGTCTGTGAGAGTTTTTTTTTGTCTGTGAAGTACGGTTCACAGACAAAAGCTGGTTTGTTTTGTCTGTGAAATTTTCCACAGACAAAACAAGCCAACTTATGTCTGTGGACCGCGCTTCACAGACAAAAAAAACTCTCACAGATACATGCGTGTACTGATGGGTATAAAAATGTGTATAGGGACCCAGCTCCTGCACGCATAGTCTAGTGTTTTTTATTGATCTCAACGAAATAGTGTTATTTTGTTTGTTTTGGGATTGAATTTTGATGAAGACCAAATCATTACCGAAGAGACGTTAGCGTTTGCATTCGATCATTTCGCATCTTCTTCTCCGCAACTCAAAGACGTATCGATGGGAAAATGAAGAAAGCTTAAGGTGGGAGAGAAAGTCAGAGCAGCAGAAATCGAGCGGGAAAGTGCCTACTGGCTTTAAGGTACTTGTTTGGACTTTGGAAGAAAAGCTTTGGTCAGTTCCGATTTGAAAGACATGGATGGATAAGTTGCGTTTTCGAGTGAAATTTTGCTGCTTTAAGCCTTTACACATGCTCCGATCCTCTCTCTTTTTTCTACTTAACTTTTCTGCCCCATATTTTGCCGTATAAATTCAAGCATTTCTTTGCTTTATTTACATTTCTTATTAAGGTAACTCCTGGCTTCATATTGCTATTTAGAGTGTCTAACATCGAATTCAAGAGATACTACCTACAATCAGGATAAACTTGTATGTTCACAGTGAGTCTCCATAATTGTATGTCTTTTTATGTAATGATCCCTTCAGATTACCTGTTCATCTGAATTTAAAGGTGCATGTATGATTTGAGTATTCTACTTTACTGAGGATTATACTAGTTTATGTGTGTTTGGAAAGCTCAGCATGCAAGATGGTGTTAATCGGGAAGATCTATTATAGGTGCGAGGTTAATAGGTTATGAAGATCAATCCGATTACTAAGAGTAGTCCAATATCTTAATATATTGATTTTTCATAATTGTATTTGGTTATGGGATGACTTTTGAGTATACACATATGTTTCTGAAAGTTTTTGCTGTCTGAGCTGTTTGATGTTATAAAAAAATATGTTGTCTGCTGCTCATCCACTTAACAGTCATGCCGCTTTTTGAACACTTTGTATTCCAGTTATTGTTCCATTGTATTAGTATTTTCTTGAACACAGCTATACACATAATCATGGCATGAGCTGACCTGATTAGTTACTCTGCATAACTACCAGTATGTACAGAATGAACTCAACATACACAGAGTTTGTCGCCCCAAGAAGAATGGGAATATGTGATCCGATTCGTGAAATCGGGATGTGGGGAGATTTTAATGGAAATAGCTGTTCAAGTGCCTCAACAACCATGATTTTAGAGGTTGAGAAGAGCATGGGACACAATATGCCAGTTTGTGAGACAACATTTAAGCAAGAGGTGTGCATTTGGCTCCGTTTGCATATCTTGATTACTGTATTACTTATTCATTCGTTCATTACTTCAACCTCCACTGATTGATATCGTGTTATGGGTTTAGACTGAGGAAGCTTTGCATGAAATAGCCGGACCTTCTAAGAAATATGAATACACATCAAGTAAATCAACTGATAAGGTAATGTCATTGTTTTTGGTTGTGAATGTAATGAAACATCCTACTATAAGTGGGAATTGGAGTAGTTTTGAAATTTCTTTTCTTCTTCTTGGTTTCAGAATACCAATACTCACATATAACTTGTTCAATATATGTCTTCGTGGTTCTAGCTAAAAGTAAAAGACCTCTTTTAATTTGTTTTGGTTTGGTATCTTGCAAGACTAGTCACTACCATTTTAGCTTCCTAATAGGTTTCTAACTTTTTATTGTGAGATTCTTACCAGCTAAACTGTCTAAACCTCGAAATAATCAATCTCTGTCTGTCTTGAATGGTTGATGAGATCTTCGTTTGATCAACAGGTGTTGAGACGTCTTGCTCAAAACCGTGAAGCTGCACGGAAAAGTCGCTTAAGGAAAAAGGTGTTATTCAGTTCTGGTGAAGAAGCACTTTTGTGAACGTATATGTTATTTATGCTTCTAATGTGCAACCTAGAGTAGTAGGGAACTATTATATTCATCCAGGCAGTAATAAAGTAAAATTTGTCTTGCATCCTAGGCCTATCTTCAGCAGTTGGAAAGTAGTAAACTGAAACTGTATCATTTGGAACAAGAACTAGCTCGAGCAAGATTATGGGTAACAATAATATCTTTACCCATCAGATTTTTAGTTTGTTTTATATTTTCCTTTCCTTTTTAGATCTCTTTTTTAGATTTTAATACTATATATAATAACCCTAAAATGTTATTGCAGCAGGGTACAAAACAAAGTCACTCCGGAACTGAAAAAACAGGTCCGTAGATCAATATTTCCTTTCCATAAAAAAGTGTGATGCTCATACAGCTGGAACCATTCGTTTCCGGTGATTATAATGGAACCCTGGTTATTAACACTTTCGCATAAAGGGCGTTTTCAATTAGATTGATTTCAGTCTCAAACCAGATCAAACTAGACTTAGACAATAGTAAAATACATATAAAACCAATACCAACCATTTAAATGGTTGTTACAAATTTCTTGACCTAATATTTTGCTAAGATAAGATATGCTCTAAAATAATACGGAGTATGTGAAATGCGTTAATTTAATTTCAAAACTAAAGAGAGTAAAAGTGTAAAAAAAACCATGGGGATACAGATCCATGATGCAACTATCTTTCTCGCAGAATAATCTTCAGGTACAGAGAAATTAAAATTGACCCCTTTGTTATTTATTATCATCTCTTCAAATAGAAAGGCATGTGCATGAAATCAGTCCTATGTATTTCTTTTATTGGTAAAGATTCGTACTCTTATATTCATTGTGGTTTCACAAACTACTTTTGTCCTTTTATTGTCCTTGAAGTTAGTCCCCTTGATTAACCTGCAGGCATTATCGCATTTGAGAAGGAGTATAGAGATTGGGTGGAAGAACAAAATAGGCAAATTGACAACTTGAAGAATGCTTTGCATTCTGAAGTTAGTGACATTGAACTAGGAATTTTGGTTGAAGCTTGCAAGAGTCATTACATCAACCTTTTGCACAAGAAAGCAACTGCTGCTAAGGCGGATGTTTTCTACATTATTACGGGTTTGTGGAAAACACCAATTGAACGTCTTTACCTATGGATTGGGGGTGTTCGCCCTACTGAGATTCTAAAGGTAATTAATGGTTTCATACATTCATGTCAATAGGTTTACACCCAACTTGGTTTTATGAAGTACATAATTACATACACACAGTACTATTCTTAATTGGTAGTCAAATAGAGCTAACAAGTCCACTGCCCCACTGGCATTCAACAGAGTTTTGTGGGTCTTGTCACATTTCTTTTGGGTTTTCCTGCCCTTCTATGTTCTGCTGTAGTCCCCATGCCATCTTCGCAGAGTATATTGCTGGCAGAGAGGGAAAAAACAAGAAAATTTAGCACTTTTGATTTCTTCATCAACACAGACAGTAATAATGTACGGAGTATATAATCTATTTGTATTCACTTGCAGATTGTCTTGAAGCATGTCAGTCCCTTGACAGAAAATCAACTTCAGAGAGTTCAGACCCTCCAACATTCATGCCATCAGACAGAAGAGGCTCTATCAAAAGGATTGGTTAGACTACATCAGTTTCTGGCTGATATTGTTGCAACTGGACTTCTGGATAAAGCCAACTTCCTGCAGCCTGCAATGGAAAATTTGGATGATTTAGTGAAGTTTGTAATTCAGGTATTTTCTTGTATTATCTCTCTCTCTACAGTCATCATCCACAAAACAAGCTCATAGAAAATGCACATTAAATGTTATCTTGCTCTCTTTGGGGTTCTAAACAACAGGCAGATACTCTCCGCCAAATGACCCTAGAAATGCTATCTGGCATGTTAACTACACAGCAAACAGCTTGGGGCCTTCTCGCTTTCGGAGAGTACCTTCAACGTCTCCGTAATCTGAGCTCAGCTTGGACAAATCATTCAAATGAACCAGCCTAAAATTCTGCCAAATGCACTGAAAAAGTTTTTCCACTTTCAAGATCACCACAGCTGAATTTGCTATACAGCCATCTCCCATTCGCTGTATTTGCAAAAGGTCTCCATCATGCAGATATAAATCGCAGCTGCTGGGAAATTTTGAGGCTGCTTCCTTGTAAAAAGTGTTATTGAAAATACATGACGTAGTTAAAATTTTATTTTCATTAACAACTCTGGTGTATATATTCAAATACGTGCTTAAACAATATCATGAATCTCATTACAAGATGCACTGATGCAGTCTTATGTTTTGTGGTCATTATGTGCTGTGGTTCCATGTAGTTAGATTATTACGTATAGTAGCCACTCTGTGAAAAGCATATTGGTGATCAACAGTCAACACCAATTACTCATGCGTAATCAGGACTTACTTGGCCCAGTATTAGTTGAACTTTAAAATTATATTACAAGCCTATAATAGGACTAAAAGATAGTTTAAAGTTCTACTCGTCCCCAAATAGGACTTATTCACTCATATTTTGAAAATAAACCAACAATAATCCTATTTAATCCTGTTTAGGGTTTTTTTGTAATATTATTACTCTTATTAGTCATAACTCATATGGAGTCATATCTATAAAGTTAAAAACAACCATCCAAAAACTAGTGTTATTCATAAACCAATTCTATCACAATCTATCATCTAAATTAATCATATAATTTCGGGAAAACTGGTAAATAGGTCCTCGAACTTTCATAAAAAGGTCAATTAAGTCCTTCTACAGGAGGTTCTGTCCGGCCGTCGTGATTTGGGGCAGTTACTGGTGGAATTTTTTGATGAAATTTTTTGAGCATCTTATTCACCAAGTCTAGTTTACTCATACCAAATTTCAGCTAAAAATTCCATCGGGAACACATTCAAATTAATTCTTGAAGATAACTGCGCATGTTTGCGTTCTCGAATTAATTTGAATGTGCTCCCGATTAAAATTTTAGCTGAAATTCGGTATGAATAAACTAGACTTGATGAATAAGATGCTCAAAAAATTTCATAAAAAAGTTCCACCAGGAACCGCCCCAAATCGCGACGACCGGACAGAGTCTCCGATAGAAAGACTTAATTGACTTTTTTATGAAAGTTCGAAGACCTATTTGACAGTTTTGTTGGAAAAATGTGTGGAAAATTGCATTAAATGGCTATTTTGGGGCAATTTTTTGAGTGGGGTCCACTTCCGATTTGGGTCGGGTCAAAGTGGTTTCGGATTGTCCTTGTTAAGGGCTACAATTCGATATATGGTACGCTCAAAACGGATAACGGGTGAATGAGAAATCGCTTTTCGAAGTTTACCCGTTAGAAGGGAAAAAGGATGGGTTTCTAGTGTGTTAATTTCCCACACCGGAAAACCCAAGGGATTTGCTACCCTTTATAAAGGGACTCCCCCCTTATGGAGTTAAGATTCTTAAGGGTAAAGGCTCTCTCCACGCGCGCAGGGGGGGGTGCAAATCAAATCCCGAATTCGGAGAAGAAAAACCGCGACTTGCGTGCGCGGGCGACCTGCGGACACGAATGTCGTCCAAAAATCTATCTCAGCGGAAGAAGTGCTCGGACAGAAGCCTACGGATCAGAACACCTCGTTGGTGTTCTGATGGCAGAACCCCTCATGGGGTATTCTGATGGCCGCCGATCAGAGATGGGGTATTCTGGTGGCCGCCCATCAGAGTTGGGGGTACTCTGATGGCCGCGGATCAGAGTTGGGGTCTTCTGATTGGCCTCCGATCAGAACCCCTCCCGGGGTGTTCTAATGGAGGTCTTCTGTCGCGCTTCTGAAACGTTACAACAATTAATGCCCAACGTTCTTATCTTTTAGTGCAGCGTTAAATGGACAGTTCATGGACGATTCAATGCCCAACGGACTGGTCATTGATGTCCAACGTTCAGGTCCATTAATTCACCATTTACACACAACAAATCCTCCTATATAATGGCTGGCAGGTGGTTTGCAAAAACAGACGTTCTTACAAGTTCTTACACAAATCCATACACGTTTTAGCTCTAAAAACACACTGCTAGCATTCCGAAAATTTCCCCTGTGTTCATACTGCGTTCTCGTTCGCTGGAACTTTTGTTTGTGTGCTCAAACATTAGTTCGTAGTCATCGTATCCTGGGAAACGATTGTTGCAACGCTCCTAGCACCGTGGGAGGCAACAAATACGTTTTAAGGACATCGTGCGTAGCACGAGCTTTGACTAATTCTGCTTCATCTCCTTTCTTGTTTTTTCTTTCGTCATTTTATTTAATTAATTTATTTTAATTAATTTTCTTTATTTTCCGAAACACACCCAACAATTATTAGTCTATGATTAAACAAAACAAATATATAATTTTAAAACGGTAAAGAATGTTTTGATTTGGACTATATTTTCCAAACTGCTCCGGTCTTTGTAAGTTAGATTTGGCTTGTTTAAATATGATCTTCTCAAATATGTTCATGTTAGATTTTTTTTTTTCAATTTTAGTCAATGCGGGATTAAGGAAACTTTAAGTGAAAAATCTTTATTGGAAAATATTGTCATGATTGAAAAAAATTTGGTCGTTAACAGGGGCGGACCGTAGTAGAGACCCAGGGGGGCAGTCACCCCTCCAACAATTTTTTTTAGTGTATATATATACCAAAAAATAATTTTCGCCCTCCCAATTTTTTTTTTAAGTTACCGCCCTCCCAAGATAAACTTCCTGGTTCCGCCCCTGGTTGTTAATAATAGTAAATATTGGGCCAAATATTGTTATGTTTAATGTGTAGTAATGCAACTATTTGAGAGTAATGGCTACAGCCTACGGGATGACAATAAATACTCCTACATTACTCATACTTCGAGAAGAAAAACATAGTGATCTTATTTTGAAATGTCAAAACTCATTTATTCCTATTTCAAGAACATTCACATAACTTGAACATATACATACTACAGTAAAAAAAATCCCAATCGAAGTGGTGTTAACAATTCTTACACATACTACACTCCAGGGAGCAGCAATGAAATATGTATCAAATTTATCGTCCACCACCAATCACTTCTAAATTGTCGATCAATACTCCTAATTACGAATAAATAGTAAATAGAAAAAATTGAAATAGGCTCTTTTACTTTTTCAAAGTCATCACTTAGAAAGTTGAAATCATACACTAAAGAACATCATGTAAGTTTACCTTGAAAGCACGGGAAACTCAAACATTTCTTTTTTAACCTACTATTGGAGATCATTTCTTACAAAAATAAGGGAATTGATAAATACAAATTCATATTAATTTAAAATACAAAGAAACAAAATTCGAAACGATACTAAATGTGTCAAAATAGTTGAATAATTTATAACATAAAAAAAAACTAATAATTAAAAATTTCAAAAATAACATGAAAATGTAAAATATATATAATCAATATGTGAAGCTTTTTATATATAAACAATGCTTATTGTTATTTATATAAATACAAATAAAAAATGTTTATTGCTATTAAATTCATATAGTTAAAAGTAAAAACTTGTACCGATAGGTACTTTAGAATTGAAAATACTTCGGAATTACAAAAGAATACAAAAAATGGTATATATACCGAGTAATTATTACATAGTTTGAAGCATAAAATCAAAATTACGCACTTCGTAAAAAAAAAGTCTACACATTTTTTCCACGTTTAGTCCTCGAACTATTATGTCATTGACACTTTTGATACTCGGCCAAGATCTTTTCGCTTTTAGTTCTTCGACTATCGTGCGAAAGAAACTTTTGATACCCGTCTTCGATAATTTTCATATTGAGTCATTCGACTTTCATAAAAGTGACATTTTTTGTCCTTCAACTATTATAATAATGACATTTTTAGTCCTCCACTTATTGTGAAAAAAGCATAATTGAAGAGCTAAAAGTATCAATTTGATCATACTTAGGAGACTATATGTGGGAAACTTTGAGTCAGGGGGTAAAAGTTTCCCTCACATAATAGTCGAAGAACCAAAATGGAAAAAAAAATTGAAAGTCGAGCACCAAAAGTATTACTAACACAATAGTCAGGGTACTAAATTCTACAAAAACTCAAATATTTTGTGTAAAAGGATGATAGATTTAATTAATGAATGATTAACTAAATTATTTATCTGGTCCATAATAGCGAGAATGGGCTACTAAATATTTAGTTGGATTATCATAATAATTATAAAAGTCCAATAAATTGCAAACTAAAGTTAAGGAAAATGATTGAACAATCCAAGTGTTATTTTGACCGAACTTGCTAAAAATAGCAAGAATAATAGGGAGGGACTTCCTACACCCACTTGGGATATTCTACAAGTCAAATAAACCTCAAATAAGAAAGAGGGGGGCATGAGTTGAGTGTTGTGTCCGGGGCTTTGGTTGAAGGGATGTCACCAGACATGTGCACACAGAACACTCCATATGGCTTATATACACCTCAACATGGATGTTTGATTGAGATACAATACCTCCCACCTTGCATTCTAAACAAGGTAGGCAAGCCTTGGAAGAGCTCTCACAACCAGCAAGCTTGGAGGAAGGAGGAGGATGGGGAAATTCTAGAGGAAATAGCAAGGAAGAAAGGTAATTAAGAACCCAAATAATCCTCCTAACTAATTTGTTGTTCATATGATTATTAAGAAATTATATGGTGGATTAAACAAGAGGTTCTACACATTTAAAAGTGTAGAATATTGACATAAAGTGTTGATATTTAACTTAGAAGAGTCATGAAATCCATAGGAGTTGAAACCACCGGAAACTGCTATTGAAGGGGAGTGTTTTCGTGCTGCAGGGCCCAAAATCCACCCATCTTTCGCAAAACCCGCCCGGCTTTTTCCTATTGTCTAGCTTGTTCATTTTCAATCGGTCTAGAACAAGGATTGACCAAAGATCTTCGCAAAGGCAGCTAGTTTAACACATCATAAGGTGAGGATGACTAACTATATTGTTTATAATTAGTGAGTTGATTTCATTAGATTACCTAAGGTAATTAAATTTGTTTTTCATGGATTATTATTGATTAATAATGGCTAAAATGAGAGGACTATGATCTATAAAGTAAAGGAGCATGATATACAAATTTAGGAATAAACTGTGTATGATTATGTGTTATGGATATGATGGCATGCTAGTTAATTTAACTATGAAGCCTTATGATAAAATATACTTTTTACTTCATGTAAGATTATATGAATAAATGAAAGTGATATTTTGAGTATTGAGGATAAATTATATTTTTCTTGGAAATCAATTTGAATTGGTTATATGACCATGAAATGAGAACTTGATCATAGTAGAATTAATCCGGCTAGCATTGAGATATTACCTGAGATGTTATGATAGAATTGATCCTAAGGTTGGATTGTGATGAGAAGTTGTGCCTTAAGTAGTCTGATAAGTCCGTATTTTGACACGCATTTGATGTGTGTTGAGATCGACTTTTGATGATTTTCCTATCTTTAAGGTGTTACAAGTCTCAATTTTAGCTCAAGTTATGTTTACCGGGCGTTGGTTCGAGTTTTGTGTCATTTAATTTGGAGTTCGGCACCGGCGCTTGAGAAGAAATCGGGATGAGTTAAGAAGCATTCGAGAGTGATTTGAGAGCTTTGGAGGTCACCGTGAGGTTCACGATGAAGATTTGATGACAAAAGAGCTCTAGGATTGGCTTCGGGATCAAAAGAAGATGAATGAAGCTTGAAAACGACGATCAGGATGACCTTCTGTCAATCGTTCAAGCATATCTCTTTGTAGAAACATCCAATGTACACGATTCAAGTTCCATATGAAATCTAACTTCAAGGGCTACAAATGATATGAAGACACCTGTGCGAGAATCTGAGAGGAAGAAGGTGAAAACAGACGATGAAGTCAGATGATCTCTGCTGCGATTTCAGAAAGACACCTTCCACCGTTTTGATCATATCTCTTGATTGGATGATTCAAATCACATTTGGCAACTTTTGGTGGATAGAGGACTTCATTATCTACAACTTTCATGAATGATGCATTGCCAAATTTGTAAGCTAAGTAGGCAAGATTGTGCCCTCAAAGTCAGGCACGATCGTGCGTGATGAGAAAGCACCGCGAAGTTACTGCCAGCCAGGCACGATCGTGCCTGGAGGGAGGCACGATCGTGCCTTCCCAAAATGCGCGTTTTTTCTCCGGAGGCACGATCGTGCCTGGCATCGTGCCTGGCTCCGAAAATCCTAATTCAGCTCAAATTTCACCCGATTTTTCTATTTAAACAGGTTGTAAACCCCCGTTTTCAAGGGGGGAGCTTAGAGAGAGTGCCTAGCACGAATTTTAGAGGGCTTCTCAGCCTTGTTCATCAATCTTTTGGGATTCTTTGTAAGTTCCACCTTTTTAATTAATGACAATTAATTCTATTCTTCCCAATTTTATTGATTCTTCAATTATGAATTGTGAGTAGTTTAATTAGGGATTGGGATTGATGAAGGGGTTGATCATGATGTATGGCTAGTTTTTTTATGGTTTAATTGCACGAATGTCGTTTAATTTGTGTTTGAGTAATTTAATTGATATCTTTTGTAACCTAGAACGCACGCTAGAATTACAATTGCTTGTAGAATAAATTAAGAGAAATCTAGTTTATTCTAGGACACCTTCACACACACTTAATCGTTCTCTAAGAGATTAGTAGCGATTAAGGGGCCGTAAGCTCGCTCGTCTTGGCAATAATTTAGGATCCTGTCGCATGAGAGATCAGCCTGGTCCCCTAAATTATTCTACTCTACGCCGCGAGAGCGGTAAGAACTTAGTAATGATTAGCTAGGCTCAATTGAATTAATTTCATGTAACTAGGCCTGATCTGCCAGAAATTTGGTTACCCCGGAATCAATCCTTGTTCCCTTCGTCATTAATTAGAGTGAACCCATTTATTTTAATCGTTTAGTTGCATTTTAATTTTTCATACCAATCATTTCTCGCACGACGCATTTATTTTATTTATTTCTTTTAATCGCTGAATTTAATTAATTCTTGATTCCCTTTTGTCCGTCCCTGTGGAGACGATACTCGTACTTACACCACTATATTACGATCTATTTTAAGTGCGAGAAAACACACATCATAGTCCTAAGAGATACTTTATGTAGCACCGTCCCAAAATGTATTTACTTTTAAGTGAATAATTCGTATTGAACCTTATGGAATGGTTAATGAGTATATGAAGTGTGAAGTTTTATCAACTCTTTGGCGTAAATAGTAAATTCGCACGCGGGGCTCACACCGGGAGCGGGGACCGCCCGATATTCCCGAGACCGTACATTTTATTCAACTTGGTCGAAACAATATTTATATAGAGGGGGATAATTTATTTGGTCCAAAGCAATGACATAAGGTGGACCGATTGGCCAAAAGCGGCTCAAATACCGGTATTGGTAATTTAACGGATAATAGCCCGAAATTGGATTTCGGGGACCTATAAATTTAAGTTGGGGAATGTATATTCATTATAAGAGTCATAATGATTAAGAAACACATAATATATTTTATTTGACCCGATAAAATAAAATATATTTAAAACAGTCCGAAAAATACAATTTTCGGGACAAATTGTACACTTCTGGACAAAAAGGGTTGACCTCCCACATGGGTGGGGGCCAACCCATGAATTTGGGCTCATTTTCTCAAGCCTTGGTCGGCTGGAATGATGGAGGAGCATGAGTGAGGTGTGTGATGTGAATGGAAAAGAATCAAACAAAATAAAGGGTGGGTCTCTCCCCCACACCACTCATTCTATTGAGACAAAGGAGGATACTCACCCCCTTCCCTCTTCACCACTCGGCCACACCCTCAAGAGAAGGAGAAAATCCCAGAAAAATAGCATCTTCCATAGCCAAGAACAAGCTCAAGCTCAAGGAGGTCCAAAGGAAAAGTTTAGGGGAGGAAAAACTACGTGGATTAAGGTAATGACCTTATAATGACTTTTCCTCTATTCCTTGATTATCATATGGGTTACATATCTTATGGAGAACCCTTGAGGTTGTTCTACATGCCAATGGTGTGGAATAATGGGTTGGGGAGTAGTTCTAAGTCCAAGAACGGACTTAGAAGCCAAACCGACCGGTTCACCGGAAAATAACCTTTTAAGGGTTATGTGTATTGATTAAGGTTTTATGATGTTAAAACCTTGTTAGGAACTTGATTTAGAGTATCTTTGAGCTTCGCCGGAGTTTCGCCGGAGTTGGTCAAAGTTGGCCGGACTTGGTCAAAGTTCACCGGAATTAGTCAAAGTTCAACCGCGGAGCGTAGAACACGCTTAAGCTCACTTAAGGTGAGGATGACCGACTATATTGCTTATAATTATTGGGTTAATTTCATAAGATTACCTAAATGAATTATATGTGTTTGGCATGATTTATTTATAATAAAAATGCCTAAATGAGATTATTATTGTTTATAAGTAAAAGTGCATAATATACAAATTTATGAATAAATTGTGTATGATTAGTATTATGAATACAACGGTATAATAGTGTGTAAACTATAAATGAATTGTGATAAATATACTTTTACCTCATGTAGGAAAGTCATGGAAGGATAAAAGTGATATTTTGGTATTAGAACCAAGTTATACTTGAATGTGGAATTAAATTGAAATATCCAAATTATTATGAAATTGCATTGATTATTAAGGCTAAATGACTAGTATAGAAATACTAGTCGGGAAGGTTGGCATGAAAAGTGATAGAACAAATCCTAGGGACTTGGATTGTGAAAGATGTACCTTAAGTAGTCATGCGAAATGTCTTAAGGTAGAAATGAGTAAACGTTAAGTTACCGTAGGAGTAGACCTTAAAGGTTACTCATAGTAGAGGAACTCTAGGCATAGAGTTTGCTTAGTGAACCAGTATCGTGACTAGAGGAAGCCTCGAGCACGATGAAGAATGACTGGAGGAAGCCTCCAGCATTCGTGTAGGACGACTAGAGGAAGCCTCTAGCGTAACGTAATGTGACTGGAGGAAGCCTCCAGCACAACGTATGTAAGGTGATTAGAGGAAGCCTCTAACACCAAGTGGAGTGACTAGAGTCAGCCTCTAGCACGACAAAACATGACTAGAGGAAGCCTCTAGCATGGTAAACTAATATAGATGGGCGTGGCTTGAAGTCACGGGGAAAGGGTTAAATGTTTTCAAAGTAAACATGGGCCTTCGGGCGACTACTTGACTTTATATATAAAGTAAGTATACTTTCAAAAGAGGGTAACCACGGGTTATGACCTATAATACAATAACATCCTAGATTGAGGGTCTTGGAAATTGAAACTTTGATTATACTTAGTATAGTTGTCATTGTACTTGTCAAATGCTTCCAAGTACTGACCTCCCCTTCACGGGGGAGGCCACCTCACAGTTTCAGGTAGAACTTGAAGGTTGCTACCACCACCGTTGCTTCGGGCGGATTATCAAGGAGAGGAGACGTGGTTCGTGCTTCCTCCGTTTCTGTTTTAAACATTCAAATTAATGCTCATGGATACTATTTTCCGAATAATTATTTAGGGCTTGCACGCCCGTGTTTGCCACGTGTGGCTCGAATGCTTGTATTAATATTTCCGCTGCTTAATTAAATGATTTACATTATGATTGTTTATGGATGTACTAATGTGAATGGTATTCAAGACGCCTTGTATAGTATGGATGAGTTGGACTGCGATTGACTATTCGTACTGTACGGCGGGTTGTTGACGTGTCCGGGAAGGTCCGGGGCGTGACACTTTAAGGTGGAAATGCATGAACTCTAAGTTATATTAGAGGTAGGCCATAAAGGATGCGCTACTCAAGATAATTTGATTTATGAATTGATCCTAGATATAGGATTGGCCTACGGGTGTTTCCGGTAGTCCTTGAGGATAACTGGGGTGAATTATGGTAAAAGTAAGGACCATCGTTCCTCCTCGACTCTAGAGAGCGTAGTTGGATAGCAGTGATCTCACGGTACTCCCGATAGAGGTGGGACTTAAGATAGGACCCCGAATGGACCTTACCTTCCTACGGGACGATGGGTATGAGTTCAGGGGCAGGATGTTGGACGTCGGCCCGAGGACGACAGCGGTGTTCCTCTTATTCCAGGTGTTCCTCTTTCTGGAGGTTGAGGTCGGCTCGTCTTTTCCCTTGTTTCAGGTGTTCCTCTTTTGAGGGGGCTGCCCCTGCCGGCTCTTCTTCAAAAACTGGTCTAGCTGCCCCTCACGAATGAGCCTTTCCACGTGTTTTTCGGGACATAACAATCATCAATTTCGTGAGTATCGCTCTTGTGGAGCTTGAAATACTTATCTCGAGTGGCCTGGTTGTTGACGACGTTGCAGTTCTCAGGGATCGTTATCAAACCTTGCTGGGCCGCATAATCCAGGACAGTGCTAACTGGATGTGTCAAAGGTGAGAATTCTGACTAACTGAATAGATATCCATCAGAGACACCCAATTTGTTCTGCCCCATAGCCCTTCTGCTTCCTTTTGGGCCCACTCCCTTTGTCTTGGTCGTGGGCTTCCTTTTCTGAACTCTTTTTCTTTCCATCTTTAGGTTGGTGTTTTGCATCCTCCTCTTCTCTCTTCCGCTTTTCAGCCTCTTCCACCTCAGCCTACGTGTTGGCTCGCTACAAGGCTTCCTCGTGTGAAGTTGGGGGGCACCATACAAATTCCTTATGCAACTCGCCCGACCTCAGGGCATTGGTGAGAATGGTGACGACGGATCTGTCGTCCAGGCCGTCCACCTTCACCGATTCATCCCTCCAACAGCTAAGCTCTCCTAGCGTCCTTGTTTGACCCCCGAGAGGTGAGAGAAGTTATTCTTAGAATCTTTAAAGCTGGCAAATAGTGCTATGAAAGCTTGGGCTAGCTTCCGGAAATTTTGGATCCTTCAGTCACATAGGGAATCGTACCATTCCCGGGCTGGACCGTCTAGTGTCACCGAGAATCCTCTGCATTTGATTGCATCATCGTATCCCATCATCACCATGTAGGCTACGTACCTGGAGACATGGTGCTGGGAATCAGTCTTCCCTCGGTAGGCCTCAATATTCCAAGGCATGTACCATTGCGGCAGTGGGGAATCCATAATCTGGCGAATGAATGGCTCTGGAATCCTCACCTCATGGTTGAGGTTGACCCTGCCATCCACTGCCCTTCTGAGCTCGTCAAGTCTCTTTCTGAGGTAGTCATTATCTTGGCCTGTTCGGGTACGAGGTGGAGAAGGGCGATCCCCGCGGGCCCGCCGATTTGTTGCGACGGTGGGAGGAGACAGCCGCGAAGGACGCCTCCTCACCTCGTTCCGCCCTGGAGGAGAGCCTATCATGCACAGAGACTCCCCCCCATTCGATCCATCACCAAAGCCCTCGGGATCTGCCTAGAGTGATAGGACCGCTGTGACCTTACCGGTGGTGAGTTCCTTTGACGTTGCGCAGAGATTTCCTCTTCCCGTTGAGGCACATATGGAACACGACGCGGGGAAGGGGGTCTTTCATTAGGGTTAGGTACAATACTTTGGAAAGTAGTGGTCAAGGTTTCAACACCTCTCCGGAATGTCGCTAAACTCGCTAAAGCTTGCGCTGGATCCACGTTGGGGATGAGGTTCTCTGTGCCCGGTTGTTTGGATCTGCAGTGGACGCGCCGCCGGACGCCTGGAACTCCCAACTTCTTGCAATTGATTTCTCAAGTCACCTTGAGCCACCATGTTATCGTTTCGCCCCCGGAAATCACTCCGCCGTGACCTAGACCCTTGTCTTCGATTACGATCTGATTAAAGCGAGCACCACCTTGATTGATACCCACGTGGTTGTGACTGTGTGATCCAACCATCGTCATCATAAATCTTTCTCTCAACGAGAGCACCAAGTTATGGAGTTTAATCCAACTACGAGAGCTATATCTACGAGAGCAGATGAAATTTGGGCGGCGTAATGCAGTATTCTTATTCCGGAATCTGGTCCCTTGATAGGAAATATACAGGAAGTATTTATGGACCTTAGGTACTAGTGTTCTAGGGGGAACTGGTACATTAAATGCAATTAATTGAAATAGGTCATGTAACGTCTCAAACGTTGTGCAATGATTGTTTCCCTCAGGTCCAAGTTTCTTCCGTTTTTCTTGCCACTGCCAGATAGCTATGCACTAATGATAGCCTGCTACATAAGCCCTAGGAAGAGTCCGATCTCACTAGAACTCCGTCCAGGCTCGAGGTCTGCTGTCCAGCTCGGCCTGGTTGTGGGCTCCTTTCGTGAGTCTGATCCCTAGTTAGGCCCAACGGCTAATTAATATTAAGCCTATTATGGGTTGATCCCGTTAAGGGCTAATCCTGTTTAAAGGCTGATTCTGTTTATGAGCTAATCCCGTCAAGGGTTGATCTCGTTTATGGGATTTTAATATGATTTCGTATTTGAGCCATGGTTGTAGTCAATGGTACCATCAAACTCAAAATCCTTCCATTAGTAACACTTCATTTTTTTTTTAACTCTCTCAAATAAGGTAGGTTTAAATTTTACACTTACACCTACATGCCCTTCCGGGCCTCTGTCAACACTTACTAACACTTCCATGACTAAAGATATTTTCTTTTGGACTGAAGTTTGCTGGTCTGATCTGGCCTGGTCTAAATTGGTCTGGTATGGTTTGGTAAACATTTGGTCTTTGTGTATTTTATAACTATGAAAGTCTGATCTGGTTTGAACTGGTCTAATATGGGACATAAAAGAGTCCAAAAAAACATCTTAACCTCTTTCAACACTCCCTCCAAATAGGTAGAAAATTTTCCTGGTTGAGGTAGGAAAAAATGGAGTTTGTGCTGCCCGGCTCACCTTCCACATAAGTTCAGCTTTCCAACTCTAAACTCACTCGCTCAATTTAGTCCGATTTCACCAAGACCATACTATGTGTTGCTGCAGTGAAGAAGCCGCCGGCTCTTACCAGTGGCATCTCTACCCGACCCAAGAGAAAAACGGGTCCAGCTACCCGGAACGTGATAGATTACTTCAAGATATAAGAAATTATAGGGAAAACTTGTTGGGTGTGTTTCGGAAAATAAAGAAAATTAATTAAAATAAAGTAATTAAATTAAATGACTAGAGAAAAACAAGAAAGGAGATGAAGCAGAATTAGTCAAAGCTCGTGCTACGCACGATGTCCTTAAAACGTATTTGTTGCCTCCCACGGTGCTAGGAGCGTTGCAACAATCGTTTCCCAGGATACGATGACTACGAACTGATGTTTGAGCACACAAACAAAAGTTCCAGCGAACGAGAACACAGTATGAACACAGGGGAAATTTTCGGAATGCTAGCAGTGTGTTTTTAGAGCTAAAACGCGTATGGACTTGTGTAAGAACGTGTAAGAACTTGTGTTGTTGCAAACCACCTGCCAGCAATTATATAGGAGGATTTGTTGTGTGTAAATGGTGAATTAATGGACCTGAACGTTGGACATCAATGACCAGTCCGTTGGGCATTGAATCGTCCATGAACTGTCTATTTACCGCTGCATTAAAAGATAAGAACGTTGGGCATTAATTGTTGTAACGTTTCAGAAGCGCGACAGAAGACCTCCATCAGAACACCCCGGGAGGGGTTCTGATCGGAGGCCAATCAGAAGACCCCAACTCTGATCCGCGGCCATCAGAGTACCCCCAACTCTGATGGGCGGCCACCAGAATACCCCATCTCTGATCGGCGGCCATCAGAATACCCCATGAGGGGTTCTGCCATCAGAACACCAACGAGGTGTTCTGATCCGTAGGCTTCTGTCCGAGCACTTCTGCCGCTGGGAAAAAATTAAACGTTTCGGGAAGAAAACAAAAATTAATCGTATCTCTTGAGAGATTCGTGTCCGCAGGTCGCCCGCGCACGCAAGTCGCGGTTTTTCTTCTCCGAATTCGGGATTTGATTTGCACCCCCCCCCTGCGCGCGTGGAGAGAGCCTTTACCCTTAAGAATCTTAACTCCATAAGGGGGGAGTCCCTTTATAAAGGGTAGCAAATCCCTTGGGTTTTCCGGTGTGGGAAATTAACACACTAGAAACTCATCCTTTTTCCCTTCTAACGGGTAAACTTCGAAAAACGATTTCTCACACCCGTTATCCGTTTTGAGCGTACCATATATCGAATTGTAGCCCTTAACAAGGACAATCCGAAACCACTTTGACCCGACCCAAATCGGAAGTGGACCCCACTCAAAAAATTGCCCCAAAATAGCCATTTAATGCAATTTTCCACACATTTTTCCAACAATAATTTCTAAAATGTAAAACTCATAGTTTTATACCGAGTATATGCTTTTCAATTATACTACGTATATGACATTATTTTTCACCTAACTTTTCACATATAATTGGATGCAATGTAAAGGTAACGAATTAGTGATAGTGGTTGTGTAGGTATGGACGTGTCTTTATGTTGTTATGCATTGCATACAAAAATGCTACTTCCTCCGTCCCGAAAAGGTTGACAAAATTTCCTTTTTGGATGTCCCAAAAAGATTTATCATTTCCGTTCAAAATAAGGAATATATGGATAAAGTTAATTCTCGCTTCTCTGCACAAATTTCAACTACACAGTTTTTACTTTATTAATCCACGTGAAAGTCAACGTTGGCCAACCTTTTTGGGACGGAGGGAGTATATATCAATGGAGAGTTAAATGTATTATAGTGTTGACACATGTCAAATTTTAAGATAAAGAGTGTTGCCACTTGCCACATGTCAAGAGTTTCTCAATAGAGCTCTAGCAATAATGTTTTCTTTTTGATATTTTATATATATATATATATATATATATATATATATTATAAATAGATTAATCATATTTTGTAAATAACTAGTGCTACATATTACTATTATCATCTCCATCCATAGATTATTTTTGGGATCATTTTGATGATGTGGAGGATTTTTTGTTGGGATAATGGATGAGGAGTTGAGATTATTTTATGAGATTATTTGATAAAATAATTTGGTATCAAATTGTAAAGCTGGATTATTTTGAGATTATTTCCAACTTTTAGACTTCTCTCTCCATTTTCTAGGCATATACTCATAATTAAGGTGATGACGAGCTTTGTAGAGATTTTAAAATTAAGTGCATGTCTCATAAAAAAATCTAGGTAAATTAAGATCATGGATGAAGAGAAACTGATAGGTTTGGAGATTATTTGAGATAATCTTATGTAAAAGTGACATGACAATAAGAAGTCATAAAAAACCGTAAACTTGAGTATTATGAATGGAGATACTTTTATTGTTATTATTATCGGATACAAATTAGTAGTTATTACTTGTCATGGACTCATGGTGGCCTTGTACGGGAGTTATATGAACACCAATGTGAGAAATATGGAGAGACATGAAAACAGGTGATGTAGAGTCGAGGCCAGCATTAACAAAAAAATAAAAACAAAATCTCAACCTAAATATTTATACTAAAATGAATTGAATGCTTATTAAATAATGTTATAAAAAAATTATAAAAGTTACTTAATGCTTGATTTAATATAACACAACTCATTATCCAAACAATTTGAATAAAAAAAGGGATGACACCTCATCCCTGAGGGCCCCCAACACCGACCGGACGGCACGATGAGAGGATGTAAATTGTACTATAATCACAATATGACAGATAGAGAGTGGGACTCTGTCCCCGGTACTTGCAGGGGCCCAATGCATTTTTCAGCATAGTAACCCCTCATCGCAGTTGCCGGGATTCGAACCCGAGACCTAACCCTTGTGGCACTCCCTTGCTACCAGTTGAGCTACGCCCACCGTTGTCCAAACAATTTGAATAGAAGGGGACTACGAGGATCGACAAAAAAATTGATAGATCTCTATTTTTCTTCCTTACTAATTGTATTTTATCGATTAATATTAATATATAAAATTACTACGGATTATATTATACCACTAAATTTTAAAAACCATATAATGAAGTTTAATATACTACGTATTTTCTTGGTGGTTTTTTTATGAATTTTTTTGAGCATGTTTTTCATGAGGTTTAGATTATGTCCACAAAATTTCATCTAAAAATTCGATTGAGAAGTCAGTTAAGTACATTATTGAAAAGTACTGCATTTTATATATAAATATTTTGACGTAGTGTTTTTCAATAATTTTTTTATTAACTTCCCAATCGAATTAGTTTTCCTTATAGGATATTACCCAATTAAAACAATAGTTTCCGTTGAAAAATATGTGTGATGAAAATGTCCTTGTATTTTAAATATAAGATATAACGATGAAAAACTAATTGATATAAATTTCTCTTTTATTTTAAAATTTTGCATTTTTATTTACTAACAAAACTACCTTTCAAATCACACTTAATATAGGAGAAGAATTAAAAAAAACGAATTGAGATTTTCAAATTAAAAAAATCAAACAGTACTGATAAAGTATAATATAATATTGCCTCTGTCCCGAAAAGGTTCAGCATAATGATTATTTTTGGTCAATGATGGAAAACTTGAGACAATGATTTTAATTATTATATTGTATATAATTTATTAATTTTATACTTTTATGAAAATATTTTGAATAAGGGACATTTTGGTATAACTTTCGCATTAAAAATATCATTAATCAAAGTTGATTGTTATTGACCAAGAAAAGTCAATTTGACAAATCTTTTCAAAACGGAGGGAGTAATTTAGTAAATACCGAGTACATACACATTGTGTGATTCTCCTAAATAAATATAAATCATATTTATCTATATTTTTATATTCTCCATAAAATAATGGGATTAGTATTTTCTATTACATCTTAAAAAATTAATTGTCTTAATTAGAAGTATATAATAATGTCATGGCCAACTGTATGCTTCCGAAAAGATTCTCTTTTATACATTTTCTCCGTTCTTTTTTGGTTACAACACTTCCGTTTTCATGTCTGCCAACACACCACTTTGATTATTGATATATATATATATATATATATATATATATATATATATATATTTTGGAAAAAGGTTATTTTATTGATAAAAGTAAAATAGTACAATGCGAGAAAGGAAAAAAAGAAAGACAATACAGAAAAGGAAAGAAAGAAAAGAAAAGAAACTAAAAACTAGTCCCAAGGGAAATCTCTGGATTGTGACCTTGTCCTCATGCTATGGCGCCTTTTGTTCTTCTGAGATTTCTGATAAATCTTTAGTTGTGTGTTTAAATTGTTCGTAGGCAGGCAATTCTCAGAGTTTACGAACTTAGCTTTATAGCAAATTGTTCTGTTGAACTTGGAGTTCCTAATTTCTTCCTCGTTTGATATAGGAGGACGACGATCGCTTTCGGTTGCATGTCCAAGAAAATCGTCTGAGAAAAAAGAGTCATCAAAATGATCAAAACTATCAGATGCGTCCGAATAAGCTTGGATCGGTGGCAACTGGAGTTGTTTCCCTGGAGAGTAAACTTGTTGTTTCTCTTTATGTGCTGCCTGGATTTGATAATTAAAAATCAGTTTAGATATGGATATAGGATCCTCGGTTTCAAAGGTGCTCCTGTGCTGAAAAGAGTCATCTTGCACACACCTTGGTAGTCCTACAAAATTAGATAAAACAGTGATAAATTTGAACAGGCTGGCTTTGTGAGGACCCAGAGGAATGTGAATGGAGCTCCCCCTCTCTTTAGCGATTTTCAAGTAGTATCCTGATCTAAAAATTTCCAAGGAAGTTGTGATAACTCCGAATCTCCTTTTTTGTTTAAAAGTAAACGGTCCAGAACTTGTGATTTGAGAGACGAACTGGATAATTTGAGCAGCACAATCAAGACTGAAATGAATCTTGGACAGTTTAGCTTTTGCTATTTCCAAAATGATTAATTCGTTGTTTCTCACAGCAAATCTAAAAATTTTGGAGCCAATTGTGATGGAATCAAAACCATCCTCTTCAAAGAAAGAGTACTTTTCCGAGTCCTTAGAGAAAATATCTGATTCCGCCTGGATATTATTTGTGGTGTCCGGAATTGCTTCGGTTGTAGCCGAGTAGGAATTGTCGTCCACCAAAACTTTTGTAAGGGGTACAACCAATTGCGTACAAGGCCTAAGTGGGATGATGTCTTTGTTTCCTTTCAGAATATCGACCCATGTGATATTGGACTTCTGAGTCAGATGGCCAGAGGTGTTGCCTTGTTGATGAGACCCCACCGCTGCGGATATGGCCAAGAGATTTGGCGCTGAGGCTGGAGAAAGAGATGTCCCCACAATGCATTGAGGCTCCGTGACTGGGCTATCAGCCTGATTTTCCGGCACTGAAGCCCTAGGATGTGCCATCGCTGTAACCGCCGGGCTTCGCTTCTCGTTTCCGTCGACAATTGTAAGGGTTCCGGAAAGAGGACCCTGTTCAAGGTCTCTATTCTATCCCCAATTCCGGACAATTTCTCGGCATTTTTTGTGAGGTTCGTATCGTTGACGCGTAATGGTTTTTTTTGTTTCAACCGTGTGGGGGAAGGATGACTCTTCTTCTTCAAGATCTAAACAGGAAAAACGGTTTGAAATACCTGGAAACATAGGTTCTGAGAAGTAGCGAGTTGGCGTCTGGGAGGGGTGGTGTCGCCTCCTCCTGTGGCTGAACCTGCTCCAAGTTGCTTTAGATTCCGTTGGCTTAAACCTGTCTGCTCCGCAATGGATCTGTTGCGGTTGAGCATAATGTCACTCTATCGTACCCTTTGTGATGCACATTTCAATTTCACCTAATGCACATTACAGTTTCATCTAATGCACACTGAATTTCACTTGGAGCAAATCTAACGATTCAAATTCGTTCTCATTTCTCTCATAAGATCGTGTTCTTATTTGAACCAAAACCTGTATATATATATGTATATATATATATATATATATATGTGTGTGTGTGTGTGTGTGTGTGTGTGTGTGTGTGTGTGTGTGTGTATGTATGTATGTATGTATAATTCCTTGTAAGTAAAAAAAAATGAGCTTTTTAGAAATTTAATTTGGGACGAATTGAACAATTTTTTTCAAAAATGTGTAATACATTAATGAATAAAATATAACCAAAGTAAGATGTGTGATTAGTGTAAAAATCAACATGTTTAGTATATATATTGAGTTTGTATCATTTTATTCCAACAAATGGAATCACAAGAGCACATTGAGGTCTTAAAGTTTGTAGAAAATGCACTGTGCAAGTAATTACTATTAGTCATATACTTCGTATATTGTTAAATAAATTCCATCTACGTCTTCTACTAGCTACTAAAGCTAATTTCAACTCATCATTTAATTTCATATTCCCATAAATATTGATATGTACAATGTCGAATATCTTACTAGCGCTTCAATGGTTGGATTGCCCTACCATGTCCTTCATTTGAAAATTGTAGCCCCGATCATGTTATGGGGAATATTAATCATGCATATGTTTTATTCAATAGAACGTAATTGGTCATAACCAGATTGAAAAAACAAGTATGACAAATCATAATTTGAAAAGTTGTGAAAGATAAAATTTACATATTAAAAATCTCATTGTGACCGTAAGACAACTTTATTCAATTTCGAATAATGCAATTTCTTGTGATGGTAAGTATTTGCAATGATAATCAATAAAAGTCAAGGCTATATTTTGCCAAAAAATAAGGTCTCACATAAATATGATTTATACCTTGAAAGAGAAGTTTCATTAATGATCAATTGTACATTGCAATACCAAGAGTAACGTGTAAAGATACCTTAAGATATTCATATGTTCAAAAGAAACAAATTTCTTCACCAAGACGATGACTATCGTTTATAAAGAGGTTTCCCAATTTAAACCTAACAATGCGATGTATGGTTACAATGTAATGTGCGGTGTTACATTGCAATGTCACTTTTTAATATATTCTGTTTAGTTAAATTACTATTCACAATCAACAAAAATTTATTTGAAGTAAAATGATTAATTATTTTTATATTTTATAAAATATACTATCGTATATTTTATACAGATTCAAACATTCACAACTTTCGCCCAGAGCAACGCCCGGGTAGTAAAACACTAGTTTTAATGAAACTAGTACTTCGTATGTATCACGTGCGCTGCACGGGAATTTGTTTTAAAGTAATGTGTGAGGAACTGAAAGTATCAATATGCCATTCATGTGTAGACTGCCAAACTATATACATGAGTTGTTTCCTTACATAGCTCCTGATTTAATAGCTAAGTAATAACTAAAATATACACCTGCTATATTTGTATACAAGGCTACGGTTACAAGAGATATGGAGAATATTCTAAAATATATTGTATATAAATTATTCCCAATACCCCCCCTCAAGTTGGAGCATGAAGATTGCGAATGCCCAACTTGGCAAGTAAGAACCGAAAGCTACGGGGACCAAGCGCTTTAGTCAGAATATCAGCCAACTGTAGAGAAGTAGGAATATAAACAGGAGCAATTGTATGACGAGTGATTTCATCACGAACAAAGTGACAGTCAATCTCAATGTGTTTCGTACGCTCATGAAACACGGGGTTACTAGCAATATGTAATGCCGCCTGACTATCACAATGTAAAGAGGCGGGAGAAGAGTGCAGAATCCCCATGCTTTTTAGCAATCCTTTCAGCCATAGGATCTCACAAACAGCAGAAGCCATTGCACGATATTCAGCCTCGGCAGAAGATCGAGAGACAGTAGCTTGTTTCTTTGTTTTCCAGGAAATCGGAGAGCCACCAAGAAAAACAAAGTAAGCTGTGATAGAACGTCGACTTAGAGGGCAACTGGCCCAATCAGCATCACAATAAGCAGATAGGGAAAGATCGGAATCAGCACGCAACAGAATACCTTGACCGGGACTGGATTTTAGATAGCGCACAACTCGTAACGCTGCTTCCCAATGAGATCGAGTGGGGTGCTGCATGAACTGAGACAAAATGTGAACTGAGTAGCACAGTTCGGGTCGTGTAATCGTGAGATAAATCAGTCGGCCGACAAGGCGTCTATATTTAAGAGGATCGGCCAAAGGTTCATCAGAAGCGAGAGCTAATGAATGATTCTCTTCCATAGGTGTGCTGACAGGCTTGGCAGCAAGAAGACCTGTCTCAGCTAAAATATCCAAAGCATATTTTCGTTGACAGAGAAAAATGCCAGTGGAGTTACGAGCAACCTCTAGACCAAGGAAATATTTAAGCTTTCCTAAATCTTTCATACGAAAGCACTGATGCAGATAATCCTTGAATTGAGTAATAGAAGAACTATCATTTCCAGCAATGACAAGATCATCAACATAAACAAGAATACTCATGGAAATAGACCCTTTCTGATAAACAAACAAAGAATGATCAGAAGGACTATTTTGAAAACCATAAGAGCGTAGAGCAGCAGCAAGCTTAGCATACCAACACCTAGGAGCCTGACGAAGTCCATATAAAGACTTACGAAGTCGACAAACTTTGCCCGGAGAACTTTCACCAAATCCGGGGGGTAGTTTCATATATACTTCCTCATTAAGATCACCGTGAAGGAATGCATTGTGTACATCCATTTGATGTAATTCCCAATTTTGAGAAGCAGCAACAGATAGGAAAGCACGTACCGTGACCATCTTCACGGTTGGTGCAAATGTCTCGACAAAGTCAATGCCTGGTTTTTGATGATTACCAAATACAACAAGTCGAGCTTTATACCTTTCGATAGCCCCGTCAGATTTATATTTAATACGAAAAACCCACATGCAACCAATAGCGGATTTTCCGGGAGGCAAGTCCTCGATAGTCCAAGTATGGTTGTCCTCTAGTGCACGGATCTCGTCTTGCATAGCTTGACGCCATTGCGGGTCACGCATGGCTGCCTTAAAGGACGCAGGTTCCACGTTGGTGGTAATTGCTGCAAGGAACTTACGATGCATGTTAGAAAAAATATTGCAATTCACATATTGTGTAATAGGATACCGTGTACCTGAGGACGAGAGAGGTGGAGGTGGAGCAGCGATGGGGGTAGCTTGAGTAGTATATGTAACAAAGTCACGAAGCCGAGTATTTGGGAGCTTCTGTCTATGCCCGCGACCCAGAACTTCAACACTGCTGTCTGTAGCCAAGCTAGTATCATTAGTTGCAGGAGGACCAACCTCAATATTCTCTGTATTATGCAAAACACCTTGCTGGGCAGAGGCATCTGGAGACTCCAAAGAATTGGATTGTAATGGTTGGGAATTACTGTGAGGTGGGCTGGTCTCTTCAATTATGACATCATCATCATGAGCAAAAGAATCATCAGATACAGGATGCCTATGATTCGTAGACAGCAAACCTTCATTTGCAAAAGGGAAAATTGCCTCATAAAAAATCACATCTCTAGAATAGAAATATCTGCCAGTGTTCAGATCAAACAGATTCCATCCTTTCTTCCCGAAAGGATACCCAACAAAGATACATTTACGACTTCTGCTAGCAAATTTGTCTATAGGATTTAATTCCTTGGCATAACAAAGACATCCAAAAATACGTATGGAACTAAGATCTGGGAAATGGCCAAACAATACTTCAAAAGGAGTCTTTCCTTGTAAGACTCGAGAGGGAGTCCGATTAATCAAATAGGCAACACAGAGAACACACTCTCCCCAAAAGTCAATGGGTAAATTTGCATGAAATCGTAGAGCACGCGCCACATTGAGAATGTGACGATGCTTACGTTCTACTCGTGCGTTTTGTTGGGGAGTCTTCACCATGGAAGTTTGATGAATAATTCCTTGTTCAGAAAAATATTTTCTTAAAATCATAAACTCGGTCCCATTATCAGTACGCACGGTTTTTATATGTTGTCCAAACTGTCGCTTAATTAGTGCAAAATAATTTATTAGTAACGAAGACACTTCGCTCTTGTGCTTCATCAAATATACCCAAATACTTCTTGAGTGATCATCAACAATTGTAAGAAAATAACGAGAAGCACATGATCGATTTGCACTATAAGGTCCCCAAACATCACAGTGAATTAAATCAAACAAATTGGCTGCTCTATGATTACTTAACGGGAAAACTGAACGAGTTTGCTTTGCACGATGACAAACATCACACGGTTTATTAATTAAACTACTAGAATGACTACTAACTTGAGGTAGCATATCTAAAACTTGTAACGATGGATGTCCCATGCGAGCGTGCCATAATTCACTGTTATCCAACTGCCTTGTGTTATGAATAAGTCCTCTGTCCCCCATCGCCAAATAAAACAGTCCACCAAGCTGCTCACCCACACCAATCTTCATCCTCGAGACTTGGTCCTGTATGACACAATTATTATGAGTGAATTGAATATTTAATCTATTATCCTTGAGTAAGGTAGAAACGGACAAAAGATTGCAAGTGAATTCCGGCACAAACAAAACATTATTTATTCTAAGATTTTCATTTAGTTTGATGCTACCGATTTTAGTAGCCCTAATAGAAGACCCATCGGGCAACCCAATTTCTGTAGGTATCGTATCAACGAGAACGTCAAACAACCGAGCATTTCCACATACATGATGTGAAGCACCCGTGTCTATAATCCACAGGTTTTCTGTCTTACCATTTAAACGAACTTCACTAAATTCTGCGGCAACCTCTCCGGCGTGAGCAACATTAGCCTTTGGTTGTTGACTGGAAGATGTATTGCGGAATCCGTTTGGACCTGTTGCACCTCCAGAAGATCCCCTAGACTTGCCCGTGCTGCGTCGTCTCTCCAACCAGCCATCTGGATATCCGTGTTTGACAAAACACCTCTCTTCAATGTGTCCTGGCTTTGAACAAAAAGTGCACACGACTGAAGTACCATTAGAAAACCTATTGCCCCCCCCTGAATTTCGACCGCTAGGAGCATTTCCTCGAACGGCAAAACTCATAGGGTTGGTTTCTTCTCCCTGAGCACCAGTGATTGTCCTTACTTCCTCTTCTTGAATCAGCCGAGAATATACTAGATTCAGAGATGGCAGAGGTTGGATCCCCAACAAGCTCGACCTGATGGTTGCATAAAATGGTTCAAGTCCCATTAAGAATTCTCGTACTTGTTCTGCCTCACGACGCTGTCGGAGTTTCGTTGCCAAATTGCACTTACAGCCGGTACAGGTACAAGAGGGTAGAGCATCAAAAATATCCAAATCATCCCACAATTTCTTTAAGCGCCCGTAATAACTCATAATCTTCTCACCATTTTTCTGTTTGCAATCGGAGATTTCAGATTTGATCTGATAGATTTTCACTCCGTTGCCCACTGAGAATCTTTCTTTGATGTCTTCCCATAGGTCACGAGCAACATCTCGGTATGAAATTGAGGTCCTAAGTGATGGATCGATTGTGTTGAATATCCAAGCTACTATCATGGAATTGTTCACCCACCAATCCTCAATTTCGGTGGAACCTGCGTCTGGTTGTTTCAGACTCCCGTCGATAAACACAAGCTTCCTTTTGGCACGAAGAGATATGCTAAAACCTCTTGCCCACTCTTCGTAATTGTGCCCATTTAACACAACATGAGTTATAACTGTCCCTGGGTTATCATTTGAAGAGAGAGCATAAATCTGACCTTGGGAAGAGTTTATTCCACCGGTCATGGAGATTGCCGAATGCCAAGAGATCAATTAGCACGGCTCTGATACCATAAAGTAATGTGTGAGGAACTGAAAGTATCAATATGCCATTCATGTGTAGACTGCCAAACTATATACATGAGTTGTTTCCTTACATAGCTCCTGATTTAATAGCTAAGTAATAACTAAAATATACACCTGCTATATTTGTATACAAGGCTACGGTTACAAGAGATATGGAGAATATTCTAAAATATATTGTATATAAATTATTCCCAATATGTTTTCTCAGTGTATGACTTTTTTGAATGCAAATGTGTAAATAAGTGACATATAGAGCCCGTTTGGTAGCATGAAAATCGACTGATTTGGCTGATTCTGCTGAAATTTATGAAGTTCTGGCTGAAGTGGTTACATTGGCTGATTCTGTTGATTTAAGAAAAAATATTTTGAAATATATCTTATTAATAAAATAAAGAAAAAAATTGTATGTAAAAATAGCTAAAATGGTCATCTACAGTAACTTCACCCAATACAGCCAGAAAAGTAACTACAACCTTACTTTTTCTGCTTATTACAACCTGCGATGGCAAAAGTTACGTGTTTGGTGAAAAAGTTGGCTGATAAGCCAAAAAACAGTGTTTCCAAACAACTTCATAGACATTAATGAAAAATGTAATACATGTATTATACTCCCTCCATCCCTTAAAACTTTGCCATATTTTCTTCTTGAGACGTCCCAAAAAACTTTACCACTTTCCTATTAAAATAAGCATATTTTCTAGAAACCCGGTTTTCTATTTTTTCAAATGTTTGCAAGAGCAATTTCAGTTGTATTATAAAGATTTATCTGTGACAAAATAAATCAATTAATTTTTTTGGTCTAATATGCTAAGGAGAATTTATTAATTTGTCAAAGGTCGTATGTTAATTTCACATTTAATTATAGAAATTATGATTTAATTAGTTTGTATTATTAGCTTCAATTAATTGGAAATATGTTTTTCAAAATCTCTTAATTAGATACTCCGTATTTGGGCGTGTTTGGATCTGATTCTTAAAACTGATTCTGTCTTTCAGGAAACAGAAGCGGAAGCTGGAGTGGCGGAAGCTGGAGTGTTTGAGTGAAATTGCAGAAGTAATTCTGGTGTTCTAATTAAGTCTTAGAATCAGTTTTTTAGAAGCTGGGGGTGACAGGTTCTGGAAACTGATTCTGATTCTGCTTCTGCTCTTAAAAAAGAACCAGAATAAGAATTAATTCCAAACACCCCTTTGTTACCTTTCGTTCAAAAAAATTGTTACCTTTTTAATTGCTCAAAGAATTGAAAAGAGCAGCATTAAACATAAGGTCATGGATTATAAAGTTCATGCCTTCAATAATCTGCATTATTATGCATTTGAAAATGGAAAATTTAGATTGTTCAGTCGTGTTACAGAGAGTCGCTCATGTTTTTTTATTTTATTTTAGGGAAAAGAGGCAAATAAGCCCTTGAACTAATAAAAAAAAGTGCAAATAAGCCCTTTTGTAGCAGGTTCTGTCCGATCATCATCATTTGGGGAGGTTCTCAGTGGAATTTTTTGATGAATTTTTTTTAGCATCTTCTTCATTAAGTGTAGTTTAGCCATACCGAATTTCAACTAAAAATTCAACCGGGAAGGCACTCAAATGATTTTCGGAAATATACTGCGTTGTTTAACTGTGCAGTTATCTTCAAAAATTCATTTGACTGTCTTCCCGGTTGAATTTTTAGCTAAAATTCAGTAGGACTAAACTAGACTTAATGAATAAGATGCTCAAAACATTTCATCAAAAAATTCCACCGTGAACCTCCCCAAATGACGATGACCGGACGGAACGTCCTACAAAAGGGCTTATTTGCAATTTTTTGATTAGTTTGAGGGTTTATTTGCCCCTTTTCCCTTTATTTTATAATCTAGCAAATTGACTGCTTGACTCCTTGGGTCATCACCAATTTTGCAGTCGATACGTTTTGAACATCCGAGAACGTTTTTTTTTTAAGTTTCCGTATATACTTATTTAGGACCTTGACTTTTTTAACTGTTAAATACTCCCTCCGTCCCTAAATAAACTTCCAATTTTCCTTTTTAACTTATATATATATATATATATATATATATATATATATATAGGGGAAGGTTCAAGTGAGAATGATGGCTTAGGAGAGAAATGAGAATTAATCTTGATTGTCTATGCTTGAGATCTAACGGTGAGAACACACAAGAAAGGTGCGGTGGTATGGCTGTAAATATCATCAACTATGAAATTGTTTATTAACTTGAATGGGTGAACCGTTACTAATAAGGGTGCATTAGTAAAAGACTACTAAGATGTAACTACTACACACGGACAAATGGAATTCATGCGTCGTAAGTGTGTCTAACATTTAATGTGATTGATTGAATCAATAAATGAAATTCATTTTTACTAACAATAGAAATTAAATTTAATTCAATTAGTACTTCCACGTTACTCTGTATTACAAACTGAAAAGAATAAACCTGTAAGTGCACTTTTACTTCAAACTCCATGCACCATGAGTTCAATTAAATATTTAAGGTTCTTCTTGAAATAATTAATACATCATAATTTTGAATATTTTTTATCCATGAAAAAAATCCGCTTGGGCACTACTTCGTATTAAATACTTATATGAGCATTTTTTATAAAAAAAAATATATTCAAATTAAATTCTCCAATAATTTTTACTATCAAATTTGTAGATACAATTATTATTTTTATTTTTCATTAATTGTAATTTAAATAATAAGCACCATTCATCAATAAAATGTATAAAGAGAAGAATAAATAATAATATTATTATATTAACCTTCACTTTAATGGCATTGTTATGCACTTCTATAATATGCACTTTACTCTATGCAGTTGTGCACTTACATGTAAGTTTAAATAAAAATCAAATTAAACATAAATATGTGTAAATTCACAACTATCTTTTGCATTTTAAATACAAAGAAAAGTGAAGACACAATTTGTAAAATCATATGTTATCACTTTCTTACAAAATAAAATGCACTTTAATAATGTGCATTTTAAATATCTACGAAGTGCACAAATTAACCATACTTTCTAAAATTTATATTAGCACTTTATTACAAAATGAAATGCACTTTTTCTTCCAAATGCATCACAGTTGCTCCATTTTCATATCTCTTTTATTGCACTCCACATATGTCACTCCACATATGCTGCTATAAGGCATCATTGTCGGTGGGAAAGCGTATAGCATTTATGTCGTTTGAATGATTCATCTAGATAACTTGATGTGTCATTGTCCTCGTGAGTCAATTGCACTACAAATATAATTGCAAAAAAGTGCAGCATATATAGCTGGAGTGCAAAATTTTAAAAACGTATAGAGCACAATAATAAAATGATAGAGCATTAATGATCTGTGTAAGTGCATTTGGGAGTGGGTTAATCTCAAAATTATGTGAGTGCAAATTTCAAAATTTTGTGCGTGCAAATCTCAAAAATTTGTATCTGATTCAAATTTAAGAATCTGATACTGCATTCAATAGTAGGTGTTAGCACATCTTGCAATTGACACTGTGCAATGTAAAAATTTTCCTTGTGCATACTAATAACATGACAGTGCAAGAAGTAATTAGTCTTTTGATGTCCCGTGTATCTACAAAAAAGTGTAAAATAAAAAAAAATAATGAGAAGTGTATGAAAGGAGTATGATAAGTGCATCAAAATTTAGTAGAAAACTCATCTTATATTATCTTAGAATGAAATAGATATCTATCATGAAATTGCTCCATATTGAAGGCTAAACTGCATCAAATGATAATATAGGTGCACTGTGCACTAATTCTTAGTGCAAAGCTACAAATCTAGAAATTGTGTCGGTGCATATCCATAAATGTAAAAATTATGCAATAATAATGTGTAAAAGTACAAGATCAAACATCTAATCTTGCATCCAATTTATTCAACAACCCTCATTTAAGTACATGTGAAATCTCAGATATAGAATAAAATCAACAATGGTGCACCAAATCAAAAAATGAAAACTTGTTTGAAAATGATGAAAATATTGGGTAACTAAAGGATTGCATGAAAATGTGCAGGAACGTGCACTAGCGGGTGACTGAAATAGCAATGCAACAATACCCAACTAGAAAAATCTCTATCAACATAAGCACAGATACAATTGTAGAGAAATTATGAGGCCAGAATAGAAGAATGCAAACAAATAGTCAAAAAGCAAAATTTTCATAAGTGACTTATATTCTAAACTAGTGCATTATATACTTGATAGGGTGCATGAACACATAGGTAAAAGTGCACTTGCGAGTGACTAAAATAGCAACGAACAATACCCAAATAACAAAAGTCTCCACCAACCAAAGCATGAATACAAACATGTAGAAATTGTGTGATCTGATATAGAAGAATACAAGCATGTAGTCTGAACTCTGAACAGAAATTAATCCATAATTGGATTCATATGCTTACCAAGAAAGATCAATTCAACAATAAAAAAATCAATACAGACTCTGAGACTCAAATAGAGAGTGTAATTAGCTATGTGGGAAAAATTGAATGGATAAATAAATTATATGAAAAAAACTTACAGCCATCCATGTGGAGAACATGATATTTTTCAGAATTTTAGATTGATACATCTGAAAATACGTATAAAGTAATCTAGGGCAGTGAGATAATCGAATTGCAGGCAGAGCAGATATGGAAGACGAAGATGAGCGAGGAAGACAAGAGACAACGAATAGGTCGCCGATGAAGATGAAGATGACAGTCCAAGAAGCAATCACCGATGAAGATGAGAGAAGGAGAAGAAATCGGTAAAGATGAGATACAGAAAAGAGTTTGCCGATGAAGATGAGAGAAAAACGTTATTGCCGATGAACATGAGCGAGAAATATGTGATGACATACGGTTTTAAAAGAAAAGATGTCAAAATGACCTTGATGGAGTATATGGCCCGGGGACCCCCGGCCCAAAGACTCCTACTTCTCCTACACAAGTCCATTGAGCCCAGAGAACAACTCGGGCCCAAATGCAACGGCCCAAGCCTCAAAACAGCCCAGAATACACACTGGGGTGCCTTCGGCTTCCTTGGCCGAAGGATCCAAAACTCACAGGATGGCCTTCTCTGGCATGAGAAGTTACTGGGAGAAAGCGGCGAAAAACGTGAGCCTTCGGCATTATCAAGCCCCCGGCATCAGAAAAGCCTTCGGCTGAACAAAGCCTTCGGTCACACGAGGCCTTCGGCTACACTGGGGTCCTCAGTCACACGGAGCCCTCGGCTACACAAGGAGCCTTCGGCCATACATGTTCAATCATCGAAGATTCCTTTTGGAGACAGCCAACCACCGCATTTAATACCACGTCACATCCACCAACCGCATTCAATGCGGTGAACGTACCACTGCCGGTGCCACCCGCGTGATGTGACCCTTCGGCCGTTGGATTACTGACACGTGTACTCTCATCGCATTTATTGCTGCTATAAATAGCAACCCTTATTCACCTTGTAAAGACACGCTGAGTTCATTTAATAAAATCGACTCTCTCTCCTCCTATTTACTCTGGCTTCTCTCTAGTTATTCCCACAATAACCCCTCGGATAAGATACCCCCCGGGTAGACTATCCATCATTTGGTGCTCTCGTTGAGAGGTCAGAACAATCAAGTAAGAAACCCTCCCCCTCTACCAAATACAAAACACTCACCAAAAATGGGGAGAACCACTCGTGCCCAATCCAAAACCCTTGAGGAGAACCACGTAGCCCCCGGCGAAACCAACGGGGCTGAGGCCTCCAACAGGCTCTTAGTGCCAGAGGGTGGTATCATCCTCGAATTAGAGCAGGCTACTGCTGACCTCCGTCAGCAGCTACAGAAGAATGCCCCTGATGCCCGCATTGGCCTTGATAATCGAAGGAGGGATCGGAGTGAGAACCAAGTTCCTCCTCCGGCCTCGGCCATCGATCTTCAGGCTGCCTTTGCGGCCTTTGTTCAAAACATGGCTCTCAATTCCGGAGCCCTCGCCTCTCAGGCACCCCTTCAGCCCTATGCTGGAGGGAATGTTATCAACCTGCCACCACTCCCTCCTTTGTTCAACAACCCTCCCCCGGGGGTTGGCAATGCCGAGGGGGTCATAGCACAGGATACCGCCTCCCAGGAGGCTCAATCCAGGGATAAGCGCCCCATGATGAAGGAGAAACCCCGGACCTCCGCACTTGAGAGGCTTGGGGGAGCTCCCGGGCGCCGAGGGGTCCAAGACCGCCCCGGCAGACAAGAATCCAGCAGGCCCCAGGAGAGTGGTGCCTCCGCTTCGGGAGCCGAGGGCGTGCCTCCCCCCCGAAGCAAAGGCAAAGCCCTCCTCCATGCCGATGACGCCAGGCACCAAATCAATCAGGCGCAATCCTTCCGGGCCAACTCCCAAGGGGTTGCCCCGAAGGATCCCAAGGACGAGATCATTGAAGCCCTCCTCCGTCAACTCGAGGAGAATCGTCAGGCACCCCCGACGGCGTCCACGATGAGGCAAGATCCAGAGTACGCTGACCTCCGGGCGCAAGTGGAGGAAATGAAGCGTAAGCTTGCCGAAGGCTCAGGCGAGCCCCTCATTCAGCTCCGCACTAGGACGCCTTTCACCCCAAGGGTGTTGGCGGCCAAAATCCCCCACAAATATCGGGGGCAACCAATCAAGCCGTATGAGGGGAAGACGGATCCCCAAGAACACTATAGCCGCTATCAAAATAGCATGATGATGATGGGGGCCTCGGATGAATACTTATGCCGTTGGTTCCTTTCCACCTTGGAGGGACCCGCGTATGAGTGGTTCAACCGGTTGCCCGAAGGCAGCATTGATTCTTGGCAAGAACTTGCCCACCGCTTCCTTACACAATTTGCTGGGAGGCATCGCTCAAAGAAGCACTTCTCCCACCTCCTAAACGTGAGACAACAGAAGGAGGAAACCCTTCGGAGTTTCCTGGAACGCTGGAGGCAGGCCTCCCTCGAGGTCGAAGGCGCTGATGACAGGACACTAATGGCCCTCTTCCACACCGTCCTCCGCAACGGTAACTTCTCCCGGAGCCTTATCACTGATCCCCCCCGCGATTATACAAAGGCCCTTCAGCGGGGGGACCGATATGCTGAAGCGGAGGAAATCGAGAAGGACCGCCGCAACACGGATCCTTCTCAGAAGAATGAAGGCAGAAATCGGCCCGGAGGGCCTCCCCTCCGGTCAACCGAGAGGCACAGTACAACGATCGCTCCCGGGGTGGCCAAGCCAAACCCGGGGGCGGTTACAAGAACAATCCGAAGGCATGGGCGCAACCCGTCCTCCTTGAGCACCCACGCACTCCCTTGACGCATCCTGTCAGCGTCATTCTTGATCATGCAGAAGAGCGGGGGCTCGTCGAGCGAGACTCCCGTACACCCCTCGAGATCTATGCCATCGGCCCTGATGAGCCATATTGCCGCTTTCACCGCCACCACGGGCACAAGACCGACGACTGCCACCAGCTAAAAAACGCCATTGAAAGACTGATACAGGCGGGCCACTTGTCCCAATTTATCAGGGGCCCTCCTTCCCAGGGCCCCCTTCATCACCAAGGCCCTCCACCGAAGGCAAACAAGTGGGTGAACCCCAACACCATCCCTTTGGGAAACCCACAGGGGAAAAAGTGTGAGATTGGGGGCCTCGACGACGAGGGAGAGGGGTCCCATCAACAATACAAGCGCCATATCCATATGATCAACGGCGGCAACACCGGAGGCGATTCAACAAGCCAAAGGAAGAAGTGGGCACAGTCCCTTTACATTGGGGAATTCAATCACATGCCCCCAACTAAAAGGCCGAGGGCGGATCCAATCTTCTTCACAGATGCGGACCTCCCCTCGGGTTCTCTGCCGCATAGGGATGCCCTCGTCATCCGCACTGAGATCAATGACGCCATCATCCACCGGACTTACGTCGACACGGGGAGTTCTGTCAACGTCATGTATCTCAGCACTTTTCAAGAGTTGGGACTCGATAGGGGGTCCCTTCGGCACATCAACACCCCCCTCTCCGGATTTACGGGGGATAGCGTAGACGCCGAAGGCGTTATCACCCTAATGGTTGAATTCGGCGACGGGTCCCATAGAGCCAAGCTCGAAGTGGAATTCGTCGTCGTCAACCTCGACTGCGCGCACAACATCATCCTCGGCCGGCCTGCCCTCGAGGACTTAAAAGCCGTCATCTCCATGAAACACCTTTGCCTCAAATTCCCTACACCCGCCGGCATCGGCTATTCGAGGGGGAACCAGAAACTCTCCAGGGCCTGCTACCTTCAGCTTACCAAAAAGGTTAGTAAAACTGAGTTTCGCGTTGACACCATCACCACCAAGGCCTTGGAGGAAGAAGAAGGCAGGCCGAGGGCTGAGCCTGCCGAGGAGACCGAAGACTTGATACTCGATCCGGCCAAGCCGGAGAGAGTCCTGAAGATTGGAGCCAAGCTCCCCGAAGACTTGAAGGCTGGCATCACCAAGGCCCTCCGCGCCTACTCCATTGTTTTTGCATGGGGGCCGGAGGATATGCCAGGAATTGACCGACGGGTTATCACCCACCGCCTAGCGGTGGACCCTTCGGCCAAACCAGTGCAACAGCGAAGAAGACCCCTCTCGGCCGAGAGAAGGGAGTTCGTGAAGAAGGAGGTATCTATGCTCCTCTCCATCAAACACATTAAGGAGGTGAAATACCCTTCTTGGTTAGCAAACGTAGTCCTCGCACAGAAGCCTCCTACCTTCCGCATGTGTGTGGATTACACGGACTTGAATAAGGCGTGTCCTATGGACCCTTTCCCCTTGCCAAACATTGACCAATTGGTGGATGAGACCGCCGGATGCGAGATAATGTCATTCCTCGACGCATTCCGCGGGTATCATCAAATCTACATGTATGAGGGAGACGCTGAGAAGACTGCCTTCATGACACCCGAAGGCATCTTCTGCTACCTTGTGATGGCCTTCGGCCTCAAAAATTCAGGTGCCACCTACACCCGAATGGTGGCCAGGGTCTTTCAAGCCGTCCTAGGACGCACCATGGAGGCTTACGTTGACGACATGATCGTCAAAAGCAAGAAGGCAAGCACTCACGCCGACGACCTCTGGGAAATCTTTGCCATCATGCAAAAATTCAATCTCCGGCTAAATCCGAAGAAATGTACCTTCGGCGTACAAGGAGGGAAGTTCTTAGGCTACATGGTCAGCCGAAGGGGTATTGAGGCCAACCCCGAAAAGATTCAGGCCATCATCAGCATGGAGCCTCCACGCAACGTAAAAGAGGTTCAACGGTTGACGGGTCGCCTGGCAGCCCTCAACCGTTTCCTCTCCAAGTCAGCCGAGAGGGCCCTCCCCTTCTTCCAAATCATGAGGAAGACGGCGGGTTTTCAATGGACATCTGAATGTCAAGAGGCCTTCGACGAACTCAAGAGGTACCTCTCCTCTCCCCCAGTGCTCTCCAAACCAAAGGTGGGGGAGACTTTATACTTATATCTCGGTGTTAGCCCTGCGGCTATCAGCTCAGTACTAATCCGAGAGGAAGACGGCATCCAACATGCCATCTTCTACGTCAGCAAAACCCTCCGGGAGGCCGAACTCAGGTATTCTCCCGTCGAGAAGACGGTGCTAGCCATCGTTTGGACCGTCAAGAAGCTGGGCCACTACTTTCAAGCTCATCCGGTCCAAGTGCTCACTCATCAACCCCTCGGCGCCCTCATGAGGAGTCCCACTAGCTCTTCTCGGATGGTGAAATGGGCTATCTTCCTCAGCCAATACAAAATAGATATCCGTCCGAGGCCTGCCATCAAGGGCCAAGCCCTGGCAGACTTCGTAACGGAATGCACCGCAAGGTTAGCGGTGGATGAGGAGCCTTCGGCACCCCTTGATGAGTGGTGGACCCTCTATACCGACGGCTCCTCGGCTACCAAAGCATGCGGAGGGGGAGTAGTTCTCATCACACCCGAGGGCTTCCGCGCCTATTATGCCATCCGCTTCTCCTTCAAAGTCTCCAACAACGAGGCCGAATACGAGGCCCTCCTCTGCGGCCTTCGGCTGGCAGCGAATCTGAAGGCTAAGATGATCCACGTCAAGTGTGACTCCAAACTTGTTGTGGGTCAAATTTCCGGGGAGTACGAAGCCAAGGAAGGAAGGATGAAACAATACAAAGAAGCGGCTAAGGAGTTGCTCAAGGTGTTTGAAGCACATTCTCTCACCCAAATACCGAGGGCTCAAAACTCCGAGGCCGACATTCTATCCAAGCTTTCGGATGAATCCCCCGAGCACCTCTCCAAAATTGCAAGAATTGAGGAACTCAGCCTCTCAAGCATCCATGCGAGCCCCGTCATGAACATCCACCTAAGGCCGGAGGATTGGATCTCCGACATCACCACCTTCATCACCACAGGGCAACTGCCCCAAGACGAAGCCCGCGCCAAGTTAGCAAAACTGAGGGCTCCCAGCTACACCCTCGAAAACGGGAGGCTTTACAAGAGATCTTACAACGGCACCCTCCTTCGGTGCCTTCATCAAGATGAGGCCGAAGTCGCCATGGAGGAAGTGCACAGTGGCACTTGCTCAGCTCACCAGGGACCCTTCTCCATGTCCCGAAGGCTCATAGTTCAGGGCTACTTCTGGCCCACGATGGCTAGAGATTGTGCTGATCTGGCCCGAAGGTGCACCGTTTGCCAACACTTTCAGAAGGCCCCCGACAGACCAGCGGTCAACTATGCTCCCATCAGCACCGCTATACCCTTCTCCAGATGGGGTATTGACTTAGTAGGCCCTCTGCCGAGGGGTACCTCCAACAACAGGTATATCATTGTGGCCATTGACTACTTCACAAAATGGGTAGAAGCCGAGCCCCTCTCCAGCATCACTGAAGCCCGGTGCCGCCACTTTGTTCTCAAGAATATTCTCACAAGGTTTGGCGTCCCCCATCAGATCATCTCCGACAACGGGACTCAGTTCGAGGCAGCCCCCTTCTGCGCCCTCTTAGAGGCGTGGGGCATCAAACACACTTTCTCATCAGTGGCCTACCCCCAAGGCAATGGACAAGTAGAGAATGCCAACCGCACCCTCCTCGAGGGGTTGAAAAAGAAGCTGGAAGCCGAAGGGGGAGGCTGGGTAGAAGAACTCCACAACATCTTGTGGGCCTATCGCACCACCCCTCGGCGTGCGACAGGCGAAACACCCTTCTCTCTATGCTATGGGTTCGAGGCTAAAGCTCCAACAGAAGTTACCCTTCCCACCCGAAGGGTGGAACAATATGAACCTGAAGTCAACGACGCCAATATGGCCCTCGACCTTCATCTCATCTCGGAACGCCGAGAACAAGCTTTCCTCAGGGCTGAAAACTATAGGAGACAAGTCAAAGGCTACATCGACGCCAAGGTCCGCTCCCGGGAATTTCAGGTGGGTGACTACGTCCTCCGACGAAGGGAGGCCAGCCTACCCGTCGAAGGCGGCAAGATGGCGCCTAAGTTTGAAGGCCCCTACATTGTCTCAGCCATTATCAAACCGGGGACATACAAGTTAAAACGTCCTAATGCGACAGAGATCCCTAGACATTGGAATGTGCACCACCTAGTAAAGTTTTATCAATGAGCGGCCAAGCCCTCATCCTCAACAAGTGTAAATGATCAATGGCCCAAGGCCACATCTGTTTTTGAAAGATAATTAAGAGGCCAAGCCTTCACCACCTACATATTGTACAAAAGGCCCAAGGCCCCCTCATCTCTTCACCATAAACGGCCCAAGGCCTCTCCCTCTCATGAGGGGTAACAACAATTTAGGTACCAAGTACCAAGTGTATGGGTCACCCCCATCACTCTTTGAAAACACCAAGTGTTTTCTCACTAAGCCGTACCCCGCGAGGACGCAATCATGCATACATTATGCATACTTATACATACTCTACCCTCCTAAAAAAAAAGAAAAAAAAAAGAAAAAAAAAATCGGGGGGTGCAACACCCCTCGGCTCCGGCTGGTACCAAGTGCCCCCGGCTATTTGTGTTCCATACACAAATAAAACCCTTCCCAGGAACGCTTTCCGCGCCATCCCTCAAGGGGAGGCAGGCAACGGGCCATGTCCCGGGGCCCAGGATTCGACTTCCACAAACGAAACGCTCCCCGCGCTATCCCCCAAGGGGAAGCAGGCAACAGACCATGTCTCGGGCTGAGGGGACGACTTTCAAAACCGAGGCGCTTTCCGTGCTATCTCCCAAGGGGAAGCAGGCAACAGACGATGTCTCGGGCCGAGGAAACGACCCTCAAACCCTTCGGGATATCGGAAGGTCATTCCCGAAGGGGGAGCCAACGGTTCACTCCGTTGCCTCCCACATAGGCCAAGCCTTTCCTAGAGACCAAGTTTCTGGATGCCTCTCCTACATCATTAAAAAAAAAATATATGTGTAGGGGGGAAGGAACTCCCTGGATATTGTTCTCCCCGGAGGCTCAACACTTCGGATATATATTCCCGAAGGCTCCTACGAAGGCACAAGAAAATCTCTCAACAACAAGCCATCTGGCTACATAGCTGAAGGCTCCACTACATAAGGCCTTGTAGTACAAGTATTCCCCCAGAGGCCCAAAAAGGTGGCTCACTAGCAGAACTTCACCTAAATTTGGCTAAGTCCAAGATTAGGCTGAATCAAAGACAACTATGTTCCATGCCGAAGGCTACACAAAGTTCTAAGACAAGCTAGGTCTATATCTACGCAAACCGGAGGGTTCATGCCAAAGGCAGAATGTCACCCGACTCATTCAACAATGAGAAAATTTCTAAGTCCACATATTAGCACCCGTTGGAGGACACTCATCAAGCTGAAGGATGCTCACAATATTTACACTCTGGATTTCACCAAGCCCACGAGCTTGGGTCCCCTCGGCTAGACTGCACACACCGGAGGATCACGCAATTCTCACACTCGAAGGTTCACTACAGCACCTATTGAAACTTCGTAAATGGGAGACCCTTCAGAGGGCAATTCTTCACCTGCAGATTCGTGACCGATGGCCTCCTAAACTACTTGGCAATGGCCCGAGGCTATGCTGCTAGTCGAAGGCTCCGCGTTTCCGGGGGCGTAAGATGCAGTTTCACCTGGAAAATTTCCTAAGCCTAATTCATTTTAGCCCTCGGTCCTAATACTACAACCGGAGGCGATGGCAATGGCTCATCACCGAAGGCACACTCTGGGATTTTACTCGAGGAATTTTCCAAGTCCAGAATCACAAGCCCCCCGATGATTCTACTCTACATCCGAAGGGTTCTGATCGAGTTTACTTGGAAAATTTTCTAAGTCCACAACAACAAGCCCCCGGCAATTCCACACTACAACAGGAGGCTCGCTGCCAGGTTTTACTTGGAAAAAATTTCTAAGTCCACAAACATACATTCATTCAAGCAAAGGAAAAAAAAATACATTCATAAAAGAAGAAGACGAAGGCAAACAAAATTTGAAGAGGCATTCATTCATACGAAAGGCCCGGGGGCGCATCATTCATTCGGAAGGAAATGGTTGAAATACAAGCAATGTTTAGTTTACAATCAGGGCCGAGGCCGACGAGCTATTACATGTGTTTACACTTGGCAAAAAACTCTAAGATTGTGCATCTTGGGCAGCACCTTCCTTCGGCTTTGAGGCCGCATCATCTTCGGCTTCCTCGTTGCCGCCCTCGCCCATCAGCTCAGAATCTTCTAGATCTGGCCTCTCTTCTCCCTCGGGAAGGGGAACTCTCACATCAGGCTGCAGAGGTGGGAGGCCATATGCCGATGGGTCAAATTTCTTCGGCTCTATCTTGAGGTGCCTGGCTAACCTCCGGTAGTCGAGGTTTTGGGTGAAAAACTCGCCACCATCATAATAGTCCTTACCCTTCCGGGCAAGCCATTCAGCACCGGGGCCTCTCACCCAGGAGTCCACCTTCTGCTCCACCACGGAGGTCACCCACCCCTCGTGGTCCGCCGCCGCCCAGCCCTCGGCGAGGAAAGATTCAATTGCTTTCTTCCCAGCATCGGCCACCGCCTCGGTCTTTTCTATCTCGACGGCCTCGGCAGCAGCCTTGGCAGCAACAGCGGCGGCTTCTTCAGCAGCAGCCTTCCCTTTAGCCTCGGCATCTTTTAGCCTCTGCTCCATGACTTCCTTCTCCAGACGAAGGGCTGTCTCCGCATCAGCAATCCTCTGCCGGAGGGAAACCCTCTCCTCATCGGCTTTCTTCAGAGCCTCGTCCGCCTGGCACTTGGCGATCCTCAGCTGCTCGACCCTTCGGGCCTGCTCGGAGGCAGCCAGGGCAGCCTGCAAGCGAACGCACATAGACAAAAATATAACATCAAAATGAGCCATCGGGGGCTATTATCAAAAAAGATAAATGAGGGAAAGAGAAGGGGAAACGCGGCTCACCATGGTGCTGTAGCTGGCGACTTTATAATCGAGGATGTCGTCCCCGAGGCGGGCCAGCACTGACCTATCCTTCGACGCCATCACCCCCCTCATGAAGCCGACGGGGTGAAGGGTGCCGTGCATGACTGAAGTCCCCGACTTGACGGGGAACTGGATGATCTCCGCCGGGCGGACCCCCTCGTCTATGGGGGATGGAGGAGATCGAGGAGGGGTGGTCGCGGAAGGATTCAAGGGGGGCTGCTCCTCAACTATCACAATGGGGGCATCCTTCCTCCCGGAGGCCCCCTTCTTCTGCTTCTTGTTCTCCGGGGGGGCGACACCCTTCCCGGAGTTCTTTCTCTTGAGCTCCTCCCCCTTGGAGCCCCCGGCACCAGCACCGGTATCAACTGCTTTGGAGGGTCCCTCCCCCTCCGGGACCTGAGATGCCCCATCCTTCTAGAAGAAATCATCGACGGGTTTCTGGCCCCCTGCCTCCTTCTTCTTCTTCGGCTCCTTGGCCAGCTTCTTCTTCAACGCGGCAAAGTTGGAGACATCCATGCTGATACCTGCAAAGAAGTCAAACCGAAGGGGTCAATTACAAAAGAAGAGAAATAAGAACATGCAAATATCCTAAGTACAATAAAGCGGACCCTCCGGTAACTACCTCCATTGCCACCGAAGGCTCTCTCGAGGACTGGGTATTGATCATCCTTCTCGCCCAAAAAACGGTACCGACGGAAGCCTAGGGCCAGCAAGTCTTCCGGGAGAGTGGAGTCCTTGACTGTCACATGCTTTGTGGCCCCCGGCAGCAAAGCAGCAATCTTCTTCCCCTCCCTCTGAAGCGCGGCGCTTCCCACCTTCGGGTGCCGCCGGAAGTGGTTGCGCAGTTCCCTCGGGAACGGATTTTCCGCCATCTTGATATAGCAGAATCGGTCTTTCCATCCCTTGTGAGACGAGGGCACATCGTCGAAAAGCCTCCAGGGGGCGAGCTGCTGCGGGTTTGCGAACCCCTCGGAGTTGGTATGCCCCCCCCCCCCCCCCCCCCCGGCACAAGTTGAAACTTTGAAAGAAAAGATCGAGGGTCGCGGTTACCCCTCGGGATCGACACAGCTGCAGGAAGCCAGTTATGTAGGAATGGCTGTTTGGGGTTAGCTGGCAGGGGGCTAAACCCACGTACCTCAGGTATTCGAGGAGAAAAGGATGCAGCGGGAACCGGAGGCCCATGGCAACCGATAGCACATGGACCGCAAAGCAACCCTCCGGAGCTTGCAACAGGAGATCATTGGGTCCCGGTTCAATCACGGTAGCCAAAGGCCCCACATGCAGCTGGGTAACGTAGCATTCGGCTCGATCGGCCCTCGACTTCAGTGCAAGGGCAGCGGTGTTCAGCCATGAATGCCCCTCGGATATCCCCACGGGTTTCCCGCAATCCACGGCGGTTTGCTTGCCTTTTTTGGGAGCCTTCGTCTTCTTCCTCTTCTTTCCCACGGCAACGCTGAGGGGTTCCGGATCTAGGGGCCGGGAGGTACTCGCCTCCCCGGAACCATGAAGGGGCAAGACAGCAACCGTCACCTCCTGTCGCTCCCTCTCTTCTTCTTCCTCAGCTACTTGGAGCGCGAGGGCCATTTCTTCATCAGCGGCGACTTGTTCAAATTCTTCAGCCTCCAGCTCAACTCGAAGGTTGCTTTGTACCTCCTCAGCCACGGCGAGGTCATTGTTGGTCGAAGACTGCCCGCTCGATGACTCTGCATCAGAGAAGCTCTCTGCTGCAACCGAAGGCTCCCTCGAGTGGTTCTGGGAATCGCTTGCTGATGACATCCTTCGAGATCGAGAGAACAGAAGTATGGAGGAAAAAGGAAAGAAGGAGACTAGGGGCTTCCTAGGGAGGCTCTAAACACTCGATCTAAGAATAATAAGGCAAAATATGCTGGAAGAGCCGGAAAACGGTGAAGAACTGACCTCGAAAACTTGGGGTTTGATCAAGCAAAACTTTCTCTCTCTAGAAAAATTTTGCCAGAGCTTCGCTTCACAACAAAACGCACAAACCAAAGGAGTTCGGATTTGGGGTATATATAGGCTTTCAGCCTCGAGAATTGGGCCTCGATTTAAAAAGGCCATCATTGCGGGCCGCCGGTTCACCCAATGGGTGGCACCCGCCCCCCATCATCCAACAACCAAGCAACACGTGGAAGCCTCTTCCAACGGCTATATTACAACGACTATATTTCGGCAACACTGGGGTGCCCTCGAATGATAGCCTCCGGCTATCACTCACCACAGCCTTCTGCCAACGAAATTCACCAAGCTTTCGGCTCATCAATGCTACCACCCCTCGAGAGCTCATCAACACCTTATAACTCCTTCAGCCCGAACTTGCCTTCGGCCTAAAGGAGTGGGGGACTAGGATACACCCCTCGGGCGTCACAACAGAACAAAATACAAATATTTCCTCAAACGGAAATCTACAAGTGACGCATATAGCCTCCGGGCGAACATCAGAATAAAATCCCTCGGGTACATACTTCAATATACCCTTCGGCAGAGGCGCTCACAAGTTTCCCCCAGGTCTCTTGCGAAAATGAAGCAGCCCTCATCACAACACGTGCAGGCAATACACATGTGCCTTCCTCAGAAAACCCTCGACATGTGAGGGACTGAGGAAAGCCTTCGGCAATCAGCAGAAGACAAGTGCTCCAACAAAGGCACCCAACGAAATGATGAGGCCTCCAGAAGAATCAACACAACTACTCCTTTTCCCTCAAGTACCTTTCGGCAAAAGGAGTGAGGGACTCCTGATGGAGTATATGGCCCGGGGACCCCCGACCCAAAGACTCCTACTTCTCCTACACAAGTCCATTGAGCCCAGAGAACAACTCGGGCCCAAATGCAACGGCCCAAGCCTCAAAACAGCCCAGAATACACACTGGGGTGCCTTCGGCTTCCTTGGCCGAAGGCTCCAAAACTCACAGGATGGCCTTCTCTGGCATGAGAAGTTACTGGGAGAAAGCGGCAAAAAACGTGAGCCTTCGGCATTATCAAGCCCCCGGCATCAGAAAAGCCTTCGGCTGAACAAAGCCTTCGGTCACACGAGGCCTTCGGCTACACTGGGGTCCTCAGTCACACGGAGCCCTCGGCTACACAAGGAGCCTTCGGCCATACATGTTCAATCATCGAAGATTCCTTTTGGAGACAGCCAACCACCGCATTTAATACCACGTCACATCCACCAACCGCATTCAATGCGGTGAACGTACCACTGCCGGTGCCACCCGCGTGATGTGACCCTTCGGCCGTTGGATTACTGACACGTGTACTCTCATCGCATTTATTGCTGCTATAAATAGCAGCCCTTATTCACCTTGTAAAGACACGCTGAGTTCATTTAATAAAATCGACTCTCTCTCCTCCTATTTACTCTGGCTTCTCTCTAGTTATTCCCGCAATAACCCCTCGGATAAGATACCCCCGGGTAGACTATCCATCAGACCTTTGTAGCCTCACACGAATTATTACATTTATTTAGAAGATGTTAAAATCCAAGGGTTCCCATTCATTCCTTCTTTCCAGATTTAATTTCTATCCCCCACCTTTTTCTTCCATGCTCTGGTTTTTCTATTTTGATTTTTCATTCTATTTCACTCATTCATGCTTAATTAACTCACACTTCATTTACAAAATTTACATATACTTGAAGTAGAGAGTAGTTGATCCATTTTAATAATGTATGAATCGGTGAGTTTTTCTTTTGCACTAGAACTATTTGATGAAATGTCTTTATGCAAATTGTCCTTGTTTTGCATTTTTTAGTTGAGAAGAGTTTTGGGGCAAATTACTTAAATTGCATGAACAGGTGGGCTGATTATGTATGTGCTCAATGGACATTGTTATATAATGACATTGTATATTACATTGTCATATAATGACATTGTAATATATGATAGTATTTTCTACCTTTTAATTATGACAATGTATAGTAATTATGCTAATATTGTCATTATTTTTAATTAATGACACTTAATGTTGCTTTTAATTGTGTGACTCTTTTATACTATTAGTATTATTTTTAAATAATGAAATTATAATATGTTATCATATAATGACATTTTATATTACATTGTTATATAATGACATTGTAAATTACATTGTATATTATTACATTGTCATATAATAACATTGTAATTACATTATTATAGAATGACATTGTAAATATAATGCATTTTAGGTGAAGATATTGTAATTTTTATAGCAATAACTTATTAACAATCAGGGCCGTCTTTAGAAGTTTTGGTGCCCCAGACGAAATCTTTTTTACAAAGAAAAGAAAACAGATTTATTTTCTCGTACCTATTAATAGAATCCGTAAAAGATTACATAAGTTCGTTTTTTTAGTTTTCTTGTGGAAACCATTTGCGATGATGACTTCAGACAAATCACGAGAACTTGTTAATTAATGTAATTGTCTCCTAGGTTGTTTCCTTTATTAATAAATAATAAAAGTTGTTTTTTATTTTTATGCCAGGAACCTATTCATTTTTTGTTAACGGCTGACCAAGTATAATATATGTGTGTGTGAGAGAAAAAAATAAAAAATATATATGAGAAATCTTCCGACCCAGATGGACTGACCGGAACCGCCGTCCGGTCGCCTCCATTTGAGCTTCTTTCGGGTTGCATATTTTGATAAACTTTGTGGGTATGTTTTTCATGAAGTTTAGATTATATCCATGAAAATTTACCTTAAAGTTCAATCGGAAAGTCAGTTAAATACGTAGTAAATTATTAAATAAAATTGTGCCAAAAAATGTACATAAAACACAATGTTTTTCAATAATTTATTTCACTGACTTCCCAATTGAATTTTAAGATAAAGTTTTATGAGCATAATATTAACTTCATGAGGAACATGCTAACAAAATTTCATCCAAAAAAATCCACCCAAAAGCATATCAAACGGAGGCGATCGTACAATTGTTCCGATCAACCATATTACTCCCTGCGTCCCAGTTTGTTTTGCAAAGTCAATTTTTTTGGTTGACCAATAATAAAAGTCAATCTTTCCTATGGATAATTAACTCAATTTTTAATAATTAAAATTTACATATTCATAAACTACATTAAAATCTCTTCAAAGTTGTAAAGTCCAAATTAGAATATAATTAAAAATTGACATTCTAATTAAGTGAAAAAAACGAAACTGTTTGACCAAGAAAAAGTCAAATTTGCAATCAATTTGGGATGAAGTTAATATATTTGAAGCTTTATTAAAAAATGGTGCCCCATCTAAAATTGGTGCCCTAGGCAAGTGCCTAGATGCCTTGGCCCTATGGACGGCTCTGTTAACAATGTTATCTTTTATAGCATAGGCGTTGTTACGACAGTCATTGATATCAGCATTGACAATGTCATTAAAATGACATTGGTATTTTTATTGTCATTATTTGACTTTGTAATTTTTACAATGACATGACAATGTTACAATATCTCAATATCATCAATGAAAATATGTCACTTCTTCACAATATCACTATATCAATATCCCAATGTCACATTTTTGCCAATTGCTATTGCTTCACCATTTTGGTAGTGTTTATAGTTCCTATTTTTTTAAAGAAATCTGCGTCCTCAATAATAGGAAAAAAAACAAGTCATCAATGGTATTAATATCTATATGAATATAATGGAGTTCCATAATCCTCCATTGACAATTTGACACACATACTCCGTTGACCTCCATGAAAATTCTCTTTTTATTAATTGAAAAATGAACAATTTGAACAAAACAAAGAGTCTCACAACTGCAAATCAGCAAACACTTTAAGCACATGTGAAAAGTCCTAAACAATACAGCAAACTGAAAAATTAACCCAATTTGAAAAAGGAAATTAGATAAAACAAAAAGGAGAAGAAGACGAAACTTTCGAAGAAGAAAATAAGAAATTAAAAGTAATACCACAACAACAAAAAATATAGACAGCAGGACATAATAGAAACTGTAAAAAAATTGAAAAATAAACTAATACAAACGTACATAGCAGAGCCGTGACATTAGAGAAACTGTAAAAGGGGGAAGAGGTGGGTGGAGACTCAAGCCGGGCAACTGGGAAAGAAGAAAAAATGAAGAAAAAGGAGAAGATCCGAAGAAAAAGGAGAAGAAGGAAGAAAAAGAGGAGAAAGAAGGAGGAAAAGGAAGAAAAAGGAGAAGAAGGAGGAAGAAGACCCAACAACTTCTCCGGCGAGGCGGCGACGAACATCGGTCCGGCGGTGACCAACGATCCGGCGAGTCGGTAAGGAGAAGCAGTCCAGCGATGAGTCGGCAGCTGTTGCATCGCATCTCGGAACAACTACTCTGGCCGACTGGCCGGCTTATTCTGCACATGGTGCGCTCCCACTTTGGCGGAGACGAGTGAAATGATGTGCACTTTTGACCCAGGGGTATTCTCGACCTTCCCATCCAAAATTAGTGCTATTTAGTAGTTAAAAACTTCCAACTCCTATTTAGGTTCCCTTCCATTGTTTTAGTCCTATTTGAGTCTTATTCCCAATGGGAAAGTTCCTGAAATGGGACCAAAAACGTTTGTAAATTCCAAAATAGGACTGTCATGTTTTTATTCCCAAAATAGGAGTAATTATTGTCAAGTTTGGAAAATAATGCCATGTTTAAAGTCTGGTACTGCCAAAACATGACAGTAATTAGTTCCGTTTTGGGAATTAAAAACATGGCAGTCCCATTTTGGAATTTACAAACGTTTTTAGTCCTATTTTGGGTAAATTCTCATTTAAATACTCCTATTTGTTACCTTTTGATTATTGATCACCGAACAATTGAAATGGAAGGCAACGTGTAATCTATCTATAGATAATACATTTCAAGGTTACAATTAGGGAAAGTATTGCCACGTGTCAACTCCACAATTATTAAGATCACTTTTTAAATTAAAGAATTTATTTATACACAAGTAATACGGAGAATTAGTTGATAACCGTCCTCTTAATTGCTAAAATATAGGAATTCAATTGCCAAAATATAGGAATCCAATTGATAAAAGGAAATTTCTACCGTGCCTCTCATAATTTTTAGGGCACGGACGTACGGTACATTGATCTCACTGGATCAATAAGAGTGCTTCACGTGGAAATTTTAAACACTACGCAATAAATATAATTACAAAACGTTGAATTTAAGATTTAATTTATTTGCACTGAAGTCCTGATTACAAATTACCCCTCATTTTTTGATGGTGAAACATTGGTCTGCAACTTCGATTTTCATGAATCATCTCAATTTTTTCAATTTTCACAATTTCTCTATTCATATTCCCGATTTCAATTATATCTGAATTTGGTTTTTGGATTGTGTTTCGAAGCTCTGTGAATGAGTCTATGACTCTGGTCATTCCTTTGAATGAATAGTGCAGATATTGGTAAATTACTCAAGTTTTTATTAAGTAAAGACCAAATCGAATTTGGTCTATTTCGAATTTGGTTTTGCTTCAGTTATGGGTTGTTTTAATTTGTTGATCAACTTGATTGATCCAGTAAAAACCAATGATAAAGATATAATTTGCAGAAGTATAAGAATTTGGCGAACGTAAATCGCTGGTTGAAAGAGAAAAAAATTCAAACAATGAAACAATGGTTGAATCAGATATTCCGTACAATCTACGAAGGATATATTGCTAAGTTCATCTGCGAAAACGCTTAGCCTACACCTCCATGGAGTGCCGCTTGGTAAGAAAAATAGTTATATTTTCTTCTTCTAGAAAACATGGCCGGTGCACTGACAAAAAACAGAGACTTTAGATAAAGGACTCAAATGCAATTAAAAGCAACTGTCATATTTTTGATGTGTTGTATTTTTATTACGAAAAATATAATAAATGTATAATGAGATATGGACGCGTGTGGCATTTTAATTGAGCCACTTAGGCTAACCACAACCCAACCTGTCAATAAATCTAATTTTCTACCAATTTATACGTATTCACTCAATCAATTCAGTTTTTTCCCGCAACCCAACACCGTCAATATATTCACTCAACCCATATTTTTTTTATAACTAAATGCATAAATCCTTAAAAAAATTATTGCACAATAGTTATGCTACAATTTTATTTTATCGATAATTGTGATTTAAAAAGTTAAACATTCAGATGTAAAAATATATAAATTTAGAGTTTAATTTTTTTGAGACCGGTTTTTAAAAAATAAAATAAAAAATAGATGTAAAATAGTATTTGAACTATGAGAACTTAATTTTAGCACTTAGATTTGTTCAAGAAAAAAATTGGGTTTGAGAATCTCGAGCAGTTGAAATTTCAATTTTTCTTTTTTTTTTTAAATTTATATATGTGATATTGATGTCGAATGAAAGAGAACAAAAAGTTATGAATTTTGATATATTTTTACTAAAAATTGAATTTCTCATATAAAAGTTATGGCACTTTAAAGATTAATGAGATTTTTATTTAAGTTGGGTCCCAAGAAATTCTTCCATTCACGCATCACCTTTCCTGTGCATCGGTCCTCATTTCCGTCTCTTTCTTCTGTCAATAGGGTATCACCTATTTCTCCCATGAGTTTTCCTAATTGACTTTGAGACCTTGGAATACATATTTTAAGTTGGGTTGTAGCCATTTTGGGGTGAAATTTGGGGTTTTCACCCCTCCCGGCCCATTGCAGTCAGACTTAGGCAAAGGTACGGTACCTCCGTTATTTGGAAGTGTACCGTACACTTCCAACTAACGGATGTACCGTAGAAAGACCCTTGATAAAATCTCATGTTTTTCTTGAAGTGTTATAACTTTTTTATTTGAACTCCGATCAGGGCCGGCCCGGACACATTAGAGGCCCTGTTCAAAGTTAAGTAAGAGAGGCCTTATTTTCCTAACATCCCTCCAAAGCCGTTAGCTGATACAACTTGAATCAATGAAAACATCTTCATCTTCAGCCATATATTTTATAATTGAGAAATTATTATAATTTGAAACAAAGCGAAATTAATCTTTGTCTTTGTAGTTTTAGATTTTTAGTGGTCTTTGTAACATGAGTTATTCCACGAATACGGCTATTAAAAATTAGTAAGCTACATCATTAAAATTAAATAGATGAATCCATGTTGAGATTGAAAAAAAAAACAGTAAACCATATCGAAGGTGCACAGATGATCCATATACTTTATACCCCTCCATCTCTAATTTTTCTCCCATTTCGGCTGGGCACATTTATTAAGATAGTGGAATTTGTGTGGTGGAGAGTTGGGCAGAGAAATATATAAGAATGTGTAAGAATGGTTGTCAATCACAAATTTTTTACCAAAGGGGGAAAGAAGAGATATTTTTGGGATAGACGAAAAAGAAAAGTTTGAAGATAATTCAGGGACGGAGGGAGTACTACGTAGTATCGTACTCCCTCCGCCCCGCTATGATTGTCCCATTTTACCATTTTGGTTCGTCCCACTAAGATTGTCTCATACCTTATTTGGTAAAGTTTGTGTGGTTCTAAATCATTCCTACTTTATTCTTACTTTATCAATTCAATATGAACTACATAAACTCACTTTTATTAATAACCGTGCCACATTCTCTTGTCCCAAATTTAGGGGCAGAGGTAGTATTATATTATTGAAAAAAGTGAAAATAGCAGAAAAACAGTTGACCCGTATTTAGAGTTCTTTGACACCATTCATTTATGTGCCTAAAATCTAAATTTCTCAATTTCACTCCTTAGAAACTGCAGTTGAAGGTGGAGATTTCAGTGGCATGGGAGGGTGCACCCAAACATTATTGTCATTTGCCAATTTTATTTTAAAAAAAACGGGATGAGCAAAGAACTGAAATCAAATCAACTAACAAAAACAAAATACCCCCAAACTAAAGAAATGGCAGAGGGCGTAGATTGCAAACTTGCGAAGGACTGGAGCCTCTCCCTTTGTCCCGTGATTCAGCAGCTCCCTTGTTCTACTGGAAGTAAGAGATTTCGTGGAAGTGATTCGAACAAGCTACAGATATGGGATCCAGCAGTTCTTTTAACTTACTCTGTACCAATCTTGTAGTTGATGTTCCTTCTTCCAAAGACTCACGTTTGTCCGCTATCGATGTATCGTTCTACCGAAGAGTTTCATTGTCTCTCGATTATCGAAATCTTCGTGTAATTAATTACTCCGAATTGAAAATCGGGGGCCTTCTTTCAGCGGAGGCCCGGTGCGCCGGCACCGCTTGCACCCCTTTTGGGCTGGGCCTGACTCCGATTGTTACAAAAAACATATCAAAATTCATAAATTTTTATTATCTTTCATATGACACCAATATCGAATATATAAAGATAAAAAATATTTTAACACTTTAAAAACCATCTAATTTCAAAGCGCTATTATTATTTATTGGTACTCCGATTGTTACAAAAATATTAAATATGGAGTACTAAAAGAGAAGCTATGAACAAAAATACTTGGTATTTAATTTGCATGAAAGATTTTATCGAGTTCTGAAATACGATCAAATAAAGATATAAAAAGACTTCAAATCAAGTTTATTTTTCTCATTTGTTATTCTCATAAGTCGAATTATAGAGGTCGAATTGTAAAGTCGAATTATATTCAAATCAAGTTTATTTTTCAAATCGAGTTATTCTCACCTTAATAGACATAATAAAGTCGAATTGTAATGATCAGTAACATGAAAATAATCAAAATAAGATTGAAGTTATTTTCCTGATTGAATTGGTTGAGGTTACTATAAAGGTCCATTTTACCTATTTTTCATACATTTTTAAATTTTCATTAAACTATTAATAAAATATAAAATTCATAACCTTTTATTATCTTTCATATGCCATGAATGTTGCATATATAAAAATAAATATATTAGTTCTATTAATTTGTGCAGTTTAGAATCATTTTTTTTACCATGTACACTACTAATCGAGGGGGGAAATAATTTAAATATTCCAAACTTTCAAGTAGTGTGAGTTGCATATGTAATATAAATGTTATTTATAGATATACCATCATCTTCACATAAAAAGTTATGTTGACACCATGATCATATATTTCTTTCACATATGTATCTTTATGGTGTTAAGCACTTTTGAGGAGGCAATTAAAATTATATTGTACCGTGCACGGGATAAAAGATACTTTTATTTTTTAAATTTAATATATTACGTAAAAGGTTAAAAAACCTCTGCTTTTTTGTGCTCCGGTTGTTACTAAAAATATATCATAAATCATAACTTTTTATTATCTTTCATATGATACCAATATTGAATATATAAAGATTAAATAATGTCTTAACACTTTAAAGTAAAACTATTTTAACACTTTAAAAAACCTCTATTTTTTAAAGTGCTATAATTTTTTTGATAAAAGAATCAAAATCATATGATTCACTGAAACCTTAAATACTAAAAACACTAAGAGCCCGTTTGATAACATTGAAATTGGTTGAATCATCTGATTCTGCTGAACTTTATGAGGTTCTGACTGAAGTGGTTGGATTGGTTGATTTTACTGATTGGGGGGGGGATTTAAAATAGTTTTTATTAATAAAATAAAGAAAAATTGTATGAAAAATAGCTAAAATGATCTTCTACAGTAAATCATTGTTTGTTTTCAAACCTAAGCACATACTTTTATAATTTATTTATCTAAAATGGGTGAAGTCAATTTTTTGAAGATATTAGTCCTTATTTTCTTAAAAAATAATTCAAGTATATTTTGACAAATATTTTTTTTTAAAAATAATTATTTTTAAGTCTTTTTTATACTCCGTATAAACCATGTAGAATAATTCAGTCACACTGAAATAGATGATCAATAAACTTGATTAACAATAGTACAATCACATATAAGCTTTATTGTTAGTTGTATACTTAATTCCGAAATATGAATGTTGGTTTTGATAAGTAAAAGTCGTACGTCCTACAACACATATTCACTCTACCTTTCTATTGAAATAAATAGGGTCAAATGTTATTCGATGGATTACTGTCAATGAAGTATATAGATCTAGAATTTCATTCATTACCAATTAGGCTTATTGATCTGAATTATAATTAAAACATATAAAAGTAATTACGACATAGTAAGTTTTCGTTTAGAAATTTAGTTATACATCACACACATAAAAATATTAATTAAAGTTTTCATAATTTAATTAGAGTATAAATATTTATGAAATCAGATTAACACATCAAAATTCATGAAAAGTATAACTATTTATAAGTAAATGCATGCGTATTCATATAAATTTCAAAATGAAAAATGGTGACAATGTTTTTGGCATGAGTCTAAGTTTGTTCTAAATAATGGAGGCGTGAGTTTATGTTTGCTCTTAAAACTGAAAATCGAATACGGTCGTTAACTACAAAGCAGGTTATATTCTATATGCATGTGTTTAATGCCCCTTCTATTTGTGTATTTGGTTTCCCCTAACTAAAAGATTTAGTACTCTTTTTGGTATTGTTAATGTTTCAATATCATTAGGAATAATTGATGAGATGACGAAACTTATTTTTGTATGTTTATACATAAATAAGTGGTAGTGTATACTTATTAATGTTTATAAGCAGGGGCAGAGCTAGAGGGGCCAATCTAGACCTTGACCCATCCTGAATTTTAAAAATGCCTTAATTTTTTAGGTAAAATTTTTTGTGTAAATTGTTTTGAAAATATTATGACTACGGGACCAATCCGGTAGATTTTCATAATAGCCAAAATCATGTTTTTTGGTTAGAAAGTATGAGATTTTAGCTAATGTGTCGTACCATTACCAAAGGCGTAACCAGGACACTGGATCATATAGGACTGGTACAAAGAATGTTAGTAAAAAAAGCTGCACGAAATTTTTTTTCTTAAAAATCAAGGCATTTTTTAAATTTGGAGTGGGGCGATAGGGCCTGGCCTAACGTGACGCCCCTCTAGCTCCGCCTCTAACTACGGAGTATTACTTTAGAGATTTTCCAAAATGTGTAATTTAAATAATATAATGTAGAGAGCAGTGTTTTTTTTACATCACTACTCTATGATATTTATATACTCTGTAATACGGAGTATATGCTTTTAGGTAACAGTCTTTGAAATGATAACTCATATATACCATGAGTTATAAATATGAATGATATGATAATGTTCTTTATTAAAATATCATCATAAAAGTCAATAATGATTAACTAAAAGGGAAAGATTTTGCATTGTTATTGTTGTGCGCGTATTTCAAATGCATTTACAATATACAATTTCACTTCATTATTATACTTAATAAAAAAAATATAAACTATAGATATATTAATGTGGATATCTTAATGTCCCGTGCATCGCACGGGTTTCTATATATATAAAAACTCAACCGTGAGGTAAAAACCCTGTTCCCGCCTATAGAATTGATGTCACAAATGTGTCATGCATGTCATCATTAAGGAAAATTTTAAAAAGCACGTCGCGTGCTCCTTATTGAGCACGTAGTACGGCTGACGCCTTGCCAGGAAAATACTCCGTATTAGAAGGCTTAGTATTTGTAAGTTAAAGTATATTTTAGTAATCATTAGTAGGGAAGCTATACGCCACTTAGAACTTAATAGTTTTCAATTTTCAATCTTAGAACAAATAACATGAACTTAGACAAGATTTTTCTAAATCCATGTATGCATCTCAATATAAATTTTTTATCTGTGCTTTTTTTCTGAAATTAATTAATTAATCTGATTAATTCCTAATCTTATACTCCCCTATTTCATAAAACTTGGGTATGATGACAAATTATTTTTAGTACCAAAATATTTAAAGTCTGAAAATTATGTGGAGCTATTCTTTTATTTTTTGGTAAATGGATTTTTTTTAAAACAACTTTTATAAAAGTATAAAAGTGTTAATTTCCCACAAATATAATAGGGGCTGAAGTTTTCTATCCGGTAAGGTTGCTGACCAAACAAAATCAGACCTAAACAAATTAAACGAGATCAGCTCGGAAAATTTCAATCATATTAAAAACATACCAAGTCATGTGATAAGAATATGAAAAATAAAAGAATAGCTCCATATAATTTTCAGACTTTAAATATTTTGGTACTAAAAATATCCCTGTTATTAATATCATGTTTTAATTTTTATTACATGCAGTGTGTCCTCTAAAACAAATTGGGCAATATGAGTAAGACTTGTGCTTGCATATGGAGAGCATTTTTCATGATCAGGAGGTACGTTTAAGTCTTTTTTATATAAACCATGTAGAATAATTCAGTCACACTGAAATAGATGATCAATAAACTTGATTAACAATAGTGCAATCACATATAAGCTTTATTGTTATATACTTAATTCCGAAATATGTTGGTTTTGATAAGTAAAAGTCGTACATCCTACAACACATATTCACTCTACTTTTCTATTAAAATAAATAGGGTCAAATATAAGTAATTGTCCTGTATAGGACTAAAATTAACCTTAATTCTCTAAATAGGACTACATATTAGCTCTGATACCATATGAGAGAATAAGATGGAATAATGGCTCACCCTAATTGGGTGTCCTGGTGGTCTATATATAATAAATAGAGAATGTGAAAATTACATCAATGTCCCAATACTATAGATTATTACACCCCCTCAATCTGTGCAGGGGAAACAACGCGCAGATTGGAACGTAAAAATTCAAAACACTGACTAGATAAATTTTTAGTAAAAATGTCAGCTAATTGTAAGTGAGTGGGAACATATTTGACCACCAGATCTCCATGAGCAACGCGTTCTCTGACAAAATGATAATCAATCTTGATATGTTTACTCATTTTTGTAATTTTCAAACCCTTGCGAAAAATCTTTTCAACAGAAAAATCAAACTTTTTCAGAGTGACGGGGGTGGTGAATTTGATAATACCATTTTTCACAATCATTTTTTAAAATCTGGTATTTTGTTCCGTAAATCTTGTCCGGATACTCCTGCTCAAAATGGTGTAGCTGAACGTAAACACAGGCATCTTCTGGAACTGACTAGGACTATGTTGATTGAATCTTCAATTCCTTCTACTTTTTGGGTTGATGCTCTGTATACAGCTACTTATATTATTAACCGTTTACCAACCCCCATACTTAATAACTTAACTCCTTTTGAAAAACTATTTAATAAATCTCCCGATTTTTCTTTTCTTCGTGTTTTTGGGTGTGCTTGTTTTCCTTATTTTATTGCCAAGTCCTCTAATAAGCTATCACCTCGCTCTATTCAGTGTGTTTTTCTAGGTTATGCCCCGGGCTATAAGGGTTACCGATGTCTAGATCCTGTTTCTGGTCGGGTTTATGTTAGTAGGGATGTCCAATTTTATGAAAATGTTTTTCCTTATTCCAAGCTTGTTAAAATTCAGCAATCCCCCCAGACCTATCCCCTGCCACTTCCTCCCATTGGCCTCTCAATTTTCACTTCCCTACACCCAGTAATACTTCTTCCACCATGCAGCCTTCAGCATCCCCACCCGTGCTCATGCTGGACAAATCTACTGCCAGCATTGAACCCCACTTTTCTTCACACAGCCCCACTTCAATTCATACACCTTCCTTAAATGTTTCTTAACATTTAGTCCTATTTAGGGAATTAACTAAAATGTTATTTGATGGATTACTGTTATTGAAGTATATAGATTTACAATTTCATTCATTACTAATTAGGCTTAATGATCTGAATTATAATTACAACATATAAAAGTATTTACGACATAGTAAGATTTCGTTTAGAAATTTAGTTATACATCCCACACATAAAAATATTAATTAAAGTGTTCATAATTTAATTAGAGTATAAATATTTATGAAATCAGATTAACACATCAAAATTCATGAAAAGTATAACTATTTATAAGTAAATGCATGCGTATTCATATGAATTTCAAAATGAAAAATGGTGACAATGTTTTTGGCATGAGTCTAAGTTTGTTCTAAATAATGGAGGCATGAGTTTATGTTTGCTCTTAAAACTAAAAATCGAATAGGGTCGTTAACTACAAAGCAGGTTATATTCTATATGTGTTTGACGCCCCTTCTATTTGTGTATTCGGTTTTCCCTAACTAAAAGATTTAGTACTCTTTTTGGTATTATTAATGTTTCAATATCATTAATTAGGAATAATTGATGAGATGACGAAACTTATTTTTGTATGTTTATACATAAAAAAGTTGTAGTGTACGGAGTATACTTTATTAATGTTTATAAGCAGGGGCAGAGCTAGAGGGGCCAATCTAGACCTTCACCCACCCTGAATTTAAAAAATGCCTTAATTTTTTAGGTAAAATTTTTTGTGTAAATTGTTTTTGAAAAATATTATGGCTACCGGACCAATCCGGTAGATTTTCATAAGAGCTAAAATCATGTTTTTGGTTAGAAAGTATGAGATTTTAGCTGATGTGTCGTACCATTACCAAAGGTGTAACCAAGACACTGGATCATATTGGGCCGGTACAAAGAATGTTAGTAAAAAAAGTTGCACGAAAATTTTTATCTTAAAAATTAAGGCATTTTTTAAATTTGGAGTGGGGCGATAGAGCGTGGCCTAACGTGACACCCCTCCAGCTCCGCCTCTAACTACGGAGTATTACTTTGTAGATTTTCCAAAAATGTGTAATTTAAATAACATAATGTAGAGAGCAGTGTTTTTTTACATCACTACTCTATGATATTTATATACTCGGTAATACGGAGTATATGTTTTTAGGTAACAATCTTTGATATTTTCAGTTAAACATGCTAAATTGTGACTAACAATGCCTTTATATATACCAAGAGATATAAATATGAATGATATGATAATGTTCTTTTTTAAAATACCATCATAAAATTCAATAATGATTAACTAAAAGGGAAAGATTTTGCATTGTTATTGTTGTGCGTGTATTTCAAATGCATTTACAATATACAATTTCACTTCAATATTATACTTAATAAAAAAATATAAACTATAGATATATTAATGTGGATATCTTAATGTCTATATATATAAAAACTCAACCGTGAGGTAAAAACCCTGTTCCCGCCTATAGAATTGATGTCACAAATGCGTCATGCATGTCGTCATTAAGGAAAATTTTAAAAAGCACGTCGCGTGCTCCTTATTGAGCACGTAGTACGGCTGACGCCTTTCTAGGAAAATACTTCGTATTAGAAGGCTTAATATTTGTAAGTTAAAGTATATTAGTAATCATTAGTTGGCAAGCTATACGCCACTTAGAACTTAATAGTTTTCAAATTTCAATCTTAGAACAAATAATATGAACTTAGACAAGATTTTTCTAAATCCATGTATGCATCACGATATAAATTTTTTTTCCAGTGTTTTCTTTCTAAAATTAAATAATTAATTTGATTAATTCCTAATCTTATACTCCCCTATTTAATAAAACTTGGTTATGTTCACAAATGATTTTTTTAGTTCCAAAATATTTAAAGTATGAAAATTATATGAAGCTATTCTTTGTTTTTTTGGAAAATGGAATTATTTCTTTCTTTTGAACAAAAAAGAGAGGCTTTTATATTAAAATAGAGAAATAATTTTATTTTATAAAAATATAAGTGTTAATTTCCCACAAATATAAAACATATCCCGTATATAATTTTTATCTTAATATACAAATAACTTTTCTCATATGTGTGGTTAAAGTCAAAGTATATATCTCTTAAAACATACTCCCTCCGTCCCGCTAGAAGGTTCACGTTACGATTTACGATGCTTGACTGATGATAAAGCAAGTTAATTTATGTTCACACTCTAATTATTTTTAGTAAATAAAATTTACATATTCAGAAACAACATTAAAACCGCTACAAAGTCTGATAAAAAAAATGTAAATTTGATAAAAATTTGATATAAAATGCAAAAGATTAAAATTGATTTATGTTGACTATGTGAATAGTGGAGGAGAACCTTCTAATGGGACGGAGGTAGTAAAATATAACGTTTGACAAATGAAGACACCATAAACAGCCAATTAGACACTTTTGGCAGGCAACTAAGCGCCCCTGTTAGATTGATAATTTAGTTAGGCGCCAAACCAATTATTCATGACGGCTAAACCAAAATCGTGAAGCTCAGCACCACCTAGCGGTCTAGCACCTAGATGGGACTAGTCGGGCACCTAGATCAATTATTGGAACAACGATAATAACTAATTAAAAAATGCTTTCAAATAAACTAATTAAAATCATTGATCAAAATTTATTATCATTGATCAGGAAAAATGAAATTGACCAAATTTTTCAGAACCGAGGGAGTACACATCGTTACAAAAATTTGAATATGATATTTGTATAGGAATGGTATTTTGTCTAATTTCATGTTTTTGTATACATGGACGTAGCTAGGGGAGGGCCAGCCCAGACCCAACCCAAATTTTAAAAATGTCCGTATTTTTAATGTAAAAAAATTCACAAATATTTTTTGTACCGGCCCAATCCGATCTAGTGCCCTGGCTCCGTCCCTAATTGCATATGAATGATATTTTTATCATACAATAGGACGAGAAATCCTTTTCTAGACTTTTTTTCATATGTTGAAACATTATATTAATTGTTCTTGTGATTGCTTAAATTTCAATTAAGAACTACACTTTAGTCTTATAATTGCTTTCAGTCCCAATTTTATGCTAAAAACGGTAGGCCCTAGTAGAGTAAGGGTATTTTTAATTGGATTGGTTCTCGTAAATTAGATTAGACCAAATTTAAACAGATCAGATCAGACCGGGTCATATTTTGACGGATGTAAAATACATATAGAACAAAGACATACTGTCTAGTTTAGGTCATACAGACTACAAAATTTTAGACTTAAACAAATCAGATTGACTAGATCAGATCTGAAAATTTTCAAACCAGTTATAAACATCCTCAAAGTTTTCATATTCTTATCACATGACTTGGTATGTTTTTAATATGATTGAAATTTTATGATTGTTGGGCCTGCCGCGGGTCTGCGGTCAGCAATCTGCCAGCCTGCCGGTGCAATCGGACCGCGTGGCGCTTTGCCTGTTCTATAAAAGGGGGAAGGGCGTGCTACACTATCAGCGATTTCTTTTAGTGTAGCGGTAAGCGCAACGATCCACAATTGGTATCAGAGCCAAAGGTCACGGGTTCGACCCCCGGCAACAGCATGCTGCTCAGTTGTAGGCTGGCAGGTGCTGGGGGGGAGATTGTTGGGCCTGCCGCGGGTCTGCGGTCAGCAATCTGCCAGCCTGCCGGTGCAATCGGACCGCGTGGCGCTTTGCCTGTTCTATAAAAGGGGGAAGGGCGTGCTACACTATCAGCGATTGCTTTTAGTGTAGCGGTAAGCGCAACGATCCACAATGATCTGATCTCGTTTAATTTGTTTAGGTCTCATTTCATTTGGTCAACGACCTTACCGGATAGAAAACTTCAGCCCCTATTATATTTGTGGGAAATTAACATTTTTATACTTTTATAAAAGTTGTTTTAAAAAAAATCCATTTGCCAAAAAATAAAAGAATAGCTCCATATAATTTTCAGACTTTAAATATTTTGGTACTAAAAATAATTTGTCATCATACCCAAGTTTTATGAAATAGGGGAGTATAAGATTAGGAATTAATCAGATTAATTATTTAATGTCAGAAAGAAAACACTGATAAAAAATTTATATTGAGATGCATACATGGATTTAGAAAAATCTTGTCTAAGTTCATATTATTTGTTCTAAGATTGAAATTTGAAAACTCTTAAGTTCTAAGTGGCGTATAGCTTGCTAACTAATGATTACTAATATACTTTAACTTACAAATATTAAGCCTATTACTACTACAGAGTATTTTCCTGGCGAGGCGTCAGCCGTACTACGTGCTCAATAAGGAGCACGTGACATGCTCTTTAAAATTTCTCGTATAAACATAGTGAAAATTTGTTGGTAATCATTTATAGACAATCATTTACTGACACATTATAATTACCTAATACTAGTATCCTTACCCATGCCGTGCGCGGGATAAAATGATTTTGTTGTTTAGTTTAACTAACGGAAAATCACTTATTTAATTAGTTGATTATAACATTATTTGAAATGCATATTCTAACTTATTGAGTATGTTTTATTTTTGAACTATTTATCTAAATATGTTCCATTCTATATTTTCCAAAACAAAAGAACATATTTTTTATAACATCCAGTTGTATCCAATTGAAATGATCTATTTTTACCTAAACAAAAAGAAAATGTTTTATGCCTATTTTATCCATAAAATTTCATCTGTGGTTTATGTTTTTTTCTCAAAACTAACTACACATTTTTGTAATTTATTTATCTAAAAATGGATGTAGTCAACTTTTTATAGATATTATCCCTTTTAGGTTTTAGAAATTTTCAAATTAGTCGTTTGATCTCTTTCTTTACGAAAGGGGTTTAGAATATATAGTTTTGTGACATTCTGATTTAATGAAAACCATGACGGCGACATGGTTAGAAAAAAATAAGGACCGATGTATTCTAAACGGTACTCAAATGTTATTTGCGCTAAAATTACAACCAAAGTTGACGTATTTAAAAGATTCGAAGTCTTTCAAAATTACGCCCTCCGTCTATTAAAATTTTTCCAAGTTGACCGGCATGGGAAATAATTATGTAAAAACTGTATAATTGACATTTGTGAATAGGAGAAAGAAATAATAGGAACCGTAAATTAATTGATTAAAATGAAACCAACAAATATATAGGGACAATAAAAAAATTACTTGCTTAAAATAGTATTATCTGCGTTCTCTTTTACTTGCAACATTGGACTTTTTGCACCATTCACATATTCTACTTTGACTATATTTTATTAATTAATGTATTATGAATTAAATTTTTAAAAAATATTTTTAAATTCCTCTCCTTTTAAATTTTCAAAATCTGTTTTTATTTTTAATTTTTTTACTAATAAGGAATGAAAGATATTAATGGTCAAACTTGTATGTTAATTGGCAAGCGTGAAAAGTGGACCATTGCTATTAAAAAAGAATGTATGAAGTATATTACACCAACATTTATCAGGCTTTGTAGCGGTTTTAATGTTGTTTCTGAATATGTAAATTTTATTTACTAAAATAATTAGAGTGTGAACATGGATTAACTTGCTTTATCGTCGGTCAAGCATCGTAAACCATATGGGGAACCTTCTAGCGGGACGAAGGGAGTATGTTTTAAGAGATATATACTTTGACTTTAACCACACATATGAGAAAAGTTATTTGTATATTAAGATAAAAATTACATATGGGATATGTTTTATATTTGTGGGAAATTAACACTTATATTTTTATACAAGTTTTTTAAAAGAAAATAATTTCTCTATTTTAATATAAAAGCCTCTCTTTTTTGTTCAAAAGAAAGAAATAATTCCATTTGCCAAAAAAACAAAGAATAACTTCATATAATTTTCATACTTTAAATATTTTGGAACTAAAAAAACCATTTATCAACATAACAAAGTTTTATGAAATAGGGGAGTATAAGATTAGGAATTAATCAGATTAATTATTTAATTTCAGAAAGAAAACATGATAAAAAATTTATATTGTGATGCATACATGGATTTAGAAAAATCTTGTCTAAGTTCATATTATTTGTTCTAAGATTGAAATTTGAAAACTATTAAGTTCTAAGTGGCATATAGCTTGCCAACTAATGATTACTAATATACTTTAACTTACAAATATTAAGCCTTCTAATACGGAGTATTTTCCTGCAAGGCGTCAGCCGTCGCGTACTACGTGCTCAATAAGGAGCACACGACTTGCTTTTTAAAATTTTCCTTAATGACGACATGCATGACACATTTGTGACATCAATTCTATAGGTGTCGGGTTTTACCTCACGGGTGAGTTTTTATATACGTAGTATATAGAGATTTGACACGTATCGCCCACTCTTATAACAGAAATTACCCTAAATAGGAGTAAAAACGTTTTGAAATTCCAAAATAGGAGTATCATGTTTTTTATTCCCTAAATAGGAGTAATCTGCCAAGTTTGGAAAAAAATGTCATGTTTAAAGCCTTGTAATTTCCAAACTTGGCAGAAATTTACTCCTATTTAGGGAATAAAAACATGATACTCCTATTTTGGAATTTCAAAACTTTTTTACTCCTATTTAGGGAATTCTCTCCTCTTATAAGCATCAGTAAACTATACGTCTATAATTACTTGCATCAACCGCCCAGTTTTGCGATAAACGGAATAGATGTATAAAGAGTACTCGATTTGATGGATTTCCCATCTTTCACCCCCTCTTCCTAATTACTTCATGCCTCCTTCTCTACGCCTAATTAGAATCCGTTGATCATAACAATTGAAGTGAAAAAGGTTAGTCGTCATCACCAAAATTTCTCTGGGTAGGTGCGTGACATACATAAGTCAGACCCCTACAACCAACTCTCTCTCTCTCTTTCTCTCTCCCTCGGCGGCGTCTATATGGTACGCACCGCCGCACTGATGTCGAAAATGAGAGACAGCGGCGAGATGGCATACGGAATGGGAGGGCCTTACAGACATTTCACGGACACGATCCTGAGACCGTTGCTGGCGGCTATCACCCTGCAGGCCCGCTCTTCCCTCGCCGTCTTCTTTCTCACGCTTCTCTGCGTCGGCGCGTTCATCTCCACGCGCTTTCTTGACTCCACTCTCAACTCCGCTGTAAGTATAGCTGCTACCTCTTCTATTTCTCAGATACTTACAAGTTACAGCTAACTCCGCTGAGTAACTGGTTTTAACTTTTATTGCTGAATCTCTTTTCTCTTTTTAAATAGAGACTATTGCATTTACCTCCCTGAGGTTTTACTTTATTACCAACCGGTCCTTGTTATTTACTTGATAGGTCATAAATCCAAATTTTATAAAGATAAAATTCCTTAAACAGGAGTAAAAACACGCAATAGTTATTAGTTGTGGGAATTTTATGTTTTTTTTTTCATATTTTATAAGTAAAAGTAGCAATTTCTATCAATTAACAATATTTTTGAATGTTTTTAATTGAACTTATTTTTAAGTCTGGCACTAAGTCAAATACTTGTAGATAGATAGAAGGTTAAAACATCACAATCCAATAAAAAACATTATCAATGTGCACTTTTGATAAATTAAAATATATACTTGTAGGGAAAATTTTGTGGATTTAATTAGAAATTTGCTCGATCCGTGAGTAGAATATAATTATAAATTTAAAAAAAAGAACATGAACTCTGGAATTAAAGTTTTACAAAAATTAAACCACAGCCAAACAAAAAAAAACAATTTTCTTAGAGCTCTGTCTAAGTGCGGGTGTAATTTTTGTCCTTAATCTTATGGACAAACCCAATGCAAAATATCAATACTTATAAGCAATCTTATTACGTTGACACAACTACCCTTGACACTTTTGTCAATGACACTATTTCATCCATTAGTGGTGGAGAACAAGGGGTCTTTGAGTGAATAGAAGATCAAATAATTCGTCCGGTTATAGTGGCTTATTATAAGTAATGACTAAAACTCCGTATAGCATTATTGAAATAGTAATAATAATAATAATAAATTTAATATATTTTTAAAAAGTTAAACTTGGATCAAAATGAAAAAATGTGAAATAATGGGAAAAGATACTCCAATAAGAGTCATGACGTATATATTTATAATAGAAGAGTTGTCAAAATACAAAGTATTCCTAATTAGATATTACACATATTCTTAAATAGATACTCCGTATTAGACTATTACACCCCTCAAACTGTGCGGGGAATACAACGCACATGTTGTCTTTTAAAAAAAACGAAATTACAGACTAGAAAGACTCTTAGTAAATATATCTGTCATCGGAAGATTATGAGGCACATATTTAACAATAAGATAGCAAGTAGGTTGTTTCTAGGACTTCCAAAAAATCAGATTAGGACCAAGAAATACAGTAAATATTGTTCATAATTTGGGATCCTTGAAGATACCTTGAGCAAGAGCAGCGAATGAAGTGGGCAGCGGAAAAGATCCTAGCTGACGGCCAACTGGCCCGGCAAAAGACGATGGGATCATGCTAGGGTAGCCGGAGAGAGAGGCAATGACGTAGCGGTCTAGAACAACTGTGCCAGCAGCTGAACTGGACTCGGCTAGAGAATGAACGTATGTAGTAGCGGGCGGCGAATGCAATAGCACACTGAAGGCAAGCACCTTGGTCAGCGACACGAAGAAGGTGGTCTACGCCGTATCAGCCGCGCTCATAGGATCGGAGACTGCCGTAGATGTGGCGGCAGTCGACCCCGAGGTGGCAGCAGCTATACTAGGATTCATGGGAACCGAAAAAAGGAAGAAAAAAATGTGTTTTAAAACCTAGAGCTCTTGATACCATGTGAAATAATGGGAAATGATACTCCAATAGGAGTCCTGACAGATGTATTTATAATAGAAGAGTTGCCAAAATACAAAGTATTCCTAAATAGATATTAGGTATATTTCTAAATAGATATTAGACTATTTAAAAACTATGACAATTGCAAAAAAGATCATCATGACAAATAACAAGAACCTAGAAATGGGAGGGCTCACCCTCCACCCTCTAAAGAGTTGATTAAAACCAGGCCCTAGATAATATTAGATAAATAGTCAATATGAGGGAATGAATAGATTATTCATGGTTTCTCGTTTCATGGGAGACATAAACTGTCTCTCTCATAGAACTGACACTTTTCAGGTAAAGAGGCCTGCCGCGAAATATGTATTCCTGACTTATATTAGTATAGAGAAAACATGCAAAACAAATCATCAATAGTTATTAGGGAAATTTACCGGGATATAACTAAAACTCAATGAGTTTCTCAATATATGACCTAACTAGTTTTTATACTTTTGCATGACCAAAAATCCAAAAACAAATAGAAAATTCGTTTATATTTAAATGTTGAATGACGAAAATACCCTTATTTAAAATATGTGCATTTGCACTAATTTCGTCCAATTAAAATTACTGCACTTTATATTGTTATTACTGCACGACATTACTGCACAACATTACTGCACGACATTACTGCACAACATTACTACACATCCGATAATTATCACTTCACTTCCGTCAAAATTAATTCTCTTCTCATCCACTTTATGAAATTATTTATGGTTTTTGTTTTTTATTTTTTCAGATTAAATAATTTTATTATTTTACATGTAATTGAGTATATCGCGTTTCATGGCGGCATTAATGCACTATTGGGCATATTCAATGCACAACAAAATTTCTTAATGCATTCATTCACTGTCATGTACAACACATATATTATCATATTCACTACCATAATTATTACTCCTATCATGTTCACTGCCAATTTTCAATGCCCACAAACCCTAAATTCAATCACCATAGTCAGCAATATCTATTATTATGCTCACTGCCCATATTCATTGCTCATATTTAATGCCCACAATTTCTATTTTTTAATCCTAATTTCAAAATTAGAATAAAAAAAGAAAATGAATGGAGGAGGATGGCCGGTCAAGATCCATTTCCTATCAAAAAAGTCCATATTTGGTAATATTTGGGTGGTTACAATTCATTCTTACTTTATTCACACTTTATCAATTCAATATCAACCACACAATTCTACTTTTTCTTAAAACCCACACCACACCCCTTTGTCCCAAACTTAGGAGGACGGAAGCAGTAATATAAAAGAGATGAATATACATATAAAAGATAAAGTAAAAAAGGATAAAAATAATATTTATATATAAGGATAAAAGGATAAGAAATAAGAAAAGAGAGGGGAAAAGATGGTACAAGATCACTCCTTCACACGAATACCCGCTCTCCACTTTGCTCTCTCCAATGCCATACCATAATCCAATTCAAGAGGAAGCATATCATTTCTGACTCCTCTAACTCACGTCTGTTTGGGCCTTCCTCTCCCTCTCTTTCCCGTCTCTTCTCCACACATCTCAACTCGTCTGACAGGTGCATCACTCGGTCTTCTATGCACATGACCAAACCACCGTAGACCAAACCACCGTAGGCGCGACTCCTGTATCTTATCTTCATTAGGTGTTACTCCCTCCCTTTGTCTCATTGTCTCATTCCTCACGCGTTCCTTTCTAGTACGCCCACATATCCAACGCAACATGTACACCTCTGCCACACTCATCTTTTGAATGTGCCATTGTTTCATCGCCCAACACTCCGTGCCATACAGGAATGCAGACCTAATTGATGTCCTATAAAATTTACCATTTAGTCTAGTCGGCATACCTCGATTGCATAGAAATCCTGACACACTCTTCCACTTCATCCACCCTGTTCTGATTCTTTGGGATATATCTCCATCTAACTCACCGTTCTTCTGATTATGGAGCCCAAGTAGCGGAACATATCGCTGACCGGTATCTCCTTACCATCTAGAGTAATTCCACTATTACCACTGCTTCTACCTCCACCAAACTTGCCCTCCATGTACTCTGTCTTGCTCCGACTTAGTCTAAAACCCTTGTTCTCCAATGTTTTTCGCCATACTTCCAATTTTGCTTTAACCCCTGATTGCGTCTCATCAATCAATACAATATCGTCGACAAACATCATGCACCATGGTATATCATCTTGAATTGACTTGTAAGTTCATCCATGACTATGACAAATAAGAAAGGGCTCTGAGCCGATCATTGGATCACTCCGATAGTAATAGGGAATTCCGCAGTCCTCTCTACACTAGTACAGACACTTGTAGTACAATCCTCATACATATCCATGATGATGCTGATATACTTGCATGATATGCCTTTTCTAGTTTAGGCCCACCTAAGAACTTCTCAAGGTACCCTATCATATGCCTTTTCTAAATCAATGAACACCAAATGCAAATCCTTGTGAGCGTCTCTATACTTCTCCATAAGTTGCCAAAGAAGGCGAATAGCCTCAGTTGTTGAGCGACCAAGCATAAAACCGAATTGATTCTCTGGAATCTTCACCGTTCTTCAAAGTCTTTGCTCAATCACTCGCTCCCAAAGTTTCATGGTATGAGTCATAAGCTTAATCTCTCGATAGTTGGCACATTCTTGTACATCACCTTTATTCTTAAATAAGGGAATAAGAGTACTCTTTCTCCAACTCGTTGGCATCTTGTTGTTTCTCCAAATCTTGTTGAAGAAATTTGTTGACCATTCGATGCCTCTCTCCCCCAAACTTCTCCAAGCCTCGATCGGTATGCCATCCGGACCCATTGCTTTCTTCCGCCCCATCTTCCTCAAAACCTCTTTAACTTCCGTTGTTTGGATCCTTCACACAAAATCACGATTTACCATACAATCTGGTATGGTCAAATCACCAATATCTTGCACTTTGTTCCCGTTGAACAATGTATCAAAGTATGACCTCCACCTCTCTTTTATCTCTCCGTCCTCCATTAATATCCTTTGATCGACATCCTTCACACACTTAACTTTTTCGATATCTTGAGTCATGCTTTCACGAAGACGAGCAAGTCTATAGATATCTTATTAGAAATTACATCAAATAGGACTAAAACTATGGCAAAAACTCAAAATAGGACTTGCTATGTTTTTTATTCAAAAATAGGACCATAGTGGTCCTATTGGAAACATACTCATTTCTTCCTTCCATTCTTACTCCTCCTTTAAATATTAGTAAAAGATAGCTAAAAGTCATAATTAAATGTTTAATTCATAATAAATTCGAAAAAAATTCAATACTTCGTAGAAAAATAATAAAAAAATTAATAAAATTTTTATAAAATAAAAAATAAGAAAAAAAATTAATAAAAAATTAATTTTTTAATTTTTTTTTGAAAATTAATAAAAAATAGTAAAACTCCATAAAAAAAATTAAAAAAAATATGGATACCTTTCCCACCGCCTGTACTACCTCCCTGAACCACCACATCCGATCGGTGTAAAAAATGCCATTTTTTTAAATTCCACAAAAATGACATATTTCTCTATGAGAATGCCAACATTTTCATTCTGCCAACTTGAATCCTTTTGACTTTTGCCAAAAATATGACATTCATAATTTTTTTGGCATTTTTTTTTACCCCGGTGACAGGAGGTGGTGGTACCGCCTCCCTGCACCACCACCTCCGACCGTTAAAAAAATGTCATATTTCCTACAAACTTCCATTTTTTTCGGAAAATGCCAAAAATATGGCATATTTTTCTTTGAGAATGCCAACATTTTTTTTCTTCCATCTTAAATCATTCTGAATTATGCCAAAAATATGGAACTCATAATAAATTTGGCATTTTTTCCCCAAATGACTAGAGGTGGTGGTGCTGGGGCGGCAGAGGCGGCGGTGACAAAAAAAAATTGATTTTTTTATTAATTTTTTTTATGTTTTATTTTTTTTAATTTTGTTTAAAATTTATTATTATTCAAAATATTTTTATTAATTTTTTGGTATATTTTACGAATTTTTATTATTTTTTATTATTTTATTATGAATTAAAACATTCCAATAGGTATAAGGGTATATTTGTCCAAGACACACATAATTAGTCCTATGGAAACATAGTTTATTTTTTGGTCCTATTTGTGCAAAGTGAATGACTTTTAGTCCTATTTTGATAATTAACTCATATCTTATTCTCCTTCCCTAGAGTCCAATTTTTCATACAACTCCTTGTTCACTTTCCCTCGTGCTTCCATTACAACTTTCTTTGTTTGTCTTTTAGCCTCCTTGCATGCTTCTATGTTCTCATCAGTCTAACTTGTCCCCAGTTTTTTGTAGCAATCTCTTTTGTGCTTTTTGGACGGCACACATTCTTTAGATTCTCCAAGGATCATTTGGAGACAAGTTGGATTAAAAAGATTTGGATTTGGATTAAACCCTAAATCCAATTAAAAATTTAATACGGAGTATATTTTTAAAAAGATTTGGATTAAAATAGAAAAGATAAAACAATTGCATCGTAATATAGAGCAGCTAATTGCCTTTCAACATGACATGCAAATAGGGTGAATCACCCTATCTTGTGAGAGTGAACAAAATTAATTTACAGCATCTCCAATGCTACAATGTGCACGGTACACATGTGGATTGAGATCATCTGCCATAAGGCAGAGTGCCTTGCTCAAATGGACGACACAAATAAAAAAGCAGGCATCAAGATTTGTGGAAAAACCGGGGCCATTAATCTTCCACCCTTCATTTTTTGATCTGATGGATGAAAACAGTTAGGCACACTCCTTGGCCGCTTAACCAAGGCAGAGATGCCGGACCTGTGCACATGTGGCATGAGAGAGATAGACACAAAATATTAAATTTATGACATTTCTCTCTCATTCTTTCCACGGTCTTATCATCTTGTGTGTTTTTGGTATATTTTTCTCAACAATGTCAACTACAGTATTTTATTCATTGTTTTTAATTGATTATCTTTCACGTTTTATATCGAAGATGCTCTTGGTGTTAAAGTGTACAAATTGTTGGGATTATTATTAGTTAAATACACATTGAGGCCATCATAAACCGAGCACTCCAGTCCGCTGGGTGCAAGGTTACCTTCCCTAGTGTTTGGTCTCGGGTTCGAAACCCGCTAGACACTTAGGGGAGAGGAGGAAGGTCTTGCTCCCAATGATTCTTTGTACCTTCACGGTTAAGAAGGGAGACTAAGAGTCGGTTACAGGAGAGCCAGCCCTAGAGGGAACCCTAGGCGGCCATCCCCAACCCTAAGCGTGTGGTATGTTATTCTCCTAGCAATGTGTAGAGGTTGTATGTTTCTAATCGGTGTAATCGATCTGGTAAATTTTCATTGTTCATGGTTGGTAAAGCTTTTTCAACCTTGTTGTTTCGATGTTTCAAATACTCGCCCACCACCTGAACCACCGCCTCACTCTAGGAAGAAGAAGATGATCAATTAGATATCATTTTTGATGGCTGGTCAAACCGATGCTTCTGAAAATTTCTGCTTGACTAATTTTCCTTTGTTGGTTGCTGGTCAAACCAATTCTCCCTTTCTGTTGGCTGGTAAAGCCAGATCTTTTAGTTGTAATTTTTTATTTTCTCTTTGGAGTAGCAAGAAGAGCAGCGAGTTTGTTAAACTAGACCACATTATTGCGGGGTTAGCGATCTGGAAGGTTTCATTAGATCTATTCCGTTCTATGTCTCATCCTATTGTAGTCATCCTATTGTAGCCATATGATATTCATTCTCTTGTATCTTTGCCATCTTTTGATAATAAATTAGTTATTTGATTTTCGAAAAAAAAAGAACAGAGACTAAGAAGGGAGAGGGTGATAATGAAGATAGCGAGTTCGTGTGGTGGGGGGAGCAGCCTTGAAAACAGGTGATGTAAATCCTGCTGGATTTGTCCTCTAGGAGCTAATAGTAACAAGTTTGACTGTGATCAGATCCGGACGTATCTATTTAGGATTTTTGGGACTTTGGAAGATAATTATGGGAGCATAAGTCGCTGAATTATCAAAAGAAAACGTTGCTGGCAGATCCTCTTGGCTGGATATTGAACGCAACATGCGGCTGACAGTAAAGCATCACTCATACCCTTTTTTTTGACTTTTTCAATAATGGAGATTCTCTACCGTTTCACGGAGGCTTTGAACTGTCTGCCGGGCAAGAATGGTTGGGTCCAAATTTTAAATTTTAGTCCCGTTTTTAGATTTTTTATAGTCCACACCTCGCTCGAATTTTCCACCTCCTTTAACATGTTTTGTCGTCATCCAACATGTTTTTTTTAAGGCAAAGGGTGAATAGGGGTGCCAAATCCCTTCATAAAAAAAAGTTATACGGAGTAACACTTTTCATAAAAAGGAGATTTTCTTTTTTGTTGCCTTTTTCCCTTCGGCTTTCTTTAAGGCAAAGGGTGAATAGGGGTGCCAAATCCCTTCATCTTAGGTGCCATGTGCTCAGTTAGGGGTGTTCATTCGGTAATATCGAACCGAACCGAAATTTCAGTTATGCATTTTCACATACCGAATACCGAACCAAACTAAATCGTTTTGGTTCGGAAAATCCGGTTCGGTAATTGGTAAAACTGAATTACCAATTAGGCATTAAACAAATACTAATTATTTATAAATAAATTTTTAAATATGTTATATATAATACGTAGTATATAAATACTATGTATACCGAGTATTATGTATAAATATATGTTTTCAAAAATAATAATAATAATATATAAATATATATTCATAACGAAATATGGGGAAAACAATGAGAGAATCTCCCACTTCTCTGTAGCTTCCCGGCGCATGGGATTACTTATCCGGCAACATCGCCGAAATCCGCAACATCCAAACTATGATACTCACCTATTCCAATCATTACCAGTGCAACCAAGACATCGAAGAACCAATTCACTGGTTCCTTTACGACCCTAAATTCAACAGAGAACTAGACGTGAGGCATCCCCAAGATTCACCAAATCGAATGGTTGCAATCGTCTTTGCAGCTATTCCCCAAGACTCACCACCGACTTCGACGCCTGGGACTCACAACAACCACCTAACTCTCTTTCCCATTACTCGCGTCCACAGCGCAGGCTCAGACAACGGAAAGACGGTTCACAAGTGTCTGGACTCTACACGACGAAGCCCAATACCAATCAGGTATTTCCTCCGATGGGTCGTCAGTACTCTACTCCGAGCCGGAGGCTACTTCACGAACAACAACGCATCAACCCTTTTCCATCCTTGTCGTCAGCAGAGTACCCAGAAGATTCCTGGTGCATAGTCCACCACGGGCGACGTCGCTCCAACCACCAACGCATCCTGTGAAATTCAAAGGTCAGCAACCACAATTTGGTTAAGCACAACCGTTTTCAACCTTTAGATTTGGAGGAATATCACTCATCTGTAGATCTACACAAGAAAGATTTTAATCATCACAGAATCCAAATTCGACCCCAATTTATGGAAGGCGGTTCTCACATGCGAAGCATAGCCGTCCCCACACCGGAAAATTTGGTTGAGATACTGGCGGAGAAGAGCACTGCGGGTACTCAGGGTCAAGGGGGAAGACCAGCATTCATCGGAGGAGAAGAGATGTCGGTCACAGTACCTTCGCAGGGGCCCTCAATAATTAACCAGCCAGGCAACCAGTCATGGTGACTAATTCAACAGGCGCTGTACGAAGACTCACATGAGCTGAAATTGTGAGTTGGGATGCTAACACTTGTGGAGCCCAAGGCAGCACATCTTCTACAATCCTGAAGCCATCCTCAAAAATAAAAGAAATTACAGCTAACAAAGATACAACATTTACGCCAGATGATTCTTACAAGGATTGTGAAAATTTTCAATTTTTTGGAGAGTAGGGTTTTGACTCCATCAAAATTGAATCCAAAGTGTTCAGATTGGCTGCAAGAGAAGATGAAATTGAAATTTTTGAGATACAAAAATCCTCACTTAGAATGATTAATTTCAAATCAGATTACGCTCCACGGATCTACCACTCTATATTACAAATCACATGCTCAGACAGAGCAGAAAAATCAGGTCTATCACTATCTCTACTCAGAACAACAAACTCGGCTCTAATCTGAAGAGTTCTAAAGAAAATGGGACCTCCATTTTAGTTCCCACGGGCCCATCCAATTCTAATCTCAATGAGTTTTTAACATTATTTTCTAATTTTGTTAAATTATCATCTGAGCAGGAGGAAGTCATGAAATGGAAGTATGGCACTTCAGGTGACTCTGAAGAAATCACCATTTCCAAACTCATTTTTAATCATGAAGTTCAGAGAGCCTTCGGCGAGAAGCAACAGTTGATCTTATCTGACAAACAACCACAAATTCCTCTCCTCCAGGGCTTACTCTGATGTCTCCGACAATTTTGATCAGCCTGATGACTCTTTCTTCTCAGACGATTTCCTAGGACATGCGACCGAAAGTGATCGTCGACCCCCATTATCAAACTAGAAGGACATTAGAAAATCCAAATTTAATAGAACGATCTGCCGAAAAGGAAACCTGTAAATTTACAGAAAACCTGCAAGTTTACGATCCTCCGAAAACTGCTTGCCAACAGAAAAACTGAACACACAACTCAAAATCTAGAGGAAATCTCATAAGAATAAGAGGCGTCATAGTATGAGGACCAGATCACATTCCACAGAATTTCCTTGGATCTAGTTTTTATTATTATTTGTATTTTCTTTTACTTTCCGTTCCGTTCTTTTTTCTTTTATTTCTCTTTTTGCATTGTAATTTTATTTTACTTTATGAATAAAATCGTTTTTCTTAAAAAAAATACATAACGAAATATATATATGTATATAAATAAAAAAATATACCAAAGCATGGCGACACGAGGTTTGCAATGGTTTCTGGTTGCGATGCGAGAGTTGTAGGGCATGGCGACGAAGATGATGACTGCAAGCAGTGATTGAGGCTCACGTGTGGGATGAGGAGATTTGCATGGGTTTCGTATAGGCCATCTTTTGATCGAATCAAGTAGTGAGGTACTGAGGTACCAATAGTACGGCCTCCTCCTGAACCACCACCATGGGTTGTGCGAGAGGCTAGAGCCCGTGAAAGTTTTCCAATAAATTTTTATTATTTTGTCACTTGGTTTCTCGTTGTCATCTTTGTTGCTAGAGGTTTGTCAGTTTGTTTGGGAATTTAGCTTGGTTTTATGTCTTTGAGTATGTTTGGATCTATGGGAACATGGATGGCTGTGTCAAGCCCGTTACATGGTTAGCGATTCGTGTTGCTGAGGTGATCGTTTCTAAGTCTGATCATAGGGTTTATAGTCGTAATTGTTGGAGTCTAGTAGTTGGTGTCAGTTTTCTTCTTCCTTTGATTGATGTAATGATCCTGAAACTTATGATATAAAAGACTGAATTTTAATGATAAAAAAACAATAATACTCAAATAAGCAGTTTTTCCTGGACATGCATTAAATGTAATTTAACTACAATCTAAAATAATTCGGGATTTGAATCTTGATACCGGATTTTCTTTTTCAATAATCTCACTAAATAATTTAATAATCTCTTACACGCAATGATAATCTTTAAATAAACTCATGGATGGAGATGTTGTAAGAGAGAAAATTGCTAGCTTTCTAGCAATATGATTGAAAAAGGTTATAATTCCTAAAATAGGACTAGTTAGTTTTTTATTCTTGAATTAATGATGTCTTGCATGTATGATGTATGATACATATTTTGATGCTATTTTCTCTCTCTTTAATTTAATCATTATTCATGTAAACGCATACTTAATTTTGTAAGTGAATGTTAGAAATTATAATCCTATAAAGATAAATTTTGGACTTGCTAGTCTCAAGGACTCAACAAATGAAAGTGTAGGGGAACTGAGAAATTTAACAGCCACAACAGTGTCAGAATCCCTTTTAACTGAAACAGGGGTTCTTGTTTCTTGAGTTTGCAGACTGGTAGTAGAAAATCCTCGGAGAAGTCAATGTTAACTTTCACGACATATTCCAATGACACCCACAACACACCAAAAATGCCTCAAAGAATAGAAATCCCACTGGATTGCTCACTTGAAAATCCTACGGAAAGCTGCCCTCCAAATTATTACCCATCAAAGCTGCCCACAGAAATCCAAGACTCCCAAACAACACCTCCATCATCATGCCCCGAATATTTCCGTTGGATCTATGACGACTTGTGGGCGTGGAGGGAGACTGGAATAACCAGAGAAATGGTGATGAGGGCCAGGAGAACTGCCAACTTCCGGCTGGTCATAGTGAATGGGATTGCTTACTATCAGAGATACCGCAAGTCATTTCAAAGTAGAGACACTTTTACCTTATGGGGCATTCTACAACTGTTAAGAAGGTATCCTGGAAAAGTGCCCGATTTGGACCTAATGTTTGACAATGTTGATTGGCCCGTCGTCAAGAAGAGACGTTTTCCAGGTCCAAATAACACAGCCCCACCTCCACTGTTCCGATACTGCGGGGACGACACTACTTGGGATATTGTCTTTCCTGATTGGTCCTTCTGGGGATGGTATGCATGCATGTGTCTACCTAGCTTTATATATCTCTTCAGCTGCTAAGAATAAGTTTATCATTAACTCAACTCTAAAAGAACTCTCTTTAGCAAGTGTGAGTTATCTGACACTTGTGAAATGGTTGACCAAAATTCATTTGGAAGGGACTTGAATTATGTTTCAGGCCTGAAATCAATATTAAGCCATGGGAGGTTTTATCAAAGGAGTTGGAGCAAGGGAATAGAAAGATCAGTTGGGTGGAGAGAGAACCATATGCATACTGGAAAGGAAACCCTGAAGTTGCAGAAACCAGAAAGGATTTGCTCAAATGTAACATCTCCGAGAAGCACGATTGGGGTGCTCGTGTGTACGCCCAGGTAAATTGCCCACAAAATTTCTCTAATGCACAGATGCAGTCTATTAAAAATAAATGATAGGCGTAACTCATCAACATAGTCTTAAAACATATAATTCATGAAGCACAAAAATAATGTGTGGCATCTGTATTTCTTTGTAGGACTGGATCCAAGAACAAAAACAAGGTTACCAACAGTCCAACCTAGCTGACCAGTGCATTCACCGGTAAACAAAGTCACTACCTCAGTCGGAAAGAAAAAATAATTTTAATTTTTACTACCTAATTACTAGAATATAACTTCAATTTAGAGTACTTGTACTTATTTAATTACATTGCTTTTATGTACATTAATTAATTAACTAATTATGGTTCTGGTTGGGAAAATGACAGATACAAGATTTACATTGAAGGATCAGCATGGTCTGTTAGTGAGAAATACATATTGGCATGTGATTCTGTAACTTTACTAGTAAAACCACATTACTATGATTTCTACACCAGAGGTTTGATGCCATTGAAGCACTACTGGCCAATTAGGGATGATGACAAATGCAGGTCTATTAAGCATGCCGTTGAATGGGGCAATAGTCATTTGCAAAAGGTAAACAAATTTTTACGCACACGAAATATATATGTAATCATCGATTTAAAATCACAAAGACACTAGATCCAATCTCTTTGCAGCATGTTTCATCATTGATCACACCCGTTTTCCTAAATAATGCTATATCTTAACAATCAAGGGCCTAAGTAGACTTGAGGTTTAAGTTCAATAATTATAGGAGTTGTCCAAAGTCTTATGAGTATATGTAGTTTGTTACTTTTTGTTTAACCAGTGTGGAATAAACTCTTCCACCCCAAGCGAGTTTTTGGGTTGATTTTTACAACACATCTCAGGTTTACTCATTTGATATTGATGAAATATAAAAACATCAACCAACATGTAAGGCATTGTCTACTCTTCATGAATGAAGTTTTTCTGCTGAAATTGCATGTTTATTATGTGTATAAAACAGGCACAAGAGATTGGAAAGGAAGGAAGCAAATATGTTCAGGAAGAACTGAAGATGGAATACGTGTATGACTACATGTTCCATCTGTTGAATGAGTATGCGAAGCTCTTGAAGTACAAACCAACAAAGCCTCAAGATGCGGTTGAACTTTGTTCAGAGAGGATGGCTTGCGGAGCGACAGGATTGGAGAAGGAATTCATGTTGGAGTCCCTGGTGAAAGGTGCATCAATCACACCACCCTGCACAATGCCACCTCCCTTTGATCCAGCAAGTCTCCACACTGTTGTGAAATCCAGAGAAAACACAATAAAACAAGTGGAGTCATGGGAAGACCTTTTCTGGCAACATTAAACCCCGGGTGACATAAACATGAACCATACGTGATATATAGATACAGAGTATACATATATATACGCATGCTTACTATGAGTTTCTGTTTTTCTAGCTTTATCCCACTGTACATCTAACAATGTCAGATGAATCAACATAACAGTTTTTTCTTATTTAGTTTCAGAGAATGCTAGAGTTGTGAGTCATCATCTATGGCGGCTGTAACATACATTGTGTAAATGGCAGCAAAAAGCCTGCAGGGATACAATCAAAATATGAACTTATCAAAAACTGATCAAACGTGTAGAATTGTTGACGTGCACTTTGTCGTGGTGTGCACTCAAAAATAAATAATAATACAATACAACAATTATACGTAGTATAACGAAGTAAGGTTCGTATCCACAGGGAAAGGAATATTTCTCTTTTTAATTAACTAGTAACAAAAGGGGGGTTTAGGTTTGAGTGATTTAATTTAATTAAATATGAAGATGAACGACTTATATGAGTTTAATTAATTGAGATTAAGACTTGGTTTTGCTTTTATCCACTTAATGAAATGTTCGTCGATCCCGGTTATATCTTTAACTATCTTCCTCTCGAATACTCAATCGAGGAGTATATCCAATTCATCGAGGGTAGTTAAAAATAACGAGACGCGTTCATTAATAAAACTTACTACCGAATTAATATAGAACACGCGCCGTATATTTACTCGATAGTAGCAATAAATTCAAGATGAAAACGATTGAAATTGATAACCTCAACACAAGCGGTTTATTGGTTTAATCAATGTAATTAATTCCTCTTAGATTATTAACCATGAGACGCATGCATTAATATTCCAAATTTACTACTGTGAAAAGATCGAACGATTAACAAGCGTATTCGTCGCTCGATTCTAGTAATAATTAATATATGAGACAAAACTAGTTGATCCTTTAAGTAATGCTCAAAATATTAAAATGAAATATGAATATGAATTAATTAATATTCAAGAAAGAATATTAAAGAAGATATAAATCCTACTATAACTAATGTCAAGATGTTAACTAATTGTCATTTTAGTAACACTCCCTAACATTAATATAGAGGAAGAAAATAAATACTACTCTAACTAATGTCGAGATGTTAACTAATTGTCATTTTAGTAACACCCCCAACATTAATATAGAGATAGTATTAAGGGAAAAACTAGTTTTTCCACCCATGCGTTGCACGGGGTGAAAATTTGTTTTACTTCATTTGATAGTATTTTAATCATTTGCCTAAATGAATGCATATATTTGTCTCTCGGTTTGAATTAAAAAGTTCTCAATTTTTATGAACTCATTTGGTAATATTAAAATTGGTTGGATCAATTCATTCCATTGAAATTTATGAGATTCTGTTGATGTTGAAATATATTTTATTGATAAAACGTAGAATAAGTCATATGAAAAAATAGCTAGAATAATCTTCTACAATAATTTCAATCAATTCAGTCAAAAAAGTAAGTTCAACTTTACTTATATTGAATCAACACACCAAATCAAAAGTTTTGTATTTAGTGAACCCCATAGGGAACCCCACTATACCCTGACAGGAACCGGTCCAACAGTCCATCCCCGGTATCGGTTCTTGTGGAGGGGAATATGGAATAGGGAACCGGACTATTTGGAATTCAGAACCAGGCCGATCCACCATCATCACACATACTTGTATTAGAACAAAGTATACCATGCAGTTGTCTAGTTGCTAGCATTCATACTTGAGGTTGAAGCTTCCTAGTCTGGTTGAATTTATAAGCACATGAAATAGGGACTGTAATAACAGTTTCGGAACCTCTAAAATACATGAAAAAACTGGCTCATATATAATCAGTGGTTGTACATTTTTATTCAGATTGGATCTTCTTGTCTTCCATTTGTTTTAGTTTGTTGATAAACACCTCCACCATGGTTCTCTATGATCACAGGGTCATCTTTGCCAAACTCTGCAAGTTAGCAATTATAGTAACAAATAATGAAGCTAGTCAATTAATAGGATTTTCAAATTCTGGATTGCTACAATCACACAGAATGAATATCTAATTGAACATCTTAATACATCTTAATATCTAATTGAATATCTTTTTTTCAATCGCACTATCATAATCATACTAAAAAGTTTATCCTAATAATATAATATGAGTACTGCTTTCATCACCTCGTTATTATATCAGTGGGCTTTAGTATTTCAATCTTCCTAATGGCACCTATAACTCATTCATCTTCAATTCAGGATGATAAGTAAGGAGTAGCTGCCAAACAACCACCTAATCACAACTTACATCTCAGAAATCAGCCACAAATTTTAACTGCAATACTTTTGAATTATTATTATGAGAAAATCATTGCAAGGGTAAGGGGGTATAACTATGGCCTATGGGATTACCCGGATGTGCTGGGAAAGAGCACTCAATCCAAAATCATAAGCTTTGAGTCTCCAAGCGATATCTGGTAGCAAATCATCTGGCTGCATAAGCAAATCATTCCATAAAGTTATTATGTTATGCACAATTATTATGTTTCATAAGAATGAAAGGAGCAGCAAATATTTCTTAAGATATCATTATTACGTTTCATAAGATCCCGATGGAAGATTCCCTGCTGTGAAAATATTCATCCGCTTTTACATCTTATTGGAAATATTTCCCTGTGTCCATGACTTACCATTCTTGTAAATAGATTAAGTAAAGAGAATATATATAATTAAAAGGAACTCATATTTATTAGGATTTTTTCAATAACTTGAGTTGTGCTAATGGTTTTACTCGAATTCAAGGTTTCGTACTTAGAATGTCAAAATTCACATGCAATGTTGACTTTACATCAAAGTTCATTTCTCAGGGAATTCCAAAATCAATATACCCTATATAAAAGCAAATATAAAAACTAATTAAATAAATAGGACTTCGGTTTATCATAAATCAGATGATTACCGTAAAACATGCTTGGAAAGATTAAAAAAAAAATGCTTATTCTAAATAATAACCATCTAGCCAATGATGATATATGTATATTGTTGTGACCTTTATGCCATAAATTTTAACCCATGAACCTGCAAATACATCTCTCATGCTTATTGTTCATTTAACTGCACAATAAAATAGAAAGCAGAGAAAATCATACCTACTACGGTTTGGCTGCTCCAACTGCAGCCTAGACATCTTTACGTGCTAATCACGACGTTCAAACTTGTCTTGAAATAGTGATACTTATCTGCCCAAGAAATTATATTAAGACAAATATCAAAATAAGAAACCCTGCTTTCTTTTTCATTTTTCATTCATTTTCATTTTCCATTTATCTTTCTTTTGTCTCAATTATTTTGCTCCAGCAAGAGTGCTATGAATATGAAGAATTAAAGAACAAAGAGAATGACTTCAAAAATAGACAAACTGCCACTAATACTTTTAGATAATAACTTTAAGTAAACTTTCAAAATGATCTCCATTTCATGTGCATGAGATATAGTACTCTGTATTAAGAATGCCAGAGCAGCACATATTAATAAAACTCAAACTTTAGAAAAGATATAAGAAAAAAATAGAAGTTCTTTATAGCAGTTTTTTCAAGAACTTAGATATTCATTTTGAAAATAGAAGACTTTCCAACATGAAAAACCAAATGAACAAAACAAAACAAAATTCAAGAGTTTTACAAAGTTAATTTGTACTCCGTATTTATCTAAGAAAAATGGTTAATTAGTTATTCAAAAGTAATGCTCCAGCATGTAGTGTATCTTCAAAGCAGTAAATTAGAAAAATCGCAATTTAAAACATTCTCTCTAGTCCGGCTTCACCTAAAAATATTCTTCAAAGTAGAACTTCTTTTTAAAAAAGTTCTTTCAAACCTGAACAATCAAATCAGCACAACAATATTATTACTTCGAATTGAGTTAGTATCACCAAATCGAATTAAAATCAACCGTACCACTAAATAAAATTAAGGGGCTGCAGTTTTCTAAGGAAGATACCTGTTTTCCTAATTATAAAAAGTTGGTAACTGTTCTCACACGGGAATGACGACTTCCTCTTCCACTGGGAGAGGCAGACGAAGCTTGTCGATCTCTTCAATTACAGCAACAATTGCCGGCTTGGTGTGGAGGGTTTCCAAATACGATGGAGCCGTGAAGCCGTGAAGCGGTCCAGTTCCCTATACTGGACTAATACAATGTGTTTGACTGTGGAATGTGCAGCCATTTTTTGTAAAACGAAACTATTGTTTTAATAGCCATATATAGGTGACAGTAGATTAATGGAGATTAATGGAGGAAGGCGGAAAATTGAGAGGAGATGGACGCTGTGAGATTGATCGGAGATATCTGAAAATGAAAGGGAAAAGAAATGATAATCGACCGGATGAGGAATGACTGAATGAGTTTATACGGACGGTTGACATGATTAATAATATGAATTGGTGGAGGCTTCCGGTTGAAGAAGAAGATTGGAGTGTTGGCTTTCGGATGAAGAAGATAAGGCAAACAGAAGGAAAAGAAGGGTTCGGCGGAGGAAATACAGAGGTGGAAAGAGAATTACTGAAGGAGAAGAGATAAAAATCTAACGGTGATATCATAATTTGCAATGTTGACTTTACATCAAAGTTCATTTCTCAGGGAATTCCAAAATCAATATACCCTATATAAAAGCAAATATAAAAACTAATTAAATAAATAGGACTTCGGTTTATCATAAATCAGATGATTACAGTAAAACATGCTTGGAAAGATTAAAAAAAATGCTTATTCTAAATAATAACCATCTAGCCAATGATGATATATGTATATTGTTGTGACCTTTATGCCATAAATCCTACTATAACTAATGTCAAGATGTTAACTAATTGTCATTTTAGTAACACTTCCCAACATTAATATAGAGGAAGAAAATAAATACTACTCTAACTAATGTCGAGATGTTAACTAATTGTCATCTTAGTAACACCCCCAACATTAATATAGAGATAGTATTAAGGGAAAAATTAATATTCAAGGAAGAAGATTAAATAAAATAACTCACAACTTACAATCCATTAAGTTTCAAAGTAGCAAAACCAAGATGGAAGAGTTTAGCTCCTCATTTGGAGACTAAACATGATAGAAAATATAAAGAAAACACTAATCTAAACTGAGCTAAAGAGTATATGCGAATTAGTCATTTTATTGTGAAGGAAAGGGGTGTATTTATAGGCTTTTGGGAGCTGCAGGGTCTGATACCCGATCGGATACCCGATCGGGTATATAGGATACCCGATCGGGTATCTTAGGAAATTGCCTAGAAAGTCACTTTTCTGGGCATACCCGATCGGGTATGTCGGCATACCCGATCGGGTATGTGACAAATCTTCGCGAAAATTTGCTCCCATGATCATTTGTTCCCGGATTTGATTTGGACAATCGAATCAAGCGAATACCCGATCGGGTATAGTCAATACTCGACCGGGTACATGAGTATTTTTTCCAAATCGAAATCTTTCTTGTCTCCTTGCACTTTCCTTGATCTTTTAAGGTCCACTCTTGATCTCTTGGATGATCTTTGACCTGTTTAGCTCAGAATAATCCTAATCTAAACAAATTACAAATAAAAAATGAAAATAAATTATTACACCAAAAGTGTGTAATTTCCACAACTAGAACTAATAAAAACTAGTTAAAAATACAAACATACAATCGAAAATTACACGAATATCAATTGTATATTACTATTGAAAGGAATGAACCTTTGTACGTTAGTATACAACAATTACTAAGTTGTATACATAACCTATGGGATTGGTTCATGTGAGAAAGCAATCCTAGAAGAGAAATAAGAATAAAATTTAACCTTTGATTAATTGAATCGGATGGTTATTGCTATTTAAAAAAATTTCATGTTGTCATTATTTATAATTTAGATCAAAGAGATAAAAATAATGTTGTTCATAGCATAAATGTTAGTAAAAATTACAATTTTGAGATTTACCGCAATAATTTATTTTCAGTGTTAATGATTATCACAATACCAAGTAAACAGATTGACGGTTGCGGTTAATAAATTTTAGTTTTAGTGAACATTGAATTTGTACATAGACATGAGCCCTTTTATATTCTTGACTAACTTGCCCTAATAAAAAAGCATGTTTAGCAGTCTTGTTCATAATATCAGAGCTATTGAGCTCAAATCACAACTTAGTAGGTCATTTGATCAGTGTTCCTTGGATTTCTCTTTTACAAAAATCAGTAGAGTATAATTTTCTTTTGTGGATAGAATTTTTCAGAATTTTCGATGTTGCTCGCCGATCCTCAACTAAGAACAAATTGTAAAAATTAGTTAATATAAAGTAATTGTCCTAAATGGGAGTAAAACAATGACAGAATTCCAAAATAGGAGCTCTTATTAATTTATTCCCCAAATAGGAGCTTTAATTTGACTAATCCGTTTCATTTGTCAATTATACCCCTCTTTGTCTTAATTTTCTTTTTGCTTCCGCGATAACATTCTCATTTTCTAACGCAGGTCTCTGCCTTCTCCCTCTTTTCAGTTTTCATCTCACTCCTCTTCTGTCTACTTTGATTCACTTTCATATCGGACTTCTTCTCCCACCTTTTCATCTTCAGGCTCCGCCAGTCACTAAAGGTTAGAATGGTGAGTTTTTCACCCCAACTCTGGCTAGCGGCGAGCGACGACAATATCGTAGGTCAGTTTTATCTTCTTCTCTTCATCTTCTTCATTATTCTTCTTCCTCCTCTTCTTCTACCCTTTGTTCTTTGTTCTTTTAATTTACTCGGCGGTGCGGCAATAGAGGCTTTTACTTTTATGTGAGGGAAGCTAGTTCGTGTCAGGCTTTATTAAAAGTAAATTTTATATTGATTTTGCTTTAACTTTATCAGATCTATTTCTTCAATTTTGCTTCAATTTTACCTGATCTATCTTCGGTGGACATATTTTGACCTTGTGGATTAAGGTATGGTTGTTTGTTTTGAGGGAAGGATTGATTTTGTGGAGGGTTGTTTTGTTGTGGGTTTCCTTGAGAATTACCATATCTAAGATTTCGGTATGGCAGAGCACAGGTCAGGTTTGGGCGGGTCAAGTTCAAAAATTGTAAACCCGTTCGGTTATCGGATTGATAATTTCAAACCTTACCCTATCAAAAAATTTATCGGGTTTTTTCTGGTTGAATAAGTTCGGGTTGCAGCCGGGTTGATTTGGTTTTCAGTTCCATTCGGATTTTAATTTATTATTGTTGAAATTGTGATAAATAAAATGGTAATTGGTAAAAATATCATTCAAAGTTATACTAGTATAACATTCAAAGTAATAGTTGTATAAATACAGTAATTGACATATTTGAACATGTAAAATAATAATATATGATGATTGGCATTTTTGATATTGTGATAAATAAAAGGATAATTGGTATATACAAATGATAATTGGTATATACGAGCTAAACAGGTAAACTGAACAGTACAATTAGGTATATAAGGAGTATATATGCCATGGGTATTTCGGGTGGTCGGGCGGGTTGGGTAGCATAATGAGTAAACCTACCCGCTTAAGTCTCGGGTTGCAAGAATCGGATCGAGTTTGGGTATTTCGGGTTGGGTTTTCCGACCCAAACAAAAAATTCAGATATATCCGGTTGGGTTAATCGGGTCGGGTCGTATTTGCTCTCCCCTAGATTTGGGTGTTCTCTCCACCCGGGATGATAAGTATTGTCGTAAGAATCGTACCTCTTTTGATTTTGGAACCCCAAAGCGTTGACTTCCTCGCGGTCGTCTTCTTGAAGTGTTGGGCATGAGTCGGTAGGATGCCCTTGTTGAGTACATATGCCGCAGACCTTGACCTCTTGGTTTCTAGGATTCAAAATACAATCCTTAACCAAAGAAGTCAAGCCGACAACTTGACTTTAATTTCCAATGATGAAGATGATTCTGCCGCGGCAATTTTATGGGTCGAGGACTGTCCGTTGTAATGCCTAGAGCTCTCGGCCAACTCCGAGATGAGGTTTATCGCTTGAGAGGGGGTTTGTTGACAATGCCCCCTCCGCACGCCGCATTCACCACACGTCTATCATGTTCCGCAAGATCATCATAGAAGTAGAGAATGAGGTATTGCTTCGAGTACCCATTGTATGGGCAACTAGCACAAAGCATTTTGAAGCGCTCCCAAAAGTCATAAAGTGATTCATCATCACCATCAATATTATTGATTTGCTTCTTTAGAGATGATGAGATGGAAGCTGGGTAGTACCTTTCTAAGAAGCATTTCTTCATAGCCGCACATGTTTCTATACTTCTCGAAGGAAGATAGAAAAGTCAATCCTTAGCGGTGTCTTTGAGTGAGAATGGAAAGGCCCTCAATTTGATTTGTTTCTCAGTTACACCATCAGGGCACATGCTTGTGCACACAATATGGAATTCCGACAAGTGTTTGTTCGGATCTTCTCCTCTTAGGCCATGGAAGGATGACAATAGATGAATGAGCCCAGGTTTTAGCTCAAATGTATTACCCTCATTGAGTGTAGGAAAGGTAATACATAACGGTTGTTGATTTAGATTTGGAGCGGTGAGCTCCCTTAATATCCTCGTCTCCAGAGCCATGTGGAATGAATCTTCAGATTCGCTAGAGTGAGAGCTAGCGTTGGATGAATCTCCGGTAGATGATTCCTTCGAGTTGGGACTTGAAAATTTACTTTTCAACCGCTCGAAAGTTTGCTCTATTTCCGAGTTTGCTTGATAGGTGATTTCATTTATTGAACAATGTTTAACCATATACTTCACAAAGCTTAGAAATAGAAAAAGTAAGGACTCTTTATATTTTGTTGTTTTAGGGATGATGAGATGATGAGATGGATGCGGGATAATACCTTTCAAGGAAGCATTTTTTCATAGCCGTCATGTGTTGATACTTTCCGAAGGAAGATAGAAAAATCAATCTTTTGCGGTGCCCTTCAAAGAGAATAGAAAAGCCCTTTGATGGAGTATATGGTCTAGAGACCCCCGGCCCACATACTCCTACTTCCCCTAAACAGGCCCAATAGGCCCAGTAACAACAGAAAGCCCAAATACAGCGGCGCACGAAGTAGGAAGCCCATAACGCATACGTAGGTGCCTTTGGCCCCCCTACTGAAGGCATGAAACTCCATGAAGACACTAGCTCTTGGACCCACAACACTACGAGAAGATTCTGACTACAAAATTAGGCCTTTGGTCTAAGGATGCCTTCGGCACCTATGCCGAAGGGTCTCCACTTAACAAAACTTCCTTCTGAGGACAGGCAACCACTGCATTGAATGCGGTGTCATGTCCAACCACCGCATTTAATGCGGTGCCACATGCGATGCCGGCGCCTAGCATTTATGGCTACTATAAATAGCGCCTCCTTTCCCTCTGTAAAGACAACGAGTTCATTTAATACAATTTGACTCTCTCTCTTACTTATTGCTCCGACTTCTCTCTAGATATTCCTCGCGGTATCCCTCAAATAAGCTACCCCCGGGAACACTATCCATCACCCTTAGCTTGATTTGTTCCGTTGTAACGCCTTTGGGGCACATGCTTGTGCACACAATATGGAATTCCGACAAGTGTTTGTTCGGAGCTTCCCCTCTTAGGCCATGGAAGAATGGCAATAGATGAATGAGTCTAGCTTTTAGCTCAAATGTATTACCCTCATTGAGTGTAGGTAAGGTAATACACAATGGTTGTTGATTTAGATTTGGAGCGGTGAGCTACTTCAAAGTTCTTGTCTCGAGAGCTATGTGGAAGGATTCTTCGGATTCGCTAGAGCTAGCGTTTGAGGATTCCTCCGAGGGTGTGTGCGGAAATAAATTTCTCAACCTCTCAAAGGCTTGTTCTATTTCGGGGTTTGTTTGGTATGTGAGTAGGTTACTAGAGTGGGTTTTTACCATATACTCAACAAAGCTCAGAATTAGAAAAAGTAAGACCTCTTTTTATTTTATTTATATATATTTTTATTTTTTCTTGAAATAAAATAAAAAGAAAAATTATTGCATTTCCTCGGCAACGACGCCAAATTTGATGAGCACTTTGTCGTGATGTGAGTGAAAATAATAAATACAATACAACAATTATACGTAGTATAATGAAGTAAGGTTCATATCCACACGGAAAGAAATACTTCTCTTTCTAATTAAATAGTAACAAGTAACAAGGAGGGTTTTAGATTGTTTGATATGATGAACTTAAATTATATTTAAACACTAAGTTGAACGACTTATGTAATTTACTTAATAGAGATGAAAACTTGGCTTTGCTTTTATCCACTTAATGAAATGTTCGTCGATCCCGGTTATATCTTTAACTATATTCCTCTCGAATACTCAATCGAGGAGTATATCCCGTTTATCGAGGGTAGTTATTAATAACAAGACGCATTCATTAATAAAACTTACTACCGAGTCAATATAGAACACACGCCGTATATTAACCCGATAGTAGCAACAAACTTAAGATGAAAAACGATTGATATTGATAACCTCAACACAATTGGTTTATTGGTTTAATCAATATAATTAATTCCCCATAGGTTATTAACCATAAGGCGCATGCATAAATAACCCAAGTGTACTACCGTGAAGGACCGAACGATTAAGGATGTTTTTACTTGGACTGTAATTTGCTGGTCTGGTCTGGTCTGGTCTGGTCTGAACTGGTCTGGTCTGGGACAAATTACAGTCCAAGTAAAAACATCCTAACAAGCGTATTCGTCGATCGATTCTAGTAATAATTAATATATGAAATAAAACTAGTTGATCTTTTAAGTAATGCTCAAAATATTAATATGAAATATGAATAGGAATTGATTAATATTCAAGTAAGAAGATTAAATAAATTAACTCACAACTTACAATTCATTAAGCTTCAAAGTAGCAAAACCAAGATGGAAGAGTTTAGCTCCTCATTTGGAGACTAGGCATGATAAAAAAATATAAAGAAAGTACTTAACTAAACCGAGCTTAGAAGTGTATAGGAATTGGTAGTTTAAGTGTGAAGGAAAGGGGTGTATTTATAGGGAAAATGGAGCATGCAGGGATGTGTACCCGATAGGGCATATAGGGTACCCGATCGGGTACCTTCAGAGGCTTCCTGGAAGCTGGAAATGTGGGACATACCCGACCGGGTATGTCGGTTACCCGATCGGGTATGACACTCGAACGTGGTCAAATATCCTCCTGCACATTGCCTTGTTCCCGGATTCGATCTGATTTGAAATTCAGCAAGGTACCCGATCGAGTATAGGTCATACCTGATCGGGTACAGGTCAAAAATCAGGATCTTCAATTTTGTCTTGTAATTTTGCATCTTCCTTCCATTTTTGGGGTTCACCAATGGTCTCTTGAGTGATTTTGTTTAAGGAAAAGAGAATTTTATTAAAGACAGAGTAAACGAGAGTACAAAAAGTAAACAACAGAAAAAAAGGTTAAAAAACAAACAAAAGCCCTACCCGAAATACTAATGCTCCCTCCCAATATGTCTCTAAGACTTGTACAATTCTTCAAAATCCACTCTAGTTTGGGATCTTGTTCTCATGCGATGTGAGCGTTGATTCTTTTTCCTATATATTTTAAGTTGGGTAGTGTTCAAGTTCTCTGTAGGTAAGAAATTTTCTTTTGTGACCAACATAACTTTGAAACAAATATCCCGATTAGTATTGGAGTCCCAAAGATCCGCCGTTGATGAAATAGTATCCTGATTGGTCCCTTGAGTGATCATGGACTTGTTTGAGCTCAGAATAAACTTAATATAAACAAATTACAAATATTTTACAAATTAAATTATTACATCAAAAGTGTGTAATTTTTTAAGTAATAAACAACAAAATTAATTAAAAACACAAACATAAACATGGAAATTACATGAATGTCACCTTAAGCCGAAAAAAAGGTCACCAAATGGGCTCTAGTGTATTGAGCTGAATAACTTAGTGGAAATCCATCTGAAACAGGGTGATATTGGATGTAGGAAGATTGCACCACCTATGAATAAGGATAAGTCACTGTGTCATTTATTTACCAAGATCACCCAAAAACATGGAACAAGACCTCATTCTCTATTTCTGTGATGGTCTTGTGGACCAAGATAGACGCATGGTAGATGTAGCAGATGGAGGGGGGAATTGTTAACAAAACCCCTTCTCAAGCAAGGGATCTCATCTCGGAGTTGGCTGAGAATTCTAAACACTACAATGGGCAGTCCTCAACCCGAAGGATTGCCGCAGCGGAGTCCAACATATCGTAGGAAAGTCAAGTTCCCGACTTGACTTCTTTGGTGAAAGATTTTCTCTTAAATCCCAATACTCAAGAAGTCAAGGTCTGCGGTGTTTGTGCAACACAAAGGCATCCTACCGACTCTTGCCCTTCACTACAAGAAGAGAACTCCGAAAAAATCAACGCCTTCAGGTTTCAAGCACAAATTAAAATAAGTATGAACCCTATTCGAATACATACAATCTGGGGTGGAGAGATCACCCAAACTTAAGGTATGAAAGTTCTCAACAACCTCAACAACAAAATTCTTCTCCCCAACAATTTAAACAATCTTATTTCAACCCGCAAAACACAAATGCCCAATTTATTATGTCCACGGAGGACGAACTTTGGCAACAAACGTGTTTGCCATGTAACAAAACATTGGGCAATTCCAACAAACCATGATGCAATTCCAACAAGATACGAATTCGAGCATTCAAAATTTGGAAACTCAAGTTAGCCAAATTTTGAATGCCGTAAGTCGACTTGAGGCAAAAGATTCGGGTAGACTCTCTTCCCAAATGGAGAAAACCCCAAGACAACATGCCATTGCGATCATGTTGAGGAGCGGTAAAGAGTTGCAGCAAAGGAAGTTGAAGAAGAGAAGGTTGACAAAGATGAGGTTGACCACAACGAGGACGAACCACGTCCATTCGTCATTGCCTGTTCGCATTGTTCTTACTTTAACTGTTTCTTCTAATTGGTCCATTCATCAGTTAGATGTTAAAAATGCTTTTCTGCATGGTAATCTGACTGAAAAGGTCTATATGCGTCAACTGCCTGGGTTTATTCATCCACAGTTTCCTCATCATATTAGTAGCTTTCTCTTGACACATGGTTTTGTTTGCAGTCGTGCTGATAATTCTCTATTTAGTTTTTGACATGATACTCGTATTATTTATCTGCTGCTAGCTATATGTAGATGATATCAGTGTCACAGGTAATTCCTCCTCTCTCATTAGTCATTTTATTTCTCTTTTAGGGAAATATTTTGCTATGAAAGATCTTGGTGATATTCATTTTTTCTTGGGGGCTCAGGCTGTGCGTAATTCTAGCTTCTGGTTTATTTTTGTCTCAAGCCAAATATGTTTCTGACCTTCTCGCTCGTTTTCACCTCCATACTCTTAAGTCAGTCCGCACACCATTAGCTAATAGAACTAAGCTTTCTCTCACTGATGGTGAGTTACTTGCTGATCCTACGGAGTGCTGTGGCATGGTAGGTGCATTGCACTATTTGACTATGACTAGACCTGATATTACATATGATGTTCACTTGGTGTCACAATTTATGCATGCCCCTCGTACTTCACATATGTTAGTTGTGAAAAGAATTTTCAGGTATTTACAGGGTACTCTCACGCATGGCATTCACCTTCGGCCGGCAGCACATCCTTATTCTGTTATTGCGTACTCTGATGCTAATTGGGATGGTTGTCCTAATAGTAGTCGTTCTACATCTGGCTATGCTGTTTTTCTCGATCCTAATTTGGTCTCCTGGTGTTCCAAAAAGCAGCCCACTGTCTCCAGATCCTTCACTGAAGCTGAGTATCGAGCCATTGTATACACGGTTCAAGATACACTGCACATCCGGTCCATTCTTTTTTAGCTCGGCTTCCCTCTTCGTACACCAGTACGGCTTTGTGTGATGATATTTCAGCCTCATATTTGTCTGCTAATCCTATTCAGCATGCTCGAAGTAAGCACATTGACATCGATTATCTTTTTGTTCGAGAACGTGTGGCTCATGGTGATCTTCTGGTGCAATATGTTCCTACGAAGTTTCAGTTGGCTGATATTTTCACCAAAAGTTTACCTCCACAGCAGTTTTTAGTTTTACGAGACAATCTACGTGTAATTCCTCCTACATAAATTGAGGGGGTGTAATAGTGTAGAATTAATTACTATTAATTATTAGGCAGTATCCTTATTGTATTTGGAGACTTATTCTATTATAAATACACAGTCAGGGCCACCAGTCTGGTTAAGCCTGTTTATTATTCTCACACCAACAAAGTTCAAGTTCCCTCTACTTTCGTCATATGAACCACTCCCTCCATTCCCTGAGGCGCTGAAAGACACAAGGAAGCTGGAGAATGATCGGGACATCTACGAGATCTTCGACGATTGTGAGGTAAATATTCCACTCTTCAAATTAATTAAAAGTGTTCCCCGTTATGAATTTTTTAACAAGAATTATGCACAATAAAAAGTAAAAACAAATTGAAGGAGAATTACAAGGTAGAGGTTAGTGAACATGTCTCAACCATCTTTCAAAAATAATTTCCCAAGAAATGTAGCGACCTGAGCATGTTTATTATTCCTTGTATAAATCCTTACAACTCAAAACACTACACCAAATTGGTGTAGTGATCTAACTAGTTGATCGGTCCAATACATACATCCAAAAGCCCGATTGGGCGGTCCCTGATAAGTCCGTATTTAGAAACGCAATTGATGCGTGTTGAGATCGGCTTTTGATGGTTTTCCCGGCTTTAAGGTGTTGCAAGTATCAATTTTAGCTCAAGTTATGTTTACTGGGCGTTGGTTCGAGTTTTGTGTTGTTTGTAGTCAAAATCAGGGAATTTGAGCCCGGTACCGGCACTTGAGGAACAATCGGGATGATTTGAGAAGCATTTGAGAATGATTTGATAGCTTTGGAGGTCACCGGAAGATTCACGATGAAGATTTGAAGGAAAAAGAGCTCTAGGATTGGCTACGGGGTCAAAAGAAGATGAATGAAGCTTGAAAACGACGATCAGGATGACCTTCTGTCAATCGTTCAAGCATATCTCTTTGTAGAAACATCCAATGTACACGATTCAAGTTCCATATGAAAGATAACTTCAAGGGCTACAAATCCTTGGCGAGAATCTGAGAGGAAGAAGGTGAAAACAGACGATGAAGCCAGATGATCTCTGCTGCGATTTCAGAAAGACACCTTCCACTGTTTTGATCATATCTCTTGATTGGATGATTCAAATCACATTCGGCAACTTGGGGTGGATAGAGGACTTCATTATCTACAACTTTCATGAAGGAAACATTGCCAAATTCGGAAGTTAAGTAGGCAATATAGTTCTCTCAAAGTCAGGCACGATCGTGCATGAAGAGAAAGCATCGTGGAGTTACTGCCAGCTAGGCACGATCGTGCCTGGAGGGAGGCACGATCGTGCTTGCCCAAAATGCGCGTTTTTGCTCCGGAGGCACGATCGTGCCTGGCTCCGAAAATCCTAATTCAGCTCAAATTTCACCCGATTTTTCTATTTAAACAACCTGTAAACCCCCGATTTCAAGGGGGAGCTTAGAGAGAGTGCCTAGCACGAAATTTAGAGGGCTTTTCAGCCTTGTTCATCAATCTTTTGGTATTCTTTGTAAGTTCCACCTTTTTAATTAATGACAATTAAATCTATTCTTCCTAATTCTATTGATTCTTCAATTATGAATTGTGAGTAGTTTAATTAGGGATTGAGATTGATGAAGGGGTTGATCATGATATATGGCTAGTTTCTTGATGGATTAATTGCATGAATACCGTTTAATTTGTGTTTGAATAATTTAACTGATATCTTTTGTAACCTAGAACGCGCGCTAGAATTACAGTTGCTTGTAGAATAAATTAAGAGAGATCTAGTTTATTCTAGGACACCTTCACACACACTTAATCGTTCGCTAAGAGATTAGTAGCGATTAAGGGGCTGTAAGCTCGCTCGTCTTGGCAATAATTTAGGATCCTGTCGCATGAGAGATCAGCCTGGTCCCCTAAATTATTGTACTTTACGCCGCGAGAGCGGTAAGAACTTAGTAATGATTAGCTAGGCTCAATTGAATTAATTTCATGTAATTAGGCCTGATCTGCCAGAAATCTGGTTACCCCGGAATCATTCCCTGTTCCGTTCGTCATTAATTAGAGAAAACCCATTTATTTTAATCATTTAGTTGCATTTTAATTTTTCATACCAATCATATCTCGCACGACGCATTTATTTTATTTATTTCTTTTAATCGTTGAATTTAATTAGTTCTTGATTCCCTTTTGTCTGTCCATGTGGAGACGATACTCGTACTTACACCACTATATTACGATCTATTTTAAGTGCGAGAAAACACACATCAGTCCCCTTTTTCACATTCCATCTTCCTTAGCAGACTCAAAACCCACAAACCTCCATACCCAAACTTTCCAAAGCTCGAATCTACCCCATTTCTCTCCCAAATTCATCAGATAACACCATAATATTCATCTCCTCAACCCCCTCTGCATACCCACACCCATAAATCCCACCAAAATCCCCAACCCCACCAAATATGAAAATCCACTTCCAACCAAAAAAATCTCGAAAAATATCCAACATCCAAGCAATAGCGACAACAAGCACTAGGAACAATGTTTGGTTTAACGGGGGATCTTCATAATTTACATATCGTATTTCTTCTACATTGTGCTTTCAGATAAAACAAAAATTATACAAAAAAATTGTAGAAAAAGAAGAAGAAAAAAATAAAAAGAATAAATTCTAGTTAGGTTGAAAACTCGAACGGGAAACCTAAGCAACAATAGAAAAAAAATGAGTGTGTAAAAAAAAGAGGCTAGTATGAAACCCTGAAAAGGCTCTAGACAAAATGAAATGTGATAAATCAGAGGAAGAATTATTTTTGCAGGAGTTCATTTTCACCATAGCAAGCAGTTGGAGGGAGATGCAATACTTTCTGATTGAGAATAAATTCGAATTGGCAAAGAAAAAAATATATCCCTTCCTTGTATTTTATTCAAACTTTGTGGATTGTGAAACATTCTGTAGATTTTACTCGAGGACGAGTAAAAGACTAAGTGTGGGGGGTTGATTAGATTGGTTTTGGAATGCTTAAGTCTTTACTTTTAATTAGTTTTTACGGTGTGTTGCTGCGGAAATTGCACACTTACGGTGCAACCTTTTATGTTTCTAGTTTATTGTAATTTATTAGTATTAGAAGATCTTGAGCTTGAATAAATTAGTCTACAACAAAAGATAATGGAAGATATTTACAAGATCAAAGAATGTGCAAGGGAGCTAAAAATAATTCTTCACTTATTCTATCTCTATATTAATGTTGGTGAGTGTTGCTAAATGACAATTATTTAACATCTTAACTACAAGAAACGATCAATGAACTGATGGTCAATTGTTGATGGTTTCGCAAGTAAGTAATTTCGGGTTATTAATGCATGGTCGTGGTTAATAATCTTAAGAGGGATTAATTGTATTGGTTAAACCGAAATCGTTGTATTGAGATTATCAATCTCTATTGATTTAATCAAGGAGTTAAGAAATTAAATGAATGGTAAAATCATTCTGATCAAACATGTTTTGTCCACTTTTCCTTTATATTCCATGGCCTCTTCTAAAGTTCCCAAAGGGCTGCTTAAAGACATTGAGAAACTTTGTATTAAATTCCTTTGGCAAAAGGATGGCAGCCCTTCTAAAAATTTTAGTTGGAGGTCATGGTCCAAATGTTCTTATCCACTTAACGAGAATGGTTTGGGATTTCTCAGGTTACAGGATGTGCAAGACACTTTTTCCCTAAAGCTTTGGTGGAAAAAAGATAAAGGACAAAGCATATGGGCCACTATATTTAATTCCTTTCGTTCTTGCAATCGCTCTGTTTTTTGGCCTTCTATGTTGTCTGTAAAGAACATTTATAGTGCTAACACTAGTATCTCTGTGCATAATGGTACTCACTCCTTTTGGGACTCCAATTGGAGCCCCTTCGGGCCGCTAAACAGGTTCTCTAATGAGAATATTCACGTTCTCAGCATCAGAGAGGCCTATTCTGATATCCATATTCATGTTGGGGATCTCCCTCTTGACATCATTCAAGCCTTGACCAACTGCCCCCCCACCTTTGTGGACGCTCCCGACACTGTTTACTGGAATCGCACACCTAATGGTGTGTTCACCTTCAAGACGGCCTATGATGTGATTCGGAGTAGGAAAATCCAAAACAAAAAACTGGGATTTCTTTGGGAAAAGCCCATTCCAAAAAAAAATTTCCTTTTTCCTTTGGCGTATTCTTAACAACTTGGTCGTGAATGGAGTTTCGCTCCAAAAAATGGGTTTTCATGGTCCTTTTAAGTCCTCATTGCAACCACTATGACTCCTTGGAACACTTTTTCCTGTGTTGCCCTGCTCATATGCCCATTTGGCGGCATTTTGAGATTCCAAGTCATAGGTTGGACGGTAACCTAAAGGCAAATATTCTTAATTGGACTAACCACAACTCCTTCCTTTGCTACATCACGATTCTTTTGAATCTTTGGAAATTGAGAAATGCCACCTTTTTTGAGGATATTGCTCCAAACTACTCGGAGGCCATTTACAATATCCGTAAGGATATTAGTTACCTCTATATCACCAAATGTCCAAAAAAAAAAACCTACCTCACACCTCAAACCATTAGCTGGACTCCTCCCCCTCCTAATAATTTCACCCTTAATATTGGCCACTCTCAAAGAGGCCTTTGTCACCATTTTGGCTTCATTGTTCGGAATCATACGGGCGACATGATCACACATCATCGTCACTGCCTTTTTTCCAAATCCTATATCAAAGCTTTCATTGAAATAATCCTTTACTATTTGCATCATTGCAGGGTTAATGGCATTCATTTCAACCAATTGGAGATCTCAGATCAGGAAGTTATTCAAACCATCAATATGCATAGCATAAATCACTAGGATCAAATTTTCAGCATTACTTGCATTCGTAGGATTTTGGATCAAAACCGGATCATCATGAATCATATCAATGACAAGACCAACTGTGCGGCAAAAGAAATCAGCCTTGGGGTTGATGTCAAATCCTCACGATTCCTTAATATTCTCAAATTTGATGCTATAGCCTTTCCTTATGTCGTTTAATTTTCCTTTTGTCTCCTTGGTAGGTTGTTGGCCTAGTCCCCCTACCGTTATGATTGTACTCTTTTCTTCCTAATAAATTGGTAAGATGTTCCCCAGCTCTTACCCCATCATTCGATGGTTTGCCACTGGGTTAAAAAAAAATGAATGGTATATGACAGTGTTGCATACTTGGCTAATAATAAGGGTTACTAATGAACAATCATTATTTTGATTAATTGGAGATACTCTTCGATTGAGTATTCGAGAGGGGATAAGTTTTAGATATACTCGGGATCAACAAACATGTCAACAAGTGGAAAGTAGCAAAGCCAAGTCTTTTATCTCATTAATTAAAATCATATAAGTCATTCATCTTATGTTTAATTAATTAAATCAAACAATCCCAAAAATCCCCTTTTAATTTCAAGAAATTATCCTTAATAGGAGTTAAACATATGGGATGTGCAATAATAGGAGCGGTTAAGTTTATTTCCCTAAATATGAGTTCTTGTATGCCCACCCGTTCCGACTATTTTTTCTCTTTTCCTTAAATGCCCTTACTTTATATTCGATCCTATTTTTTCGTTCCGTTGCATCTCATCCATCCATGTTTATTCTCTTTCTTCTCACACCTTTTCTCCTCACCCATCACCTGTCTAATCTCTTCCCACCTTCTGCTTTCTCTTCCATCTTTATCTCTTTTTTTTTCTTTCATATGTCACTCACATCTTCCTCTTCCATCTTTATGTTTTATTTCTTTCATCAGTCACTCATCTTCCAGATGTATCCCACTCCATTTTTTCCCTTCTTCCTTCTTAAATCGTATATATGTATTCTTTCCTCTTCAACTTATTCAATTTCACCGTTCCTCTTCTTATTCAGATTTAAACAATCCACTGTTCGTGGTAAATTTTAGGTGTAAACGGAAAATTAAACTCCATATCCGGTCAATTCATCTCTTAAATATATCTCATGCGGCCGAATTCCAGTTAAAGGTATGTCTTTTTCTTCTCGGCCTTCTCATTCTCTCCCTTCTTCTTCTTCTCCTTCAACCTCTCATTTCTTCTTCTATTGATTTTTTAATTTTTCTTATTTTGAGGTTCTAAATTTGACAAATGTTATTTCAGATCTGACTTTTTTATTATTAAAATACAAACATCCGGTGATTGGGTAAAACTGAATTTGATTTGTATTTATTGATTTTGATTTTTTTTATTTTAAAATTTTAAATTTAAGGGTTTTGGATCTGAAAATTCTATAACTAATGTTTATTTTTTGAAAACATTTTTTGAGAGCAATGTCATTTTTATGATATTGAATGTATTAAGATGGCAAAATTACACATTAAAAAAAAAGATGGCAAAATTATTTTACAAATGCCATGTCTTCAAAATGTTTGGCAAAAAATGTCATTTTGCATAAAAAAGATGGCAAAATTATTTTAAAAATGTCTTGTTTTCAAAATGTTAGGCAAAAAAATGTCATTTTGCATATAAAAGGATGGCAAAATTATTTTAAAAATGTCATGTTTTCAAAATGTTTGGCAAAAAATGTCATTTTGCATTTATGAAGTTGGCACTAACTTTATAAAAGGGAAAACTATCAAATAAGTTCTCGTACTATATTCAAAAAGTCAATTAAGTATTTATACTATGAAAACATTCAATTAAGTCCTCCAACTATATAAAAACGTCCAATTCTTCTTTTTAGCTGGTTGAGTATCGATTATACTGGTAGCAGCTGATTTGGCTGTCCACATGGCAGCTGATGTGGCAGTTGTTTTCTTTTTCTATTTCTCTTTTGTTTTTTCTTTCCTTTTTCTCTTGTACGGTAGCATCGTTTCTGACCCTAGGCCTTAGCAGCTTCACCACTGGCATCATGTCCTCTGTGTTCAACCGCTGGCCAGCAGCACACCCTACGCCGGCCTTGAAGTGCAACAACTCCGGCGATGGTGGGACTTCAGTGACCTGTGTCAATATGGATGCAGACCTGCAACGAAGATTGGGCTATAATCACGGCGATGGTGGGATTTCTGCAACACAGAGCATGGGAGTTTGCAGGAAACACCGTATGAATCATCAAGTGGCGGCCAGATCCAAATCAGGAAGCCAAATTTAATCGGCGACCACATCAGACTATATAGATGTGCACAGTGCGCTCATCTGTGCACAGTCACGGTGTCCACCACCAGCGAGTCAGCGACGTCGAGTAAGATTGACAACTTATGGGCAAACAACTCATTCACAAGCACCTACCGGGCCGATGGCACACGAAATCCAATTGGGTTGATATATTTTTGCAAATGATTTAGGGATTGAGTTTCTAAACTATATGGCCTACATTATTGCTATATTTTTCTTAATGAAATTAATGGTGAATGTGTATCTCGTATTGAGAGAAATTGGAAAGAAAAACTAAGCATGAAACAAGGTGAAGTGTAGAGATGTGGGGGGAAGAACTGAAGAAGGGTCGGTGCATCTAGATGAAGACGAAGAAAGGAGGAAAGAGAAGGGAAATAAAAATTGACGTGGCATCAAGGTTAATACCACATGGCAAGCCAAGTGAGCTGCAACCGGAATAACTGGTAATCAACCGGCTACCAAGAAGAATTGGACGTTTTTATATAGTTTGAGGACTTAATTGAATGATTTGATAGTACGAGGACTTAATTGACTTTTTGGATATAGTACGAGGACTTATTTGACAGTTTTCCCAAGATGAAAATATAACTTCGATATTTTAGCAAATAATGCCATGTTCTACAACTATCAATGTCATGTATTTTTATAAAATGGCATTGTGATGTTAACATGACAATAAATAACATTTCAATATTTTAATGAAGATTATGATTTAATCTATTTGCAGGCAACTAACTTGCACAATATGGAAGTAGAAGCACTAGAAGAATTAGTGGTGGTGGTGGAGGAGATGGCGGCAGTCCAAGCGGAGGGCTCACCTGAGGGCGGCGGCGCTAGAAAATATGGAAGTGGCAAATGAAGACTCTTGAGAGCAGCGGCACATTGGTGACGTCAGTGGCGGCAGAGCCGGCAGCGACGGCAGTGCTGAAGGCGGCGGTAGTGCCGACGGCGGCGACAGTGCCGATGGCGGCGGCGGCACAGGTGATGGTGGCTGGCAGCGTCAAATTTAGAGCGTATGTAGACAAGATCTATATAAAACTCTATTTTGTATTTTGTTTTATGCTCCAGTATTATCTAATATGTATTATATTAAACGGAAGTCTTCAGCTTCTTTTCATTAAGGGTATTATTATCACTTGAATAGAAATTCCGTGTCAAACATGATTGACGAAGTACGACTCCTATTTTGGCATAGTATCTATGTTCTACTCCCATATTGGGAATTTTCTCTTTAATTTCTAGTTTCATAAAAGAAAAGTATTCATTTCCTTGTGGATACGAACTCTACTTCACTATACTACATATTAGTACTAGTATTGAATTTAGTTTGAAGCACACAACGACTTTAGTGTCGTCAAATTTAGAGCGTATGTATATATAAAGAAAATTGATAATTATTAGTATTAATATTTTATTTATGACCTAGGGGTATGCTTTGGTGTTTATCGATCTGATGTAGTCATCAAACTATTAAAATCAACTGATTTTGTAATGGTAGGCCAAAGCTTAATTTCATCACGGCAAACGTCATTTGCATAGAAATTCATTATTTCCCTTAAAGTTAAAGTTAATAAAAAATTAGCTTCTATTGACTAAGCAAAAAAATACATTAAGTGGGTTAATTATGTACAGTACTTCGTATTTAATAGAGTCGGTCTACTGGTTATGTAACGGTATAGTAGGCCAAAGCTAATTTCATCACGGCAAACGTAATTGGCATAGAAGTTCATCATCCCCCTATCATCATCCCCTATTAAAGTTAAAGTTAATAAAAAATAGCTTCTATTGACTTTTATAATAAAAAAATATATGATAGTATTAAGTGGGTTAATCATGTATTTAGTTGGAGGGAAACTGTTAGCTAGTCTTAATTGTAGTGATGTTCTTAAGGAGTGTTTGCATTATTTAACTCAACATTGTAGAAGTTATTTATTTAGAGATTATTCGAAATGTGATATAAAATGTGACTTTAATTGAAAAATAAAATGATTTTAAATAATTAAAAGTGAGATTATTGATAAAAATCAATGTAATAGAAAAATAAAAAATCATTCAATTACAAGAAAGATGAGAGAGAAGAGGCTATATATAGCTATTGTTACCCAGATAGACCATAATCGATCAAGTTTGTTGAGGTTTCCTACAAGAGAGTTGTTTGTACATAATCTTGTCTGCTTCAAATGAAAGTTAGAGTCATTTTTTTAGTAAATTTCTCATGTGAGATTTTTGTACTATGGTCAATCAAGATCTACCATGGTTGACCAATTTCGACTAGGTTTTTACAATAGTTAACTTTGGTTGACGTTTAACATATGTTTGAACTCTCCAAAATATGTTTGAACTCTCCATAAGTTTAGTTTTGTTCACCTCTCAAAAGAGGTGAACGTCACCCCCACCCTACATGGACGTCATGTGACAAGACAATATATTATAATTTGACAATTGTTTTAATTATTTCACTTTTTATTCAATTTTAAAAAAAAAATCAAATTTTTAAAAAAAAATTATTTATTTTTTCAATTTTATATACAATATTGATACCATTTGAAAGATTAGTATGGAACTCGTGCAATACACGGTCGGAGATTTTTTCTTTTAGATTTATTTGTGCTCACTTTTCCATCATTTGCAATGGAGATGGTGGCAGGCAGCACCAAATCTGGTGTGGTAGTATGTAGACAAGATATGTATAAAACTCTATTTTGTATTTTGTTTTATGCTCCGTATTATCTAATATGTAGTATATAATTAATAAATAATCTAGCTTTCATTATAAAATCAGTATTGCTGTTTGATTCATTTAACTTTACATATACATACTTGCATATTTTTCAAAAATATGAGTGTTCATGTGAACATGTTGGAACAAGAGTGGCCCTGCCACTGAGTAGGCAGCACTAAACTACGGAGTAATATTTTTCCAGGTGTTGTCTATAAAGTGTAGATTATATTCACAAAAAATTAAGTTTTAAAATTCAATCTACAAGTCAGTTGAATAAATTATTGAAAAACACTGTGTTTTTTATACACATTTTGGTGCAATGTCTTTCTATGATTTATTTAAGGAAAAAATAATTCAAATATTCCAAACTTTCAACGGATGTGAGGTCAAAACCCCAAACTTGCATATGTAATACTCTGTATAAATACCCTGAACTTTATATACAAAGTTATGTTGGCAACATGATCATATAATTTTTCTTTCACAAATTTAAATTTATGGTGTTAAATAAATAATTTACCTACATTTATCATGATCACGGTGCTAAAATAACTTTTTTTTTAAAATCTGGATATAAATATTACATAAACAATTTGAGATATTTATCCCACGCCGTTTCGAAGTTTGAGATATTTTAAATTATGTTTCTTAAATTTGCAGTCAATAATGAATTTTGCAAGCCACAAGACACCAAACACGCATCCTAAAACTGAAACAACAGATATCCCACTAAATTGCTCACTTGAAAATGCAATGCCAAGCTGCCCTGCAAATTATTACCCATCAAAGCTGCTGCCCACACAAATCCAAGCAGCGCCTCCACCGCCATCATGCCCAGATTACTTCCGTTGGATCTATGAGGATTTGTGGAAGTGCAGTGGCGGGAGACTGGAATTACCCGAGAAATGATTACGAGGGGAGGGAGAACCGCCAACTTCCGGCTGGTCATAGTGAATGGGATTGCTTACTATGAGACATATCGCAAGTCATTTCAAAGTCGAGACACTTTTACCTTATGGGGCATTCTACAGCTGCTAGGGAGGTACCCAGGAAAACTACCCGATTTGGATCTAATGTTTCACACCGATGATACGCCCCGCATCGAGAAGAGACGATTTCCAGGCCCGCCAAACAGCACAATCCCCCGCCTCCATTGTTCCGATACTGCGGGAACGAGTCTACTTGGAATATCGTGTTTCTTGATTGGTCATTCTGGGGATGGTATATATGTTTCCATATTTTTTTAGTGTGTTACCATCTCATCTTCAATTGTTAATTCTATCAGAAAGGAATGTTTTTGCAGGCATGAAATCAATATTACGCCACGGGATTCTTTATCCAAGGAGTTGGAACAAGGGAATGGAAAGATAAGTTGGGCGGAGAGAGCACCATATGCATACTGGAAAGGAAACCCTGAAGTTGCAGAAAACAGAAAGGATTTGCTCAAATGTAACGTCTCTGAGAAGCACGATTGTGGTGCTCGTGTGTACGCCCAAGTACTAAAATTTGAACAACAATTCTTCTTATACACAAAATTTATACAAATTTCGCACACATGTGCGCGTAATTTTCTATGCACACAGACAATAATGCACGAGCTGTTTGTGTACATGGACAATTAGGAGGTGCACACATTGACTGTGCTCAAACAATTATGTAGAATGTGCGTGAATACAAATTTCATGTACAAATAGCTTATATTACATCTGAATCCCAAACATTTTCAAGTGCAATTAATAAAGAAATATCACGTTGTGGGAATTGTACAACACTCATTAAGTATTATTATTGTACCCATTTTTGGATGCATTTTTTTACTGTTTCAAAACTAGGATTCCTTTCATAATTTGATCTCAATTAACTTTGTATTTGTTAATTTGTGTTTGCAGTCTACTATTCGCCCTTTTAATTTTTGTAGATCTATTCCTGCTTTTGTCCTTCCTCTTCTAACATTACAGTTGTAAACTAATAACTAGCTTCATTATTTTTTAAAATATGATGTCTAACTCACATGTATTTTACATTTTGGGACGACATAAGGAGTAAAATTCCATCTGTCGTATTTGGTGGGAGTTGTATACGGTGGAATCGCCGCAGGATGAGCATCCGATCCAAAACGATGAAATATTGCCCATTTTTAATTTAAAAAAAATCACGTGTGATCAGTACACGCGTGTACGGTAACTAGTTTTGTTTTTTCTAATCCCAGTAGCAGAATGATGTAACCCATGTGTAAAAAAATGTAACTTACGTTAAAAAGAAATGTTACTACTAGCAAGTCAAAATGTAACTTGTTTAAAACATTGATTTCAATGTAAACCATAAAAAACGAGTCAAATTTTTTAATTACTTTACATAAATAGTGAATATGCTTTGTTTTTAATATTAAGACCATAAAATGTTTTTAAAAAATCATTTTTCCCCAAGAAAACTTTTTTTGCAAAAATAATTGATTTAAAAATAGTTTTTTTTTTGTTTTAATAAAAGATGTTTATTTTGTGATGTAACTTGTGTTATGGAAAATGTAACTTGTGTTGATAGAAAATCTAACTTAGGTGTTTGCAAAATGTAACATGTTGTGGCAAGCCCAAATGTAACACGCATAGAGAAATATGTAACTCATGCATAAGAAGATGTAACTCGTGTATAAGAAGATCAGATGTAATTCATATAATATCACATGCAACTATAGAAAATGTACTTCGATAAAAATTTGTAATAAATTGGTAAATAATAAGTCAATTCTTGTAATTTAACTAGTTCAAATGTAATTAGTTCATTACATTGAAACAAATTCAAATGTAACTTGCCTAACTGAAAATGTAACTCACGAATAGAAAGATGTAACTCGCGCATAAAAACATGTAACTCGGGCACAAGAATATGTAATTCTATATATTATCAAATGTAACTTTAGGCAAATTCTGATGTAACTGTGTGTATTTTCAAATGTAATTTGAGCCAAATCAATATATAAATTGTCTAAACTGTACTTCGTATAATATATAAAATGAAATCAAAGCAAAAACAAATTGCTTTCAAGGCTTCTGCATAAATCCATGATCTCTTTTATGCTACGGATATGGGCTTCTCCATAAATCATCTCTTTGATGTTAGGGTTATGGGTTATGCGTGAGGTTATTCATCTCCATCATCTTGATCATCATCTAATCCATCAACAAAGCAGTCAACCGTTCTATTAGATGCTAATCAATGCTACAGTCCCATGTTTCTCTTTGATTTGTGAATTGATGCTCTTTTGATCCCATGTTGAAGATGGATGAATTGATACTCTGTTTTTATTTTGTTGTGATCGATCGATTGATGAAGCCGGCGTTGTTTGTAATTAACAAAGTGATGTCGTTTTGGGATCGACACACCGTGAGCATGGTGGGCCGATCCCACAGTATAATTTGCAGATGTGAGTAACATTCCATCAGTCGTATTTGGTGGATGTATCAACTTTCAATATAATTGTGAAATTTTGTAGGACTGGATCCGTGAAAAAAAATAAGGTTACCAACAGTCCAACCTAGCTGATCAATGCATTCACCGGTAAACAAAATTCTGATCTCCAAAAAATCTGCTCTTGCTTCTTACTAAAACTAGAGCACATAAGTTCAGTTTTCACGTGGTTATCATTATTTAATTACATCGCTTTTTGTACAATAATCAATTAACTAATTACGGTTCTGATTGGGCAAATGGACAGATACAAGATTTACATTGAAGGAAAAACATGGTCCGTTAGTGAGAAATACATATTGGCATGTGATTCTATGACTTTACTAGTGAAACCACATTACTATGATTTCTACACCAGAGGTTTGATGCCATTGAAGCACTACTGGCCAATAAGGGATGATGACAAATGCAGGTCTATTAAGCATGCTGTTGAATGGGGCAATACTCACCCCACACAGGTAACCTTAATATGTTGTATAATGTGTATTGTTGGCGGGTGTGCTGTTTTCGTCATCTTCAATTGCCAAAAGTCAAGAACGTAAGTTACGTAACACGAAATTCCATGATTATAAGGTAATTTGGAGAGAAAACGCGAGCAAAGGTCAAGGACATAAAGCCATAATTATAGGGTAATTTGCGAGAGAAAAAAAACACATTTGGATTACAAAGGTAAGAAAATCAGTATTGATATTTGATTCATTTGAATGTGCCCGGGCGGTCCCGTTTTATCCTCAATTCATTCCTTTCGGTCGTCTTTTACCATTCTTTTTAAGATTAGGCTAACTTTATTTTTTTGCGCTTAGGCCTTCAAACATTGAGGACCGACTCTCTCTGTAATGATAGAGATTGAAAGGAAAAAGTTGTGTCTAAGGCAAATTTTGGACCTTTTTCCATGAATATTACTAAATTCAATTCAAAAGAGAAAAATATGACTAATTTTATAAATTTTCAAAAAATTGACATATTCTTGACTAGTTTCCAGTGACTCGTCCTTTATGAGTGACTTCTCACTCTGAAATATACGATAGTATCTCTCATGTTCAGTTACTCATACATAGTGACTATTCATAGTTTTGTACGATCCGGTGAAACTCTGTTAATAATATGCGTGTCTTTTTTTCTAAAACTTGTGTATGAGGTGAGCTAGATTAATTTATTTATACAAATTGACCTGAATAGAAGTAAAAACGTTTTGAAATTCCAAATTAAAATAGGACAATCATTTTTTTTATTTCCTAAATAGGAGTAATTTCTGTCGGGTTTGGAAAAAACTTGACAAAAACTGACATATTTAAATCTTGATAATGTAAAACTTGACAGGAAATGCTCATATTTAGAAAATAGCTATTTTTTAATTTCAAAACTTTTTTAACTACGGAATTATTTTCCGTTCAATTACAAGAAAGATGAGAGAGAAGAGGCTATATATAGCTCATCCATCCATCGTATCGATCGAGCTATCTAGTCTTGTATATCTTGTGTGATTACATATAAACATAAATAATGGAGTACTACAGATAGATATATAGATCGAAATCTTTTATATTATAGAAATTACTTCAAATAGGACTAAAATTATGGCAAAAACTCAAAATAGGACTTGCTATGTTTTTTTTCCAAAATAGGACCATAGTGGTCCTATTGGAAACATACTCATTTCTTCCTTCCATTCTTACCCCTCCTTTAAATATTAGTAAAAGATAGCTAAAAGTCATAATTAAATGTTTGATTCATAATAAATTCGAAAAAATTTCAATAATTCGTAGAAAAATAATAAAAAAATTAATAAAATTTTTATAAAATAAAAAATAAGAAATTTTTTTTTTTAATTTTTTTTTTGAAAATTAATAAAAAAATAGTAAAACTCCATAAAAAAAATTATAAAAAATATGGATACCTTTCCCACCGCCTGTAGTACCTCCCTGAACCACCACCTCCGATCGGTGTAAAAAATGCCACTTTTTTTTTTTAAATTCCACAAAAATGGCATATTTCCTCTATGAGAATGCCAACATTTTCATTCTGCCAACTTGAATCCTTTTGACTTTTGCCAAAAATATGGCATTCATAATTTTTTTGGCATTTTTTTACCCCGGTGACAGGAGGTGGTGGTACCGCCTCCCTGCACCACCACCTCCGACTGTTAAAAAAAATGTCATATTTCCTACAAACTTCCATTTTTTTCGGAAAATGCCAAAAATATGGCATATTTCTCTTTGAGAATGCCAACATTTTTTTTCTTCCATCTTAAATCATTCTGAATTATGCCAAAAATATGGAATTCATAATAAATTTGGCATTTTTTCCCCAAATGACTAGAGGTGGTGGTGCTGGGGCGGTATAGGCGGCGGTGACAAAAAAATATTTTTTTGATTTTTTTTTTTTATTTTTTTTAATTTTTTTATTTTTTATTTTTTTTAATTTTTTTTAAATTTATTATTATTCAAAATATTTTTATTAATTTTTTGGTATATTTTACGAATTTTCATTATTTTTTATTATTTTATTATGAATTAAAACATTCCAATAGGTATAAGGGTATATTTGTCCAAGACAAACATAATTAGTCCTATGGAAACATAGTTTATTTTTTGGTCCTATTTGTGCAAAGTGAATGACTTTTAGTCCTATTTTGATAATTAACTCTTTATATTAATGAAGTCGATCGTGATGATTGTGCCGCCGCTGCTGCCCCGCTCATCTCTTGTGGTCGTCGCCTTCCTTCTCACCATCGCCGTCGTCTTCGTATCCACACGTTTGTTGGACTCCACCGCCATTGCCGCTGTACGCAGCACTCCCTCCCTCTTAGCGCGCTACATATATACTTTTTCACCACATGCATACTTGTAACTAACGTAACTAGCTACACTAGTATGCTACACTCAAATCAGAATATATATGCAATATGCATGCATATTTAACAAATTTATTTAGCTAGCTAGAATCTACTCCATATATTTCCCATTCGAGAATAAACATTATACCACATGCATGTTTGATTATTAGTTATTACGGAGTACTTTTTAAATTAGTGCTGAATGATTACGATCGTCGTCTTTGTCATAATTCAAAATCCATGATGACACATAGAAACCTCTCAACCATACAAGAGTGTTAAAAGTCTCACACCAGAAAAGTTTGAATCAACAAAGTATTATATTAATACATGATGCTACTTCTCCTATCGGGTTACCTTTTTTTATGTAACCTCGTGTTTTAATATGGTATCAGAGCCAAATCGATCCATGGTGTGAAAAATGACACGATTATAAAAAATGACAATAATGAACCGATGAAAAAAATGAATGATGGCACGATCCAGACGAAGTGTCTAGTCGTGAGGAGAGGTGTTAAAAGTCTGACACCAGAAAAGTTTGAATCAACAAAGTGTTATACTTCGTATTAACATGAACTACTTCTCTTATCGGGTTGACCTTTTAGGATGGAACCCCAGACTCATCCTAATCACTAACCTTAACCAAATACGTAGTAGTACTCCTTAATTAGTTACAAATACAAATAATACGCTGTGAGCTCTCATACGACAGCAGAAACATTCCTTTCTGATAGAATTAACAACTGAAGATGAGTCATACGCATTCTTTTGTCCTTCTACAAAGGCGGCCATTCTTTTTTGTGTTTATATATTTGTTTTTGTGTTTATTTATTTATTTTGATTAGTCATCAATTTGATTGTGCAATCATTCTATTTTTATTTGGCGGGTGTGCTCTTTTCGTCATCTTCAATTGCCAAAAGTCAAGAACGTAACACGGAAGTACGTGTTTATAAGGTAATTTGGAGAGAAAACGCAAGCAAAGGTCAAGGACATAAAGCCATAATTATAGGGTGATTTGCAAACAAAAAAAACATTTGGATTGCAAAGGTAAGAAAATCAGTATTGATATTTGATTCATTTGAATGTATCCGGCCGGTCCCGTTTTATCCTCAATCCATTCCTTTCGGTCGTCTTTTAGTTGCTTCATCACTTATTAAGTGGTGGTTATTAAGACATCGTTAATAAATGATACATAAAATTAGCAGTGCTAATTCATGGGCGGCCCTAGGGGGCAGGGTCATTTTAGGCCCCAAAAAAATGAAAAACATTTATGCCCAAATTGATACATAAAAGGTGTGAGTAGACAGGTAGGGTGCTTTTTCAACACTATTCACATGTTGAATTTTATACTATTCACATGTTCTTAAAAGGGGTAGGGTTCTTAAATAAATGCAACATGTTGAATTTTATACTATTCACATGTTCTACTTTGACTACGTTTTATTTATTAATGTAATAATATTCTTTTTTGAAAAAAATATTGTTAAATTTGTCTCATTGTAAATTTTCAAAAACTAATTTTTTTAATATTTTTACTAATACAAAATTATATATACTAATGGTCAAAGTTGTGTCTCGGCAAGTGTGAAATGTTGACCGTTGCATTTATTTAAGAACGGAGGAAGTATTAATTATCCAGGTGATTTTTTAAAAATTAAAGGAATTTAGGAGTGTTTTCTCTATGAAGTGTAGATCATATTGACAAAATTTCAGTTTTAAAATTCAATCTACAAGTCAATAAATAAATTATTGAAAAACATTGTGTTTCTATGCACATTTTGGTGCAATGTTTTTCTATGATTTATTTAAGGGAAAAATAATTCAAATACCCCAAAGTTCAAGGGGTGTGAAGTCGACACCGCAAACTTGCATATGTAATTTAAATACCTTAACTTTAATTATATAAATAGTTGTGTTGGCAAACATTATCATACAATTTTTCTTTCACAAATGTAAGTTTATGGTGTTAAATAAATAATTTACCTACATTTATCATTTATGGTCATGGTGCTAAACTAATTTTTTATATAAAGTTCGGATATAAAATGGTAGATCCTATGGTACACTTAAGGTACCATACCTTTGTCCACATGGACCAATCAGAATGTTGCAGTTGAATTATTTAAATCTAAATTAAAAATGATATAGTCATTTGGACCAATTAAGTGAATGGTATGTACGGTACCCCAATTTTTAAATGGGTACCGGAGTTGTCAAATATAAATATTACATATACAAGTTTGGAATATTTGTCTCACATCCCTTCAAAGTTTCAGATATTTAAATTATTTTTCCCTTGAACGGATGTAGTACTTGATAATACTTCATGAGTGTTTGTTAAGACCCGGGGTTCCATCCTAAAGGTCAACCTGATAGGAGGAGTAGCTCATGTGTTAATATAGCATTTCGTTTATCCAAATTTTTCCGGTGTGGGACATTTAACACCCCTCCTCACGACCAGACACTTTCGTTTGGGTCGTGCCATCATTCTTTTTTTTTTTCATCGGTCCGTTATTTTATCATAAGGGGCCCCACACCATGGGCGATTTAGCTTTGATACCATGTTAAGATCCGGGTTCTATCCTAAAGGTCAACCTGATATAAGAAGTAGTTCATGTGCTAATATAACATTTGATTTATCCAAACTTTTCCGGTGTGAAACATTTAACAGTGTTGTACAAACACGCATTTGAATTTAACATTTGAATTTGCAGTCTATATTAAATTTTGCAAGCCACAAGACACCAAACACGCATCCTAAAATTGAAACAACAGAAATCCCACTGAATTGCTCACTGGAAAATGCAATGCCAAGCTGCCATGCAAATTATTACCCATCAAAGCTGTTGCCCACACAAATCCAAGCAGCGCCTCCACCGACATCATGCCCAGATTACTTCGGCTGGATCTATGAGGATTTGCGGGCGTGGCGGGAGACTGGAATTACCTGAGAAATGATTACGAGGGGAGGGAGAACCGCCAACTTCCGGCTGGTCATAGTGAATGGGATTGCTTACTATCAGACATATCGCAAGTCATTTCAAAGTCGAGACACTTTTACCTTATGGGGCATTCTACAGCTGCTAAGGAGGTACCCAGGAAAACTGCCCGATTTGGATCTAATGTTTCACACCGATGATACGCCCCGCATCGAGAAGAGACGATTTCCAGGCCCGCCAAACAGCACAATCCCCCCGCCTCCATTGTTCCGATACTGCGGGAACGAGTCTACTTGGAATATCGTGTTTCCTGATTGGTCATTCTGGGGATGGTATATATGTTTCCATATTTTTTTAGTGTGTTACCATCTCATCTTCAGTTGTTAATTCTATCAGAAAGGAATGTTTCTGCAGGCATGAAATCAATATTAAGCCATGGGATTCTTTATCCAAGGAGTTGGAACAAGGGAATGGAAAGACGAGCTGGGCAGAGAGAGCACCATATGCATACTGGAAAGGAAACCCTGAAGTTTCAGAAACCAGAAAGGATTTGCTCACATGTAACGTCTCTGAGAAGCACGATTGGGGTGCTCGTGTGTACGCCCAGGTAGTAAAATTTGAACAACAATTCTTCTTATATACAAAATTTATACAGATTTCGCACACATGTGCGCGTAATTTTCTATGCACACAGACAATAATGCACGAGTTGTTTGTGTACATCACAATTAGGAGGTGTACACATTGGGGGTGTTTGGCAAATGGTTGTTGGCTGTTAGCTATCAGCTGATTAAGTTGGCTGATTGATGACAGCAGATTCTGTTAGCTGTTTTGATTAGCTGATAGTATTAGCAGTTTATATAATAGTGTTTGGTTAAATGATTGCTTATAACTTGTTAAATGACTTTTAAGGACATCAATTATTTATTTATTTTGTTAATGATATTTATCCTAAAACATTTTATATTTACGATTTAAATCACTTCCTGAAATTTTATATTTTAAACCATTGTAAAAGTAAAAGAAATCCAACTTACCCACTTATTGCGTTTCTTTTTATTCTCACCACTATCCCTATTAAAGCATCCCAGAAGGACAGAACCAAAACAAACTAGCACAAAGGTTAGAATTCCCAGTAAAGCAAATAACTCCTCCATACTCAAGATCTGCTCCTCGACACCAAAAGGCTGAGCGCAGGAAGAAGCCAGGGTTTACAATTGTTGTCTTCAATTTTGAATTTTATCTTCGAGTTTGAAGAATTTTTATTTTGTTGTTTCTAAATAAAGGCCTTTTTATTCCAATATTACTAAAAATAGGATAAAAGATAAAAAAGTGATCTGTTTTTAAAAATTCTAAAAATGTGACTAGCATCACAATTAACCCTACAGTGTAAAGTGACATCAGGTAAAGTGATTCCGTCCAAAGTGACCCCACCGACCACAGTGATTGCCCCCACCAACGACAGTGACTGCCCCGCCGCCACAGTGACTGCCCCACCACCACAGTGACTCTGGACACACTGACTCCGGCCAAAGTGACTCTGCCGATCACAGTGACTCCCGCTTATCGGCCATAGTGACCACCATTCACCGGCCACAGTGACTCCGGAGACTCCGGTTACGGTGACTGCCTGCTCACCGGCTAGTGACTGCCGCCGCTATCGCCAATGACTCCGCTGCCACACTCCGGTGACTCCGCCGCCATCGACAATGACTCCGCCATAGTCACTAACTCAGCCAGTCACTGCCGTCCCCCTCCCCCAGCAAGTCAATGTCGTTGTCCGCACCCTTCCATTGAACCACCTCAAATCAACCACCCCGACCGACCAGGCGGCCACTGCACCCCAACCCAAGCCCCAAGCATTGGCAACCACGCCCTCTACACTGCCCCTCCCCATCACAGTCGCGGCCACCACTCCGGCTGACCACCGCCACAGCCTAGTGACCAACACCACTTCCCTACCCTGACTTGACTCCCCATAATCCCATCCCCAGCCACCAACTCCGCCATACCCGCCATCTCCAGCCACCCCAATCCTTGCTGCACACCAATCCACCCCTCTCAGCCCCAATCCACCCCTCCCAGCCCTAATGCACCCTCCCAGCCCCACCTTTGACAGTTCAACCCAGCCCCGACCACCACCAATGAACCCTAGCCGCCGTCCTCCGCCAGATCTGGCCACTTGCCAGATCCTTCCTTCAATTCGAGGTGTATTCGAAGCAGAGAGAAGAAGAATAGTGAAAGCAACAACAAGGAGAGGTGCAATGGCAAAGGCGGAGAAGGCATCGACGATGCTGGACAACGGCGTCGATGCACAGGAGAAAGGTCACACTTTCATTCTCGATGGAGAAGACGGATTCACAAAGAAGAGAGTATCTGGAGCGCCGATGGCTTATGGCGGCGGCGTTGAGCGCCGCCGCGTCAGTGGTGTTGTGAAGGTGCAGGACCGTAAGATGCAGAATGGTACGCCGTCGATGCCCCGATGCTTGCGTCGAATGAAGAAAAGGGGGAACAGTGTGCGTCGGGTAACTTTTTTGGAAAATAGGAAAAAAGTCATAGATTTAGAAATCAAAAGTCAATAAGTAATAGCCTGGCAATTTTTTCTTCTAAATACTAATTGCTCCTTAATACATGTGCGTATTTTGAGATATTGATTTTTAGTGAATTGGGAAAAAATGAATTAGGATGTTTGGTCCAATTTCACAACCTCATAGGAAAAAATCTGCGTTTAGGCTTCGAATTAGGGAGGAGCTATCTCTGTTTTTGTTTGCATATGGGAGCAAAAATGAATAGTTTGTGGCTGATTTTTTTCTTTTTGGCGGAAGAAGCAAAAGCAACGTACGAAGAAGAGGAGCTCTGGGTAGAATTGGAATATCGACTAAGAGCATCCCCAATGGGAATGTCTACTTTCTTTACACACTCTTACACATGGTCCCATTTTTTATCTCACAAATTTTATGTGTAGGACCTACATATCTTCACATTTATTTTATTTTTCATTTTTCTGTATCACTTTTAACCCACTTTTCATCCACATTAATTCATCGATTACCGTGTAGAGTTTATTTGTGGACATTGTCATAGACATTCTCTACAATTTACTCCTATCTCTCTCTTTCTTTTCATTTCTCATGCACACCACTTTCTCCATATTAAATTAAAATAATCATTCTATCTCTATCTCTCTCCTATGCCACGTAGGATAGACATTACTCCCATCCACTATCCCATTGGGGATGCTCTAAATACTAAAACGGCCATCTCCTAAACGCCAGTTTTATAAGCATTTCCAATTTTGGCTGTTTGGGTAAAAAAGTCAAGTGAAAAAGCTAATTAACCAAACACCTCTCTTAGCTGTTTATCTGGTCAAAAAGCTAAATAGTGGTCAAATCAGCAAAAAAATGGCTGATAAGCCATTAACCAAACACTCCCATTGTGTGTGCACAAACAATTATGTAGAATGTGCATGAATACAAATTTCACGTACACATAGCTTATTTCACATTTGAATCCCAAACATTTTCAAGTGCAATCAATAAAGAATTACTCCGTATCACGTTGTGGGAATTGTACAACACTCATTAAGTATTATTATTTTACCCATTTTTTGATGCATTTTTTTACTGTTCCAAAACTGGGATATATTACTTTCATAATTTGATCTCAATTAACTTTGTATTTTTTAATTTATCTTTGCAGTCTATTATTCACCCTTTTAGTTTTTGTAGATCTATTCCTGGTTTTTTCCTTCCTCTTCTAACATTACAGTTGTAAACTAATAACTAGCTTTATTATTTTTTTAAAACATGATGTCTAACTCACATGTATTTTACATTTTGGGACGACATAAGGAGTAACATTCCATCTGTCGTATTTGGTGGATGTATCAACTTTCAATATAATTGTGAAATTTTGTAGGACTGGATCCGTGAAAAAAAACAAGGTTACCAACAGTCCAACCTAGCTGATCAATGCATTCACCGGTAAACAAAATTCTGATCTCCAAAAAATCTGCTCTTGCTTCTTACTAAAACTAGAGCACATAAGTTCAGTTTTCACGTGGTTATCATTATTTAATTACATCGCTTTTTGTACAATAATCAATTAACTAATTATGGTTCTGATTGGGCAAATGGACAGATACAAGATTTACATTGAAGGAAAAACATGGTCCGTTAGTGAGAAATACATATTGGCATGTGATTCTATGACTTTACTAGTGAAACCACATTACTATGATTTCTACACCAGAGGTTTGATGCCATTGAAGCACTACTGGCCAATAAGGGATGATGACAAATGCAGGTCTATTAAGCATGCTGTTGAATGGGGCAATACTCACCCCACACAGGTAACCTTAATATGTTGTATAACGTGTATTGTTGATCGGAAAGTACAAAGGCACTAGCCCCCATTAATTCTGTGTACACCTCATGTTTCTTCGTTGATTAATGATCGATCATGCCCATTTTTCTAAAAACTGCATGATTAACCTGGCAAACTTAGGGGAGGTCTATGTAGGTGAGACAGGCGGGATCAACTTAAAGTAGTACTAATAAATATTAAGACTTCATATTAGATGCTAAAAAGGTTAATCTGAATAGGAGTAGTAGTATGAAGTGTTTGTCATATAGACGGTCTGATATAAACTCTTCAACACTAGCTAGCAAGTTTAGGGGCGCACATTTAGACCATAGCTCAAGTTAAGTTATTCTGCATTGGCTACTCTTATTATAAGGCAATCCGATGAATATATGTTTGTGTATAAAATAGGCGCAACAGATTGGGAAGGAAGCAAGCAAATATATCCAGGAAGAACTGAAGATGGAATACGTGTATGACTACATGTTCCATTTGTTGAACGAGTACGTGAAGCTCTTGAAGTACAAACCAACAAAGCCTCAAGATGCAGTGGAACTTTGTTCAGAGAGGATGGCTTGCGGGTCAAAAGGATTGGAGAAGGAATTCATGTTTGAATCCCTTATGAAAGGCCCATCACTAACACCACCGTGCACAATCCTACCTCCTTTTGATCCTGTAACTCTCCACACTATTGTGGAGGCAAGAGAAAATGCAACCAAGCGTGTAGAGTCATGGGAAGACCTATATTGGCAACATTAAAACAACAAGATGTATGTGAACCTTACTAATGTCAGGGCCCTTAGGCTGGTTCATCGGTCGGTTTTAGAAAAGGTGAAATCGAGAATCGGACCGCACAACTTGTATCGATTTCGGTCAGTTTTAGCACGTTTTGATCGATTTTTGTAGATCGGTTTCGGTTCGGTTTTAACCCCAAAGCATAAACCATAAGCCGAACCGTTGATGGGTTAACCAATTTTAGCTGATTTTAGTTTCTTTTGGTTCAATTTTGGTTGGTTCGGTTTCACTCATTTTGTCGATCGGTTTCAGTGTTTTGATTTTTTTGTTCACCCCTGGTCCCCTGCATAATGTATACATATTTAGTATGCATATGTATACAAGGGTACATTTACCGCCGCGGACACATATCATTTGTATTACTCCCTCCGTTCCCAAAAATACTTCCCACTTTCCTTTTTGGGCCGTTCCCAAAAATTCTTCTCACTTTCCCTTTTTGGACAATTTGTGTGGCTCACATTCATTTCACCTTTTTCTCACACAACCACAACCACACATTTCCACTTTATTCCACTTTCTTAATAGGCGTGCCAATTCAAACCGGGAAGAATTTTTGGGAACGGAGGGAGTATTAATTTTCATGAGGACACTTATTACGATGCTAGTAGGAATTTGTTATTTGTATGAAAAGGTGATTATAGTCCTTATAAATATTTGTTGTATAACACTTAAAAATTTTAAAGAATGCGATGATACTGAGATTAGATATATTTTAGTCTAAAAAATGAAAAAAAAAAAATTGAGAAAGAACATAATGTTCAGGTTCAATATAAATATTACTACCCCTGTCCCAAAAAATACTTCTCAGTTTGACTTGACACGTTTATTAAGAAAGTGGTGTTGAGAAAGAAAAATGTAAATGAATGTTAACCACACAAAACTTTCCAAATAGGGAAATGGGAAGAATTTTTTGAAACATCCCAAAATGATAAGTGGGAAGAATTTTGTGGGACTGAGGGTGATAATTACTTGAAATGTCTATGACCTATTGACCAATTTTGAAGGAGTTAATTTAGATAATATTGTGGGTTTCTTCAAATGTTTACCAACAAACCAAGAGTGCCTAACCTTACTGTAGAACCTCGTAGAAAATATAAATTGCGGAATTGTTCTCAGGACTCATTTGGTGACCTTTTTTTTTTACTGATCAGCCTTGTTAGTTATTTTTTTTCACACATAACTTTTGATTTTGAATGTTGATATATATAGGGCTGGACTCGGTTCGGGCCGGGCCCGGTTCGGGCCTTGAACCGGCCGGGCCTCGGTTCACCAAAAGGAGGGCCGGGGCCCACACCGGCAGTGACCGGTTCCGGGCCGGTTCCGGGCCAGACCGGGCCGGTTCCGGGCCAGACCGGGCCGGTTCCGGGCCGGTTCACCCGCCCTATTTTTTTTTTTTTGATTTTTTGGCTTCTCTTATTTAACCCCCTACCCCTCCCCCTCAACCCCAAACCACCCCAAACCACCTCAAATTGTCCAAAATACCTAATCCAACCCAAAAATTAAAAAAATTTCAAAAAAAAATAAAAAAAATTAATTCCGGCCCAAACCGGGCCCGAACCGGCCGGGCCAGTTCACCAAATGGAGGGCCCGGAACCGGTATTCACCGGGCCGGTTCGACCCTAACCGCCGGTGGACCGGGCCACCGGGCCGGGCCGGTTCCGGGTCGGGCCGCCCGGCCCGAGTCCAGCCCTAGATATATATAATAAGCAAAATAAGTAAGGGTGAAATTACTTTTCTGGCTGAATTGGTTAAAGTTACTAAGTTAAACTCTTTTCATACTTTTTCATACTTTAGCTATTTCTATAACTTTTTATTTATTTTCTCGATAATTCAATGGATTCAGCCAATTTATATGTTTCAGCCATAACTTCATCAAATTTCAGCGGATTCAGCCGATTTCAATGCTATGAAAGGGGCACGAAGCTTTTAATCTGATGATATGCCATATGGTGGAAGCCATGTTGATCTAACGGTCCACAAGCTCCGGATACCCGGTCATGAGACAACGGCGTGAATTCTCATCTCCCCTAATTAGGGTCTATTGATCATTATTCTGATTTTTCCGCAAAAAAAAAGGCATTTGGTAATTTCCATTTCTTTTTTCAACAAAATATGTCAAAAACTACTTATGCCACTACTGATAAGCAGAATAAGCCCGGACTCACTACCAATCATAGTCTTGGTGTCATACTGTCATGTAAACTTTTGAAGATTTAATCAGAAGCGAGTTGTTATTTGTTTGTCTCATGATATTTATACGGATTTGGCCCAGATGGTGCATTGTTTTGACATGGAACTCCCGAATGGTATGTTTCCTGAAGAGTTGGAGATGACGGAGGAATTTGGTGTTTCGGTGAGTCTGAGAATAACATCTGATTCAAGTTCCTCACAGTCAGATACACATTGAATGGACGAACTGCCCTTTTTTTAGGGAATGGACGAACTGCCTGCAAAACTGATATCTCTAGAGTCTAGAATCCTGAGATTTGTTTTCTGGCCTCTCTTATGCTGTATTCTTCATCTTCCCGCCCTGTAGTCCTTGGTTACATATAAAATCAAACAATAATTCATTATGGATAACACTTCTTTAATGTCTTAGGTCTGTTTGGATGGTGAATTTTGAGGACGTTTTGGAGGCTTTAGTGTATGTCAGGTATTAGTAATTTGGTATATATAGTCCGCATATCATATTCAGTAAATGAATGACTAAGTAATGAGACGTATGGAATATTATTACACTGCAATCGCTTTTCATTTGTTTTAAGAAGCATTCTATTTTGTAAGATATAAACCAATCCTCCATCCAAGCAAAGTGTCCGAGTGTTCGTATGGAAGTGGGTTTCAGAACATAAGGTTTTGGAAGGTGCAGTTAATATCTTGATGTATATATTTGAGATTTTGTACAAGTCAAGTATTGACACAATGTATGATCAACATATCAATCATCTCTAAGTCATTTTTAAGGAATATTAAGATATAGGCTAAACCTTCCAATCGTCCATCAAACAGGCTCTAAGAGTCAGAATCTGAACAGAAAGAGTCAAGACTAATATAGGATGCAAATTTTCCTGAAAGGAAAATTTAGATTGGACTTGTTTCTATTGTAAGTTGTTGAATTTCAGAAATTAAAAAACAAAAGGAGAACTAATTGATCTGGATCAAAAGCAAAAAAATGTTGCTTACAAAATGACAAGATTATGCAGTTAACATTAAGCCAGAAGATGAGCCTTGTAAGCGGACAGTAATTCTTCTGCCTCTGCAGGGAACTTTGCAATATATTTTTCCACAAAACACCCCTCTGTTGAAGACAAGGCTTCAAAAAAACTGGGTTCCTTCTTCAAAAGCTTTTTGGCCTTCAAAAGATTCAAAACCCGGTACCTGGGAACCACTCGCTCTTCCATGCTCAACATCAATACAGAAGGCCGAGCTATTAATAAAGACCTCTCTAATTCAATTGTGTTCAAGAAAAAATCAACCCCAAACCTAATCTTACGCTCTGAAGTCCTAAGCAGAGCCGGAGATCTGCTAAACATTCTCATACACTCCTCCTCTGAGAAGCCGTAACTCTTAAAAAGCCCTAATTTCCTCTTGAATGTCTCACTGCTAATACAACTAAGCGAATGAAGGCCATGGGCTAGCATCCTTGAATCTGTCAAAACTCCCAATTCCACAACCCTGGAAACCAGTTCTTTGAGCTTCGGCAATGACAGCGCGAAGATACTAGGCTGCCTCCTAAAAAGAGTCGCTAGCTGGGTCCCCTCAATCCCACAACTCTTCAAATATTCAACATTGGGGAGTAACCTTACCTCCGGGCTTTTTGAGACAATCCAAAGACATCTTCGTAAGACCAAAAACAGCTTACGATTGTCTATATCGTCTTTAAGCACATCCTTAATGACAGCAATGCATGGCCTAATCACCGTGTCCAAACTACGAGTTAACAGAAAGGCCTGCTTGGAGATGAAATGTCCCAGATCGAGGCCGGAGAGGCCAAGCTCTTGGAACACTTCGATTTTGGGTTTCAGCGTCTTCTCAACGTCCGCAGAAAGAAGCTGAGGCGCGACGTACGCTAAGCATTGGATGTGCGCATCTGAGAATCCAATTGATTTGAGATAGAGGATGACGGATTCGGGCTTTTCGAGGGTTTTGATCCATCGCAGACGCCTGCAGGTACTTAGGGCTTTGGGTTTGGGAAATTTCAAGGTTTCGATCAGGTAATTATACAGAATGGGGGCTTCTGATGCTTTAGAGTGGGCGTGGCAGGTAAAAATGAGGGAGAAGACACAAGATGTATCTGGTTTGATGCTGCGAGAGTGTGAAGGTGAAGAAAGTAAGGAGGTGGGGAAAAACGATGGGTAGCCCGGTTTGTAGCGGCGGACCTGTAGAGGTGAAGGAAAGGAAAAGAATCTGACGGCCAACATTAGTTCATCGGCGGGAGGAGAGACTGCCGATGCCGTCGCCGATTGGTATTGGTAAAGCAAATCAGGGTTCAGCTCCAGGGTTTAACTGAAGGTCGTTAAAAATGGGTTTGGCTGTGGTTCGGTTAAATGTATTACCAGTCCGTATACCGTGCAACCGGTGCACGGTGAACACTGTACTCCCTGGATAAAATTCGCGTGAACAGTATCCTACCATCTGTCTCAATTTTTTTCGTCATGTAAATCCTTTGTTTTGGTATGTAACTCGCGCTATTGTTAAATGTAAATACAGTGTATTCAAATGAAACTCATTGTGGTGTAACTCGCATTATGAAGAGTGTAAATAATGTGTAAGCAAGATGTAACTTGCAGGGGAAATTCACATGTAACTTGTGCTTTAGAAGATGTAACTAGCGTTTCAGAATATGTAACTCACGCTTCAGAAAATGTAACTCGCTTATAAAAAGATGGAATTTCAAATATTAAACAACACATATACATACATACATACATACATATAGCAATTAATTCCATCGATTGACATCAATAGAATAAATAAAATTATGTTAATTGAATTTGATTATTAAGCACTTTAGATGTTTCATCAAAGCAAAAGATATGTGTTAGTTGGAATTTGCTTTTCATTTTTGAAAAAAGTTTGAGGATTAGCTATGCCAACAAGGTGGTGCAAATTCAATCGGTGCTACAAATTCAATTGGTCTCAGCAAAGTTGAAGAGTTTCTGCAAGTTGAAGAGCTCCAGTCGGCAGTCGGTGCTGCACTGCTGCGGCGCATCACGGGTCTGTTTTTTTATGGGTTAAACTTGTACTCCCTCCGTCCCTAATTTATTTTCCAAATAGGTTTGGCACAGAGTTTAAGATAGTGGGTATTGTGTGGTGGAGAGTTGTGCAGAGGAGAGAGAAATGTGTAAGAATTGTTGTAAACCACAAATTCTTTGCCAAAAAGGGAAAATGGAAGTTTTAATTGGGACGCACGAAAAAGGAAAGTTGGAAGTTTATTTAGGGACGGAGGGAGTATTTAATGGATAAAACGGTGCCGTATTTGGACCAGGCATACCATGAGCATGGTATGCCGGTCGTACGGTATAATTTGCCATGTATTTCGTAATCAATTAATAAAAGGGATAAGGGTCAGTTTGGTCCTCGAAGTTGCAAAAAGGGGGTCAAATAAGTCCTTATAAAGAAGATTATGTCCGGACGTGCCATTTGAGGTGGCTTCCGGTGGAATTTTTTGATGAAATTTTTTGACCATCTTATTCATTAAGTCTAGTTCACTCATACCATATTTCAGATACAAATTCAATCGGGAAGAAATTCAAATGATTTCTTGAAGATAACTGTGCCGTTATAAGCGCAGTTATCTTCAAGAATTCATTTGAATGTCTTCCCGATTGAATTTTTAGCTTAAATTTGGTATGAGTAAACTAGATTTAATGAATAAGATGCTCAAAAAAATTTATCAAAAAAACCACCGGGAGCCACATCAAATGGCACGTCCGGACAGAATCTTCTATATAAGGACTTATTTGACCCCTTTTTTGCAACTTTGAGGACCAAACTGACCCTTTACTCATTAATCAAAATTGGATTCTACCGGTCAAAAAAATCAAAATCGGATTCTATAGATAAATAAAAGGGGTTAGGTCATGAATGTTACTCTTTTCGTCCCGCTAATATTGTTCTGATTTTCATTTTCGATTTGTCCCATTAAGTTGTCTCATATCAAATTTAATAAAATTTGTGTGATTCTCATTCTTTATTTATTCTTATTTTATTAACTTAATACAAATTACATAAACTCATTTTTATTTGTGAGTGCTTTACTCTCTCTTGTACCATTTTTAGTGGGGCAAAGGGAGTGCTAATTAAATGAATTTGGACAAATATATAAGCCTCTTTTAGTTGCAACAAAAAAAGAGACATTCATTGCTTCATCATTTAACAAATTTGGAATGAAAAACTTTATATAATGTAAAGTAACAGTCTTAACACCTTAATTGGAGGGAAAAATCTCGCCCAAAATGAAGACATAATGGTGAATTAATGACAAAAACAAATTTGGTAATGTATCAACTAAGCATTAACAAATAAAAAATGACAACCGCAGGTTTCTAAAAAAGTACTCCCTACTACGTAACAAAGAAGAGAAATTTTTACAAAAAAAAAGAAGAGCAATACAATCCCATTTTTGTTTACAAAAAACATACCAAAATTCATAACTTTTTATTATCTTTCGTATGACACCAATATTGAATATATAAAAATAAAAATAAAACAACACTTTAAAAACATCAATGAATCAAGTGCTATAATTTTTTTTATTTGTACTCCGATTGTTACAAAATACATATCAAAATTCATAACTTTTTTATTATCTTTCATATGACACCAATATTGAATGTCTTTATATAATATGAAATAGAAAAATTGCTACAATTACTGGAGGGAAAGTTCTCGCCCAAAAATAATAAATCTTTATATAGTCTGAAATAGCAAAATTGCTACAATAACTAGAGGGAAAATTCTCGCTCAAAAATAATAAATATGTAAATAGTCAAGTTGTGATTTATTAAATGTAAAATAAGGAGTATACTACTACCATATAAAATTATCATGAAACGTAAGTTGAGCATAAAATGTTTGATTATCAAGTTTATCAAATTTGTTAAAAGTGCCCCTCAAATAAAGTTGATTGCATAATGGAAAGGTAATTTATGAAAATCGGAAGTACGTACTTACCATACTGCTACAGTAATACAAGTGCATAAAATAGTAGTAGTAGTAATAATTATAACAATAACAATAAAAATAACAACAACAACAATAAAACCAATTATAATTATAATTATAATGATATTGAAGGTTATAAGTTTATCCTTATCTTTATACTAGTTTTTGAATCGCGCGTTGCGCGAGTATCCAAGTGCCCAATGATATTTATATTATGTACATATTTTGATAATTATCTTTAATTAGGAAAAGAATCAAAAGATAATTTGGAATTTGTATTTCACATAGTTGTCGTAAATTTAGAGTTTGGCATTTGCCTTGCAGTTCCTCTTACCCTTTCCTCCGATCCCATGATTGACTAATAGTTTATTTTCCCAAATTACAGAATATGAAACTAAAAGTCAATGAATCATGAAACTCACCCCGCTCCGTTAAAATCCGGTCAGTGAATTGAGTAAACGGTAGTTTGGTTTCAAATCCCTTTGGTTATACCCCAAGAATGTTAAAGAAAGAACAAACATCATAGTCAAATATAGAAATGCACCCATCTAAAAACTAATAGAAACTGATATTTAAAATTTAAACATGCTCCATAATGCATAGCTTCAAACATAAAAATGTTTAATGGTAAAAATACATGCACAAGATGTTTTTTTATAATCATATAAAGCGCTTATATCATTAAAATAGCATTCGGCAGGAGTACAAGAACTTGGAAGGAACATGTAACCATCCGCCCTTGACCGAGACTCTTAGTTAATTACTAAAACAAAACAATATAACATGCTAAAATAGCTTTAAACATGCTCCATGATACATAATAATGTTAAAATTCAGAATATCTTTCACCGAACCCCTAACTCATAAAAATGGTATATAGTAAATTACTCCGTAGTAATTAGTAACTATTCAAAACATTTCACAAGATGTTAATTGAAAATTTACACGCACACAATATTTATCATTTAAGTTGAAGTCTTTGTGTTAGCTATTACAATGAATTTGACTGTACTGAAGAAGAAACAAAGGAAGAAAACAAAATGCAGGAAAAAAGCGTTCAATAGAAATGAGTTAGCTTTATGCATATTGATTCAATTACTTTCAATCTTAGACCCATGCCACATGAAAGAAACAATTTCACAAGGACGAACAACTTACATGCAAAATTACCAAGTTTTGGGATGTCCGACTTTAAAATTGGGACACCAAAGCAACACTTCCTCCCTACACCAGTGAGGTTCCATAATATTACTATTTTTCAAACATAGATTTGTATTTATGTATTTTAAGGATATAATTACACCTTAAAGAACCTTAAACATTCAAGTACCTTAGACTGCAAAAAGATCATAAATATGTCCTGGATTTGGCATCTAGAAGCTCAGCTTATATAGTAACAATCAAAGAATGTGTTGAGCACAAAACATTAAGAAGCAATCACATGCTTTTCTCATGGATTAAATGTGGGATTTAGATGATTTTACAAATGACAATCATGATTTAAGCATGAACTGATCTTTCTCTTAATCTGCTATTGTAGAACAAATTGCTTAGACATGATATATACTTGCTACACCACATGAAACAAGTCAAAGTCTAGAATTACGGGATAAAAAATGCATTCTAAATTACATACTCCGTATAAGGTATTGACGTTTGAGATATTTGGCTTTGATTGTAAGAGTACATTTAAGAAGTTTGGGGCATCTGTTTCCTCTACTGAACTGTGAAACAGACAATCCATTGTAGAAAATAGGGCAGCAAAGCATGTTGAAAATAGCTGGATACCTAGACTTTGTTCGTGGAAATGCTATTTAGAGTTCCAGAGTAGAAGAGGTGAAGACCTCTTCATTTGAGGACGCAGGGAAGATGAAGGGAAATGAGACAATGCCTTGTTAACGGGAGTAAGACGGAAACGTTAGGGTAGCATTGAGACGATGGCTTGCTAACCGAATTAAGACGGAAACGTTACATTCAAGCGCACATATGATAAAGCACAGTGTACAACAGTTGATAGCTACATGTTACACCAACACATTTTTAACACCTAAAACACCCTTACCTTCATTGGTCATTATAAGATTGTAGACTAGTATTATACTACTTATGTCCCTTAAAACTTTGCCAAAGTTGCCCGCCAGGGAGAATAATAAAGTAAAAACTATGTGGTCGAGGTTTGTGCAGAGAAAAGAGAAATAACAGAAACCACAAAATAATTTATTAAAGGGGAAAGTGACAAAGTTTTTTGGGATGTCCCAAAAAGGAAAGATGACAAAGTTTTAAGGGACGTAGAGAGTATAAAGTAACAAAATTCCTACATATTTTGGACAAAAATTGGGACTCTAATGCATAGAATAGTTAAAATAGTGGCAAAAAATAAGCATTCTGCCGAATCACCGACGACCATAAATAATCAAAATTTTGGGATAAAATTTTATTTTATTAGCACTTCAGGTGGTTCTATGTTTCAATAATTATTGCTACTAGCACTTATCTGTCATTTTTTTAGAATATGGATGGTTTGTCATATGTTTAACAAAAAAGCTATTTTGACACCTGTAAATGATGTTGTTGAGATTATCAATAATTATATGATTTCGCTCAAGCCTAAAGAAATAAAGACATGTTTGATTTTGACATCTCATGTTCACTTGAAGGCAACATTGTCACTGAATCCGTTGAAGTGCACATGCAAGAGTCTTTGAACATCATCAATGCATCAGAGATATCGAACCATAAATTGGGACTAAAAATTCGTGTTCCTATTATGCTAATGAGGAACATTGGCCAGTCATGTGACTTATGTAATGAGTCTCGCCTACTTATTACTTGGTTGTGTAATTGTATTTTGGAGGTGAATGTTATATCTTAAAAAGTATTGGTCAAAAGGTTTTGAATCCATGATTATCATTGGTGGTCCCGTCAGATAACATAATTTCTTTCAAATTTCAACTCAATCAATTCTCATTCACTCTTTCATTTATCACGATGATAAGCAAGGCAAAGGCTCCAGATCCATCATTTTTTTTGCTTTACTCTTACTTAACAATTTTTCATTCGATCCATGTTTTCCTTTTCTTACAAACTACTATTGTATAATCAAATTTACAACATATAAACTCTATTATCTTTTTTTATTTGGAAAAAGTAAACAACACATACAAATACAATAAAATATAATTTTAAACAAGTTGTTACTTATAGATATACCCCGTGCATCGCAAAGGTATTTAGTCTAGTATCATATAAATACCCCGGCTTCAGTACGCAGCCTGCTTTCTAATCAATAGGCAGGATGATTTTCTAATCGTTTCCAAATTCCAATCTTATGAAAATGCAATATGCACAGAAAAAAGTTGTAGGACAATGCTCCTTTACTGTTATTTGATAACTTAGAGTTACATATCCAACCAGTTAAAGTTATTAGTATGATTAATTACAGTTATTTGCCGCCAGTTACTGCCTACTGGCCTGACCAGTTACAGTAATCTGCTCGACCAATTACAATTACCCACTTGACCAGTTACAGTTATCTGTCCAACCAGTTATATTTACCCACCGTCAGTTACAGTTACCAATCCAACCCAGTTACACTTACTCGCACGTCCAGTTACCGTTACCCAATTCGTTCCGTTACAATTATCCGAACTATCCAGTTACAGTTACCGATTGGATAGTGACCACCGCTACCACGCCCACCAATGACCCACCACCGGGCATCTGCCACCGGCAGTCGTGACCATGGCCTCGAAAACCCGCCATCGGTGACCTACTTCTCCCCCAGACACCCCACCCCTAGCCAATTCACCACTTGCGTTTTCCACTAGCTTGGCCTTCGCGAAAATTGAGCCTCCTAAGTCCTAACTCCTAAGGCCCTAATGGATCTAGCTGACTCATGCAAAAGGGGTTGCTAGGCGCACCCCTGAATTGCTTTACGTAAACGTTTTTGCCCACTTTATTTTTGTACTCCGTAATATGGAGTAAGATTTTTATTTGGGTCAAATAATAATATAATTAGTCTTCTAAAATTACGTACAAACCTCATATGTTATGTTGAACTTCGTAACTTTGTTTTGATGTATGACTCAAATTTGATCCAATTTAAATTGAAGTATAAATAACATTTTTATAAAATGGGTCGAACAACAATTACTTTTTATAAAATGGTATACTATTTTCATTTGTTCTCCAACTTTGACAAAAATGTATTGAATCGAATTATTTTTCATTATTTTGTCATATAACGCCTATATTCTATTATCATTTGAATATTTTTTATCAATTATATATACACATTTAATATTATCTCTATTTTTTTTTGTCTTTTCATTATATCTTACCTTTTTATCCTTCTTAATTTTGTTTTTCTTTTGTCTCTGAAATCGTGTATTGATTTATGTTAGCTGGCCCTAAAAAAATTGGGAACTAAAGCTTGGAAGTTGTTATTGTATTTTTATTAGATGTTTATTAATAGGGTTTTCCTTAATAAAAATGTTACTTAAGTCACTACCTATACAGTCACTACAATGGAAATCTCAACACCGTCATTATCATTAAAGTTACAATTTTAGTCACTAAAGTACCCCTCCGTTCTTTAATCATTGTCCAGATAATTTTTCACAGTTTTTAAGAAGAAATAGCGGGGGTAATATAGAGGGTGTAGGGTAAATGAAAAGAGTAAGAAAAAGAGTATATTAAGAGTTTATAAAAAAAAATAAGGGTAATAAAAGTGAGGGTATAAAAATATTTTGATAGGACAAACTTAGTAAAAGGGAGAAAGAAAGATAAGTAATAAAAACATAAAAAAAAAAAAAGAATACGAGACATTTATTAGAGAGCGGAGGCAGTATCAAATTAAAAGTCACGTTATTTTCCATTACCTATATTTTACTGTTCTTTAAGTTTAGTCTGATATGATTTGGTTAAATGTAACTGGATTGAAATCAATCCAATTAAAAACATCCTAAATATCGTTCACATATTCAATCATCGATATAAAATAGATGGTCTTAATGCGGAATCAGCATGGTGTTGATCGAGTTTTAAAAGACCGAGCATCCACCTTTGGAAAAAAATCCATTACAGTATACAAGTTTAAACATGATCATAAAGTTATTAATTTATAAGAAGACACAAAATTCATATTATACTATGAATTTGATAGAAATCCATTTATTGGGAGAGATGAATTTATAATTATACTATAAAAAAGAATGTTTTTAATTTCATTGAAATTTCGGAATTTCCTAGTCTGATTTTTAATCCTTGAGTATATTTTAAAGATAGTTGTTTTTTATAAATAAAGTTCAACAAAACCTAAGGAAATATAAAGACATGGTCTTTTTTAATTTAAAAAGCAATATGAGGAATAAAAATACCACGTATAAAAATAAAATAAAATAAAATAAAAAGCAATACAAGGTTTTTGGTGCACTACATACTACGAATACTTTGGTGAGCTGCGTTGCTTAGTTGCTTACTACGAGTAAGTGAGATCATATATAAAAGAGGACAAATGTGTCCAACAATGGGGAAAAAGGGGTGCGCTTAGCACCTCTAGAGGTGCGCGGAGCAGGTCCGCATGCAAAATTACAAATCCTTACAACGTTTATTACACGTGCTGTTTCATATTCAAAATTAATCTTATTGCCAGTCGTAATTGATGAAGTAAACGACCATCAGAACATGCAACAATGCAACATTTACAAGACAAATCGGTCAAAGTAATTAATGAAGTGTCCAGTAATCCAGTTACATTGACGGGCAGCACAAACAATAACACAGGATATGTGATAATGTGATCCTTCTCCTAATTGAAGAATTAATTAACTGTTAATTGTTAACCAATAAACAGATTGATCGTCAACCCTTTACGCAAAAACTGAAGGGGGCAAAGGGGAATAATATTATGTAAGAATATATAATGATCATAAGCGCGGATTAGAACGGCAACTGAACCAACCAATTGGCTAAAAAAATAAAACTCATGACAAAGAATTACTACCACAACCCAAGAGACAAATGACAGACACATGTACAAAATAAAACAAAGCTTCATCACACACAAATGGAGCTCAGATCATCAAGGACTTGTCTGATGCTAGGCCTGTCGTTAACTGGACGAATGCATTTTAATGATATGGCAAGTAAATCATCCATAGCTTTCAAGTGTTCTTCTCCCCCTGCTATGTCACGGTCTATACAGTCCATTCCCCTACCTTCTTGATTGCACAGGGAAACCCAATCCGTGAGATCAACGGCACCGGGCTGCCCTGAGATGATGTCACCCGCACTTCTTCTCGTCAACAGTTCCATCAGAATCACCCCAAAAGCATACACATCAGCCTTTAAAGAAAGGACCGGTTTGGTTACATTTGCAAGTTCAGGTGCACGATAGCCAAGAGCCCCCAAGTTTAGTATCTGCTCCGCATTTCCACCTGACGTCATCAGACGGTGGAGACCATAGTCCGCGACTCGGGCACTATAATCACCGCCCACCAAGATTATATTTGTGGGCTTTAAGTTCCCATGGGGCAGGCCTTTCTCATGCAGGAATGCCAGGCACCGAGCAACTTCAATAGCAATGTTTAACCTCTTGTTGAAGGACAACGTGGAATATTTACGGGGAGTTGTCTCTGCAATTAAAATGTTGCGATGAAAAACACTTAAACAGAGAAAGGCTTATTTATTACTCCATCCCTCTAAACATTATCATTTTTTATGGGCATGTACAATAAGAACATAGAAAAATTTGTGGTTGAAATTTGTGCGAGAGGAGAGATGAATAATATAAACCACAAAAATGGTTTCTTGGAATGGAAAGTGACAATGTTTTTTGGACAGCCAAATAAGAAAAGTTGATAAAGTTTAATGAGACGAAGGGATTATTCAATAATCAATAATGACACTTTATATTATAATGGAGGGGGAATTTGAAAAGAACATAAAATTAAGGTGCTGAAAAGTGTCACTAGAAACCAACTTTAAAAGAGTTAATAATAAATACCCTATTGATTCCTCTGACTATTACTCATTTTGGTTACTCGTGATTAAATTTAGGCTCAATTTAATCTTCACGCATATTTCACTCTTATTAAGAAGGGCATTTTTATAGGATGAGGTCAAAGTCGAGTCAGAAAAGCATAGTTGATGATCAAACTGGGTCCTAAATTGGGTCTAAACATAGTCAACGCTAGAATACCTTATTCACAACCAAATATGTATGAGGACTAAATTAGATCTAAATTTTATTGTCAAGATCCAACTTGACTGAGGACAAAATTGAGTAATAATAGTGTATAGTCGTCTAGTTGAGGAACTAAATCGGGTATTTACTCAATATAAAGAGTGCTACTGCAGAGAACTGCTTAAGAATTGCAACAATATCTTCTTACCATATAGATGGAGGGCTAAGCTGTCCCCGGGAATGTAGTCAGCTAGAACCAGCCTCTCTTGTTCTCTTGGACCCCAGTAATAAGCTCTTAGAGGAACAGCATGTGGATGTCTTATTGATCCAATCTTTCTAACCTCCCTTGCAAATTCTTTCTTGTCTTTAACTAAACCAACACGTAACCATTTAACAGTCAGCACAATCCCATTTCCTAGGGTAGCTTTATATAAAGTGCCATGGCTACTTCTACCAAGAACTTCTGCAGGAGCTCGAGATAGCTCCTCAGCTGTAAATGAAATCGAGCCATCTAAGAAGAAAAGCTCTCCAGCCAAACGATCCGGCGAATATACATCCAAAGTCACAGGTTGCTCAAATGAGTCAATAATGTGGGGAGAAGAAGCTATAGGGGAACCAGGGGAGGATCTTTGTGCTCCAGATGTTGCAGTTCGATTATCTAGTGTACTAGACTGTACGATCTCTGTGGTGGACTCGATTTTCCGGGAAAATGATCTGGAGTTTGATGTCAGAAGACGGTCATTGGAAAAACTTAATGAAGTTGTTGGGGGTGGGTCTGAGTTGGCCTGGAATTTGAAAAGTGAGGACCGGTTAAACATTCCCGGTTTAACATCTCGACCAACAGATTGATTGCCAAACCCACTTTGAGACTGAAAGTTTTGAAGTTTGGATCGACGATAAGCCAGTAGAACAAAGGCAATCATTATAGCTGCTCCAACCGAGGCAACGATGATCGCTACCTTTATACTTGCTTTAGAGCTACGACGCTTGCTGCTACCAGGTAACGGAACAGGAATACTATCAGGTTGTGGACGGTTTGACAAGACAAGCAGTGCATTTCCAGGACGAAATGACGCATCAGGAAATCTTTTCAAGTTTTCAGGGATACTTCCGGCTAAATCGTTAGAGGACACATTAAACACCTTAAGATTCGAAGAGAGATTGTCAGGGATTCTTCCCTTAAAAGTATTATTGGATAAATCAAGATATTCTAAGCCGCCAAGTTTACTTAACTGGGAAGGAATCTCACCTGTTAAGTTGTTTTTACCAAGATTTAGAACTTTAAGCCTGGCTAGGTTACTTATGTCAGGAGGCAAATGACCTGACAAGGAATTACCAGAGAGATCAAGATTTTCCAATGGGGGGAATGAAGGGAGGACAAGTAGTTCTTTAGTATGTGAGGCTCCAAGAGGGATTAATCCTGTCAAATGGTTTCCAGAAAGATTAAGGGTCATCAAGGTTGAAGAAGCAAAATAAGTAGGCGGAATATCTCCGTCAATTTCATTGGCACTAAGATCAAGTTTGACCAGTCTTGAAGAGGTCAAAAGTGAAGGAGGCAGGTTGCCTGAAACAGAATTGTTATTGATGCTTAGAGAAGTCAACTGTTGAAACTGAGAAGTCAAATTAGGAGGAAGACTTCCGGTCAAGCCGTTTGAGCTCAAGTCTAAAACTTCAAGATTTGCTTCCCAACTCTCAATAGCAGATATATCACCAGTGAGCTCATTGCTACTCAAGTCAACAATCAAACAATTTCCAATGGATGAAGGAAAACCCGAAAGGAAATTAGATGAAATGTTTAGCGTCCTCAGAGTAGTTGAGTTTACTTTCTCTAATGATCCTGCAAAAATAAAGCAGTGGAGTTCATTATGCTTAAGTCATGATACACAAATGATACAGAGACTACTTTGCTGTTCAAACTTAACAAAAAAAATATAGAATTGCTTAACACTTTACTGTTCCGTCATTCAAATTTGTTGTTTGGAGAACTAAAGAAAGCACAAACGAACAACTTTGGCATTTCTGTGAAGTAAATCTGAAATTAAAGTTTGGCTTGTTTAAAGTAAGAAGACCAAGAACCCAACCAGGCTTGGTTGAGAAAGACTGAAATTATATATAAAAGCCTACATATTGCTACCAAGTGCTCCAAAACATGAAGCACATCCACAACGATATTACATGTTTATACTACTTGTACTGCAGATTGCAACTAAATAATAACTGAAGCACACTTTCTATAGGAAAGTTCGAGGGATTACTATTCTGCTCAAGTATCAATCATAAACATATAGGATGTGGGCTTTGTTTAACAACTACGAGTATATAAATTTACACATTAATTTTTCCAAACAAGACCTAGATCTTCAAATCTTGTAAGGGAACAAATGAAAGACATAGGGTTTCTTTGCAGCACAATAGCTGACCATCAAGATATTAAAGACAACCCCCCAAACAACCCCAGTAGAAAGAACCGTGGAAGACAGTAGCAACAGTTTCATCAACTTCTACAAAAATATCATGTTAAGTGAATTTGGTGAGAGTTTTGGTAAAACTTATTCAAGGGCAGAATATGCGGAAATTTTTAAAAGGAAAAGTGTTGTAAAATCCATTTCAGCCAAACAAGCAACTCAGAAACTACATATTCGGCTGACAAGCCATAACCTGGTACCAAAAGGAACCTTAACAATTTTGTATTTACAAATGAAAGGGCTAAGGACAAATGTCCAGCAATGTAAACTTTCAACCATGCTTGACGTATGGAGCATTACACATTGAACTATAAACTCAACTTATATGGTTAAATAGTTATAATTGGGACTGATTGGGAAACTGATATTGACATCTAACCTGAAAATCCATTGCTGCCGAGATCCAACTCCACCAACCCCTCCTGCAGAAGCTCATCTGGAATTGAACCGTATAGCTGGTTATTTGCTAGTCTTAAAACCTTCAGATTCGGCAAAGATCCAATAGAAGGGAGTTGCCCCGTTAATTTATTGTTTCCCAAATCCAAAACCCTCAAGTTCAGAAACATCTTAATGGAGTCTGCACTAAAAAATCCGCTAGCCAACTTATTATGGCTCAAGTTCATATGCTGCAGAGTATTAGCAAGACTAGATACATTGTTCCTACTACTCGGGAGCGAACCAAAGAATGAATTCCCACTCAAATCCAGATATTCCACATTTCTGAGTTCTGATAGTAATTCCTGTACATCGCCCCAAAGCTCATTGGAATGCAAATCGAGAACTTTCAACTGCTGCAAATTCCCAATTCCACTCGGAAGACCACTACTAAAATTATTGTTGGACAGATTGAGATAATTCAAACCCCAGAGGTCGTAAAGTCGGGCAGGGACAGGCCCGTAGAACTGGTTCCCTGACAGATCCAAGTACTGCAACGAGGTCATGTAGCCTAAAGCGGGTACGACCCGACCCGTGAATGAGTTACCAGAAAGGCTAAGGTTTCTGAGCTGCTTAAGACCATTGAGGGTAGAAAACTTCAAGTCACCGGTTAAGCCGATGCGGTCAAGGGCAATGGCAGTTACGCAGCCAGATTCGCAAACTACGCCATAGAATTTGTCGGGGCAGGAGGACAGATCGGAGATATGCGTCTGGTTCCACGACTCGAAGACTTTGTTCAAAGGATCGTACTTAATGCCTTTTTTAAACTCCAGTAGTGATCTGACTTCCTGTTCGGCGGCGGAAACATAGCCAAGAGTGAATAGTAGGAGAAGCAAAGGAAGCAAGACTGTTAGAACGGTGGACATTGAGTCCGTGAGCAACATAATGTGAGTGAGATCAGAACTCTGAATGAGTCATTGAGTTGAGAGGAAGTCAGAGAGCATAAATGGAGAAAATAGTTTACAGAGAAAGAATGGTGCTTTGTAGAAGGGGGTAGAGGGTAGGGGTAGAAGAAAAGGAAACCCAAATTGGAAATTAGGGTTTAAATAATCGAAGAGGTTCGAGCAAATGCGTTGTTTCCTCGATTTTTTTTTCCTGTGTTCGGTTGGACTGATGCGTTTTGTCTACAATGTAGACTATCCACGGGGTGGGATGTAGGAAAGAGTAGGGTGTTGAGGTAATTTAGGCTGTGATTGTTTTAAGTTTAAAGGATGAACATGAATTTGGTAGAAAACAAGCTAAATGAATCATATCAAGTGAACCTATTAATTTGAGAGCTTCTTCTTTGGGGATCTTGAATTCCGGCACATACATCTTAAAGGATACTTCATCTATGTTTTTCATGTGTTCTTTCTCTCATAAGAAAATGAGGGCAGAAGTAAAGAACACGGCTATTCACTATGAACAATTACAAAATTAAACAAAGCTCGAAGATGAGTAACTCAATACACATAAAGAGTATAGAAGTAGTTTAAGAATGTATTGAAGTGTATTGAATTGTGTGTTAACTTGTGAGGGGATGAAATGTTACATAGTTTTAAAAATCACTTAATTTTGGTAAGGGATTATTCTCTCATAATGACAATAGAAGTTCTGTTCAATTCATTTTCCACTCATAAATAGTTCGTTGAACACTGAATAGTCTTGGGCAGGATAGCAAGTAATCGTTCAATTTTGCACACTCTTGCATGTGGATCATTCAATGAATCACAGATGCCAATTTTGATTGCCTGTATAAGGAAAGAACTTGAGCAATATGAATTGTCTTAGAGCATCTCCAATGTTATAATGTGCACGGTGCACACGTGGCATGAGAGAGATCGACACAAAAGATTGAATTTATGACATTTCTCTCTCATTCTTTCCACGGTTTTATGTGTTTTTGGTAAGTTTTCCTTTGTAATGTCAAGCACAATGTCTACATCTAGACATTGTGTTTGACATTGTGAAGAAAAACTTATCAAAATGATTCAAGATCCTTCAAATAAGGAGAGAGATATTCTATTTATTATTTTTTAATTGGCTATCTCTCATGTCACGTATGCACCGTTCACGAATCAGCATTGAAGATGCTCTTACGAACAATACGTTCAAATACAACGGTCGCAAGTGCACTATTTATTTTGTTCAAATTAATGAGCTGGTATTTGAAATGCCTAAGCCCAAAATGAAATCACTAAGGCCCAAAATACAACTCTGAGCGGACGAATAGCAACTATTTTCCGATTTGGATTGAAAAAAGTTTTTAAAATGTAATACGATTTTTCCAACACATTATCAGCCTACTTTGTTTTTTGGATGAAAGGTAAATATATTAAAAACACCCAAAAATAACATAAAATAATGTATCAAAACTATCTAAGCTAGATAAATTAACTACAATAGTATCTAACCATTCAAACCTCTATCTCATCTCCCACACCCCCACCCACCCCTTTGTAGGAGATGCGTGGTAAAGAGAAGTTTATAGGAGAGCCTAACGGCACGGAATAGTCCCCGGCACGTAACAAATAAAACAGTCCACAACAAAAATCAATGTCACAAGCTAAAGTGGGTCAAATAAACTCAAGCCCAGCATAGGCCACTTAATTAAAGGCAACCAACAAACCAAAGAAGATCTGCCCAAATTATTATGGGTCTGAAGCCAAGGGACAACTCCATTACTGCATCCCCAAAAATCCAAAAGGGCCTGGGGGCAGAACCAGTGAAGGTCCTTTACTTGGCCTGTGTCATCAAATCGGCTCTTGTTCGCATCCAATAAACCAGGCCCAACATTTTTTTTGGCAAATAGGCCCAACATTTAAAATCTTCTTCAGCAATAGTCCATTACAAGTAGCCCGCTAGGGTTAGCTCCATGTGTCGGGTCAGCCCATCTTGCACGACCCAATTATCAGCCTACTTAGATAGGTAAGTATCACATGATCTTTATAAAAAATGAAAAACTATCAAATAAGCCCCCCATCTTTTCAAAAAATCAATTCTACCCCCAACTTAATGTTGGGATTGGAAAATTCTTCTATTCAATATCAAGAACAGAATTACAATAGGAGGAGCAAACTCTCACACTCAACTATTACAAAAAACCAATCCTCACCAATACACTTCTACTCTAAGTGTATTTTCACTCTTCACACACTTTTCTCACTTTCTAAACTGATGCTATGAACAACAATAGAACACTCTATTTATAGGGCTATTTGGAGACAAGGGGAAGTTGCATCCAAGCTTCCATAGTTATCTCCATATCTTCACCATGTTCATGTGTTGGAGATCTCCTTCCAAGAAGGTGTGAGATGCCTCTTGGCAACTTCCAAGAAAGAAGGTGGAATATCTCTACAAATCTCCCCCTCCACCTTTTTCTTTGTTTCTCTCATTCTTGCGATGCTCGTTGGCTCCCCCTCGCTAGCAACAAGTATCCATTCGGATGTGGAATACTTTCTATGTGGAACTATGCCTCGCATAGAACGTCTAACATGAGTACCTTCAGCTTCGTCTTCAGATGAAGGCTCCCCCTACTGAGGAATATCATCACTGTGAATATCATCATCACCTGCTGAACCATCACTCTCGTGTTCGGAAGAATCATGCATCACCTCGTCGCTGGGAGGAATGTTTGATGATACAGGCACTTCGTCTTCTGGAGTATGTTGTTGGCGGATTATTGGAACACACCCATGAAACTCGTTTTCATGAAATACAACATCTCTGCTTCATTTAACTTTCTTTAGTTCGGGATCCCACAACCGGTATCCAAATTCTTCATCTCCATAGCCGATGAATATGCATGGGTTTGACTTGAGATCAAGCTTCTGTCTCAACTCCTTGGACACATGTGCAAATGCCTTGCACCCGAACACTTTCAAGTGAGAGTAAGAAACATCTCTTCCTGACCATTTCTTCTCTGGCACTTCAAAGTTTAAAGGAACAGAAGGTGACCTGTTTATAAGATAACAAGCTGTCAGCACAGCTTCACCCCAGAATGGCTTAGGTAGTTTAGCCATACTCAGCATGCAACGAACTTTTTCCATAATGGTCCGATTCATTCTTTCGGCTACACCATTGTGTTGCGGAGTTCGTGGAACCGTCTTCTCGTGTTTGATTCTGTATGCAGCGCAATATGCTGAGAACTCTCGGGAAGTGTACTCTCCTCCATTGTCTGAACGTAGACACTTTAGCTTTTTCCCTGTTTCTCTTTCTACCATGGCATGGAATAATTTGAAGCGATCAAACACTTGATCCTTACTCTTTAAACAATAAGCCCATACCTTTCGTGACGCATCATCAATGAATGTGACAAAGTATGTGCTTCCTCCAAGTGACTCCTCTTCAATGGGTCCACATACATCAGAGTGTACAAGACTGAGTAACTCTGAATGGTTCTTCCTGGTAGAACTGAAGGAAACCCTGTGTTGTTTCCCGAATAGACAATGCTCACATGGATCTAGGGCAACACCTTTGCCCATGGAAATGACTTGCTTCTTTGCAAGAGTTGTCAATCCCTTCACGCTCAAGTGGCCTAGCCTCCTGTGCCACAAGTTTGGTGATGTCTCTTCTTCAACAGCATTGAGACTCGGATGACACAACTTTGCATGAGTTTTATACAGAGTACCACAAATATGGCCTCCTGCAACAACCAAGGAACTTTTAGATAACTTCCACATACCTTCTTTGAATCGGTTAAGATATCCCTGCTGATCCAGAGCTGTACCGGAGATGAGATTCAATCTAAGATCCGGAACGTGTCGGACATCTTTCAACACAAGTGCGCATCCGACATTGGTTGTTATGTGCACATCACTAATGCCAACAATCTTCGAGAAACTCGTGTTTCCCATCTTCACAGCTCCAAAGTCTCCTTGACTTATAAGATGTGAATAAGTTCTGGTGTGGAGTAGCGTGAAATGATGCGGCTGTATCAATCACCCACTCAACATCATGAGTACCTACGTGTAAACATTCTTGTTCACCATGTGTAACAAGACACACGTCTGATGACAAACTAACCATGGTCTCACCATCTTTTTGGCTAGTATTTTGACTCGTCTGTGGCTGCTCTCGTAGAAACTTTCTACAGTCTTTTTTTCTGTGCCCATAATTACTACAGTAATTGCAATATCCTTCAAACCAAGTACTGTTTTCAAAGGACATACCTCTCTCTTGTGATCTGCCACGAACTTGAGAATTTCCTCTGTTTTGACTTTGGCCTCTACCTCGACCTCGACTTCTTCCTCCATTTCTGCCTCCCCCTCGTCTGCTGGTTTCTGACACGAAGGCATATGATTGTTCAGTCCCGACTTCTTTTCTTTGGGCTTCTTCGTTCATAAGGGCATCTGTGACCATCTACATAGTCACTTTGCCATTGGGAGCAGAATTGCTGAGAGTGACAACAAGAGTCTCCCAGCTGTCAGGTAGAGAGCTCAAGAGTAGTATCGCCTGCTCTTCATCTTTGAGAACCCATCCGGTGGTGCTCAACTGATTCACAAGATCCTGGAATTGACTGGTGTGTTCTGACACCGAAATACCTCCTCGTAACTTGTGGTTTACTAATCTCCTCATTAGTAACGTCTTATTTCGGGCGGTTTTTGCTTGATACATGCTACCAAGCTTCTCGCATAGTGTGTAAGCACTTTGTTCTTGCGCAACATGGTGGAACACACTATGATCTATCCACTGTCGAATTTGTGCGACAGTTTTTCTATTCATTTTTGTCCATTCTTCATCCGTCTTTTTATCCGGTTTCACGCCATTATTATCAAGAGGATCGGCTAAATCCCTCAAATTTAGCAAATCCTCCATCCGAGGCTTCCACATATTGTAATTTGTGGAAGTGAGCGCAATCATGGTGTCCGATGATGAATTATCCATAATAAAACGCTCAAAATATCTCGTACCTTATTTTCGGAGCCGAATTTGGACAAACGGAGCTTACCGTTGGATCCCGGAATGGCCGAAAATGGTAGGAAGCGGTCTGACCTCGTCCAAAACTGGTCTGAAAATGGGTGAACCGGCCTCCACAACTATGAACTGGTTCGGTCCGGTTCAGGCAGCAACCCAGTGTGCTGACACCCAGGCTGGTGACGTGGACACAGCTGGCGCTGACGTGGCGATGGCGTGGCGCTGACGTGGCACCCAGAGGATGGCTTGTGTGGCTGACGTGGCGGATGACATGGCGCTTGCGTGGACTGACGCGGCACTGACGCGGCGCTGACGTGGCGGATGACGTGGCTCGTCTTCTTCCTCTGGACTGCGTGATGACGCAGTGATGATGCAGGCAGTTTCAGGTGGTATTTGGGCGGCGCGTACGGCCTCTTTCGGTGGCCAAAAAATTCCCCAAAAATACCAGATTTCTCGTCTCGACGAGACGAATCTAACGGTATGATCAGATCGTGATTCCGAGCAACTTGAAAAATCACGATTTTCTAACCTTTAGAAATTTATCTGAAAATGAGAAAACAGTGTATGAAAACTCAACCTCGCTCTGATACCACTTGTTGGGATTGGAAAATTCTTCTATTCAATATCAAGAACAGAATTACAATAGGAGGAGCAAACTCTCACACTCAACTATTACAAAAAACCAATCCTCACCAATACACTTTTACTCTAAGTGTATTTTCACTCTTCACACACTTTTCTCACTTTCTAAACTGATACTATGAACAACAATAGAACACTCTATTTATAGGGCTATTTGGAGACAAGGGGAAGTTTCATCCAAGCTTCCATAGTTATCTCCATATCTTCACCATGTTCATATGTTGGAGATCTCCTTCCAAGAAGGTGTGAGATGCCTCTTGGCAACTTCGAAGAAAGAAGGTGATAAGTCCGTATTTTGACACGCATTTGATGTGTGTTGAGATCGGATTTTGATGGTTTCCCTAGCTTTAAGGTGTTGTAAGTCTCAATTTTACCTCAAGTTATGTTTACCGGGCGTTGGTTCGAGTTTTGTGTTGTTTGTAGTCAAAATCAGGGAATTTGAGTCCGGCTCCGGCACTTGAGGAACAATCGGGATGATTTTAGAAGCATTTGAGAATGATTTGATAGCTTTGGAGGTCACCGGAAGATTCACAATGAAAATTTGAAGGAAAAAGAGCTCTAGGATTGGCTTCGGGATCAAAAGAAGATGAATGAAGCTTGAAAACGACGATCAGAATGACCTTCTGTCAATCGTTCAAGCTTATCTCTTTGTAGTAACAACCAATGAAAACGATTCAAGTTGCATATGAAAGCCAACCTCAAGGGATACAAATCATATGAAGACATCGTTCCGAGAATCCGAGAGGATCAAGGTGAAAACAGATGATGAAGTCAGATGATCTCTGCTGCGATTTCAGAATGACACCTTCCACCATTTTGGTCATATCTCTTGATTGGATGATTCAAATCACATTCGGCAAGTTGGGGTGGATAGAGGACTTCATTATCTACAACTTTCAAGAAGAAAGTTTTGTCAAATTCGGACTAGAAAAAAGGCTGCAGAGCACGGACGCACGACCGTGCGTAAAAGGACGCACGACCGTGCGTAAAAGGACGCACGATCGTGCGTAAGAGCCAACAACGCGGCAACTAATCTGCCTGCTACGCACGATCGTGCGTGGCAAGGTACGCACGATCGTGCGTACACCCGAGACGCGGATTTCAGCCCTTTTTTAGTCCCAGTTCAGCCCAAACTCATCTGTTTTCTATAAATAAGACCCCCATACCCATATTTTGACGTTACGAACATTACGGAGAGGCCTAGGGACGAATTTAACACCGTTTTTACGCTATTTTCTTCCAAGACCCTGGGATTATTTGTAAGTTCATCTTTTTAATTAATGACAATTAATTCTATTCATCTCAATTCTGTTGATTCTTCAATTATGAATTGTGAGTAGTTTAATTAGGGATTTGGGGTTGATGAAGGGGTTAATCATGATTGATGGCTAGATTCTTGTCGGTTTAATTGCATGAATGCCGTTTAATTTGTGTTTGAATAATTTAATTGATATCTCTTGTAACCTAGACTGCAGCTAGATTTACAATTGCATGTAGAATAAATTAAGAGAGATCTAATTTGTTCCAGGACACATTCACACACACTTAATCTTTCGCTAAGAGATTAGTAGCGATTAAGGGGCCGTAAGCTCGCTCGTCTTGGCAATAATTTAGGATCCTGTCGCATGAGAGATCAGCCTGGTCCCCTAAATTATTGTACTCTATGCCGCGAGAGCGGTAAGAACTTAGTAATGATTAGCTAGGCTCAATTAAATTAAATTCATGTAATTAAGCCTGATATGCCAGAAATCTGGTTACCCCGGAATCAATCCCTGTTCCCTTCGTCGTTAATTGAGAAGAAACCAATCTTTTATTTTTATCGCTCATTAGCATTAGTTTTAATTTTAATTCAACCAACCAATCTCGCACATCGCATTTTAATTTATTTATTTCTGTTTAATCGCTGAATTTAGTTAATCTTTATTTCCCTTTTGTCCGTCCCTGTGGAGACGATACTCGTACTTTCAACCACTTTTCTACAACTATTTTAAGTGCGAGAAAACACACATCAGTTTTTGGCGCCGTTGCCGGGGACGGTGTCAGTTTTAAGGGTTAGTTAATTTCAGCGAGATTTTTTTTAGTTAGTTTTCTTTTTGTTTTCCGTAGGATTTTTCTTTGTTAACCTTTCAGGTATTTTTCTAAGAGGCATGAGATGAACCTATTCAGCCAAATTCCTGGAGGAATTCCTTACGCTCAAACCTCCATGGAATATTCACCATATACCCTCCTTACACTCCTCTTCCTCCTCCTCAATATTACTCACCTCATCAAAATTATTCTCCAACACCACAAAAGTTTCCATCTTCCTATTCTTACCCTCTTCCAAATACGCAATACTCCCAATCTCATTCTCCTAATCAGTATCCTTATCCACAATATCCTCGGACAAAACCAGGCTCTATTATGGAATTCCTTATTCAAACTAAAAGTCCCGAGGAATTGGTTGATTACTTTCCTAAAAATAGCATTTGTAACTTCTGTGGAGGTGGTCACCATTCATGTCTTTGCCCCATTCCTCCATACGACCATCCTTACTGGGCAACTGCATACCCCACTTCGTCCTCCCCACAACTTACAAACACAAATGTTTCAATCACTCCTACGTCTTTGCCGAGCTATGAGCCACATGATTCAGACGACGAATGGGAAGAGATAATTTCCGAGAAGCTGTCTGACCTGGAAGAAACACTCAAGCAATTCATACAAGCTTCTGAGGTAAATAATCAACAAGCAAATGCAAGGATGCAGAACATGGAAAATCACTTGGATCAGCTGTTTAGTGCCATATCTGAGGAGTCCGAGAGATCTCATCCTAGCGACACAGAAGCCCAATCTGAGGAGACCAATAGGGATGATCATGGGATTGAGTCAGACTATGATGGTGGAAATATGATGGATGATACACTTCCTGATGCTTTTGAAGACCCTCCTATGTTTGAAGATGAAGAAGAAGATAATAGTGTGAAGTTGTTTTTCCAAGAATACAGGAAAAAGTTTGAAACGGTACAATTTGTAACTGATGAAGTCACAAATCACTGTGATCTTCATACAGAAACACCCCAGCCGTTTTATTTACAATTAGTCTCAACACCTGAGGAGGGCAAGGAGAAGATCAGTCTTGATGATTGTGCTACTGAGGTAGGTTTAGGTATTAACGAGAGTTGGGATGCCTTCATGGAGAGTGATACAGAGTCTGGAGGAGAGGTTGTGAATGTTCATGATATTTGTGGAGTAGAAAAAGACTTTTCTATGGTGCAGTTCGATCACGGTGTTGCTCCTAATCTTTGCTTTGAGACATGTTTTGAGCTTCCAGTGACACCTAGAGTAATCAAAGTTTTCACTCATGTTCCCTATCCACCTGAAGAGGATGACAGTTTCATACTTCACTTCTGCGCTGATGAGGGTTATGAAGACCATATGCTGCCTACGTGGACTGAAGAATTTAAAGATTCACGACACCTAATGGCATTTGTTGAGAGGAAGCTGGAGATGTTGACTATTAGTGCACCACTGATGTCTGTGCTATTTGAGAGCCTATGAGGAAGTTGCGTCGGGCCAACGACATTAAAAATAGCGCTTCTCGGGAGGCAACCCGAGCTTAATTCTGCTTTTGATTTTGCTTTTGCTTTGTTTGTTGTTTGGTTTTTTTGCTTTGTGTTTTTGTTGCAGCTCAGGGTCTTGTTGTATGGATGATGTGCCGAGGATTACATTGACTCAGTTTAGTTCTGCATCGACCAGCGCCTTAGGGAAGTTTCTTTGACTCTTTTACTCGCTTGTTGAAATATTGACTTGAGTTAAGTTGAGCACGCGTGACCCTATCCTCTTTACCCCCTAGTGCGTAGTGCATTTTTGGTCATCGAGGACGATGCCAAAGTTTAAGTGTGGGGGAGTGAATTGGGCATTCGGGCAGTAGTTGTTACATGTGATTTTTAGAGTTAGCATGCGCAGGTGTTAGTTGTATATTCATAAGGAAATTCATGTCAAAATTTTTGAAATTTTTTCTTTAAACTGTGTCTTTGTGAGCTGTCTAGCGTTTTGACTATGCTTTTAGAACATTCTTAAAGTATTTAGGCTTAAATTGCTTGCACTATAATCTAGTTGTTGAAAGGATGAAGGCATTAGTCACCCATTGAATTTTCCATTAATCATCTACCCCACCTGAAAAAAATCCTTTAGGAGAAGCCACTTTGAGCCTGACCATTTATTGTTACCCGAATTAATTGAGCTCCATAGCCAAATGGCCTGTGTTCCTTACCAGTGAATATTTCTGACTTAGTCTTGATGTTTAGGGAACTAAGGGATTAACTTGCTAAGTTTAGGGAATTTGTGTAGGAGCCATTTTTGGCACTGTTCCTATATCCAAATGGGGTAAGAGCAGTCACTTTTTAGGAATTTGATACTTTCGAGGATTGCATTGTAGGCATGGATTCACTTTGAAATTAATGAACTTTAATTGCTATTTTTCCTTGGTGAGGCCGAGATTAGAATGGGGTAATGTCTAGTGAGAATCCGAAAGGTGAAAAATTAATATAGCTAGACCTCTTACTTTGCGAAAAAGAGAATGAGAGCCTCGGTCAAAAAGCGTAAGATGAGACTTCGGTATCTTTCGAAAGAAATGGCGTTCTCGTGCCAACATGACAAGGTAAACTAAACATAATTAATGAACTTGGAGGCTATTGAAATTTAGCTTTAGTCCTCCGTGTACTTCAAGTATACGTCAAAGCGCAAATGTGCCGAGACGGTTTAGCTTAGTTGTACACCATGTCTACTCTTTGCATAGGTTTAAATGATTGTTCCTAAAATGTGGCCTACTGAGTTCCTTTATCCTAAGAATAGCTCTGAAGTTCCTAAATACATTGAGTCTTTGTTAGAATGTTCCAATCTCTCAAAGAAAGGGGTTGTTACTTGTTATCCATTGACCATTCACCATCACCTTCACAAGTCCTTCTGATCGGTAACTAATTTATTTGTGTATGCTGTCATTACTTTGAGGGTGTTGTGAATACTTTTGTCAAATAGTTTAGCTTGAGTACAAAGATGTAGTTTAGGGAAGAATTTTCTTGATTTAGATTGTCTGTTTTGTGAATATCCCTTTAGCTACGTGTGCATGCTAATTGTTTTGACTCCGTGTGGTGATTATCGTAAGTCCCGTTGTTCAGTTTGCTTGAGGACAAGCAAAGGCTTAAGTGTGGGGGAATTTGATAAGTCCGTATTTTGACACGCATTTGATGTGTGTTGAGATCGGATTTTGATGGTTTCCCTAGCTTTAAGGTGTTGTAAGTCTCAATTTTACCTCAAGTTATGTTTACCGGGCGTTGGTTCGAGTTTTGTGTTGTTTGTAGTCAAAATCAGGGAATTTGAGTCCGGCTCCGGCACTTGAGGAACAATCGGGATGATTTTAGAAGCATTTGAGAATGATTTGATAGCTTTGGAGGTCACCGGAAGATTCACAATGAAGATTTGAAGGAAAAAGAGCTCTAGGATTGGCTTCGGGATCAAAAGAAGATGAATGAAGCTTGAAAACGACGATCAGAATGACCTTCTGTCAATCGTTCAAGCTTATCTCTTTGTAGTAACAACCAATGAAAACGATTCAAGTTGCATATGAAAGCCAACTTCAAGGGCTACAAATCATATGAAGACATCGTTCCGAGAATCCGAGAGGATCAAGGTGAAAACAGATGATGAAGTCAGATGATCTCTGCTGCGATTTCAGAATGACACCTTCCACCATTTTGGTCATATCTCTTGATTGGATGATTCAAATCACATTCGGCAAGTTGGGGTGGATAGAGAACTTCATTATCTACAACTTTCAAGAAGGAAGTTTTGTCAAATTCGGACTAGAAAAAAGGCTGCAGAGCACGGACGCACGACCGTGCGTAAAAGGACGCACGACCGTGCGTAAAAGGACGCACGATCGTGCGTAAGAGCCAACAACGCGGCAACTAATCTGCCTGCTACGCACGATCGTGCGTGGCAAGGTACGCACGATCGTGCGTACACCCGAGACGCGGATTTCAGCCCTTTTTTAGTCCCAGTTCAGCCCAAACTCATCTGTTTTCTATAAATAAGACCCCCATACCCATATTTTGACGTTACGAACATTACGGAGAGGCCTAGGGACGAATTTAACACCGTTTTTACGCTATTTTCTTCCAAGACCCTGGGATTATTTGTAAGTTCATCTTTTTAATTAATGACAATTAATTCTATTCATCTCAATTCTGTTGATTCTTCAATTATGAATTGTGAGTAGTTTAATTAGGGATTTGGGGTTGATGAAGGGGTTAATCATGATTGATGGCTAGATTCTTGTCGGTTTAATTGCATGAATGCCGTTTAATTTGTGTTTGAATAATTTAATTGATATCTCTTGTAACCTAGACTGCAGCTAGATTTACAATTGCATGTAGAATAAATTAAGAGAGATCTAATTTGTTCCAGGACACATTCACACACACTTAATCTTTCGCTAAGAGATTAGTAGCGATTAAGGGGCCGTAAGCTCGCTCGTCTTGGCAATAATTTAGGATCCTGTCGCATGAGAGATCAGCCTGGTCCCCTAAATTATTGTACTCTATGCCGCGAGAGCGGTAAGAACTTAGTAATGATTAGCTAGGCTCAATTAAATTAAATTCATGTAATTAAGCCTGATATGCCAGAAATCTGGTTACCCCGGAATCAATCCCTGTTCCCTTCGTCGTTAATTGAGAAGAAACCAATCTTTTATTTTTATCGCTCATTAGCATTAGTTTTAATTTTAATTCAACCAACCAATCTCGCACATCGCATTTTAATTTATTTATTTCTGTTTAATCGCTGAATTTAGTTAATCTTTATTTCCCTTTTGTCTGTCCCTGTGGAGACGATACTCGTACTTTCAACCACTTTTCTACAACTATTTTAAGTGCGAGAAAACACACATAAGAAGGTGGAATATCTCTACACTTAAAACTCGTCCATTTAAGCCCTTGAACACATTTCAAAGTGTCAAAACCTCCTTTTGGGTGGTAATGAACATGTTAACGAGTTAGTATGTACACGTGACGGCCCACGTGGCGGTTTTTACTTTTTTCCATTTTTTCTTTTTTCTTTCCATATTCCTTCTCCTCCACCCTTTAGCCTTTCACGCGCCCGTTCCACCTCTCTTTCTTTCCTGTCACTTTCTTCCTCACACATTTCCTTTCTTCTTCCCTACCTGTCAAGCTTTTACTTTTCTTTGTTTTCTTGCTTACTTTATTTCTTCCTTCCCCCTTTCTTTCTTTTCCCTTTACATCCTTCTTCCCACATCTTCTTGTCTTCACCAACCGATGTTGCAACCCAACTTCATCTCTGCTCATCGTCGTGAACTTCCCCAACATAAGCCAGATAAGCAATTTAAGTGATTTTTAACCCTGGATTGAAACTTGGGTTTCCGACTTAAATTCCGGCAAATGAAGCTTGAAGATCCGACTTGAATTCATGATTCTAACTGACAGCGGTCGACGTTTTCTACACTTCCAAACTGCATCTTCTATGGCACAGAGGGGAGACCGAGACACCGGGGATAGGACACCGAGATAGGGTCGGCGATGAGGACTTCCCCTGGTCAGCCACAACAGTGCATCCATCTTGTCAGCCACGGAGGTGCATCAATTTGGTTACACACGACGGAGTGTATCCATCTGGTTTGTGTGAAGCATCTGCTGGAGACTGGAGAGACGGAGTGAACAGGGGAGACAAGAAGGAAGCAAAAGGAAATAAAAAAGTGAAAAGAAAAAATAAAAAGGGAAACAGTGAAAATAGCCATGTGTACTAGGGACAGATGTAAGATATGTTTAGTGGGGACACATGCCCCCAATGAAATTCAAGTAAATAGTGTAGATTGTAGAAACAATATGTTTTAGTGGAAAAGGCCAAATAGGCTCGGGCCAAATATGCCCTCCTATTATTCTGAAACCATCACCTAAGGCCTGGTTGCTTCTTATCCCCAAAGTCGTACGTCAAAATTAAACATGTTCTTGCCCTATCCCTGTGAAGTTGTCTGTGGAATGCTTCAAACAATCCATCCATGGAGAAGATGACTGCATGTATCTAGGGATTTCAATTACACCCAAAGGAAGGAGCGGCCATCTATCAGAAGTGAAAGTAAGTGACTACAATCTGTTCTTAGTTTCGTAATGGTTATCCTCTTCGTCATGTAGGGTTAATTAGAAGTGGTTTATAATGGAAAATTTTGAATATGTAAATTCTGAAATGGTACGTCAATGGTAAAGCATGTTCATGATAGAGTTTGATTTTAAGATGCCATTTGAGTTACATTGATTTAGTGTACATTACGGCAGTTTTCTTGTGTGTGAATTTGATGTCCCTGGTTTCTTTTTCTTTAAATATAAGAATTCATTTAACGTTTTCATATATATGTACCCTTTAATTCTAGAACATATGATGTTGTTGAATGGTGGAAATTTCAAAAAAATCCTGAACTTTCCTATGTGAATGGTGAGGTTTGTATTGTTAGGTTGGACCCGAATTTGATTTCATTTTCACATTTGGTAAAGTTTATCACTGATGATAGTTACAAAAAATGTGGAATCCTCGTTTTCTAAATTACCGGAGGACAACTTCAACAAGTTGAGACCTTTATGGGATAATGCTTCCACCCTGGAGCTAATACAATTGGCCATAAACTGGGGCACATTTGATATATGTGCAGCATGGCATAGATGAGTCTGAGATCATTTCACTCTAACCTTCAGCTTCAAGTGGGGAAGTCGAGAGAGATATGCAGGTTCAAGGTGAGGAAACATCATAAATGCAAGGACAATATGAAGAACTGGAGAGAGAGAAATAATCCAAAGTCCAAGGGCAGGACCAGAAATGCAGTGTGAGGCATATACTATGGAAATAGAAATGCAGGGTAAGATGAACACAAAAATGTCTGCTATGGAAACATAATGTGGGGATGAAGAAAATTGTACTGACCACTATGATTTTGATGAAGATCCCCCAAGTCAATTCCCGGTCTCTGAAGAAAATGAAAGTATCGGTGAGCTTCATCCTATAGGGAACAAGACTTTGAAGCCTCCATCTTATAATCCTAAATCTTATTCAAAGGAGCTAGAGATGGAAATGTTATTTGACGACGGGAGGAAATTTAAGAGTGCATTCATAAATTATGCAATCCACAATAAAAGAGATATAGGATGGATTAAAAATGAGGCTCTAAGAGTTCAAGTTGGATGTGCATATAATATTGTCCTTTTAAGTGCACAACTTCGTGGTCTAACTAGTACAAATGTTTCCAGCTAAAGACTTGGGTTGATAGTCACAAATGTAATAACAAATTCAAACTAAAGGTGGTTAGTCAAACCTAGCTAGAAGAGAAATATGAGGATAAAATCAGAGATAATTCTTTAATTCTTAAACTTGAGCTGCAGAAACATATACGAAGTGACTTAAATATACATGTAAACATATACCCACTGTCCCACATCCAGTATTCCAGTTATATACAGCATAAAAATTGTGGCATAATAGGCATTTTATTAAAACAAAAGCAACAATATAGTAGCCAAGGTGATTTTCTTCCTTCATATAATCTGAAATGGTTCCACTAATTTTTTTTATAGTGTAAATGTGTTTGTGCGTGCTCTACTGCAAGTGTAACTCAATCATTTAAAAGTTTCTACTTCTCAGAAGGATCATTCCCAAACAATGATATATACACCCAATCGAAGAGAGATTACATCAAAACAATTTCAATATTATAGCATATATCTCAATTGTATTAGCATGTCTGCATTTAAAAAGTATACAACTTCAATCTTATACTTCAATTAGTGAAAGCAACTAATTTTATATTAGTGAATACAACTAATTTTCTAAAAAAAGTATAAAATTATACTTCAATTTAACATATTCAATCTTAAACCATTTTTATTCTATTCGTATATAACTTCATCTTTTCTTGCAACAATTCATACAACTACCATGCATGAATTTAAAATACACTAAATATTACAGTTTATCAAGCATAAAGGGCTAACACATTCTTACAATCTTACCTCGCTTTAATTTATTGTACACTCACCATCCATCATTGGCAACCGAAGAACTGCCGACCAGCTTCTCGGGTCACGCACAGAGGAGATTTCAGACCGAGAAGCCTTTGATCAATTCGATGTGAAGGAGGCATAAGACATTCTTGATAGACGAAGAACCCTAATTTTTTTTTTCAATGGTTCGAAATGGGTAAATGACGATGAGAAGAAGCGAAGGTTGGACTGAAGGTTGGACTTCTCTTAAGAATCAAATGGGATGACGTGGAAAAAAAGTCCACATTTGACAATTTTACCGGTCCACATAAGCTCCCACGGGTAGTAAGGGATCGAGTTTCGGTCATCTCGGCCAGTAAGATTCTTTAAAGATTGTAAACGTGTTAATGTGGCAGTTTTTTTAGTAGACAAGTTTATGTGATGGTTTCATAATAGTTGGAGGGCCTATTTGGCACTTTTTCCTATTTTTATTCATGTATAGTCGGGTGCTCCCAATAAAAAAAGCAGGCCCCCATTAACCATGTCTTACACTGATTGAAGCAATGCATATAATGTAACTCCTCAAATCAAAGCAACTCACTAAGTAACCCACTAAAGAGTAATTTAGATTAATCTAACTAACTCAAAAGATACTTTTATGAGCTTTTTTATAACTATTAACTTTTAGTGATTGAAAGGATTTTAAAATAAAAAGGTCATAGTTGTTTGATAAAAAAGATGACTGTTTGATGTAGATCTGTTTGGTATTACAAGCTATTGTAACTAACTAATGCTAAAAGTTACTGACTTTCTCTCAGATGTTACCCACTGTAGCATCTCTAACAACATCTATTCTTTTGTAAAAAACTCTTAAAAATTGTCCTATCAAAAATCGTGAAAAAGAATTAATGCAGTCAACTTTAGAAACTTACGATATTGTGAGTAACATTGTAATTTACTTTAATTGCTAACATCAAAACTACGAAGTACATGAGTTGTAGCACATCAAGTCTAACAAAATGTGTTTGTGACTATTGATAATCTCATGGAATGAAATATTGAAAGAATTATTGTTGTTCTTGCTACTCATAATCTAAAACTATTGAATACCTATTTTCAAGTACGGAGTTTTGTTTTTTTGAAAGAAAAACACTCATTTATTAATAATAATGAAAGTAAACATAGACAAAGCGGAGAAATAGCTCAGAGCAATCATAGAGTGAGACATAGAACTAACTAGTCCTCGGAGGCCAGACCAGATCGCTAACTCCGCACAATGGTAAGCTATTCTAACAACATCGCTATACTTGCTACTAAGACAAAAAGATAAAAAACTAGAGTTGATAAACTGAAAAGAAACAAAAGAATCACAAATCCTGGTTTTACCGGCCAACCACCAACAGAGGAGAAGAGGTTTGATATACCACCTCCAAAGATGTCATTCTGATTTGACCAGCCATCGAGAAGGGAAAAGAGGTTTGTTCAGCCACCTTCAAAGGAAAACTCCCACTTGGTCCAGTCCCATCTACCTCCACATCGCCGTTTTCTGGTCCGGTCCCATCTACCTCCATATTAACTTCAACCTCGACAAGATTCTCCAAATCCACTGCCCTGCGCTTCCTGGATTCGCCCTCCTCTAGAAATCTATCCTGATTTTGCTCCTCTTCCGCTCCTATTTTCTCTTTTGCTCTTGTGATCAGCTCCTGTACCAAATAGCATCTCCCATCTGCACCCGCATCCGCATCTGCACTCTATTTCAAGGCAACGAAATAGAGTTACTAGGATTGATATAGTGTTAATAGCCCCATCACATTCTTTTCCATTGGGTAGTCAATTTCAATTCAACTTCGCACTGGTCTCTTACTTTTGACTACTGGTAAGAGAAACTAAGATCCTGTTGATAGACAAATGATATTAAAAGCGCGAGTTTAACCAGATAAAAATCCCGAGTTTAAACAAATCACCAGACAAATCGCCAAATGCAAGGAAAAAAATAATAGTAATAATTAGAATAAATTAAAATGAATAAATAGTGAAAATAAGAAAACTTATTATTAGAGTCCCACACCGGAAATATTTGAAACAACGAAGTGCTATATTAAGACATGAGCTACTCCTCCTATCAGGTTGACCTTTTAGGATGGAACCCCAGGTCTTAACATGGTATCAGAGCCAAATCGATCTATGGTGTGGGGCCCCCTTATGGAAAATGATGACACGATTATAAAAAATGACAACAACACAACGAACCGACGAAAAAAAATGAATGACGGCACGATCCAGACGAAGTGTCTGGTCGTGAGGAGGGGTATTAGAGTCCCACACCGAAAATATTTGAAACAACGAAATGCGATATTAAGACATGGGCTACTCCTCCTATCAAGTTGACCTTTTAGGATGGAACCCCAGGTCTTAACACTTATCGGAGGATCGCCCGTTAAAATGGACTCACCTTGAAGAAAGATAGCACCTGTATCCTGATAGTTATTCGGATGGGTCTGGCTAGCTCGCTCCCAGCAGGATAATCCTACCACGTTTCAAACTCGTAGCTACCTTCACTGGAACCTTCGACTGTCGTCCAATATGCCTTGAAAAATGATGAGCTAGAAACTGAACGAATTATAGAAAATGAACTAGATAGACCTTTACTTTTCCAATTGAAAAGAAAAATACACTTTTTTAGACAAGCACACGTATGAGTAAAGAAACTAGCAAGTGCTTATCTGTTGTAATTTTTGTGGGCACGTAGAATAGGAAAACTCAGGAGTTAGTGCTCTCCTTTTGAATGGTATATTTATGGTCTCAGGAGGATTAATGATGAGCAGCGCATTACTCTTTTAGAAATCAGAAAAACAATGTAATCATACGAATGGGAAGTAACGGTTATTCCATTATCATTATTCCAGGATCCTTGAATAACGCTTGACCGTGCTTATTATTAAATATCCACTCAGCCATTCAAATTCAACAATTTGAAACGTCCGAATTGAGCTTAAAAGCTACTGTTCTATTGCCATTATTAAGATAATAATAATAACACATTTCAAAATTGTTGTCTACAAATAAAATGACCTTTTAACTTGAGATATTTTTCAATACATTTTTAGATCATCCCGAGTGGGTCTGAGTGTATGAAATAATATTTCAAGCTACCTTACGTGATACTTGAATGATATTTCTTATCACATACTTCCTCCGTTCTTAAATAAATGCAACAGTCAACATTTCACACTTGTCGAGACACAACTTTGACCATTAATATATATAATTTTGTATTAGTAAAAAAAATTATAAAAAAAAGATTTTGAAAATTTACAATGAGACAAATTTAACAATATTTTTTCATAAAATAATATTAATACATTAATAAATAAAACGTAGTCAAAGTAGAACATATGAACAATGTAAAATTTCATATGTTGCATTTATTTAAGAATGGAGGTAGTAATATTTTATTAATGGACCATCTATTTTACAATAATTCACTATTTTAATATTTCACTTTACAACTTTTACAACTGTGGATTCTAATCATCAAATGAATAAATCCAAGTATGAAAGTTGTACTTTGATAATAAGTCACTCCCATTGCATATGTTTATATTACACATATATCCCAGGACCTAAAAATGAGACCACTCAAAAATATAATTTTTTTTCCATCATATTTCCAACAACCCCCCACAAATTCATAGTTGTAGATTCAACTCTAATACACATAGTGTGCTTTTGACCTTCCGGTTCGAACCAACTTCTAATCCCTTACCCCTAACCCCCACAGGAACAAAGTGAACAGAGTTTTTGAACTCGAACCTTGGTTGTGGTGGCGTAGGATAAAAGCAACACACTAAAGGCAATGACAACGATTTATAGGGTTGACGCTTTACGACCATGCGTCCTGATCCTGTCTCAAGAATCTCATCGAGAATTAACCCTTATTCTCTTATTGCTGCCAAACAATAACATTCTTATAGTTGGGCATCTCCAAGAGTGCATTGCTAACACTCTGCAATTAAAGTTCGATCCCATTCAGAGTCTTAAACTCTTACTAACTTAGCAACTTCAACATCTCTAAGGCTTATCCAGGAATGGAACTCATAAAATTATTTTAATGAGATGAACAATTCACTCTACAGTTTGTTTATACCACATTGAACTTCCTTTATGGGATCTCCATTCAGATAGTTTGGGTTGCCACCGTAGATGAATAATTATTGGGTTTCAGTCTCATTCCTAACCTTGATTTTATCACTTGATTTAAGTCAAGTCCTTAGTTTAAGGGTCTGTTGTATTATCTTTGGATCCAACAAAATCAACAACAAACACTCCTTGAGACACAAATTTCCTTATAGTTTTTAATCTAACTTGAATGTGTCTCCTAGTCTTTTGAGTATACTCGGTACTCCTAATTTTTGCAATTGTACTCATATTATCACAATGCAAACAAATAGGTGGAATTGGCTTGCTGAATATTGGTAACTCGGACATTAATCCCATAAACCAATTAGCCATAATTCCTGTAGTATCCAATGCACATAATTCAGCCTCAAAAGTAGACCGAGAAAGTACAGTTTGTTTAGTGGACTTCCAGGCAACTCCCGGAGTTCTTGGCTATCCAGCTTGCATCACTATATCCTTCAAGAACAAGAGGATACTTACCATAATGCAAACCCAGTGAAATAGTTCCTTTCAAGTATATAAATACTCTATCTAAGGCCTCCCAATGACATCTGTTTGGACAGCAAGTGTGCCGACTAGGTTTAGACACTGAGAATGCAATATCAGGTCTAGTTCAGTTAGCTATGTAACCCAAGCTACCAATCATCTGAGAATATTTTAATTGAGACACGGGTGCACCACTTTCATTTTTATACAAAGCCACAGAAGGATCATCGGGTGTTTTAGCAATTCTACTATTTTTAAATCCAAATTTCTCAATTAATTTTTCAATATAATGAGACTGGGAAATAGAAATGCCTTTGGTTGATATAGTCAACTTTAGCCCAAGAATTACTTCCGCCACCCCCATTTCCTTCATTTCAAACTTTGTTTTCAAAAATGACTTAGTCTAAAAATAATAATATTATCATTAGTGCCAAATAATAATATATCATCAACATATATGCATAAAATAATACTTATATCACCTTTACATTTATAATAGGGAAAATGGAAACTAATAATCCAACCTTTTAGCAGTCTTCTTTTAATAGTCCCACCTTTTCGTTATTCATGAATAATCCAACCTTTGCACTTCATCTTCATTCACTGGTCCCTGACCGGTTGATGACCTGCTATTCCGAGTTATTTTTTTATCTTTGCAAAATATTATCTTTGTGAAAGGTGGAATTTATGGTATAATAGTTTGCAAAGATAAGAAAATAACTCGGAATAGCAGGTCATCAACCGGTCGGGGACCAATGAATGAAGATGAGGTGCAAAGGTTGGATTATTCATGAATAACGCAAAGGTCAGACTATTAAAAGAAGACCGCTAAAAGGTTGGATTATTAGTTTTCATTTTCCCTTTATAATAAACACTTTGATCAGCATCTATAAGAGCAAATCCAAACAAAGAAAATATTTTATCAAATTTTTCGTTCCATTGCTTAGGGGCTTGCTTAAGTCCATATAAGAACTTAACTAATTTACAAACTTTTCTCTCATTGCCTTTTGCCACAAATCCCTCAGGCTGATTGATAACCGCTTTCGCGGCGTTGTAGTAAAACGGAGTCTAACCTTTCGGTTTTTCCCCGAGTATCGTGTCTCTCGAGGAATGGCGGAGGAGCTTCTTGATTTCAAGTCCAGTCACAGGTTATCGCAAATTATTGGAAGCTTTCTAAATTAAAACTTTTGATTGATTTTCTAAACTACTTTTTGGAAAAGAAAGTAAATTAAATTGTGCAAATACTAATGATGGCTCAAAAATAGACTAAAGGAAAAGATATAATATTAAACTTAAATGGATTGATGCAAATAAGGGCAATGAATTGAGTAATTAGAAATGGATATATTCTTGGACCTAATAATTAGGGAAATTAAAACTAAAATTGGACTAATAATTTCTTTCCTCATAGACAAGAATAGAAACTATTTTCATTAATTTATCCTATTTCCAGGTGTCATTAATGTGTTAAAAATGGTTGGCTTGAATTAAATTCTAACCTCATAGACAAGGTAGAAATAATTCTCCAATATTTTAATTAATAAAAATAGCCAAATTCATTAACTAGTTAAACTCATTATTTAAGCAATTGAATTTATCTCTCATAGACAAGATGTAAATCCCTTTCATTAAATTATCCTATTTCTAGGCCTTATTAATGTGCTCGAATATGGTTGGCTTAAATTATTTTCTAATCTCATAGACAAGTTAGAGATAATTTTCCAAGAATTTAATTAATGAATATGGCTAACAATTATTAATTACTATTTCATCATTTCAAACAACTAGTCCCTATTATTAATTTTAATCCCTAATTTTTTTGGTCAACAAGTCAATCCATATTCCTTTAGTCAATTCATGCCCAAAACAAATTTAGCTAATAAAGATCATTTAACAACTAACAATATAATGAATATATTCAACATTAACAAGGAATTAAACATGGATGATAGCAAAACTTATATTCTGGAACAATAAACTTGTAGAAACTGAAGTATAACTTTGTGGAATTTTTCACGAATTTTTTAACCTAAAATCCAATTTTAACAACTAATTGATAATTTTCCCAATTTTAACTAGAAAATGCAAAAAGCAACTAAAATTATTCTAAATTCGTTCTAAATTTTATATTGACTACTGGGAGTGATATTACTGTGAATTAAACTGGAATTAGGACAGAAACTAATTTTTTGCCCTTTTTTGAGTATTTAATTTAATTTATGCAATAATAACAACTAAATGCCGGAATTAATTAAAATTTACTTCTACTTCGTAAAAATTAACTTTGTTTTGATAAATAACTAACTTGAGTCTAGTAAACAACTATATAATTAATTGGAATGGATTTAATCTCAACAACTATTTTATTCAAATCTAAGAAGAAAATGCGAAATAGTGGAATAATTTTCTGGAAATTTTCGAAGCACAGATAGAAAAAAATAAGTACAGATTCAGATTCTACTCATTGAAAGGATGAAAATACATATAAAGAACTCACAATTTGGAGCTAAAATGAGAAAGATATGAAAGATTGAAGTTGAAGGTGCAACAATGGTGGAAATCCGAGCCTTGAGGAGGAAGAAGACGCCCTTTTTGATCTGATTTGGGCTTGAAATTGGTATGTTTGAGATGGGGAAAAAGCCTGCTATTTATAGCAGAAATTTCACCGAAGGCGCCCAAGCAGGCGGCCGCCTTCCGGCAGCATCTGGCCGCCTGCCGTCAAGTCGCCGGCAACACGTCGTGGCCGGTCTCCGTCAGCCGTAGGCGGCCACAGAGGGCGGCCGCCTTCCATCAAAACTGGCCGCCTACCGTCTTTTCGTTGGCAAATCGGATCGCGGCGGATCGCGGCGGATCCCGGCCGCCGCAGGCGGTCCAGCAGGCGGCCGCCTGCCGTTCCTGTCTGGCCGCCTGCCGTCAAATCCCACCGGCCGGCGGTTGCTTCGTCGTCTTCTGCCGCAGGCGGTCACCGTAGGCGGCCGCCTTCTGTCCAGTGTCGGCGGCCTACGGTCTTTTCCAAATTCGGTCAAAGTCAAAGTTTGACTTTCCAAAAAAAACTGTAGGTGGCCGCGAAGGCCTCCATTTTGGCCGCCTGTTCGGCCGCCTGTGAGATTATTTGTCCGGCTTGTTCCTTGTTTCGCGCTCTTCAATATTGTCTTCTGGACTACTTTGAAATAATGTTTCCTTCTTTCGGTATGATATCATTTGTTGCCCAAATTGGCTCATTTTGTGCTCAATTGACCCGAAATCCCGCTAAACATAATATGGATGTGATTTTTACCTGATTTCATGAAACTTGAACCAAAATATATAAAATGTGTCTTTTCTTTCTATTTTCATTCAAAAATCGCTTAAATTTGATAAGAAAAATAAGTACAAAAATGGACTTATCACTGATCAATATAAATTTCTTCTTCAAGGTCACCATGAAGAAAAGTTGTCTTAACATCCATTTGATGAATTTTAAGACCATATATGGAGGCCAATGCTATAAGCAATCTTATTGTGGTCATTCTTGCAACAGGAGCATATGTATCGAAAAAATCAATACCTTCTTTTTGTTTATAACCCTTAGCAACTAATCTGTCCTTATATTTATCAATGGTTCCATCTGATTTTATTTTCTTAAAAATCCATTTACATCCAATAGTAGTACACCCGGGAGGAAGATCAATGAGCTCCCATGTTCCATTTTGAACAATGGAGTCCATTTCACTTTTTATAGCATCCTTCCAATAGATGGCATCAGATGTAGCCATTGCATCTCTAAAGGAAATTGGATCACCCTCAATATTATAAGTGATTGTACCATGAATTCAGACCATGGCCCAATTACGCAGTCCAGCCCATAAACGGAATCAGCGTTTAACGGGATCAGCCTAACTACAGGATTAGCCCATAAACGGGATTAGCCCTTAACGGGATCAGCCTAATTACAGGATTAGCCCATAAACGGGATCAGCCCTTAACGGGATTAGCCTAATAACAGGATCAGCCCATAAACGGGATTCATGATTGAAAGCCGCTTAGCCCATTAGGAATTAGGCCCACGATAGGAACCCACCACCAGGCCGGGCTGGACAGCAGACCTCGAGCCTGGGCGGAGTTCTAGTGAGGCCGAGATATTCCTAGGGCTTACGTGGCGAGCTATCACTCGTTGATAGATATTTGGCAACAGGCATAACTCATCCGGAGGACGGCGACTAAAAGGAGAAAGTAATCGTATGAGAATCAAGCATCAAAGAGTACTATTTTGAGCAAGAATATAGTTCATTAATTGAGATTTATTGTATCAGATTCCTCCCATAATTCTACTTCTTAATCTCTATAAATACTTGATGTAAACACCCTATCAAAGGGATCGGACCCCCGAAGGCTTCAAGACATACCATGCCCTCAGATACAAATTTAACCTCTCTAACAATGAAGCTGAGTACGAGGCCCTACTGTCAGTCCTCGGGATAGCAATCCACTTCAAGGCACAGAAACTGAGGGTCAAAAGCGACTCTAAGTTGGTTATCAAACAACTTAGAGGGGAATACGAGGCCAAAGAAGAACGAATGCAGAAATACAGGGATTCAGCCTTGGAACTCATCAAGTGTTTTGAGGAGTCAGATCTTATATGTGTTCCTCGAGCCCAGAATAGCGAGGCAGATATTCTATCAAAGCTGACTGAGGGCGCACCTAAACACCTCATGCGCATAGCCCGAATACAGGAGCTAGACAAACCTAGCATCGAGGTCACCAAAGACCTTGAGGTTTTCTCAACCGAACAGAAACTAAGATCCTGGGTCGAAGAATTGATAGAATACAAGAAGGACGGAACATTGCCTTCCAATGAGGGAAAGGCAAAGCTGATTAGAAGATGGGCTCCGAGTTATGTCATTGAGAATGGCAAACTATACAAAAGAAGTTACAATGGCGTGCTACTCAAATGCCTAAGGCCAGAACAAGCTCAGCAAGTGATCAAAGAACTACATGAAGGAACTTGTTCATCCCACCAATGTGCGTTCACTTTAAGTAGGAAAGCCCTATTGCAAGGATATTTTTGGCCTACGATGATAAGGGATTGCGTGGACTTTGCGCGAAGATGTGAGGTCTGCCAGAAATTTCAAACAAACCCAGGCAGGCCTGCCACCCTATATCATCCTATTAGCACAGTGATCCCCTTTTCAAGGTGGGGAATAGACCTCGTTGGGCCCTTTCCCCCGGGCTCAGGAGGTAAGAAATTTGTGATAGTTGCAATTGACTATTTCACGAAATGGGTTGAGGCCGAACCAATGGCCACAATCACTGTGGAACAATGAAAGAGATTTGTGTGGAGAAATATATTTTGCCGATTTGGTGTTCCCATGCAAGTTATCACAGATAATGGAAAACAGTTTGACTCCGAGCCATTCAAAGAATTCTGCGCACAATGGGGAGTTGAGGCCAGCAGAGCATCTGTTGCTTACCCCCAATGCAATGGATAAGGGGAAAACGCTAACAGAACTATTGTTAGTGGCCTCAAAAGGAAGTTGGAGTCAATGGGAACAACTTGGGTGAATGAACTCAACAATATACTTTGGGCATACCGAACTACCCCAAGGAAAGGTACTGGTGAGACTCCCTTCGCCTTAACTTATGGGTTTGAAGCCCGAGCACCACTGGAGGCTTTAGTCCCAAGTAGAAGGGTTGAAGATTATGATCCGACAAATAACGAGGACATACTCAGGGCAGAACTACACCTGATTGAGGAAAGAAGGGACATCACGTTCATCAGAGCTGAAACCTACAGAAGGCAAGTTAAAGAATACCACGACGCGAGGGTTAGACCAAGGCTATTTCAGGTCCGGGACCTAGTTCTAAGAAAGAGGTCTGCTAGCAAACCTTTGGAGAGTGGAAAGTTTGCCAAAAATTGGAAAGGGCCCTACAAAATCAAAGGAGTCGTAGTACCTGGGACTTACAAGCTAAGCACTCCTAAAGGGAAGCTGATAGAAAGAGTGTGGAATTTCGAGCACTTGATGAAATTTTACCAATAGGTTTGTAATCCTGATTCGAAGAATTATTCAATAAAGGTTTGTTTTCTTTCACAAAGTTCTTGTAAAATTGCGAAGGTTTTTTAACCACCACAAAAAAAAAACTAAGGCTATTACGCCTAATTTTGGTACTCGCAAAAGTCAAAGTACAAATTCCAGACGCATCCAAATTCTGCAGCTTAACTTTGTCTTATCAAAAGACGAGAGCAGAAATACAAGATCTTTTTCAAGATCAAACAGCCTTATAAACAAAATCAAATTTCCTCAAAACAGGAAAAGATGGCCTTTCTCAAGGTCAAGACTGATTTACAAAGGCTAAAGATGAACTAAGGGAATTAACTTTGCACCAGAGAGGCCACCAGGCCTCGCCAATTAAAGTAAAGAACCCAACCTACTTCGGTTCAGAAAATAAGAACTTAGGGTTAAAATTGGTAAAGCTCTCCGACGCGGTTCAAAAATTAAGAACCCAAGGAAAGCGACCCTGATCGGGAAATCAGGGCTAAAACTATGAGGACAAAGTGATAGAAAACATACTTATCTATTTGGCAACCAAAGTCAGACCTTGAGGTCAAAACAAGGCTCCCAAGTCATATGGATACAGGAATAGAGGACGGATTCCCAGACAATCAAACAAAGTGGAGTCCGGCCTCAAAACTCAGGGTTGGGTGGTTCCAGTCAAGCTTAAAAGAAGGTCAACCCAGGGCAAGTTGGACCAAAAGACAAACAACGTCATATACATGCCAAGATAAGGTGCAAAAAGGTAATTGTTGTTTACAAGCCACCCGAGGGCGGAAAACGCTGCAAGCACGCAGGCTTGGAAAAAGTGTTTGTTGGAATAAGTTCGGAGAAGTCAGTTACCGGGCTCAAGTGGAGGAGCTTCGAAGACAGGTTTCTCAGGGGCAGGAACCATTAGAGTTGGGCTCTCAACGACGGTATCCCCGGTCTCCTGGGGGGCTTCGGGGTCCTTCATCAACTCAGGTAACCCCCACACTTGGGCAGAAAAGGTGGGATCCCTCTTCTGCAAGAGTTCATATAGGGACTTCTGCATCCCATATTGACCGATGCTGAAACAAAGGGCCCCTTCTTCGTCCAGCCTGGCCTCACCATCAGGGGACTGAAGCCATTCCTTAGCAATTTGAGCCTTGCGCTCCTGAATTAACCTTTCCAGCTCAGAATGGAAGTCAGCACTGTCCTTATAGACCTGGACGGCCTCCAGAGATTATTTCTGCCTCAACTCCTTCTCCACAATTCGATGTGCAGCCTCCACGCTATCGAATCTTTTCTGCAGATTGTCTCCCCTTTGCATGGGCGCCCCCAGCCTCCGCTCCAGCTCAGCTACTTTCTCTTTCAATCCCAACGGTATGGCTTGAGAGTCATCATGGCTCGTCTCAAATCAGCGAAAGCTTGAGGAGGTCAGAGTGAGGGCCTAAGGGGCAGATAGGCATTGTCAAAATCAAGAAACATATGGTACAGGAGATAACACGAAAGCCGAAGGCATACCTCGGTAATGGAACGAATGCCTCGACGCATAGCAGCCAGGGCAGGCATCTCTTTTATCTCTGCGGCATCAACAGGAGGCGTGATCGCCAGGCCTAAAGAAACAGGTTTCACGGTGCGATTGAAAATGGAAGCTGAATCTGACTTCATGCACAGCCGGACATAATGATTGGATGTCGGGGCTTTCCCTGGTTGCTGTCATCCTAGGATTGAGCGTCTGAGTCATAGTCCAGATCGACCACCTCTTCAGAAGATTTGAGGGCCGCCTGTGCCTTCTTTTGGGGCCCAGAGATGGACTGCCGTGTCGGCCTCTTCCCAGCCTTTTTGGACTGAGGGTCAACAGCCGGCGTGGGCATTTGCGCAGCACCATCTCCGGGGAAAGACTCCCCCAGTTTCTCTAAAGAGGCATTAACAGTCCATCGAGTGGGAATCTTCCTAGCAGGTACCGGAGTCCCGGGTAAGACCTTGGCCCTAGCAGCAAGGCGTTCCAGTCTTGAAGCCATCTTGTCACCCTCTGCAATAGAATCCGAGAGATATTATCAGAAATCAAGATAATTACAAATATGAAAAGAAAAACAGTAAGGCCCAAAGCAAGTGTGATTCAACCTAATTGGTAGGTTAAAATCACGATCTTGTCCTCACCTACATAATGCCCCATCAAGAACGGTGTTCCATCTGCAATCCTCTCAGCGGCCGCGACATTGCCTTCCCCCAAGAAGGGCAGCGACCACTTCCAGATCAATTCTCCTCATTTGTTTGGGAATGGAAGCTTACCGTCCACAGGGGTGACCCAAACCCATCTCTGCCTCCACCCCTTAAAGGAGTCAGGATAGGATTTAGCTTCAAATAAACGATGACCAGCGCGCTGAGAGATAGACAAAAAGCCAGGGGATTCAGAGCCCCCAGGACTTACGAAATGAAATAAATGAAGAAAGAGGCTAATGTTGGCATGAATTTGCAGGTGCATACACCGGGCGATAAACCCGGCGATAAACATATGGGTGGTAGGGGTAAATTGACCAGGAATTACCCCATAATAACCCAGTATACCAAGATAAGCACCGTGCAGAGGGAACCTGAGACCTACTTGAAGACTCGAGGTGTGTATACCAAAGTGAATGGGAGTAGGGGGTTCGACGATGTTTTGGCCTGGCAATGGGCGGAGACAGGTTACGCTTGGGCTCGCGAGGGCCACGGCTTCGTTGAATTCCGAATCAGAAAGTGCCACTGCCGGAATCTTCCGCGCATACTCAGAAAAAAGAAAGAAAAAAAGAAATGGGTCTCTAACCCGTCTTCATCGACGGGGATTTTGGGACGAATCGGAGTATTTTCGCCATCTGGAAAGACTTGATGAACGGAAACAGAGTTTGAAGAAGACATGAAGACTGGCCTGAGGAAGAAATGGGGGAAAGTTGGAGAAATTCTTCGAGACCTAGGGTTCCTCGAAGGGCGCACAAAGCATTCACGCGAAGAGAATGAAAAGGTTTAATTCGAAAGAGAATCAGATTTTAAAGAGGATTAAGGATTAGGGTTCAGGAGCGAAAACCGCTTGGGAAAACCGCATCCGGAGATTCGAGAAGTCGGAAAATGGAAAGCCGGTTGAAAGTTGAGCCCGAGCTGCAGGCCTAATTCGGCGCAATAATTATTGAGGCAGAGCTACAACCGCCTATAAAGATTCGAAAATTGAAATCCAGTAAACCGCTTCAATTCTACTCCTCTAAAATTCAGCCCTGCTAATTTTGAGGAGTAGGGGGGCTCGTGATGGTACCATGAATTCAGACCATGGCCCAATTACGTAGTCCAGCCCATAAACGGGATCAGCCCTTAACAGGATCAGCATAATTACAGGATTAGCCCATAAACGAGATCAGCCCTTAACGGGATCAGCCTAATTATAGGATTAGCCCATAAACGGGATCAGCCCTTAACGGGATTAGCCTAATAACAGGATCAGCCCATAAACGGGATTCATGATTGAAAGCCGCTTAGCCCATTAGGAATTAGGCCCACGATAGGAACCCACCACCAGGCCGGGCTGGACAGCAGACCTCGAGCCTGGGCGGAGTCTAGTGAGGTCGGGATATTCCTAGGGCTTACGTGGCGAGCTATCACTCGTTGATAGATATTTGGCAACAGGCAGAACTCATCCGGAGGACGGCGACTAAAAGGAGAAAGTAATCGTATGGGAATCAAGCATCGAAGAGTTCTATTTTGAGCAAGAATATAGTTCATTAATTGAGCATTTATTGTATTAGATTCCTCCCATAATTCTACTTCCTAATCTCTATAAATACTTGATGTAAACACCCTATCAAAGGGATCGGACCCCCGATAAAATTCTGAACCGAGGCTAGACTATTGCTAGTTCTCCGGAATAAAGAGTAAAACTGCCTTACGCTGCCATATTGTTCTCATATCTACGCATATTTAGCTCTCGTAGTTGGATTTAACTCCAACAATAAGTGATAAAATCACTTCCAAAATCCTTAGTGATCCTAGCTCGTTTGCTCCTTCTAAGTTCATCTAGATCATTTGATTCAAAATCAATATGACTAGAACTACCGGATTCTACCCCACATTTGTCATCGTGCTTATTATTATTAAATATCCACTCAGCCATTCAAATTCAACAATTTGAAACGTCCGAATTGAGCTTAAAAGCTACTGTTTTATTGCCATTATTAAGATAATAATAACACATTTCAAAATTGTTGTCCACAAATAAAATGACCTTTTAACTTGAGATATTTTTCAATACATTTTTAGATCATCCCGAGTGGGCCTGAGCGTATGAAATAATATTTCAAGTTACCTTACGTGATACTTGAATGATATTCCTTATCACATAATATTTTATTAATGGTCCTTCTATTTATGATACTAGTATGCCGTGCACTGCACGAGAAAATATGTTCATAAAGTTTTTATTAAAATTGTCGGGAAAATGAATTGTACATGAATTCATCAATTAGTGTTTAAAAGAAAATTCAATCGACTATGGATAGAGCTGTCAAAATTAGTCGAAGTCCATACGGCTAGCCCCTTTCATCTCATTTCACGGTGGGTTAGAGTTGTCATTCTTCAATCCTGTGAACTCACCGGTTTCAATTCGTGGTGCAACTTGCACGGGTAGCAGGTTAAGTGAGTTGACCCATGTAGGTTGCGAGTCAACCAAAATGTAAACATCTAGTTTTTACTTTTATTATCTTCAATATTGATGCTTTTCTACAATTCTACCCAAATAATTTCAAATATACTTATTAATTTACAACCCTTGTTGAACTATTATTTCTATATATAATCATTATTCAAATAAATTACTCTAACATTATTTCTATATATGTACCCGAACGTTAGATTTGAAAATTATATATTACGGAGTATATATAAAAGGTTGAGTTCAAATGAGAAGACACCTTAACGTGTAAAAAGTGAATTAGAATGAACAGAAATGTTAGATTTGAAAATTGTGCATCATTTGAAATAGAAATTTGTGCTATAATAAATTAAAAATGCTGTGACATTTTTGTAAAAAATCAACCTTTCCTATCCTTTCAAAGTCTGAATTATTTTAGCTATAAGTGTATTGTGCACCCCCATTAAAAATAATGTGCATTTTGAGATCATTAGGCATTTAAATGATCCAAGCTATGAAATTGGGGAGTGCTAACCCATTTAACAACTTGAACATAAATTGTGAAGTATAAATAAATATGAGACAAAAAAATGGATCTACCTTTAGAGATTGATCTGATAGACCTTGTGAACTATTAAATAGATACGTAACATCAAATTTGTCCCATTAAGATCGAGACATGTGCAGCTATTAAAAAAGAGTTTATCTAGCTAATGTTGAAATGAAAAGTAGCGACTTAATGTAAGAATGATTTAGAACTACATATGCATTATACTATTCAGAGCTACACAAACTTAGTGAACGAAAGAAAAATGATATGCCCGAGAAAATTAATGAGACGGGTATGTAATAATTATCATATTTTGAAAACAAATCTATAAATAATACATTTCAAAGATACAGTTATGGAAAGTTTTGCCATGTGTCATCTTCTAAGCAAACCTTTATTATAAAATTCCATATTTTCTTTCCAATTCGTTATGTTATTTTTACTTACGTTACTTTGGTCTTTAAGTTAGATTCGAATTGATGTTGGAATCCTATTTAAAAACTTCCTAAACCTACGAAATTAAAAAATAAAATCCCATATTTATTTAAAGTGCTATAACTTTTTTTATTTGTACTCTGATTCTTATAAAAGATATATCATAATTTATAACTTTTTATTATCTTTCATATGACATCAATATTGAATATATAAAAAAAACTTTAAAAAATATCCATTTTTAAAAGAGTTTTTTCCACTTTTAGTCCTCTGACTATTATGTCATTGACAGTTTTCGTACTCGACTTTGATTTTTTCCACTTTTAGTCCTTGACTATTGCGCTAGAGAGACTTTTGGTACCTGTCTTTGAAAATTTTTATATTTAGTCCTTCAACTTTCATAAAAGTAACACTTTTGGTCATTCAACTATTATAAAAGTGACATTTTTAGACATATCCTTATTGTGTCAAAATCATAATAGGAGGTTAATAAGTGTCAATTTGACAATACTCATGGACAAAATGTGGAAAACCTTGAAATCGGGGACTAAAAGTATTTCTAGCACAATAGTCGAGGACTAGAAATATAATGGAAAGATTAGAAGTCGAGTACCAAAAGTGTCATTGATATAATAGTCGGAGATAAAAAAATGGCAAAACTCCATTTTTAAAATGTTACTCCCTCAGTCTCATTTTGTAAGATATTTTTCATATTTACTTGGTCAACACAAATCACTTTTAATCTCTTGCTTTATATATCAAATTTTAATGTAATTTGATTTTGGTTTTTTACGACTTTGTAAAGTTTTTGATGTAGTTTTTAAATATGTAATTCTTTTTTATAAAAATAATTTGAGTGCGTACAAAGGTCTGTTTGCTTTATCGTCAGTCAAACATCGTAAACAGTAAAGTGCCTCACAATTTGGGACGAAGGGGGTATATCTTTTAATTTGTTTGTTGTTTTGCATTTTTAATTGCGCGTTAAGGTTGTTGTTCTTTATTTTTATTTGATTTTTTGCTGTAAGAATCTTGCATTAAGATTGAGTGATCAACGAGTTTTGATCAATGATTTTTTTTACTGTAAGACTCTTGCATTAGGATTGAGGTATGCAGTAATCATCTTTGACCTAAAATTATATGCCCAAGTTTTGATCAATGAATTATATTCCTTTGTCAAAGATGACTAGCTCTGAGTCTGGTTCAAGGGCGGATGGTTTCATGTGGTTCTTTTGTTGTTTTAACTTCTATCTGAATGTTGTGATATCAATTAAGCCCCCTTCTTCCAAAAAAATGTTATATCTTTTTTATTTGTACTCTGGTTTTACAAAAAAAAATCATAACTTTTTATTATCTTTCATATGACATCAATGTTGCATATATAAAAAAAATTGTCATTTAGGATCAATTTTTACCGTGCACAATATTATTGAGGAGTGATAATTTAGAATAAACTGCACAAACCTCATCACTTTTATTTATTGTTTTATTTTTTGTGCTAGAATTTGTGCATTTTTATTCTAAGCTATCACTCCGATTAATTGTGTGCACGGAAAAAATGATAAAAAATTGCACAAGTTAATATACGAAGTATTTGTTTTATATAGGCAACATTGAAGTCATATCATATGAAAAATAATAAAAGTTTAGGAATTTTGAGTAATACAAAGCTATTCTAAATTAACTATCTGTACATGTATTCCAAGTGTAAAATTGGTGTCATATAAAAATAATAAAATTTAGGAATTTGGAGTAATAAAAAGCTATTATAATCTTACTTCATGTACATGTATTTCAAATGTAAAACAAGTATAACACTTTAAAATCTTATTATTAGATTTTTGTGTGTGACATAATAGTGACATTTTTAGTCGTGTCCTAATTGTGTCAAAATCATAATGGGAGGACTAACTTTAGGTGAATGTATTTCAAATGTAAAACAAGTATAACAGTTTTTTAAAGTCTTAGAGCCTGTTTGGTAATAGCCAAATCAACATTATTGACTGATTCTGCTGAAATTTATGAAGTCCTGCCTGATGTGTTCAAATAACATTCTACAAAGTTATATACAATATTTATGTAAAACTTCTCAATATTGAAACAGGCTCATATATTAGGGTTATGTTTGGTAGTTCAAAATGTAGGTGGATGCTAATATCCGAATTACGGGCTATTGTCTGAACTTGAGACTATTGTATAGAATTGGATTTTGAAAGGTTGCATCTGAACTATTAGGTTGATGAGGTAAATCTATTTGGCAAGAAGAGTTAGAAAATGCTCGAATAATATGACTTGATCAGATCATACAGACTAGACCCAATCTGAAGACAAATCTGACAAAAAATCAGTCCAATTAAAACCGTTTTTAATGGAATCCTTCCTAAAATTTAGAACTCCATATATATTAGATTAGAATTTAATAAATATCCTGAAAGTATTTATTTGTAAAATTTGGAGTTAATTAGCTTACTATGGAGTAATATAATCATTATACAAGTAGAGGTGAGATAGACATATGATACCTCTCTCCTGAAAAGGATTACCAGATTGACTTTTCTTGGTCAATGATGGTAAACTTTGAACAATGATTTTAATTATTATATTTGTATATAATTTATAAGTTTTATACTTTTATAAAAATATTTTGAATAAGGAACAATTTGATATAATTTTCATATTAAAAATAATTTCGTATTAAAAAATATATTTGGTCAAAGTTGATTGTCATTGATCAAGAAAAGTTAATATGACGAATCTTTTTCGGGACGGAGGGAGTAAAAATTAAATTAGCTTATTATGGAGTTAATTTTAAAAGTTTTCATGAGTAAATTTCAATTTATCACCAAAAATTGAGATGATGACACATGATTAATATGGTACTAAAATGCAAAAAAGGGCTTTAAAAATTATACAGAAATCTCAAAAACTAATTTCTTGATAACGATCTAATTGAGAAAAATAAATCTTTAAAACGTTTGAAAATAATGAATATGAAATTGTTATGCAATGAGTTCATTTAACTATATAACTGAAAAAGGAATCTTATGCAATGAGTTCATCTAACTATATAAGTGAATTGAATATGTCAAAGTAAAGATTCTTTTGGGATAAAAGCCAGAGAACACCTCACCTATTTATTGAATAAAAAAGGAGTACAAATAGTAGGAGGAATATGCCAAAGCCTACTAAGAAAAAAGATTAAAGATAAATAGTGTTTAATAGCTCCAAATCACCAACTTCTCAATGAAATTGTTAAGCTAGAAAAGAATTGTCTAGCCAATGGCATTTATTTTCTCATTTTTATTCCATAGATATATACATGCATCCTTCATATCAAATTTCTAAATATTTGAAATAAGTACTATTGACCTCCAAACCTGGAATGCCCAGACATGTATGTAACACAAATCTTTGATATTTTCTTAGTAAGAATCCGAGTATCTATTTTCTCAAAAGGCAACGTGCACACGTTATAGAATTATTGGATAATATTGGATCCTAACAGATAGTAGTGTCTCTTGAAGATTACTTGATGTATGATAAAACAATAATATTATAAATCAAATTGATGTATTTAAAATAATTCTTTCACTTATGTATTACTATTGACATGAAAATAAAAAACCTATAAATATAATGATGATGATGGATGCAATTGAAAGTTATAAAAAATATTTTTCCTTTAAAAAATGTAGACTAGAAACATGTTTATATTAATAAGGCATACTCAATAAGTAAGAATATACTTCGTACGTTTTAAACTAATATTATAATCGATTAAATAAGTGATTTTCCGTTAATAAAACTAAACAACAAAATCCTTTTTCCCGTGCACGGCACGGGTAAAAATACTAGTAAGAAACAATTTATAAAATTCCCGAATAAGGGTGAATCTCCAATAGTTGATGAGAAAAGAAATAGAAGTAATATTTTTATTTTAAGAGTGGCTAAAAATTGTTAATTATTTATATTTTTGAGTATTTGGATCTTATAATACCGGTGAGCGCAAAATTTTACCTAATTTTATATTGAACATTATAACAAATATATACACATATATTAATATAAAACATGTCTATAATATTGGAATACATAAGAGTGGAGTTATGGAAGTTGAATAGTTTTTTCTTTGATTTATTGTTTTGCCACATGTCATTTTTTATACAAAGGATGTTGCCACATGTCAACAATTCCTCTAAAGAGTTCTTTAGGGGTTTGCTTTATTATATTATATAGATAAGACAATAATTCACTATTTTAATATTTCACTTTACAACTTTTACAACTATGGATTTTAATCATCAAATGAATAAATCCAAGTATGAAAGTTGTACTTTGATAATAAGTCACTCCCTTTACATATGTTTATATTACACATATATCTCACGACCCAAAAATGAGACCACTCAAAAATATAATTTTTTTTCCCGTCATATTTTTAACACCCGTTTGGTAACACGAAAATCGACTGATTTGACTGATTCTGTTGAAATTTATGAAATTATGGCTGACGTGGCTGCATTGGATGATTCTGCTGGTTTAAGAAAAAAAATTAAAAATATTTTTATTAATAAAATAAAGAAAAAAATTTATGTAAAAATAACTAAAATGATCATCTACAGTAACTTCAGCCAATACAGCCAGAATAGTAAATTCAATCTTACCTTTTCTTATTATTGCACAATTCAGCGCGCGAAACAAAAGTAACGTGTTTGGCGAAATATTTGGCTGATAAGATATGTAAGCCGAAAAACAGTGTTGTCAAACGACCTCTACCTGCAACAATTAAAGAAGCATGTGCAAGTGTGGATTTTAGTGCACTTTTTTTCATATGCATGATGTCCGAATAGGCTAGGTACTTGAGAAGAAGTTGAATCAATGTCTATCCTCCTTCTAGCCAGATTTGTCTTTGTCTTGTGCGAAGTATTCACTTGCCTTGTGCTCGTCTTGTAACTCTCTAAGGTGGTAGACTTGAAGAGTACGGGTTTTAAAAATAAAATATTAAAAAAGAATTGAACCCGACGTGAATCGAACACGCAACCTTCTGATCTGGAGTCAGACGCGCTACCATTGCGCCACGGATCCATTTGGTGACTGTATTGTACAAATCGTATTTGTATCCACGCTATGGGTTCCATTGTTTTCTTTTAAATAAAAAACAATGATTATTCAATAATTCAAGAAGTATAAGAGTATATCTATAACATTGATGATCAAATAAAAATAACTCTTATCAAAAGAAGTGAGAATTAATCGTAGCTGCTGATTAGTAATTTGAACTTTAGATATGAATTTTAATAATGGGCAATTTAGTAATCTTATTGTTTTGATTAAATTCGGTAATTGCTTGTCTTGTTTGCATAAATTAATATAGTAAAGAATTTATAAGGTAACTTACTTCCACGTACCGTATTAATATTACTAGTATTCACCATATATTTTGCTACATCTTTTAAGTTTTTGTGCATTATATTACTAGTATTCATCATATTTTTTATACTTTTCAACACCTTTCAATTTTGTGTTTTAGACATTAGATATTGATGTGTATTTCAATTAGCTGCATTTTTTAATGCATCAAATTAATGTTATTAACTCGTGCATTAAATTGTAATTTATTTTCCTTATATTTCTTGTGTGTGAAATACCAATCGTTAATTTTCAAACCCAAAGTTGACCAACCAAAAGAGATTGGGATAGGAGCGCGCGGGGAGGGGGGGGGGGGGCATCCTACCTTTTTATTGAAATCAAAGTACAAAGGTAGTACTGTAGGAGGACATAGAGCCAATGTCCACCCCAAGAATAAAATGTCAGTTCATGTTAATTAGATAATGGTTGTTGTGTTAGGGTACTTATCCAAGGGTGATGATATATACTAATTGTTATGATTTTCTGTAAATATATTATTTGTTAGGTACTGGTTCTTGGCGTATATACATTTATGCATTAATGCATTACTGTAAAGACCGTCCCCAAAACAACCATTACGATACTCAAACTCAAAAGAGACTCGATATACAAAGCGGAAATAAAGATACAAAGTCTCATCATGAAATTAAACTTTATTTCTTATACATATAACCAAATCTCATAAAGAAAACGTCAAGTAACCAAAAGAAACCGTCTTTAAGCAAAACTGTTACTCCCGTTCAAGATTTTAAAACAAACATTTGAATAACCCGTAGGAGTGCCATAGTACTAAAACAAAACATAATAGATTGCCCGATCTTCTCCATTAACCCATCCAAGGCCTTGTCACCAGTTCCATACATTCTTTCAGACTTCCATACCTCGTTCATTACCTATACATGAGAACATAAGAGAATAGAATTCTTGTAAGCAATCATGCTTAGTAAGTCACCATTTCGTCCACTAAAACATATATGAGTTTTAGCTAATTATAAATAGATACATACGCTAAATACACCACACTTGTATTATAGTCACACATGAAATACACATAACATCACATAAGCGTTCAAGTATCAAACCCCAAAAGGGTTTCCTTATTCATCATTCTTTCTTCTCATCTTGTTCCTTGACTGTGTGGGCCCGTAGCTCGTGTCCTGGCCCCTCGCGGATGAACTCGGGTAGCTAGCCCGCAGTTCATCAGAAGCAACCCCGGGACTCCCCGCGGAAGGATGTCCTGCTACGCTCAACTCAGGTAGTTACTTGGGGGCACAACTACCTTAGGATATTACTTATCATTCATTAGTTATCATTATCATCATAACTTCCTTTCATTGTTGGTTCCATACGAACCCAACCTAAAATCAAACATAGAACTTGAATATCTTGCATTTGATAATTCAATAACTCCACAATTAACACCACTTGTCAACAGATACCTATAACTTGGAATTCACATATCTCATGCCACACGATTTCAAGTATTCAAGCACATATATCAAATTCACAATTAGCTAATCTTCCATACTTTATTTAGAACTATCATGTATAGGTAGTGGGGGCTTACATGATTCACGCGGAGTATTTGTTTGGTGTGTGCGTGTAAGGCTTCCACGAGCAACGGTTCTTTGGTGAGCAACTATATGTATAATAATTTACACTTGATCAACATAATTTCATGCTTTTAGCAAAACCCTAAGACTTAGGGATGAGGGGAAATTCAACAAAAATCAGCCCCTACAAGTGAGAAAACTCTTAATTTCCTATAACCAACCCACATAGCTTTGGGGTAGCTAAATAACCTGTAATGGGACGTTTCCAGCTCAGGTCTCAGGTTTATATCTACAAAGGATAATAAAACAACCATTAAAATCGCAAAAGGGGAGGTTGTGGGCAACAACCTCAAGGTCCAATTCTGCCAATCTCCATTAGAGAACCACGGGAGGAGCAGGGATGGTAGTCTTGGTGAGAAAGGGTTTCAGCCGGCCATAAAGCGCAGACAAGGAGTATAAATAGGTCAAGCTCAGAAGCCAAAGATGGTAATACATACCATAACAAGGAGATACGCCGAGTGATGAAGAAGGAAGGCGCATGGAGTAAATCATGCATGGGAGAAGATTGTGTGAATCGGAAGTAAAGCCAAGGGGGTTGGGTACTCCTCAAGGAATTGGGCTTTGGGCTTAAGAAAATGGACCGGGCCAATACAAACACATTCTCCACCTTATTGGACCCTAGTGGTGTAGAGCGCAAAAACTCTAATACAATTTGATACTCATCATTGCTGGATTGCCTGAATGATCAAAGAGACACATTCAGGAAAAAGGGGTAAGATCACTAGGCAACTTATCTGCAATCAATGTTTAACGTACGTTTGCACGACATCAGTTTTTCTATAGAGAGACATTTAGTCCTCATGCATGCAGGATTAGACTCAGATGGAATTTTAATCAACTTGATATGACCTGCACTAACAATATCACGTATAAAATGAAATCTAACATCAATATGCTTAGTTCTATCATGAAAAACATGGGTTTTGCAAAGTTGAATAACAGATTGACTATCAGAAAACACACAAATGTCTTATTTAAGACTACCAATCTACGTTAGGAGACGCTTAAGCCAAATGGCTTCCTTAAACGCTTCGGTAGCGGCCACATACTCGGACTCAGTATTGGACAGGGCAACTGTGGGTTGAAGTTGAGACTTCCAACTAATGCACGACCCGCAAAGTAAACACATAAGAGGTAGTGGATTTCATATTGTCTCTATCGCTAGTAAAATTCGAATCCACATACCCACTCAAATTAACACCCTCAGAACACCTAGTGAAAGCCAACCCATGATTAACAATAGATTTCAAGTACCTAAGCAACCATTTAAGAGCATTCCAATGATCTAAACCAGTGTTAGACATAAACCTACTCAAGCAACTAATAGCATAGGCAATGTTCGGTCTAGTACTCACCAAAAGATATATCACGGACCCAATAGCATTGGAATAAGGCACAAATTACATTTTAGCTATTTCAGGAGCAGTCTTGGGAGACTGATCCTTACTTAACACAAAGTGAGATGCCATCGGGATAGAAACGGGAGTAGCAAAATGCATGTTATATTTACTCAAAATCTTTTCAATGTATGACATCTGATTGAGTACTAACACACGCTTACTCCTATATACCTAACAATGTTAGTGCCTTAGGATCCTTTTGGCATCACCTAGGTCTTTCATTGCAAAGTTCTCACTGAGACGCTTTTGCACACATTTAATGGCGTCACCCGAAGGACTAACATCAACATATCATCCACATATAGCAATAAAAATACAGGCACAGAAGAAATAGTTTTAAAGTATAAGCAACGGTCGCATTCAGACTTATGGGATTTCAAAGATGACATGCACTGATCAAATTTTATATTCCAATGCCTAAGGGACTGCTTCAGGCCGTACAAGGCCTTCCTAAGCAAACACACATGATCACTCTCCATGGGATCCACAAAGCCCTCAGGCTGGGATATATAGATTTTCTTGTCTAAATCACCATGCAAGAAATCAGTGGTGACGTCCATTTGCTTCATTCCCCAATCATTATGAGCAACAAGAGCAAGCATCATTCTAATCATAGTAAATTTAACTACTGGAGCAAAGATTTCAGCATAATCAACACCTTCCTTTTGAGTAAATCCCTTAGCAACAAGCCTAGCCTTATATCTAATGTCGTTAGGCTCTTCCTTAACCTTATATAGCCATTTACAGGCAACAACGGAACTATTGGGTGGTCTAGGAACTAACGTCCAAGTCTTATTCGCTCTAAGTGACTCCATCTCACTTTCCATAACACAAAGCCATTTAGCGGACTCATTAGACTTAAGGGCCTCTCTATAGGTTCTAGGTTCGTTAAGCTCAAGGGTCTCAAACACAGAAAACGCAAACATAGAAGTATCACACGCATGGAAAGTAAAATCAAGCATACTACCCGCAGTTCTCTTAATTACTCTCCTACTTCTAATCTATAACAAGTTGATAATCATGCAAATCATTTTCACTAGAATCATCACTCTCATCATGCGATTCATTTTCATTTGAATGCACATGAGAATGCTCCACCTCACTCGAAGTGGTGGCGGTGGTATCATGCTCAGAAGAATCAGAATAATGAAATTCAGAAGAATCAGAATCATGCAAGACAACATTATCATGATTAGCAAACAAAGGACTAACATCATATGGTATGGACTCCACCTCTACAGGTGTACTACTAGGGCTAGACTCAGAATCAGGAACTGATTTAACCAGACAAGGAAACTCGGATTCATTGAAAACAACGTACGTTTCTACTTACCACAACTTTGAAACGTACCTGGTTCCTATCCCAAACCCTGTACCCCTTCACACCCTCAGGATACCTAAGAAGACTCCTTTCTTAGACCTAAGATCCAATTTGTCACCTTGTTGGTGCACATAAGCAGCACACCCAAACACTCTAAGATTAGACAAATGAGGGGTTTGTTTGAAAAACAGATTCAGGGCACTTCCCACCCAAGGGAAAAGAGGTAGACCGATTAATCAAGTAGACAACAGTATTAACTGCCTCACCCCAAAACCTTTTGTACAAACCGGCGGTAGCAAGCATACTCCTAACCTTATCTAGAACAGTCATATTCATCCTCTCAGCTATCCCATTTTGTTGGAGAGTATAGGGCACAGTTTTGTGCTTTCTAATCCCACAATCAACACACAGTTGGTCCATGTCCTTATTACAAAACTCTAGACCATTATGTGTCCTAAGGATTTTGACCTTCTTACCTGTTTGGTTTTCTACAAGGTTTTTCCACTCCCTAAACTTCAGAAAGACATCAGACTTATGCTCAAGGAGACGGACCCACACCTTCCTATAAAAATCATCAATAATGGACATAAAATATCTCTTACCCTCGTGGGTAGAGACACTAGCAGGACCCCACACATCAGCATCAACATACTCTAACACAGAGGTACACTTAGTGGGATTAGGATAAGGGGAGGAGGGGAATGTAACCTTATGCTGCTTGCCTAACACACAAGATTCACAGAAAGGGATAGAGGGCATAGAATCCTTACCAAAACAACCAGATTTATTCAAAATCTCTAAACCCTTATTACTCATGTGTCCTAATCTATTATGTCACAAAACAGTTTTATTAGAACTAACAACATGAGCAGAATCACAGAAAGGCTAAGCATGGCACACATACAAGTTATTTACCTTTTTTGCCTTAAACAAAACAAAGGAATTTTTCAGAACTTTCATGCACCCATTTCCCCATTTACCCTCAAGCCCACTACCCTCAAAAGCAGCGACAGAAAACAAGTTATGACGCAAATCAGGAACATATCTCACATTTTCCATAGTAAACACACTCCCATTATCAAACTTCAAACATACATCACCCACTCCATGTATTTTGCATTTCTTATTATCAGCAAGAGAAACAAAACCATCATTGCAAGAATCATAAGAAGAAAACAGGGATCTAAAAGGTGTCATATGATAAGTACAACCAGAGTCAATCAACCACTCATTTTCAGTCATGCTACTCAACACAGAATTGGCAAAATCACAAACCATAAAAACTTCTTCATGCAAGTTATTATCATCTACAACATTAGCATGTTTAAACTTCTTGGGATGTGGACAATCCTTAATAAAGTGGCTAGAATTACCGTAATTATAGCACACTCTCTACTTAGACATAATTCTCTTCTTCCCCGGATCATTTTTTTTTCTTATGGTTGTTTCCCTTCTTATGGTTTCTAGATCTACTCTTAGACCTACCTCTCACCAACAACGCTTCACCAGAGTCCCTAGACTGACCATTACTACCCCTCAAGTGTCTAAGGTCTAACTCCTTACTCCTTAATCCATTTATGACTATATGTAACGAGATATCGTCTCTACCATAGTTTATGGCAGATTTGATGTCATTGTAAGAGTCACGGATGAGATTAAGTAACACTATGAGTGTGTAGTCATCTATATGTTTATCACCAGCTTGCTTAATGTTCTGAATAATATAATCTAGTTAAACACATGTAGGTTCTCATCTATGTCTTTAGTCAGGTCAAGCCTAAATCTAAAGAACTTTTCAAGCAAAAACAATTTACCAGGCAAAGAAGTATCGGTATACAACTTATCTAACTTGTCCCACAATTCCTTTGCAGAATCTATAATACTCACCTTCCTTAGCACTGAATCAGAAAGGTTTAGGTATATAGAGGAATAATCAGTTTCATTCATCTCAACGCGCTTAGCAGCATCCTCAAAGTCTAAATAGAGATCAGTCATAGCTCTATAGACTTTCTGTTGGATCAACACGCATTTGATTTTCTGTTTCTTGATGTCAAAGTCTGTCATTCCGTTAAATAGAAGCATGTCATATTGATTGACAGTCATATTATCCGGAAAGCAAGCACAACAAACAAGAGAGTAAATAAAATTCATCAGGCTACAAACAGTACCAAGCAACTATCACGAACAAGTCGAGAAGACCAATGAACACAAAGCTCGGGTACAATCTCCTTGTTCTTTCATACAAGCACGGATAAATTACTATTTACTCAACAAATAGACAAGAGATTTAATTAAAACCTATAGGGCTATGAATTGTACGAAGCAACTAGCACGAACAAGCCGAGAAGACAAATGAACACAAAGCTCGGGTACAATCTCCTTGTTCATTCATACAAGCACAAATAGGCTAAAATTAAATCAACAAGCAACGAAACAGGATTAAATCTAATCCGGACAGAAATATATTCACAACTTCGGACAACAAGTATCCGAACAAAATATTCTTAACCGGAAAGTTTATCCACGAATCAATAGACAGAAAATCAAACTTCAAAACATGATTAAATTTAAACCGGACATAAATATTCACTACTTTGGACAACGGCTATCCAAACAAAATATTCTTAACCGGAAAATTAATCCACGATTCAACAAACAAGTAATCACAATTCAACTTGGAATTCAAATGAATAAATTACTAGCAATCACACAAAGGATTTAGCAAATGTACCTGGGGCCGGACACAGTCGGCGTCCTAGACCACGTAGGTCAGCAGCGGGGAAGCGGGGGAAAAAATAAATCTGGTGGCACTCCGGTACTCCAAGTAAGGGTTAAGGCCAATTTACCTGAGCGGGACCCGAGGTTGGGTTACCCGACTTACCGTAGACAGCGTGGGCTGCTGTAGGGCGCGGCGGCAGTGGACTGGTTGGCGGCAGAAGGATTGAGGAAGGCGGAAGCAGGTCTGGACCGAACTGACAGCAGGCTAGACCGGATTGGACAACAACTTGGCTCCTGCAGAAGGTCAGGCTGGAAACCTCTGGACGACGACGGTCGGCTCTGCAGGACCTCCGACGAATGCGTACGGCGGCGATGCGGCGACAGACAGCAACCCGTCTCTGATACCACTTGTAAGGGACGTTTCCATCTCATCAGGTCTCAGGTTTTATCCACAAAGGATACTAAAACAACCACTAGAATCACAAAAGGGGAGGTTGTGGACAACAACCTCAAGGTCCAATTCTGTCAATTTCCGTTAGAGCCCCACAGGAGGAGCAGGGATGTTAGGGGTTGTTTACTTTTTTTTCTCATTAAGTCCTTAATAGATTAAGACGTCTGTCTACATTAAATTGTCTATCTGGATTAAGTGACACTGAGATAACAAACTGTTTACTAAGTGTGCTGAATGAGAAGTCTGAATCATGTCAAATGACCAAATGACCCTCCTGTTTTAAATAAGTGATGAATGCTGCATCTAATCTGTTTAATTTTCTTGTTCTCGAAGATAATTCTGCATGCCTCGTAATTTCTATTTTCTATATTCCCAGCAGGTAGAAACAACAAGTGATTAAATTTGGGAGCTTGTCTATCATTTCTTCTCTTCCAATAAAACTCAAGATGGGTGTTTGTCTATGGTTTAATTTAAATACGACCAGTATAATTAAAGAATGAAGATGGGTTGTTTGCCTATGGTTTGTATTCCAATAAAATTGATCCAAGCAGGAGGATAAGGTAGTGGATTGCCTGGGAGTTTTCTCTTGGTTCAAAATCGACGGACAAATAGCAAAAAAAATAGCAATTAGAGAGTATATATGAAAATTTAAAAATAAACAATTAGAGAAATAATCTAGAGAAAACCGAATACTGAGGGTGTAGATCTGCAAGTGATGAATATGTTTTGGAAGATGACTGACCTTCGCTCTTTCTTCCGTCGATGGAGAACTCGTTCTTCAAAGTTGGACAAAAGAAACAATCTGTAGGGTTAAAAGAGAGAAGTTCGTTTGTTCCGCGTCTGAAGCATTGTCTGAATCCGGAGGAGTGCGTTTTTTTGGCTGAGCGATTAAGTTATGTTTTGACTGAGCGAATAAGTCATCTATTTGATTAAGTTCTAAGTAAACACTACCTAATAAATGAATGGTTAAGTCATCAACTTCATTAAGTCCATTAAGTCCTAAGTAAACAGACCGTTAGTCTGGGTGAGAAAAGGTTTCGGCCGGCCATAAAGCACAGACAAGAAGGAGTATAAATAGGTCAAGCTCAGAAGCCAAAGATGGTAATACATACCATAACAAGGAGATACGCCGAGTGATGAAGAAGGAAGGCGCGGGGAGTAAATCGTGCAGGGGAGAAGATTGTGCGAATCAGAAGTAAAGCCAAGGGGGCCGGGTACTCCTCAAGGTATTGGGCTTTGGGCTTAAGAAAAAGGACTGGGCCAATACCAACATAACCAAGGATCATTTGAAATTCATATAACAAGAACCATCAACTTAACTAACTACTATCATATCAAGAACCATATGTATATACTAAAAATCAATTCTTAAAGAGTAAGAAAACTCTCAATCACCTACACATAGTCAGGCAAAACTTTGGGGTAACTAGATACTTAATTCCCACAAGGTATTTAAACAAGGATGAACAACAACTCCATAACAACTTTATTATCAAGAAAATCCATTAATTTTCTTAGAATCAACCTTGCATGAACCAAAAACAAGAACTATAGACCACAATATGGAAGAAATATTTCACGTTGAGTGTAAAATCTTACGAAGTGATGATCCTTGATGAAGAATAGATTTAATTTGGGCTTGAATTAGTCTAGGTAGGGTTCGGAATCAGCTTAGAGAGATGGAGTCGAGTAGCGCTTCATTTTGGGGAAAGGGAATTTTTCCCGTTTAAAAAAGCCTGCACCGACTGGGCAAAATCGCCCGGACCGGCGCCGGTTTGCCCCTGACCGGCGTCGGTTGTCCTGCCATTCCACCGCCCCAGATGTTCTGTTTTAGACCGTTGCCGGTCTGCGTCCCATCGGCACCGGTCCAGGGCTCCCCCGGTACTGAAAACGCGTTTTTTCGCCCTAAACCGACCCCGATTGTTGCCGATCCCATCCTAGACCCCCAATGACCTTTTCAACTACATTTTAAACACCCGAATACTATCTAACATGACAACTAACTTAATATACCATTACACCCGAAATAAAAATGATTATTATGGTGTAGTTTTGTGCTAACTTATTATGCTCATCAGGTACCGTCGCATGTTATGATAAAACATATTTCAAGTATATAAGTTCAAATACAATTATCACCAAGTTCATAATCACATGATATCCCTATACTTCACATATATAGTATTCAAACCATAAGTTAAAACATGATCACATATATAATTAATTAGCACACAAGAAGTTTATAAAAGTACGGGCGTTACAATTAGATATCGACTTTTGAGTGTTATATACTACTACCTTCGTCCCTTGTTGACCGGCACGGAGAATAATAAAGTAAAAACTGTGTGGTTGAGGTTTGTGCAGAGAAGATAGAAATAACAGAAACCACAAAATAATGGATTAAAAGCAGGGACGGATCCAGGATTTCTATTTCAGGGGGGCGAAATTTTTCGGTAGTGTAGGGGGTGAAAAAATTTTCGTTAGTGTAGTGGGACGGATCCAGGATTTCTACATTGTTTAACCTCATGAATCGGTTATTATTGAATTGTAAATTTTGTCTGGCCACCAAGGAGGGTGTTCGTGAGTCATGACTCATGAGAAGTTTTCTTAATATTACAATAGTAGTATGTATGATATTATTATTTTTAGAATAATATGCACCACATACACACACATATATGGTGCACATTATATTTTAATATTTGTATTAATGCTATAATAATTTAAAGTTTATTATCTATGCAATAAATTATTTTTAGAAAGCAAGAAGTAAATGAATTATGTAATTTAATGTCAATAAACATTTATATTTTGGATTCATTTCACGTGATCTAAAAACTGTGTAATTAGTGTGTCTGATATTTAATATTGTTTGATATATATTTTACAAAATCAAGTACTTGTTGTCTAATAAAGATAATTAAACACTACAAAACTAGGAATTCTTATATAATAAGTATCCTAAATCTTAAACAACGAGTTATTCTATTGTTTATTTGTTTAAGTTATGTAATTATTTTAGATGTTCCTTCTTTTAAATCTTCAATTAAGTATTACATTATGTAACACTATATATTAATTTTGAAAATTAAAAGATAAGGGGGGCGAATCTAATTAAATTATGAAAGTTTTATGAAAATATTATATATATGGTAAAAAAATTTGAAAGTCCAATGGGGGCGGTCGCCCCCCCCCCCTCCTAAATCCATCCCTGATTAAAAGGGAAAGTGACAAAGTTTTTTGAGAAGTCCCAAACAGTAAAGATGACAGAGTTTTAAGAGACGGAGGGAGTAGTTTAAATTGTATGAAGTCGTTAAGCATTAGATATTAACTAAGTTCTTAATTTTTGTGCATCAAATACTTGTTTTTTGTATTTAAGATATTTATCTTGGTGCTTTATATAAGTGAGGAGTGTTTCATACTAATTTTTGTGCGTTAATTATACGAAATTCTTTTATGTGAAGTACAAGTTCATACATTTTATACATAGCGTGTTTCATTTTTCTATTTTAGGCATAGTTTTATTTGGTAACCAGTATTGATTGTGCATTGAACTTCCATATTTCCGGGAAGCGGAATATGTAACGCACTAATCTATAATAAATATTCATGATCTCAATGACAAATTTACACCTTCATAACCTCTGTATTTCTGTAAAGTGAATTCTTCGGAGATTGATGTCAAATGGTATTCTTGTCCACACCGAATTTAGGTGCGTGTGAATCATCTATTTAATATGGAAAAATTTATGAAGTTCTGGCTGAAGTGGCTGCATTGGCTGATTCAGCTGATTTAAGGGAAAAAATATTTTTAAAATATATTTTATTAATAAAATAAAGAAAAAATTATATGTAAAAATAGCTAAAATGGTCATATATAGTAACTTCGGCCAATACAGCCAGAAAAGTAACTTCAATCTAACTTTTTCTGCTTATTACACAATTCAGCGCGCGAAAGCAAAATTTACGTGTTTGATGAAAAAGTTGGTTGATAAGCCGAAAAACAGTGTTCCCAAACGGCCTCTAAGATAAATGATTGAGGATGTTTTTACTTCGACTGTAATTTGTCCCAGACCAGACCAGACTAGATCAGATCAGATCAGACCAGACTTGGATAGTTATAAAAATACAAAGAAACCAAATCAGACCAGACCAGACCAGGCCAGTAAATTATAGTCCAAGTAAAAACATCCTAAGATATTTTGACAAATTTATTAATTTAATTTATTCCAATGAGAACATGATCTAAAGAGAAATACCGGATCATATATCATAAAACTTTCAACAACATAAATCTAGAATTTGACAATAATTATCGAAAGTCCAGAACGCATCAAAAGTCAAACACATAAAAATCCGCCTGCCTCGAGAGATTGGGGAATAGTGTGCCCGACCCCAATCACACGATCAGGCGGGTCCACATATTAATATTGACCCATATTGTCCTGACTTGCCCGCCGAATATTTATAATATTTCAAATATCTTTTTAGAATTATTTTATAAATATACATGTACATAATATATGTGTGCACGAAAAAAATCTTGTCTAGCCTGTCAGACAAGATCCTCTATCTTGTCGTTTGGGTGGTACCCGATGGATTTTTTTATGAAACCTTTTGACGCAATATTTTTCAATAATTTATTTAACTGACTTCTCAATTGAGGTGACATTTTGTATACATAATCTAAACTTCATGAAGAACATGTTCAAATTGCATCGTTAACCACTCTAAAGTCTAAACAGAAGCAGCTGGAGTCGGCTGGACAGAAGGATCTATCCATGTGGCTGGACAGGATCATTACTCTGTGTGTATTTATATAGTACGGAAAAGATCCTGTCCAGCCGGAGGGACAAGATCCTTTGTCCGGCCGCCGCCGTTTAGGGCGGTTCCCGGTGTAGTTTTTTGATGAAATTTTTATGAAATGTTCATCATCAAGTCTAGTTTATCCACAAAAAATTCCAGCTAAAAATTCGATCGGGAAGGCAGTCAAATAATTTTTTGAAACATAATTGCGTTTTATATGTTTAAGTTGGAGCAATTATCTTCAAAAAATTATTTGACTGCCTTCCCGATCGAATTTTAGCTGAAATTTTTTGTGGATAAACTAGACTTGATGAGGAACATTCCATAAAAATTTCACCAAAAAACTCCACCGGGAACCGCCCCAAACGGCGGCGGCCGGACGGAAGATCCTGTCCCTCCGGTTGGACAAGATCATTCCTCTATATAGTATATCATAAGTTCATTCGTGTTGTATGATTTAAATAATGAGCCAAATGGACAGTTAATGGTCAACACCTTTTTAATATTGAGCCAAATGTTCTTGTTGTTTGCCAAACACCTTTTGGTTCGATGACATCATTGTGACACTCTCAGTTTCTTAAGAAGGAGGTCACATCTTCCAAACTCATCCTAGTCAAAGTTGTTGACATTTAACACAAGAGATACTATAAGAAAGAAAGTACAACAAAAAAGATAGTATACGTTGTTTTTCCTTAGAAAAAAGATTGGGGTACACACTTTTTGTACACAAAAAGTGTACACTCGTCTGTCTCCCACAGACAAATTGTCTGTCGCGAGATGAGTTGTCTGTGGGACAGACAACTCATCTCGCGACAGACAATTTGTCTGTGGGAGACAGACGAGTGTACACTTTTTGTGTACAAAAAGTGTGTACCCCTAGCAGGCCTCTTTTCCTTATTTGGACACTTGTTGTAATTTGACTATGGTTTGTTATACTCTCTCCGTCCCATTGAACTTTGACAACTTTCCCTTTTTTATTGTCCGAAAAAACTTTGCCACTTTCCTATTAAAGCAGCTAATTTGTAATTCTACACATTTCTCTCATCTGCACAAATTTCAACCACACAATTTTTACTATTCTTATTTCTCACCTACTTTGCACTTGGCAAAGTCCACCGGGATGGAGGGAATATTTGTTTTCTGATAACATGATAAACTTTATGTCAATTTCAATGATGAATCCATGCACGTAAATAATACTACGTATGTACAAGCTAATTGAGTTGGGACGCCACCAACTCGCCAGGGGCGTAGCCAGGGGTGGGCCAGACCTGGCCCTAGCCCAGCCCAAATTTTAAAAATGTCTTTATTTTTAGTTTAAAAAATTTTGTGCAACTTTTTTTCCAAAAATATTCTTTGTACTGGTCCAGTGTCCTGGCTCCGCCCCTGGAACCCGCCTTGCATGGGGCAAGTCACGGGCCACCCTCTTGTAGATCACGAGGTGGTCTTGGTTTTGCACTGCTCACCCCTACCTGACCCTGTGACCCATTATTATGCCTAAACAAAACCATTCGTTTGCATCAAGAAAGACATAAACATGAAACATGGTTTCTGGAAATATATAATAGAACACACTTCAGTACAGTGATAAGTGGCAACTGCCAGATGATCTTATGTAACCATCAATGAATAATTGAATAGAACCAAATATAAATGACGGTTGATGGCTTGCGAATCATTAGCTGAGTAGTTAGACAAATTGTACAATGTAAAATTACAGTTGCTTGCTATATACTCCGTAGTATGTAAGCTTACAGTTGCATGTGAAGGAGTCGAGATGTAATTCAGTACATACATATAAAGGGTTAGAATTCAGGCTGTCAAGGAAATAGTGATCAGCATCAGCATTAAGAGGGCAATCTGGTTCTCCTTATTGATCATTTTGTGCCATAGCTAATTACCTGCTGAACAGTTAAAAGCTCACTCAAGTCAAGTTCAAAGGAAGCTATCATTCAAACACAACGGTCTGTTTTGAACACAGAAAATGCTAGCGGAAGAAAATAGACAGGAAAATATATGAGAAATTCGGCAGCAAAAGATATTTGGGGGAGGAGAAGTGTTTAAACTCAATAAACTAAATTTTTAATGTTTGTCCAAACTGATTTTATTCATATATTTCTGTTATATTTCTGTAAAATTGTTTGAGGTATGTTTGGACCCCGGGAATTTGGGGGAAGTAGAGATAATACAACAAGGGAAGAAAGTAAGGGAGAAAATAAATATAAGATCAAACTTGAAAAAGTCATTCTAAATTTTGGTTCAAGTACATTTAATTTATTTATAGTTCTCTATTATTTGAAGATTATGAGATCTAAATATATGGCAATCAAGTCAATCATATTCATTTTTAAACTATCAAGGTAAAAATCCAAACAGAATCCATTTGTTTTCCTTTCCCTAGCATTGTACAGACTCCAAACATACCCTTGATCAAATGTAATAATCCTTCAAAACTTCAAGGTCAAACAAAACATAGCCAAAGTGTTCAAAGTGGGAAGTTTGTAGCTTGGGCCACAGTACTGGAGTGAGAGAGAGAGAGAGAGAGAGAGAGAGAGAGAGAGAAGGGGAGGGAACACACATTAGTCTTCTTTCCCGTGTTTTCTATTGTTAGGACTTCCAGAACAGCAATCCAGGCCCAAGCACTTAAGGAAAGCTTGCTTAGCTACTCCAAGAAAGTGACATGGATGCCCAGGAGGCCTTGAATGGTGGAGTTCATCTTTTACAAATGAAGATCCATTGTCCCTTTCTTCTCTTCTTATGACGTCTGTGCTTATACTTGCTTCAACACTTGCCTCGTTATGATGGTTCCCATCCTGCCCCTGCAATCCAATACTTTCTCATCCATCTTCTCCAACCAGAAGAAAACTCAATATTAATATAACAATAAGAAGAAGAAGAAGAAGAAGAAGAAGAAGAAATAAAACAAATACTGGACCAACAAACCTAATCATAGATTCTTCTGTCAAGTTTTAAACTTTTAATTAAAATATGGAAGTAGCATAGCTCTCAAATGTTTAAAGGCATTACAATAGGAAAATGACATTTCAAGAATGTGTTTATATCATATTTAGGTAATTAGCCCTACTTAGTTTTGCAATGGCACATATCTAACCATTGGGACTCTGAATTCTAAACAGAAACTACAATTTTTCAATATACAGATAGAACACATTCCTTCTATCTAAAATGGTGAAGTGAAAACCAGCTTATCATGGATGGATGAAAATTGAATATCTCATTGAATGACAGATCACAATTTATGTAAGAAAAAATCATTTATCAGGGTGATTACCCTCCATGTTCACTCTGCGTGCATATATGAGAGGGTCTCAACTAACTACAGACACTTATGATGCACAGATTCTCTAACAAGTAACAACCGAAACCCCAATGCATTTTATTTATACATTTTTCTCCTGACAATGATTTACCAAGCTAATTATTACCAGCAGGAGACGCATATAACTTCTCGATAACATATAGTTACAAGCAATTGTTAGCAGGCGATGAAATTTTATCAATTTTAACATGAATTTCAAACGAAGGAAACACTGGAATCTGAAATGTCAGTGGCGGTCTAAACACTGAAAAGTTTGTAGCTAAAAAAAAACGAAGTTCTCGAACCTGCTCGGTGCGGTGAGCCTGCCTTCCGTCACCAAATCCGTTGTCACTTCCGGCCGAAAACGAAGACCCACCGGCGCCAGAAGTGGAGGCGGAGTTATTGGAAAGATCGAGAGAGAAAACGCTGAAGCCAAAGAAGAGAAGAAGAAAGAGGAGGACCATAACAAGAAGCTGAATCCAAATTAGCCATGGTACCTTGTAGCTTTCAATTAGCAACTCTTCTCCAAACTCATACATCTCCTTTTCAATCCTTTGGGAAAAAAGTAAACATATACCTCCCAGTAAAAAGGTCGGGATTTGCGATGGATGGGTGGAACGGAGGGTAGGTGACTTTGAAGGACTATGCGCTGTGCACGGTTTTCTACAGTGCTTCCGATTAAACTGAGAAGGAAAGTTTTGGAAGCGTTTTTGCGGAGGTCCACGCGCACTTCGAGAGACGCAGACCACGCGTTAGTTCACAAATTTCTTGTTGCTTTGCTTCGAGTAAAGGACTTTTCAAATTGATTCTATATTGGTTTTCGTTTTTTAGTAGAAAGTGATCATATATTACTGCAATAAATAATTATCCAACTAGAGTACACCGCAAATAGGTGGAACTGAAAAATATAAAATATCATCCAATGTAGAAAGTGTAGTCTTTGCTAGAATTGAGCCACATTATTCACATATCTTCTACAGTGAATGACTTCAATCTCTGTTTCAATAAGAAGAATATGTCTTATGTTGTCTAGAGTTGAATCAAAATAAGACTTCGACAAACCATCAATGAATCCGTCTCAACTTGAAGCTTTGGGCACTGTTGTGTTCTGACCCAAGATAACGTTTTTCTGACACCTATAATCTCCGTCACCTCAGTCGACCACTCTGCTCGGGTCTTCTGGCAACCTGCTGAAATGAACTGTTCCATTTCATCTTTGACCACCCACGCCCAAGATCGGGTTCCTCTGTTAGTGTCAAGAGAGCATCTACATTAATTTTTACCACAACTTCCCCGAGACGTTGCCATTTGGTACAACTTCCTCCCGCCCACTTGCCCCCTTGGAGATTCTGGGCTCTCTCCAATTCCTCAGTATAGAGGCCCTCACTTCCACAATTTGCCACCACCAGATTTTCTTATTCTTCCAGACCTTGTCATTCCTAGCTTTCCAAACACCCCACAAGCAAACAGATAAAATGACAAAGTTCCTCCTCCTGCAAATTATCAATAAAACTTTTAATCCATTCCCCAAATGTGGCGCCTTGTCTCAAAAACTTTATCCCATCTGCCTCCACACAGAAATAGTTGTGGGGTATTTCTAAAACAAATGATTCTTACTTTCCTCCTCAACGTCATATAATCTGCAAGACACCCGCCGTGAGTTGCCAGGAAAAACATTTTATTTTTGGAGGAATTTGAAAATCCCACATTTTAGTCCATCTCATCCAATCATTAACATTACATCCCCCTGAAGAACTCTATAACCAATCTTAACCGTGTAAGTACCTTTAGAGTCTTCTGCCCACAGGCCACAACCACTCACCTGTAGGCTTCCTCTTGTTAATGAGCATAGAAAGAATGGCCTTCCTTTCATCCAATGAGAAGAGTGTCATCACCTTCTGCATATTCCATTCATCTCTAGTCTTGTTCAGAAGGACTGCGACATTCATATTTGTTATCCCGATCGGTGGCGACGTATGTATTATTCTGTCTTCGGAACTCAGCAGACATTTCTTCCTCCAAACTTAAACTGTCTGACCGTTACCCACCTTTCAGTGGGCTCCTCTTCCGACTAACTCCTGGGCCTGTAAATGCTACTCCAAACAAAATAGGATTATTTCCTAAATTTGCCTACAAAAAAGAAGAATTAGGGTAATATTTGGTCTTAAATATCCTTCCAACGAAGAACTAGGATATTTAACAAGCCGCCATGCTTGTTTTCCTAGCATCGCCGCGTTGAATTCTCTCAAGGATCTATATCTTGTTCCCCCTTTTAACTTAGGAACATAGAGAGCTTGTCAACTTTTCCATCTAATGCCTCCCCTGTTCTGATCAGCTCCCCTCAACCAAAATAAAAAATTTATGATCGATTCTTTTTTAACATAAATAGCAATTTTTTATGTTAATATCGAAACATCATACAAGACAACCTTCAGATAGTTATTACAAATCCAATCGTAATCCCTAAGAATAGAATTAGAGTCAATCACCTCATACAAAACAACTTGACTCGCTAGACACAAAACGAGCAATTTATAGCCTAAAATGACCGAAAGCGAAACACTGCATAACAAATGTATTCCAAATATCCAAATATTCAAACTTAAACTACTCGAACTAAAATAAATACAAGTACTATCAAAGAAAAGATAATACTAGAATAAAACCTTTCCACAAAACTCTTCTTGACACGGAGGCGGTTCTGGAGGAGGACGGGCTACTGTAATATGAGTGAAAACTAAGTTCTTCTTCTTTATTTGTTTCAGATAGACATTGTAAATCCCAATTCATATTAAGAACTGAGAATAAAAGAACTGTGATTCAATACAAAATGAAGGAGAATTTCGGTACAATGTATGAATGAGCTCTCGCTTCTCTCTAATGCCTAAAGTGTGCGTGAATGTGTATGAAATTAACTTAGGATTACGAGACTCAACCTTAAACTTTATATGTCTGAAGGTTGGGTTCGTTATAATGGGCTTGCACTAAGGTAAATGGGCCTCTAATCATTAAATTGGCCCAATCTAATAATTAAACCATAAAATATTCTCTAACAGTCATAGAAATAGGTGGAGTAAATAACGACCTTTATGCCTCTACCATTTTATTTGTTGCCCAAAAGAAGGCAGAGAGAAACTCCTGACTAATCGAAACTGGCAGGGACACCAAAGCAACTCCCCGCATCAAGGGAGACAAAACACCACGAAGCGCCAATGCCTAGGAAAGAACTGACATAGAATAGAACAAAGACAACAATAAAAGAAGAGAAATTAATCATACCCTTAGTCCTCTGACAAAAAACACCAAGAGCGTTTGCCACCATTCTCCGAGAAAGGAGCACTTGGACGGAAACCATCTTCGCTAGAATCCTTCGGCCATCCACTAGGAGGCAAACTTCAGAGACCCTAGAGAGAGCAACTAGGGTTATGGTTTTAGATTTTAAAAAGAATTACGATAGATAAAAAGCCATTTTGTCTATTTATTTTCGTGTATGTAATTGGAAACTAATTTAGTAATTGCTTAACTTACGACTCAAATATACACAAAGTTCAAAAATAAGCAAAGTATGTTTTATTTTTCAAATAGGATTTATTTTGTCCTATAAAAAGATTGAATTGATTACAACATCCTAAAGAATAGTCCTATTTATGAACTATGTCATTATTTTATTCATATTTAGAGAATTTTCTCAAACTAATTTAAAGTGTTGGATAACCTGCTCTTGCAAACTTCTTTTGGTGTAAACTTACCTAAACGACTTATCCTAGCCATTATTTATCAGAGATAAATATTGATATATCGGATAATACTGCTATATGAATAAATAAAATTACTTTAATAATATATTCCCAAATAAAATTAATTATAAATTAAATATTTTAATTGTACATAAAATAAAAAAAATGTTTATATGATATTTGTTGAGAACATTTGTAGATCACCTCTATATGCGTTTACATAAAATGTTTACATAAAATTAAACATTTTAATTGCACACAATATATATCAATTATACTACACATATAACTAAATTACAATTTTTTTAAAAAAAATATTTAGTATAGTTGTTGAGAACATTTGTAGATCACCTCTATATGCGTTTTTAGTTCAAATGTATGAACACATAAACATCAACAATAGTAAATACTGACCAAATCTAGTCATATTTTACTATCCCTTTATTGATCTTTTGTTGCCAATAATCTATTCTTGCTCAAGACGATTCTAAATTTACTAAATCACAACAAACTAGAAAAATAAAATGATTGCATCGTAAATATGCAATTACCACAACAACACACCGTAAAAACTAATTAAAAGTAACAATATAAACAGTAAAAAATCAATAAAATCGGTGACTTTTAGTCATCTTTTGCTAAGTCAAGTTTTTAGTCATATTATGGGATTGAATGAGTTTTATTAGTATTGCCGTACTTTCCCAAAAAAATCAGTCGTATTGCCCTAGAACTCCTTTCTTTTTTTTCCGGATTGAATGAAAAGTCTCCGAAATATCAGCCCACTAGCTCCCCGACTTATTTTCTTATTTTCCGCCCAAACCCCACGATTGTTGAACTGGTTGGAGTGTTTGCCATTGCCAAGGGCGGATCTAGTATTTGATTTGAGGTGGGGCCAAAATGTAATTAAATAACATATATTACAAAAATATGTCAAAATGACAAAATGTAGTTAAATAATATCAGAGAAATGTCAAAGAAAAAAATATTACGAACCGACAATTTAATTATCTTAAGGTCATAGATATCGAAATGAAATTGACTCAATTACTGAAATGTTCAGTACAAATTTTTAGGTCAATTTCTTGGAAATCAAATTTCTTTTGAATCTATAGTCTATAAAATAAATGAACTACTTAAATTTCACCAACAAAGGACAATGAATTAAACTTATTAACTTTTCAGGCCAATATTCAAAAGCCAAATGAATTGAACTAATTAATCTTCATGCTAATATTCAAAAGCCAAATGAATTGAACTAATTAATTTATCAGGCCAATAATAAAAAAATCCAATGAAATGAACTCATTAATTTTTCGGGTCAATATTCAAAAGTCCAACTAATTAGAGATCTAGTTTATATATATATATATATATATATATATATATATATATATATATATATATATATATATATATATATATATATATATATATATATATATCTTGGAAGGAAGATTCCCCCTGACCCCTTCTTCATTCTTCCGTGTGAGACAAAGATAATTTGGAAAGATTTTTTTTTTTGATAAAAAGATATTTTATTAATGAAAAAGAAAGTACAAAAACAAAGCACTGAAAAAGAAACAAAGAAAAAACGAGAAAGTAAATAACCAACCCCAAGTACAATTGAAAGTAGAACCCCCTCAATAATAAAACCTCAGATCAAGGTTCCTCGCGAGTTTGGGATCTTGTCCTCATATGGTGTGACCGCAGCTTACTCTTCCTGTACATTCCAATGCCAGTGTTCAAATTACCTGTAGGTAAGTAATTCTCTCTTGTGATCAACAAAGCTTTGTGACAAATTTCTCGATTTTCATCAGAGTCCCACAGGTCTTCTACTGTCGAGATCGGAACCCTATTCTCATTTTCTGAAGCATGACCAAGATATTCATTCTCCGGATGTGAAAAGAAGGAATCACTATATGCTTCCTCAAAATCAAAACCTCGCTGATAACCTGTATAAGCCTCAATTGGATTCTCTAGAAATGTACACCTAGTAGCTTTCCCTTTTTCCATAGGTCCCTTTTGGCTATTACCTGAAGACACATTTCTTAGACTATCTGTGGGTGTACACTCCGTAGTGTGTTGTTCTTCACCGTGTTTAAAACATTTGGAAAGAAAAATTTAAAGTTTAAAACATTTAGCCAAAAAAATGCCTAGTGTTGCTTTGAAAAAATAAAAAAGGTTTCCCCAGGATCCGAACTCGGCACCTTGTGTTAAACTACACGCTGAGTGCACTTCCAATACGACAACATGAAATTCGTATACAATTCGGTGTTCGTTGCTCTTATACCACAAATACATAAACACTAAACATTAATATATTTGGATATATGATATATACTAATAATTATTTTTTGAGTGTGGCCCTAGGCCCTACCTGGCCCTATGCCAGATCTGCCCCTGATTGCTTGTGCTTTTTAGAATTGATTTTTTTAAGAGATTATTGGAAAAATGATTTGTAGTAAAAGTTGGTATTGTTTGGGAATAGAAGTGATTTTAATTAAAATGTAGAAGTAAGAGTGTTTGGTAAAAAAATGATTTTTGATGTAATATGTTACCAAAAAAAAAAAAAATACCCTTATAAGATAATTGAGAAATTGAAGAGGAAGAGCCGGAGAGCTTCTCGACCAGTTCATGTGGCCTTTTTTTTTATCCACAATTCATCATATTTATACATCTACTAAAAATATAAAGTGTGGAAGGATGTTAGCATGACTCTTTTACCGTTTGAACAGTCCCTCATCCGTTACTCATTTTGGCCGCAACCCACACTGACGGCTTTCTTCGTTTTTGTTCCCCGTTTACTTCCTTCGTCGCAGACCAAATGGATTTCAGTCCACACGTCCGCAATTCGAGCGTCTGCTAACGTGGTCTTCTTCCCCCCTCTCATTTTCTCTCTTCAGTATACATCTCACCATCTCGTATCGAGACCATAATCATAGAGCAAGATCTGAGTTTTAGGTCGAGACGCTCTCGCTTCTAACTACATCTTCGTAGACTGGTTTACTCTCCCGACGTCTCCTGATGCCGCCGGCAGAGGGCCTGGAGCTGGTGGCTTGCAAATCGAGGCTCAACTATGCAGCGGCGGTAAGGGATCCTATCCCCGGCCACCGCTTGCAAACTCAATCGATCTCCTTCTCCAATATTGACTTGCAGTCCGTTGTGAAAGTTAAATCACCCTTCATTGATAATTAATTCAATTTTAATAATTAACATTTACATATTTGGAAACTACATGAAAATGTCTTTAAAGTTGCAAAATCCAAATTAAAATTTAATTCTGAATTGATATCCTAATTAAGTGAATAAATCAGTCTGTTTGACCCCCAAAATCAAATTTTGTAACTCAATTAGGAGGGAGAAAGTATAATACGAGTAGCATAATTAATTAAATGGACCTGGATGAAACTATGTAGAGAGAGGGCCTTCCTTAGTATTGGTGATCATGAACGAGTTGACTTTAATTTAGAGCTAGAGACTCGGGGAATAAAAATATAATGATTTCCTTTGAAGAATTGATTATGCATGCAAAAATTTCTTCACCGTCGTGTGCTCGTCAACCGGGCATTCATTATGTGCCCTGTGAGCTACTTTAATTAGCTAGTTTCTCCCATAGCTTGAATAGTTAATGATACCCAGCCGGTAACGTTGTAAGAATTACCATAATAATGACATATGTATGTTAGGATGCACTTTTATTAGTTACCCTACTTTATAAATTATACTCCATACCAAAGAATTCCACTACATAAAACCGAGCATTACGTTTTACTCGATTTCTCGGTTTATACGTCTTATCCGCCAACTTTACTAAATGAAAAAAGCTATTGGTACCCCCAAAATGGGGTACCCCCATTTGTCCCCCACCCTATTGAGTGACCACAAATGAGCCAACCCATTTAAGTGGTGCCCCACTTAAATGAGTTGCCTCATTTGTGGCCACCCAATAGGGTGGGGGACAAATGGGGGTACCCCATTTTGGGGTACCTATAGCAAAACTCTTACTAAATTCATTCATAACTTTTAATTTCAAACCTGAACTGTGTAATAATAACTTTTGCCACTAATGGGTTGAAACCACGGTAGAAGATCATTTTAGCTATTTTCGTATTACCTACATCCCAAATTGATTCGCCGCACAAAGTCAACCTTTTTTATCAAATAGCTTCATTTTATTCAATAAATTAGCATATCAATTTTAATTATATTATAATTTGGAATTTGCAACAATAAAAAGATTTTAATATAATTTCTAAATATGTTTATTTTAAATATAAAAAATTAAATTGATGAACAACAGGACAATTTAACTTTAACATTGATTGACCGAAAATGTTAACTTTGCATATCAATTTGAGATAGAGGGAGTATAATTTTTTCTTTATTTAAGTAATAAAATACAAAGTATATTTTAATTTTTCTCCACATATCACGAGGGATTATACGAAGTTAACAAGGTTGGCCAACAAGAAAACTTTCTCCCAAACATCCCATATTCAGTAAATCCGTCTGAACGCAATCCTAGTCGAACACTCCGCGGCTTCATTGCAAACTGAGGATGACAACGATCGAAGTGTCTCCATGCATCACAGTCCGAAAGTTGAGACATCAATCTTTCTTGAGTTTTGTACTCATATCAACATGTAATGTCATGTCATGTGTTTGACAGTAGCACTTGAAACATATATCCTCTTGAATCGTGGAACAAGTGGGAGGTAAAATAATTTTGATAATGTAGACCTCTATCGTGGTTTTTTACGCCTTTAGGGGAGAGGTTTTATATCTGAAACCACAAAACTTACAACTCTTAAATGTCTCGTCAGCCTTCCAGAATAACATACAACATCCGGAAAGGCACACATCAATTTCTATACACGGAAGTCCTAACTGAGATATAAGTCGCTTGGTGTTGTAATATGTAGTAGGAAGACTGTGGTCACGCGATAACATTCCTCTTACCGACGACTACAATAACCTAGACATGCAACTCTCAAGGAAATCATATTCAGATTTTATGTTCACTAACTCCGATGAAACAACAGAGAGCTGAGAGTGACTCTCACAATCGACTTTAAGAGGTTGATCGAAAGCTTTTAAGACATCTTGAAATCTCTCTCCTAAATCATCAATATGAGGAACATGAGAGCTTGGACTTTCATTAGTGTGAGGGACATAAAAGCTGAGACGATATCCGTGCAATGTCATATCGAAAAACAGTGTCCATCGTGATTTTTTGGGTTACCGGCGGCAACTTGTCACGAAATGTGTCACGGATCGGATTTTGTCCGAGACAAAATTCATCGTGGAATTCATCTTTGACAAACATTTTCCACTTACAGGTAAAAAGTTCCGTGAAAAATCCATGGCAAAGTTGTTAGGGATGAAATCCGGGACAAAAATCCATGACAAAAAGGTTGTGTTTTGTAGTGTAGGGAGTACATTTTAACTTTTATTATTTGCTCATGTTAAAACAAACTACATTCATCTCATATAAAGGTTCCCTTCCACTATTCCTCCGGTCAACGTAAATTATTCTTTTTTTTTTTTACTTTTTTTCCAATCTCGAAAGGCAAACCACCTAAATCAGGGGGCAAACTCCGGAGAACGTTTGCCGGGTTTTATTAGGAAATAAAAGAGATACAAAAAGAGAGGTGGACTAGACCTAAACCTCGATCTCCTCTTAATTTTTTATTTTATATATCCAATTTTTATCAAATTTGAGTTTTTCGTGACTTTATAAAACTTTTAATATCGTTTCTGAATATGTAGTTTTTATTTACTAAAAGTAATGTTATTATTGACACTGAACAATTAACTTTACGAGCAGTCAAACATCGTAAACTGCGTGGAAACCTATAAGTGGGACATATGGAGTAGTTATATACGGAGTACTATGTATGCGGTACTAAGGCGGAATTACCAAATTCGTAAAAGAGGGTGATCTAAAAAATTGGTAAAAGAAACTTTGGACACAAATTGGTAAAAAAACAAACTGCGGTAATAAATTGGTCAATTTTTTGTGAGGAAGACAATTTTAATCCTCGACTTTAGAATTCCCGACATTTAGTCCTAAGTATCGTGAAAACTCATTAAAATTTTGCTAGTACTTAAAAAATCACTGAGTTTTATTTACTATTTTATCAGTATGAATATTTTTGCTATTTAATATGGAGTAGCATTCTTAGAAAATCACTAACTTACAAAATAATCATACTTAAAATGTTAAGACTAAAAATAAATGAATTTATATGTGTGTGCTCGTGTAAATGTACATGTATTAAAAATGATAGTTGTATTAATGACCATATTCATGGCTAAAAACGTCCTAACGGCGAACATTATGTTCATTAACTTACATGATCAATTTCCATAAATGTAGAGTCAACCCGTTAAATATTTGGTCCAACAATTGTCCCTTTTGAGAAGTTGATGCGTATGATGCACACTTCGAGCCGTTAAGCAGCAACTTGTCGAAATTTTGAAAGAACTTATACTTCTCATTTTTGACGATCTCGCCTATCAACCCGTCATCTGTCTGATGGAATGCTTTCGTCGCTTTGTGTCTGATTGAACCCATCAATGTGACTAAGAGAATATTGTTGTGTCAGTCGTTGTAAAGTGCAATTTAGTCCATGTTGAAATTGACGCTTTGATTGGCAACTTCGACCTTTATTCAGCGGGTGACTGGTCTAATTCCGTAAGTGAGTCCCGGGTCCGGGAATAACATTAAATACTTGATGTGCACTTTGTCGTGGTGTGCAATCAAAATAATATTCAATACAACAATTACACGTAGTATAATGAAGTAAGGTTCGTATCCACGGGGAAAGGAATACTTCTCTTTTTATGTAACTAGTAACAAGGGGGGTTTAAAGTTTGATTTGATTTAATTAATTCTACACTAAGATGAATGACTTAAATGAGTTTAATTAATAGAGATGAAGACTTGGTTTTGCTTTTATCCACTTAATGAAATGTTTGTCGATCCTGGTTATATCTTTAACTATCTTCCTCTCGAATACTCAATCGAGGAGTATATCCAGTTCATCGAGGGTAGTTATTAATAACGAGACGCGTTCATTAATAAAACTTACTACCGAGTTAATATAGAACACGCGCCGTATATTAACCCGATAGTAGCAATAAAATCAAGATGAAAATGATTGATATTGACAACCTCAACACAAGCGGTTTATTGGTTTAATCAACATAATTAATTCCCCTTGGTTTATTAACCATGAAACGCATGAATTAATAACCGAAGTTTACTACCATGAAACGATCGAACGATTAACAAGCGTATTCATCGATCTATTCTAGTAATAATTAATATATGAAACAAACTAGTTGATCCTTTAAGTAATGTTCAAAATATTAATGTGAAATATGAATAGGAATTAATTAATACTCAAGGAAGAATATTAAAGAAGATGAATCCTACTATAGTTAATATCAAGATGTTAACTAATTGTCATCTTAGTAACACTCTCCAATATTAACGCAGAGGAAGAAATAACTATTATTATAACTAATGTCAAGATGTTAACTAATTGTCATCTTAGTAACACTCCCCAACATTGATATAGAAATAGTATTTAAAGGAAGAATTAATATTCAAGGAAGAAGATTAAAGAGGATAACTCACAACTTACAAATTCATTAAGCTTCAAAGTAGCAAAACCAAGATGGAAGAGTTTAGCTTCTCATTTGGAGACTAAACATGATAAAAATATAAAGAAAGTACTTAAGTAAACTGAGCTTAGAAGTGTATAGGAATTGGTGATCAAATGGGAAGGAAAGGGGGTGTATTTATAGGTGTTTGGAGCTGCCAGGGCCATTTACTCGGCCGGGTTTTTGAGAAACCCGATCGGGTTTCCTGAGAAATTGCCCAGAATCTTCATTTGTCACATCTTACCCGATCGGGTTTTTGATTTACCCGATCCGGTAAAAGACAAATCTTTGCCAAATCTTCACCATGCACGTTAAATTGCCTCCAAATCAAATTTGATCTTCGGATCAAGTCAATACCCGATCGGGTATATGCTTTACCCAATCGGGTAAATGACTTTTTCCCCAAATTTTCACTTGATCTTGTTCCCTTGCACTTTCATTCACCTTTCAAAGGATCCTTTTGATGATCTTTACCTAGTTAAAGCTCAGAATAATCCTAATCTATACAAATTACAAACAAATAAGAAAAATAAAGTATGACACCAAAAGTGTGTAATTTCCCAAACAACAACAAATAAAACTACTTAAAATTACACACATAAACAAACATAATTCTATGCTATAACCCCCCCCCCCCCCACTTAGTCCATCACTCGTCCTCGAGTGAAAATCAATGTAACCGTCCACAACCCAAATAACAGATAAATTCAAAGGAATTAAATGTTCAGTTTTTCATCCATCTCAATTTAGAAAGGAAGATGATCTTCATGATTTTCAAGAACAAATGTTCTTCTCATTGCTTGTATCCAAAAGCTCCCAAGTGAATTGAGTTCCTGTATAAACTCAGATAAAATCTCCTCTCATTCTCTCATTCTGCCTAGGAGCCTTTTCAGGTTTTCATCCTAGCCTCTCTTTTTATTTTCCATTTTCTCCCAACTCACTCATTTTAACCACTTTTGCTTAGATTGCCCAATTTTTGGGTTTTCAACCTAAATATCATTTTTTTTCTTTTTCTTTTTCTTTTTGTTTTGTTTTTTTGTTTTGTTTTTTTTTTGAAGAAAATAATGCAAGTTACAAGGCAAAAAATGAATGAGTATACACCAAATGAGTGACTTCCCCCTACTTAGTCCGAGCACTGTCCCTAGTGCTCTCTGCCACCATCCTCGCCCTGATAGCCATGGATTCCCTGTTCTCGAGAAATTGGGATTTGAGGTTTTTTTTTGGCTAGTTTTTCGGGTTTGGGAATTTGTAGAGAGAAAAATGAGGGTTAATGGTATGAGAGTGGTGAGGAAGATGAGAGGAATCTTTTTGTTGGGTTTAATTTGGGATTGGGTGGGAGTTTTGGATGATTTGAAGGAAGCTTGGGCGTGGCTATATGGAGGTTTAGAGCGGAAGGGTGCGAAATTTTGGAGAAGAAGAGAAAGATTTGGACGGGTTTTGGGTTAAAAATCGGGTAAAACCCCGGACACCCGCCAGGTTTTTCACAATACCCGGACGGTTTTCCGTTCACCTAAAGTAGTGGCTGGTTCGCCTGTTTTACCCGGCCGGGTTCTACAAATACCCGGTCGGGTTTTCGTTTTGTCTAAAGCAGTGGTTGTTTTGCGTTTTACCCGGCTGGGTTTTACAAATACCCGGTCGGGTTTTTTCCCAGGCCTCATAAAAAAACTGTTTTTTTTTGTTTTTTTTTTGTTTTTTTTTGAAAATAAAATTGTTCACTCTCTAACAAGCACTCAAAATAAACAACACACAATGTAAAAAAAAAAGACTTGGGTTGCCTCCCAAGAAGCGCCTTATTTAACGTCGCGGCACGACTTTTTTATTTTATTTTTTGATTTAAGTGGGATCATGGACATCCCTCGCTTTTTCAACGTCCTTGTTAGGCCAAGTTTTATTTTTCTTCTTCGGCCTTTTCTAGTAAGGCCGAGTTTTAGTTCTCATCACCACCTCAACCGTAGGTGGATTTAATTCACAATTTAACAACTCTCCTTTAACCAATGATAATTTCACATGCTTTTCTTTTTCAAAAATTGGGATTTTCTCTTTTCAAAAATATTTCGTTCTTGTGGTTCCAAAACGTTTAAAGAACAAAGAGTTTGATCTTTCATTTGTTTTTTCGAAGAGTCAAAGATATTGAACTCTACTTTTTGGTCATCGAACTCTAAAGTTAGTGAACCACTAGACACGTCAATTTTTGTTTTTGTGGTCTTTAAGAAGGGTCTACCCAAAAGGATGGGTGTTGTTTGGTCATCATTTCCCATTTCAAGGACATAGAAGTCAACAGGGAAAACCAAATTTTCTACTTCTACTAGCACATCTTCTATTACACCCTTTGGGTAAGTATTAGATCGATCCGCTAGTTGAATCACTACACCAGTTTGATGTAGCGGGCCGAGTTGTAAGGATTTATACAAGGAATAAGGAATGACATTTATTGATGCTCCTAAATCCAACAATGCCTTAGAAAATATGGTGTCCCCTATTTTGCAGGGAATAGTGAACATGTCCGGGTCGCTACATTTTTCGGGGAGTTTCTTTTGAAAAAGGGCCGAAACATGTTCACTCACCTTAACCTTCACTTTATTTTTTGTTTTTGTTTTGCATAATTCTTTTAAAAATTTAGCAAAACGGGGATTTTTTTTAATTGAGTTAAGGAGTGGAATGTTTACCTCACACTTGGAGAAAATTTCATAGATGTCAGCATCTTTGTCAAGCTTCCTTGTCTCCCTCAATGCCTCGGGAAATGGGGCCACTAGTTCATATGATGAATGTGGAGGCAGTTTGGCTTTATGATTCCCTCCTCCGAGTGAGCTTCCTCTTCACGATCAACTTGCTCAACATTTTGTTCTTCCTTCTCTAACTCTTTCAATGTCGTCCCACTCCTCAACATGATAGCATTCACATGTTGTCTCGGGTTTTGCTCCGTTTGAGATGAGAGTTTACCCGAGTCCTTTGCTTCAAGTCAGCTCACAACATTTGAAATTTGGCTAACTTAAGTTTCCAATTTTTTTATGCTTGACTTTGTCTCATGTTGGAATTGTATCATGGTTTGTTGAAATTCTCCCATGTTTTGTTGCATGGTAACCATGTTTGAGGTCAAAGTTCGGATCATGTCATCAGTTGACATATTAGATTGAGAATTTGAACCTTGGGTGTTGAAAGGTGGTTGAGAAGATGAGTTGGCTTGTTGAGGGTTCCCATATCTCAAATTTGGATGATCCCTCAATCCCGGATTATAAGAATTTGAGAAAGGATCATACCTTCTTTGTTGATGTCCTTGGAAGCCCAAGGCGTTGACTTGCTCTTCTTGGAGGAATGGACATGAATCAGTGGGATGTCCGGTTGATGTGCAAATGCCACAAGCTTTGACCTCCTGCGTTTTTGGCTTTAGAAGGAGTTCTTTCACCAAAGAAGTCAAGCCGGCAACTTGATTTTCTAGATCGGTTGTACTTGTTTCCGCAGCAAGAACTCTTCGGGTACGCAGAGGATTTGCGGCTGAATTGCCGTGAGTTCTCGGCCAATTCCAAGATTAAGCTTGTTGCTTGTGAAGGAGTTTTGTTTACAATGCCAGTTCCACAAGCAGCATTCATCATTCTTCTATCATCATCAACAAGACCATCTTAAAAGTATAAGATGAGGTCTTGTTCGGTGTATCCGTGATAGGGGCAGCTAGCACATAGCTTCTTAAAACGCTCCCAATATTCATACAATGTCTCATCTTCTTTTTGTTCAATGTTGCTTATTTATTTTTTCAAAGACGATGAGACAGAGGCAGGATAGTACCTTTCCAAGAAGTATTTTTTCATAGCCGCCCATGTGTTGATACTTCCCAAAGGAAGATAGAAAACCCAATATTTTGCGGTGTCCTTCAAAGAGAATGGAAAAGCCCTCAGTACCTTTTGCTCTTCCGTTACACCATTTGGGCACATGCTTGTGTATACAATATGAAACTCTGACAAGTGTTTGTTTGGATCTTTGCCTCTCAGACCATGGAAAGATGGTAGTAGATGGATGAGCCCAGATTTTAGCTCAAATGTATTACATTCATCAAGAGTAGGAAAGGTAATACACAATGGTTGCTGATTCAAGTTTGGAGCTGTGAGCTCCCTCAAGGTACGGTTTCGTGAACCATGTGGAATGACTCTTCAAATTCGCTAGAACTAGAGCTAGCGTTTGAGGATTCCTTCGAGGGTGTGTGCGGAAATAAATTTCTCAACCTCTCGAAGGCTTGTTCTAATTCGGGATTTGTTTGGTAAGTAAGTTCGTTTATAGAATGGGTTTTTACCATATACTCATGTAAGCTCAGAAATAGAAAAAGTAAGAACTCTTTATATTTTGTTTATTTATATTTTTTTCTTGAATTAAATTAAAAATAAAAATGATTGCCTTTCCCCGGCAACGGCGCCAAATTTAACGTGCACTTTGTCGTGGTGTGCACTCAAAATAATATTCAATACAACAATTATACGTAGTATAATGAAGTAAGGTTCGTATCCACAGGGAAAGGAATACTTCTCTTTTTATGTAACTAGTAACAAGGGGGGTTTAAAGTTTGATTTGATTTAATTAATTCTACACTAAGATGAATGACTTAAATGAGTTTAATTAATAGAGATGAGGACTTGGTTTTGCTTTTATCCACTTAATGAAATGTTCGTCAATCCCGGTTATATCTTTAACTATCTTCCTCTCGAATACTCAATCGAGGAGTATATCCAGTTCATCGAGGGTAGTTATTAATAACGAGATGTGTTCATTAATAAAACTTACTACCGAGTTAATATAGAACATGCGCCATATATTAACCCGATAGTAGCAATAAAATCAAGATGAAAACGATTGAGATTGACAACCTCAACACAAGCGGTTTATTGGTTTAATCAACATAATTAATTCCCCTTGGTTTATTAACCATGAAACGCATGCATTAATAACCGAGGTTTACTACCATGAAACGATCGAACGATTAACAAGCGTATTCGTCGATCTATTCTAGTAATAATTAATATATGAAACAAACTAGTTGATCCTTTAAGTAATGTTCAAAATATTAATGTGAAATATGAATAGGAATTAATTAATACTCAAGGAAGAATATTAAAGGAGATGAATCCTACTATAGTTAATATCAAGATGTTAACTAATTGTCATCTTAGTAACACTCCCCAATATTAACGTAGAGGAAGAAATAACTATTAGTCTATTATTATAACTAATGTCAAGATGTTAACTAATTGTCATCTTAGTAACACTCCCCAACATTGATATAGAAATAGTATTTAAAGGAAGAATTAATATTCAAGGAAGAAGATTAAAGAGGATAACTCACAACTTACAAATTCATTAAGCTTCAAAGTAGCAAAACCAAGATGGAAGAGTTTAGCTCCTCATTTGGAGACTAAACATGATAAAAATATAAAGAAAGTACTTAAGTAAATTGAGCTTAGAAGTGTATAGGAATTGGTGATCAAATGGGAAGGAAAGGGGGTGTATTTATAGGTGTTTGGAGCTGCCAGGGCCATTTACTCGACCGGGTTTTTGAGAAACCCGATCGGGTTTCCTGAGAAATTGCCCGGAATCTTCATTTGTCACATCTTACCCGATCGGGTTTTTGATTTACCCGATCGGGTAAAAGACAAATCTTTGCCAAATCTTCACCATGCACGTTAAATTGCCTCCAAATCAGATTTGATCTTCGGATCAAGTCAATACCCGATCGGGTATATGCTTTATCCGATCGGGTAAATGACTTTTTCCCCAAATTTTCACTTGATCTTGTTCCCTTGCACTTTCCTTCACCTTTCAAAGGATCCTTTTGATGATCTTTACCTAGTTAAAGCTCAGAATAATCCTAATCTATACAAATTACAAACAAATAAGAAAAATAAAGTATTACACCAAAAGTGTGTAATTTCCCAAACAACAACAAATAAAACTAGTTAAAATAACATACATAAATAAACATTATTCTATGCTATCAATACTATTCTGTTTGTATTGTCAACCTAAACATTAATGTTTAAGGTTGTCATTCGTGTCGATGTCATTAGTGTTGTCTCCTTGTGTTTTGGATTTTTTCGTTGTTTGTTTTATACCTTTGAAACATTGATTTCTGTAGCGTTTCTATTGTATAGTTTTTGCAAAAACATTTGTAGGGAATTTGTGGTGTTTGCACTCATCATTATAAGATACGAAACCCACTTCTTTCCTTGTAAGCCCAGTCATTTATGTTTTGACGTTTTCGTAAGGCCTACGTGAGCCCCGTCATTTATGTTTTGACGTTTCTGTAAGACTTTTAATTATGTAAGTCATGTCATTTATGTTTTGACGTTTCTGTAAGGCTTTGTTTGACGTGTGCCAGGAAATCATCGTCGTTGTTGACTATTTCTATATAAAAAGTTGTCACGGCTCTCCAATTGCTAGAAGCCAACGGTCCTTAGATGTTAGATGCTAAGTTAGTGATTGTTTATATGTAAAGGAAATAAAGTAGGAAATTCAAAGTGAAACAAATTTAAATGTACCGTATTCCAGCTTATCATAACCATTGTATGTCATTTTAAACTTTATAACAATATGCTTATGTATGACGATTGGATTTATCTCATCCGGTCCACCCCGTCATGGTTTGACGAATCGCTCGTCAGGTCTTGAATAGAGCAGTCATGTCTCTTGGAAGAGTATCATACCACGTGCTCCCCGTCCTGAAGACTTTGATGAACTTTGTTTGCTCCACGTAATATAGGATTTGTATATTAGGAAACAACAAATCAATCGGGTATCATGCAAGAATCAAAGAAATGGCTAAAGATCAAATGAATTGGTAAGTGTTGAGTTTAGTCTCACACGATATAGTAAATATAGATATAAATTTGTAGGAACACTCGGTTTTTACGCGGAAACCTGAAAGGGAGAAAATCACGGCACTTTTTAGGCTAATGTTCAAGCCCTTTCATTCTCATTAATACTCTCCTCATCATTACAAAGTACAAAATATTGAAGCTCCCATTAATGGAGGTTGCTAGCTAATCTATTCTAGAGAGGAGGAGGAGGAAGTGGGGAAGAAGAGAAACCCATAACATGGAGGGAAAGTCTTATATTTATAGGGAAAATGGGGTAGGGGATAAGTCTACTCTAATGGACCAAGGGGGCCGAAAGGGGCCCTAAGGCCGAAATAGGCCCGATAGGTCCAAATGGCCCTTGCCATTTGGGCTCTGTACTGAGGTCATATCTCAGACCTTTGAACAATAGTAGGCCAGGATAATATATCACAACAATATATAAACTGGAGTTTACAGTATGGAGTAATATTTATGTCGATTAATTAGCGTATTACTGATTATTGTCTCAACATAATTATTTAGTCATGATAAGAAAAAACATAATTATTTAGTCGTGGCCGGTAAATGTATTATATACTCCTTTTCATTTGATATATGATCGATGAATGAGCGCGACTGCTATGAATATACGCTCGTATACAATAAAAGTGCATGTTTTAATTTGATGCCGTGAATAAGTACAGTATTTGAATTTAAAAGTGTAGCGTATTAAAGTAAAATTTTCGCATGTTACATGTTAATTAAACACTCTTTTTTTTTGGAGCGGTACCATATATATGTGTGTTTGTGTAATTGCATCTGGTTAGCTCGAGGTGGATCGGAATATAATACACATAATAACGAACGAAATATCATGGCAAAATTTATTCAATTGTATCATACTTTGTATACAGTATATGTGAGGGAGGACACATACAGAAAAACATTGATGGCGTGCACTTAGCTTTATTCAATCTATCCTGAGAGATGAGATGATACGTACAATGTAATTATATTGGACAACCGACCAATAAAAGTACATACGTATATGTATATATATAGGCTGGTACACATGCATACAATATACTCCGTACTATCTATATATATAGGAAGGACAAACTCAAACCATCTTGCAGATATATATAGGATGATAGAAAACATACATGCATATCATCTTGCATGCATGCAATAATATACGGAGTACTCCGCCTATACGGCCGGAGGAGTACTACGTACTATATATATTTAATTATATTATCTCCATACTTGGTCAGCTGGCCTGGCCTTTTTAGTTAATCATTTTAATAATTGTGCTTTTGTAAAACATAAACTTGTATGATAGATAGTCCGTTTCATTTCAAAAACAGCATTCATTTTCTTATCATTTTCACGTACAAATACTAGCTTGTAATATGTATATATATATAGAAGAGAGTTCAAATTCAAATAAAAAGAAGATTCTTAACGTGTAAAATAAAAATTAATTTCAATCTTCCAAAATGTGAATCTGATCTATTCACAATAACTCTTATGTAATGCACTTGTCTTCAACATGTAGACATTTTCATAAAGATGAGGTGTATTGTGACGGCTGAAAATAACTATTATTAAACACGTTAAGAACAACGACCTTGTTTTATTTTATCCAACTCAATATAGGTAGGGACGTGTTTAGAGAAAAATAGCACCGACTTGAAGAAGTGTTGGTTTGAGAGTTCCCGTTATGCTCATGGAAAGAAGTTCTTCTGTAGAGCCAAGATGGTTGCCACCCATGTACACTGCCGGGAGCTGGCCCAGACTCTGGAGATGCGCCTTCATTGCGTCTCCCTCCTCCTGTTCGTCGAGATTGTATATCTGAAGTGATGCCCCATAATTGCCTTGAACTAGGGAAATGATGCTTTCACACTGGCAGCACTCCTCGTCCTTTCGGAATAACACCACTGGATGCTCATTCGCCAAATCATTCACCATCTCTGCCATCTCTAGCTTAATTATAACTTCTATCTAGCTTTAATCGATCGATCGAGACAGAGATCAGACAGAGCTCGATCGATCAGCTTAATTAATTAATGAATTGGAATTAAGTCCATGCAATTTAACAATATACTCTGATCGATCTCGATCTCTATGTATTTATAGCTACAATATACTATCTAGTATTCATGAAGCCTCATGTATGGTCATGATCAATTGATCATGAAATGATGAAAGGGGTGACTTTACGGAGATTCTGAGGGAATCAAATATATATGCAAATCTGGCGCCCATATTACTACTCCCTATTACCATTTTCAATTCCAAATGTATGAAACGCCAAAATATATACCTACTCTTCCTCCCTTTAGATTTTGTTGTCTCATTAACTTGTAAAGAATTTGAGGTTCCAATTAATTCTCTTTACTTTGCACAAATTTCAATCACATGATTCTTATTTTATTAATTTTTGTGTCGGTTCAACACTTCAACTTGGCCAAGTTTCAAAGAACAGAGGTGATATATAAGAGCAATATTTTTCTATAATTTATTTAACTGATTTTCCAATAGAATTTTAAGTTAGAAATTTTAAGGACATAATATACACTTTGTGAATAACACATTAAAAAGATTTCATCAAAAAACTAACTCTATCGGGACCGCTTCAAAACCCCGCGGTTATCCGAATTCCGGAGGTGAACTAAACTTTTCTCTATATACTGTATATATATGTATAGCCTCGCTTTTTATAAACTAGCTTAGCTTAGGAAGGGATTCAATATATTATGCATGCCACCTCATATTTCTTTTTAAATATGAGGTATTCATCATTATGTGCCATCCTATTTACCTTTAATAATACCTTGCACAATTATAATCGCCGGCCTGTTTCGTTTTCTTGGCACTTAATTTTACTAATTAATTACTTTTTTTGCAAGAACTAATTAATATAATTACTTAATCACTTTGTTTTTTGGTACTCGGAATTAAATTTTGATGGTCCCTGATAGAGGTAAAAGTCTAGAGGGGGTGAATACTTTTAAAGCTTTTTCACTTTTAAAACTTTTCCCTTCTAGATGAGTTGATCTATAATCTTTTGAGAGATCGATTTATAGATGCACAACAGAAGTCTTTAACCTCTTTGAATAAACAGTGTGAAACAACTTTCTTTCTTGGGTGAAGTTTCAGCTTAAACAGAATGATTGGACTTTGACAGTGAGCAGTTGGCTTGGCAGTTGCCTGGATGACAGGGAACTGCTGAGGCGACTGCTAGTGAAAAATAGGAGTTTGGAAAAGATGATTATGTGGCCTTATGCAGAATGATGAGGGCTTTCTGAAGATGTACTGAGCTGGAGATACAAAGGGGTTTTGTTTAAGCAGAGGTCTAAGCAGTTGAGTGGACCCAGGAGACTGCTAAGGACCTGCTGCATATGAAAGATGTATTTCTAAATACTGGCAAAACGGACCTTTTAGTGGTGATATTGTAAGGCTCTTGTGGAAAGATTGTCTCAAAGAAAAGTGAGTAATTAAGCAGTAGGATAAGCAGTAGGGTCAATTAAGACTACTACTTAGGATGCTGCTGACAAACTACAATCCTTTTGTGAGAAGTGTTTGGTGTGTGCTTTGTTGACTGAAGGTAAATCAACGCATAATATATCCTGATTCAGAGGTGGTGTAATCCTCTTACGTCCAGTCCCACCCTATCTCAGATGGATTTCCACTAAAGTATTAAGCCCAATACACTTAGTGCCAATCTAGCCTTTACAACTCTTAGGCCTAGATTGAAGGTGTTTCACAATGAGTATAGCACCACTCAAAGTTACTCAATCCTTTAGATTTTTCTCAATTGATCCAGTGGGGATCAAAGGGTACTCTATCTATTTAACCACACTTTAGGACCCGAACAACTGTTCTCCTAAGTGTTTACAACAATTTGTGAAATGTTACAAGAAAGTTCTAACCTCCAACTAGGAACTAAACTTCTAGGATTTATCAATGAATACTTGTAACTTGGAAGTTTAGTGAAGCATGAGTCCAAGCAGAGAGTAAAGTAGGTTCACACTTTCTCTTTTGCTAGATAGCTCGTATATGCTCAATGGATATTTTTCTCTACTTTGGATACTCTAAAGCTTGCTTTTAGAACTCATCCTTCTACCTATATTTATAGGCCTCCAAAGTTGATTAATCTCATCCGTTGGTTGAGATGAATTAATCTCTGGCGTTGGAAATTTGTCAATGAAGAGTTGTTATTCGTCTTCTTGTGTTGGATCATTTGTTGACGCTGTCTTCACTTATTGGTAGCTCACGGATCACTTCAAGGTGTGTGTCCCATACCGTAGGTCCATGTACTTGATTTAGCCTTTAATGCAGGTCAAGTTCTGTCTTCAGTCATTTACATTCATTGTATATAATTTTCGAACCTATTTTCTTTATTAGTGACACTTGATTAATCTTTGAAACAAATAAAATATATACCAGTAGGATCTAAATATCCTATTAAGGTAAATGAAAATTACCTTATTGCATTTTGACTTTTGGGTAATATTTTATTAGTCTCAAAGATTGTACATTAATTTAAATGTGAATACTTGAATTTAATAAGACACAATGTACAGAAGTAAAGTATAATGACATCATCAAAATCTATCAAAATTGGGTACTAACAAATTTTCTTGCATTGATATATGCTAGTCAATGGACATGTGTATTACACGCCTACACATATGAGGAATGAATCTAATAGTCAATTTGGTAACTCTTGTCTTCAACTTGGCACAAATGATGTTGTATAATCAAAGTAAGTAAGGTTGAGTTACTATTCAAGTTGATTTGGCTAAATTTGCAAAAGATGACTATATTAGCTATTTTCATTTAATTTCTTGGGAAAAGTACAAAAAAAGTACATGTGGTTTGGGCCGTTTTCAGATAGGGGCACATGTTTCATTTTTTAACAAAGTGGGACATGTGTTTCAATTACGTTATCATAACAGGGACACGGCGTCTAATGCCGTTAGAAAATCTAACACCGATTTCCAAAAGTCTCAAAAACATTACAAGAAAAATACTGGGAGGTGCCCCTCATAAAGGAGACCAACAAACGATCTTTCTTTTTTTGTTTCCAGCAACCATGTCGCCAAAAAATCCGTCGGAAAAGTGATATTAATAAAATTCGTTTTTTTAAAAATAATCCAAATAGAGCCGAAAAATTCAAAGAGAATAATAGTTTGTTGGTCTCCTTGACGAGACGCACCTCCCAGTACTTTTCTTTTAATGTTTCGGAAACTTTTGAAAATCGGGGTTAGTTTTTTTAACGGCGTTAGACGCCATGCCCCTGCTGTGATAACGGAATTGAAACACATGTCCCACTGTTAAAAAATGAAACATGTGCCCCTATCTGAAAACGGCCCAAACCACAATTACCTTTTTTGTACTTTTCCCTAATTTCTTCTTCATTTATTGATATTTTTCATAATTCAGGAAATTCAAACAATTCATTTGTTTCAGTCAGTATTTCACCAATTTCAATTGATTCAACCAATTTCAGTGTTGTCAAATACACTCTATTTTATTTTAAAAAGCAATTCATTTCTTTAGTAATGTGAATGTACCTACTATTTGTGTAAAAACTAAAACATATTGATGTGAATTTTCTCGCACTTAAAACCGAAACCGCACCGTTGGATAAATATTTGCCCCAAAACCGCCCCATTACCCGTTCGGGTAATTTTTATTTGAACCGTACCCGCCCCAACGGGGAATCGGTTTATCCATGGGTAACCGTTTCCCCAAATGATACCAAATAACCATTTTTTTGGAAAACAAATAACCAATTTCTAATCCTACTTGTTATTAATATATATTCAAATAAACATACAAAAGTAAGTATTTAAGCAATCAAGGAGACTGGCCTAAGTTCATTAATATGACATGCACCTAATATCTCTTAAATTATATAACATAATAAAATAGTAATCATCCCAGAATCCAAATTCCTATATTTAGTTTTAAGCCTATATTTAGTTTTAAGCCTAAAAAAGTAGTATACTTTTTAGCATTATTTATATGATATACTATTTAGTATACACAATTTAGCATATATACTTATTATTCTTATATATAAAAGTTACAAGTATAATTTATTAATAATGTTACGAATCGGGTAACGGTGCGGGTACCCGCACCATTAGTGAACGGGGTGGTTTCGGGGCGGATAATGGGGTGGATTAGTATAGAACCATAACCGCACCATTAACCATTTAAAAAATTTGGGTATTCCCCGCCCCATACCCATTCCCCAGTCAAATCGGTTTTCCCCAGTTTGACCAAATCGGTTCGGTGCGGATATCCAACGGGTCGGCCGAAATTGCCATCTCTAAGTATAGGGTGTAAGTACGAGTATCGTCGCCACAGGGACGGACAAAAGGGAATCAAGAATTAATTAAATTCAGCGATTAAAAAAAATAAAAATGCAATTGTGCGAAAATGGTGGTTTGGAAAATTAACTAATGCGAATGAACGATTAAATAAAAAGATTGGTTTCTCTCTAATTAACGATTCCGGGGTAACCAGATTTTTGGCAGATGAGGCTTAATTACATGAAAGTAATTAATTGAGCCTAGCTAATCATTACTAAGTTATTACCGCTCTCGCGGCGTAGAGTACAATAATTTAGGGGACCTGGTTGATCTCTCATGCGACAAGATCCTAAATTATTGCCAAGACGAGCGAGCTTACGGCCCCTTAATCGCTACTAATTCTTAGCGAACGATTAAGTGTGTGTGAATGTGTCCTAAGAATTAGATCTCTCTTAATTTATTCTACAAGCAATTGTAATTCCAGCTGCAGTCTAGGTTACAAGATGTATCAATTAAATTATTCATACACAAATTAAACGGCATTTATACAATTAATCCATCAAGAAACTAGTCATACATCATGATTAACCCCTTCATCAATCCCAAATCCATAATTAAACTACTCACAACTCATAATTGACGAATCAACATAATTGGGATGAATAGAAATAATTATCATTAATTACAAAGAATGAACTTACAAATAATCTTAGGGTCTTGAAGAAAACAACGGAAAAACGCAGATAAATTTGTCCCTAGGCCTCTCCGTAATGTTCGTAACCCTTAAACAGGAGAATGAAGCCCTTTATTTATAGGAAACAGAGAAATTTGGGCTGAATTAGGACAAACCGGGGTTAGGCACGGCGCCAGGCACGACTGTGCCTGGGACCGTGCCTGCGGAGTAAAATGCGAACTCGCCTCCAGGCACGGTGTGCCTCCCTGCTAGGCACGATCGTGTCTGGCCTTCCAGGGAATGGGTACATTGTTATTCATCGGGCACGACCGTGCCTAGGCCAGGCACGACCGTGCCTGGCCTTCCAGCAATCCGGAACATCTTTATACTGCAGGCACGGCATGCCTAGGGTTAGGCACGACCGTGCCTGCCCTTTTCTTCACCATATTTCTTCGTTTCTTGCTCCAAATGCTCCCAGATGCTTCCTTGATCATTCCAAAGGTCTTTTCTTCATCAAATCTTCGTTGTGAACCTCCTGATGGCCTCCAAAACTCTCAAATCTTTCTCGAATTCTCTCCAACTTTTCCCCATTGCTTCTCAAGCACCGGTGTCAGACTCTTTTTGACTCCAAACAACACAAAACTTGAACCAACGCCTAGTAAACATGCATAACTTGAGCTAAAATTGAGACTTGTAACACTTTAAAGCTAGGAAAACCATCAAAAGTCGATCCCAACACACATCAAATGTGTGTTGTAATGCGAACTTATCACATATATCATATAAATTGTATTAGAATTGCGTATATAGTAATTATAAGAGATACATGTGTACTATTTAATATATACGGACGGAGTAATCACGAGATACTTTTAATATCTTCATATTTATAATTTTGCACAAAAATGTTATAAGAAAATAGATACTTGTAATATCTTAAGTTTTATATATACTTCTAAATAATGGAATAAGCTACATTTTTTATAATTTTAAATTGGAACATGTAATTACTATTCTAACTTTATTTGGCTATGTCTCTTAATTAATTCTGCATTGTTATCAGTTTCTAATGTTTATTTACATCATATAACTATTATTTGGGTTTATAATTAATTCATTATTGTTGTTGATTATAGAGTAATTTAATTAAATAATGGTCTGTTAATCAAGACTGATGGTACCATGGATCGCAACCATGACCCAAGAATCATTTAAGATAAGCCCACCAACGGGATCAGCCCATTAATCAGGATAAATGATAAATAATAGCCACTTGGCATAATTAGGAATCTGATCACCCACGAAAGGAACCCACAATCAGGCCAGGTTGGACAGCAGACCTCGAGCCTGGGCGGAGTTCTAGAGAGGTCGGACTCTTCCTAGGGCTTACATGGGAGGATATTATTCGAGCATAGCTATCTGGAAACGGCAGGCAATAACAGAAGAAATGTGAACCCAGAGGAACAATGATTGCACAACGTTTGAGACATTACAGGACTGTTTTAAATAATTGCATTAAATGTATCAGTTTCCTCATAGAATACTAGAACCTAAGGTCAATAAATACTTCATGTACACATCCTACCAAGGATCCGAACCGGAATAATATTACTGCCTTACGCTGCACTGTCGCTGCCTAAATTTCATCTGTTCTCGTAGATTAGCTCTCATAGTTGGAATTAAACTCCATCATTTGGTGATCTCGTTGAGAGAATGATTTACGACGATGGTTGGATCACACAGTCACAACCGTGTTGGTAGCAATCAAGGTGCACTACAAGAAAAATTGTTTTGTGCAACAGAAATTTTCATCGCCAAAGGTTGATAATTCCTTGCCCATTTCATTGGGCAATGAAATCAAATTCGTCACAAGGTCGTTGCCTAAGTATCACGGCTCATTATACTTTATGTGATGAATCAAATATTTGCTGCCCATAGTAATGCTTGTGCATCGATTACTTTTGTTGCCTATAGATGTACTTTGTGCAACGAATTTTTATTAGTTGTAGCCGCAATTACTTTTGTGTGCTACAAATTTATGTAGCACAAATATTCTTAGTGCAATAATTTAATATATTAGCAAGTGTAGCACATAGTGTTTTTGTGTGTTATAATTTTTGTTGCACATGAGTCCTTTGTGCAACAAAAGTCTACCTTCCATTTCCTATACACTTTTAGGTGCATTGAAATTAAATATGTTGCCCATATAGTAGTATACAAGTATCGCTAAGTCTCCTCATCTCTATATTCACACACACATACATGCTGCATTTTATCAATTTCAAAATTATGCATATGATAGGAAATCAAATACGTTTAATAAACTTGTAAAATTGATACAACTTGTTTCTTCACTATTAATCCTAAGAAATTAATCAAAACATAACAATGAAAAAGTTAGGGAGTTCTCAACTTATTATATGTTCATTTATTACAATTTTTTAAGATATAAACATAAAATAAAACACTTTGAACTCAAGTATACAATTCTATAAATAGCACCATTTTCCTTCATATTAATCATCCCTTCTTCCATATACTTAAGCTCAACTTAGAATAGTATTTTATTTATATTTTTTAGCATTGTTTAGTCTCCAAACGAGGAGCTAAACTTCCATTTCTTGGTTTTGCTCTTGAAGCTTGTTGAATGTTAAAGTTGTGAGTTATTTTCTTACTTCTTCTCTTGAATACTCCGTATCAATTCTTCCCTTAATCTATCTCTATATTAATGTTGGGGAGTGTTGCTAAGATGACAATTAGTTAACATCTCGACATTAATTACTACTAGAAACGATCAATGGGCTGATGGTTAATCATTGATGGTTTCACGAGTAAGTAACTTCGGGTTATTAATGCACGGTCGTGGTTAATAATCTTAAGAGGAATTAATTGTGTTGGTTAAACTGAAACCGTTGTGTTGAGGTTATCAATCTCAATTGATTTCATCAAGGAGTTAAGAGATTAAATGATACTATCAAGTCGGTATATGGCGGTGTTCTATACTTCGCTAATATTAGGGGTTATTAATGAACGGTCGTTAATAACTATCCTCGATGAATTGGAGATACTCCTCGATTAAGTATTCGTGAGGGGATAAGTTATAGATATAACAAGGATCAACAAACATATCAACTAGTGGAAAGTAGTAAAACCAAATCTTTTATCTCATTAATTAAAACCACATAAGTAGTTCAACTTGGTGTTTAACTATTCTTAAGTTCATCAACAATCTAAAACCCCCCTTGTTACTAGTTTTATAAAAAAAATTATTCCTTTCCCTGGATACGAACCTTACTTTGTTATACTACGTATAATTGTTGTATTGGTATTTATTTTGAGTGCACATCACGACAAAGTGCTCGTCAAAGAGCCGACAGGGGCAACCCCCTCAAAAGAATACTTGGAACAAGGGCAAAGACGAGCAAGCTTGAACCTCTAAAAAGAGGGAGGTCGGAGCCCAGTTTGAGGATGACGGAGAAGGGGAGGATTCCAGCTGGCTGAACACCCACACGTCGACCATATTTACGGTGGACCTGTGGGAGGAGATACCGTAGGGGAAAGGAAGAAGTGGAGTCGTCAGTTGTTCATGGGCGAGATCAACCGCCTCCCTGCCGAGAAGAAGTAGAAGCGGGAATCTATCATCTTTACTGATGACGACCTCCCACCTTGTCCTCCCCCACACAAAGATGCCCTGGTGGTAAAGATGGAAGTCATGGATGCAATACTCCATAAAGTTCTTCTAGAGGGATCAAGTTGGTGACATCCCCGCCATCCCCACGAGTCCACAAGCTACTGGATTGTCTGCCAGATGCCTAGGTGTGTGATCTCCGACTGTTCGCCAACGGCTCTGAGAGGTCACGAGTACGCTCATAGTTGTTTCTAGCCATTTGTTTGTTGTGGAGTGTGTAACGTGCTACTACATGCGAGAGCTTTGTTTGGAACTTTTATATCAATTTCCCACAAACGACGTCAATGTTGAGGTTTATTCCTTCAACCCCAAAGGCTCAGCACTTCCCTTTGGGTTTCGAGTGGAGTAGTTTTAGTGGGTTATGAATATTAGGATTACACAAGCAAATAATGGACAAATAAAGAGTCTAGTAAGTGGGTCGTGTTTTATTAGTTCAATAATAAGAGTCTATCACAACACACTTCACTGCAAGCCCGCTAGGCCGATCGTCTATTTTGAGGTGGGAAGAGCGGGAATAATTGTTATTTGCTAGACTACAAAGTTGTCAACCCTTTACAATGAAATAAATATAATGCTACTAATATATACTACCAAACGATAGGTGATGTTGATGATGTGGGGGATTGTGAGTGGCTAGTTTCTGGACCACCAAATCTACCGAATTAAACGCGTTTCCCGCCAATATTTTGATTTCCCGCCAATGGGTTCGGACGAGCGTCCTCTCTTGAGCTTAGGTTCCGGACACAAACGAGGACAAGGACGGGGCTCCGCTCGACCTAGGTCGGTTGTTCTCCCTGAGACCCTCTGGATCATCGCCTGGCTCCACTGGGCCAAGGGTGCTGACGTCGAGCGTCTTCGTTTGTAAGCCGAGCGTCCATCCGACATCCGTCGGACCGTGCCTAAATTGGGTCTTGATGGTTTTCTTGCTAAGGGATTAATGGGCCGCTCCCCTGTTGGACCTATTAACCCAACAAGTTCCATTGATTTGTTGATGCATGTATGCATTCTTAAGTTGATGTTGGAGATGGTGATTTGATTTAGTAGTATTACAACACATCAACAAGTACGTATTACTTATTAACCAAAATGGAACAATCTTTTGTCGGTCGGTTATACTAATACATCGGTCGGTTTTCGGTCGATTATTTATTTGGAAATTTATAATTGATTATTTGATTATCGATCGGTTATTTAATTGAACGACCGAACGCTCAATCTTACCTTTGATTTTTGTTGAGGGACTTGAGATGGAAATGGGGGGCTTTGAGGCTGTTCAACTTGATTGATTAGAATTATTCCATTATCGTTGATATAGCATGTCCCGTCCCCATACATATTATACTGCTTCTTATATTAAAGTGCATAGGTTGTCTCTGAAAGTTCATGACGTCTACCTGCTCCACACTTGGGGATACCGAGGTACGTTTTGACCATCATAAAACATTCAATTGGCCAATGATGAAGGCCCCACATAGTTCATAGGTGATAAACAATTGGAAACAATTTAATATGGACCTCACAGGTACGTGCATGAATTGTGGTAGTATAGTGCTCATGTAATCTAAAGGTTGAGTCCACAAAGAAAATGTAACTAAGTAATTAGAAAATACTCCCTCCATTCTCCATTAGTTGTCCATATAGGATTTGTCACAAGTTTTAAGAGGAAAATAATAGGAGTAGTGTAAAAAGGTGTAGTGAGTTGTGTTTAAATGAAAAAGTAGGAACGAGAATGAAAAAGTAGGAAAGAGAATGAGGGTAAATGAGTATATTTATTGAAAAAACTTTCAAAAAATGGAAAGAGATACAAATATTAGAAAACAACCTAAAATGGAAAGAGAGACAAGTATTAGAGAACATAGGGAGTAGTAAAAGTAAAAGTGAAGTTCAGACAATCCATCTAAAAAATGAGTTGTGAATTTGTTTGGTTTGAAACTGAAAAAGTAAGCTTGGTTGAGAATTAGCAAGAAAAGGAAGACTAGAAGATTATGATTATGTCACCAATTTGTAATATTTGTGATTTAGTTAGTCAATTAATGTTGAGAGTTTGGACTAGACACAAATGTATGTGATTATTTTGTACAACATCTAGAAAAAGTCACGAATTTTAACTATTAATCAATATATAATTATATTATTAATTAAATAGTTTTTTTTGGATCGATGAATTAAGTAGTTGAAATTTCATATTGTCAAGTTTTCTTTGTTTTATTTTATTTTTATTCAACTGTTCGAGTGCTGATAAACTGTTCCAGTGCTAACAAATTAACAGGTTTTGATAAACTGATAATATTTAAGTGCTTTTTTAATAACTTCTGAGTGGAATAGAAACATAAGTGTCCTATTTTAAAATATCAAAACCTTTTTACTCCTATTCAAGGCGATTTTTGTAGTTTAATACTCCGTATGTACAAGGATCGGCGACGGAGGCAGAAATGACAAGTTAGGGAGGGGGGTCAGGTCGGGCTTAAAGAATTTATATTGGGGGGGTCAAATTTTAAAATTTGATTGTTTTTTCCTGTTTATAAATCAAAAAAAACTTGGTAGTGCTGAGGCCCCCGCCAAGGCGCCAACCTCCCCTGTCTCCAGTAGCTAACCATGATATATATATGTAACATTAAAAAATAAACAATACCCCAGTTTCCTCTATAAATTATGGGGTAATATATACAATTATAAATATGTTAACTAATAATTACAGCAGCCAAGATTTAGGGCGCGGGGTGCCAGCCACTTAGGATTTGATTTTTTATCATATAGAGTAATTTTTTTTATACTTGCACTATATATCCAACCATGGTCAGGGGTCAGGGGAGTCAGTCGACCCGCTGAAAGTTTGAGAGTATATAGCTCGATCTGAAATATCTCTGATTTGATATATTATGGCCCATGTACTTCATTACGAGTAAAAAGTTATGACTTATAGAAATCAATACTATCTAAACGTAAAATCAACAAAATTTGATGCATACTATAGATTATTTTCCCAAACTTTAAATATGTGACACCGCACCCGGATGTATTTGAATTTGGAATATGATATGTATTTGAATTTCCCAGCGAATAAAAATTCGTGTAATTGATCGGCGTATTTAATTAATGTGCAATTAATTAAATTATTTATCGAGCCCATAATAATGGGAATGGACTCCCAAACATTTAGTTGAGTCACCGTAATAATTTTAGAAGCCCAATAAAATATATTTAGATTTTGATGATGCTAGATTAATTAGAACTTTAATGTACCCCCATTTAGATTTGATGTATTAGAATTCCTTCTAAGTGTAAGCATTTTAGAATAGTCGACAGACAGAAGACCCTCAGGTCCTCTGTTAACTGTTTACCTCTCAGAAGTGCTTATGGCAGTCTGGACAGAAGATCTCTTGGCCCTCTGTTGGCTGGTTACTTGACAGGAGTACCTATGGTATTCTGTTGGACTTCCTATAGTCAGAAGAGCTCGAGACCCTCTGTGTTCAAACCTGTTAGAGATATTTTCATTGTATTGTGATCAATGTTACTTATGCTTTTGTAGTTAGTTCAAATAAATAAATAGACTAGCTAGAATAATGAATAGGCCTTTTAAGGCAATTTGTAATAAAAGCTTTCATGCCTTTTTAGGTATGGGCCTCCTAGAAAAAGGAGCCCAAATGATTGTAAAACCTACCTTTCCCGTCAGGCTATATATATGCCTTAAGGGAAAGGCTAGGTTAAGCTTTTCAGATATTCTCATTCTCTGTGCCGCAGTGCCTATATCGGTGATAGAAGTTTCACGCTAAGTTTTGTTCATCATTCTGTAAACTTCTTCATCATACAATGGAAAGCTTCAAATCATAGATCTGTCTTCCATACATTCATATTCTAGACTAGAAAACAGGGACCTAACATCTGGTATCAGAGCCGGAGCTGATCGATCGATTGAAGGCTGAAAAACGCTCCTGCGCGATTCTTCGTCGTTGAAGTTTTGCACTTGAGCGATTTTTTGTTCTGTTTTTGTTGTGATTTTTTCAGGAAAATGCTTACAGGGAAATGCTTCTAGGCTTGCTGGGATTTATTCTGCGAAAAATCTCGATCTGAAAGTTGGCGTACAGGTTAAGCCAGATTTGAGCGATCCTGCAGTTTAGCGCAACTCGTTGGAACAAAGAACAGGTTCGCGCAAAGTGCCTCCTGCGCGATTTTCAGACTTCGCGCAACACTTGCTGCGCGATTCTGGACTTGCGGCATCTTCTACTTACTTGAGCGATTTTAAGATCGCGCAATACAGGTTGAGCGATTTGTAGTTAAGCAATTTTTGGACTCCTGCGCGATTTGGCACTTAGCGCAAGACACTCTTGCGCGAAATCGAGACTTGAGCGATCCTCTTGTTGCGCGATTTGTGAAGTTGCGCCATCTTGGACTTGAGAGATTTTTTTAAGTTGAGCGATCTTTTGTTAGTTGAGCGATCTTTTATAAGGTTGAGCGATCTTTTGAGAGTTGAGCGATCCTTGTAAAAGTTGAGCGATCTTTTGTTAGTTGAGCGATCTTTTATAAAGTTGAGCGATCTTTTGAAAGTTGAGCGATCTTTGTAAAAGTTGAGCGATCTTTTGAGAATTGAGCGATCTTTCAACACTTGCGCTATTCCTTACTTGCAAAGACCTACTGCCAGAAGTACCCTACAACAGAACAGGACTTAATCAATCAACTGATCAGCCCGATCATTTAAAATGGATGCTTTGTCGATTGGAAACAACACTAGACCCCCAATTCTACGAAGAGGAGAGTACAATGTGTGGAAGAACCGATTTCTGAACTTTCTGGAGAGCAAGGACCAATCCTCAGGTCTTCTTGACTCTATCACAAATGGACCTGCTCAATTGATGATAGCTGTTGAGAGAGACAACGGGAACAACCCACCTGTTGAGATTGAGTGGAGACCCAAGACTGTTGATGAATATGATGACGAGGACAGAGCAAGACTCCGTGCAGATCTCATTGCTAAGACTTATCTTCTGCAAGCCATCCCGAACGACATCTACATGCAGATTGACAGCATGTCAACTGCAAAAGAGATGTGGGATGAGATCTTCAAAATCATGCAAGGCACTGAGATCGAAGTAAAAGCAAAGAAAGCAAGCACATTCACTGCATACGACTCATTCAAAGCCAAGCTTGGAGAATCACTTGAGGACACCTACCTGAGATTTCTGCAACTGATAAATGAGATGAGGAAGATTGGCGTACACAAGTCGAATATGGAACTGAACGTGAGATTTCTGTCTTCTCTTGGAGCTGACTGGAAGAAGCTGAGCTCGCAGATAAGGCACACAAAGGATCTGGATGAGATGGATATTCATGCAGTGTACAACACACTTGACCAATACGCTGAAGATTTCTCTGACTTTGTGGTTGCCACTGTGACAGCTCAAAAGGGGAAGGGAGCTGTGGACAAGCTAGCTGACACTCTTGCCCTGATGCTTGACAAGCCATCAAAGTCTGGCTCCAAGAAAGATAAGATGATAGCTGATGAAAGTGAAAGTGCTGATAGTGACATCGGATTTTGGGATGATTCTGACGATGATGAGCTGCGTGATTTTCAGAAACAGATAGCCCTTCTTACCTCGAGGTTCAACAATCAAATGCAGAAAAAGAAGAACTCTTCCAGCAGCAGGCTCCGCAAGTCCTCTACCAGCAACAACAAAAGAAAAGAGCGTTCATTTGACTCTTCTGAAAATGGAAATGCTGAGGATGCTCCAAAGTGCTTCAACTGTGGGAAGACTGGACATCTAATGAAGGACTGCAGGATGCCTAAGAGGAGGAAGGATGCTGAATATTATAAGCAGAAGATGAATCTGAACAAGAAAAAGATGTTGCTGGCAATGGAAGAAAGCAGTGAGAAGAGTGCCCTCATGGCTGAAAAAGATCATTGGATGGATGATTCTGATGAGGAAGAGAATCTGGCCTTGATGGCAGTTGTTGAAGAAGAAGAGAAAGACAAAGCTGAGGAGAAGAAGAACCTGCCTACTGCAACCAATGCTGATGTAGTGACTGCCCTGTCTGCTGAGAACAGGAATGCTGATAATGAAGTAAGTACCTCTAATCCATCTGTTCCTAATTGCTCTAGAACTGATATGCATGATAAATTTAAGGAGCTAAAGGTGAAATACAATAGATTGTATGATGTATATAATCAACTGCGTGAAAAACAGACATGCTCAAACATTAAGATAATCAATTCAGAGAAAACAATCACTAAGCTCACAACTGAAAATAAGAGACTTAGTGTTAGCGAAAAAGAACTGACAGAGAAACTTAGAACTACTGAGAAAGAGAGAATCAAACTTTTTGGTGTAAACAATTTACTTATGGAAAGAAGGGGTGCTCTTTATACTAAAATCAAAGAACTTGAGGATCTGTTAGCCAAAAGGGACCAAACAGATCAGACTATTTTTCTTAACCAGCCTAAGGACACTCGTTTCTATAACGCCAAAGAAGGCTTGGGTTTGACCAATCCTCAGAACCTGAAAAAGGTCAACTGTAGACAACTCTATGATGTTAGATACATGAAAATAGGATTGACCAAACTCATGGCCTTCACTGGTACTGAAGAAACGAATGCCCTTGAGGATGAAAAGAGAAAGACAAAGCTGGTGTCGAGGTTCCTTTTGACTACACAGAATTAAACAAGAGCTACAAAACCAAAGCACTCCCTTTGACCCCAGCTGAAGAAATCTTGACCTGTCCTCCTGAAAAGGAAGCTGTGAAAGACGGAGAGGAGGCTTCCACATCTGAACCAATTGAGAAACCAGCTTACATTCCACCGTTGATGAGAAAGTTTGCTGAGTTAAAAGATTCTTTTGAAAAGGAAAAGCAAGTTTTGGAAAAAGAAAGAGATGAACTTTTAAAAGAAATAACCTCTTTGAAAATCGCCTCTCAGTCTAACACAACTTCTCAACCCTCTTCCCCTTCTTGTTCTGAAAACACTTCTGAAAATCCAAGCGATAGTTTTAAGACTTCTTCTTCTCATTCCGAGTCTCATTCTCCGACAGGGAAACATGTGAAGAAGAGAGTCGAGAGGAAAGGAGAGTGGATTGAAGACAAAATAAGAAGGAAGAAGAGAGAAGAAGAGTCGAGATTAAGAAATAAGTGTCAGCGGTCGAGGACCATATTTTATGTTAAGAATAAGTCTAGTTCTAGCATTAGTGAGCCTTCTACGAGTTATGCTAAAAGAGTGGCTCCTAAGTCTTCTAGTTCTAAGATTTCTGTCTCGAATCGCTGTACTAAATGTGTTTCTCTGAATTGCATTAAATCAATGAAATGTTGTTGTTTTGAGTCTGTTTCTTCTTGCAAAAGAAATGAACCTGTGATTGTTAAGAATGTTGCAAATAAGCCCAAGATTGATAGGGTGAATGTTGAGAGTGAGGTCAAATTGCCATTTTTAAGGCATCCTCTCAAGATTCACTCGGTCAAACATCTGAGAAGGCTATCACGTGAACCAATCTTGAAAGACCATTTATCTGAACAATCACTTAGGACAAATGAAAGTTCCCTCGCTCCAAAAATCAATCAAATAAAACAAAAATGGGTTCCTAAGGCTGAAGCAGAACAATTAAAAATGAAAAACTCTTCTCAATCAGCCAGCCTAGGATCCCAAATCAAAAAGAAGTTGAAACAATTGCTCACTGTTGATAAGGAAGGACCCATCTGGCGATGGGTACCTAAGCGAAACTAATCTGTTTTGCAGGTCAGTCATGTGTGACATCTTGATTCAGGTTGCTCGTCACACATGACTGGACAGATTGAACTACTGAGCAACTATTCTGAAAGGTTCGGAGGAAATGTGAGGTTTGGGAACAATGCTTCATCGCCCATACTTGGAATAGGAGATGTCATATGTGAGAGCGTCACAATCAGAAATGTGTCATATGTGCAGGGACTGAAGCATAACTTGCTTAGCATCGGACAATTTTGTGATAATGGAATGGAAGTGAGATTCCATGCTAGGCAATGTTGTGTGATGGATATGGGTGGGACACCATTATTATAGTGTCAAAGGAAAACCAATCTCTACACCATTGATCTGAAATCGGTGCGATCCCCCATATCCATCTGTCTCCTGTCCAAAGCATCAGAAGAACAAAGCAGCCTATGGCACAGACGTCTCTCACACTTGAATCTGCCAGCCATCAGTTCCCTCTCCTCGAAGAAGTTGGTGAAAGAACTGCCTGTGCTGAAGAACTCTCCCAACCATCATTGTTCTGCATGTCATTTGGGAAAGATGAGGAGAGCGTCACACAAGTCAAAACAATTTCCCTCCTCATCTCGTCCCCTGGAGCTACTACATATGGATCTGTGTGGTCCGATGCGCGTGCATAGCATCAGTGGACGCAAATATACTCTGGTAATTGTGGATGACTACTCACGCTACACATGGACCAAGTTTTTGCGCTCCAAGGACGAAACTGCAAACTTGATCATGACGTTCATCAGAACCATACAGAACTATCTATAGTAGAATGTGAAGATCATCAGAACTGACAATGGGACGGAGTTCAAGAACAAGGAACTGACCGAATTCTATGAAGCTCAAGGAATTACTCAACAGTTCTCTGCAGCCAAAACACCACAGCAGAACGGTGTTGTAGAACAACGGAACAGAACCTTGGTGGAAGCAGCCAGAACCATGCTGATACAGTCAAAGCTTCCTCACTTCATGTGGGCGGAAGCTATCAACACGGCTTGCTTCACACAGAACAGGACGGTGATCCACAAAAGATTTGACAAGACGCCCTATGAGATTGTGTTTAAGTGGCTCCCTAACATTGCCTTCTTCCGCGTCTTCGGCTGTAAATGCTACATTATGAACGACAGGGATGCTAGGGGGAAGCTTGATCCAAAAGCAAATGAAGGGATATTCATTGGATATTCTACCAATTCCAAGGCGTACAGAGTATACTTGAAGGACAGAAGAACCGTCATGGAGAGCATCAATGTGAGCTTCTATGAAATGGCGGACTTGGCTTCTGAACATTTTCATTCTGAACCATCAACCTCTGCAAACAATGAAACTCCATCATCTTCTGGAGTAGGAGGGCAGGGAGGTGAGACAAGATCAGATGAGCATGTGGTTCTGGACTCTCTTTTTGAGCACTTCTTGTAATACCCGAGATTAATATAAGAGGATTAATAGTACTACTCTTACCAACAGATGTGCATTTCCTTTTAAGGGAGTTCATTACCCAAGAACTCCAAAGTTAAGCGTGCTCGCACGGGAGTAGTCTTGGGATGGGTGACCCCCTGGGAAGTTTCTCAGGGCGCGCATGAGTGAGGACAAAGTGCGCCGTAAAGGCTCGTGGTGGTTTGTGAGGACAGTACTAGAGGTATGGAGTAACTACCTCGGGTCCGGTGGGGCCGGGGTGTTACAGGTGGTATCAGAGCAACCCCGCGACAGTGTGCTGATCCGTTGGATATCGGGCAGACACCTAGAAGGGGAAAAGATTTTGGGATTTGATTGAGATTGGTTTAAGGGCGCAACGAGGACGTTGCGATCCTAAGTGGGGGTGATTGTAATACCCGAGATTAATATAAGAGGATTAATAGTACTACTCATACCAACAGAGGTGCATTTCCTTTTAAGGGAGTTCATTACCCAAGAACTCCAAAGTTAAGCGTGCTCGCACGGGAGTAGTCTTGGGATGGGTGACCCCCTGGGAAGTTTCTCAGGGCGCGCATGAGTGAGGACAAAGTGCGCGGTAAAGGCTCGTGGTGGTTTGTGAGGACAGTACTAGAGGTCTGGAGTAACTACCTCGGGTCCTGCGGGGCCGGGGTGTTACACTTCTACAGCCAACCACGTGCAGCACCAACTACAAATGCTACAACCACTCAGAACCCCCTGTTACCTGCTCCAACCACTGAAGAAACCAACACTCCTACTCAGAATGATGATGAGCATACAGATAATGAAGCTGAACATGAACCAAACACTCCTGTTAATGATCAAACTGAGGAAGCTGCAACGCAAGAAACCCCAGAAGTATAACCAGAACAAGAATATTCTGACCCTGATCATCCAATCATAACTCCACAGCCTCTACAGCACGAGAGGAAGTGAACAAGGGCACATCCGCAAGAGCTGATAATTGGAGATCCATCTCAAGGAGTCAGAACCAGAACGGCATCAGTCAATGAATGCTTATACTCATGTTTTCTGAGTCAGAAAGAACCAACAAAGATGACTGACGCATTGGCTGATCCGGACTGGGTGATTGCAATGCAGGAAGAAATGAACCAGTTTGAAAGATTGAAAGTGTGGACCCTGGTGCCAAGGCCGTACAAGAAAACCATTATCGGCACCAAATGGGTCTTCAAAAATAAGAAAGACGAAGACGGTGTGATCGTGAGAAACAAAGCCCGCCTGGTTGCAAAAGGCTACAATCAACAAGAAGGAATCGACTACGATGAAACCTTTGCACCAGTGGCACGAATTGAAGCGATCAGATTATTCCTTGCTTATGCTGCACACAAGAGTTTCACAGTGTATCAAATGGATGTAAAGACATCATTTCTGAATGGAGATTTAAAAGAAGAAGTCTACGTTGCACAACCTGACGGCTTTGTTGATCGTGAACGCCCCAATCATGTATATAAGCTGAGGAAAGCCCTGTATGGTTTGAAACAAGCACCGAGAGCCTGGTACGAAGCACTATCAGATTTTCTTGTGGAATCAGGCTTCTCGAAGGGAAAGATAGATCCAACTCTCTTCATCAAAAGACACAAGGCTGACATCATGCTGATACAAATTTATGTGGACGACATCATCTTTGCACCATCGAATCCAAATTTCTGCAAAAAGTTCAGCAACCTGATGCGCACCAAGTTCGAGATGAGTATGATGGGAGAGTTGAACTTCTTTCTAGGGCTTCAGATCAAGCAAATGCCAGACGGAATCTTCATAAATCAGTCCAAGTACATCCACGATATGCTAAAGCGCTTCAAAATGGACAGCACGTCAACGATGAAAACCCCCATGTCTCCCTCACAGAAGCTCGACTCTGACCCTTCTGGGAAATCAGTCGATGCTACCAATTATCGGGCTATCATCGGTTCCTTGCTGTATCTTACATCTAGCAGACCAGATATTGTCTTTGCAACCTGCTTATGCGCCCGCTTTCAAGCAAATCCGAAGGAATCACATCTGAATGTTGTTAGAAGAATACTGAGATATCTCAAAGGAACAGTCAATCTGGGTCTTTGGTATCCTAAGGAATCAGGTTTTGACCTTGTTGGATACTCAGATGCTGATTTCGCGGGTTGCAAACTGGACAGAAAGAGTACATCTGGCGGCGCTCAATTTCTTGGCGATAAATTGGTGTGCTGGTCCTCCAAAAAGCAGAATTGTGTGTCCACTTCTACAGCTGAGGCAGAATATGTTGCGGCTGCTAGCTGTTGCTCACGGATATTATGGATGAGGACCCAGCTGAAAGACTACGGGTTCACGTTCTCACACATCCCGATCTACAGTGACTCTCAAAGTGCAATAGCCATCACGTGCAATCCGGTCCATCATTCAAGGACGAAGCATATTGACCTCAGATATCACTTCATCAAGGATCACGTTGAGAAAGGCACCGTAGACATGTACTTTGTGTCTACGGAATTGCAACTGGCTGATATTTTCACAAAGGCCCTGGATGAAAAGAGATTCAATTTCCTGATCTCTAAGTTGGGGATGTTGAACCTAAACGAATGAGTAACATCTGAACTGTGTGTGTGCGTGTGCTTTCATATTTTCACTTTAAACATTTTTCAAAATTTGCATTCCTTTTACTTTACTTTTTCATGCATCTCATTTCACTATTATGCATCGCATGTTTGCTTTTACTTTTCATGCATCTTTCTTTTTCAATGCATAAATTGAGGGGGAGCTTTTCTATAAGTGTTCATAAATTGAGGGGGAGTATTTCAAAATTGTGTATGATCTGAGGGAGAGTTTGCTAAAATTTTCATTCTTAAAGAAGAGCAAGTGTTGAGGGGGAGCCATTTTTTTTTAAACTTGAAATCAGAAAAGTTCGGGCCCGTTAAGTCTTTGAATTCCCCCGGGCCTATTTAAACTTCAGAAAGCGCAACTCCTCCCCCATTCTTTCTTTGTTGCGCGAAACGTTAGAACTCCCCAAGCTAAAATCTCTCACTTGTTTCTTTCATCTCCTCCTCTTCGAAACATTCAAGGTAAAATTTCCATCCCTTCTTGCTATCATACGTGTTTCACAGGTATTCAACGAAGACGATGAACAGGTGTTGCGCGAACTGAGGAATTGGGGCTGCGCGATCTGACCCTCACACAAGTCGTAGATTGCGCAATTACCAACCCCTGCGCGATCTGGCAGGGTTGCGCGGTCCTCACGACCTGTGCGATTCCCAACCTGCCCAAAATCGAGGCCTTGTGCGATCTGTTGAGTGATCTATCTGGGGTGCGCGAACCACACCCCTTGCGCGATTGACCTGCTTTGCGCAATCGTCTAAGGCTGCTCGATTCAGGTTGTGGAGCGATTTGGGGTCTCACGCGAACACAAGACCTGCGCGATACCTCTACCTTGCGCGATCACCAGGCTTGCGCGATCCATCTGGTCTGCGCGATGCCAGCCCTTGCGCGATCTCATGCATTGCGCGATTAGGGTTGCCTAATGACCCTTGCGTGTTTCTTTTGGGCTGCGCGAAATCAATCAAGCCCAGCCCGGACCATATCCTTAGTGAAAATTCTACTTTTGGGCTAAAATTCACTAAGTCCAGACCCAAATCAGACAGAGAGCAATAACCTTTTTATTGGGCCCCACTTTTCAAAAAAAAAACAACAATAAAGGGCCCAAGTGAACAAAAACTGTGGACTTAACCATTTTTTATCAAATGCTCTAATCTGTTTATCATTTTCAGACTAAAATGGCTGCCAACACTCCAATCAACATGATCTTCGCTAGGGAACAATGGATCCCAATCAAGGAAAACAACTCACAGTTGGACCCCGAAGTGTTCTCTTGCCAAGACAACGTGGTCGTCTCTATTCTGAAAGGCCACAAGCTGTGGAAGGCCCTGAGCGAAAACGCAGAAGTCCCTCAGGTGTATCTCCAACAATTCTGGGGTACACTTGACAAAGACGTAGATGCGAACGGCAGACAAATTGATGACGTCCTAGCTGCCACCATCTGCAACACCAGAGTCACAATCACAAAGACGCTAGTCCAACAAGTGCTACAGATCCCGGAGGAGGAACATTATGATGCGTTGGCCTCAGAAGCGCAAATCTTTGAGGACATGATCAAACTGGGCCACGCTGAACCCCTCCGACTGATGTCCGCAATCAAGACAGCACGATTTCCAAGACCATGGAGGACGCTGATGGCCACACTGAACAAGTGCTGCACATCCAAGCACAGTGGCTTCGCCAAATGCAGCGGTTACCTCGTCTACATCTTCCACGGCATCGCATTCATGAAGAACTACGATTTCGCCTCTCTTATTTGGGGTGACATTCTGGAGATGAGAAGAAGGAAATTTGACACTGATCAGATCAAACATCTACCATACATGAGATGGTTTTCACTGCTGGTGCGACACTTCTGCAGAACAATTCCAACAATTCAAAGGCGCAAATCATCTGAGAATGTCAGCACTCCAGCCCTCCAATATCTGAAGAGAATGCCAGAGGTACGCACACTGGTACCTCTTCCTATTCCTGTTCCTCTCCTCCTGTTAGCTGGTCGCAATGATCCACATGTTATACGCTACAACGAGGAGAACGGTATCATACTCCCTATGGCTCAGATAAACCCCCCTGAGCCTACCCCAGGGAGTCAGCCGAGAGAAAGTGAGGGTCCTGAGAGTTCAACCCGGCCACAGAGACCAGTGGCAAGCCGGCCCCATGATGATCAGACTATGTCTGCTGAGGGCCACACCCGTGCTGAAGAGACTACCTATGATTCGCCAAGCGTAGCCACAACACAAGACGCTGACGATGAGGGCTGCGCTCTGGAAGCAAGGCTGGAGAGAACGACGACGATGATGATGATGAGGATGACGACAATGTCAAGGCAAAGGGCAAGAAAGTCGAGGAAGCCCCCAAAAAGAAAGGACGTCTCATTATCAGGCTTTCTCGGGCTACAACACAGGAGCAGTCTCACCAAATCAAGGACACTCAAGGAAACATCATCAGTGAGACTCGCTCCAAAGTACGTAATGACAACCCCTCCTCATCATCTACTCCTGTGCAAAGAGTGCAAACCGCAAGCAACCTGGCCGAAGAGTTAGCTTTGTATGACAGCTGCTCTGACCTAGACACCATAAACCGGGCTAACCCCATAGGTGCAGAAACTGATATTTTCAGTTTCCGGGTAGAAGACGCAGCATCTAGCCCAACTGCGCATGCACAAGCCTCACCTAGCCACTCTGCTGCCTCCCAACAGGTAGTAGTTTCAAAAACAGGGGACATTATACCCACCTCACTGCCTCCTTACGACGCAGTTGAGGACATTCTTTGTGGTCTTCCGCCCCAGACCACTACCCCTCCTTCTAGCACATCGAGTCTAGTTTCCACCCTCCCAACATTTTCCACTTTTTCTAGGACACATACACTGCTCACACCACTGCACACAACAAGTGCACTTTACCTGTCCTCAACGATCGGAGATACGTCGATGATGATCGGAAGTCCTGCTGCTCAACAAATATCTCCATCATTATCTGCAGGCCACACATCGGTAATCTTTACTGATGCTGTGACAACGGTTACTACCCCTGTAACCGGTAACCCTGACCTTACCGACCTTTCAGTCATTTTGCAGCGTTTCATGGATTCCACCATTAAGCCATGGGTGCACGAAGCAATAACCGCTCGGGCACAGGAATTCAGGAACACCCCGGCGTTGCTTAATGACATCATCCAACCCCAACCATCATCCTCACATACCCAACAAACCCAACCACTTCCTCTCTTACCTACCCAACAAACCTCTGAACCATCCGCAACTATACCTCACTCACCTACTGCTTCAAGGGGAACCCAGGATACAGAACTAATGTCCTCCCCTACTTCGACCACACCTTTTCCTGACCCTAAAACTTTACCGTTTGAGGTACTCGAGAACCTAATGCTAGATCAACTACTAGCCACCGAAGAAGGCAACCTAACCCAGAAACAAAAAGACCTTCTTCGGATCCTTAAGCCTGACAGCTCATGCCGTGATAGTCTCCTTGGTCACAAACGTTCACATGAGGACCCCGATGACTCGGATCCTCATGAGGGGGAGAACAAGAGACAAAGGATACTTGAGCGTGATGCGTCAACAAGCCAACCTTCCACGCAATCCAACCAACCTGAATCCTCGAACAATCAGCCCCCACCATCCACTCAACACAAAAGCCTAACAGCCAATCCACCCACATCTAGCCCGGTCGAGCTAGAAACAACACTCCTAGGCGCATCCTTTACCGGTGCTGTCCAATGATGGAGTGGAAGTCCTGAGGTTGCTACGTCAAGTACACCATTTTATTCAGGCCATCAGAAAGAACCTAGTTCTAATCTGATGATAACGGGTAATCCTAGTGATCCCAGAGTTACTATTGACAGACCACCACAGCAGCAGCAAGTTCCCTCTAGCCAACATGATGATCGAATGAATGACGAGCTTGAAGAAATTCTTGTTCATAATAAGTGTCTCGGCTATGGACAAATGTGGATGAAATACAGCGAAGAGCCTATCTCAGAGAGCTCCTAGCTAAATGTGCTGCTGATGTGATACTGCTTGATGACGATGAACTCAAGGAATGAGAGAATTACCAGGAACCTCCCAAGGAGCTAGAATCCATCATCAGACAAATAGCGGCTCGAATGCCCAGGAGTGAAAAACCTTGGGAGAATATTAACATCAATGCTCCTTTCCAAGAGGAAATCAGAAAGCGTATATGGCGGAGGGATAACAAAGTCAAGGAATTGGACGAATTGAAAATCCGTGGACTTAATCATCTGCGAGGAAAGAACAAGGGCGGACAATTGTTTCTGCTTAGTCATCATTACATGGGGAAACAGAGAGAAGTATGGCAACATGAACTACAAACAGCAAAAGACCCAGTATGGAGTATACTAAATGTAGCCGAAATAAATCATCAAGACATCCCACTCTCTGTTTACCGCCTACAACGCTCTGACGGGACTGAATTTACCTGCAAGGAAAATGACCTTTATATGCTAAAGATGGATGACATCTATCATATGTATCTAGCATTCCAGGAAATTCCGGTCACTTGGGACAGATCTACACAAGACGGATTCAAGGCACTCAAGCGCTTCATGATCAGACAAGTCAAATTCTTTGCTTCCCATGATCTTCAGATGGCCCTAGAAACCAATCTGCCAAAGACAAACCTCTCAAGACCAAAGCTTTACGGGCCAGAGCTTGAGAACTTTCCAGCATATTACATCTTCGATCGCCCGTTAGCTATCATCTACCTGAACCACAAAGGTGAGAGGCGTTTGTTGGTGGCAGAAGAAATCAACAAGTACTGTGATGGAACGCTGAAGATCATTAAATAAAAACTGCAACCTATCAGAAAAGAATTTGAAGAAAAACAACAGAAGTATGCAGATGCCTCAGACGATGAACTAACAGAGGCAAACAGAATTGACAAAGTGTTGAAAGCTATCGAGAAACAACTTGACAGAAGAAGGTCACTCAGAAACTACGAGCATGCACTCAATCTCAGAAAGCATTATTTTAAAGCTCAGAAGTGAAGAATAGAAGAAGCAAGAACATCTGATCACAAAGGGGGAGATTGTTAGAGATATTTTCATTGTATTGTGATCAATGTTACTTATGCTTGTGTAGTTAGTTTAAATAAATAAATAGACTAGCTAGAATAATGAATAGGCCTTTTAAGGCAATTTGTAATAAAAGCTTTCATGCCTTTTTAGGTATGGGCCTCCTAGAAAAAGGAGCCCAAATGATTGTAAAACCTACCTTTCCCGTCAGGCTATATATATGCCTTAAGGGAAAGGCTAGGTTAAGCTTTTCAGATATTCTCATTCTCTGTGCCGCAGTGCCTATATCGGTGATAGAAGTTTCACGCTAAGTTTTGTTCATCATTCTGTAAACTTCTTCATCATACAATGGAAAGCTTCAAATCATATATCTGTCTTCCATACATTCATATTCTAGACTAGAAAACAGGGACCTAACAAAACCCTCTGAAAACCAACAGAAGATCAAACACTTAGAAGTTTTGACAACTAGAACAAACAAGTACTTCAACGGAAGATTCCCTCAACGGCTAGCTCATACTCAACGGAAATGCTACAGAACAGCATTTAATGCTCATTTAATGAGCTCCATACTCCGAAGAGTAAAAGCTGATGACGGACCGAGATTCCTGGAAAGCCTATCCCAAAATAGCAAGCCGCCAAACTTGCGGGCCCAGCCGGTCAACTCAAACTGTACGCGCATTCAATGCAGTTGTCTCCTCCTCCAACGGGAAGACAACCTCAGTATAAAAGATACTATTCGAAGAACAACTGTGTAACTTTTGCCACAACTTGTGCTCTAACTACAAAAAGCCTTCTTGAGATTCAACACTCGAACTCCATCAACAAGAAAGGCCTATGTTAGGAAGATCATAAGTTCATATATTCATCATCACCAACAAGGGCAAAGTTCTTATTGTTCTTCAACTCTTCAAGCACCTCATTACAAATCTTTTAAAGTAGCTCGAGTACAAATTTGTGACGAAGCAAGTTGGAGAAAACTCTGTTTTCAACAGAACATCTTCTGCAAAGAAGGACGTCTTAAAGTAGCTCGAGTAGTGAAGTGGAGATACTTCAAGGAGACTCAGTGAAACAAGACTAGTCTTAAAGGAAGCAAGGAAGTGCATCCCAGGAGACATCTAGACTTGAAGAAGACGTGGAGAGCTTCTTAAGTTCTAGGGACTAAGGCGTTGTAACCGTTGTTTTACAAGCTTAGTGGAACAGTGGATTAGAGGAACGAGTTGTTCCTTGAACCACTATAAAAATCCCTGGTGTCATTTACTTACTGCTTTTATTACTTGCAAACTGATTAACTCCAAAGAAGTGGTATCTGTGTTCAGCAGAACACCTCTTGTGAGTTAACAGAAGGCCAAGTGCCTTTACTCCTCTATGAGGCTATCCCGACAGAACACCTACCAGAAGACCTCCGCTGCCAGTCTGTTCTCAACAGAACAGGCTATTCTGTTTCCCTTGGTACTTGACTTGAAAAAGTTAAAAACCATAACAGTCTATTCACCCCCCCCCCTCTAGACTGTTACCTCATTAACCGGGACCAAAAAGTGGTATCAGAGCCTCCTTGTTCTTGTAATCTCTTAGGTTACTCCTTGAACAAAGATCCACTTGTTCCTAACCTCTTTAACTTTTATTATGGATAACTCTCTTGCAAAGCATCTCATGTTTTCAGATCAGAAGTATGATGACTGGAAGATCCGGATGAAGGCACATCTCTGTGCCCTTCATGATGAAATGTGGGAAGTCCTTGAAGAAGGACCCTTCACCAAATTCATGAAGATAAACACTGCATATGCTGCTGATAAGACACAACCTGAGATGATTGAAAAGGCCAGATCTGAATGGACCAGGGAAGAGAGGAGACAGTACAACCTTGACAACATAGCCAAGTATATCCTCTACAAGGCCATTGACAATAGATACTTCAACAGGATCAAGAAATGTCAGACTGCTAAAGAAATATGGGATAAACATGATCTCATAGGAGCAGGAGATGAACAGGAAAGAGACAACAAGCTGACCATAGCCATGAAGAAGTTTGATGACTTCAAACTTCTACCTGAGGAATGCATAGCTGAGATGCATGCCAGACTCCTAATCCTCACCAGTGAGATCTCTGAACTAGGAAAGGAACTCACAATCAAGGAAGTTAATCTGAAGATTCTCAGAGGACTGCCTCCAGTCTGGAAGATGAAAGTAATTGCTGTCCAAGAAAGCAAGGATGTCAAAACCTATCCAACAGAGAAGCTGATCTCAGACCTCAAAGCTTATGAGTTCGAGATGCATGATGAAGAAAAGGAAGAAGTGCCAGATGAGAGAACCACCACTGCTCTCACAGCCAGCACTTCTAAGGTAAAAGATTTTGACCCTTCTACCTTATTATCTGATGAATATATGGCTGCTTTTGCCATAAAATTTAGGAAATTTATGAAGAAAGATGGAATGAGTCCATCTTCTAGCAGAAGACCCTTCCAGAAGACCAAGTCTTCTGAAAGTAGTGGAGAACTCCTCTGCTACAACTGCAGACAACCAGGCCACTTCAAAGCCAATTGTCCACATCCCAGAGTGTCCAAAAGACAAGGACAAGAGGGATAGAAGAAATATGAAGATCATGCCAGAAGAAGGAAAGCATTGATCAGTGAGCAAACTGAGAAAGATCCCCTTTCTGAAACAGAATCCAGTTCTGATTCAGACTCAGATGAGGCCTTCTGTTGCCTTGATGCAGACACAGAAGATCTATGCCTCATGGCTCAATCTGATGATGAGGTATACTCTACAGCCGACTCTATTTCTTCTTCGGTAGGCACAGCCTTAAATGATGATCCAATGTCATCATTTTGGGAAGCGTTCAAAACTATCCAAGCAACTTATTCTTCTATTAAAGAAGAGAACAGTAAGCTAAAGTTTGAAATCTTTGACTTAAGGAAAGAGACTGAATGCAAACTTAATCTCTTAATTGAGGAAAGAGACAAACTGGAAGCTGAAAATGAGTCTCTTCTAAAAAGAATAAAAGATATTGAGGGACTTGAAATCAGATATAATAGCCTTCTGAAGATGCAATCTTCCATGAAGGGTATTGATGACTTTCATAACCTTACTCCTGGTCTTGGATATGTTGAACCCAAGTCTGGTGAGCCTTCTGTAAGGCCTAGCACCCAAGTTGCTAAAGCTAAAAAGGTCATAGTGCCACAGACTTGCAGCCCCAACTGCCCTGCTAGTACTTCAGGTACTAAAGTTATTCATGAGGAAGTCACAACAGAAAACCAAAAGATAAAGGTCAAACCAAAACAGGTTTTGAAAACTAATGAACCTGGCAGAAGACCTAATAACAAAAAGGGTTTTCAAAATAATAATAATCAAACGCAAACTCACAACAGACCCTCTCATGATAACTATGCCAGAGATCACTATCAGAAAGGCAGATACCAAGAGAAAATTAACCATAGGCAGAAGAGGTTGTCTGGTCAACCTCAGAAGCTCAAGGTTAAGCGCCCCTCTGCTCTTGATAGTATATGGGACTTCTTTCCAACAAAGAAGGCTATGCAGAAATATGCTAACAGAAAGCATGAACCTCACAAGCATCTGCCCACTGTGAATCATACTGCTGTTTATCATGACTACCAGGTGGACAAGGGGTACCATCCACCAAGGTTTCACCTAATGAGACCAAAATGGCACCAACTACCAAGACTCCATTACCCCCAGGAGCCAACATTGCTTGGGTACCTTAATCTTCCTTTTAATTTGGAGGAACTGTGTGCTGGAGCTATCTCAGAACAACAATGGTTTATTGATAGTGGATGCTCCAGGCACATGACAGGTGACAAGGGTTGCCTATCAGAGTTCCAGAAAATCAATGGACCCCGAGTCACTTTTGGAGGAAATGACAAGGAAAGTCAAACAAAAGGAAAAGGGAAGCTGATCAAGAACCAGATAATCATTGATGATGTCTCTTATGTCAAAGGTCTGAAGTTCAACCTACTGAGTGCTAGCCAATTCTGTGACAAAGGCTACACAGTTGAATTCACAAAGGCCTTCTATTATGTAAAGCATGAGACAACAAAGGAAGTGGTTCTTACAGCAAACAGAAGAAAGAACATCTATGTTGTTGATTGGGAAACTGCAAAGGATGGTATATGCCTGATAGCCAAAGGAGATTCAAAGCTAAGCTGGGATTGGCACAAGAAGCTTAGCCACCTGAACTTCAAAACAATCAACAAACTAGCAAGGGAACACATTGTAGATGGTCTACCAGACATTGTATACAAGAAAGAGACCCTCTGCAGCGCTTGTCAGAAGGGCAAACAAGTGAAGACCCCATTTAAACCCATAGCTGGAGACCTTTCCACTTGTCCTTTAAATCTGATTCATATGGATTTATTTGGACCAGTTGAAACTCCCAGTGTTGGTGGAAAGAAATATACACTCGTCATGGTTGATGACTACTCAAGATACACATTGACAGTGTTTCTGACAAAGAAAAATGAAACTCTTCAGAAGTTGCCATCTCTGTTAAAGCAATTTAAGACTGAGAAGAACATGAAGGTCAGGACAATCAGATCTGACAGAGGAACTGAATTTGTCAACAAAGTGATCAAGGACTTCTGTGATCAGAATGGCACCTTTCATCAACTTTCTGCTGCCAGAACACCTCAAACAAAATGGTGTTGCAGAAAGAAGGAACAGAACATTGAAGGAAGCTGCAAGGACCATGATTGCTGAATCAGGATTACCCATCAGATACTGGGCTGAAGCAATCAACACTGCATGCTACACCCAGAACAGAAACATGATCCACAAGAATCATCAGAAGACCCCCTATGAACTTCTATGAACTTCAGGTACTAAAGTTATTCATGAGGAAGTCAAAACAGAAAACCAAAAGATAAAGGTCAAACCAAAACAGGTTTTGAAAACTAATGAACCTGGCAGAAGACCTAATAACAAAAAGGGTTTTCAAAATAATAATAATCAAACGCAAACTCACAACAGACCCTCTCATGATAACTATGCCAGATATCACTATCAGAAAGGCAGATACCAAGAGAAAATTAACCATAGGCAGAAGAGGTTGTCTGATCAACCTCAGAAGAGAGAAAGAAGAGAGACGTCGAGGAGGCGAAGAAGAGAAAATGGGAGAATCATGGCCCCCAAGGTTCTAACAAGAAGGGGAACCACGGGGGAGGTGGCTCATTTAGAACCCCTGCACCACCATCGAAGGGAAACCAAGGCCCAAGCGGGCAAGGCTCGAGGTCACAAAACTCGGGTATACCAAGGTGCAGCAACTGCAAGAAGCTTCACCAAGGCAAGTGTCGTGATCCCTCGAGATGCTATCAATGCGGGGAGGTCGGACGCATGAAGGTGAGTTGTCCACAACTTGGGCGAGCTATGGGTGCCGGGCCAAGCAGTGGGACCACGATGAGTAGGAGCCGCACGAGAGCACCGAGTGCAAGCATGGGGCACGGTGGAGCTAGCACAAGCAACACACCCTCCGTGAACTAAGGGAAGACCCAAGCTAGGGTCTATGCAATGACGGAAGCCGATGCTCATGCTAACCTGGACTCCGTTGCGGGTAATTCCTTAAACTTTTGATGTTAATCCTTGTATGAAAAATATAAGTGTCTGAAAGGTACAAGTTGTATGGCCTTTGGCCAACCGGGTACGTTTAAGCTCGAAGAAGGAAATGAATGTCCGCCTTGGACGATTGCCGCCCGACGTTGACAGAAGTCGCCCGACTTTCGTCTTCAAATTCATTTAATAAATCATGCGGCAACGATAGTCGCCCGGTATCAGAGGAAGCCGCCCGGCTTCCGTCTTCGAATTAATTGCTAAATCCTACAGCAACGAACGTCGCCTGACGTTCGCGAATCTCGGCCGACTTTTGTTCAGGGATTTTTGCTGGCTGACTTCGCTGAGGAAAAGCGGCCGACATTTGTAACAACCGGCCGGCTTTCATATTTAATAAATATATTAAAACTGCGGCGACGAAAACCAGCTGGCTTCCATGAAAACCGGTCGGCGTTGATTTTATTGAAGAAAAGCCACGCGGTCGAATCCCGGACGGCTTTTGCAAAGCCCGGCCGGGTTTGGATTATATTTTCCCCGAATAAATGTTCGGCGACGAAAACCGGCCGGCTTTGGCAAAGACCGGCCGGCTTACGTGACCATCCCTCCCGAGCTGATGTCCAAGGCACAAAAACCGACCGGCTTTCATAAAACACGGCCGGCTTTCCCCTATTGGTACACAATGCTGATTTGTTAAGGTGAGAACCGGGACGGGTTGCAATGAAACGTTGAACGATTATCATCCAAACCGTAACTGGTGCACCCTTTGACATAAGGGATGGGTCTATTAAATAGGGAGGTGTGTCTTACATTGCTTATGAATGTAGGAACACTAAAGATTAACGGGAGAGATGCAAGAATCCTTATTGACACCGGGGCGCAATGATCCTTCGTGAGTGAGGCGTTTGCCGGAGGATTCAATAAACCACCTGTACCGATGGCTCAAGCCCTATTGGTATCCACACCTCTAGGGGAAGACATCGAGAGAGATAGCCACTATCCATCGTGTGAGGTGGAAGTGGAGGGCCAAAACTTGACGTGTGATTTCGTGCCGCTGAGTTTGATTGAATTCGATGCAATCCTGGGGATGGATTGGCTTGAGAAGCATCATGCTAGGGTCGATTGCCACACAAAGATACTTGAACTCGAAGGCAATGAAGGGTTGACCTTACGCTTCGAGGGGGATCGGGCCAAATCCAATAGTTGTATCATATCCGCCGTGAGAGCTAGGAGTATGATGAGAAAGGGTTGCCACGCATATCTAGCATATGTGGTAGACAAAACCAAAGAAGAAACGAGCATTGATGATGTGAGGGTAGTGTGCAAGTATCCGGATGTCTTTCCTAAAGACTTACCGGGACTTCCACCCGATAGGGAGATTGAGTTCGTGATTGAGGTTGAGCCCGGCACCAAACCAATCTCTATACCGCCATACCGTATGGCACCCGCTGAACTTAACGAGTTGAAAACCCAATTGCAAGAGCTTTTGGATAACGGTTTCATTAGACCAAGCCACTCCCCGTGGGGAGCACCGGTCCTTTTTGTGAAAAAGAAAGATGGAACGCTTCGAATGTGTATCGACTATCGTCAACTGAACAAGGTCACAATCAAGAATAGGTATCCTTTGCCTAGGATTGATGACTTGTTTGATCAACTTCGAGGAGCAACTGTGTTTTCGAAGATTGACTTAAGGTCAGGGTACCATCAATTGAAGATTAAGGAAGATGATATACCAAAGAGTGCTTTCCGCATAAGGTATGGGCATTTTGAGTTCCTTGTTATGTCATTTGGGTTAACAAACGCCCCGGCGGCATTCATGGACTTGATGAACCGAGTATTTCATAAATACTTGGACCGATTCGTGATTGTGTTCATAGATGACATCTTGATTTACTCAAAGAGTGAAGAAGAACATGAGGAGCACTTGATACTTGTTCTTGAGACACTACGGGAGAAGCAACTCTATGCCAAATTTTCTAAATGTGAATTTTGGCTAAAGGAGATTGGCTTTCTCGGGCATGTAGTTTCGGGATCGGGAATTGCTGTTGATAACAAGAAGATAGAAGCCATTACCGAATGGGAGAGGCCCAAGAACGTCAAGGAAATTCGTAGCTTCCTTGGATTGGCAGGCTATTACAGAAAGTTCGTGGAGAAGTTCTCTGTGTTGGCATCACCATTGACGAAGCTCACTCGTAAAGGAGCTAAGTTTGTATGGGATGACAAATGTGATAAAGGGTTCATTGAACTAAAGAGGAGGTTGACCGAGGCACCGGTACTTGCGTTACCCAAACAGGGTATGGGGTACGATGTCTATAGCGATGCGAGCATCCAAGGGCTCGGATGTGTGTTGATGCAGAATGAGAGGGTAATTGTCTATGCTTCACGACAGTTGAAGAAGCATGAGGTAAACTATCCTACTCATGATTTAGAGCTGGGGGGCAGTGGTATTTGCAATGAAGATTTGGAGACATTATCTCTACGGGGAGACATGTCATATATACACTGACCATAAGAGCTTGAAATACTCAGAAAGAGTTGAACATGAGACAGAGGCGATGGATGGAGTTGATAAAAGACTACCATCTTATCATTGAGTACCACCCCGGTAAAGCCAACGTGGTGGCGGATGCCTTGAGCCGAAAGAGTTCGTCTGGGGCATTGTTGACTAGTTTGAGGGCATTGAGAGCCCAATTGGAGGTACCTAGCGATGGTGCCTTGTTAGCTAGATTCGAAGTGAGACCTACCTTACTTGATGAGATCAAGAAGGGTCAAGAAACTGACGAAGAGCTTATGAAGGTCCGTGAACGCATGCTAGCGGGACCGGTTGAGGATTTCAGGGAAAGAGACGATGGTCTCTTGTTATTTCGTGACCGAGTGTGTGTACCATCGGATGAGGAGCTCCGAAAGTCCATCTTAGAGGAGGCTCATTCATCGGCGTATGCTATGCACCTGGGAGGTACGAAAATGTATCGTGATCTGAAAGAAAGTTACTGGTGGTCTGGTATGAAGAGGGAAATAGTCGAGTACATCAGTAGATGTCTTACTTGTCAGCAAGTTAAGGCAGAACATCAGCATCCAGCTGGGTTATTACAGCCACTCTCCATTCCTGAGTGGAAATGGGAGCATGTGACTATGGACTTTGTGGTAGGATTACCACGGACGGTGAGGAACTATGATGTCGTGTGGGTTGTGGTTGATAGGCTCACGAAGAGTGCACATTTTCTACCTATCAACACTACATATGCACTCGAGAGGTTAGCCAAATTGTATGTGGATGAGATCGTGAGGCTACATGGGGTTCCTATAACCATTGTATCCGACAGAGATCCACGATTCACATCACGATTTTGGCCGAAGTTCCAAGAGTCCATGGGAACAAAACTGAAGTTCAGCACTGATTTTCACCCACAGACAGATGGACAATCTGAGCGGGTTATACAAATTTTGGAGGATATGTTGAGAGCTTGTGCTTTGGAGTTCCAAGGGAGTTAGGACAACCATTTAGCACTTGTAGAGTTTTCCTATAACAACAGTTATCAGACGAGTATTGGCATGCCTCCATACGAGGCATCGTATGGGAGGAGATGTCGTACACCATTGTGTTGGGACGAGGTTGGCATGGCCAAGCTCGAGAGCACAGAATTGGTGGAGATCACCAAGTCAAAAGTGAAGATGATTCGAGAGAGACTTAAGGCGGCCCAGGATAGACAGAAGAGCTATGTCGATAAGCGCCGAAGAGCCTTGGAATTTAAGGTGGGAGATGAGGTATTCTTGAAAGTTTCACCTTGGAAAGGGATCATCCGATTTCAAAGCCGAGGGAAACTTAACTCACGCTACATAGGGCCATTTGTGATTCTTGAAAAAATTGGGGCTGTAGCATACCGATTACAGTTGACTCCAGAATTGGAGAAGATACATAACGTGTTCCACGTGTCTATGCTAAAGAAATATAAGCCGGATCCGTCTCCCGTGTTAGAGAAACCACTCGTGGAAATACTTGAGGATTTGAACTATGCCGTGCGACCGGTGAGGATACTTGATAGGCAAGTAAAGAAGCTGAGAAGCAAGAAGGTTCCAATGGTGAAAATCCTTTGGAAAAGTGACCGAGTTGAAGAAGAAACTTGGGAAACGGAAGCCTTGATGAAGGAACAATATGCATTTCTTTTTGAATGAGCATTTGTGTTCGGGGACGAAATTCCCATTAAAGGGGGGGGTGAACTTGTGACACCGCACCCGGATGTACTTGAATTTGGAATATGATATATATTTGAATTTCCCAGCGAATAAAAATTCGTGTAATTGATCGGCGTATTTAATTAATGTGCGATTAATTAAATTATTTATCGAGCCCATAATAATGGGAAGGACTCCCAAACATTTGGTTGGGTCACCGTAATAATTTTAGAAGCCCAATAAAATGCCAACTAAAGTTGATAAAAAAAACGTTTGGACAACCCAACTGCTATTTTGGCCCAGCCTGCCAAAAATAGCAGGAATAATTGGGAGGGACTTCCTACACCCACTTGGGGTATTTTGCATACCATTTGACCTCAAATAATAGGTAGGGGGACATGATGGGAGGGTGGTGTGCGGATGATTGAAGGAGGGGGGGTGAGTAGAGACAACTCATACACCCCATGTCCCTTCCAAGCATTATTTTTTGGCTTGGTTGAGGATAGATACCTCCCCCCCTTCCCATTCCACTCATATGAACCAAGAGAAAGGAGAGAGAGGTCTGGAGGAAGCTCTCACAAAATCCAAACGAGGAAAAAACTTATAGCAAGGAAAACCCAAGAGAAAACTAGCTAGAAGGAGAGGTAAGAACATAACTCTTATTTTAACTAGTTTTATGTTGTATGATTTTTAAGAAATCATATGGTGGATTAAAGGTGGAGTTATACACGTTTAAAAGTGTATAATATTGTTATAAAGTGGTGGTATTTAACTTAGAAGAGTCGTGGAATCGATAGGAGTTGAACCCGCCGGAAACCGCCGGAAACCGCCAAGTGTAGGAGGTTGTTCGTAGTTGCAGACCACGAAAGCCACCCAGCTTTTGTGAAAGCCGCCCGGCTTTCACCTACTGTCCAGATTTTTCACTCTTGAACGGCCTAGAACGAGGACGGATCGAGGGGTTTCGCTAAGGCAACTAGTTGAGCACTTCATAAGGTGAGGATGGTTGACTATATTGCTTATAATTAGTGAGTTAATTTCATGAGATGACCTAAGGTAATTAAATATGTTTTTAAGGATTATTAATGATTAGTAATGCCTAAGAATGAGAAGACTATTGTCTATAAGGAAAAGGAGCATAATATACAAATTTAAGAATAAATTGTGTATGATTATGTGATATAAGTATGTTGGCTTGATAAAGGAATTAACTATAAACTATATGATGAAATATAATTTTTACTTCATATAAGAGTATATGAGTGATTAAAAGTTATATTTTGTATATTGATGTGAACTATATTTTCAATGGAAAATTAGTTTGGAATTTGTCTTTATGACTATGAACTGAAAATTGGTTTTGTTGGAATTTATCTGACTAGTATTAAGATACTAGTCGGGGTGTTGGAATAAGAATATGCTAGAATTGATCCAAGGTTTGGATTGTGAAATATGGAGCCTTAAGTAGTCTTAAGAGATGCTAAGGTGGATAAGTATGAACTTTAAGTTATACTAGGGGTAGGCCTTAAGGGATACCCAAAGTAAAGTGAATAATAAATTGATCCTAGATGTAGGATTGGCCTACGGGTGTATTTCGGTAGTCCTTGAGGATAGCCGGTAGAATTTTGGTAAATAGTAAGGACCATGGCCCTTCCCGACTCTAGAGAGCGGGGTTGGATAGCATGGACTTACATCGTGATCACGGGTTAGGGTGGAATCCGAACCGGAGACCTTACGAGGCTCCCGACAGCGGTAACACTTAAGATAGGACCCCGAATGGACCTTACCTTCCTACGGGATGATGGGTATGAGTTCAGGGGCGGGATGTTGGACTCCGGCCCGAGGGCTCGTTGAGGCCTCGGATAGCGGTGACAAGTCTCGTAAAGGATGATAAGACCTACGGGCGGCGTCGTGTTAACGAAGGGTATAATGAAATATAAAAAGGGGCCATGCACCGACAAATTAATGAATTTACTTATTATAAGGATAATAATGATTGAATAAGAACTATCATTATATTATGATATCACTCTATTTGAGGGTCTTAGAAATTGAAACATTGATTATACTTAGTATAGTTGTCATTGTACTTGTCAAATGCTTCCAAGTACTGACCTCCCCTTCACGGGGGAGGCCACCTCACAGTTTCAGGTAGGAGTTGAGCTTGCTACCGGTACCCGTTGTTTCAGGAAGATCAAGGAAGGAAGACGTGGTTCGTGCTTCCTCCGCTTCTATTTTAAAAATATTTAAATTAATGCGCATGGATATTATTTTTTGAATAATTATTTGGGGGCTTGTATGCCCATGTTTGCCAAAGTGTGGCATAAACACTTTGTTGAATGTTTCCGCTGCTTTACATGAATATTTTACATTATGTTTGTTGATGGATGTACTATGTGTGAATGATATTCAACACGCCGGGTATAGTATGGATGAGTTGGACTGCGGTTGACTATTCGTACTGTACGGCGGGTTGTCGATGTGTCCGGTAGGTCCAGGGAGTGACAAAATATATGGTATAATTCACTCAATACTTACGTGACACGACTGATAAACAAAGAAAAACCAATTTGTCCTATTGTTACAAGTGTCCATTTATCTAAACTACATATGAAATATTCAACTCAGACATTGTTTAAAAATGATCCACCATTTTCATTCTGTATATGAGTTGAGTATCGACCCCAGAGCCGTTTTTCTGGCTCAGCCACTGGTCTCAACCCGTGACACCGCGCGAGTCACTCAGTCACCGATGGAGTGATGCATGGCATGGAGTGTAATTTGTAGCAAGTAGGAATGGAATCTGCTGGTGGGTTGATAAGTCCGATCCGTATTTAGACACGCATTTGATGCGTGTTGGGACTGGATTTTGATGATTTTCCCAGCTTTAAGGTGTTGCAAGTCTCAATTTTAGCTCAAGTTATGTTTACCGGGCGTTGGTTCGAGTTTTGTGTCATTTGGAGTCAAAATCAGGATTTTAGAGTTCGATACCGGCGCTTGAGAAGAAATCAAGATGATTCGAGATGGATTCGAGAGTGAACTAAGAGCTTTGGAGGTCAGCGGGAGGTTTACGATGAAGATTTGATGACAAAAGAGCTCTAGGATTGGCTACGGGATCAAAAGAAGATGAATGGAGCTTGAAATCGACGATCAGGATGACCTTCTGTCAATCGTTGAAGCCTATCTACTTGTAGGAACATGCAAATAACACGATTCAAGTTTCATATGAAAGCTAACTTCAAGGGCTACAAATCATATGAAGACACCTTTGCGAGAATCTGAAAGGAAGAAGGTGAAAACAGACAATGAAGTCAGATGATCTCTGCTGCGATTTCAGAATGACACTTTCCACCGTTTTGGTCATATCTCTTGATTGGATGATTCAAATCACATTCGAAAAATTGGGGTGGATAGAGGACTTCATTATCTACAACTTTCATGAAGGAACCATTGCCAAATTCGGAAGTTACGTGGGCACGATCGTGCCCTCAAAGTCAGGCACGATCGTGCGTGAAGAGAAAGCATCGCGGAGTTACTGCCAGCCAGGCACGATCGTGCCTGCCCAAAATGCGCGTGCCTCCGGAAATCCCAATTCAGCTCAAATTTCACCCGATTTTTCTATTTAAACAGCCTGTAAACCCCTGTGATGAAGGTGGGGCTTAGAGTGCCTAAGACGAATTTTAGAGGATTTTCAGCCTTGTTCATCAATCTTTTGGGATTCTTTGTAAGTTCCACCTTTTTAATTAATGACAATTTATTCTATTCATCCCAATTCTGTTGATCCGTCAATTATGAGGCGTGAGTAGTTTAATTAGGGATTTGGGGTTGATGAAGGGGTTAATCATGATTGAAGGCTAGATTCTCTTCGGTTTAATTGCATGAATGTCGTTTAATTTGTGTTTGAATAATTTAACTGATATCTTTTGTAACCTAGAATCGCGACTAGAATTACAATTGCATGTAGAATGAATTAAGAGAGATCTAATTTGTTCTAGGACACATTCACACACACTTAATCGTTCGCTAAGAGATTAGTAGCGATTAAGGGGCCGTAAGCTCGCTCGTCTTGGCAATAATTTAGGATCCTGTCGCATGAGAGATCAGCCTGGTCCCCTAAATTATTGTACTCTACGCCGCGAAGCGGTAAGAACTTAGTAATGATTAGCTAGGCTCAATTAAATCAATTTCATGTAATTAGGCCTGTTCTGCCAGAAATCTGGTTAACCCCGGAATCAATTCATGTTCCCTTCATCGTTAATTAAGGAAAAAAACCAATCTTTTTATTTGCTCATTAGCGTTAGTTTTATTTTACTCAATCAACCAATCTCGCACAATTGCATTTTATTTTATTAATTTCTTTTTTATCGCTGATTTTAGTTAATCTTTAATTCCCTTTTGTCCGTCCCTGTGGAGACGACACTCGTACTTTCAAGCACTTTTCTACAACCATTTTAAGTGCGAGAAAACACACATCAGGGTATATCAGAAATCATAGAATACACGTACAGTACACTAACGCTGTAACGCACATACAAGGGCGGACCCAGGAAGTTTGTCTTGGGAGGGCGGTAACTTAAACAAAATATTTTTTGGGAGCGTGAAAATTATTTTTATTATATATATATACACTAAAAATTTTGTTGTTGTTGGGGGGGGGGGGGCGACCGCCCCTAGATCTGTACTACGGTCCGCCCCTGCGCACATACGTTGGGTATTTGGGCAGTGGGCACAAAAATAACCATTAACAAAACATAACTTCATCGCACAATTTATATATTTAATTTATTTGTATATTTTAGGACACGTACAACAGGACAAGGAATAAAAGTAGATACATACTACGTACGTAGTGAATCCATTTCATATATTGAGACGGTACACGTACCATGCAATATAATTAAAGCATAATAGGATCGATCATGAACTCGCCGCCCCGGCTGGCCACTCCAAACTATCATGCATGCATATCTTGCATGCACTAAACGCGCGGGTGATTAAGAAATACTACCTCCAATCCGTCCCAATTTACCTAGCCCGGCCTCTTTGACTTTTCCAGTCAAAGATAGTAAACTTTGACCAATTATTTCAACTGATATATTCATGCAAAATTTAATAATTTTATACTTTTATGATAGTTTTTTAATAAAGAACATTTTCATAATACTTTCATATTATCAATAATTTCTCTATATAAACATATAGTCGGTCAAAGTTGGACGTCATTGACTTGAAAAGTCAAGTTTGATTAAGTAAAATGGGACGGAAGAGTATTGATGATCGATGTAGTATGTATGTATGTGGGGCATGCATGATCTAGGAGCACGGCCCACATACTTAAGAGACACTTTACAAACACATGTATGTATATATAGACGGAGTGTGTTATGTACGACTTGGAGATGGATAGAACGGACGTCGATGAGTTTTTGTCTGAGAGTTCGTCATAAACACATAGAATTGAGTTCGATCATTTACAGAACCCACGTGCACGCCACCCATGTACACGGCGGGAATTGAAGCTCGCCGGGTAGATGTTCTTCCAGTTCCTCCCGGTCATCGCTCTCCATTTGGTCCAGGCTGTATGTCTGAAACCGGCCTCGCCCTGAAGCCGTTTAGTAGGGTAATTATGGTATGAGCATGGCAGCAATTCTCCGTTTCGCTGAATATCACCACTGCGCAGTTTCCCGCCAACTCATCCACCCTGCTTCCCATCTAGCTAGCTAGCTACCGGCCTCTTAATTCCAACACGACCGGGCCAGGTATATGTCGATCGTGTAAAGATATTCCACCTTCTTTCTTGGAAGTTGCCAAGAGGCATCTCACACCTTCTAGGAAGGAGTCATCCAATATTGAGGTACTTCCACATCCCTTCATGGAAGTTGCTTGGAGATAGCTAGGAACCTCCCTAGAAATGGGAATGGAAGCTTGGATGCAACTTCCTCATGTCTCCCATATACACCTATAAATAGGGAGTGTATTGTTGTTCATTATCATCAGTTTAGAAAGTGAGAAAAGTGTGTGAAGAGTGAAATACACTTAGAGTAGAAGTGTATTGGTGAGGATTGGTTTTTTGTAATAGTTGAGTGTGAGAGTTTGCTCCTCCTATTGTAATTCTGTTCTTGATATTGAATAGAAGAATTTTCCAATCCCAACAGATCGATCCACAAATTAATTAATGATAATCGAATTACGTTGATGCAATTAATAATATACTATCCTCCGTATCTTTTTAATCGCAGCATGTTGAATTTTACACTATTCACATGTATCAACATACTCCAGAAGACGAAGTGCTTGTATCATCAAACATTCCTCCCAGCGACGAGGTGATGCATGATTCTTCCGAACACGAGAGTGATGGTTCAGCAGGTGATGATGATATTCACAGTGATGAAATTCCTCAGTAGGGGGAGCCTTCATCTGAAGACGAAGCTGAAGGTACTCATGTTAGACGTTCTATGCGAGGCATAGTTCCACAGAGAAAGTATTCCACATCCGAATGGATACTTGTTGCTAGCGAGGGGGAGCCAACGAGCATCGCAAGAATGAGAGAAACAAAGAAAAAGGTGGAGGGGGAGATTTGTAGAGATATTCCACCTTCTTTCTTGGAAGTTGCCAAGAGGCATCTCACACCTTCTTGGAAGGAGATCTCCAACATATGAACATGGTGAAGATATGGAGATAACTATGGAAGCTTGGATGCAACTTCCCCTTGTCTCCAAATAGCCCTATAAATAGAGTGTTCTATTGTTGTTCATAGCATCAGTTTAGAAAGTGAGAAAAGTGTGTGAAGAGTAAAATGCACTTAAAGTAGAAGTGTATTGGTGAGGATTGGTTTTTTGTAATAGTTGAGTGTGAGAGTTTGCTCCTCCTATTGTAATTCTGTTCTTGATATTGAGTAGAAGAATTTTTCAATCCCAACAAGTGGTATCAGAGCGAGGTTGAGTTTTCATACACTGTTTTCTCATTTTCAGATAAATTTCTACAGGTTAGAAAATCGTGATTTTTCAAGTTGCTCGGAATCACGATCTGATCATACCGTTAGATTCGCCTCGTCGAGACGAGAAATCTGGTATTTTTGGGGAATTTTTTGGCCACCGGAAGAGGCCGTACGCGCCGCCCAAACGCGCCGGAAAACTGCCTGCGTCATCATTGCGTCATCACGCAGTCCAGAGGAAGAAGACGAGCCACATCAGCCGCCACGTCAGCGCCACGTCAATCCACGTAAGCGCCCCGTCATCCGCCACGTCAGCCGTGCAAGCCATCCTCTGGGTGCCACGTCAGTGACACGTGGCGCCACGTCAGCGCCAGCACAGAGCCAGCTGTTGCCACGTCATCCGCCTGCTGGTCTGCTCACTGGGCTGCTGCCTGAACCGGACCGAACCGGTTCGTACTTGTGGATGCCGGTTCACCCATTTTCAGACCGGTTTTGGACGAGGTCAGACCGGTTCCTACCATTTTCGGCCATTCCGGATCCAACGGTGAGCTCCGTTTGTCCAAATTCGGCTCCAAAAATAAGGTATGAGATATTTTTGAGCGTTTTATTATGGATAAATCATCATCGGACACCATGATTGCGCTCACTTCCACAAATTACAATATGTGGAAGCCTCGGATGGAGGATTTGCTAAATTTGAGGGATTTAGCAGATCCTCTTGATAATAATGGCGTGAAACCGGATAAAAAGACGGATGAAGAATGGACAAAAATGAATAGAAAAACTGTCGCACAAATTCGACAGTGGATCGATCATAGTGTGTTCCACCATGTTGCGCAAGAACAAAGTGCTTACACACTATGGGAGAAGCTTGGTAGCATGTATCAAGCAAAAACTGCCCGAAATAAGACATTACTAATGAGGAGATTAGTAAACCACAAGTTACGAGGAGGTATTTCGGTGTCAGAACACACCAGTCAATTCCAGGATCTTGTGAATCAGTTGAGCAGCACCGGATGGGTTCTCAAAGATGAAGAGCAGGCGATACTACTCTTGAGCTCTCTACCTGACAGCTGGGAGACTCTTGTTGTCACTGTCAGCAATTCTGCTCCCAATGGCAAAGTGACTATGCAGATGGTCACAGATGCCCTTATGAACGAAGAAGCCCGAAGAAAAGAAGCCGGGACTGAACAATCATATGCCCTCGTGTCAGAAACCAACAGACGAGGGGGAGGCAGAAATGGAGGAAGAAGTCGAGGTTGAGGTTGAGGCCAAGGTCAAAACAGAGGAAATTCTCAAGTTCGCGGCCGATCACAAGAACGAGGTATGTCCTGTGAAAACAATACTTGGTTTGAAAGATATTGCAACTATTGTGGTAATTATTGGCATAGAAAAAGAGATTGTAGAAAGTTTCTACGAGAGCAGCCACAGACGAGTCAAAATACTAGCCAAGAAGATGGTGTGACTATGGTTAGTTTGTCATCAGATGCGTGTCTTGTTACACATGGTGAACAAGAATGTTTACGCGTAGGTACTCATGATGTTGAGTGGGTGATTGATACAGCCGCATCATTTCACGCCACTCCACACCAGAATTTATTCACATCTTATAAGTCCGAGGACTTTGGATCTGTGAAGATGGGAAACACCAGTTTCTCGAAGATTGTTGGCATTGGTGATGTGCACATAACAACCAATGTCGGATGCGCACTTGTGTTGAAAGATGTTCGACATGTTTCGGATCTTAGATTGAATCTCATCTCCGGTACAGCTCTGGATCAACAAGGATATCTTAACAGATTCAAAGAAGGTACGTGGAAGTTATCTAAAGGTTCCTTGGTTATTGCAAGAGGCAATATTTGTGGTACTCTGTATAAGACTCATGCAAAGTTGTGTCATCCGAGTCTCAATGCTGTTGAAGAAGAGATATCACCAAACTTGTGGCACCAGAGGCTAGGCCACTTGAGCGTGAAGGGATTGACAACTCTTGCAAAGAAGGAAGTCATTTCCATGGGCAAAGGTGTTGCCCTAGATCCATGTGAGCATTGTCTATTCGGGAAACAACACAGGGTTTCCTTCAGTTCTACCAGGAAGAACCATTCAGAGTTACTCAGTCTTGTACACTCTGATGTATATGGACCCATTGAAGAGGAGTCACTTGGAGGAAGCAGATATTTTGTGACATTCATTGATGATGCATCACGAAAGGTATGGGCTTACTGTTTGAAGAGTAAGGATCAAGTGTTTGATCGCTTCAAATTATTTCATGCGATGGTAGAAACAGAAACATGGAAGAAGCTGAAGTGTCTACGTTCAGACAATGGAGGAGAGTACACTTCCCGAGAGTTCTCAGCATATTGCGCCGCATATGGAATCAGACATGAGAAGACGGTTCCACGAACTCCGCAACACAATGGTGTAGCCGAAAGAATGAATCAGACCATTATGGAGAAAGTTCGTTGCATGCTGAGTATGGCTAAACTACCTAAGCCATTCTGGGGTGAAGCTGTGCTGACAGCTTGTTATCTTATAAACAGGTCACCTTCTGTTCCTTTAAACTTTGAAGTGTCAGAGAAGAAATGGTCAGGAAGAGATGTTTCTTACTCTCACTTGAAAGTGTTCGGGTGCAAGGCATTTGCACATGTGTCCAAGGAGTTGAGACAGAAGCTTGATCTCAAGTCAAACCCATGCATCTTCATCGGGTATGGTGATGAAGAATTCGGATACCGGTTGTGGGATCCCGAAGTGAAGAAAGTTGTACGAAGCAGAGATGTTGTATTTCATCAAAACGAGTTTCATGGGTGTGCTCCAATAATCCGCCAACAACATACTCCAGAAGATGAAGTGCCTGTATCATCAAACATTCCTCTCAGCGACGAGGAGATGTATGATACTACTGAACAAGAGAGTGATGGTTCAGTAGGTGATGGTGATGCTCACGGTGATGATATTCCTCAGCAGGGGGAGCCTTCATCTGAAGATGAAGCTGAAGGTACTCATGTTCGACGTTCTATGCGAGGCATAGTTCCACAGAGAAAGTATTCCACATCTAAATGGATACTTGTCTGCGAGGGGGAGCCAGCGAGCATCGCAGGAATGAGAGAAACAAAGAAAAAGGTGGAGGGGGAGATTTGTAAAGATATTCCACCTTCTTTCTTGGAAGTTGCCAAGAGGCATCTCACACCTTCTAGGAAGGAGCCATCCAACATTGAGGTACTTCCACATCCCTTCATGGAAGTTGCTTGGAGATAGCTAGGAACCTCCCTAGAAATGGGAATGGAAGCTTGGATGCAACTTCCTCATGTCTCCCATATACACCTATAAATAGGGAGTGTATTGTTGTTCATTATCATCAGTTTAGAAAGTGAGAAAAGTGTGTGAAGAGTGAAATACACTTAGAGTAGAAGTGTATTGGTGAGGATTGGTTTTTTGTAATAGTTGAGTGTGAGAGTTTGCTCCTCCTATTGTAATTCTGTTCTTGATATTGAATAGAAGAATTTTCCAATCCCAACAGATCGATCCACAAATTAATTAATGATAATCGAATTACGTTGATGCAATTAATAATATACTATCCTCCGTATCTTTTTAATCGCAGCATGTTGAATTTTACACTATTCACATGTTCTACTTTGACTACATTTTATATTATTATTTTATGAAATTTATTTTAAAACAAAGTATTGTTCAATTCATCTCATTACAAATTTTCAAAATCTAATTTTTAAATATTTTTTACTAATAGAGATTAAGATATAATTACGGTCAAAAACGTGCATTGGCAAGTGCGAAATGTTGACCGGTACAACTAAAAAAGAACGGAGGAAGTATATGCGACGTACTTTATATAGCCCGATGCATGGTACCGTCATCATGAAAGTGGTGCCTTTAAAGAGATTTTTAGGGAATCAAATATACTCCGTATGTAGACTATAGTCCTCGCTAGCTAGCTAGCTTTTTAATTACGCACAAACTAGCTTACTTATGTTAATTGGAAAAAACTATTGTTACACATTTTTTGTACACATACCTACACACTCGTGTCTGTGAAGTGATTTTTTTTGTCTGTATACAGACACAACGCATTTGAAGTGTCTGTGAAATAAGTTGTGTCTGTATACAGACAAAACAAAACACTTCACAGGCACGAGTGTATAAGTGTGTGTACAAAAATGTGTACCTCAAGCCTGGTCGAGGTCGACCTTAATTATGTGTGCATGCCAGCTACCTCGTATTTCTTCACACTTTTTAAATTGTCAATCAGCTCTTCGCCCTCTAATTTTCCTACCTTTAATTATACCTAGCTGAGTTTGCATGCATAAATATAAAAGTAATGTAAAACATACCAAAATAAGAGTCCATGCACCTCTACTCTTTCTCAATACTATACGAAGTATAAGTAAACATTAAATTTTTGGTAGATTCTATGGTACCCATAAGGTATCATACATTTGTTCAATGAGAATGTAGCAGTTGAATTATTTAAATTTAAATTAAAAAATGATAAAGTGATGTGGTCCAATCAAATGAATGATAAGTACGGTATCCCACATTTTAGATAGGTACCGGAGTTGTCACCTAAATTTTTACCCCTAATCTAATTAATTTCTCTATTTATCCCACAAAATTGTTCTCACTTACCATTTTGAGATGTCCCCCCAAAAAATCTCATTTTTCTTTTCAGAAAATTTTGTGTGACTAACATTGATTTACATTTTTCTTACTCAACAACATTTATACATTTCAACTTTTTTCTCACTTTCTCAATAAGTGTGCCAAGTCAAATCGAGAAGTGTTTTTTGGGACGGATGGAGCAGTATAGAGAGAATTACAATTTTAGTCCAGTAACTTTCAGTTGTGCTCGTTATAAGTCATGTAATTTTACTTGATTGCAAACTTGATCTTGTAACTAATAAATGCAATTTAAGGACTTTTCCATCGTGAAGTATACTTCAATTTCCGGAAGACAATTCGACGTCGGCGATATCTTTTCCGACAAATATACAGCCAAAAAGTGTGCTGTTAATTTCGATGGGAGATTCATTCAATTGCAAAAATTTATTAGTTACAGGACCAAATCTGCAAATGAGTAAAGTTAGTGAACCAATGACGGATATAGCCAAAAGTTACAGGACTAAAAGTTACAAATATAGCACATTAATATAATTAATTGCTCCCTTGTTTCCTTTGGTAACCGGCTCGATTCGTTAGTGGCGGGGAAGTCCGGTGGTGGTGGTGGTGACAGGGGCAGCTATCACCAAGCTCCGGCAAAAGCCGGAATAGTTGACAAATAATTCTCGAAATTTCCGGCGGGCATCGACAAATCGCTCAGCAGCGGCTCCTGCAACAATGGTGGCTGGCCCAAAGCCACCATATTTTTGAAAAATACTAACATTCCTCATGATTTTGCATTTCTTCCATATTTTACTCTGATTCGGGAAATTATCTTTTGCTAATTTTCAAATTACAAATTAATTAACATGATATAAACCTCATAATCCAACCACATGCTTCTAGAATGCACAAATTTTGGGCTGGAACTTGCTTTTGAGGGAATCAAATATACTCCGTAATAAGGAGTACTACGTATATAGCCCTCTCTTTTACATACAAACTACCTTAGCCTAGAAAGGGATTCATTATGCATGCTAGCTACCTCCATCATATTTCTTCACACTTTGTAAATCGTCAATCAGGTCTTCATTATGCGCCCTCTTATTTACCTAACTTTAATTATCGCTCCAAAAAAATTACGGATTTGACACAAATTTGACATGTATTTACCGATAATTTCGTGCCAAATAGCTAGTGTCAAACTGTTTTTTGTACGGATTTAGCATCTATGCCAAAATACCTGCCAATTTTGTTGAATCCTTAGCAAAAATCCCTGCTAATCTTGTGTACATACGAAGAAGAAGTACAAAGAAGAATTTAATTTTCACTCATATTGCAGCAACTCATCATCCTCCTCTGGGACCACCTCCATGTCAAGAAAAGTTTTATGGAAAGACTTTACTTATGTATTATCTTTGCTTTGGTAGTACTTGTGTTTATTTTAGTTCGAACAGTTTGGCTTTGAAGATTTGGATATTTGGAATGCTTTTGTTAGGACAGTGCTTCGGTTGTGATCGTTTCAGGCTTAATGTTGTCCGTTTTATTTCTAGTGAGTCAGGTTGTTTTGTATGAGCCTATGAGGTGGCTTACTCTAAGTCTATTCTTAGAGCTGACGATTAGATCTATATTTACTGTAATTACTGTCTGAAGGTCGTCTTATATGGTAAATTATACCGTACAATCGGCTGTACAGTGGTCACCGTACAGTCGGGTATTTTTGAAATTAAATTCAACTCCAGACCTGAATCATAGAAACTGCGGACATGGTTGTTGGGGTGGAGAGCTTTCTTTCCAGGCAGCCATGGGTGGAACTTGGAAGCTCTGCAGAGAAGACCGATCGGATGTCCGTGCTCCTCGGGCTCAAGGATGATTGAGTGTTAGAGATTGCGACGTACAAGTTTCCTAAAAAATAAGCCTAGCAATCTGCGTCACTGCAAACGATGAACTGTGAACTCGAAATACGGAGTACTGTAGTGTTTGTGGAATTAAACCGGTAGTCTTGGTTGAATTGGAATTGAGATTCTGGACAATCCACTAAGAAATACGTAGTAGATCCAAATCTTTTTTATCCAAATCTAATTCCTTATCATTTTAAAAAGAAAAATGGGCATATAAGATGAATATTTGAGTACATTAAAATTTTCAAACGAATTTTGATTTTTCGATACTCATTTTGTAAATTATGTGTGCTCATTTGATACCGGTTGTGTGCTCATTTAATTAAAATGTTATATGATACATATTTCAAAAGTATCATACTACATTATATTAGAGTCACATAAAAGTTGATTTAGATACGGGAGCATATACAATGGTACTCAGTTGCATGTTTATAATACTCAATAGTGGAAGTTTGATGTTCAATGAAAATGGGTTGATGGTCAACTAATTAAAAATACTTGTGATTTTCATTTCTATGCTCATTTTGTAGGTTACATTTGCTCAATTGGTACTTATTCTATGCTCAATATGGTAAATTATGTGTGCTCATTTGGTAGTGGTGTTATGTTCATTTTAAAATGTTATGACAATGCATATTTCAAAAGCACTATATTACATACATGCATTAAGTTTACGTAGAAGTTTATCATAGATACAGGAGCACAAACCATGATACTCAATTGCATTTTTCTAATACTCAATAGAGGATGTTTGATGCTCAATAAAAATATCTTAATGCTCAACTAAAAAACTTATAACTTTCATATTAATGCTCATTTTGTAAGTTACGTGTGCTCAATTGGTACTTCTATTATGCTCATTTTTAAAATGTCATAACAATGCATATTCCAAAAGTACCATATTACATTAGATTCACATATTGAAATTCATATTGAAATTCATAGAAATTGGTTATAGATATAATATAATGTGTTTTTATAAAAGAAAAATTAAGAAAAAGAAAGTGAATTACAATATATGAAATAGATATCACACTACTCATTATTCGACTCTTAATGCTCCGTAGAATACGTCTGATGCTCATTAAAAGTGTGTTAATGTTCATCCAATGAAAACCGAGATTTTCACTGAAATTACGAAAATGCCACCGTTTTTTAGTTGTGATATCAGCTTTCTTGTAATAACACGGTGCTCATTATTAGACGCTTAATACTCATTAAAATTGGACAATTGCTCATTAAAAGTACATTAATGCTCATTTAGCAGAAACCGTGATTTTCACATTCATTACAAAAATGCCACCGAATTATTTTGCTATTTTTCCCTTGGGCCTGTTACTAGCTTAGGCCGGCTGTACGGTGCTCAGCGTACAGCCGGATGTACCATATACGCACTCGTCTTATATGCTGTTTCGATATTAATATAAAAATCCTCTTTTATATTCAAACAAAAAAATTGTCGGAGTCCATCTTTATGTCACCGCAGCAAAAGAACTCCTACGAGTGCCTATATTGTACACTCGGATAGTCGGATGTATGTACATCCGGCCCAATAAAGGAAGACAGCCCAATAACCAGTACAGGCCATTTTTTCGGTGGCATTTTTGTAATTTAAGCGAAAAATTACAGGTTACGGTAAATGAGCAATATTGTACTTTTGGTGAGCATCTGACCTATTTTATTGAGTGTTAGGAGGCTAACAATGAGTATAACGATTTCTGCTTCATATCTTCTATTTTTTCTTTTTCTCATTATTTTCTTTTATAAACACTTGTTTAACTTATATCTATTATCTACTCCTATTAATTTAAACATGCAATTCTAATGTAATATGATACTTTTGAAATATGCATTAATATGACATTTAAAAAATGAGCATAACATGAGTACCAAATGAGCATTCGCAACTTACAAAGTGCACATTGATATGAAAATCATAAGGTTTGTTAGTTCAACATCACAACATTTTAACTAAGCATCAAACCTCCATTATTGAGATTAAAATTATGGTTTCTGGTGAATGAACATTAATGACCTTTTAATGAACATCAGAACAATTATGTTGAGTATTAGGAGTCTAATATTATGAATCTGATCTCTGCTTCATAACTTCTAATTCACTTTCTTATTGTTATTTTTTCTTTTATAAAAAATTATTAAATTATATCTATAATCAACTCTTATGAATTTCAATATGTGAATCTAATGTAATATGATACTTTGGAAATATGCATTGATATGACATTTTAAAATGATCAAACATCAATATCAAATGAGCATACTTAACTTACAAAATGAGCATTGATATGAAAATCGCAAGCTTTGTTAGTTGATCATCAAAACATTTTATTTGAATATCAAACTTCGTTTATTGTGTGTTTGAATCATGTACATGGTAGTTATTAAATATGCATTGATATGAAATTTTAAAATGAATATAGCATCAACATACCAAATTTACAAAATGAGCATTGATATGAAAATCGTAAACTTTGTTAGATGGACATCAACACATTTTCATTCAGCATCAAATTTACTCTATTGATCGAGTATTAGAATCATTGTGTATGGTACTTTTGAGACATGCATTAATGTGACATTTTAAACTGAGCACAACACCAGTACCGATTGAGCACACATAATGATGTGTGTTTTCTCGCACTTAAAATAGATCGTAATATAGTGGTATAAGTACGAGTATCGTCTCCACAGGGACGGACAAAAGGGAATCAAGAATTAATTAAATTAAGCGATTAAAAAGAAAATAAAATAAAAGCGTCGTGCGAGATTGGTTGGTTTGGAAAATAAAACTAATGCGAACAATTAAACTAGGGGGTTCTTTCTAATTAATGACGAAGGGAACAGGGATCGATTCCGGGGTAACCAGATTTATGGCAGATCAGGCCTAATTACATGAAATTAATTTAATTGAGCCTAGCTAATCATTACTAAGTTCTTACCGCTCTCGCGGCGTAGAGTACAATAATTTAGGGGACCATGCTGATCTCTCATGCGAAAGGATCCTAAATTATTGCCAAGACGAGCGAGCTTACGGCCCCTTAATCGCTACTAATCTCTTAGCGAACGATTAAGTGTGTGTGAATGTGTCCTAGAACAAATTTAATTTATTCTACATGCAATTGTAATTCTAGTCGCGATTCTAGGTTACAAAAGATATCAATTAAATTATTCAAACACAAATTAAACGGCATTTATGCAATTAAACCGAAAAGAATTTAGTCATACATCATGATTAACCCCTTCATCAATCCCAAATCCCTAATTAAAACTACTCACAATTCATAATTGAAGAATCAATAGAATTGGAATAAAAAGAATTAATTGTCATTAATTAAAAAGGTGGAACTTACAAAAAATCCCAAAAGATTGGTGAACAAGGCTGAAAACCCTCTAAAATTCGTGCTAGGCACTCTCTCTAAGCTCCCCCCGCGAAAACGGGGTTTACAGGCTGTTTAAATAGGAAAAACGGAGCAATTCGGGCGAAATTAGGATTCCAGGGGCAACGCACGGGGACAACGCACGGCGTGCGTCCCCCAGTGCGTCCGGAGCATAGCCGCGTAAAAATATGGAACGCACGGCGTGCGTCCACCCACGCACGGCCGTGCGTTGCTGGCAGTATCTTCCTTGCTTTCTCGCCTCAGACGCACGGTCGTGCGTTCCCCTACGCACGGCGTGCGTAAAACTTCCGAATTTGACAAAACTTCCTTCATGAAAGTTGTAGATAATGAAGTCCTCTATCCAACCTAATTTTCCGAATATGATTTGAATCATCCAATCAACAGATATGATCAAAACGGTGGAAGGTGTCTTTCTGAAATCGCAGCAGAGATCATCTGACTTCATCGTCTGTTTTCACCTTCTTCCTCTCAGATTCTCGCAAAGGTGTCTTCATACGATTTGTAGCCCTTGAAGTTGGATTTCCTATGCAATCGTGTCCATTGGTTGTTCCTACAAAGAGATAAGCTTGAACGATTGACATAAGGTCATTCTGATCGTCGTTTTCAAGCTTCATTCATCTTCTTTTGATCCCGAAGCCAATCCTAGAGCTCTTTTTCCTTCAAATCTTCATCGTGAATCTTCCGGTGATCTCCAAAGCTATCAAATCATTCTCAAATGCTTCTCAAATCATCCCGATTGTTCCTCAAGTGCCGGTATCGGACTCAAATTCCCTGATTTTGACTACAAACAACACAAAACTCGAACCAACGCCCGGTAAACATAACTTGAGCTAAAATTGAGACTTGCAACACCTTAAAGCTAGGGAAAACCATCAAAACCGATCCCAACACGCATCAAATACAGTCAAAATATGGACTTATCACATAACTACAAAATGAGTATCGAAAATTCAAAAACTCATTTCAAATCTCTAATGTTCATTTTTTATCCTTTTTAAGTTCATTCCTTTTAATGATTTTAAGGTTCCAATAGGCGTAGAAAGTTGCCCAATCGGTGAATGGCTTCTGCTTTCAAGCACTGACGTCCCAAACGAATGGCTTCTACTTTTATGCAGTCTCTGGACGACTCTGGCCAAGCACTTCAAGTGCTCAAGCCACTGTAGAAGAGAAGATTAACTGATAGCGTGAAATGGTTGCCGGAACTTGAAGCTTCTTAAATCATTTAATCCTCTTGAACTACTTAATGAAAATCTAAATATCAGTAGCCGGTCGAAGCATAGCATCATCGTCCATGGAGAAAATGGGATGATGAGAATAAGGTGAAATAAATGATATGCGTAAAGAAAGTATCGCCTACCTATCTAGGTCCCAGAGGAATGGCTCATGCTCTGTAATAAGCATCTCTCCGATTTTGCTCCCACAGGTCGTCGCTGATCGGGACTCTCCCTAGCGTCGCCCTCCCCTATTGCCCTTGAAATTCTTACATATTACGAAAATACCTGAATGTATAGTGAGCACTATACATCCGGTGTGCCATATAATTTACCAACTCCTACTAGGGTATGGGATTTTTCATATTCAAATTTCTTTATAGTGAAATAGCAATAATCATATGTAACACATCGTTCCTGATTTCATGTGTGATTGTGATTTCACATGTCTATTAATCGGTTAGGCACTTAGGTTGCACCGTTAATAATTTAGTTTAATTTCCCTAATCGATCAAGTGTTTCTTTATTTAGAGTCAGGTTTGATTTTAATTTGTTTTCTTCTTTTAAGGATCCAGAGAAGTATCAAAGGAATATACGTGAGAGTGTTGTCGGAGAATTGTAATCTTCGGTGCCATTAGGGAGCAGCTTCGTTTTACGTTGCAGTACTATGGAGAATTATAATTTACTGCTCCGTATATTGTTTTAGAGCCATTTGTTAGCATGAAAATCGACTGATTTGGCTGATTCTGTTGAAATTTATAAAGTTCTGGGGCTGCATTGGTTGATTGTGTTGATTTAAGAAAAAAAATTAAAATATATTTTATTAATAGAATAAAGGAAAACTTATAATAAAAATAAACTAAAATGATCGTCTGCAGTAACTTCAGCCAATACATCCAAAAAAGTATCTTCAATTTTACTTTTTCTTCTTGTTACACAATTCAGCGCGCAAAAATCAAAATTACGTGTTTGGTAATAAAGTAAGAATGATTTTGAGCCACACAAACTTTATAAAATAAGGTATGTGACAATTAAATAAGCACATCCCAATATGATAAAACGGGACATTTAAAAGGGAACGGAGTACATACTAAATTCCATGTAGACACCAAATTGGGCCGTGATATTTGTGCATTGGAGGCTCCTTTGGTAGTTTAATATCTAGTCAATACACTTTCTTTTATGAGACTAGAGGGCAGACCGGCAGAGGCTACTCCGTTGGTGATACTAGCCCCGGAGTGTTTGGTCACAAATGCTATTTGGTCATATGACTCATATCCACCCATGCCCAGAAGGGGTGCCTTTTCCCTTCAGCTAATGTTGATGTCACAAAGGGAAAGTATCTATTTTTTAAAAGTGTCCACTATGATGAACCTACAACCACAAAAAATTGTAATCACCTATTTCATTCTCTCCAAAACTCCACCCTAATAGATTTCTTGCAAGCACTGCAAATCTCCTTCCGCTACATAGTCTCAATTGCCTCGCATAATCTTTCAATAAGACTCACACACCGGGCCGGGCCAGGCCGGGCCAAACCGGTCCATTTTTTTTGTTCTCCTATTTAACCCCCTACCCCTCCCCCTCAACCCCAAACCACCTCAAATGGCCCAAAATACCTAATCCAACCCAAAACTTAAAAAAATTTCAAAAAAAAAATAATTAAAATCCGGCCCGGACCGGGCCCGAACCAGCCGGGCCGGTTCGCCTAAAGCAGGGCCCGAGCCCGGACCGCCCATCACCCGGGCCGGGCCAAACCGAACCGCTGGACCCACCGGGCCCCGGGCCGGGCCGGGCCAAACAGTAACCGGGCCGGGCCGGTTTCGGGTCGGGCCGCCCAGCCCGAGTCCACCCCTAATACAAACGATCGAATTGTGCTTGTACTCAGGTGATATTGTTCTTTTTTGAAACATCTTTTTGATTGATAATTTTGCTTCAAAGACGGTCAGGCGGACAACTTTATTCAAGAGATAGTGTTATAATTATATGTAATTATTTTAAATTATGTCTTTTTTCTATTTGAACCATTGAACAATTAATTTTATTGAATAAGTTTGTTATTATATGTGATTTTATTTTTATTCATATATGAGAGCCTCAATTTTGCATTGGAACCGGGGCCTCTAAATCTATGTGACGGCCCTACTCGCACATACCATATCACACGGCGATCTCAGCACATATTATACCTCAACCTTCACCTGGCTCACGCATATTTGGCACATCCCTAAGAGTTGGGGTGGCACATCCCATCCAATTACGGACTAAGTAAAATAATCACCACTCATATGCATAAAATGCAACACGACTGTGCATATTCTACACCATCTCCGAGCATAGAGATGACAACCCAAATGTAGTGAAAATAGTTATTTGATTCAAGTGATGAGACGTGAGCAAGTTATACCCTGGTCGTCGCCCCACCTACCGAAGCACCCACATCCTAGGATAGTTTGGAAAAAAACACAATATTATTCAAGATTAAGGTTTATCTTTTTTCTTCATTGGGTATATAGCAAGGGGACCCACTCTCAATTTATGGTGTGGTCGTGCGTTTGTAAAAAGTGCATGTGTATCAATGTACTACCTCCGGTTTTTATTAAACTTCACACTTTGACTTCACACAAAATAAGGAAAGAAATTTGACTTTACTGTAGAGTACACTGTTGAGGCACTGTTTGACACTGTTTAGCACTGTTGAGACACTGTTTGGCACTGTTGAGATACTGTTTGGCACTGTTTGACACTGTTTTGATGTAGATTTCTTTGCCAAAAAAGGAAATAAGGAAGTGTGAAGTTTATTTTAGACCGTCCAAAAAAGAAAAGTGTGAAGTTTAATAAAAACCGGAGGGAGTATGTGTTAGCGCACACAAAGAAACAACAATTCAACCAACCGCAGCATTCTCAATAGTCTCTATGCATTCTATTACTGACGCGTTCTTGGACATGGCTGCCATCAAGTCTTCATGAACCCCTGTATTATTCTTAATCAGTGAGCCCGCAAATAGAACCTGCAACATATAGCCTTCCCCAAATTAACCACTTGAAAAACGTCCTTCAACTAAAATGACAAAATGTACAAAAGCAAAAGCTAAATATTTCTAATGCAAATCTAACACAAGCATTACTGCCCATCTTGTCAGATTTTGTTGTTGCTCTTTGTTAAGTGTCGGCTTGCTCCTGTTTATAAGCCTCTGTCAGACACAAAAAGAAAGACAACAATTTCAGATTGGAAAAAAGAACACACACAAAACATTCCAGACATAGGCTGATGCAAGAGGTGATGTGAGAGGTATGAGACACATAATTTAACAAGTCTCTTTGACTAAAATGAGACAGGATGACTTCATACGCAGATCATGTGCTAAATATACCTTAAACAGGCTACCCTAAATGATGGATGTTAAACAAAAAATATAACCACAATGAATATAGCACTAATACCATATTAAGACTATTCATCTGAAAAGGTCAACATTATTGTTGAACATTAAGAGTTAGGGTTCCATGGTAATTGAGGAGCTGTGGACCAAATACTACAACAAAGACAATGAGAAATAAAGACAATAGACCTGAAGAGTGAAGAGATCTGCTGATTGCCCCAGCACACTATTGTACTTTAGACCTTCTGCAGCCAGGCCGGCCATTGCTACAACTGCTAGCCTGGGAATTTCCATTACCATTCTCCCTCAAAAATACATTTCAGATATGATGGATTCATATTGTTATAGCATTCAATTTAATAGAAAATCCATCAAGATAATTACTTTAATGCTGAGTAAAAAACAAAATGACATAAAAAAGGAACTCAAGGACTGAGATTAGGGTTGTAAACCATTCATACATATTGATTCGATTGGCGATTCTAACTCGAAATATTCAGATACAAATCCAAATATGAACATATATTTGATTCGATGTACTTTCAAATAACAAATATGAATATATGTGTATTGAATTCGATATTGAGATATTCGCATATCAAATTTTATCTATAAACATTACGAAAAGCCACACTTTTAGTCCCTCATTTAATTCTCATATAGGAATATAATCAATGTCTTTTAATTTTTGCAAATATCATTGCTTAAATATAGTCTGTGCCGTTATTTATGTAGAAACTAATTGTGCAGTTGAGGACAATATTCGTAACATGTTGCACACTAAAGGATGAAATTTGAAAAAATGTTGTCCGTTACATTATTAAGGGAAGAGATACCAACTAAATTTACAATCTATTCCATAATCCGAAAAATTCGGTATAAAATAATACTTCCATATGCGTAATAAATGAGGTAATAAGTGTTAGAGTATCCCATACTCTACGAATGATTAGTTGGACATATGCAGTATACACGGCTCCATTACACTTATCTGCACATACATTGTACCTAGTTAATATTATTCATATTTATCCTCATGTATACGGTTTGTAGTTACCGAACTATACGGATCACAATTGTTGTAACCTATTGTAAGCATGGCTATTTAAAGCCAACATGAATACAGATTTGACACGGTGAATTTACACCATCTAACTTGGTATCAGACTCCAAGCGATCCCCTCTTCCTCCCATCACCATGTCTTCCCCTTCCAAATCTCATTTTCACCCAGCTCTTGCCGTCACTAATATCAAGAACCTTATTCCAATTACCCTAGATAGTGAACACGCCCAGTACTCTACATGGTCTGAGCTGTTCAAAATCACAGCACGTGCATATCAGGTCATTGATCACATCCTCCCACCCTCTGTTGACACTCCATCCGCAGCATCATCTTCAACCTCCGACTCCTCTGCTTCTGCCGACGACCCAGCACTGTGGACTCGCCTCGATGCCATGGTCCTTCAATGGATATACGGGTCAATCTCAAACGACTTGCTGCACACCATCATTCAACCAAACTCTACGGCTAAGGCGGCATGGGACCGTCTTACGGACATCTTCCTCGACAACAAACACACCCGGGCGATCCACCTTGAAAACCAGTTCTCCAATACTCGACTGGATCAATTCTCGTCCATTGATGCTTACTGTCGGACCCTTAAAACTCTCTCCGATGATCTGGCTAATGTAGGTGCTCCGGTGGATAACCGGCGTCTAGTGCTGCGCCTAGTCAACGGTCTCAACGGCCAATTTGAATCTGTGGCGTCATTTATTCAACAACAGGTTCCATTACCGTCCTTTTTCACTGCCCGCTCCATGCTCACTCTGGACGAATCTCGCCGGGCCCAACATGTTGATACCCCCACCACTGCATTAGTTGCGACTCCGGCAGCCCCGACTGCTTCCACCGTCACCCCAGCTCCGTCGTACAGTTCTCGCCCTCGGGGTGGTGGCCGCTCTGGCCGCACTCGGGGTGGCGGCGGCCGTGGACGTGGTCGCTCTTCCAACGGTTCTTCCCCTATACCGTCACCTCCTCAACCTTGGTCACCTGGGTCTCCTCTTCCTTGGTTCCAGTCTCCTTGGAATCCTTGGATGTCCTGGCAGATGCCTCCGTGCCCATACCCTACGGCACCGGGTTTCTCTCCAGCACCTCGCAACCCATCAGCCGGAATCCTTGGACCTCGTCCACAACATGCTCACATGGCTACCCCAGAATACTCTTTTGGCAGTACCTCTCTTCCTTCGGCCATGCAGACTCTCACGTTAAATCCACCGGATGATGGTTGGTATATGGATACCGGCGCAACCACACACATGACGTCGGATGCAGGTACTCTCTCGTCTTTTATTAATACGGGTTCCTATCCTCGTATCATGGTTGGTAATGGTCACACTCTTCCAGTTTTGGGTCATGGTCAGGCCACTCTTCCCAACCCATTACCCCCTCTTACTTTATCACCTATTCTTCACACCCCCACTCTTGTTAAAAACCTTATATCTGTACGTCAATTTACTACTGATAACTTTGTATCTGTCGAATTTGACCCATATGGTTTTTGTGTGAAGGACCTTCGAACCCGAGCTCCTCTAATGCGATGTAACAGTCAAGGCGGCTTGTACCCTCTTTGTGTGTCTCCTGTCAAGTCTCCCACTCATCATGCATACAGTGCAGTTGCTTCCGACGTGTGGCACAACCGTTTGGGGCACCCTGGATCTCATATTTTTCAGTCTCTTAGAACAAATAAATTACTCTCATGTAATAATACCTCTAGTCACAATTTATGTCATTCTTGTCAGTTAGGCAAACAAATAAAGTTACCATTTAGTTCTTCTTTGTCGTACACCACGGCTCCTTTTGACATCATACACAGTGACGTCTGGACTTCCCCTATCGTAAGTTCCACAGGTCACCGATATTATGTATTGTTCCTTGATGACTTTACACATTTTTTATGGATTTATCCTCTCCGTACTAAATCTGAAGTATTCTCTGTTTTTTATAAATTTTATACGTTTATCCACACTCAATTTGGACGACGTATTAAAACTCTACAATGTGACAATGGTCGAGAATACAATAATTCTCAGTTTCACCAATTTTGTGCTAATAATGGCATGATTTTTCGTTTTTCTTGCCCATATACTTCTCCTCAAAACGGAAAATCTGAACGTACAATACGAACCATTAATAACATCAGCCGCACTCTTCTTCTCCACGCCTCTATCCCCCCACAATATTGGCCGCATGCGGTCCTCCAAGCGGTGTATCTTCATAACATTCTCCCATCCCGAACTCTCCATTTTCGTTCCCCCACATCCCTATTATATCACCGGCAACCCACATATAATCACCTTCGGGTTTTTGGGTGTCTTTGTTACCCATTAATACCAACTTCTCATAAACTCCAACCTCGGTCTCTCCCTTGCGTCTTTATTGGTTTTCCATCTCAACACAAAGGGTACAAGTGTCTTGATCTTACCACTCACACAATCCACATATCACGCCACGTAACATTTGATGAACATATTTTTCCTTTTGCAAACCATAAATCTGCCTCCCAATTGACCCCTTTTGATAAAACTACTGACTCCCTGCACCCATACATTGCCCATCACCTAATGTCCCCTCCCACTCATCCCACTGCCACGCCTCCCCCCATGACAACTCCACCAACCATCACTCCAGACCAAAATAATCCTCCTCCTGCCCCAGTCACCACCTCACACCATCATATGCTCACACGTAGTAAAGTTGGCACAATTCGTCCTCCCCAACGCCTGAATCTTCTAGCCCACACCCCAGCCACCATTATTCCCTCACCTATACCCAAATCCCCTCTAGCGGCTCTTCAAGATTCCAACTGGAAGGCTGCCATGATATCCGAGTATATGGCCCTTATTAATAACAAGACCTGGGAGTTAGTCCCTCGTCCCACTAATGCTAATATTATACGTTGTATGTGGTTGTTTAAGCACAAATACAGGTCTGACGGCAGTCTTGAACGACACAAAGCACGCTTAGTGGTCAATGGCAAATCTCAACAAGTGGGTCTTGACTGTGATGAAACGTTTAGCCCGGTGGTTAAACCGGCCACTATTCGTACGGTTCTCAGTTTGGCTCTCTCTCATTCATGGCCAATACGTCAATTGGACGTTAACAATGCATTTCTTCACGGACATCTTGCTGAAACTGTTTACATGCACCAACCACCTGGCTTCCGGGATTCTTCGCGGCCCTCACATGTGTGCCTCCTTAAAAAGTCCTTATATGGTCTTAAACAAGCTCCTCGGGCCTGGTATCACCGGTTTGCTACTTATGCTTCTACTCTTGGGTTTATTCACAGCAAGGTTGACCACTCTTTATTTATCTTTCATCATGGCACTGAGGTGGCTTACCTTCTCCTTTATGTTGACGATATTGTGCTTACTGCCTCCTCCCCGGGCTTAGTTGATAAACTAGTCTCTCAATTAGCTACTGAATTTCCCATTAAGGACCTCGGACCCCTCAGTTTTTTTCTTGGCATTTCGGTTACTCCTCATGCAGGTGGCTTATTTTTGTCACAACAAAAATACGCTTCTGAGATCCTGGCTCGAGCTGGCATGCTAACGTGTAATTCGTCTGCCACGCCGGTAGACACCAAGGCGAAGCTCAGCTCTCTTACGGGTCCTCCTGTCACCGACCCGTCTCTTTACCGTAGTTTGGCCGGTGCGCTTCAATATCTCACGTTCACTCGGCCGGACATTTCATATGCGGTTCAACAAATTTGTCTATTTATGCATGACCCGAGGGAACCACATTTTCATGCACTCAAACGTATTATTCGCTATATTAAGGGCACTCTCTCTCTCGGCATTCACATTTCTCCATCCCGAGCTACCTCTTTGACTGCCTACTCCGATGCCGATTGGGGCGGCTGTCCCGATACCCGCCGTTCAACATCAGGTTATTGTATTTTTCTGGGTGATACTCTGCTGTCATGGTCTTCCAAACGCCAACCTACCATCTCTCGATCGAGTGCCGAGGCCGAATACCGCGGTGTAGCTAATGCCGTGGCAGAACTTTGTTGGCTTCGTAATTTATTACTTGAGCTTCATCATCCATTATCCAAGGCTTCGGTTGTCTACTGTGATAATATTAGTGCCATCTATCTTTCCACCAACCCCGTTCAACATCAACGTACCAAGCATATTGAGATGGATATCCATTTTGTACGTGAACATGTCGCCCGTGGCAGCATTCGTGTTCTTCATGTCCCTTCACGTTTTCAATATGCAGACATTTTCACTAAAGGGCTCCCGCGGTGTTTATTCACTGAATTTCGGGACAGTCTTAGCGTTTGCTCCTTGCCCGCTAAGACTGCGGGGGCGTGTTAGAGTATCCCATACTCTACGAATGATTAGTTGGACATATGCAGTATACACGGCTCCATTACACTTATCTGCACATACATTGTACCTAGTTAATATTATTCATATTTATCCTCATGTATACGGTTTGTAGTTACCGAACTATACGGATCACAATTGTTGTAACCTATTGTAAGCATGGCTATTTAAAGCCAACATGAATACAGATTTGACACGGTGAATTTACACCATCTAACTATAAGCCCCCCTAAGCATTATTATATGTACAAATGCTATACAATTTCACTATATAAACACAAACGCAAAATTATATATATGAACTTTATCCGTTTAAAAATAGTGAAGGCTTATTATTGTCCGAAAAAGTTAAATACAGACAATGAAGTCAAGTGTTTTACTAAGGTTCATGAATTCTTAGTGTCGAATCAAGCTAAATAGGTTAATTTAGTTGAACAAAAATTATATTCTAATGTTACTAAAATTAAAATTATGTCGTTTGACGAAATATGATAGTTTTTGGTGAATATGTTAATTACTCTGTACAAAATTTAATATTTGGAAGTATAACCTAATTTTTCGAGAGAGAAAAGTAATGTAGCATTTCCCTCTTCAACCTAGTCCAACATAATTTTCGAAATCCGCCCGTTGGCGTGATAAGATCATGGACTAAACCTGAAAATAAATTAGATTCAATCATTTAGTGTTGTTTGACAAAGTGTGCTATGATCTAGTTAGTGACCCAACTCAATTATCAATTATATCACAATATCTTGATGTCAACTAGTTAGATTCAAAATTGTCTGTCAGTGTCAGTGTCAGTGATGTCTTAATAAGACCTTCAGTTGAATTAATTAATACTCAATAGGTCGAATTCAATCTTTAGTAAGGTTTGGCTGAAATGTCTTATGCTCAAGTACAATGACGCAATCCAATTCTGAATTCTCTTACGGGTGCATATATTGTTAACAACCAATCGTTGGAAAAATTACACATGAAATCTCCTAATATTATGCGTGAACACATATGATATCTCATTATACTGGCAACCCATTTTTTATGGCAGTTAGTGTCAGTATTTTACAAAAAACAAAAAACCTACAAAGGCAATGAGTTACACAGCGAGAAACAAACATAAAAAATAAAAGAGATAGTTTGAGTAATGAGTTGGGCACTTGGGCACCTGTCTAATTCTTTTGAATCAAGTTGTCCACTATATATCAGCTTTTCCAGCCTCTCATCAATGAGATTGACATGCTCTTTCCCAATATCAAGCGAGTAGCCAAGGATGGGAATGCCAATTAAGTATGCCACTGAAATTCAATGTCACACAATCCTTGTCACATTGATGGGTATGCAGTGGCAACTGGCAAGTATAACTCGAGTTAAGTAGCGCAACAGTGAGACAGAATGAATAGTATTGAGATATTGGTCCAATAAAACCAGTGAAGCCCAAATCCATTAAGGTAAAAAGACCACTCCGCTACTTTGACTTTTATAGTTAAGGGATGAAGGGAGGATTGTATTTAGAGGGAAAAAACTGAACATGAAAACAGAAATGATGCTAAAAATGCAAAAACTGGCACCAACAGTTCACAGTCTTGTTATGCAACTTCAGATATCATAATAGGTATTAGCCTTATTCTAAAGATGATACATCACCTAAGAAGTGAGCTGCTTCATGACTAGTGATCCTATCCTTGTAGTCAGGGAAAAATGAGGAAAACCCATCAATGGCTACCTGGAGAAGCCTACACCATGATTTAAAAATAACAAAGTCTACGTTTTTAGTATTAGATTACAAACATGAACCTTTTTAATTTATTTATTTTTTGAACAGGGTAGTACGTTTTATATTTTTAACTTACCCGGGGGAAACGCTTCCAACAGCCAAAACAATCAGGGAAATGCTCCCGACCAAATAGGGTACAAAAAAACCCCAATCCTGGAAACAGAAATAGTTGACCAAACTATGTCAAGTATAAACGACTAGCTTAAAATCACCAAAAATTCAAAGTTTTGAGCTCAATAACATTAGAAATTTCCATGTGTTAACAGTCCTATTCTCATTAACACTTTAACTTTATTGCATTCTGATTAACTACAGTGCATTATAAATATTAGAGTTATCGAATAATCTAAAGCATATTTCACTCTAGACGTCATATCCATTAAGGCTTTCATATATATTTGAAGTTTTATAAATAAAAAGAAATATGCACTCAAGGAAAAGAAAGAGATGTTTTTGGAGATAGTAGAGTAGAGGTTACCCCAGGGAGTTGACCAGCAAGAACACCCAAAAACCCCGTAGTTCCTACCACTGTGAAGAGAAATGCAGCCTGCATCAGTCAGAAATCAATCTCATAACACACAAAAGAAAATGATCACCACACACAGATGCAATATGTCATCAAAGGAAAGTATCTTCATAAGGGAAGTGTGTCACTTTCGGCACTGCGAGTATAACTTTAGGACACTCCCGAGTATAACTTTAGGACACGTTCGCCTGAACTTATTTAAGTTCAAGGCCCAAGCTGACTTATGTAGAGTTGCAGACAAAACTAGAGCATTTTAACATAGTAAAATAATATCATTTCACGTTTTTAGCAAAAAACAATACCATTTTTATTGTTTACAGCAACAAGACATTCATTGTCTCATTAATGGAACAATATAAAAGTATTGCTTCGAAATTGCAAATTAACTCAAGTGGAGGAATGAAATGGGTATGAAACTGATAGTCAAGGACTAGTTGAGGTTGATTTTGAAACTGATAATGAGCCCACCCTGCAACTAGCTGAAATAAGCAAACACAAGTTTTATTGCAACATACATCATTTCGAACACTTGGAATTGCAAGATTCTCAGCATTTTTCATCCCCAGTGATGTGAGCTCTCGAACATATGTCTGCAATAGAAATTCTAATGAATAAATCCAAGTGCACGTTGAAATTACACAGTATTAATAATGTCCTTCTACAACTTTTGTATTCTAATGTTTATAAAAATGTCCAAGGCAGCACAGAGTTCACTGACCGTGCGGCGAGAAACATATGGCTGAGAGCTCCATCTTTTAGCCCAACCGACTTTGCCCAGTTCATCAAGTGCCTCCTCCACAGCTTGACTATCTTTCTGCTTCACACAAACGTGATAAAAAGATTACAAGAAAAAACAAAGACTATGGATTGTGAACTTTACGGGAAAGCCTATAAAAATCGCACACTTTTAGGTAAAAGGCGAAGAATAGTTAGCTATGTGTCGGCTATATGCTTTAAAAATGTGCTCACCGTCCCCATCATATAAGCACTGGGCTCTCAATTCAGTAATCACTCCGTTTTAAACCGGCGTGAAACTGGGGGATTCGACTTTTCTAAGCAGAGCACAACAAAAGCTGTTAATAATAATGGGAACAGCGAACGGAGAGAGAAAGGTGGCACGCACCTTTGACAGGGCAGACACCAGAGGATTCAAGTCGACATCTCCCGGAGCTGAGGATGTGGAGAGTGTGATGATCCTGCGCCTGCGATTTATGGGATTCGGAATTGAACTACTTCGAGTGAAACGTAGTGTGTTGTAGTATTGGGTGGCCAGAGGAGAAAGATCACATGGAAAACGATGACAGATTGTGGGCATCTCCTCCGAGTGTTTCTTCTTCTTCCTCTAAATTTGTGAAGGAGATGTACTGGTTTACAGACTGCGCGCGCAACAGTTGCAGTGGTATCACGTGGCGCTGCTACCATATGCCACCTCATTTAAGATAATGTTTCCAGAAATTGTAGAAAGTGTTTCTTCAACAAAAAAAATGTACTCTGACCCCGTTTGGTAACCCTTTTTTCGGTTTATCAGGTTTATCACCCGACTTTTTCACCAAACACATAACTTTTTATTTCGCGTGCTGAATTTTGTAATAAGCAGAAAAAGTAAGGTTGGAGTTACTTTTTTGTCTGTATTGGCTGAAGTTACTGTAGAGGATCATTTTAGCTATTTTTTCATATAATTTGTTATTTAATTTATTAATAAAAAATATTTTAAATATAATTTTTTCATGAATCAGCAGAACCAGCCAATACAGCCATTTCAGCCAGAATTTTATAAATTTCAGCAGAATCAGCCAATTTTAGTGTTACCAAACGAACTCTAAATCTTTATAGTCTATACTCCCGTACTACATATTCATTCATTCAATTCTTTTTTGCAGCCTTCAACATATTTTTTTAATTAAATGCGTAAATTCTTGCATTTTTTATTACACAAATAATCCTATTTTACCAATAATTATGATTTGAAAATTCAAACATTCTAATGTGAAAATAAATGAATTCGGAGTTTTTTTTGCTTCAGATCTTTTTTTTTTTTTTTGAAAAAAGTAACTCAAAAATATAGACATAAATATTTTAACCATGGAACTATTACTACGTATAATTTAGCGCTTGGATTTACATCAGAAAAAACGGAATCTAAAAAAATACTCCCTCCGTCCCTGAAACAAGTTCACCCTTTCCTTTTTGGGTAGTCCCTGAATGAAGTTCACCTTTCCTTATTTGGCAATTTATCTATATCAAAACAGTGTCAAACAGTGCCAAACAGTGCCAAACAGTGTCCAAACAGTGTCCAAACGTGCCCAAACAGTAAAATTTACCCCCAGTAAATTTCTTTCCTTAATATGTGTGAAAAGCAATGCTCAACTTCATTTGGGGACGGAGGGAGTATGTAGCTCATCAAGCTTTATTATATACTCCGTATATATATGTGTATATATATATATATATATAGGGTTGAGATCAGATACAAAGTATGCTTCCCATACAAAATGCAAAATCATCTCATCCGTCCAATATTATAAAATCAAAGGTGGGATTTGTTTAGACCATTACATCTTTCCGTATAAGTGCAACCGTTTTTAATCTTCTCTCCACTAATTGTGGAGCATGCAGTTAGTGGGCGAGTTGTATCATCCACACCGTTATTTAAGTTTTATGGATGGCCACGATTAGTTTGCACTTTGTAAATTAGGATTAGTTTGTACGTGATCCTGAATCTATATATATATATATATATATATATATATATATATATATATATATATATATATATATATACAATACAACAACAACATAATTGTTTGTTGTTGTTTGTTGTATAACATATATATATACACACGCACAATATTGGCAAATCAATATACTCACAATTCATAATTGACATATCAACATAATTGAGAAGAAAGTATTAATTGTCATTAATTAATGGGATGCTGTTTAGATCCGATTCTTAAAATTGATTTTACTCTTTCAGAGAACAGAAGTATAAGTTGGAGTGTTTGGGTGAAAATGCAGAAGTACTTATGGTGCTCTAATTACTCTTAGAAGCAGTTTTTTAGAAACTAAGGGCCAGCTTCTGAAAATTGATTGTGATTCTACTTCTGCTTATTCTTTAAAGCAGAATTAGAATCAATTCCAAATACCCCTAAAAATAGAACATACAAATAATCTCAAAATATTAAAGATCCAATGTTGAGAAGCTCTCACAATTCGTGCTAGGCGCTCTCTCTAAGCTCTCTCCTAGAAAACGGAAGAATTATGGCCGAAAAGGACTCTTAAAGCCCACACACGGTTTGGCGTTTGTGTGTCCGGAACAAAATTGCGAAAAATTGCTCCAGTAGCCTCTGCGTGATTTCTTCTTAGGCGCACGACGTGCGTTAAACTATGTTTTCTAAGGACAAAAGTATGCTTTCTTCACAAAAGTTTCAGCTAATGAAGACATTTACCCACCATAACTTGCAAAACAGGGATTGGATCATCCAACCAAACGATATGGACGAAATGATGGAAGGTCTCATCCTGAAATCCAAACAACAACTATCTGACTTTCTTGTCTGTTTTCACTTTGATCCTCTCACATTCCCGTCATGGTTCCTTCATATGATTTGTATCTCTTTAAGTTATCTTATAAATGAAACTTGAATCGTGTCATTTTTTTGTTTTTACGAAAACGGTATGCTTGAATGATTGACAGAACGTCATCCCGATCGCCGTTTTAAAGTTATATAACCATGTATTCGTCCCCGTTCGATCTTGTACTTGATTCTTGAGCTCCGTTGACTTCAAAATTACTCCTTCAATGACTATGGACCTTCATACTTCTCACTAACTCTCAAAAGTGTATCAATTCGTCTTTGTAAGGAATAAACTGTATTTAGATTTTGATGACGCTAGCGTATTAGGATGTTAGAGTACCCCTTTAGAAAATTGTGTTATAAATTTTCTATTGTAAGTATTTAGAGTATTTGACGGAGCAGAACTGCCAAGGTCTTCTGTATTGCTATTCGAACAAGAAATGCTCAGAGACTAATGAAGACTCAGTGTTCTACAGAATAGCTCCCAGAACTGCTAGGCCTTGGACAAATCTACCTAAGTCGTTAATCTAACGGGAAATTCCCTAATGATTAGGAGCCTCCCAACAGAAGCACTACTGCTCAACGCATTAAATCACGTTTAATGCGCTCCACTCGTTGAGATATTTAAAGAGCATGATTGACTAAAGAATACAGGCGAAAATTATTTAATACTCCCCAAAATAGTAAGTTGACTACTTTGCGGAACCAACAGGTCAAATCAACTGTTGATGCATTTAATGAAGATGTTCTTTACACTCTAACGGGAAGACATCTTTCAGTATATAAGATACACCTCGAAGGAGTAGAAATATAACTTTATCTTTTGAAATCAAGCGAGCAAATATTCCCTTGCGAGCTCATCCTCCATATCCATCACAATAGATCAAGCAAATATTCATATCCTTCAATCCAACTCAAAAAGAAAGTTCCCTCCAGTACTTCAACAACTTTGGAAGGATCACTTTTCCATCTATCACGGAGAATGTTGGAGAAAATCTTTAAATCTTTCAAAGAAATCTTCTTATTTAAGGACACCTGAAAGTAACTGGAGTGAAGTGGTGATATTTCAAGGAAACTCAATGAAAAAGGCCAGTCGTCATAAAATTAGGAAGAGCATCCCGGGTGACAAGAACTTGACCTACTCTGTGAGACATATCCTTTGACTCACAAGAATTTAAAAAATCAGAACAGTCTATTCACACACCCCCTCTAGACTGTTTCTTGTACAACCGGGACCAACAGTCTTGGATAATTCTCCAACGTCGGTGTCAGACTTAATTTCCTGATTTTAAGAACACCAAATGCAAACCAAAACCCGGTGAATTTTGACTTGAGCTCATTTGACACTTTGTGACACATTTAAGTTATGAAGACTAATAAAAACCAATCCCAATACGCAAGAAATGCATGTCAAAATATGAACTTATCAACTTTCTCACACTTTCTTTGTTTGTTCTCAGACAAACTGAACATTGGGTCTTACGATAATCATCGCATGACATCAAACAACATCAAGGACACAGGTAGTTAAACATATATTTACAGAAAAGACAAACTTTAACTCAAGTGAATGCTTCCCTAAACTATTTCTTTGTGCACTGGTTATAAATATTGACAAAAATTAATCAAAACATCTTTAAAGTCAACGCAACACACACAAATACTTTTGCCTCTGATATGAAGGACTTGTGGAGGTGGAGGTGAATGGTGAACATGGTCCTTTCTTTGAGAGATTGGAACAACCTGACAACGGCTTAATGTTTTTCAGGGGTTTCGGGCTATTCTTAGGAGAGAGAAAATCCAGCGAGACACTTAAAAGGGACTATCACCTATCTCTATGCAAGAAGTAGACATGGTGTTGATTGGCACTTTAACATATACTTGAAGGGCTAATGTTAGTCGATCCCAGTTATATCTTTAGCTATCTTCCTCTTGAATAATCAATCGAGAAGTATATCCAATTCATCAAGGGTAGTTATTAATGATGAGACCATTCATTAACAACTTTTATTATTAGCCAAATATAGAACACCGTCATATATCGACTCAATAGCCGTCATATATCGACTTAATAGTAGCATTTAAACTTTTTAACTCCTTGATGAAATCAATTGAGATTGATAACCTCAACACAAAAGTTTTGGTTTAACTAACACAATTAATTCCTCTTAAGGTTATTAAACACGACCGTGCATTAATAACCCGAAGTTACTTACTTTCGAAACCATCAATAATTAACCATCGATTCATTGATTGTTTCTAGTAATAATTAATGTTGAAGCATTAACTAATCATCATTTAGTAACACCCCAACATTAATATATAAATAAGATTAAGGGAAGAATTAATATTCAAGAGAAAAAGTCAAGAAAACAACTCACAACTTTAACATTCAACAAGCTTCAAGAGCAAAACCAAAAAATGAAAGTTTAGGTCCTCATTTGGAGATTAAACAATGCTAGAAAAATATAAGAAATTATTATTCTAAGTAGAGCTTAAGTGTATGGAAGAATGAGTGATAATTGTGAAGAAAAAGTGTGCTATTTATAGGTGTTTTCAACACCTCGGGCCGGATACCTGACCGGGTATAGGTACATACCCTTTGAAAACATTGTCATTGCTCCTCCTTATAATGACCAACTTCCTCTCGGGGTTGAGTGTAGTTGAGGTTGAGGGTGTTCATGTTGTTAAGCATTTTTTGCTCAAATGGAGTATATTGATGGGCTTGAGGATCGGGTTGCGGTTGTGTCACGCCCCGAACCGCATCTAAGCGCGTGTACAACCGCTGTATGATTAAGTGACATCAGTCACAAGTCAACCTCACTTAATCAAACAAGGCGTCCATGAACATAGTCAATACCATCTCGGTAAGTAAACATACATAACAGCATCACATTTAAACTAATGAGTAACGGAAATATTCAACGGTAAGTCATGGGCCACATTCGGGCAAAACATGGGCTCGCAGGCCCAAAATAGTTTATAGTAATTCAAATATCCATGAGCAAGTGTTTGTAGTTTAAAGAAAATATGGAAGCACGAATCACGTCTTCCTTGAAATGACTTCACCCGATTGAATGGTGCATGTAGCAAATTCTAGCTTCAACCTGAAAATGGTGGGGGGGGCCGAAGGGGTCAATACGCGAATACCGAGCGAGAAGCAGGCTAAATGTAGAATAACTAATGTTTCAAGTATAATACCCAAACTGTTGGTCCCGTTTGAGTTGGTAATCAGTCTAGAGGGGGGGGGGGTGAATAGACTGATTCAAGTTTTTCAACTTTTCTCTAAGTCAGAGTTGACTTGTCAGAGATGGTCAAGTTCTGATGATCAGAACTGGTCTTTGCAGCGGATAAGAGTTCCGGGTAGCCTCAAACAAACACTAAAGCAAATGCCTTTCCGATAACTCTGAAAACAGGATCTGCTGAACACAGATTCCATGTCTTAGAGTTAATCAGTTAATATCCTAAGTGCAGAAATGTAAATTGCAGTAAAGTAAATGACACCGGATATTTTTATAGTGGTTCAAGGAACAACGCGTTCCTCTAGTCCACTGTTCCACTAGCTTTGAAGTAGATCGGTTACAAAGCTAATCCCTAGCACTTAAGAAGTTCTCCACGCCTTCTTCAAGCCTAGTTGTCACCCGGGATGCAGTCCTGCTTCCTGATGACTGGTCCTTTCACTCAGCTTCCCGGAAGTATCACCACTTCACTGCTGCAGTTACTTGGACGCCCTTCTTTGCAGAAGATGTTTTGAAAACAGAGTTTTCTCCAACTTGCTTCGTTACAAAAGATATGTAGATGAAGATCTTGAAGTGTTGAAGAACAGGATGAACTTTGCTCTTGTTGGGGATGAGAGATTGTGAAGTTGAATCTTCCCAACGTAAGCTTTTTCTTGTTTTGAGTTGTGGAGTTCGAATCTCAAGAATGCTTGTAGTATGAAGTTCAGAGCTAAAGTTCTGCAAAACACCGTGTGCAAAAGTTGTTGTCCTGTTCTTCGGTTGTAGCTTATATACTGAGGTTGTCTGCCCGTTGGAGGAGGAGACAACTGCATTGAATGCGCGTACAGTTGACTTGACCCACTTATTTGGAAGCTTTCTATTTTTATAATATATCTTCCAGATTTCTCGGTCAATCATTTGCAATAAATCCAAAACGTATCAGGCTCATTTAATGTGCATTTAAGAGCTTTCCTTTCATGCACAGCCTTCTAGCCGTTGGATGTTATACCCGTTGAACTCATAGCTGTTGGATGTTGCTTGAAATCTTCTAAGTGTTAGTCGGACTCTGATCGAAGTCTTCTGATACGTTGGATTCTGATGGCTTTCTGAAGAGTAGCTCTGATGTAGTTTCAAGTCGGGCTCTGGTGAGGGAACTCTGATGCTTGTCGGATGTTGAGTTCTGATGAAGCTATGTACCGAACTCTGATGCTTCTCTGATGAGCAACTCTCATGAACTGCTGAGAGTAACTCTGATCGGATCCGCAAGCGAGCAACTCTGAAGGCAGTTCTCATAGAGCAACTCTGATTAGATCCATAGAAGAGCAACTCTGATCGTCGACTATACCAATACATGAAATCTAATTTGGGGGTACTTTAAAATTCTAATCTAAATAACCTAGCATCATCAAAATCTAATTACATTTATTCCTTACAATTTCCCCCTTTTTGATGATGCCAAAACCCTTAAACTATTTCCAGAGAAGTGCCTTTCACCATAAGGAAAATAAGTTAAAAATAAACTTTCATTTAGAATCTTGGCGGGCACTTGGCATAGGAAAATAGTAAGAGTAAGATACAATCAAACAAATAAACAAAGATAAGAAATAACACAAGGTATCAGAGCATAAATAATCAGAGTGCAAATAGAGATAATTTGAAATTGCCATGCAAAATGGAGGCAAGCTGGTTATTTTATATAATTGAAAGAAGATATTTAAAGCAACAAAAGGATAGAGTTTAGATATCTTCCTCTTCTAGTTCAGCTTCCTTTGCTTCTATTTCCTTCAGATCAGCATTTATTCTGGCTCTGATTGTAGCAAGGTTCCTGGGATTCTGATATTCTGACCAAGCAGGTTCAAGCTTGCAATCAAGATAATTTCTGATGGCTTCTGAAAAGTCCTTGCCAGGGATCACTTTCATGTGCCACCAATCTGCTGCTTCTTGCATGGAGCCACCATGATTTATGACTATCAGCCCATCTTTATCTAGAATCAGATTCTCCTTTTGATAGGGAGTCATGTATTTCTTCATTTCTTGGAACTGGGCTGCATCAGGCTTGGCTAGGTCACTGTTGAGCCATTGAGCCAGAGTGAGTGAAGGAGTTTTCTTCTTTCCTTTCTTGGAGCGAGGAGGGGTTGGTCTATGAATACCAGCAGCAATCTGCTTCTGCCTGGTCTTCTCAAAGTATATAGCAGGATCAGGGGTATCAGAGATAGGCTGAGCTCTGGTGCTTGATCCTTCTGCAGCTCTGATCGCTCTAGCAGGTTCTCTGATTTCTTCCCCCTTTTTGGCATCAGCAAGATCACCAAGCAGGAGTTCAATCTTTGAGAATTCAGTGGCCTGATTCTCCTTTATGACTTCAAGTGCACTTGGCAGAGTCTGGGTTACAGAGGCCAGACCTTCAATAATCTCCTTCTGTTTGTCTACAGCAGACTGAATATCTTTTGCAGTAGCTTCAAGGAGAGTCAACTTGTGATCTCTGTCCTTTCCACTATTTATCAGCTTAATGGTGAGTTCTTTAGAATCCTTGCATAGGCCTTCAACATTTTGAATCTCCTCACGAGCTTTATCAGAAGCCCACTGGAGATCATCAACTGAGTCAGAGATGCCCTTGATGGCTTTGTCTTGCTCTTCAATGGCCCTGGAGTGATGATAGAGGACAGCAGTGATTCCATCCACTTCCTTAGCAATGTTTCCCAGACTCTCTGCAGTTTTGTCCTTGTGGACCTCAAAAGCTGTGGCAATGATGCCCACATGCTTTAGCAGCATATTGATGCCTTTTGTGAGATGTTCACTGACTCTGGTGAGATGGGAATCAGTGTCATACTCCGCATCTAGTATCTTCTCCATTCCCTTGGCTATTTGCTGGCCAACCTGCTCAATGTCAGCCATGAAGGATCGTGGAGGAGTATTGCCTTGGGCAAGAGTGAGGACATGCTCTGAAGAAGTAGATGATTGCTGTGGAGGAGCTGGTGGAGAATTCTGAGTACAAGGTTGTTGATGGGGCGAAGTCTGATGAGATGTAGGTGCTTTCTGATGTGGTGGAGAGGGAGGGGGTGAGGGGGATCGGTTTCTGATGGGGGTGAGGGGTTTACATGGTGATGATTGTTTAGGTGAGGGCTTCTTGGGTGATGGGGTTGGGGTTTTCTGAGGAGAGGGGGATTTCTGATGGATTGGAGATGGGGTTTTCTTTGGTGATGGAGTGGGTGAGTGTGAGGGAGGTTGAGGTGAAGATGGTGGAGTGAAAGTGGGTGTTGTGGGCTTGGGAGATGGAGATTTGGAAGGTGAGGTATGGGGTTCTGGTGCAATATGAAGAGGTGGAGATGGAGAGTTAGGAATTACCTCAATGACTGTTTCTGCAGACTGTGAGGCTCTCCATTCTCTGATGAGATTCATCATAGTCAGAGCTTGATTATTCACAGTAGATGGTTCACCTTCTTCACCAGGAATAGGTTTCATCTTGATCATGGATTCTTGTACCTTTTTCTCCATCAGCCAGTCATCAAAGATAGGAATCTCATGATCAGCTAGAGGTTTAACATGCTCCTCTGGTGGGGTAGCAGTCAGCTTCTCCTTGCCTTTGTGGCTTGCCTTCTTCTTTTCAAGGATAGAATGTAAGAATTGAAGGTCGAAGCATAAAGAGACATCATCAGTACCTGCCCATTTGAGGACTTTGACTTCCTCAGTTGCAAACTGGGCAGCTTGATCTAGTATCTGCTGCAGAGGTCCCATCCTCCATTTCCTCCAAGTTAGCACTCTCTGAAATTGCCTTTCTAGGGCAGCATGGGGATCCAGTTCTTGAATGGTGAGATGCTCTGGTGGAGTTAAGATGATGTGTTGATCTGGTGTAGAGATGGGTTGGATCTCTGATTCAGGTTCCCCCTGACCATCTGAGATCACCAGTGCAACAGCCAGCTCTGGTGCAGGTTCCCCCTGAGGTGCTGATCCTTTAGGGGATGAGAGAACCTTCTTCTTCTTTGCTACTCTGATAGGAGATTTGGAGCTATCAGAATCACTCTGAATGATCGCTTTTCTTCTCCTCTTCTGGCTCATCTTCTTGACAGGAGTGACTTTGGGAGCCACAACAGAAGTTTCCGGTTCTGATGCATCCTCTTCTGATGCATTTTTCTTAGAGGCAGTCTTAGGCTTCTTCTGAAGCTTCTTCTTCTTAGCCTTGGGTTGTTCATCATCAACCTCAACTGTAGTAGCTGGTTTCTCCCTCAGTTGCTCATACTTGCTGGTTTTCTTCAGCTCTGCAGCAACAGCAACATGAAGTTTGGGTGAAGCAGTGAGGAAGATGGTCTTGTTGTGATTGACTTCATTGGCTTCTCTGAGCGCTATGTTGACATTGAATATCAGTCTAGAAATCAGAAGGCCATGACCCATCTTGGTTGTGAACATCCCTGTCTTTTTGTCCTTCTTAGCAACGGACTCAGAGATGGACTGGAAAAGCACCTTCCCCCAGTTGATGTTCATGCCCCTGTGAACTGCATAGATGGCCTTGGAGTTGGCATTGTTCATCTGGTCAGTTGACCCAGTTTTGCACCATAAGCATCTGTGCATGATGCTCATCAGTCGTTCAAAGTCCTTCTTGAGCTGGTTCTTCTTCATGTAGAGTTTATCCACTCCGGTTGCATCATCCCGGCAGTAGGTGTCTACAAATGTCTCCACAGAGACTTCGACTGACTCCAAGTCGATGAGTGTAGGGGTGTCAATGTCCTGAGAGTCAAGTTCGATTCCGAAGAACTCATTGAGAGAGTCAGCATCGATCTTCAGGTTCTTTCCCTGAACCTGGGAGTGGATGGCATTGTCAGAGATGTAGGCGTTGAGGTAGAACTCGGCCACATCTAGATTACTGAAGTGCTCATAAGGGTGAGCCACTATTTTGTTTAGCTGTGAGTCAATCATCCCAGCAATGACTTCTTTCATGACTTTCTTGTTCTCGGCCAGCAACGGCAAGGAGGACATGTCAACCTTCATCCCTGTGGCAATGTTAGCCACAAGTACCTTAGCTTCAGATTCTGAGAGATCTGTGATGTTGATGAACTTCATTGTGAGATTCTTGAAAAGGATTTGAGAGGTTTGAAGGTTGGAGATTTAGAGAGATAAAAGCTTGAAGACAAAGAGTGAAATTGCAGTAGCGATTTAGGTTTCAGAATGAGTATATATGAATTTGGGTTAGTGGACGTTTGATATAATTTGCGGTTTCGAGGTCGCATTTAATGGAATGCGGGCGGAAAGCCGTTTTCCAAAAATGGTAATAACTACCGGGGGTAAAAAGGTAAAACCCAGTTTATTGAATAGTCTCGCCCGAAATTTAGAAAATTTTGCTAAGTCCACAGCCACTCTGATGAATAACAGTCCATGTATCAGAGAAGGGGTATTCTGATACAGGGTCCTCTGATGAATACTCGTATCAGAGGTGGGGAATTCTGATAGATCCATATCTGATGCTTCTGCAACTCTGATTCAAGCTTCTGACGGATAAGAGCTCAGGTATCAGAGATGGGGTATTCTGATGAACTCTGGGAAGATCATCCATCATTCCCAATTCTTCCCTTAGCTTGTTGAACCTTGCCTCTGAGAGAGGTTTGGTTAATATATCTGCAAGCTGATCTTCCGTTGGAACGTGCTCAATCGAGATATGCTTCTTTTCCACATGATCTCTGATGAAGTGATGTCTGATCTCAATATGTTTTGTCCTTGAATGCAGCACAGGATTCTGAGTGATGGCAATGGCACTTGTGTTATCACACAACAGCTTGATCTCCTTTGCTTGCACTCCATAATCCTTGAGTTGTTGCTTCATCCAGAGCAATTGAGCACAGCAGCTTCCAGCAGTAATATACTCAGCTTCAGCAGTGCTAGTTGAGATTGAATTCTGCTTCTTGCTAAACCAGGAGACAAGTCTCCCACCTAGCAGTTGGCAATGACCGAAAGTGCTCTTCCTGTCCAATCTACAACCTGCAAAATCTGAATCAGAATAACCAATTAGTTCAAAATTACCTCCCTTGGGATACCATAGTCCTGCATTTGGATTTCCTTTGATATATCTGATAATCTTCTTAGCAGCAACTAGATGGCTCTCCTTGGGCTTTGATTGGTATCTAGCACAGATTCCTACTGCAAAAGCTATGTCTGGTCTGCTTGCAGTCAGATAGAGGAGAGATCCAATGATTCCTCTATAAGTTGTTGCATCAACATCCTTCCCTTCATCATCTGGTCCAATTCCTTGAGATGCATTCATAAGAATTTTGACTGAAGACTTTCCATCAATGCCAAACTTCTTGATGAGATCTCTGGTGTACTTCCCTTGGTTGATAAAGATGCCTTCTGGAACTTGTTTGACTTGCAATCCAAGGAAATAACTGAGTTCTCCCATCATGCTCATTTCAAACTTCTTCTGCATAACTTGAGAGAATTTCTTGCATAATTCTGGATTAGTGCTTCCAAATATAATGTCATCAACATAAATTTGCACTAATAGAATATGATTAGCAACAGAGATTTGAAATAGAGTTTTGTCCACCTTTCCTTTAGTAAACCCATGGTTCACTAAGAATAGGGACAATGTGTCATACCAAGCTCTGGGAGCTTGCTTAAGACCATAAAGGGCCTTTCTGAGCTTGTAGACACAAGAGGATTGAGTAGGAATGACAAAACCTGGAGGTTGTTCAACATAAACTTCCTCTTCAAGTTCTCCATTCAGGAATGCACTCTTGACATCCATCTGGTAGACCTTGATGTTGTTGTAAGCAGCATAGGCTAGGAAGATTCTGATTGCTTCCAATCTTGCAACAGGTGCAAAGGTCTCATCAAAATCTATGCCTTCTTCTTGACAATATCCCTTTGCTACAAGCCTTGCTTTATTTCTTACGATGTTGCCTTCTTCATCTGCTTTGTTCTTGAATACCCATTTGGTTCCAATGACATTCTGATGCTTTGGTCTAGGAACAAGTTTCCACACTTCATTCCTTTCAAACTGTGTTAGCTCTTCTTGCATTGCATTGATCCAATCTGAATCTTCTAGAGCTTCTTCTACACTCATGGGTTCCATCTGTGAAATGCAGCAGGTGAACATGGCTTCTCTTCTAGATGCAGATCTGGTCCTGACACCACTGGTGACTTGACCAATCACTTGATTGGGAGGATGATCTCTTAACCAAGTTAGATCAGGTTCTGATAGTTGCTGTCTAGGCAACTCTGATGGTTCATCTTCTGATTCTTCATCTTCATCTTCGTTTATCAGAATTGGATTGGCAGGAGGAGTTGAGAATACAGGATTGTTGATGACCTCTTCTGATGGTTCTAAAGTCTTATCATCAAGATTGATCTTCTGCAGGGTCTCTGATAGTCCTTCTGTAGAGGTACCATCATCAAACTTGACATGAATGGATTCTTCAACTTGTATAGTTCTCCTGTTAAGTATTCTATAGGCTTTGCTTGAACTTGAGTGGCCTAAGAAAACACCTTCATCAGCTTTTTCTTGAAATACTTTCAGATTTTCCTTTCCATTGTTTAGAATATAACACTTGCATCCAAACACATGGAAGTAGCTAATGTTTGGCTTTCTTCCTTTCCACAACTCGTAGGGGGTCTTCTGATGATTCTTGTGGATCATGCTTCTATTTTGAGTGTAGCATGCAGTGTTGATTGCTTCAGCCCAGTATCTGATGGGCAAACCTGATTCAGCAATCATGGTCCTTGCAGCTTCCTTCAGTGTTCTGTTCCTTCTTTCTGCAACACCATTTTGTTGGGGTGTTCTGGCAGCAGAGAGTTGATGGAATGTCCCATTCTGATCACAGAAGTCCTTGATCACCTTGTTGACAAATTCAGTTCCTCTGTCAGATCTGATTGTCTTGACCTTCATGTTCTTCTCAGTCTGAAGTTGCTTTAACAGAGATGGCAACTTCTGAAGAGTTTCATTCTTCTTTGTTAGGAACACAGTCCAAGTGTATCTTGAGTAGTCATCAACCATAACAAGAGTATATCTTTTTCCACCAACACTGTGAGTTTCAACTGGTCCAAATAAATCCATGTGGATCAGATTTAGAGGATAAGTAGAAAGATCTCCAGCTATGGGTTTGAATGAGGTCTTCACTTGTTTGCCTTTCTGACAAGCACTGCAGAGGGTCTCCTTCTTGTTTTGAAATTCAGATGGCTAAGCTTCTTGTGCCAGTCCCAGCTTAGCTTTGAATTGTCCTTTGCTATCAAGCAGGTTCCATCTTTTGCTGTTTGTCAGTCAACAACATAGATGTTCTTTCTTCTCTTGGCTGTAAGAACCACTTCCTTGGTTGTCTCATGCTTGACATAGCATAGGGTCTTGGTGAATTCAACTGTGTAGCCTTTGTCACAGAATTAGCTAGCACTCAGCAGGTTGAACTTCAGACCTTTGACATATGAGACATCTTCAATGATTATCTGGTTCTTGATCAGCTTTCCTCTTCCTTTTGTTTGTCCATCCTTGTCATTTCCTCCAAAAGTGACTCGGGGTCCATTGATTTTCTGGAACTCTGATAGGCAACTCTTGTCACCTGTCATGTGCCTGGAGCATCCACTATCAATAAACCATTCTTGCTCTGAGATAGCTCCAGCACACAGTTCCTGCAAGATCAAAAAGAAGATTTAGGTACCCAAGCAATGTTGGGTCCTGGGGGGTAATGTAGTTTTGGTAGTTGGTACCATTTTGGTCTCATCAACTGAAACCTTGGTGGATGGTACCCATTGTCCACCTGGTAGTCGTAGTAAACAGATGTATGATTCACTTTGGGCAGATGCTTGTGAGGATCATGCTTTCTGTTTGCATACTTCTGCATAGCCTTCTTGGTTGGAAAGAAGTCCCATATACTATCAAGATCAGAGGAGCGCTTAACTTTAGGCTTCTGAGGTTGACCAGACAACCTCATTTGTCTATAGTTAATTTTCTCTTGATATTTGCCTCTCTGATAGTGATCTCTGATACGGTTATCATGAGGGTGTCTGATAGATTTTGGCCTTTGAATTTTATTGTTCTGAAAACTTTTTCTGTTATTTGATCTTCTGCCAGGTTCATTATTTTTCAAAACTTGTTTTGGTTTGGCCTTTAGTCTTTGGTTCTCTGGTGGGACTTTCTCATGAACAACCTTAGTACCAGAGGTACTAGCATGGCAGATGGGGCTGCAAGTCTGTGAAACTATGACCTTTTTGGCTTTAGCAACTTGGGTGCTAGGCCTTTCAGAAGATTCACCAGACTTGGGTTCAACATATCCAAGACCGGGGGTAGAGTTGTGAAAGTCATTGATACCCTTCATAGAAGATTGCATTTTCAGAAGGCTATTGTATCTGACTTCAAGATGTTCAATCTCTCTTATTCTCTTTAGAAGAGACTCATTTTCAGCTTTCAGCTTACTGTTCTCTTCTTTAATAAAGGAATAAGATCCTTGGATAGTCTTAAACTCTTCCCAAAATGATGGTCCTGGATAGGGTAAAAGTCTAGAGGGGGGGTGAATAGACTTTTAAATCTTTTTCAACTTTTTCAAGTTTTTGCCTCTAGATGAATTGATCTATAATCTTTTGAGAGATTAATAGATACACAGCGGAAGTCTTTACCCTTTTTATAATGAGTGTGTGACAACTTTCTACCTTGAATGATGTTTGGGCTTTAAACTGTGAGCAGTTGGCTTGGCAGTTGGCTAGATGGCAGGGAACTGCTGAGGCAACTGCCAGTTGAAAATAGGAGTTTGAGAAAGATGATAATATGGCCTTGCAGAGAATGATGAGGGCTTTCTGAATATATGTTGAGCTGAAGATAGTAAAGAGTTTTGCTTGAGCAGTGGTCTGAGCAGTTGGGTAATCCCAGGAAACTGCTAAGCCGTCTGCTGCTTATAAAAAGGTATATTTGAGGACTGACCAACTACACCTTTTAGTAGTGATATTTAAAGCTTGTGGGAAACAGAAGTCTCAAGGAAAAGTGAGTTATTAAGCAGTAGGATAAGCAGTAGAGTCAATTAAGACTACTGCTTAGGATGCTGCTGGCAAACTACGATCCCTTTAGTGAGAAGTGTTGAGTGTGTGTTTTAGTGAGTAAAGGAGAATCAACACACGATGTATCCTGGTTCAGAGGTGGTGTAATCCTCCTACATCCAGTCCCACCCTATTTCAGATGGATTTCCACTAAAGTATTAAGCCCAATACACTTAGTGCCAATCTAGCCTTTACAATACTTAGGCCTAGATTGAAGGTTTTTCACAATGAGTATAACACCACTCAAAGTTACTCAGTCCTTAGAATTTTCTCAATTGATCCAGTGGGGATCAAAAGGTACTCTATCTCTCTAACTACACTTTAGGATCCGAACAACTGTTCTCCTAAGTGTTTACAACCACTTGTGAAATGTTACAAGAAAGTTCTAACCTCCAACTATGAACTAAGCTCTAAAAATGTGAAAGTGTTGATCTAATCTAAGAGCTTAGTGAAGCATGAGGCTAAGCAGAGAGTAAAGTTGAGTTTGCACTTTCTCTTTTTGCTAGATAGCTTCGTATATGCTTTGATGGAAGTATTTCTCTGCTTAGGATGCTCAAGCTTATTTTTGAAACCTTCGGCTTAGCCTCTATTTATAGGCTTTTTGGCTGATCAATCTTATCCGTTGGTTAGGATAGTTTGATCTCTTCCGTTGAATTTCTGATGAGTAGTACTCTTGTCCTGTTGTGCTGGAGCATTAATTTGCAGCTGACCACTTTGTCTTGCATTATTTGTGCGTCCCATGCCTTGGCCCTCAGTACTTGATCCGGTATTAAATGCCGGTCAAGGTTTATCTTTAATCATATACATTCAATGTATATAATTATGTGACGGTTAATTTTTGTGTACTAATAGAATTATACTGGTAGGATTTAAATATCCTTTTAAGGTAAAGGAATTTTTACCTTATTGCATTTTGACTTTCCAGTGTAATTTTATTAGCTCCAAAAATTTTACATTTGTTTTGTCACATTTTAATGCTAATATTTGAATTTACTTTAGTCACAATGTATGGGTGCAAAGTATAGTGGCATCATCAAAATCTATCAAAATTGGGTACTAACAATTTCCCCCTTTTTGATGATGCCAAAACTATACAACACAAGAAGCAACTGTTTTTATTGATTCGGATTGAGAGTATTGTACATTGGTCTATGTTCTAAAGTACAATAGTTTTTAGTCACTTTCGGACTTGAGAACTGATCTATTCTTGTTTCTTCTTAGCAGCTTCTTCCTTGGCTTTGGCTTCTTCTTCCTTTCTTCTTCTTATCTCAGCTTCTTCTTTGTAGAGTTTGTTTTTTCTTCTTGTTGCAGCTGCTTTCTTTGCTGCTGCTGATCTGGAGGAGGAGGGACCTGCTTGAGTTGTCCTTTCCCCCTTTTTGGCATCATCAGCAGGGGTCTCACTCTCTTGGAAGAGTGCTTCTATTTCTGGGTCAGAGTCAGCATCTTCATCTTGTCTTCTGGATGGATTTAGACCATAAACTTCGATAGACAGTGCCTTGATGTGGTTGTTGATGTCCAGAAGATCTGTTTTCACTTCATCCTTGACTTCGTGTTCCAAGTTCTGAAGTTTTTGTTTTGTCTGTGCCAAGTCTTGTCCTATTTGCTGGAAGTCCTTGCCTTGCTGCCAGAAGGTTTCTTGAGTTCCTTTGTGGAGAACTTGGAAATTGTGAGCAATGTCCTTAGTGAGCTGTTCATAGGCTTTGGCATGAGCCTGCTGCTCCATAAGGAATTTTTGAGACAGTTTGAACATGGCAGGGAACTCCTCATTCCTTAGTTTGTTGATGTAAGCCTCATGCTCTTGAATTGTTTGGAGGGCCTGCTCAAGGTTGGGAGGTAAAGAGGGAAGAGAGTGTACCTGCTCAGAGGGCTCTGCTGAGGGTAGGGAGGCACCTGCTAGCTCTTGGTGTCTTAGTTCCCTCAGTGAGGAGAGGATTTGGTCTTCCAGTGCTTTGTCCTTGGCGCGTAGATCTTCAAGCTCCTTGTGTATAGCTTCCATTTGAGCTGGTTGCCTGGAGAGTTGGATGCTGAGTTGAGCTTTTTGTTCAGAATTGAACACTTGCTGGATCATTAGGTTGCTTTTGAGATGGCAGTGGACTTCTGCAAACCTCATGTCCAGTCTTGCTTCAAGTTGCTTCTTCATCTTGATGAGCCGTTTGTGCAGTCGAACTTCAGCATTACTTATGAACTTGGTTGTTGCTCTTCTTTCCCTAATGAAGACATCTGCCAAGGTAGCAGTGTCTTCCTCATCATCCTCGGTTTCAAGAATGAACGTGGGAGAGTGCTGCTCAATGTTTTGAGTAGATGCCTGTGAATGTGCACTAGTCTGCTGTTCGTGATCTGCCATTGTTTGGGGAGTAGACGCCAGTAGTGGAATATTGGCAGGTTGCTGCTCAGTGGACTGCTGTGTTTCTTCCGCCATTACTTTAGAGGTTTCTCCACCTCCTCTAGTCTCAAATCTAGATTTTTTTAGAACCATTTGAAGTTCTTTATCACTAGAAGAGGAAGAGGAGATGATTCGTTTACCTCTATTCTTTGAAGAGCCTTGTGGCGCATGATTGTTGTCATCATCATCAGCCGGATCATCATCATTGGCATCCGTGGAGTGATCTTCTAGTGACTTATCAGTCAGCTGTTTCTTCTTCGAGATATAGATCAGATGAATCTGGTGGAGATTTGTTGCCTTTGCTATATCTTCTGTGCCAAGCCAGGTTAGAGCAAAGTACTCTTCACTGATGAATTTTGATAGAGTACTGGCTTGGTGGAGGATTTTGGAGAGTTTCCATTCTCTCCAAGCCTTGACCCTTGCCCATTCAGCCTCTAATCGTTGCAGAGGAGTAGGAGAGTGATCTGTTGGTGAAGGTGGAGTTGTTTGCTTGTGGAGCTGATTTGGCTGGTCTATCTTTGGAGAAGTCGCCTGCTCTTCCTGTTGAGTCCTCTGCTCTTCTATCTGAGCAGGTTGGTCTTCTTGCTGTTGTATTGTTGGATGAAGAATGGAGAGCGGAATGGCAGAGCTGTTGCTAGCATTGGACGAGTTGGAAGAGGACTCTGCATCCTCTTGAATTATGGTGAGAGGAGAGCCTTCTGCTGCATGCATAGATGATGCTGCTTCTTCCATTTCTCTGTGTAGATTCCTGGTTGCTGTCCTTGGCCTTTTTGACTGTGATTCTTGACACCCAGAACGTAGTCTTTTGGCGGTCTTGGTATCAACTTTGAAGGATACCAAGAGGAGGTCGTTCGAGAGGAAGGAATCATCATTCTTTGGAATTTCTGGAGCCCCTACTTTGGAAGTTTGGAATAGGAATTTCCTCCAAGTAGTTGCCTCTTTTCTTGTCCCCAGTATGCCCTTCTTTTTGAGTAGCTCTCCGATGAGGAATCCGTAGCCCAGTAGTGGTAATGTACCATCCTCCTTTCTTCCTGTGTGTGATTTTGTGACATATCTTCTGAGTTCTTGGTAAACGTACCTGGTCCAATTGTATGGGGATCCTGAAATGATAGCGGCCAGTGGCTTTGCTCTCAGTGCATTGATCTCATCAAGTGCTGTGGTTCTTGTGTCAATGCATTTGTAGAGGATGTCAAGTAGTATATCATATTCTTGAACCATTAGCTTTTTCTTTATCTTGAGAGTATTGAGGTTTTGAGCTTTTGGTAGGAAGACAGCTTCTTTGAATTCTGCCTCGTCCAAGAGGATGTTCTCCACTTCTGGGGCTTCGTCACCAGGAAGAGAGAGTAACTCCTTGATGTCTTTTTCTTGAATTTCCACTTCAACCCCCATAACTACAGATTTCAATGTTTCTGGGGTTGAGTTGATGTAGAACTCTGCTACCACTTCGGGATAGAAGTGGGAGTATGTGAAGGTTGCCATTTTTATGAGTCCGGTTGTGTCAAGCTTCCTTAGGAGCTCCCTCATAAGATCACTGTTGTTTGCTCTTTCAAGTGCTTTGGAGGTGTTTAAGATGGAGCCACTGAAAATGGACTTAGAGATTTTGGTGAGTGAGGCCATTTGTGGGTTTGTGAGAAGATTTGGTGATTGCGGAAGTGGTGTGTTTGAGAGCTTTTTAGAGAAGGCTTAGAGAGTGTTTGAGAGCTTGAGAGATGTAGAGAGATTGCAAGGTGAAAAGTGTTGGTGGATTGTACGGAGAAAATATTTATAGGCTATCGGGTACTAGCCGTTGGAATATAGCCGTTGGAAAATACGGCTGGTTCCTTCTAGCATTTATTGAGTTCACACTGGTAGCAGGGGGCTCTGGCTTGGGTAAATTTGATGTTTTCTGAAGGTATGACTTACCGCTTTGAAATCCTTGATATAGGGAGATCAAGATGATATACGTCATGAGCTGAGATTTCATGTATGTTGACCAGAAAGTGAGCCAACTGCTGTCCTAAGACAGGCTTCTGCTCCTGAGGCAGACATCTGCTGGCAGACATCTGTTCGAATTTGTGAACTAGTGTCTTTACCTCCATTGTTTTTCCCTTGTTCCAAGCTTGTACTCTTCTTTATGAAAGTATTAATTCAATTCCTCTTGTTACACATGTAGCAGTGGTCTATTTGGTCAGTTGCCTGCTGACCCTACTGCTGTCTTGAGTAGTCACCTGCTGAGCCTACTTCTTGAATTTTGATTCCCTCTTTCTTTTGAAAGTCTGAGATAGACCTTCTTGGACCTTGATGCTTCATTCCTTTTGGATTGTGAGTAGCCTGAGATGGCTACCCCTGTTAGTTCCCCCTCAGCAGATGGCTAGGAATTCCTCCTTGATTATGGAATTAGGTTCCCCCTGAATAGATGCAGGGTTATTCCCTTTCTTGATCTAGATCATCTAACATACCAAGCTCTTGCCTTAGTTGGTTGAATCTAGCTTCATTCAATGGTTTGGTGAAGATGTCAGCCAGCTGCTTTTCGGTGGGGATGTACTCAAGCTTGATGGTTTTCTTCTCAACATGCTCTCTGATAAAGTGGTGCCTGATCTCAATATGCTTAGTTCTTGAGTGAAACACAGGATTATGAGTGATAGCTATAGCACTTGTGTTGTCACACAGTATGCTAATCTCCTTTGTTTCTTCTCCATAATCCTTTAACTGTTGTTTCATCCAAAGAACTTGAGCACAGCAGCTGCCTGCAGCTATATATTCAGCTTCGGCAGTGCTTGTAGCAATTGAGCTTTGTTTCTTGCTGAACCATGAAACAAGTCTTCCACCAATTAATTGACAAGTTCCTGAGGTGCTTTTTCTATCAATTTTGCATCCAGCAAAGTCAGAGTCCGAATAACCATAGAGTTCAAAACCTCCATTTGTTGGGTACCATAATCCAGAGTTAGGATTGCCTTTTAGATACCTCAGAATTTTCTTGGCAGCTAGAAGATGGCTTTCCTTAGGCTTAGATTGAAACCTTGCGCACACACCAACTGAGTAGGAAATATCTGGCCGACTAGTGGTGAGATATAACAAGGAACCAATCAGACCTCTGTAAAGTGTGGGATCAACATCTTTGCCATCATCATCCTGACTTAGACCTTGGGATGTATTCATGGGTATTTTCACAGTTGACTTGTTTTCGACCTTGAATTTTTTCATGAGATCTCTTGTATATTTGGCTTGGTTGATGAAGATACCTTGAGGAGTCTGCTTCACTTGTAGTCCCAGAAAATAATTCAACTCTCCCATCATGCTCATTTCAAACTTGCTTTGCATGAGAGTTGAAAATTTCTCACACAATGCTTGATTTGAACTTCCAAAAATTATGTCATCAACATAGATTTGAACAAGCAACATGTGGGGACCTTCTTCAATTTTGAATAAAGTCTTGTCTACTTTGCCCTTAGTGAATCCATTATTCACTAAGTAATCAGAGAGTGTGTCATACCATGCTCTTGGGGCTTGTTTGAGTCCATAAAGAGCTTTATGCAGTTTGTAGACTTGATCCTTCTCTCTATTGATTTCAAAACCAGGAGGTTGCTCCACATAGACCTCCTCTTCTAGTAGACCGTTTAGGAAGGCACTTTTCACATCCATTTGATAGACTGTGAATTGCTTGTGAGCAGCATAAGCCAAGAATATTCTTATTGCTTCTAATCTAGCAACGGGAGCAAAGGTTTCATCAAAATCTATACCTTCTTCCTGGCAGTAGCCTTTGGCTACCAGTCTTGCCTTGTTCTTGACAATGGTGCCTTCCTCATCCATTTTGTTTCTGAACACCCATTTGGTTCCTATCACATGTTGATGATAGGGTCTGGATACAAGCTCCCATACATTATTTCTTTCAAACTGGTTGAGTTCTTCTTGCATGGCTTGTATCCAGTCAGAGTCAAGTAGGGCTTCTTCAATTTTCTTGGGTTCAATTTGTGAGATGAAGCATGAGAATAGTGCTTCTTTTTGAATTGCTGATCTAGTACGAACCCCTTCATGGATGTTTCCAATGATCTGTTGTGGTGGATGTTGATTCAGCCATCTAATGTCAGATGTCTGATTGATGTTGGTTTGAATTTGTTGGTCATCCTCTTCTTCTTCTTCGTCACTATCTTCTGGTAGAGTAGGGTGATTAGGGATTTTATGAAGGTCTGGAGGGATGTTTGTGGGTGAGTCACCTGCTGGCAGTGAGCTGACAGTTGAGTCAACTGCTGGCCGTGGACTGGCATTAGATTCAGCTATTTTTTCTTTATTATTTCCTGGAAGGCAGCTTGGAGCCTTTCCAGTGTCCCTTTGTGAGTTAGATGACTCACCTTCTTCTTTTGATTGAGCAGTGGGGTGTTTTTCAAAAATCACATGGATTGATTCTTCTACCACAAGAGTTCTTTTGTTGAGGATCCGGAATGCCTTGCTTGTTGCTGAGTAGCCCAGGAAGATCCCTTCATCAGATTTGGGATCAAATGGCTTGAGATAGTCTTTTCCATTGTTTAGAATGAAGCATTTGGATCCAAACACATGGAAATGACTAACATTAGGCTTTCTTTCTTTCCATAGTTCATATGGAGTCTTTTTGTAAGTCTTATGAATGAGACTTCTATTCTGTGTGTAGCAAGCAGTGTTGATGGCTTCTGCCCAAAATCTTTTGGGTAAACCAGCTGCTTCTAAGATTGTCCTTCCGGCTTCTTTGAGAGTTCTATTCCTTCTTTCAGCAACACCATTTTGTTGAGGTGTTCTTGCTGCTGAGGTTTGGTGATGAATTCCATTTTCCTCACAGTACTGAATTATTATAGAATTAATAAATTCAGTACCTCTATCTGACCGGATCTTTTGAATTGAGAGGCTTTTCTCATTTTGAATTAGTCTCATCAATTCAGGGAGCTTCTTTTCTGTCTCATTCTTCTTCTTTAGGAATATGGTCCAGGTGTATCTTGAGTAATCATCAACCACAACTAGAGTGTACCTTCTACCACTTAAGCTCGTTGGTTCTACTGGTCCAAACAAGTCAAGGTGTAGTAGGCTTAAGGGCCTGATTGATGATTCCACTTCCTTTGATTTGAATGATACCTTGGTTTGTTTTCCTTTTTGACAAGCATCACAGAGGTGGTCCTTTTTGAAGTTGATTTCAGGAAGTCCTTTCACCAATCCTTTTCTGGACAATCTGTTGATTGTTTTGAAGTTGAGATGGCTTAATTTGTTGTGCCATTCCCAACTCAAATTTGAATCTGCCTTTGTCACCAAGCAGATCCCTTCCTTAGCTGAGCTCCAATCAACAATGTACATGTCCTTCTTCCTTCTACCAGTGAGCACAGTTTTGTCATTTCTGACATCTCTAATCAAGCAGATGTCTTTGGAGAATGTAACATTATAGCCATTGTCACAGAGCTGGCTTGTGCTTATGAGATTGAACTTTAATCCTTTAACATAAGATATGTTTTGGATTGTAAGTCCATTGATGGATAGGTCTCCAACTCCTTTGGTTTCTCCTTGTTTTTCCACATTCCCAAAAGTAACTTTGGGTCCTTCGCTTGCCATATAGTTTGACAGGAGCCGCCTGCTGCCTGTCATGTGCCTGGAGCAGCCTGAATCTATGTACCATGTTTGTGAGTCAACTGCTCCAGCACCTTCCTGTATTCATCATTGTTGAGCAGTAGCCCACAAGTTAGTGGGCAACTTCCTTTGTACAAGTTTGGGCATCCATGCCCATCTAGAACCATTTAGTTCTAAGCAGATTGGTCTATAGCCATTTGAAGTATTATAATCATGGGGGATGGCTATGTAATTGTTAATCCTTTTTCTTCTTGAAGTGGAAAATGGATTATTGACTTTTGGAGGAGACTGCTTAGTGTTTTGACTGTGGTTGGTCTTATTGGTTGATTGCCAACGGGTTCTTGGGTTTTGATGGTTGGGAAGTTTTTGTCTATACAGGAGATTGGATTTTGATTTGGGAGCAGGCAGGTTCCTTCTTATGGGAACATTCTGAGAATGGGATTTTTGGTAGATTAGCTTTCTTGTATTTTGTTGGTGGCTTGTGGAGGGTGAGTTTTGAGTGAGTCTGGTGGGGGATACATATCCGAGGCCTCTTCTCTTCTTATTTAAAACAACTTCAGTAGTTGAGTCACTGGTTTTACTATCCATGCTGAAGTTATTCATTTTGTCTTTCAGCTCTTTGTTCTCTTCTTCTAAGACATTGTTTTTGGTTAAGGCATCTAGCAATCTTGTGTGAACAGCCTTAATGTCTTGTTTTAATCTATCATTTTCTGATCTTAAGAGAACATGGTGATTTTGGACTTTTTGGAAATCTTGTAATAAAGATTCCAGTGTAATATTGGTTGGTCCAGAATCACTAGAGCTATAAGAAGAGCAGGATGTTACCTCAACATCATTGTAGTGGTCTTTGGCCATTAGGCATTTAGGGGACCTGTATTCATCATCTTCACTGAGCCATCTGCTGCTTTCTCCAGTGAGCCAGCTGCCGCCTTTTTCAGCCACCTGCCAGGATCCCAGGCATAGAAGTGCTTCCTCTGAGCTTTCAGATGAAGAGCTTTCATTGCTTGAGCTGCTTTCATCTTCAGATTGGGGTTCCTCCTTTTTCTTTTCACTTACAAAAGCTTGTCTTTTGCTTTTGAAGTCCCTCTTGTAACTAGCTTTGAGACCAGTCGCCTGCTGCCCTTGATACTTCTGGGCTAAGGGCAGAGGGCATTCATTTTTGTAATGTCCTGGCTGTCTACAGTTGTAGCATAGAACAGTTTCCTCACTGGATTGAGGTCTCCCTTGTCTTCTAGGTGGCAGGTTGTATGCTTTCTTTGGAGCAGTTCCCTCCTTCTTCATGAATCTTTTAAATTTCCTCACAAACATAGCAAACTGCTCGTCAGTGAGGAGATTATTGAGGGATTTTCAGCAGATTTTGAAGTGCTTGGCTCAGATACTAGAGCTAGTGTCTTGTATTCATCTTCCTTCTCTTCTTTGATCTCCTTCATTTCAAATTCATAGGCCTTGAGATCACTAAAGAGTTTGTCGGTTGACAGAGTTCTGAGATCTCTGCTATCTCTCATAGCAGTTACCTTCATGTCCCATTTTGATGGCAGGCCTCTCAAGACTTTGAGGGAAATCTCCTTTTGAGATAGTTCTTTCCCAAGGTCAGAGACCTCTGCCACAATCTTCAGGAATCTGGATTCCATCTCATGGATAGATTCAGTTGACAGCATTTTGAAATCCTCAAATTTCTTGAGGGCTATGGTTAGTTTATTGTCCTTCTCCTGTTCATCTCCTGCTCCAATCTTTGTGAGCTCATCCCAGACATCTTTGGCAGTTTCGCATTTCCTGATTCTGGGAAATATAGATTCATCAACAGATTTGAAGAGAATGTCCTTGGCAATGTTGTCAAGATTGTTTCTCTTCCTGTCCTCAGTTGTCCATTCCATTTTGGGTTTTGGAATGTACACATCATCTGTTCCTTCTGTGGTTCTGGATGTGATGACCTTCATTATTTTGATAGGTCCATCAGTAATTACTTCAAGCATCTCATCATGTAAAGCACTGAGATGTGCTTTCATCCTTATTTTCCAGTCATCAAATTTGTTCAAGTTGAACAGAAGGTTCTTTGCTAACTGACTGTCCATTTCAGAAGGTGTTTGGGAAGTAGAGTGGCTTGGATCTTTAGTTCAAATTAGTCAGAAACTGACTCTAGGAACACTCTGCTCTGATACCACTTGATGGTCCTGGATAGGGTAAAAGTCTAGAGGGGGGGTGAATAGACTTTTAAATCTTTTTCAACTTTTTCAAGTTTTTGCCTCTAGATGAATTGATCTATAATCTTTTGAGAGATTAATAGATACACAGCGGAAGTCTTTACCCTTTTTATAATGAGTGTGTGACAACTTTCTACCTTGAATGATGTTTGGGCTTTAAACTGTGAGCAGTTGGCTTGGCAGTTGGCTAGATGGCAGGGAACTGCTGAGGCAACTGCCAGTTGAAAATAGGAGTTTGAGAAAGATGATAATATGGCCTTGCAGAGAATGATGAGGGCTTTCTGAATATATGTTGAGCTGAAGATAGTAAAGAGTTTTGCTTGAGCAGTGGTCTGAGCAGTTGGGTAATCCCAGGAAACTGCTAAGCCGTCTGCTGCTTATAAAAAGGTATATTTGAGGACTGACCAACTACACCTTTTAGTAGTGATATTTAAAGCTTGTGGGAAACAGAAGTCTCAAGGAAAAGTGAGTTATTAAGCAGTAGGATAAGCAGTAGAGTCAATTAAGACTACTGCTTAGGATGCTGCTGGCAAACTACGATCCCTTTAGTGAGAAGTGTTGAGTGTGTGTTTTAGTGAGTAAAGGAGAATCAACACACGATGTATCCTGGTTCAGAGGTGGTGTAATCCTCCTACATCCAGTCCCACCCTATTTCAGATGGATTTCCACTAAAGTATTAAGCCCAATACACTTAGTGCCAATCTAGCCTTTACAATACTTAGGCCTAGATTGAAGGTTTTTCACAATGAGTATAACACCACTCAAAGTTACTCAGTCCTTAGAATTTTCTCAATTGATCCAGTGGGGATCAAAAGGTACTCTATCTCTCTAACTACACTTTAGGATCCGAACAACTGTTCTCCTAAGTGTTTACAACCACTTGTGAAATGTTACAAGAAAGTTCTAACCTCCAACTATGAACTAAGCTCTAAAAATGTGAAAGTGTTGATCTAATCTAAGAGCTTAGTGAAGCATGAGGCTAAGCAGAGAGTAAAGTTGAGTTTGCACTTTCTCTTTTTGCTAGATAGCTTCGTATATGCTTTGATGGAAGTATTTCTCTGCTTAGGATGCTCAAGCTTATTTTTGAAACCTTCGGCTTAGCCTCTATTTATAGGCTTTTTGGCTGATCAATCTTATCCGTTGGTTAGGATAGTTTGATCTCTTCCGTTGAATTTCTGATGAGTAGTACTCTTGTCCTGTTGTGCTGGAGCATTAATTTGCAGCTGACCACTTTGTCTTGCATTATTTGTGCGTCCCATGCCTTGGCCCTCAGTACTTGATCCGGTATTAAATGCCGGTCAAGGTTTGTCTTTAATCATATACATTCAATGTATATAATTATGTGACGGTTAATTTTTGTGTACTAATAGAATTATACTGGTAGGATTTAAATATCCTTTTAAGGTAAAGGAATTTTTACCTTATTGCATTTTGACTTTCCAGTGTAATTTTATTAGCTCCAAAAATTTTACATTTGTTTTGTCACATTTTAATGCTAATATTTGAATTTACTTTAGTCACAATGTATGGGTGCAAAGTATAGTGGCATCATCAAAATCTATCAAAATTGGGTACTAACACAAAATGATGACATTGGATCATCATTTAAGGCTGTGCCTACCGAAGAAGAAATAGAATCAGCTGTAGAGCATACCTCATCATCAGATTGTGCCATGAGGCAGAGGTCCACGGTCTCTGTATCCAGGCAGCAAAAAGCTTCATCAGAGTCGGAGTCTGAACTGGACTCTGATTCAGAGAGTGGATCTCTCTCAGCTTGTTCTGAGACAAAAGCTCTTCTTCTTCTATGTTGATCATCAGGTTTCTTTTCTTCTTCATGTCCTTGCTTCTTGGACACTCTTGGGAATGGGCAGTTAGCCTTGAAGTGACCAGGCTGTCTGCAGTTGTAGCAGAGGTACTCTCCATTGCTCTCAGAAGACTTGGTCTTCTGATGGGGTCTTCTGCTAGAAGATGGACTCCTTCCATCTTTCTTCATAAACTTTTTAAACTTCCTGGCAAAAGCAGCCATATACTCATCAGATAAAAGAGTAGAAGGGTCAAAGTTACTTACCTTTGAGGTGCTAGCAGTGAGAGCAGTGGTGGTCATCTCATCAGGAACTTCTTCTTTCTCTTCAACCATCTCGAACTCATAAGCTTTGAGATCTGAGATCAGTCTCTCTGTGGGGTAGGTCTTGATGTTTTTGCTTTCTTAGACTGCAATCACCTTCATCTTCCAAGTTGAAGGCAGTCCCCTGAGGATCTTCATGTTGACCTCTTTGATGGTGAGCTCCTTTCCAAGCTCAGAAATTTCACTGATGAGAATCAGCAGTCTCTCATGCATCTTGGCAATGCATTCTTCTGGCAGAAGTTTGAAGTCATCAAACTTCTTCATTGCAATGGTCAGCTTGTTGTCTCTCTCTTGTTCATCGCCAGCACCTATCTCATCAAGCTTGTCCCAGATTTCCTTAGCAGTCCTGCACTTCTTTATTCTATTGAAATATCTTTCATCAATAGCTTTGTAGAGAATGTCCTTGGCAATGTTGTCAAGGTTGTACTGTCTTTTCTCTTCCTTGGTCCACTCAGACCTGGTCTTCTCTGTCATCTGAGGCAGATTGTTGTCTAAGGTATGGGCAGGGTTGACCTTCATGAATTGGATAAAAGGTCCATTCTCCAAGACTTCCCACATTTCATCATGCAGGGCACAGAGATGAGCTTTCATCCGAATCTTCCAGTCATCATATTTCTGATCTGTGAACATTAGATGCTTGGCAAGAGAGTTATCCATTATAATAAATAAAGAGGCTAGAGACAAGTGGATCTTTGTTCAGAGGGTAACCTAAAAGATTACTAGAACAAGGAGGCTCTGATACCACTTGTTGGTCCCGTTTGAGTTGGTAATCAGTCTAGAGGGGGGGGGGGGGGGGGTGAATAGACTGATTCAAGTTTTTCAACTTTTCTCTAAGTCAGAGTTGACTTGTCAGAGATGGTCAAGTTCTGATGATCAGAACTGGTCTTTGCAGCGGATAAGAGTTCCGGGTAGCCTCAAACAAACACTAAAGCAAATGCCTTTCCGATAACTCTGAAAACAGGATCTGCTGAACACAGATTCCAAGTCTTAGAGTTAATCAGTTAATATCCTAAGTGCAGAAATGTAAATTGCAGTAAAGTAAATGACACCGGATATTTTTATAGTGGTTCAAGGAACAACGCGTTCCTCTAGTCCACTGTTCCACTAGCTTTGAAGTAGATCGGTTACAAAGCTAATCCCTAGCACTTAAGAAGTTCTCCACGCCTTCTTCAAGCCTAGTTGGCACCCGGGATGCAGTCCTGCTTCCTGATGACTGGTCCTTTCACTCAGCTTCCCGGAAGTATCACCACTTCACTGCTGCAGTTACTTGGACGCCCTTCTTTGCAGAAGATGTTTTGAAAACAGAGTTTTCTCCAACTTGCTTCGTTACAAAAGATATGTAGATGAAGATCTTGAAGTGTTGAAGAACAGGATGAACTTTGCTCTTGTTGGGGATGAGAGATTGTGAAGTTGAATCTTCCCGACGTAAGCTTTTTCTTGTTTTGAGTTGTGGAGTTCGAATCTCAAGAATGCTTGTAGTATGAAGTTCAGAGCTAAAGTTCTGCAAAACACCGTGTGCAAAAGTTGTTGTCCTGTTCTTCGGTTGTAGCTTATATACTGAGGTTGTCTGCCCGTTGGAGGAGGAGACAACTGCATTGAATGCGCGTACAGTTGACTTGACCCACTTATTTGGAAGCTTTCTATTTTTATAATATATCTTCCAGATTTCTCGGTCAATCATTTGCAATAAATCCAAAACGTATCAGGCTCATTTAATGTGCATTTAAGAGCTTTCCTTTCATGCACAGCCTTCTAGCCGTTGGATGTTATACTCGTTGAACTCATAGCTGTTGGATGTTGCTTGAAATCTTCTAAGTGTTAGTCGGACTCTGATCGGAGTCTTCTGATACGTTGGATTCTGATGGCTTTCTGAAGAGTAGCTCTGATGTAGTTTCAAGTCGGGCTCTGGTGAGGGAACTCTGATGCTTGTCGGATGTTGAGTTCTGATGAAGCTATGTACCGAACTCTGATGCTTCTCTGATGAGCAACTCTCATGAACTGCTGAGAGTAACTCTGATCGAATCCGCAAGCGAGCAACTCTGAAGGCAGTTCTCATAGAGCAACTCTGATTAGATCCATAGAAGAGCAACTCTGATCGTCGACTATACTAATACATGAAATCTAATTTGGGGGTACTTTAAAATTCTAATCTAAATAACCTAGCATCATCAAAATCTAATTACATTTATTCCTTACACAAACATAATGCGATACATAGGGGGTGTTTGGAACTGAGTCTGCTTCTTTTTTAAAGCAGAAACAGAATCAAAATCAATTTTCAGAAGCCGTTACCCCCAGCTTCTAAAAAAACTGATTCTGGGAGTAATTTAGAGCATCAGAAGTGCTTCTGGAATTTCACCCAAACACTCTAGCTTTTGCTTCTGCACCCTGAAGGAGCAGAATCAGTGACGTGCACTTTGTCGTGAGTGCACTCAAAGTAATTTCAATACAACACTTATACGTAGTATAGTGAAGTAGAGTTCGTATCCACAGGGAAAGGAATAACTTTCTTTTTATGAATATAGTAAATAAAAGGGGGGGGGGGGGGTTCAATGTTGAGTGATTTAATTAATTTAAACACGAAGATGAACAAGTTATATGGGATTAAATTCAAGAATAAAAGGGACTTGGTCTTGCTACTTTCCACTTGTTGATATATTTTAGTCGATCATTGTTATATCCATAACTTATCCCCTCTCGAATACTCAATCACGGAGTATATCCAGTTCATCGAGGGTAGTTATTAACAACGACCGTTCATTAATAACCCTTACTATTAATCAAATATAGAACAACGCCGTATACCGATATAATAGTAGCATTTAACCTCTTTAATTCCTTGATGAAATCAATTGAGATTGATAACCTCAACGCAACGGTTTCGGTTTAACCAACAAAATTGATCCCTCTTAAGTTTATTAACCACGACCGTGCATTAACAAACCGAAGTTACTTACTTGTGAAACTATCAACGATTAACCATCGGTTCGTTGATCGTTTCTAGTAATAATCAATGTTGGAACGTTAACTAATCGTCACTTAGCAACCCCCCAACAATGATGTAGAATGAGATTAAGGGAAGAATTAATAATCAAGAAGAGAGAGTAAGAAAATAACTCACAACTTCAATAATCAATCAAGCTTCAAGAGCAAAACCAAGAAATGGATGTTTAGCTCCTCATTTGGAGACTAAACATGCTAAAAGAAATATAGAGAAATTCTATTCTAAACTGAGCTTAAGAGTATAAAGGAATTGGTTCTCAAAAGTGAAGGAAAGGAGGTGTATTTATAGGCTTTTTGAGGTGCAGGTCGAGTACTCGATCGAGTATGTACACATACTCGATCGAGTATGTGTAGATCTTCGAATTCGTTCCATACTCGATCTATACTCGGGTAATTTTTATAGCTATACCCGATCGAGTATATAAGTGTACCCGATCGGGTATAGACATTGGATCGTGGGAAAATCTTCTCCTGCATGTTCCTTTGTTTTCGGATCCGATCCGATTTGAAATGTCAACCAGATACCCGATCGAGTATATGTATATACTCGACCGAGTATAGACCAAAGTCAGGATTTCCTTTTTGTCTTGTGATTTTTGCACCTTCTGTCCACTTTTGGGGTTCAACAACTATCCTTTGCGTGCTGGTAGACCTGTTTGAGCTCAGAATAAACCTAATCTAAACTTTTTACAAGAATTGTAACAACTAAACTATTACACCAAAAGTGTGTAATTTTCGAAATGCTAAACTACAAAAAGTAACTAAAATTGCAAACATAAACACGGAAATTACATATGTATCAAACTCCCCCACACTTAGTTCTTTACTCGTCCTCGAGTAAAGTCAAATGTTTCAAATAGTTTAAGATCATTCCATGAGTTCAAGAAAGAAAGAAACTAAGACCACCAAGAAATAAGGAAATGATTTTACACACAACAATTTTTTCTTGGGTTTTATGATCTTCTATGCTCCATCTTCTTGCCTCTTCTTCTTTGCTTTCTCCTCTTTCTCCTCAAGAGATCAAATGAGTTCCTGCACACAACAAATACTTCTCTCATATCTCTCATTTTGCCTAGGAGCCTTTTCAGGTTTTCATCCTAGCATCTCTTTTTGTTTTTCCATCCTTTCCAAACTCACTCAATTTTTTTTTGTAAGCCATTTTTGCTTAGATTGCCCATTCTTTGGGTTTTCAACCTAACTAGCATTTCAATTCTTTTATTTTATTTTATTTTTTTTTGTTTACAAAGAGTAAAAGAAATTCATGCGTAGTAAAGGGTAGAAAATGAAATTACATACCATGATTTGTCTCCTCCCCCACACCTAGATCAAGCACGGTCCCTAGTGCCCGCCTTCTCCGCCGTAGAAGCCGCCTCCAAAGCCCCCTCCATAGCTCCCATCGCCCATGTGGGTATCGCCGCCGTCATCCCCGCCATCAAAACCTCCACCCCCGGAGCTAGATCCTCCAAAATTACCCCATTGAGTGGGGTCATACCAAGAGGGGGGTGGTGGTGGTTGAGCCATGGTGTGGAATTGGCCTTGATGAGCCATGTAAGAGTACATAGGTCCATAGAACCTACGTTGATCCTCTTCATACCGTCGGTTGTCTTCGGCCCTTTGCTCTTCTAGTCTTTGAAATCCCGCCCTTTGTTCCTCCCGATACTTACCAACTTCATTGGTAACTCGGTTGAACCCGTCAAGTAATTGTTGGAAGTAATCGGGGGGTGGTGGGGCTTGGTTGTATTCGAGCATGGGGTGAGGTGCATCCTCGGGTTCTTGGTGTTCTTGTTGTTCTTGGTCGTGTTGATCTTCGGGGGGGGTTTTGGGCGTCGGGTTCTTGGAGATGTGGTGGAAGTGCGTGAGGGAATAGGTAATGAGGCTCCTCAAACTCCGGTTTGTAGCGTAGTTTGGGGGTGTCCGGGTTTGGCATTAGGAAATATTGGTTAGGTTGTACGTGTATGACCCAATTGTTCATGTTTTTGGGTTGGTCTCCAATATACACCGTATGGGAAAAAGATGTACATCCCGAGCGTCCTAGCCAACCCATATCCATCAAGCAATAGTCGGGTATAGGAGAGTTGTCCGTATACCCGAACTTACTTGCCAAGTGCATTATCACTCCCCCCACAACTATGGCCCCTTTTGCTAAGCTTTCTTTCTTCAAATGTGCCCACATGAGATTGCACAAATTAAAATCCACGTGACGACGGAATAACGCCACGGACATTAAACACACGTCCCCGATTCGAGTGTGATGGTTGTTGGGACGGCCAAGCAAGCAATTGGCTAAGAATTTCAAGAACAACCGGAGAACGGGGTGTTGGACATGACTAATGTACATTTGGGATGAACTAAATTTCACTTCCCCGGTCATCTTTGTCCATAGGGAGTGCCCAAAAATGGTGGTATCCGAGATAGCTCTCTCGTAGGGCACGAGGATGCCAAAGTGTTCGGCAAACTCAAGTTTTGTAATAGAATAATTTCGATTGAACAAACGAAACTTGAGTTTGTCATCCCTAAAATCATCCTCATCACTCTCAAATTGCACCGAGCTCATGAATTCATATATAATTCTTTCATTCGAATTGTATTTCATTTTGAAGATACGATCCATACTCAACTCATAAAAGAATTTTTTCATACTCTTATAAACACCCAATTCATGGAGAGCATTATGGCATAGGAAACGGGAAGGTTTTACTTGCCTTTTAGTAGTGGAGAGGAGTCTAGCCCGGTGCTCGTTATCGGCGGGAATTATGTCCTCAAAGCCGGGAATAGGTGCCATGGAGTTTGAACTTTCTCCCCTTTGCTTCCTTGGAGCAATTGTTGAAGCTTTGGGGCTCAAATTCGAATGGGGTAGGTTTTTTTTTTTTGATTTGGTGGAAGTTTGGGGAAAGATGGGATTTATGGGTATAGATATGGAGAGGAGAGTGAGGAGAGTATTTTGGTGGAGGAATGGGTTGATTTGGTGGAGAATGGAGGGAGATATGGTAGAGAGAAGGGTTAAAAATGGAGTTTGGGGGAAGGGTTGTTCGGAATTTGGGGAAGAGTTGGGGAAGATGAAGTGTTTTTGGGGCTTTTTGGTGTTATATTCGCAGGGGTACCCGATCGAGTATCCCTGTATACCCGATCGGGTACCGGAGACAGGGATTAAGGAAGGCCATTTTCTGATTATACTCGACCGAGTATGGAAGGTTACTCGATCGAGTACGGGAGGCAGGGATTAAATAAGGTGTTTTTTCCCTTTATACTCGACCGAGTATGAACATGTACTCGATCGAGTATAGGAGACAGAAATTTTTATCTTCTCATTTCAGCTCATACTCGACCGGGTACAGTAGTATACTCGATCGAGTATGCCTCTTTTTATCAAAAAAAATTCGAAAATTCGATCGAGTACTGAACTCGAGTTCTTCTTTTTAGTAATACCCGCCCGAGTATATAAATATACTCGAGCGGGTATATCCCCAGGTATCAATTTTACTCCCTTTTTTATTTTTCCTTATTTTTTTTTTAAAAAAAAACTCACACACTCTATTTGATAAAATGATACAGAAAACATACCTTGCTTGGGTTGCCTCCCAAGAAGCGCTTTGTTTAACGTCGTGGCTCGACGATATCTTCGTTTCTCCTTCATTCATAGACCGGTTCAGAAAGGTCTATGATCTCCTCGTTCTTGGGTTGAAAACCCTCAAAGAAGGGTTTTAGTCTTTGTCCGTTCACTTTGAGCACTTCTCCCGTCTCCGGGTCTTCAATTTCCACCGCCCCGTGTGGATGGATTTTGACCACTTTGTATGGTCCGGCCCAACGGAATCTCAACTTTCCGGGAAATAGACGAAGGCGTGATTGGAATAGGAGGACTTTGTCATCAAGTTTGAAATCCTTCCTTATGATCATTTTATCATGCCATTCCTTCGTCTTTCTTTTGTAAATCTCCGCATTGTCATAAGAATCCAGGCGGAGCTCCTCCAATTCTTGTAATTGGAGCTTCCTGTGTATACCGGCCTCGTCAAGATTGAGATTGAATTCTTTTACCGCCCAATATGACTTGTGTTCAAGCTCTACGGGAAGGTGACAAGCTTTTCCGAACACAAGTCTATAAGGTGACATACCGATTGGAGTTTTGTAGGCAGTTCGGTATGCCCATAGTGCGTCATCAATTCGCATACTCCAATCTTTCCTATTTGGATTCACCGTTTTCTGGAGTATAGATTTTAACTCCCTATTTGAGGTCTCCGCTTGGCCATTAGTTTGAGGGTGGTAAGCAGTGGAGATCTTGTGAGTCACACCATATTTCTTCAGTAGGGATCCCACAATTTTATTACAAAAATGTGTGCCTCGATCGCTTATTAAAATTCGAGGGACCCCGAACCTTGAAAATATGTGAGACTTGAGAAAGTTTGCTACCACCTTGGCATCATCGGTTTTTGTTGCTTTTGCCTCCACCCATTTGGAGACGTAATCTACCGCAAGTAGGATGTAGATGTTACCTTGAGAGTTTGGAAAAGGCCCCATGAAGTCGATACCCCATGCATAAAAAATCTCACAGAAAAGCATGGGGTTTTGTGGCATTTCGTTCCTCCTTGAGATGTTTCCCGTCCTTTGGCAATTGTCACAAGCCCGACAAAAACCATTCGCATCACGAAAAAGACTTGGCCACCAAAATCCGCTTTCGAGAATTTTCATTGCAGTCCGTTTCGGGCCAAAATGTCCTCCACAAGCATAAGAATGGCAAAACTCTATAATGTGAGCTATCTCATATTCGGGGACACATCTTCGGATTATTTGATCCTTACAATGTTTCCACAAATATGGGTCATCCCACACATAGAGTCTTGAGTCCATTTTTAATTTTTCTTTTTGTGATTTTGAGAATTGTGGAGGAAATTTGCCGGAAACAAGAAAATTTACTATGTTGGCGTACCATGGTTGTGTGACTTTGATGGCGAAAAGGGTTTCGTTTGGGAATTCACCTTTGATGAGATTTGAGTGAAGGTCTTCAATGTCTTTGTGAGGAATGAGGCGGCTTAAATGATCGGCCACCAAGTTCTCCGCCCCTTTCTTGTCTTTTATCTCCAAGTCAAACTCACTTAATAGAAGGACCCATCGAATGAGTCTTGGTTTGGCCTCCTTCTTTGTCATGAGGAACCGTAGAGCGGCATGGTCGGTGTAAACAATAACTTTCGTTCCAAGAAGGTAGGAACGAAACTTCTCTAAGGCAAAGACTACTGCTAGCATTTCCTTCTCGGTGGTGGAGTAGTTCCTTTGAGCTTCATTTAAAGTCGAGGAGGCATAGTAGATTACATGAGAAGCCCTCCCGACTTTTTGGCCTAAAACAGCCCCCACAGCATAATCACTTGCGTCGCACATGATCTCAAAAGGAAGAGACCAATCGGGAGCTTGTATGATAGGAGCGGTTACCAACCTTTCTTTCAATGTGTCAAAAGCCTCCTTGCATTCGGCATTGAGATCAAATTCCACCTCCTTTTGCAAGAGTTTGCATAGGGGAGATGAAATTTTGGAGAAGTCTTTGATGAACCTTCTATAGAATCTGGCATGTCCAAGGAAAGATCGAATATCCCGTACATTTGTTGGGTACGGGAGTGTTTGGATGACATCAATCTTGGCTTTGTCTACTTCAATGCCTTTTGAAGAGATCACATGTCCAAGAACAATCCCTTGTTCCACCATAAAGTGGCATTTTTCAGAATTTAGGACAAGGTTGGATTCAATACAACTTTTGAGCACAAGAGTAAGATGGTAGAGGCAGGTGTCAAAGGAGTCCCCATGAATTGTGAAATCATCCATAAAGACCTCCATGAACACCTCCACAAATTCGGAGAAGATGCTCATCATACACCTTTGAAAGGTGCCCGGTGCGTTGCATAATCCAAAGGGCATTCGTCGGTAGGCAAAAGTGCCAAATGGACATGTGAAGGTTGTTTTCTCTTGGTCCTCCGGGGCTATTGGTATTTGAAAATACCCGGAGTAACCATCAAGAAAACAATAGAACTTATGCCCCGCTAGTCTTTCTAGCATTTGATCAATGAAGGGTAGTGGGAAAAAATCTTTTCTAGTTACCGAATTGAGCCTTCGGTAGTCAATGCAAACTCGCCACCCGTTTTGGACTCGGGTGGGCACCATTTCGCCTTCTTTGTTTTCAATGACCGTCACCCCGGTCTTCTTTGGTACCACTTGTGTTGGGCTTACCCATTTGCTATCGGAAATGGGAAATATGATTCCCATTTGGAGTAATTTGATCACTTCTTTTTTTACCACCTCCATCATGGGTGGGTTCAATCTTCTTTGCGGTTGCCTCACCGCCTTGGCCTCATCTTCAAGTAGGATCCGGTGCATGCATGTGGATGGATTAATGCCTTTGATGTCGGCAATAGACCATCCAATGGCCAATTTGTACTCCTTGAGGACTGCAATCAATCTTTCCTTTTGTTCTTGGGCTAAGGAGTTTGAGATAATCACCGGTAGAGTGTGATTCTCGCCCAAGAACACATGCTTCAAATTTTCAGGAAGTGGTTTTAATTCCACCTCCGGTGCCTGCAAAACAGATGGTGTTAGTACCCAATTTTGATAGATTTTGATGATGCCACTATACTCTACACTAGCACATTGTATCTTAATTAAGTTCAGTCACTAGTCTTTAATTTAATCAAAAATGACAACATAAATGTACAATCTTTTGAGTCTAATGACATATTACCGGAAAAGAAAAAAATGCAATAAGGTAATTTTTTCTTTTACCTTAAAGGGATATTTAGATCCTACCGGAATATATTATTTAACTCAAAAGATTAACTATCACATATTTTTGGCACTCGGATATCATACACTGAATGTGTATGATTGGAAGACAGAACTTGACCAACATTAAATGCTAAATCACGTACATGGTCCTACAACATGGGACGTCCTTTTGGAGTGAAGCAGCAGCAGCATGGGACGCACACATAATGCAAGACAAAATGATCAGCTACAAATTAATGCTCCAGCACAACAGGACAAGAGTACTACTCGTACTAATCAGAATTTCAACGTCAAAGATTAATTCATCTCAACCAACGGATGAGATTAATCAACCATGAAGGCCTATAAATATAGGTAGAAGCATGAGTTCGAAGACAAGCTTGAGCATCCTAAGTAGAGAAATACTTTCATCAAAGCATATACGAGCTATCTAGCAAAAGAGAAAGTGCAAACTCAACTTTACTCTCTGCTTAGCCTCATGCTTCACTAAGCTCTTAGATTAGATCAACATTTTCACAGTTTTAGAGCTTAGTTCATAGTTGGAGGTTAGAACTTTCTTGTAAACATTACACAAGTGGTTGTAAATACTTAGGAGAACAGTTGTTCGGATCCTAAAGTGTGGGTAGATAGATAGAGTACCTTTTGATCCCCACTGGATCGATTGAGAAAAGTCTAAGGACTGAGTAACTTTGAGTGGTGTTATACTCATTGTGAAAAACCTTCAATCTAGGCCTAAGTGTTGTAAAGGCTAGATTGGCACTAAGTGTATTGGGCTGAATACTTTAGTGAAATCCATCTGAAAGAGGGTGGGACTGGATGTAGGAGGATTACACCACCTCTGAACCAGGATACATCGTGTGTTGATTTCACTTCATTCAACAAAACACACACCCAGCACTTCTCGTATAAAGATTGTAGTTTGCCAGCAGCATTTTAAGCAGTTGTCTTAACTGACCCAACTGCTTATCCTTCTGCTTAATTACTCACTCTCTTTGAGGCTATCTCCATACAGTTCACTTGGTAAAGCATTATCAAAAAGGTTGTTCTATCAGTTCTCGAAAATTCACTTTCAAAGTATAGCAGGTGCCTCAGCAGTCTCCTCAGTACCACCCAACTGCCGAGCTCCCTGCTCACATACGTATATTTCCTTTAAACAACTCAACATCACCAGATCCTCATAACATCATCACACGAAGTTTTGCTTAAAAGGATCTCTGAAAATCTGTTTATAACCTAAGCAGGTGACTCAGCAGTTCCCTTTGTATCACCCAACTGCCAAGACCACTGCTACAGTTAAACTTCATCTTAACCTTACTTAAGTACTTTTTCAGACATCTTTCTTGTGTTCTAAACAACGTTTCACCATCACTTTTCATCATAAAATCAATATTTCTCTAGCAGTTGCCTCAGCAGTTCCCTGCTACCTAGTCAACTGCTAAGCTAACTGCCAAGCCAACTGCTAGCTATCTAAGTCCAATCTTCCCAAAATTAGAAAGTGGTCAAACACTCATTACATAAAGGGTAAAGACTTCCGCTGTGCATCTATTAATCTCTCAAAAGATTATAGATCAATTCATCTAGAGGGAAAACTTCATAAAGTTGAAAAAGATTTAAAAGTCTATTCACCCCCCCCCCTCTAGACTTTTACCCTATCCGGGACCATCAAGTGGTATCAGAGCGGTGTGTTCCTAGAGTCAGTTTCTGATTAATTTGAACTAAAGATCCAAACCACTCTACCTCCCAAACACTTTCTAAAAATGGACAGTCAGTTAGCCAAGAATCTTCTGTTCAACTTGAACAAATTTGATGACTGGAAAATAAGGATGAGAGCACATCTCAGTGCTTTACATGATGAGATGCTTGAAGTCATTACTGATGGACCTATCAAAATAATGAAGGTCATCACATCCAGAACCACAGAAGGAACAGATGATGTGTACATTCCAAAACCCAAAATGGAATGGACAACTGAGGACAGGAAGAGAAACAATCTTGACAACATTGCCAAAGACATTCTCTTCAAATCTGTTGATGAATCTATATTTCCCAGAATCAGGAAATGCGAAACTGCCAAAGATGTCTGGGATGAGCTCACAAAGATTGGAGCAGGAGATGAACAGGAGAAGGACAATAAACTGACCATAGCCCTCAAGAAATTTGAGGATTTCAAAATGTTGTCAACTGAATCTATCCATGAAATGGAATCCAGATTCCTGAAAATTGTAGCAGAGGTCTCTGACCTTGGGAAAGAACTATCTCAAAAGGAGATTTCACTCAAGGTCTTGAGAGGCCTGCCATCAAAATGGGACATGAAGGTAACCGCTATGAGAGATAGCAGAGATCTCAGAACTCTGTCAACCGACAAACTCTTTAGTGATCTCAAGGCCTATGAATTTGAAATGAAGGAGATCAAAGAAGAGAAGGAAGATGAATATAAGACACTAGCTCTAGTGTCTGAGCCAAGCACTTCAAAATCTGCTGAAAAATCCCTCAATAATCTCCTCACTGACGAGCAGTTTGCTATGTTTGTGAGGAAATTTAAAAGATTCATGAAGAAGGAGGGAACTGCTCCAAAGAAAGCATACAACCTGCCCCCTAGAAGACAAGGGAGACCTCAATCCAATGAGGAAACTGTTCTGTGCTACAACTGTAGACAGCCAGGACATTACAAAAATGAATGCCCTCTGCCATTAGCCCAGAAGTATCAAGGGCAGCAGGGGACTGGTCCTAAAGCTAGTTACAAGAGGGACTTCAAAAGCAATAGACAAGCTTTTGTAAGTGAAAAGAAAAAGGAGGAACCCCAGTCTGAAGATGAAAGCAGCTCAAGTGATGAAAGCTCCTCATCTGAAAGCTCAGAGGAAGCACTTCTATGCCTGGGATCCTGGCAGATGGCTGAAAAAGGCGGCAGCTGGCTCACTGAAGAAAGCAGCAGTTGGCTCAGTGAAGATAATGAATGCAGCTCTCCTAAATGCCTAATGACCAGAAACCACTACAATGATGTTGAGGTAACATCCTGCTCTTCTTATAGCTCTAGTGATTCTGGACCAACCAATATTACACTGGAATCTTTATTACAAGATTTCCAAAAAGTCCAAAATCACCATGTTCTCTTAAGATCAGAAAATGATAGATTAAAACAAGACATTAAGGCTGTTCACACAAGATTGCTAGATGCCTTAACCAAAAACAATGTCTTAGAAGAAGAGAACAAAGAGCTGAAAGACAAAATGAATAACTTCAGCATGGATAGTAAAACCAGTGACTCAACTACTGAAGTTGTTTTAAATAAGAAGAGAAGAGGCCTCGGATATGTATCCCCCACCAGACTCACTCAAAACTCACCCTCCACAAGCCACCAACAAAATACAAGAAAGCTAATCTACCAAAAATCCCATTCTCAAAATATTCCCATAAAAAGGAACCTGCCTGCTCCCAAATCAAAATCCAAATTCCTGTACAAACAAAAACTTCCCAACCATCAAACCTCAAGGACCCGTTGGCAACCAACCAATAAGACCAACCACAGTCATAACACTAAGCAGCGCCCTCCTAAAGCCAATAATCCATTTCCCATTTTAAGAAGGAAAAGGATTAACAAATACATAGCCATCCCCCATGACTATAAAACCTCAAATGGCTATAGACCAATCTGCTTAGAACTAAATGGTTCTAGATGGGCATGGATGCCCAAACTTGTACAAAGGAAGTTGCCCACTAACTTGTGGGCTACTGCTCAACAATGATGAATACAGGAAGGTGCTGGAGCAGTTGACTCACAAACATGGTACATAGATTCAGGCTGCTCCAGGCACATGACAGGCAGCAGGCGGCTCCTGTCCAACTACATGGCAAGAGAAGGACCCAAAGTGACTTTTGGGAATGTGGAAAAACAAGGAGAAACCAAAGGAGCTGGAGACCTATCCATCAATGGACTTACAATCCAAAACATATCTTATGTTAAAGGATTAAAGTTCAATCTCATAAGCACAAGCCAGCTCTGTGACAATGGCTATAATGTTACATTCTCCAAAGACATCTGCTTGATTAGAGATGTCAAAAATAACAAAACTGTGCTCACTGGTAGAAGGAAAAAGGACATGTACATTATTGATTGGAGCTCAGCTAAGGAAGGGATCTGCTTGGTGACAAAGGCAGATTCAAATTTGAGTTGGGAATGGCACAACAAATTAAGCCATCTCAACTTCAAAACAATCAACAAATTGTCCAGAAAAGGATTGGTAAAAGGACTTCCTGAAATCAACTTCAAAAAGGACCATCTCTGTGATGCTTGTCAAAAAGGAAAACAAACCAAGGTATCATTCAGATCAAAGGAAGTGGAATCATCAACCAGGCCCTTAAGCCTACTACACCTTGACTTGTTTGGACCAGTAGAACCAACGAGCTTAAGTGGGCGAAGGTACACTCTAGTTGTGGTTGATGATTACTCAAGATACACATGGACCATATTCCTAAAGAAGAAGAATGAGACAGAAAAGAAGCTCCCTGAATTGATGAGACTAATTCAAAATGAGAAAAGCCTCTCAATTCAAAAGATCCGGTCAGATAGAGGTACTGAATTCCTTAACTCTATAGTAATTCAGTATTGTGAAGAAAATGGAATCCATCACCAAACTTCAGCAGCAAGAACACCTCAACAAAATGGTGTTGCTGAGAGAAGGAATAGGACACTCAAGGAAGCCGGAAGGACAATCTTAGAAGCAGCTGGCTTACCCAAAAGATTTTGGGCAGAAGCCATCAACACTGCTTGCTACACCCAGAATAGAAGTCTCATTCATAAGACTTACAAAAAGACTCCATATGAACTATGGAAAGAAAGAAAGCCTAATGTTAGTCATTTCCATGTGTTTGGATCCAAATGCTTCATTCTAAACAATGGAAAAGACTATCTCAAGCCATTTGATCCCAAATCTGATGAAGGGATCTTCCTGGGCTACTCAGCAACAAGCAAGGCATTCCGGATTCTCAACAAAAGAACTCTGGTGGTAGAAGAATCAATCCACGTGGTTTTTGAAAATCACCCCACTGCTCAATCAAAAGAAGAAGGTGAGTCATCTAAAAGGGACACTGGAAAGGCTCCAAGCTTCCTTCCAGGAAATGATAAAGAAAAAATAGCTGGATCTAATGTCAGTCCACGGCCAGCAGTTGACTCAACTGTCAGCTCACTGCCAGCAGATGACTCACCCACAAACATCCTTCCAGACCTTCATGAAATTCCTAATCACCCTACTCTACCAGAAGATAGTGACGAAGAAGAAGAAAAGGATGACCAACAAATCCAAACCAACATCAATCAGACATCTGACATTAGATGGCTGAATCAACATCCACCACAACAGATTATTGGAAACATCCATGAAGGGATTCGTACCAGATCATCAATCCAAAGAGAAGCACTGTTCTCATGCTTCATCTCACAATCTGAACCCAAGAAAATTGAAGAAGCCCTACTTGACTCTGACTGGATACAAGCCATGCAAGAAGAACTCAACCAATTTGAAAGAAACAATGTGTGGGAGCTTGTGACCAGACCCTATCATCAACATGTGATAGGAACCAAATGGGTGTTCAGAAACAAGATGGATGAGGAAGGCACAATTGTCAAGAACAAGGCAAGACTGGTAGCCAAAGGCTACTGCCAGGAAGAAGGTATAGATTTTGATGAAACCTTTGCTCCTGTTGCTAGATTAGAAGCAATAAGAATATTCTTGGCTTATGCTGCTCACAAGCAATTCACAGTCTATCAAATGGATGTAAAAAGTGCCTTCCTAAACGGTCTACTAGAAGAGGAGGTCTATGTGGAGCAACCTCCTGGTTTTGAAATCAATAGAGAGAAGGATCTAGTCTACAAACTGCATAAAGCTCTTTATGGACTCAAACAAGCTCCAAGAGCATGGTATGACACTCTCTCTGATTACTTAGTGAATAATGGATTCACTAAGGGCAAAGTAGACAAGACTTTATTCAAAATTGAAGAAGGTCCCCACATATTGCTTGTTCAAATCTATGTTGATGACATAATTTTTGGAAGTTCAAATCAAGCATTGTGTGAGAAATTTTCAACTCTCATGCAAAGCAAGTTTGAAATGAGCATGATGGGAGAGTTGAATTATTTTCTGGGACTACAAGTGAAGCAGACTCCTCAAGGTATCTTCATCAACCAAGCCAAATATACAAGAGATCTCATGAAAAAGTTCAAGGTCGAAAACAAGTCAACTGTGAAAATACCCATGAATACATCCCAAGGTCTAAGTCAGGATGATGATGGCAAAGATGTTGATCCCACACTTTACAGAGGTCTGATTGGTTCCTTGTTATATCTCACCACTAGTCGGCCAGATATTTCCTACTCAGTTGGTGTGTGTGCAAGGTTTCAATCTAAGCCTAAGGAAAGCCATCTTCTAGCTGCCAAGAAAATTCTGAGGTATCTAAAAGGCAATCCTAACTCTGGATTATGGTACCCAACATATGGAGGTTTTGAACTCTATGGTTATTCAGACTCTGACTTTGCCGGATGCAAAATTGATAGAAAAAGCACCTCAGGAACTTGTCAATTAATGGGTGGAAGACTTGTCTCTTGGTTCAGCAAGAAACAAAACTCAATTGCTACTAGCACTGCTGAAGCTGAATACATAGCTGCAGGCAGCTGCTGTGCTCAATTACTATGGATGAAACAGCAATTGAAGGATTATGGAGAAGAAACAAAAGAGATTAGCATACTATGTGATAACACTAGTGCTATCGCTATCACTCATAATCCTGTCTTTCATTCAAGAACCAAACACATTGAGATCAGACATCACTTTATCAGAGAGCATGTTGAGAAGAAAACCATCAAGCTTGAGTATATCCCCACAGACAAACAGTTGGCTGACATCCTCACCAAACCATTGAATGAAGCTAGATTCAACCAACTAAGGCAAGAGCTTGGTATGTTAGATGATCTAGACCAAGTAAGGGAATAACCCTGCATCTATTCAGGGGGAACCTAATTCCATAATCAAGGGGGAATTCCTAGCCACCTGTTGAGGGGGAACTAACAGGGGTAGCCATCTCAGGCTGCTCACAATCCAAAAGGAATGAAGCATCAAGGTCCAAGAAGGTCTATCTCAGACTTTCAAAAGAGAGAAGGAATCAAAATTCAAAAAGTAGGCTCAGCAGGTGACTACTCAAGACAGCAGTAGGGTCAGCAGGCAACTGACCAACTAGACCACTGCTACATGTGTAATAAGAGGACTTGAATTAATGCCCTCACAAAGAAGAGTACAAGCTTGGAACAAGGAAGAAACAATGGAGGTAAAGACACTGGTTCACAAATTCGAACAGATGTCTGCCAGCAGGTGACTACCTTGGAAGCAGGCCACTGTCTGAGATCAGCAGTTGGCTAAAATTACTGCAAATGTACATAAAATCTCAGCACGTGGCATATGATTCTCTCATATCAAGAATTCTAAAAAGGTAACTTTCGTCTTCACAGACCATCAAAAAGTGTGACACGGAGTAAATGGTACGCGTGTCCAGCCGTTTTCTCTAACGGCTATATCTCAACGGCTAGTTTCCGATAGAGAATAAATATCTCCTCCGTACAATTCCCTTTACACTGTTACTTTGCAATCTCTCTCAAACCTCTCTCTAAAAATCCTCAATCACTCCCAAAAGCTCTAAACCTGCATCCTCTCCTTCTCAAATACTTCACTCCACTCATCAATCAAACAATAATGGCATCTCTTCAACACTTCTCCAAAAAGGTCTTCACCGGCTCCATCCTAGACACCTCCATCATCATGAAGAAAGCCAACAACAGTGATCTGATGGCTGCTCTTCTGAGAAAACTTGACTCCACAGGTCTTCTCAAAATGGCAACCTACCCATATCCATGTTTTTATCCTGAAGTAGCTGCAGAGTTCTATCTCAACTCTACCAAAGAAACTCTCAAATCCTGGATAAAAGGCAGACCCGTAGAAATTGAAGAGGGAGACATCAGACAACTGCTCTCACTACCCGGAGATGAAGCCCCATTAGTTGAAGACTTTGAACTGAATGAGCAAGAGTTCAAAGAAATGGTCTTGATACCCAGCGCACAGAACACACAAACTCTCAACCTCAAGACCAACAAAATGGTGCATGAGTATGCTCTTCTGCTAAGCATACTCTACAAGTGCATTGACTGCAAGAATACTGCACTTGATGAAATCAACAAGAAGAGAGCAACTCCATTGGCTGCAATCATCTCTGGAACACCTTTCAACTGGGCAAGATACGTCTTCAACAATCTACTAGCATATGTGAAGAAATACCACGAAAGAGCAAACAACACCATGCCCAATCTAGGATATGGTTTTCTTATTGGTGAAATCTTAAGAAGAAAGGGAGCTCGAAGCAACATCAAAGAAACAACTACCTGGAGAAAGTTTCTGTCTCTCAAATCCAATCAAGGAGCCCCAGAACTACCTAAGGCAGAAGACACCTTCCTCTCAAACGAGCCCATCCAAACCGAATTCAAGAAGATCAAAACCAAGTCACTAAAGAGGCCTCGTTCTGACAATGAAGAAGTCCAATCACACAAGTCTAAAAGGAAAACTCCTACAACAAGGAATCTGCAGGATGAACTAGAAGCAGAAGCCTCCCCTCTTGAACTCAATCATGTCCACTTACAAACCACAACTCACCCCCTATCCACTGTTCCTGAAGAAAGTGGAGGTTCCAAACCAAGCGAAGAACAGCAGGCTACTTCCTCTTCAGGTATTGCTATCTCTGCAACTCCACTTTCTATAAATCGTCAAGAGGTGACAACTCAGGAAGAAGAACAGGCGGCTCCACCCTCACCAGCAATCACTCCCCTAGAAAGATTGGAAGCTGAATGGGCTCGAGTCAAAGAATGGAGGAAATGGAAGATGTCTCGAATCCTAACCCAAGCCAAAACTCTTTCCAAATTCATCACGGAAGAATACTTTGCCCTAAACTGGCTAGGTACTGAAGACATTACTACAGCAACAAATCTTCACCAGATGGATCTGGTCTATCTCTCAAAGAAGAAGCAGCTGACTGATAATCTCCAAAAGGAGCACTCTACGGACAATAATGATGATGATCTTGATGATGATGACGATCATTCTGGTCCAAATGGCCCTTCACCGAATAGAGGTAAGCAAATCATTTCTTCTTCCTCCTCTAGTGATAAAACACTTCAAATGGTTCTAGAGAAATCTAGATTTGAGACTAGAGGAGGTGGAGAAACCTCCAAAGTAATGGAGGAAGAAGCTCAAAAGTCAACTGAGCAACATACTGCCACCATTCCACTCCAGCCCACTGCAGATCAAGAACAGGAGTTTAGTGCACACTCTCAAGCGTCTACTCAAAACTTAGAGCAGCACTCTCCCACATTCATTCTTGAACCTGAGGACAATGAAGAGGACACTGCTACCCTGGCCGATGTCTTCATCAAAGAAAGAAGGGCTACCACACAGTTCATCAGCCGCGCAGAGGTCAGACTGCACAAGAGACTCATCAAAATGAAGAAGCAACTAGAAGAAAGGCTAGATATCAGATTTGGAGAAGTCCACAGCCACATCAGAAGAGATTCAATGATCCAACAAGTGTTCAATGCTGAGCAGAGAGCTCTACTCCAAACCAAAAACTCTCAGCAATCTGCCTTGACCAATGAAATAAAGCAGGAGATTGCAGCACTAAAAGCCAAGAATGAGGACCTCGAAAGACAAATGCTAGCACTTCAAAAGCAGCAACAAGCTCAGCCTACTGCAGCAGGTACCTCTGAGCAGCTGCCTTCTCTCTCAACCTTACCTCCTCATCTTCAGCAGACTCTCCAAATGGTGACGGAGCATGAAGAATACCTCCTGAAACTAAGGAATGAGGAGTTCCCTGCCATGTTCAAGCTCTCTCAGAAATTCCTTATGGACCAGCAGGCTCATGCTAGAGCCTATGAACAGCTCACTAAAGACATTGCTCACAACTTTCAAGTTCTTCAAAAGGCTACTCAGGACACCTTTTGGAAGCAAGGGTCTGACTTTCAGAAGCTAGGTCAGAGCCTAGTAGCTACTCAGGACAAGCTTCAAAGATTAGAGAATGAGGTCAAAGATGAAGTCAAAACAGATCTTTTGGACGTCAATAATCATATCAAGGCCCTGTCCATTGAAGTCTATGGTCTGAACACATCCAGAAGACCACATGAAGATCCTGACTCTGATCCGGAGATAGAAGCTCTATTCAACGAAAGCCAGACCCCTGCTGATGATGCCAAAAAGGGGGAAAAGACAACTCAAACAGGTCCATCCTCCTCAAGATCAGCAGCAGCAAGGAAAGCAGCTGAAACACGAAGGAAGAACAAGCTCCTTCAAGAAGAAGCAGATATCAGAAAAAGGAAAGCAGAAGAAGCAAAAGCAAAAGAGGAAGCCAAAAAGAAGTTGGAGGAAACCAACAAGAGTAGACTTCAAGGAAAGTCCGAAAGTGACTAAAAACTATTGTAATTTATACTTTAGACCAATGTACAATTATCTTAAATCAATGAAAACATTTCTTTCTTGTGTTGTATAGTTTTGGCATCATCAAAAAGGGGGAAATTGTTAGTACCCAATTTTGATAGATTTTGATGATGCCACTATACTCTACACTAGCACATTGTATCTTAATTAAGTTCAGTCACTAGTCTTTAATTTAATCAAAAATGACAACATAAATGTACAATCTTTTGAGTCTAATGACATATTACCGGAAAAGAAAAAAATGCAATAAGGTAATTTTTTCTTTTACCTTAAAGGGATATTTAGATCCTACCGGAATATATTATTTAACTCAAAAGATTAACTATCACATATTTTTGGCACTCGGATATCATACACTGAATGTGTATGATTGGAAGACAGAACTTGACCAACATTAAATGCTAAATCACGTACATGGTCCTACAACATGGGACGTCCTTTTGGAGTGAAGCAGCAGCAGCATGGGACGCACACATAATGCAAGACAAAATGATCAGCTACAAATTAATGCTCCAGCACAACAGGACAAGAGTACTACTCGTACTAATCAGAATTTCAACGTCAAAGATTAATTCATCTCAACCAACGGATGAGATTAATCAACCATGAAGGCCTATAAATATAGGTAGAAGCATGAGTTCGAAGACAAGCTTGAGCATCCTAAGTAGAGAAATACTTTCATCAAAGCATATACGAGCTATCTAGCAAAAGAGAAAGTGCAAACTCAACTTTACTCTCTGCTTAGCCTCATGCTTCACTAAGCTCTTAGATTAGATCAACATTTTCACAGTTTTAGAGCTTAGTTCATAGTTGGAGGTTAGAACTTTCTTGTAAACATTACACAAGTGGTTGTAAATACTTAGGAGAACAGTTGTTCGGATCCTAAAGTGTGGGTAGATAGATAGAGTACCTTTTGATCCCCACTGGATCGATTGAGAAAAGTCTAAGGACTGAGTAACTTTGAGTGGTGTTATACTCATTGTGAAAAACCTTCAATCTAGGCCTAAGTGTTGTAAAGGCTAGATTGGCACTAAGTGTATTGGGCTGAATACTTTAGTGAAATCCATCTGAAAGAGGGTGGGACTGGATGTAGGAGGATTACACCACCTCTGAACCAGGATACATCGTGTGTTGATTTCACTTCATTCAACAAAACACACACCCAGCACTTCTCGTATAAAGATTGTAGTTTGCCAGCAGCATTTTAAGCAGTTGTCTTAACTGACCCAACTGCTTATCCTTCTGCTTAATTACTCACTCTCTTTGAGGCTATCTCCATACAGTTCACTTGGTAAAGCATTATCAAAAAGGTTGTTCTATCAGTTCTCGAAAATTCACTTTCAAAGTATAGCAGGTGCCTCAGCAGTCTCCTCAGTACCACCCAACTGCCGAGCTCCCTGCTCACATACGTATATTTCCTTTAAACAACTCAACATCACCAGATCCTCATAACATCATCACACGAAGTTTTGCTTAAAAGGATCTCTGAAAATCTGTTTATAACCTAAGCAGGTGACTCAGCAGTTCCCTTTGTATCACCCAACTGCCAAGACCACTGCTACAGTTAAACTTCATCTTAACCTTACTTAAGTACTTTTTCAGACATCTTTCTTGTGTTCTAAACAACGTTTCACCATCACTTTTCATCATAAAATCAATATTTCTCTAGCAGTTGCCTCAGCAGTTCCCTGCTACCTAGTCAACTGCTAAGCTAACTGCCAAGCCAACTGCTAGCTATCTAAGTCCAATCTTCCCAAAATTAGAAAGTGGTCAAACACTCATTACATAAAGGGTAAAGACTTCCGCTGTGCATCTATTAATCTCTCAAAAGATTATAGATCAATTCATCTAGAGGGAAAACTTCATAAAGTTGAAAAAGATTTAAAAGTCTATTCACCCCCCCCCCCCCCCTCTAGACTTTTACCCTATCCGGGACCATCAGATGGTAGCGGCTTCTCGCTCGGAATGGTTAGTGGGAGGGCTTTAGAGCCCGGTGGCAAAAGTGGGAGTTGATTTAACTCCGCCACCATTATCGTTATTTTATTTGACATAGAGTATTCCAAAGTGAAATTCTCTACGTCGTTCTCAATTGAGCTTAGCAAATCGTCTTTCCCCTCAACTTTGTAAGGAATAAATGTAATTAGATTTTGATGATGCTATAGGATTAGAATTTTAAAGTACCCCAAATTAGATTTTGTGTATTAGAATTTTTCAATTGTAAGTATTAGTGTAGTCGACGATCAGAGTTGCTCTATTTTGGATCAGATCAGAATTGCTCAATCAGACTTGCTCTATGAGAGTTGCTCCATCAGAGTTCTCTTAGCAGAAGTCCATCAGAGTTGCACTATGAGAGTTGCTGATAAACCTGGACATCTGATGACCGATGAGAACTACAGATCAGAGGTACTCATCAGAGGACCTATCAGAGTCAGAGTTAGAGTTCAGTCAGAGATCAGAAAGCCATCAGAACTCAACTCATCAGAAAGCCATCAGAACTCAACTCATCAGAAAGCCATCAGAATCCAACACATCAGAAGATCCTGATCAGAGCCCGACGAACACTTAGAAAAATTTCAAGCAACATCCAACAGCTATGAATCCAACGGGTAAAACATCCAACGGCTAGAAGACTGTGCATGAAAGGAAAGCATTTAATGCACATTAAATGAGCCTGATACGCTGAAGGATTGATTGCAAATGATTGACCAAGGAATCCGGGAAGATATATTATAAAAATAGAAACCTTCCAAAACGGCGGTCAAGTCAACAGTACGCGCATTTAATGCAGTTGTCTCCTCCTCCAACGGGCAGACAACCTCCGTATATAAGCTACACGAAGAAGAACAAGAAAAAAAAACTTTGCTACAACTTTTGCTCATCATTCAAGCTCTCTTGAGATTCAAATTCTACAACCTTCAACAAGACAAGCTTACGTTGGGAAGATTCAAACTCCAAATCTTTCATCCCCAACAAACAAGCAAAGTTCATCCTGTTCTTCAACACTTCAAGAACTTCATCAAACATCATTTGTAACGAAGCAAGTTGGAGGAAAAACTCTGTTTTTCAAAGGATCTTCTGAAAAGAAGGGCGTCCAAGTAACTGCAGTAGTGAAGTGGTGATACTTCCGGGAAGCTGAGTGAAAGGATCAGCCATCAGGACGTGGAACTGCATCCTGGGTGGCATCTAGGCTTGAAGAAGACGAGGAGTGCTTCTTGAGTGCTAGGATTTAGCTTTGTAACCGATCTACTTCAAAGCTAGTGGAACAGTGGACTAGAGGAACGAGTTGTTCCTTGAACCACTATAAAAATATCCGGTGTCATTTACTTTACTGCAATTTATATTTCTGCACTTAGGATACTAACTGATTAACTCTAAGACTTGGAATCTGTGTTCAGCAGATCTTGTTCCCAGAGTTATCAGAAAGGCATTTGCCTTAGTATTTTTCTGAGGCTACCCGGACAGATCAGAAACCGCTGCCAAGGCCAGTTCTGATACCAGAACCAGCCTTTCTCTGTCATCAGAATCAGACCTTCTCTGATAAGTCAGTTTTGACTTTGAGAAAAAGTTGAAAAACCAATCAGTCTATTCACCCCCCCCCCCTCTAGACTGATTACCATATTTAACGGGACCAACAAGTGGTATCAGAGCCTCCTTGTTCTTGTAATCTTTTAGGTTACTCTCTGAACAAAGATCCACTTGTTCTTAGCCTCTATTTATTTGTTATTATGGATAACTCTCTTGCCAAGCATCTGATGTTCACAGATCAGAAGTATGATGATTGGAAGATCAGAATGAAGGCACATCTATGTGCCCTACATGATGAAATGTGGGAAGTCTTGGAGAATGGACCCTTTATCCAGTTCATGAAGATCAATCCTGCTCACTCTATTGATAACTCTCAGCCCCAGATGATTGAGAAAGCCCGGTCTGAATGGACCAAGGAAGAGAAAAGACAGTACAACCTTGACAATATAGCCAAGGACATCCTTTACAAGGCTATTGATGAAAGATACTTCAACAGGATCAAGAAGTGCAGAACTGCCAAAGAAATCTGGGATAAGCTGGATGAGATTGGTGCAGGAGATGAACAAGAAAGAGATAACAAGTTGACCATTGCTATGAAGAAGTTTGATGATTTCAAACTTCTGCCAGAAGAATGCATTGCTAAGATGCATGAGAGACTGCTGATTCTCATTAGTGAGATTTCTGAGCTTGGGAAGGAGCTCACCATCAAAGAGGTCAACATGAAGATCCTCAGGGGACTGCCTTCAGCTTGGAAGATGAAGGTGATTGCAGTCCAAGAAAGCAAGAACATCAAGACCTACCCCACAGAGAGATTGATCTCAGATCTCAAAGCTTATGAGTTCGAGATGGTTGAAGAGAAAGAAGAAGTGCCAGATGAAAGAACCACAACTGCCCTTACTGCCAGCACTTCTAAGGCTACAAACTTTGATCCCTCAACTCTTCTATCTGATGAATATATGGCTGCCTTTGCCAGAAAATTCAGAAAATTTATGAAGAAAGATGGAAGGAGTCCATCTTCCATCAGAAGACCACATCAGAAGACCAAATCTTCTGAAAGCAATGGAGAGTACCTCTGCTACAACTGTAGACAGCCTGGACACTTCAAGGCTAACTGCCCCTTCCCAAGAGTGTCCAAGAAGCAAGGACAAGAAGAAGAAAAGAAACCAGATGATCAACATAGAAGGAGAAGAGCCTTTATCTCAGAACAAGCTGAGAGAGATCCACTCTCTGAATCAGAGTCCAGTTCAGACTCCGACTCTGATGAAGCATTCTGCTGCTTGGATGCAGAGACTGAAGACCTTTGCCTCATGGCACAATCAGATGATGAGGTATGCTCTACTTCTGATTCTATTTCTTCTTCGGTAGGCACAGCCTTAAATGATGATCCAATGTCATCATTCTGGGAAGAGTTCCAAACTATCCAAGCCACTTATTCTTTTGTTAAAGATGAGAACAGTAGGCTGAAAGTTGATATCTCTGATCTAAGGAAAGAGACTGAGTGTAAACTTAATCTCTTAACTGAGGAAAGAGATAGACTGAAAGCTGAAAATGAGTCTCTTCTGAAAAGAATAAGAGACATTGAGGAACTTGAGAGTAGATATAATAGTCTTCTGAAGATGCAATCTTCCATGAAGAATATTGGTGACTCTCATAACTTCACCTCTGGTCTTGGATATGTTGAACCAGAGTCTGGTGAGCCTTCTGTAAGGCCTAGCACCCAAGTTGCTAAGGCTAAAAAGGTCATAGTGCCACAGACTCTGAGCCCCAATTGCCATGCTAGTACTTCTGGTACTAAAGTTGTTCATGAGAAGGTCATACCAGAGAAACAAACTCTAAAGGCAAAACCAAAACAAAGCTTGAAAACTAATGAACCTGGCAGACACTCTAGGAAAAGGAAAAGTTTTCAGAACAATAATAATCAAAGGCCTAACCCTATCAGACAATCTCATGACAATGGTATCAGAAACTGTTATCAGAAAGGCAGATATCAAGAGAAGATTAACTATAGGCAGAAGAGGTTGTCTGGTCAACCTCAGAAGTCTAAAGTTAAGCGCTCCTCTGATCTTGATAGTATATGGGACTTCTTTCCAACCAAGAAGGCTATGCAGAAGTATGCAAACAGAAAGCATGATCCTCACAAGCATCTGCCCAAAGTGAATCATACATCTGTTTACTACAACTACCAGGTGGATAATGGGTACCATCCACCAAGGTTTCAGTTGATGAGACCAAAATGGTACCAACTACCAAGACTACATTACCCCCCAGGACCCAACATTGCTTGGGTACCTAAATCTTCCTTTTAATCTTGCAGGAACTGTGTGCTGGAGCCATCTCAGAAAAAGAATGGTATATTGACAGTGGATGCTCCAGACACATGACAGGTGACAAGAGTTGCCTATCAGAGTTCCAGAAAATCAATGGACCCAGAGTCACTTTCGGTGGAAATGACAAGGAAGGGCAAACAAAAGGAAGAGGGAAGCTGATCAAGAACCAGATAATCATTGAAGATGTCTCATATGTCAAAGGTCTAAAGTTCAACTTGCTGAGTGCTAGCCAATTCTGTGACAAAGGCTACACAGTTGAATTCACCAAGACCTTATGCTATGTCAAGCATGAGACAACCAAAGAAGTGGTTCTTACAGCCAAGAGAAGGAAGAACATCTATGTTGTTGACTGGCAAACAGCAAAAGATGGAACTTGCCTGATAGCTAAGGACAATTCAAAGCTAAGCTGGGACTGGCACAAAAAGCTTAGCCATCTGAACTTCAAAACCATCAACAAACTGGCAAGGGAACATATTGTAGATGGTCTGCCTGACATTGTCTACAAGAAGGAGACCCTCTGCAGTGCTTGTCAGAAAGGCAAACAAGTGAAGACCTCATTCAAACCCATAGCTGGAGATCTTTCTATTTGTCCTCTAAATCTGATCCATATGGATTTATTTGGACCAGTTGAAACTCCCAGTGTTGGTGGAAAAAGATATACTCTTGTTATGGTTGATGACTACTCAAGATACACTTGGACTGTGTTCCTAACCAAGAAGAATGAAACTCTTCAGAAGTTGCCATCTCTGCTAAAGCAACTCCAAACTGAGAAGAATATGAAGGTCAGAACAATCAGATCTGACAGAGGAACTGAATTTGTCAACAAAGTGATCAAAGACTTTTGTGATCAGAATGGTACATTCCATCAACTTTCTGCTGCCAGAACACCCCAACAAAATGGTGTTGCAGAAAGAAGGAACAGAACACTGAAGGAAGCTGCAAGAACTATGATTGCAGAATCAGGATTGCCCATCAGATACTGGGCTGAAGCTATCAACACTGCATGCTACACTCAAAATAGAAGCATGATCCACAAGAACCATCAGAAGACCCCCTACGAGCTGTGGAAAGGAAGAAAGCCTAACATCAGCTACTTCCATGTGTTTGGATGTAAGTGCTACATTCTAAACAATGGAAAGGATAATCTGAAGGTATTTCAAGAAAAAGCTGATGAAGGTGTATTCTTAGGCTACTCAAGCTCAAGCAAAGCCTATAGAATACTCAACAGAAGATCTCTACAAGTTGATGAATCCATTCATGTCAAATTTGATGATGGTACCTCTGCAGAAGAATTATCAGAGACTCTGCAGAAGATCAGTCTTGAAGATAAGGTTGCAGAACTATCAGAAGAGGCCATCAACAATCCTATATTTTCAACTCCTCCTGCCAATCCAGTTCTGATAGACAAAGATGAAGATGAAGATGATGTATCAGAAGATGAATCATCAGAGTTGCCTAGACAGCAACTGTCAGAACCTGATCTAACTTGGTTAAGAGACCATCCTCCTAATCAAGTGATAGGTCAAGTCACCAGTGGTGTTAGAACCAGATCTGCATCTAGAAGAGAAGCCATGTTCACCTGCTGCATATCTCAAATGGAACCAATGTGTGTGGAAGAAGCTCTAGAAGATTCAGATTGGATCAATGCAATGCAAGAAGAGCTGACACAGTTTGAAAGAAATGAAGTGTGGAAGCTTGTTCCCAGACCAAAGCATCAGAATGTCATTGGAACCAAGTGGGTATTCAAGAACAAAGCAGATGAAGAAGGCAACATTGTAAGGAATAAAGCAAGGCTTGTAGCAAAGGGATACTGTCAAGAAGAAGGCATAGATTTTGATGAAACCTTTGCACCTGTAGCAAGACTGGAAGCAATCAGGATATTCCTAGCCTATGCTGCTTACAACGACATCAAAGTATACCAGATGGATGTCAAAAGTGCATTTCTAAATGGAGAACTTGAAGAGGAAGTCTATGTTGAACAACCTCCAGGTTTTGTCATTCCTACTCAATCTTCTTGTGTCTACAAGCTCAGAAAGGCCCTCTATGGTCTTAAGCAAGCTCCTAGAGCTTGGTATGACACATTGTCCCTATTCTTAGTAAATCATGGGTTTACTAAAGGAAAGGTTGACAAAACTCTATTTCAGATTTCTGTTGCTAATCATATTCTGTTAGTGCAAATTTATGTTGATGATATTATATTTGGAAGCACTAATCCAGAATTATGCAAGAAATTTTCTCAAGTTATGCAGAAGAAGTTTGAAATGAGCATGATGGGAGAACTCAGTTACTTTCTTGGACTACAAGTCAAACAAGTACCAGAAGGCATCTTTATCAACCAAGGAAAGTACACCAGAGATCTCATCAAGAAGTTTGGAGTAGATGGAAAATCTTCAGTCAAAATTCCTATGAATGCATCCCAAGGAATTGGACCAGATGATGAAGGAAAGGATGTTGATGCTACAACTTATAGAGGAATCATTGGATCTCTTCTCTATCTGACTGCAAGCAGACCAGACATAGCTTTTGCAGTAGGAATCTGTGCCAGATACCAATCAAAGCCCAAGGAGAGCCATCTAGTTGCTGCTAAGAAGATTATCAGATACATCAAAGGAAATCCAAATGCAGGACTATGGTATCCCAAGGGAGGTAATTTTGAACTAATTGGCTATTCTGATTCAGATTTTGCAGGTTGCAGATTGGACAGGAAGAGTACTTCTGGTCACTGTCAATTGCTAGGTGGGAGACTTGTCTCCTGGTTTAGCAAGAAGCAAAATTCAATCTCAACTAGCACTGCTGAAGCTGAGTATATTGCTGCTGGAAGTTGCTGTGCTCAATTACTCTGGATGAAGCAACAACTCAAGGATTATGGAGTGCAAGCAAAGGAGATCAAGTTGGTGTGTGACAATACCAGTGCCATTGCAATCACTCAGAATCCTGTGCTGCATTCAAGGACCAAACATATCGAGATCAGACATCACTTCATCAGAGATCATGTGGAGAAGAAGCACATCTCAATTGAGCATGTTCCAACTGAAGACCAGCTTGCAGATATCTTGACCAAACCTCTCTCTGAGGCAAGGTTTAACAAGTTGAGAGAAGAATTGGGAATGATGGATGATCTTCCCAGAGATACATAAATCAGAGTTGCAGAAGTATCAGATGTGGACTCATCAGAACACCCCATCTCTGATACCCGAAGCTCTTATTCATCAGAAGCTTGAATCAGAATTGCAAGGATCAGACTTGCAAAAGTCAGAGTTGCAGGAAGGATCAGACTTGGTATTCATCAGAGGTCCTCATATCAGAACATCTCTATCTCTGATACAAGGGCTAATACCTATCAGAGTGGCTGTGGACTTAGAAAAATTTTCTAAATTTCGGACGAGACTATTCAATAAACCGGAAGTTACTATTTTACCCCCGGTAGTTATTACCATTTTTGGAAAACGGCTTTCCGCCCGCATTCCATTAAATGCGACCTCGAAACCGCAAATTATATCAAACGTCCACTAACCCAAATTCATATATACCGTTTCTGAAAACCTAAATCGCTACTGCAATTGTATTCTTCGTCTTCAAGCTTTATCTCTCTAAATCCTCAAATCTCAGACCTTTCAAACTATTCACTAAACTGACAATGAAGTTCATCAACATCAACGATCTCTCCAAGGAGGAAATCAAGACTCTTGTGAACAACATCGTCACTGGCATGCGCGTTGACATGTCCTCACTGCCTCTATTGGCAGAAAATCAGAAGCGGATGAAGAAAATCATCCAAGGAATGCATGATTCCCAGCTGAGCAAGATTGTTGCTCATCCTTATGAACTATACAGCACGAAGGACGTTGCTGAGTTCTACTTGAATGCCACCATTACCACTGAGGCCATCCACTCGCAGGTTCAGGGCAAGGACCTGAAAATAGATGCTGATGCTCTCAATGAGTTCTTCGACATCAAACTCGATCCTCAGGAAGAGGATACTACCAGCCTCATTGAGCTTGACGATGTGAATATCTCTGTCCAAACTTTTGCTGAAACCTACTGCCGGGAGGATGCAACCGGAGTAGATAAGCTCTACATGAAGAAGAACCAGCTGAAGAAGGACTATGAACGTCTGATGAGCATAATGCACCGGTGCCTGTGGTGCAAAACCGGCTCAACTGATCAGATGAACAACACAAATGCCAAGGCCATCTATGCTGTTCATCGGGGCATGAACATCAACTGGGGAAGGGTACTATTCCAGTCCCTTGCTGAGTCTGTGGCCAAGAAAGACAAAAAGACTGGCCAATTCTCAACCAAGATGGGTCATGGACTTCTCATTTCAAGACTGATTTCCAATATCAACATATCGCTCCGAGAAGCTGCTGATGTCAATCACACAAAGACCATCTTCCTCACAGCCTCTCCCAAATTCAATGTAGCCATTGCTGCAGAATTAAAGAAAGCAAAGAAACAAGAACAACTGAGGGAGAAACCAGCTACCGCAATTGAGGTTGATGATGAACAACCCAAGGGAAAGAAGAAGAAATCTCAGAAGAAGCTTGAAACCACCACTGAGGAGGTTGCATCAGAGGTGGAAGCATCAGAGGAGGATGCACCAACAGTGGCCCCTGTCAAGAAAATGAGACAGAAGAGGAGAAGAAAAGCTGTGATTCAGAGTGACTCTGATAGCTCCCAATCTCCTATCAGAGTGCAGAAGAAAAAGAAGCAGATCAACTCTCCCCCCAAGGAATCAGAACCTCAGGAGAAACCAGCACCAGAGCTGGCTACTGCACTGGTGATCTCTGATGCTCAGGGGGAACCTGAATCAGAGATTCAGCCCATCTCTGAATCAGCATTGCAAGTCACCATCTCTCCACAAGAGCACCCAACTTCCTCAACTGGGATTCCTGAAGTAGATCCCATCTCTGCTCTTGAGAGACAATTTCAAAGGGTGCTAACTTGGAGGAAGTGGAGAATGGGACCTCTGCAGCAAATCCTTGCTCAAGCTGCAGCCTTTGAATCTGAGGAAGAAGAAGTCCTCAAATGGGCAGGTATAGACGATGTTTCACTATGCTTTGATCTTCAATTCTTGCGTTCTGTGTTGGAAAAGAAAAAGGAAAGCCTCAAGGGAAAAGAGAAGATGACTGCTCCACCATCAGAAGAGCATGTCAAGCCCCTATCAGAAAGTGAGATTCCAGTCTTTGAAGAATGGCTGGTGGAGATGAAAAGGAGGGAATCTCTGAGAAAATATCCCTACCTCCCTCACTTTCACGGTGAATCCTCAATTGCCAACAATATGCCACTGGCAATGCAGCAACTGATCAGAGAGTGGAGGAACTCTCAGACTGAGGAAACAGTTCTTGAGGTACTTCCTAACTCTCCTACCCCCCTACCATCACCTCCCAAATCCCCTTCACCCAAACCAGTCACACCAACCACAACTCCACCCCCATCTCCTCCTCAACCTCAGCAAATCCCATCTCCCTCACCTAAGAAATCTTCCACACCAAAACAACCCTCACCTTGCCATCAGAAAACCCCCATCAGAAGCCGCTCACCCTCACCTCCTCCTCCATCACATCATCAGAGAACCCCTATCCCTCAGACTTCACCCCATCAGAGCCCCAACCATCAGAAATCCAAATCTCCCTCTCCTCAGCAGAAGCCTACATCTAACTGTCCCTCCCCTCAGCATTCTGCTGCCTCCACTCAAAAGAGAGAACCAGTTGTAAGGATTCCCTCCTCAACTGAAGATAATGATGGGTTTCTTACTTCCTCTCTAGCTTGTGACCTCCAATCTAACAAGAGGAAGACCCCTACTTCTCCTCTATCTCCTGACCAACCTCAACCTCAACCCCAAATCAATGAGGCACCTCAGCAAAAGCCTCCAAAAGAAGTTCTTATACCGTTTCAAGAGTTTGTGGAGTCAGCCGAAGAATTTGGAGACCAAATGATTGCTGGGATTAACAAAATGCTTGTACTGAATCAGAAGCATGATGCTCATCTGGATTTGGTTCAGTACAACATTGAGTCAGAGCTTGCCAAGATATCCACTACACTCTCTACCTTGGCCACTACCTTCCTGAGCTTCATGAAAACTTCAAATGAAAAGGTAGACAACATTGCATCAGAGGTAGCCAGTGTACACACTGTCCTCTACTCCCAATCTCTGACCCTCTCTGCTCAAGACAAGGCTATTCAGGAGCTGTCTGATGCTGTGGATGATCTTCAATGGTCCTCTGATAAGCATGCTGAGCAACTCACAGATGTAGAGGACATCTGCAAAACCTTGAAGGAATTTGACATCAAATTGATAAACAGTGGAAAGGACAGAGATCACAAGTTGACTCTCCTTGAAGCTACTACCAAGGATATTCAGTCGGCTGTGGGCAAGCAAAAGGAACTGATAGAAGGGCTGGCTTCTGTTACTCAAACTATCCCAGGAGCTCTCGAAGCAATCAAGGAAAGCAATGCTACAGAATTCTCGAAAATTGGACTCCTACTTGGTGATCTTGTTGATGCCAAAAAGGGGGAAGATAGCAGAGAACCTGTCAAAACCATCAGAGCTACAGAAGGCACAAGCACCAGAGCCCTGACCCCTATTTCTGGTAAGCCTGACCCTTCTATATACTTTGAGAGAGCCAGGCAGAAGCAGATTGCTGCTGGTATTCAAAGACCTCCTCCTCCTCGACCCAAGAGAGGAAAGAAGGCAACTTTCACTCTTGCTCAATGGCTTAAAAGTGATCTAGCTAAACCGGATGCTGCTCAGTTTCAAGAAATGAAGAAGCACATGACACCTCTCCAACAGGAAAATCTTATTCTAGATAGAGATGGGACAATCATCATTAATCATGGCGGTTCTATGCAAGAAGCAGAAGACTGGTGGCGAATGAAAGTGCTCCCTGGCAAGGACATCTCTGAAGCCATCAGAAACTACCTTGACTGCAAGCTTGAACCTGCCTGGGCAGAGTGTCAGAACCCAAGGAACCTAGCTTCCATCAGAACTAAGGTCAATGCTGATCTAAAGGAGATTGAAGCTAAGGAAGCTGATCTGGAAGAGGAAGATTTCTAAACTCTATCCTCTTGTTGCTTTAAATATATTTCATTAATAAGATAACCAGCTTGCCTCTAATTTGCATGGCAATTTCAAATTATTTCTCTATTACATTCTGATTATTTATGCTCTGATATCTTGTGTTTTTTCTTATCTTATTTATCTGTTTGATTGTATCTTACTCTTACTATCTTCCTATGCCAAGTGCCCACCAAGATTTTAAATGAAAATTTCTTTTTAACTTATTTTCTATATGGTGAAAGGCACTTCTCTGGAAATAGTTTAAGGGTTTTGGCATCATCAAAAAGGGGGAAATTGTAAGGAATAAATGTAATTAGATTTTGATGATGCTATAGGATTAGAATTTTAAAGTACCCCAAATTAGATTTTGTGTATTAGAATTTTTCAATTGTAAGTATTAGTGTAGTCGACGATCAGAGTTGCTCTATTTTGGATCAGATCAGAATTGCTCAATCAGACTTGCTCTATGAGAGTTGCTCCATCAGAGTTCTCTTAGCAGAAGTCCATCAGAGTTGCACTATGAGAGTTGCTGATAAACCTGGACATCTGATGACCGATGAGAACTACAGATCAGAGGTACTCATCAGAGGACCTATCAGAGTCAGAGTTAGAGTTCAGTCAGAGATCAGAAAGCCATCAGAACTCAACTCATCAGAAAGCCATCAGAACTCAACTCATCAGAAAGCCATCAGAATCCAACACATCAGAAGATCCTGATCAGAGCCCGACGAACACTTAGAAAAATTTCAAGCAACATCCAACAGCTATGAATCCAACGGGTAAAACATCCAACGGCTAGAAGACTGTGCATGAAAGGAAAGCATTTAATGCACATTAAATGAGCCTGATACGCTGAAGGATTGATTGCAAATGATTGACCAAGGAATCCGGGAAGATATATTATAAAAATAGAAACCTTCCAAAACGGCGGTCAAGTCAACAGTACGCGCATTTAATGCAGTTGTCTCCTCCTCCAACGGGCAGACAACCTCCGTATATAAGCTACACGAAGAAGAACAAGAAAAAAAAACTTTGCTACAACTTTTGCTCATCATTCAAGCTCTCTTGAGATTCAAATTCTACAACCTTCAACAAGACAAGCTTACGTTGGGAAGATTCAAACTCCAAATCTTTCATCCCCAACAAACAAGCAAAGTTCATCCTGTTCTTCAACACTTCAAGAACTTCATCAAACATCATTTGTAACGAAGCAAGTTGGAGGAAAAACTCTGTTTTTCAAAGGATCTTCTGAAAAGAAGGGCGTCCAAGTAACTGCAGTAGTGAAGTGGTGATACTTCCGGGAAGCTGAGTGAAAGGATCAGCCATCAGGACGTGGAACTGCATCCTGGGTGGCATCTAGGCTTGAAGAAGACGAGGAGTGCTTCTTGAGTGCTAGGATTTAGCTTTGTAACCGATCTACTTCAAAGCTAGTGGAACAGTGGACTAGAGGAACGAGTTGTTCCTTGAACCACTATAAAAATATCCGGTGTCATTTACTTTACTGCAATTTATATTTCTGCACTTAGGATACTAACTGATTAACTCTAAGACTTGGAATCTGTGTTCAGCAGATCTTGTTCCCAGAGTTATCAGAAAGGCATTTGCCTTAGTATTTTTCTGAGGCTACCCGGACAGATCAGAAACCGCTGCCAAGGCCAGTTCTGATACCAGAACCAGCCTTTCTCTGTCATCAGAATCAGACCTTCTCTGATAAGTCAGTTTTGACTTTGAGAAAAAGTTGAAAAACCAATCAGTCTATTCACCCCCCCCCCCCTCTAGACTGATTACCATATTTAACGGGACCAACAAACTTCAAACACATCTTGGACCCAAGTGTCACAAGTGTCAATGGCAAAAAGAGAGTGATTATCGGTGGGGTATTTCATGGAGTCATAGATATTAAATTCAACTTTCTCACCATCAAACTCCATAGTTAATATTCCACTAAAAACATCTATTTTTGCCTTGGCCGTCTTTAAAAAGGGTCTTCCTAACAAAATCGGGACTGCATTTTTATCGTTCTCCATTTCGAGAACGTAAAAATCAGCGGGAAAGATTAAATTATCCACCATGACGAGTACATCCTCTACTACACCTTTTGGGTAAGCATTGGATCTATCGGCAAGTTGGATAACAACCCCCGTTTCATGTAGAGGTCCTAGTTCTAGGGACTTATATAGAGAATATGGAATGACATTAATTGATGCACCCAAATCTAACATAGCCCTAGAAAAACTAGAATTTCCTAGTTTACATGGTATAGTGAACATTCCCGGGTCACTATACTTTTTAGGAAGTTTCTTTTGGAAAACGGCTGAGACTCTTTCACTAACTTGGATTTTATGCTTGCCATTTAATTTGTGTTTCCTTTTAATAGTGCAAAGTTCTTTTAAAAACTTAGCAAATCTAGGAACGCCTTTAATTAAGTTGAGAAGAGGGATATTTACCTCACATTTGCTGAAGGTCTCATAGATGTCCTTGTCATTGTTGTATTTGCGGTTGTCCTTGAGAGCCTCCGGAAAAGGTGGCACCGGCTCGTATGAATCGAGTGGTGGGAATTTCCTTTGAGGTGTGACCTCCTCTTTCTCTTCTTCATTTTGAGGATTTGTGCTTGGCACCAAGATATCCTCCTCCTTCTCTCCAACATGGCTCTTTGCTTTTGCTTTAGCCATAACTAATTCCTTGCCACTTCTCAAAGTGACCGCGTGAGCTTGTTGCCTTGGATTCGGCTCCGTTTGAGATGGAAGTTTTGCCGAATCCTTAGCTTCAAGCCTACTCACGGCATTTGAGATTTGGCTCATTTGATTTTCCAAGTTGTGGATGCTGGATTTTGTTGTTTCTTGGAATTGGGTCACACTTTGTTGCATCGTGGCCATGTTCATGGCCAGTGATCGAATCATGTCTTCAGTGGACATGCTCGAGTTTGATGTTTGCCCTTGTTGTTTATATTGTTGAGGGGGAGGGTTTGATTGTTGAGGAGGTTGAGAGTTTCCGTATCTTAAGTTGGGATGATCCCTCCACCCCGGATTGTAAGTGTTGCTGTGAGGATCATATCTTCTTTGACCTTGGAAACCCAAAGCATTGACTTGCTCGGGGCTCTCCTCTTGTAATGTTGGGCAAGAATCGGTGGGATGCCCTTGTGTCGAGCATATACCGCAGACCTTGACTTCTTGGGTTTTGGGATTCAAAAGAAAATCTTTAACCAAAGAAATCAAGCCGGCCACTTGACTTTCCAACGAATTGTTGGATTCTGCTGCCATAACTCTTTTTGATGATGACCTCCCGTTGTAATGTCTCGAGTTTTCGGCCAACTCGTAGATGAGGTCCCTTGCTTGAGAAGGGGTTTTGTTGACAATACCCCCTCCACATGCCGCATTCACCATGCGTCTATCTTGATCAACAAGCCCATCATAGAAGTAGAGGATGAGATCTTGTTCCGAATATCCATGATATGGGCAGCTAGCGCATAATTTCTTAAAACGCTCCCAATATTCGTACAAGGTCTCATCATCTGCTTGCTCAATGTTGCTGATTTGCTTTTTGAGGCTTGAAGAGATAGATGCGGGATAATACCTGTCGAGGAAGCTCTTTTTCATTTGAGCCCATGTATTGATGCTACCCGAAGGAAGATAGAAAAGCCAATCCTTCGCGGTGTCTTTTAAGGAGAATGGAAAGGCTCTCAGTTTTATTTGCTCCTCGGAAACACCATTAGGGCACATGCTTGTGCACACAATATGGAATTCCGACAAGTGTTTGTTCGGATCTTCCCCTCGTAGGCCATGAAATGATGGGAGTAGATGGATGAGCCCAGATTTTAGCTCGAATGTAACCCCCGTATCAAGAGTTGGGAAAGTGATACAAAGGGGTTGTTGATTTAGATTCGGAGCCGTGAGCTCCCTCAATGTTCTCATTTCGTGAGCCATAGTGGTTGGCTCTTCGGTTTCGCTAGATTGAGAACTAGTGCTTGATGATTCTCCCGAGTCGGAGTTTGAAAATTTGTTTTTCAACCGCTCGAGAGTTCGTTCTATTTCGGGGTTTGAGTGGTATGTGATTTCGTTCAGTGAACGATATTTTACCATGTACTACAAAGCTCAGCAGAAATAGAAATCTTTAAACTTGAACCATATATATATATATATATATATATATATATATATTTATATATTTTCTTTTTCTTAGATTGAAATAAAAAGAAAAAATCAATTGCCTTTCCCCGGCAACGGCGCCAAATTTGACGTGCACTTTGTCGTGAGTGCACTCAAAGTAATTTCAATACAACACTTATACGTAGTATAGTGAAGTAGAGTTCGTATCCACAGGGAAAGGAATAACTTTCTTTTTATGAATATAGTAAATAAAAGGGGGGGGGGGGGGTTTCAATGTTAAGTGATTTAATTAATTTAAACACGAAGATGAACAAGTTATATGGGATTAAATTCAAGAATAAAAGGGACTTGGTCTTGCTACTTTCCACTTGTTGATATATTTTAGTCGATCATTGTTATATCCATAACTTATCCCCTCTCGAATACTCAATCGCGGAGTATATCCAGTTCATCGAGGGTAGTTATTAACAACGACTGTTCATTAATAACCCTTACTATTAATCAAATATAGAACAACGCCGTATACCGATATAATAGTAGCATTTAACCTCTTTAATTCCTTGATGAAATCAATTGAGATTGATAACCTCAACGCAACGGTTTCGGTTTAACCAACAAAATTGGTCCCTCTTAAGTTTATTAACCACGGCCGTGCATTAACAAACCGAAGTTACTTACTTGTGAAACTATCAACGATTAACCATCGGTTCGTTGATCGTTTCTAGTAATAATCAATGTTGGAACGTTAACTAATCGTCACTTAGCAACCCCCCAACAATGATGTAGAATGAGATTAAGGGAAGAATTAATAATCAAGAAGAGAGAGTAAGAAAATAACTCACAACTTCAATAATCAATCAAGCTTCAAGAGCAAAGCCAAGAAATGGATGTTTAGCTCCTCATTTGGAGACTAAACATGCTAAAAGAAATATAGAGAAATTCTATTCTAAACTGAGCTTAAGAGTACAAAGGAATTGGTTCTCAAAAGTGAAGGAAAGGAGGTGTATTTATAGGCTTTTTGAGGTGCAGGTCGAGTACTCGATCGAGTATGTACACATACTCGATCGAGTATGTGTAGATCTTCGAATTCGTTCCATACTCGATCTATACTCGGGTAATTTTTATAGCTATACCCGATCGAGTATATAAGTGTACCCGATCGGGTATAGACATTGGATCGTGGGAAAATCTTCTCCTGCATGTTCCTTTGTTTTTGGATCCGATCCGATTTGAAATGTCAACCAGATACCCGATCGAGTATATGTATATACTCGACCGAGTATAGACCAAAGTCAGGATTTCCTTTTTGTCTTGTGATTTTTGCACCTTCTGTCCACTTTTGGGGTTCAACAACTATCCTTTGCGTGCTGGTAGACCTGTTTGAGCTCAGAATAAACCTAATCTAAACTTTTTACAAGAATTGTAACAACTAAACTATTACACCAAAAGTGTGTAATTTCCGAAATGCTAAACTACAAAAAGTAACTAAAATTGCAAACATAAACACGGAAATTACATATGTATCAATCAGTTTTGAGAATCAGATCCAAACACCCCCCCCATATACTTATATTCTTCCCCCAAGTCTCGAAATACATTTCATTATATATACTTGAAAAATACTGGGTCCGTAGACCATTGTTTATTTGGGAAATATTTGTAGTCATGGTCCTTGACTTAAAATCCCAACCACCCATCACCTATGAGTGTATAAGACTCCTCCTGGTCCAATCAAGTATTATAAGGACATCACTTGGTCCTAAATTACTAAGGATGTTTTCTTTTGGACTTTTTTCAGTCCCAGGCCAGACCAGACTAGAAGAGACAGACCAGATCAGACTAGACCAGACCAAACCAGATCAGGTTTCATCATAGACCAAGATGAATATATTATGTGGTCCCGTAAATATCGGGTGGTCCCCGTTCCAAGTGTGGGCCCCGCGTGCATTTTACAATTCACGCGAAATAAATAATAAACATTACAACCTCGTAAATCCAATAACCATTCTTCAAAGTTTAATACATAATTTACCCAAAGGTAATTATACTTGGGGACGGTGTTACATGTTGAGCTTGTGATAGGTCGGGTATGTGTGGTGGTGGTTCTAATGTTCTATGGCGGCATGTTCTTGAATTGGCTCGTCTTATGCACAGTGGGCTGGAATTTCCCCGAGAAGACAATAGTGACGCCCATCACCGATTTGGTGATCTATGGTATTCAGGGACAGTTCATTGGAAGGGATTTGAAAGTACATTTTGGCGGGTGGGCGGACAATTACCCCATCGGGTCTTTTGTGTGAGAAAGCTACATCCTTGTTGTGACACTGCACCCGGATGTACTTGAATTTAAGATTCAACATGTACTTGAATTTCCTAACGAATAATTGTGTGTAAAAGAATGATGTATTTAATTAATGAATGATTAATTAAATTATTTATCGGGCCCATAATATTGAGAATGAGCTACCAAATATTTAGTTGGGTCATCATAATAATTATAGAAGCCCAATAAAATGAAAACTGAAGTCAAGGAAAATATTTGGGCAACTCAAGTGCTATTTTTACCCAACCTGCTAAAAATAGCAATAATAATTGGGAGGGACTTCCTACACCCACTTGGGGATTTTCCTACATGATTTGTGGTCTCCAAATAATGGAATGGAAATGAACTTGAGTGATAAATTCGGACGTATGGAGGAGGGGGTGATTGGAGACACAATCACACTCCCTATGGCACTATCAACACCTCAAGCAAAAGAGAGAAGCTCTGGGATAAACCTCCCACAAAGTCTCTAGCTTGAAGGAAGCAAGAGACAAGGAAGCTCAAAGAGAAATAGCTAGGAAGAAAGGTAAGGACTCAAATAGTTCTTTAACTAGTATTACATATTTTTTTTTCTAATTTTTAAGAAATCATATCGTGGATCAAACATTAGGTTCTACACGTTTAAAAATGTAGAATATTGATATAAAGTGATGGTATTTAACTTAGAAGAATCGTGGAATCGATAAGGGTTGAAATTCCCGGAATCCGCCATTGTTGGGGACTGTTTTCGTGGTGCAAAAGCCACACTCGGCTTTTGGCTGCTGTCCAGATTTTTCGTTTTCAATCGGCCTAGAATGGGGATTGATCAAAAGACTTCGCAAAGGCAACTAGTTACGAACTTGATAAGGTGAGGATTGGTGACTATATTGCTTATGATTAGTGAGTTGATTTCATAAGATTGCCTAAAATTGAGAAGACTTTTGTCTAGAAAGAAAGAGAGCATGATATACAAATTTATGAAAAAACTGTATATGATTATGTGTTATGAATATGGTGACATGATAGTTGAATTAACTATGAAACATTGTGACGAAATATACCTTTACTCCATATAAAATATACACGTTTTAAAAACAATATTGATAATGCTCATGGATATTATTTTCTGATAGACTATTTGGGAGCTTGTGTGCCTAAGTTTGCCAAATGTGGCTTGAACAATTGTAATATTGTTTCCGCTGTTTTAATGAATATTTTACATTATGTTTGTTTATGAGTGTAATATGTGTGAATGATATTCAAGACGCCTAGTATAATATGGATATGCTTGACTATTCGTACTGTACGACGGATTGTTGACTTGTCCAGGTAGGCTCGAGGCGTGACACTTGCTACCCTTGACAAGCCATTGAATGCCTAGTAGAGATTTTGGGATCACAACCTCACAGGGCCTTGCTATACAAAACCATAACATGTGACTGTGGGTGATTAAGCCTCCCATAACGATTTCCCCTCGGAAGTTGCCACATTGATCGGGTGGGTCCACAGGATGGAGGTAACATCAACTTGATCGACTCCATGCAAAACAGTTTGGGCAAGTACACATACATCCCAAATTCCAGTGTGATGGTTATCTGGTCTTCCGAAAAGGCAATTTGCCAAAATTTCATGAAAATTCGGAAAATTGGAAGTTGAACATGATTCCACACTTAGTTTGGAAGTATCAACCTCGTTTATAGCCCACAAGAGAGTCATAAGATCTTTCCTCATTAAACAATGGTAGGCTGAAATGTCTAGCAAATTCCCTTTTAGTCAATGAACGTTCTTCATTGAGCAAACAAAAAGTGATCTTGTTATTGGCATGATGATTTTCATCTTTCGAATGCTCAATGGAACTAAAACATTCATAGACTAAATGAGGGTATGTCACATATTGCATATCAAAAATCATAATCATGCCAATCCTCGTGAATATATCACGCATCACAACATCAATTCAAAACATGCCCAAAGTAGTCATGCACATGAAGCGGGATTGTTTTACCTCCCGGGCGGATTGTTCAACAAAGCGGGTCCTTTGCACCTCCATAGCAAATTCGACCTCCTCATAGCCTAGCACCGGTGGGATAGCTCTTTGAACCCTAAAAGATGAACCCCTTTGCTTCTTTGGTGCCATTGGAGTTTTTTTTTTCTTTTGGGATTTTCGGACTTTTGGGATGGGGTGGGATTTGGTGGGTTTTATTGGTGTAGGTTTGGAGATGATGATGATGATGATGAGGAGGAGGAGGAGGGGGAGAAATTGGTATTTTCTTGGGGATTTAGTGGAGAAATTCGGACCTTTGGTGCTTGGATGCTAGGTTTTCAGACTTTTGGGTGGATGGGTTTGGGTTTTTTTATTTGAGGGGTTTTAGGTGGGATTTGTGGTTAGAGGGTGGTAGAGGATGTGGAGGAGATGAAGAAAATGGGTTTAATTGATGAATTTGGTTGAGAGATGAGTGAGATTTGAAGCTTTGAGTGCTTTAAAGGTATTTGGTGATTGTAACACTTGAGATTTAATATAAATGGATTAATAGTACTACTCATACCAACAAGATGCATCTCCTTTTATGGGAGCTCATTAGCTAAGAACTCTAAAGTTAAGCGTGCTTGCACGGGTGTATACTTGGGATGGGTGACCCCCTGGGAAGTTTCTCAGGGCACGCACGAGTGAGGACAAAGTGCGCGGAAAAGGCTAGTGACAGTTTGTGAGGACAGTACTAGAGGTCTGGAGTAACTACCTCGGGGCCTGCGGGGGGCGGGGTGTTACAGGGAGGGTTTCAAGTTTGGGGGAAAAAAGTGGGGAAGAAGAGGGGTGAGCTCGACCTGGTATAGCTGTTATTTCTAGTATACCCAGTGGATACTCTCAAGATCATCAGGACTTGGGCCCACATGTCCAAAGGTCGACTCCTATGACCAACTTCTCTCCCCTTGACACTCGTCGCACCACTTTCTTAAGATCCTCCCAAAATTGTTGAGTGATAGATGCGCCTATTCTTCCTAAATATTTCCACCACACCCTCAACATATTCATGCGCGACCATAATGCCTACTCCATTCCTATTCCTCTCTCTCTCTCTCTCCCCGAATACCACAGCTTCCTTCAGGATTAATCTCACATGCCTTTTCTCCAACCCACTTAGTCCTTGCATGCACATTATGATGATATTCCCCATCTTCATAACCTCGGCTATCTCAGATGATCTCATCTGCTCACAAGAGAGCCAACATTCTACACCCCAACACGCAATCTAGCACCTTGCATTCTCTTCTTCATACCACATCAACCCCCATCATGCCCTTGCATATTTGACACCTCCCCGGGCATTGGAGTGACGCATTGCTTCCGAGCGACGACATAGCAGTCTTAACATTCTTATCACCACACCCGACCTATGAAGTGTAGTGTGACACTCCAAAATAATAATAATAATAATAATAATAATAATAATAATAATAATAATAATAATAATAATAATAATAATAATAATAATAATAATAATAATAATAATAATAATAATAATAATAATAATAATAATAATAATAATAATAATAATAATAATAATATATAGTGAGGTTAACTTTGTTTTGAAACTTACGTGAGTAATATGGAATTCTTTTTACTTAATTAATCAATAGTAATAACGTTTCAGCGAATTCTAATTCATAGGTGTTGGTAATACGTTTTTGACTTATTTTATCATGAGCACCATTTTATTGTTACAAAAGTAATACGTAACTTTCTAACAAATTTGATTTTTCAAACTTAATGCCTACATGTACGAATATGGGATCCTTGCCAAACATATATTAATTCATAGTCCATATACATCTCTATATACACACATACTACGTGTGTGTGTAACTTATATACACGCATACTACGAAATAAACAAGGAAAGGCATAAATAGAGATACGGAATATTCATAACAGCTTATTCATATACGAGGAGTTAGCCTGCAATTCTGCGCATACCATATATTCACACTTCACGCATGGCGTGGAAATCTTTAACAAAGGAAAGGTATTAAACTGAATTCAATGTCAAAGATTTGTAACAGTAATGCTATAACCTTCGACCTACACCTATAAATAACGTCCTTCGCCTGCGTTTACTCCCATTCGCAAGACACGAGCAGTCTATACATATACGCAGATCTTTTTCTACCCACGAGATACCCAAAACTAGAAGCCAAAAACTATCTTAGACATTCGGTCTGAGATAGGATAAGAGAACAGAAGAAACAGAAGTGGAAACGATCATCAGAAGAGGGACAAATCACTGGCCGGAGTTCACCGGACTGGTTTCTTATCTGCTCTTTCACGACGTCCAAGACGAAACCGCCAGAGGAAGGGACCGCTAACTCCACCTCCGCGTCACGCTTCACTCTTCACACCATCTCTCTGAAACTCCCGGTTGTTAAAGAGGTAAGTTTTTCCGTGTTACCTGCGTCTGAGCTTTTCCGTGAGGAATATGACTAGCTCGTCTCTCCTTTCTGATGGACTGTTTTAATATTAGTCTGGGCTAACCGAAAAAATTGATAATAAAAATGGCAAAAGTAAAATAACAGCAATGAAATCGGTAATATATGGAAATGATGGTAATAATTGGGGAAGTTTATTCAGGTATAAAAATGATACGGAGTAATTGGAATCGGAGAATTTGATTGATATGGTCATATTTTGGGATATTGTAAAATGAATTAAAAAGAGGATAAATGTATTGTTCAGGAAATTATTAATATGGACGATATTCATTAATTGGAATTAAATTGAAAGGGGTTAAGTAATACTAGTAGAATACTGATTGATGGACTACAAGTTAACCATTGGACCGAACTAAGTAATACTATCACATTAACTTGAGGTTTCTAAAATAAAGAGGTTATTCATGAAAGTGGTTAATTAATAATTAATTCGAATGATAGGATAAGGGGAGATCGGTTAAATTATTAAGAATAGAATAAGTGACTAATTTTGTCATCTTAATTAAAAAGGTGATAACTTAGAGAGCGGAATAGAGAAGGAGAAGTAGGAGCATCAAGATTAAGGTAAGTTTCTCTGCCAATCCAAAATGGTTTCCTCGTATTATATGCTTATTATGCATTATGTGATTAAGTGTGAATTGTGAATTATGAGTATGTGATTTTGAAGAATACAAATTAAGAGTACTTTTTGGGGCATTATATATTTTTAATATCATTGAGACCATTTAGAGAGATTAAGAAATATTTTTGAAGTATACTTAATTCAAGATAAAAGTAAGGATTTTATAAGAGGTGAGCACCGCGGGAGAAATCCGCGGTGTCGGTTTTCCACATCCGGATAAATGTGGAGGGTGATTAGGGCTGCTACCACTAAGAAGTACAGTTTGAGTTTGAAGTAACATTTGGATCTATGATCCCTTTTAAGAAGAAGTTATAGTAGTAGTCCCTAATCATTCAGAGATATCTTATTCAGGGGTAGTTGGTAGACTGAGTCCCGATTACTCGTGACGACTTACTACTCGGAGGGCTTGGAATCCCTTTTAGGGGGTGTGCACACTTAAGGTAGTCGTTTCGTTTCCGCAAGAGCAGTTGTGGTACCGGCACTTGTTCGGGGTGGCCGTCCGTAACCACGGTCCACCGGGCTCAGTCGAAAGGTTGAGCACCGCCCTTCTAAATTACTAGGAAGTTAGAGAAGAAGTGATTTTTGAGATGATCAAAGAAGAAGAGAATTTTTATGGAGTGTGTTATTTTTATATTGTATTATATGAAAAACTATTTTCGCCAAACCTGATTATTTTACGGGGTTGGGTAGTACTTACTTAGCTATAAAGCTAATTTTTGTTTTCTTTCCTTTGTTTTGCTTTCTGCACTTTACTTGTGCAGGTGATGATGAACACATTGATTGATGATTGCATGCGCTTGAGAGCGGATTAGAAGTTGCCTTAGTCAAATTTAGTCTTGAAATAAACATTTATTTATTTAGTTTTATTGTTTTGTTTTAGTTGCCTGTGCATCTGGTTGAGAGATGACCGGATGTGGCGGGTAACACCCATTTCCCTATTTAGACTTCCGCTGTACTCTTTAAATTTTATTATCAATAAATGAAAGTTTTACTTCAATCATATCAATGTTTTTGGGCGGGAAATTTGGGGGTGTTACAAATTGGTATCAGAGCCTAGGGTGTTTTTTTTTGGGGATTTTTCAAAATGTTTTTGCAAAAGATTTCTAAACAGCTTTTCGAAACTTTTCTATAGTTCCTGAATGTTCTTTAAGTAAAAACTAGGAAAAAGGAAATGACTAGGAAAAGTGCTTTTAGGTAACGTGGTGAGGATTGTGAGACCTTTAAGTGACTGATATATATGATTGAGTTGTAAAATTGATGGAGTTACTAGCTTATGTGAAATATATGAATGTTGATAGCATATTTGAAATGTCTGTGGGTAAAAATTTGGATATGGACTTGGTGAAGGATCTATATGCTTAAAATAGTGTAGAAACCTTAATTAAGAATGCCTTAGTACCGAGAAACTCATGAGACTAGAAGCTAAGCGGTCAAAATGGTGAAGGTGTTGTGGTCTAACCACTTGGCCGAAAACGCCACTTGGGAGACCGAAGATGATATGCGCAAGCGCTACCCAGAGTTGTTTGACTAAGGTAATTTCTAGTTACGGGGGCGTAACCCCTCTACAAGAGGGTAGAATATAACACTTAAAAAAAAATCGTCATATTCATCTTAACTTATGTTTCGGGACGAAACATCTTTTAAGGAGGGTAGAATGTGACACTCCAAAATAATAATAATAATAATAATAATAATAATAATAATAATAATAATAATAATAATAATAATAATAATAATAATAATAATAATAATAATAATAATAATATATAGTGAGGTTAACTTTGTTTTGAAACTTACGTGAGTAATATGGAATTCTTTTTACTTAATTAATCAATAGTAATAACGTTTCAGCGAATTCTAATTCATAGGTGTTGGTAATACGTTTTTGACTTATTTTATCATGAGCACCATTTTATTGTTACAAAAGTAATACGTAACTTTCTAACAAATTTGATTTTTCAAACTTAATGCCTACATGTACGAATATGGGATCCTTGCCAAACATATATTAATTCATAGTCCATATACATCTCTATATACACACATACTACGTGTGTGTGTAACTTATATACACGCATACTACGAAATAAACAAGGAAAGGCATAAATAGAGATACGGAATATTCATAACAGCTTATTCATATACGAGGAGTTAGCCTGCAATTCTGCGCATACCATATATTCACACTTCACGCATGGCGTGGAAATCTTTAACAAAGGAAAGGTATTAAACTGAATTCAATGTCAAAGATTTGTAACAGTAATGCTATAACCTTCGACCTACACCTATAAATAACGTCCTTCGCCTGCGTTTACTCCCATTCGCAAGACACGAGCAGTCTATACATATACGCAGATCTTTTTCTACCCACGAGATACCCAAAACTAGAAGCCAAAAACTATCTTAGACATTCGGTCTGAGATAGGATAAGAGAACAGAAGAAACAGAAGTGGAAACGATCATCAGAAGAGGGACAAATCACTGGCCGGAGTTCACCGGACTGGTTTCTTATCTGCTCTTTCACGACGTCCAAGACGAAACCGCCAGAGGAAGGGACCGCTAACTCCACCTCCGCGTCACGCTTCACTCTTCACACCATCTCTCTGAAACTCCCGGTTGTTAAAGAGGTAAGTTTTTCCGTGTTACCTGCGTCTGAGCTTTTCCGTGAGGAATATGACTAGCTCGTCTCTCCTTTCTGATGGACTGTTTTAATATTAGTCTGGGCTAACCGAAAAAATTGATAATAAAAATGGCAAAAGTAAAATAACAGCAATGAAATCGGTAATATATGGAAATGATGGTAATAATTGGGGAAGTTTATTCAGGTATAAAAATGATACGGAGTAATTGGAATCGGAGAATTTGATTGATATGGTCATATTTTGGGATATTGTAAAATGAATTAAAAAGAGGATAAATGTATTGTTCAGGAAATTATTAATATGGACGATATTCATTAATTGGAATTAAATTGAAAGGGGTTAAGTAATACTAGTAGAATACTGATTGATGGACTACAAGTTAACCATTGGACCGAACTAAGTAATACTATCACATTAACTTGAGGTTTCTAAAATAAAGAGGTTATTCATGAAAGTGGTTAATTAATAATTAATTCGAATGATAGGATAAGGGGAGATCGGTTAAATTATTAAGAATAGAATAAGTGACTAATTTTGTCATCTTAATTAAAAAGGTGATAACTTAGAGAGCGGAATAGAGAAGGAGAAGTAGGAGCATCAAGATTAAGGTAAGTTTCTCTGCCAATCCAAAATGGTTTCCTCGTATTATATGCTTATTATGCATTATGTGATTAAGTGTGAATTGTGAATTATGAGTATGTGATTTTGAAGAATACAAATTAAGAGTACTTTTTGGGGCATTATATATTTTTAATATCATTGAGACCATTTAGAGAGATTAAGAAATATTTTTGAAGTATACTTAATTCAAGATAAAAGTAAGGATTTTATAAGAGGTGAGCACCGCGGGAGAAATCCGCGGTGTCGGTTTTCCACATCCGGATAAATGTGGAGGGTGATTAGGGCTGCTACTACTAAGAAGTACAGTTTGAGTTTGAAGTAACATTTGGATCTATGATCCCTTTTAAGAAGAAGTTATAGTAGTAGTCCCTAATCATTCAGAGATATCTTATTCAGGGGTAGTTGGTAGACTGAGTCCCGATTACTCGTGACGACTTACTACTCGGAGGGCTTGGAATCCCTTTTAGGGGGTGTGCACACTTAAGGTAGTCGTTTCGTTTCCGCAAGAGCAGTTGTGGTACCGGCACTTGTTCGGGGTGGCCGTCCGTAACCACGGTCCACCGGGCTCAGTCGAAAGGTTGAGCACCGCCCTTCTAAATTACTAGGAAGTTAGAGAAGAAGTGATTTTTGAGATGATCAAAGAAGAAGAGAATTTTTATGGAGTGTGTTATTTTTATATTGTATTATATGAAAAACTATTTTCGCCAAACCTGATTATTTTACGGGGTTGGGTAGTACTTACTTAGCTATAAAGCTAATTTTTGTTTTCTTTCCTTTGTTTTGCTTTCTGCACTTTACTTGTGCAGGTGATGATGAACACATTGATTGATGATTGCATGCGCTTGAGAGCGGATTAGAAGTTGCCTTAGTCAAATTTAGTCTTGAAATAAACATTTATTTATTTAGTTTTATTGTTTTGTTTTAGTTGCCTGTGCATCTGGTTGAGAGATGACCGGATGTGGCGGTAACACCCATTTCCCTATTTAGACTTCCGCTGTACTCTTTAAATTTTATTATCAATAAATGAAAGTTTTACTTCAATCATATCAATGTTTTTGGGCGGGAAATTTGGGGGTGTTACATGTAGCCCGCCTTTGCATATTTGTCACCACCCCCAGGCGGAGGGATGACACGTTACTCACAGGCGACAACCTAGCTGTAGTGATGTGCATATTTCGATTCATGTGATGTGTGACTAAGTGATACTGTTGGTCATCACGCGCCTGCCACAACACGCTCCTCCTTTATCCTTGCTTGGGACATACATGATACCAAAAATGATCTCATGACGGAGTTAAAAGTTAAATGATACCAACAACAACAATAACGAACTAAGCCTTAGTCCCAAAAGATATAATTTTTTAATGGTACCGAACGTTTTTTATTCTAAAACCGAATTGAACCTACCGTTTAAATATTCAATGTACAAGTAACAAGATAGGAAAAATGGAGAAAAATAATCTCAACTATTCATCATCTACTTGAAATAAACTAAAATATCAAATTATCGAGTTTTTTTTCTAATTAATGTTAATTAATTAATTAATTACGAAATTAGGGCTGAGTTAAAAGTATTTACCAAAATACTGCTGGATTTACCATGGTCGGGGTAAGTCGCCCAACGGTTGGGCGACTTATAAGTCGCCAAACGGTTTGGCGACTTATAAGTCGCCCAACCGTTGGGCGACTTACCTATTAAATAGGCAGACGGGTTGGCTCGCAGACAGAACGCGTTTATTCCCCCAAATCCCCCCAAACCTCTGCTGCAGCGACGACGGACGAGCGACGAGCGACGAAGGACGACCCATCTCCAGCTCCGGCGAGCCTCCTTCTCCGTCGACCCCATTCCGGCGAACCTCCTTCTCCATCTTCATCTCTCTTTCTTCTTTCTTCTAGGTAAATCAAAATCCATTTCATCTCATTTTGAACCTAGGGTTTTGAATGTTAAAAATTTCGAATTTTTGTATTATGAATTGATTGTGAATTCAGTTGTTGTGAAATGTGGATATGTATGAAATGTTGAAATTTGATTTTAAATTGATTGTAAATTTTAATGTGTATTTTGACATTTGGGCATTTGGATAGACTTGATTTTAGCTAAATTTGGATATTGAAATGTAGACGTACTTGAATGTAGTTATCAAAATTTGGGTAGTTTCATATTGAGATGTGAATTGTTGGTCAATTTCGACTTTTGAATATATTACAATTTTGGTAGCTTTTTTATTTAGGAAATTTGAATGTGTATAAAGTGTGTATATTGATGCGTACTCAATTGAATTTTGGACAATGAATTGTTATTAGAATATGGATTTCTCAAGCTTCCCAATCGTGTGTCATTGGGGAGGGAACTATTATGAGGATGCTGGGCAAATATGCCATGAAGGTGGCAGAACGAGCTTTGTCATGGTTTCTCGTGGCGCTTGCATGGTCGAGATCCTTCAAAAAATACATGCAGCGACAATGATTCATCCCGGCCGTTCATTGCGGTTGAAAATGAAATTTCCCATGAACGGGGGAAAGTACATGCTTATGCCGCTCATTGATGAGCTAGCTATAACAAATATGTGGGGCATAATTCAGATGGAGGATATGTCGTCGCTGGAGGTATACATTGAGGAATGCTTTGACGCTAATGCTACTCAATCGACATCAAATGCTGGTGTATCTAGGCATGATGTCATTGCAGGGGTGAATGCAGGGAAGTCGTCAAAGGTTCCTGTACTAGACATGGTTATACAGGAGGATGGCAGGTATTTGCACAACGGTGCATCATTTGTGGATGGGCAGGGAAGTGATGATGATGCAGACGAGAACATCAATGGTGACGACATGACAGAATCTGATGAAGATGATGGTGATACTGTGACATCAACTGCCCCGTCTAGCCACTTCACTAGAATGTATGATCTCCCTGAAGGTTTTACTGATGCGTGGATGAGTGGATCAGGTGAGAAAAGGTTTACCCCCGATGGTGAGTTTGAGGTCGGTCAACAGTTTGACAACAAAGAACAAGTCATCAATATGGTGAGCTTGTATTCTATCAAACGGAACCAATTCTATCGGGTGATAGAGTCCGACAAACACAAATGGGTGGCACAATGCAAAAGGAAGAAAGAATGTCAATGCCCCTGGAGAATACGCGCCACAAAGAATAAAGGCAACCTTGACACCTTCACAATTGTGCGTTATTCTGGACCTCATTCTGCTTCTTGTGTAGGCAACATCGACACTACAGATCACGTGGCCTTGACATCAGAATTCATCTGTAAAGATGTGGTTGACATTATTCGCACTGATCCTTCTCTTAAAGTGCATACTATCATCGAGATGTTGAAGGAAAAATATGGGTATACGGTATCTTACCGGAGAACATGGATGGGGAAGCAAAAGGCCATAGCACAAATATTTGGCGGTTGGGAAAAGTCATATTTCGAATTGCCCCGTTTCATGACAGCGCTCCAACATTCTAATCCAGGAACTGTTGTTCAGTGGTACCCACCCCCCAATGGTGCGACAGGTTATATGATGTTTCAAAGAGTTTTTTGGGCATTCAAGGCATCAATATATGGTTTTAAGCATTGTCGACCCGTACTTACTATTGATGGCACACACATGTATGGAAAGTACAAGGGCACATTGCTCGTGGCCATGAGTTGTGATGCGAACAACCAAATTTTCCCAGTCGCCTTTGCAGTTGTTGAATCCGAGAATGGAGACAGTTGGCCATGGTTTATGGCATGTATTAGGCATTTTGTGACTAACAGGGAGTTGTGTGTCATTTCAGATAGACATGGAGGTATTGTTAGGGCAATGAATGAGGTTGGAAGTAATTGGGAGGAGCCTTATGCGCATCATAGGCTATGCATCCGTCATCTTGCTTCAAATGTGCACACTCATTTCAAAGACATTCATTTAAAAAATCTATTTGTGTGGACCGCACGGCAACATCAGAAAAAAAAATTTGATGGTGGGTTCAAGAAGATAGGTGAAATGAGTAGGGATGCACGACAATTTTTGGCCAACATTCCTCCAGAAATGTGGTCGCTGCACCATGATGGCGGGTACAGATACGGTACCATCACTTCAAATCTGGCTGAGGTTTTCAATAGCGTCATGAAAAATGCTAGATATTTGCCCATTACCGCCTTGGTCCAGGTGTCTTTTTACCGGGTTAATGCGTACTTTGTGAATAGGCGTGAAACTAGTAAGTTGAGGCTCACACAAGGCCACGAGTACTCCCCATACATCACAGATTTAATTGAAAAAAATAGAGAGAAGGCAAAGCATCACATTGTCACTCCTTTTGATTTAGGGCGAGGTATATTTCAGGTGGAGACCGGTTGTGGTGGCAGAACGTTGGGAAAGGGTGGGAGAAAACAAACTGTCCATCTACAACGGAAAACGTGCACTTGCAAAAAGATGGAGATATACAAGATTCCTTGCTCCCATGTATTAGCCGTGTGTAGACAACGTAGTTTGTCTTATGCTCCATTTGTGGATAAGTTCTTCTCTTCTGACCAATACGCCGCCACGTATCATAGGGTGTTCAAACCGATTCCTGATCGTGATTATTGGCCAAATTACAATGGACCCGAAATCGTGCATGATCCATCCATGCTTCGGGCGAAGGGAAGACCAAAGTCGACCCGTATTAAGAATGAGATGGATGAAGGCCCACGAGGAACGGTTAGATGTGGAAGATGCCACCAAACCGGCCATAATAGAGCGACATGTGCAAAGAGATCATCTAGACAAGCGGGGGGGTCCGCTGGGTATGTGTATATTTCGAGTCAATCATAATTCATTATTTCCTTGCATGGAAAATTAATAAATTCAAAAAAGGAAGTTAAAAAAAATGTAATACATTATACAATTACAACTAATACAATTAGAACTAATACAAATTTTGTTTGTAGGCATGGAGGTGATAGCGGATCCTGGGCCGAGTGATCCTTCTGTCCTGACACTGCAGGCCTCACACAGGAGTGAGGATGTTTGGCTTGGCATGGATGTGCAGGTTGATAGGTGCCGCGAGCATCTGCGGGGTTTGTCCCATTTACATGTCGACCCCAGAGTCCTAGCATATGTTCGTGCAGCAGGTTTTTTTACACTGCACAGGTTAGTGGCTACTGTGCCTTTAGATAGAGCCCTCCTCACTGCTCTACTTGAGCGTTGGAGGCAGGAGACACATTCATTTCACCTCCCTGTTGGTGAGGTCACTGTGACATTGGGAGATGTGGCTGTACTGACTGGGTTAGAGGTTGATGGGAGAGCTGTTACAGGCACTGCTTGTCGACAGTGGGTGGATGAGTGTGAGAGGTTGTTAGGCATCCGCCCCGTTCTTAGGGCTGACCTTCAGGGGTCATCTCTTAGGATGCCATGGTTGAGGGAGCACTTCCAGGCCCTTCCTCCCGACGCTGATGAGATGATCATCCAGCAGCATGCTCGGGCGTATATATTGATGATGATGGGAGCCTCCATTTTCGCTGACAAGAGCGGAAATGAGGTTCAGGTGCTACACCTGCCTTTGCTGGAGAGGTTTGATGTAGCAGCACAGTTTAGCTGGGGTAGTGCCACCCTGGCTTATCTCTACAGGCAGCTGTGTCGCGGGTGCCAGAGAGGGAGCACAGAGCTGGGGGGATTTTTGCTACTCCTCCAGATTTGGTCATGGGAGTATATCCACATTGGCCGTCCCATTATAGTTGGATATCATGGCATTGATGGACAGCCACTGCCTGATGAGCCTCCACGTCTGCTAGGACCACATCATGTACGGGGCGTGGACCCTCTAGGCCGTCGGTATGTTTTCAATCGTTTGTATTTGTGTTAGTTTTTGTTGAATGAAAATGCATTAATAAAATCCATATTATTGATATTGTAACATTAATGGTTAGGTGGCTATATGCTGGTTTATCTCGCATGTCATCCGCTACTGGTCTCGGTGTGTACAGGGATGCATTGGATCGGATGTCAGAGGACCAGGTATGGTGTGTGTAGTATAACAGTAACTAGAATAGGTGTAGAATAAATACTAATTTTGTATGTTTACGAAACAGATCACATGGATGCCGTATAGACCTGATATGTTAGCAGAGTTGCCCCCAGCTGGACGAGAGCAGACTCACATATGGCGAGCACGTGTGCCGCTGATATGTTTTGACATTGTTGAGCTTCATTTGCCTGATAGAGTCATGCGACAGTTTGGGTTTGAGCAGGTCATTCCACGTCCTATCGACACTTATGTAGAGCTGCATAAGCTGGATAGGCGTGGGAAACATACAGAGGATTGGGCACTCAGACATGTCCGATACGTGACTATGTGGGATAGGAGAGCTGAGCTAGCCGTGGCTGGGACACCCACATATGTGCCATCAGTTTCAGGAGATTACATGGGATGGTACTACAGCATCACTCGGTTGTTTGTGTCTCCTTCGTTCAGACTCCCTACTCATCATTATCAGCCTAGCTCATTGGCATTGCATCTTACGGTGAGTATATTACTAATTAGTAAAGTAAGTCATTTTATTTATGTAATACTTGTATGTATTTGAATGTAATTGTAATTGTGTTTCGTATTTCAGACCCGAGCTTTGCAGCGCATACATCAGCGGGCTACTGCCACTGTGACTGATATTCCTGATGTGGACATGTATGGACAGACTCTGACAGGCATTGCCTCGTTATGCTCAGATGTCTTGGGTCGAGTAGACTACGGACATCTTATACACATGCCCGCATCTCAGGAGATGGCATCCACGTCTAGTGCAGCCGCGGGTTCATCATCCCAGACGCAACATGAGAGAGTGGTTCTTCAACCACGACAACGCCGTAGGCGTAGACATGAGCAGCAACATCTCCATGACGAAGCTGATGATGGGAACTTGTAGTTTGTCTTTTGTATTATAGTTTTTCTTATGCAATAGATGTTGTAGGAACAATTTACAAGTTTTGATGTATTTTCTCTTGTTAAGTATTCTATGTTGTATTGATGTGTTCGAGTATGAATATTACATGATTATTTGTTATGGCATATATGATGATTGAACTGTGTTATACCGGTTATGATTTGAAAGTTTTTTAGCGGTGTTTATAAGGTGTTTTTTATGTTGTTGAGAGTATGTGATTATCATGTGTTGTATCTAGTTTGTAACACTTCAAAAGGAGAAAGGAGACCTTATTTGTAGCAAACAGATCGGTCTGGATTGAACCGGGGCGAAAAACAAGCTGATTTGGTGTTTTAGGTAATAGGCACGATCGTGCGTAAGGAAATACGCACGATCGTGCGTGGCTGGCAGTAGCTGCTCGGTTGAAACCATATTTCAGGGCAAAGTCGCCCAACCGTTGGGCGACTTATAAGTCGCCCAACGGTTGGGCGACTTTGTCCTGACCACGGTTAAGGCCCAGCAGTATTTTGGTAAATACTTTTTTTCCAGCATTATTTCCGTAAATAATTAATTAATTAACATTAATACGGAAAAAAACTCGACCATTTAACCTTACTAAACCAACTAATCCGCTACAGTGACCAATTGACACAGTGACTTCTGCATAGTGACCAATTGACATAGTGACTCCCGCTGAGTGATCAATTCTCACAGTGACTCTCGTTCAGTGACCACCGTCAATTGAGCAGTAACTGTTACACCCGCCCAACACCCGTCGATGACGACCTAATTTTCAACACTGGCCGCCGTCGGGCACCACCACTAGCCAGGATGCCCCGGTTCCCCGCCGCCGGCCAACAGTGACCAACTTTCATGTCAGTGACCACCCCACCCATGTCATCTTCGGAGACCAGCTACTTAACCCGTCTCAACCCAAACCCAACCATCTCTTTAGCCTGCAAAGTTGCTGCCTAACAACACTTCCAACCTAGGCCGCCCCCAACCACCCTGAGCCCCTCTCCAGCCCACCACCAACCCAACCCCCCTTTGATCCCCAACCAACCTGCCCCCCTCCTTGACCCCAATATCCCACCGACCACCCATCTGCCATCACCCATTCCCCGCCTCCAAGCTTCTGCATTAGCCAATCCACCATCCCCAACCCCTTCCACTGTCCCTCCCACGCCACCGCCCTAAATGTCGCTCGATAGCCCCCACCGATCGATTGAAGGATTACAAATCGTCCAGTAGAAGAAAGGAAAAGAACACCAGGAAGAGAAGATCCAATTGTCCAATTAGCAACCAACGACGGCGATGGCGATGCTAATGGCCTTGGTGTAGAGATATTCCACCTTCTTTCTTGGAAGTTACCAAGAGGCATCTCACACCTTCTAGGAAGGAGCTATCCAACAAATGAACATGAGAAAAGATTTCTTGGAGATAGCTAGGAAACTCCACAGCAATGAGAATGGAAGCTTGGATGCAACTTCCTCATGTCTCCCGTATACACCTATAAATAGGGAGTGTATTGTTGTTCATTTGTATTAGTTTAGAAAGTGAGAAAAGTGTGTGAAGAGTGAAAATACACTTAGAGTAGAAGTGTATTGGTGGGGATTGGTTTTTTGTAATAGTTGAGTGTGAGAGTTTGCTCCTCCTATTGTAATTCTGTTCTTGATATTGAATAGAAGAATTTTCCAATCCCAACAAGTGGTATCAGAGCGAGGTTGCGTTTCCATACACTGTTTTCTCATTTTTCAGAAAAGTTTCTACAGGTTAGAAAATCGTGATTTTTGAAGTTGCTCGGAATCACGATCTGATCATACCGTTAGATTCGTCTCGTCGAGACGAAAAATATGGTATTTTTGGGAATTTGTTTGGCCACCAGAAGAGGCCGTACGCGTCGCCCCAACGTCGTCTGGAAACTGCCTGCGTCATCACGCAGTCCAAAGGAAGAAGACGAGACACGTCATCGCCACGTCGGACCACGGCGTGCTGAGTCATCGTCCACGTCATCCACATAATCTGTCCGCCTATTGTCACGTCATCTGCAACGTGGCGCCACGTCAGCGCCAGCTGCTGCCACGTCATCCGCCTGCTGGTCTGCCCACTGGGCTGCTGCCTGAACCGGACCGATCCGGTTCGTAGTTGTGGAGGCCGGTTCATCCATTTCCAGACCGGTTTTGGACAAGGCCAGACCGATTACTACCATTTTCGGCCAATTCGAATCCAACGGTGAGCTCTGTTTGTCCAAATTCGGCTTCGAAAATAAGGTACGAGATATATTAACCGTAGGGGAGAGCAAACCCGACCCGATTGACCCGACCGGATATATCCGATTATTTTTTTTGGATCGGATAACCCAACCCGAATCACCCAAGCCCGACCCGATTTTTGCAACTCGAGAATTAAGCGGGTAGCGGGTAGGGTTACCAATTATGCTACCCGACCCGCCCGAAAACCCGAACTAGCGTAGTATATATACTACTTTGAATTATTATGCATGTTCAAATATCTCAATTATTGTATGTCAATTACCATATTATGCATATTCAAGTATTTCAATTACCGTATTTGTAAAACTATAACTTTGAATGTTGTATTGTTATGACTTTGAATGATATTTTGACCAATTGTCTATTTATTTATCACAATATCAAATATGTATATCACCGTATATTATTATTTTACATGTTCAAATATGTCGATCATCATATTTATACAACTATTGCTTTGAATGTTATACTAGTATAACTTTGAATGATATTTTTACCAATTACCATTTTATTTATCACAATTTTAACAATAATAAATTAAAATCCGAATCGACCCGAAAACCGAATCAACTTGACCGAAACCCGAACATAACCCGACCCGAAAAACCCGATATATTTTTTGATAGTGTAGGGTTTGAAATTATCAATCCGATACCCGAACGGGTTTACCATTTTCGAACCCGACCCGCCCGAACCCGACCCATGCTCTGCCCTAATTAAGCGTTTTATTATGGATAAATCATCATCGGACACCACGATTGCGCTCACTTCCACAAATTACAAATTACAATATGTGGTAGCCTCGGATGGAGGATTTGCTAAATTTGAGGGATTTATCCAATCCTCTTGATAAATGATAATAATGGCATGAAACCGGATAAAAAGACGGATGAAGAATGGATAAAAATGAATCGAAAAACTGTCGCACAAATTCGGCAGTGGATCGATCATAGTGTATTCCACCATGTTGCTCAAAAACAGAGTGCTTACACACTATGGGAGAAGCTTGGTAGCATGTATCAAGCGAAAACCGCCCGAAATAAGACTTTACAAATGAGGCGATTAGTAAACCACAAATTACGAGGAGGTATTTCAGTGTCAAAACACACCAGTCAATTCTAGGATCTTGTGAATCAGTTGAGCACCACCGGATGGGTTCTCAAAGATGAAGAACAAGCGATACTAATCTTGAGTTCTCTACCTGACAGCTGGGAGACTCTTGTTGTCACTCTCAGCAATTTTGCTCCCAATGGCAAGGTGACAATGCAGATGGTCACAGATGCCCTGATGAACGAAGAAGCCCGAAGAAAAGAAGCCGGGACTGAACAATCATATGCCTTCGTATCAGAAACTAACAGACGAGGGGGAGGCAGAAATGGAGGAAGAAGTCGAGGTCGAGGCCAAAGTCAAAACAGAGGCAATTCTCAAGTTCGTAGCAGATCATAAGAGAGAGGTGTGTCCTTTGAAAACAATACTTGGTTTGAAGGATATTGCAATTACTGTGGTAATTATGGGCATAGAAAAAGAGATTGTAGAAAGTTTCTACGAGAGCAGCCACAGACGAGTCAAAATACTAGCCAAGAAGACGGTGAGACCATGGTTAGTATGTCATGAGACGTGTGTCTTGTTACACATGGTGAACAATAATGTTTACACGTAGGTACTCATGATATTGAGTGGGTGATTGATACAGCCGCATCATTTCACGCCACTCCACACTAGAATTTATTCACATCTTATAAGTCCGGGGACTTTGGAGACGTGAAGATGGGAAACACCAGTTTCTCGAAGATTGTTGGCATTGGTGATGTGCACATAACAACCAATGTCGGATGCGCACTTGTGTTGAAAGATGTTCGACACGTTCCGGATCTTAGATTGAATCTTATCTCCGGTACAGCTCTGGATCAGCAAGGATATCTTAACCGATTCAAAGAAGGTACGTGGAAGTTATCTAAAGGTTCCTTGGTTGTTGCAAGAGGCCATATTTGTGGTACTTTTTATAAAACTCATGCAAAGTTGTGTCATCCAAGTCTCAATGCTGTTGAAGAAGAGATATCACCAAACTTGTGGCACTGAAGGTTAGGCCACTTGAGCGTGAAGGGATTGACAACTCTTGCAAAGAAGGAAGTCATTTCCATGGGCAAAGGTGTTGCCCTAGATCCATGCGAGCACTGTCTATTTAGGAAACAACACAGGGTTTCCTTCAATTCTACTAGGAAGAACCATACAGAGTTACTCAGTCTTGTCCACTCTGATGTATGTGGACCCATTGAAGAGGAGTCAATTGGAGGAAGTAGATACTTTGTGACATTCATTGATGATGCGTCACGAAAGGTATGGGCTTACTGTTTAAAGAGTAAGGATCAAGTGTTTGATCGCTTCAAATTATTTCATGCCATGGTATAAAGAGCAACAGGGAAGAAGCTAAAGTGTCTACGTTCAGACAATGGAGGAGAGTACACTTCTCGGGAGTTCTCAGCATATTGCTCTGCGCATGGAATCAGACATGAGAAGACGGTTCCACGAACTCCACAACACAATGGTGTAGCCGAAAGAATGAATCGGACCATTATGGAGAAAGTTCGTTGCATGCTGAGTATGGCTAAACTACCTAAGCCATTCTAGGGTGAAGCTGTGCTGACAGCTTGTTATCTTATAAACAGGTCACCTTCTGTTCCTTTAAACTTTGAAGTGCCAGAGAAGAAATGGTCAAGAAGAGATGTTTCTTACTCTCACTTGAAAGTGTTCGGGTGCAAGGCATTTGCACATGTGTCCAAGGAGTTGAGACAGAAGCTTAATCTCAAGTCAAACCCATGCATCTTCATCGGGTATGGTGATGAAGAATTCGGATAGCGGATGTGGGATCCCGAATTGAAGAAAGTTGTACGAAGCAGAGATGTTGTATTTCATGAAAACGAGTTTCATGGGTGTGTTCCAATAATCGCCAACAACATACTCCAGAAGACGAAGTGCCTGTATCATCAAACATTCCTCTCAACAACGAGGAAATGCATGATACTATTGAACAAGAGAGTGATGGTTCAGTAGGTGATGATGATGCTCACAGTGATGATATTCCTCAGCAGGGTGAGCCTTCATCTGAAGACGAAGCTGAAGGTATTCATGTTCGACGTTCTATGCGAGGCATAGTTCCACAGAGAAAATTTTCCACATCCGAATGGATACTTGTTGCCAGCGAGGGGGAGCTAGCGAGCATCGCAGGAATGAGAGAAACAAAGAAAAAGGTGGAGGGGGAGATATGTGGAGATATTCCGCCTTCTTTCTTGGAAGTTACCAAGAGGCATCTCACACCTTCTAGGAAGGAGCTATCCAACAAATGAACATGTGAAAAGATTTCTTGGAGATAGCTAGGAAACTCCATAGCAATGTGAATGCAAGCTTGGATGCAACTTCCTCATGTCTCCCATATACACCTATAAATAGGGAGTGTATTGTTGTTCATTTGTATCAGTTTAGAAAGTGAGAAAAGTGTGTGAAGAGTGAAAATACACTCAGAGTAGAAGTGTATTGGTGGGGATTGGTTTTTTGTAATAGTTGAGTGTGAGAGTTTGCTCCTCCTATTGTAATTCTGTTCTTGATATTGAATAGAAGAATTTTCAATCCCAACACTTGGAGGCGGCGATAATGCGATGTTATTGACCAGCGATTGTGGTGCAATAGATTTCTCTTTGGTTGTAGCTGACAAGGTACAAAGGAGAAGGAGTGGTGCGGCAAATTTCTCTTTGGCTGCAATGGAAGGGGGCACGACGGAGAAGGAGAGAAGATTTGGGATTTGGGTTCTCTTTCGTATGCACGTGAGGGTGTTTTTGTCTATTTATATTTAATTAGTCTTTTTTTTGTCCAGATTACAAGTTAGTCCTATTTTTGTCTAATGGAAGTTTTGTAGTATTATTTTTGTCATTATTCCAAAAAAAAAACCTTCTGTCCTATTAGATTTGTCAAGTTTGACACTTTGACATGCTTTTTGCGAGAATAATCGGAAAAGTACTCCCATAGGAGCCCTCTCATGTGTATATATAATGAGAGAGTCCAAATACCATAGGAAACGAATATGTCTAAATATATTTAGGAAATACATATTCCTAAAATATACTTCGTATTCTGTTAATTACACCCCCTCAAACTATATGGGAGATATAACACTCATGTTGTCATTTAAAAAATGAAACTGCTGACTAGAAAGACTCTTAGTAAAAATATCAGCCAACCAAAACTGTGTGGGAATATATTTCACAACCAAATCTCTGTGAGCCACTCGTTTTATGACAAAGTGATAGTCAATCTAAATATGTTTGTTGCGAGCATGCTGAACAGGATTAACAACCAAGTAAGAGGCAGAGATGTTATCACAAAATAAGTGAACAAGAGTCTTGACAGGAAAACCAAACTCAAATAATATGAAACAAATATGCAAAGTATCATGTATAGTGTATGCATTGGATCTGTACTCTGCCTGTGTAGAGGACTTGGAAACTGTAGGCCAATTCTTGAATTTCCAGGAGACCAGGTTCGGCCCTAAAAAGACAACAAATCCAATCGTGGAGCGGGTTCGGCCCTAAAGAGACACTTTTACTAGTTGAAGGACCAAAAATGTCACTTTTACAAAAGCCGAAGGATTAAATACGGAAAATTTCAAAGACGGGTACCAAAAGTGTCTCCCGCACAATAGTCGAGGACTAAAAATGGAAAAATTAAAAGTCGGGTACCAAAAGTGTCACTGACACAATAGTCGGGGGACTAAAAGTGGAAAAAGTTCTTTTTGAATTTAATTAATGTAACTAGTAACTAATCTAGGCCGGTGATCTATCGTGGCTCTTTTCATCAAGCATACTCTTCATCACATGCACCAAATAAAGTGTAGAAAAACAAGACAAAGAAAAGGAACAAAAATTAGCTTTAGAGCTAAGTAAGACCCACTCAACCCCGCAACATAATATAGTTTGAGAAAATAGTTTTGATACACACTTATAGGTCTGAAAATTCTTTTTGTAAAGTAAATTGTTTTATAGATTAAAGTAGTTCTTAATAAGAAAGAGGTCTTCTAAAAAATCCAGATTTAGTGTATATCTTTCAACACCAAACTTGATACTCGTCTACCATAACTCATATCAAACAATTTGGAAACTGAACATCTACCTTAAGTGTGCACACCTTCTAAATAGCGATTCCAAACCCTTCGAGTAGTAAGCATCTCATATAGCCGGGATAAGTTTCTACCGACTACCCAAGAAAGGACCGATGACTCCTATTAAAGTGGAATAGGGGCAACTACTACCACACAATCCGAAAGCAAACCAAAATCCTACATTTATCCAGTTTTTTTTTTTTTTTTTTGCATTTTTTTAATTTTTTTTTTAATTTTTTTTTCAATTTTTTTGATTTATTATTATTTAAAATATTTTTATTAATTTTTTGGTATTTTTTACAAATTTTTATTATTTTTTATTATTTTATTATGAATTAAAACATTCCAATAGCTATAAGGGTATATTTGTCAAAGACACCCATGATTGGTCCTATGGAAACATAGTGTATTTTTTGGTCCTATTTGTGCAAAGTGAGTGACTTTTAGTCCTATTTTGATAATTAACCCAATTTAAAACAATGTAGGATGTTTTTACTTGGACTGTAATCTATTCCAAAATAGAACTGTCATGTTTTTTATTCCCAAACTAGGAGTAATTACTGCCAAGTTTGGAAAATAATGTCATGTTTGAAGTCTGGTACTGCCAAAATATGACAGTAATTAGTACTATTTTGGGAATAAAAACATGACAGTCCTATTTTGGAATTTCCAAACCTTTATAGTCCTATTTCGGATAAATTCTCTTTACAAAATACAACGAAATCAGACCAGACCAATTCAAACCAAACCAGTAAATTACCGTTCAAGTAAAAACATCCGTAGTCCTAACTCCTACTCCCTATTTATGATTTTTGACTTAGGTAATCCACCCAAATTGTTTTTACATAAATTTAAAAACCCATGAGCCAAAGTTACACGTTCTCAACTGTGAGAAAATTGTTTTTACATAAATTTAAAAACCCATGAGCCAAAGTTACGCGTTCTCAACTGTGAGAGAACTTCACCACCTTAACAAGCTCAACGAAAAAGAAATACACGAAAAGGATTGATGATATCAAAAGTACTAAGAGAAAAGAGTAAATGGACAGAAAGTCAAGTGAAGGCAAGAGTAAGAGAAAATATACCCTTTTATGTCATGTACATCTTTGCTTCAATTAAATCATGTATAATGTATACTATTTGGCTGTTTAACATGTAGGCAACTTTTTTGTTGCTAGTTTCACTGAATAGTATGTGCAATGTGCTGAATTGCCGATGCAATTATCAAACATATTTTTATTACAAAATATATTGAACATATTATATCATTTGGCTATAACAAAATGAAACATGAAAAACTTGAAGTGGTACCATTTTTAACTATATTCCTTTTATATCTGTTGTTTGGTGTATAGCCTATTGCAGGAGTTAGAATCCGGCAAACTGAGTATATTGTGTGTAAACTTGTTCGGCATCCTGCACAGCAATCGGAGCACGTATAACATAATCCGGCAGATCAAATGCATCTATCAGCTCCTTTGCTATATTTCTGACTTGGAAACACAGATATTCAGTTAACTTGTGAATAGCCTGCAATTTGACAAACACCATCAGGCTCAACCATGGAAAGTGGAAACCAATCATTGAAGACATGTGTATTCTTATTCATCAACATAGCGGAAAACCCCACATGCTTATTTACGAGTCATGGGTTCTTAACGCTGATTCCGTTGTGTGATTCAGAAACAAAATAACCAAAATCAAGATGATAATCAAAACCAGTTTTTAGGATCTGGATGTGACATGTTTCTGAAACTAATCAATTTTAGGACCTCAGAATCACTCCTAGAGGTTTTGCCAAAACACTAAAAATTGATTCTTCAAATTTCTCAAACTGATACAAACGCCACCTTAATGATTTTACACATAGTGATCCCAGTTGATAGAAACTAGAACTAGTATATGAATATAGTCCACATGTCAAAGATTAAGAAAAATGTTTAGTTCTAATACCTTAGCTTTGTTAGGAGCCACATAGTCCACATTGCGGTAAGTTCCTATGTCATTCCAGATTCGGTCCAAAGCATAGAGGTCACAAACAAGCTTCAGAGCAGAACGCGAGGTAGCATCGGGACAACTGCATTGGAAGCAACAATATGACCTGTCAATGCCTTCACTAGAACTAAATTACCCTCCAATCCAAGCAATAAGTGTAACATTCATTGGATATATCAAAAAACTCTTTTGAGTTGTGGTTCCATTCGGAAAAGTCAATTTGTAAGACTAAGCCCAAAGTATTATATGTAAAGTTGCACCACTTTACCAGGTCGATGTGGGGGGGATCATAAAAACAATACAGCAACAACAATGACAATATCCAACCCTTAATCCTAAAACAGTTTGGGGGATCATAAAAGCAATAAATGGATAACAAAAAGTAAGAAATGTATACGATTTGACGGCTGCAATGAACATTTCGAGGATGAAGGACTCAATGTGGGACTCTGCAAGTGTCAGGAGATGATTCAAGCATCTGTTCCAAGCACCAAAGCCACCAAGTGTCTTCGAGTGCTTTTGAAGTCGAACAGCAACACTTTGAAGTAGCCGAGATGTACGATACTGCAAAAATAAGTATAAAATAAGATAAACATATTGTATCCACAACACGTTGTCTATTCAGTAGTTCAACAAAGTGGTCATTTTTACTCACCCTAAATGCATCTAACTGGAAGTTTGGATCTCGCAAATGGTCTTCACCCTCCCACCTAGAAGTCACTGGATTAGGCTGAGATAGATACGAATTCATTGATTGTCTTAGGTAGTTCCAAGTGACCGAGAGGGTCCCACCTTGGAACTTTTCTTGATACTCCTTCAAAAGAAGCCCTGCCACCTAGGTAATCAGACAATTCAATTCAAACAGCAAAAAGTCATTCATTTATGATAGAAGAATCAGTTACAACAAGAGTTTTTATTTTTCAGATGTGAGTAACTTTGATTTCAAAAGATTGCTCAAACAACGTAAAAAGAGAGATGAAGCAATTTTTGCTGTTGCATTGATAGTTTGATACAAAAAAAGTTCAGTTGACATGATTTGGCTGTGCCTGCCTACAAACTTACGAATTTAGGCAGTTTCTTCACCTTATTTTTCCCTGTTACTTATTCTTATTTAATCAAAACAGATCACATCAGAACAGACCAGAAAGATTTAGACATAGTAAGAAGATAAGACAAGATATAAAACATTGAAATGAGAGTATACCCCACAAGAAAGACTCTGACCAGAACAAACAAAAAGACAGACCAAATCAGACCAAAGCTTAAAATTCAGATCAGGTCACATTTTTTGGCAAACACCTACTAAATACTACGTATATGGACAATTTCCTATTCACCTGCTTTTTGGGCATGTTGTCATTATGTTGTAGTGCTGCCTAACCAGTATTATGGCATTAATTATTAGCTTCTTTTATCAGTTATACCTGCTGTAGAAGAACAGTGTTGTCTCCTTCAAATGTTTGAAATATGTCATGATCATTCCTCAAAGTACCAAATCGATTAACAGCTGCATAGCCATGACCTCCACAAGATTCTCTGCAAGTATTCAATGATTTCGCAGTGTAAGCAGTGATATATGATTTAAGCCCAGCTGAGAGGGCATGGACATCTCCCACCAACTCTTCATCATGAGACAGCTTCTTCATATCAGAATACTTCTCCACCAGATGCAACGTTGCAAAATGGAAGGCATAAGTCGAAGCCAGCATTGGCATAAGTTTTTGTTGGTGAGATTGATAATCAAGAATACTAATCTCAGGCTGTTTGGGTGGACCAAATTGTTGCCGCAAAAGAGAATAGCGGGTGGCAATAGTTACAGCAAGTTTAAGAACGCTGACTGAAGAATATGCAAGCCCCACTCTTCCACCTACAAGTTCTCCCAGTGTTGCAGCAAACCTTTTGTTAATCGATGGAAGGCTGCTTGTGTATTTTCCGTCCCTTGAGACATCTCCAAACCGGTTTAGGAGATTATCCCTAGGGATTCTCACAGACCTGAATCTCAATGCACCATTGTCAACTCCATTCAAACCAATTTTGTGGCCACAATCATGTATTTCTACCCCTGGTAAAGTTTCGTGCGTCTTTAGATCCCGTATTTGAACAATGAAAGCATGAACACCCATGTCAGAAACACCCTCTGAATCCTGAGTTGGCAGCAACAATCTTGCAAAAACTGTAGCGAATTTACCATGGACAGCAGCATTTCCAATCCACCATTTAATGGCACCATCATTAGGTGTGTCCACAATGAATTCATCCTTAAGCGGATCAAAGGTAGCAATTGTTTGAAGGCCTTGAACATTGGAACCTTTCCGTGAACACATTTCAGTATGTTAGGCTAGGGATAACATAAAAGATTATATTTGGGGACAAAACAAAGGTTTTCCAAAGATGAGATTTCACCTCATGCATAAGCTTTAAGAACTATTTCAGAAATATGAACATCAAAGGAAAAAACTTGTAACAGTGATAGAGAAAATAAAATAGTAACTTCAGAACCCAAAATGGTCACTACCTATATTACTTGCACGCCTGCAAACTCTAAAAAGTATATAACGGTGATTTTAGAACAGCAGACTTTGTTATATGACACAGGGAATCCATAGAAGACACCATATGACAGAGTCTGATGGAGAGCCGTTTTAGTGAGTCAAACACAGAATTACTCACTTGTTTAGCATGTCTTGATCCTAGAGATAAGTTCTCTAATTACTGTGAGTCAAAGCTACTGAACCTCGCGGAATTATATTCATGTGATTTTTCATCCGTTGATCGAATGGAGCTGAAAGAGCAACTCCAGGTGTGCATATGTGAAATGAGAACATATGAATTATTTTCTGCCGTACAGACTATTGGTGAAGTTTGCAAAAAGATGGTTGAGCTTAAAGTTCACAATTCTTTTCACTTGGTATATCGTCTGATTGAGTTGGCTTTAGTAGTTGCAACAGCCACCGTTGAAAGAGCCTTCTCTGCGATGAATATTATCAAGACAGATCTTCACAATAAGATGAGAGATGATTATCTTACAGATTGCTTGGTGTGCTACATCAAGAGAGATGTTTTTAGGAGTATCGATAATGAAACTATTATGCAACATTTTCAGAATATGAAAACTCGTAGGCTTGATTTACCAAAATTGCATAAATGAACTACTTCTTATAATTTATGCTATTGCCTTACTTTTTACCATCTTTATTACATTTGAAATTTTTATTATAGAGTAAGTTTAGTGTCTAGTGTGCCTCTGCTTTGACAAATCTCTGGGTCCGCCACTGTCTATATACTTACTGATACAGAAAACTTACATTTTATCTGAAAAATTCACAATTGAACAAGAAAGGTATATGTAATAATTGGTCATGATATTCAGTTGATAGATGTTTACCTTTGTTCCAGGAAAAAAATGATATGGATGAATATACTAATCAAAGCTATAAATCGTGTCACTAATCAGTGAAAGGAGAAACTAATCAATCCTCCCAATATAGATTACAAACACTTTTCCAAAAAAAGAAAGAATCACGAAGCATCCCGAGTCGTATTGACAAATCTGCCCTTATCATATTCCCGCCTCCCATCGTTGACCGGCCGGAGGATTGCCAAAATCCAACTTCAGGGGAGTCACCAGAACGACTAAGATGCATTGAATTTATATATGTGTGGGATATGTTTCTTATTGACATGATACCGCAGGTAGTACATGATATTTTTTTTACAATGATTTACTTGTGTTCTTTTCGTAAGAGAAAAAATGTGTCTAGTTCATTACTTCTTCATTTTTACAGAAATCAACAAAAAGGCAATTATCTTAACGTTTTCTGACATTGATAACTAGGCAATAAGACAATATACCATGATGAAGCTCAGTCATTGCAAAGCAACCCATGTATTCCAGACTGTCTATGCCTTCAAAGTATTTGTCTCTGTGTTTCTTAGTTCCCAAATTGAGAACAGAGCCACCCCAAAGACTGCATCAAAATTCAGAATTTTAGGAATTTTTAGCTACGAAATATAAAGATGAAATCTCAACACAACTTCAAGATAATGATAATTTATCACATTCCATGTATACGTGTGAGTTCTAAGTGTATGAAAACCTGATCCTACTCATATCAAAACACAAACACAGTATAATCCCTTTCTACCACTTGCCAAGTCTTTAGTCATCATTCATCTTCACATTTATAACCCCGTACTTCACCCATCACCATTGATGTGAAATCAATAAACATTATCATATTGTTTAGACATTAATACACTTAGCCTAATGCAGACTAAAGGAATGCAACCAAATAATCAAAATTACGACTATCAATGAACTAATGATAAAGAAACAAGACTTAGAAAACATTTTTTGGTGCATTCGTTAAGAGGGAGCATAAATCACCTGTACTGAACACCCAACTTGATACCGAGAGACATATCAATGCTACCTATAGCTTCCGAAATAGCAAAATACTTAGCAGGGTTCTCCAAGATGTACTTGAATGGCCTTATCCCCGCCTCACGGACCAGACCTGTGAGCTGCCTCATGCACAATTCCCTGTGCTCATCCTTCGAGATCTCGATCGGCGTCTGCAAGTCCGGTCTTGAATTGAAGTACTCGAAAACTTTCTCTTGGACGTCTCTGTGCTTCCCCTTCATGTACGCCGACAGGAGCTCCGTCCTAACATTCAGCACCTTTACCTTCCCAGCGCACAAGAGCATCTCGAGGCCGCAATCGGGAATCTCCGGGACCAGTTCCGGGCTGAGGTGCAATGACAGCCGCTGCATACGGCGGTTGACAAACTGCATGACGCGCCGGTTCTCATGTTCCTCCGACGTGTGATCGGAAGGTCGTGACGTCACGCTCGGGAGGTCCATAAAATAGTCAATAATTGCACTTCACGAAAGACCTCCAAAATTTTGAAGTATTTTATACGCCCGTATCGTTAACCGAATGAAATGGATTGTTCCAATCCAAAGGGAAGGGGTTGGGTTAGATTATACGGGAGAAGGTGTGGTGACGTTGCGAGATAGCTACGGTGCACGTGGGTGGCAGCCATTGGATGCCGTTTTTGTTACGCGTTAGCGTTGGCGCGCTTTTCAACCACAAATCAACAATTTAGGAGCAGACATAAAAACCCAATTGAAACCGTATTTAAGCAGTTTTGTAGATTTTTATCCCGAATAGAAACCGTACCGTTTGAAACGGGTACGAGATCGGTCCTTGATTTTGAGAACCGGAAAATATCGGATTAAACCGTTCAAAAATAATGCATTTGAAATTTGTACGGACTACATAGTATATTTTTCATATGAATAAATCTCTTTTATAGACCAACAAATTTATAGCTCAAGTATGTATTTATGCAATAATGCGTCCCTAAAATAGCTAAATGTGTGTCTGTATAAACAGTGGCGGAACCAGCCCAGAGACTTTGGAGGGGCACATAAATCATACATAACATATATCATCAATATACTAATAAATAAAATATCAAAATTTAAATAAAATAACTAGTTAAGTAATATCTTAATTTTGATTAGCAACTCATCCGTCAAATGAAAAAGAATAAATGGGGGGACCTTTGTCTTTGAGTTGCATATCTGAAATACTCCCTCCGTCCTCCTTATATTATCCCGTTTTAGCTTTTCGGGATATCCCACTAAAATTCTCGCATACCATATTTGGTAAAATTTGTGTTGCTCTAAATCATTCTTACTTTATTATTTCTTTATCAATTAATATCAACCATACAAACTCACTTTTCTTAATAATCATGTCACTCTCTTCCGTCCCAATATAAAAGGGACGGAGGTAGTACTATACTTCATTGGAATCGGTATATAATATCGCTTCATCCAAATTCTTTGTCAAACAACCTATAAATACTATAATTAAAATAATATGTTTATGATTGTAAAAACTAAAAATAGCATATAAGAAACTAAATCAATAAACCCACAATTACAATACAATTTATAAATTTAGATTATTAATGAATAAAGTCAATATTCATCCAAAAAAAATTGAATAAAGTCAATAAACTCTAGACGGCGGGTTAGACGATACTCGATAGCTTACATAATTGCTTCCTTTAGTTCCTTGCTTGGCTGGCCGTTGATGGAGTGACTTCTGCGTCACTTGCTTGGCTGGGCAAAAGGCAAAAGTTACAAGAAGGCAAGAGGTTACATGTGTGGGCTGTGGCCCTAGGCACCTAGGCCATTTTTAAACCTTGAAATGGGCTTACTGGTGATTGGGATGCAGGGGCTGAATTTGGGTATATTACATATTTATATATTATACTATGTATATAATACAAGAAAATTGAAAAGAATGCAGGGGCACAAGCACCCCCAAGTCATAGTATAGTTCCGCCCCTGTGTATAAATATTATTATATTTTCCTTTCAGATATTTTGTGTAAATATTTTGGTATATATATTACGGAGTATAAAAGAATGTTAATGCCTTAAAAATCATTAATGACTATTAATTTCTAGTAGTATATTGTATATGACTTTTTGTTGTATCATATTTGTGCAGTTTTACAAGTTAATTAATACTACGTATGTAGTATGATTTAAATCTTAGTTCTCATGATTTAATGCAATTATAAATTAAATTAGAACGAATATTAAAATTAACCCAGACCAAAGAAGAAGAAAGTTGAATTTTTCTAATATATTCAACAACTTTATGACGTTTTTTTATGAATTTTTCTAATATATTCAACAACTTTATGACGTTTTTTATACTTTCTTGTTCATTTCTTATTGCAATGTTGCATCTATGATCTATATATTGCATGAACCCTTGATTTTTGCAGATTATTTATTAGGTTTTCTTTTTCTCAAATTGCTATGTTTATAGGAGTTGAGGCAGAGAATGCCTATAATGTTCTGGGAATGAGCAGGATGTTGGAGGGTGAGAGCGCTCAAATGTTTCCAGAATTTTGAGGTCATCCTTAAGATCGATCACCCCCATTCAAAAAGTCATTCACCTCACTCAACTGTTTACGATTAGTATGTACATACATTGCAGCAATGTGCATTGCTGCATCTCCTTTAAATCCAACACAATATTGTCTTCAAAGATCAATAACAGAAAGTGTTGCTGCACTTTTTTTGTATAGAACATGGCACCAGTTCTAAAAGTTCTGTCCGATGTCACAATTGATTTGGATAGGCGTGCTGCGTTTCTACTTTGTGTAGTAAAAAAGTGGAGGTAATCTGCATCTGTAATTGTTCAACCTTTTTTTTGTTAAACTGCTTTCTGAATCTGCTTATTTTGTTCACAATGCTTTTTTAACATTTTTTGAAAATTGTTGAATGCTAATCGAATATGAAGAAATCTCTAAGATAGATTTCTAATCCTATCTGATGGGGTTATGGGACTAGGCCCAATGCCTAATCGGTCCAGGCCCCGAACTTGGATCAACAGGCCCAACTACCGGACGCAGCAATCCGGATCTCAAGCCGGCCCAACTGATCAAGCCCATCAAGGAGCGGAGGTCCAACTGAGTGGAGGCCTAAGATGGCCGGCCTTCAGCCCAGTAGGGAGCTTGCCTCTAGCCCAACAGGGAGCTCGCCTCTGGCCCAGCAGGGGGCCTGCCTTCCAAGCCTGCCGTCCAAGGGGCTCAAGCGTCCGGCTAGCCAGCCATGCCGACCCGCCAGCCAGCCAGGAAGAGTAACGGCCAACAATGAATGCGATATTAATTATGTATTTAATTATGTATTTAATTCCGTATTAATGATGTAATTAATTTAGCCATTATTATTCGGCAGTTACCATTTGTAAACAGCCTATAAAAGGCAAGTCGTGATTCAAATACAGACATGCTATTCTTGGCAACAAAATCTCCTAAGCACTTTCCATATTCGTTCTTACTTTCTTGATTTCTGCTTAAGTGTTCTTACGTAGCTTTCCGAAAAGCCTACGAGCGTCCTATTTTGGACCAACACTATCGTATAAGAAGAGGTCTCTGTTTTGTTTCAGAAAACAAAACATGTTGATTCCATTTGCCTTAGATGTTGATATCTTTTGATTTTTCATTCCATGTTTGCTTGGTAATTGGAAAATTTCTCAAAGTTGAGTTTTTGAAGTATTAATAGAGTTCCAACAGTTTTTTTTTACAAAATGGTATAACAATGTCCTAATTTTTGTTGTTGTAGTTAGTACGGAGTATTTACTACCCCTTTACACTGAAGTAGTAGTACAACAAGTCAAAATGTATTCCTACTGATCTGTCTTGGCCTCCTCTCGGTTCTTTATATTCCTGAACTCATGATTTAGTGATTTCAATTGTTTCCTTCCAACATTATGATGGCGTGTGTGAACCATTTTCTGATTTCAAGTAAATTTGTGAACACCACTTATTTACTCACAATTTCTGGTAAACAATTGCTTGGTTTGTGTCATTACTTTGTATAAAAAGATTTATTTTTTATCTCAATTGTGCAGCAACTTCCTATTCCCGTTAGAGATGCAGTGTCCAGTGGATTGAAAATTCCACTTGGTGAGAATTCTCTCATCTGTATACACCTTCAATTCATATTGGTAGAAGCATTGAAAATAGGTTTTATAGCAGAATCCCTTAAAATTATGTTCTTACAATTATACACTGAAAAATTATAGCCTATTATATAACTTAGGCTTCTTCTTCCCTCATTTTCAATTTAAATACAATTAAACTTTATATTTTTACAACCGAGTGACCGACTGATCGAGAATTTAAAATATATTTAAGGTAAAATATGCCCAGTATCTAAGTCAAATATTTGATTAAGAATGCAAAATCAATGTGTTAGATAAGAAGTTTCATACAGTTCTTTTTCCCATTTCACATCTGCTACTTCAACCATTTTTATGATATAGGTCTAAAAGGATATTGTTTTTGAGTTTGTCAATTTGAGTGATGAAGCTACCAGTTTTCACTATTTTTCGTACTAACGTGATGGTTTTAAATTTGTGATTAGCAGTGACTGAAATAGTGTAGAATAGGGTGTGTAACTATTATAATCTTGCAGGAAAATATATTCTTATTAGAAGAATGGTTCACCTTCCAATGTAGAAATATTGCACTACTGGAGAGTGTACCTGAAGCAGATGTGTAGTGTTAGCTTCTGTTGCAGGTTTTGGAGAACAAAGCCAAGGTGTGATGTGCCTCTCAGGGTAACATTCCTTACTTGGAGACCTCTACTAAGGAATGGTTTAACAAATCTCAGCCTTCCAATGTAAAATAGAGTAAACCTGAAGCATATGCGTAAGTGTTAGCTTCTGTTGGAAGAGGCTAGAAACTTAGCAGAACAAGATGAAAGTAATTTTCCTTCTCTTCGTCTCATCAAAATCAAATTTGTATACATAAATCGGGTATTTAATTCATTTCAACTTTTTAACGCATCTGTGAGTAATTAGTGACACTGTGACATTGGCACCTTCATTTGTTCCTGGGACATGAAGTTATTAGATGCTCACCCGTTATGAATTTAGAGCTATCTTCTTGAGATGTCATGAGTGCATTAACTTGGTATGATTGATTCCAAATATATTGGTTGATATCCAAATAGAAGCTGGTTTACTACTTTACTTGCCAACACATTTGTATGAAAAATTCTGGTAGTAAATCATAAAATAGTAGGGGAGTAGTCAAGTATGAACACATTTACTGCAGCAGCAAGTTAAACTACAGTAACCATTTAATTCATTATCAAATATGTGAAGAATTTAGGTATAGCAGGTGGCAGTAGCCACCACCCACCAGGCCACCATTAGCCGAATCAAATATTCAAGGATTAGACAATAGGAATATAATATAAAAGGATTGCAACAAGAGCATTTTTAGTTGAGTACTTGCTAATTACCAAGCACTAAACTGAGTGTAAGAGATATGGTTCTGTAAGTTTTTTTTTTTTGTTTTCTTGAGTCTAAAAATATTTTGTGGTTCATTGTGCAATTTGTTCTTTGGATATAGGATTTTCTATTCATGACAATTAGGATTGATTTGATTTTCACTAATATTATTTCTAAAAACTTGAATTTTAAATTAATAGCTTAGCATCATATTAAAAACAAACAAAAAGGGTGCACATGAGTAATGACATGTGAGCTAACTGGATTTTTACTTTACAATACAATCAAATTCATATGAATATGTGGGGTTCATATAAATAGAATAACAAATTTGAAACATGTGTGTTACCTTGGCATAGTTTTACATCGAAAAAACTCACTATTTTGATAAATGTCATCATAGCCTTGGTAAATTGTGATATAGGGAATATGAGTGGCTTGTATGTACTTAACTTTTTAGCTCTGTCTATTTTAGCTAATGTACTTAACACCAAATATTACATTTGTGAAAAATCATATGATATGGTACTAACATAACTAGGGGTGGATTCGGGTCGGGCCACCCGGCCCGTGAACCGACCCAATTCTCGGGTCCGGGACCGGGTGGTTGACCGAACCGGGGGGGGGGGGGCAGCGGTTCCGGGCTCGGGTACAAGTTTTGGCGACCCGGCCCGGGTCGGGCCCGGGCCCGGGTCCCAACGGTTGGATTTAAAAAAAATTATAGTGACCCGGCTTGAACCGGCACTGGCACCGGCCGAAGGACGGGTCGGTCCCGGGCCCACCTATTCGTAACCGGCGGCCTGGCCGGGCCTAAGCTCGGCCCGGGCCCGACCCGGCCCGAGTCCAGGCCTAAACATAACCTCTTATATAAAGGGAAAGTTTCCGAAATAGGACTAAAACAGTTTAAAAATTCCAAAGTAGGACTGTCATTGTTTTTATTCCCAAAATAGGAGTAATTACTGCCAAGTTTGGAAAATACTGTCATGTTTAAAGTCAGGTACTGCCAAAACATGACAGTAATTAGTCCTATTTTGAGAATAAAAGCATGGCAATCCTATTTTGTAATTTTCAAACCTTTTTAGTCCTATTTTGGGTAATTTCTTTTGTATAAAATTTGGGGTATATATTACATGTTAAAGTTTAGGGTGTCTACCTTACACTCATTCAAAGTTTGGGGTATTTGAATTATTTTTCCTATATATTAATACTTTTGTCCCCCTAAGATTGAGACAAAGGAGAGTGGTGCGTTTTTTAAGAGAAATAGAGTTATGTGGTTTATAATGAATTGATAAAATGAGAATAAAGCAAGAATTAATTAGAGTTGCACAAATATTACCGAATATGGTATATGACTATTTTAGTTCCATGGTAAGGTACTAAGGTGTAACAATCCTAATTGGGTTTTATTTCATATTCTGATTTGGTATTGAACAAATGGATATTTTCAGGATACTTTTGAGGAATCTTGAGAGTATATAAGTTTGTACAAGTTCCTCAATTTTAGTTGGGGGATAATTCTGGTGATGAGGCTGAAGTGGCTTTCATCTATTGATAACTCTATTTCTTCCCTTTATCACATATGTAGCAGCATAAATGACTCTTCTTAACTTGGTAATAATAGTTGCTATTGTATGATTATTCGGCTTGAGACTTTTTCCCCTTTAATTTTTAGCTCACTTATTTAATAACTTTTACTTGTGAGAGTTCAACTTTATATACAGGTTGTCATATTTTAAATAATATAAATCATAAACGTGGCGCAAATTGACACTTATCATATTACAAGTTGGGACGTTTCTCTTTCTTTCTCTCATTTTTTCAAACACATATTTGCAAGAGGAATTTTAAAGAGGTTTTAGGGGTTATTAGAAACGAATTGGTTCAAATTGAAGGGCATTAATGATAATAATAATCATACTTAGCTTGCTTTATTATGATGTTACTAATGAATAAAATTATACGACAGTCTTGAGGGTAAAAAGTCCGTTCAGATTGAATTTCATGATGTGTGATGAGGAAGGGAATCTGAAAAGATACAAAACGTGTGTACAAAATCTTCAATAATTTGTAATTCATTTGCTTAGCAAAATTCTAATGTTACTACGTACTCCGTCTTATTTATTTGTGAATTCTCTCATTTCATGTGACAACATAATATGATTTAAAATTAAGTTTATATAACGACGTTTGTAATATATGTATATTACATCCCGTGCAACGCACATGTAAATACATTGTGTAACAACATACGGGTGGAGATGCTTCAAGGACATAACAAGGGGAAGAGGGGAGATTAAGACCAAAATATAAGTGTTAGGGTGTCCATGTTTAATTCCAGTTGGGGAAAGAAACTGTAGGAAACTATAGTGGTGTTTCTCTTTGATGCCATTTTGTCCATGTTTAATTCCAGTTGGGGAAAGAAACTGTAGGAAACTACGGTGGTGTTTCTCTTTGATGCCATTTTTGAATATGACTAGTTGTATTTTGCAGTTTCGAGGATCGATTGACTTGTAGTTAGTGATATATGATGAATAGAATTTAAAAGATGCAAAAAATATCATCTATGATGAAGTATTCAATAATTTGTAAAGTTTGCCCTTATTTAATTTTTAAAGTTTGTTATTATTTATGTGGTTACTCTAATGCGCGTGGTAGAAAATATACCGACATAATATATCATTGCTTTTACGTAGTATGTAGAATATGTTAACATTTATAAATTATAGAAATAATTACATGAATATGATCAAAATAAAGATGGTTTACAAAAATATGACTAGTTACTAGAGTAGTAATGAAATCATAGTAATTCATGTTCAAGTTTTGAACTTAAGTTACTACAACACCACGTTGTAGTAATGAATAGTCATATTTATGTAAATAAGTTTTATTTTAGTAATATTCTTGTAAAAAATCCTAAATTATAATATGTGTATTTTACATCTCGTGCAACGCACGGGTGGAATACTAGTAATAATAATAGCAATAGTAGTAATAGTAGTAGTAATAATAATAATAATAATAATAATAGTAATAGTAGTAATAATAATAATCATAATAATTATAGTAATAATAGTAATAAGGAAAAATTGATAGTAATAATCCCAACTATTGGCGGTCCGCTCATAATAATCCTAACTATCGATTATTTCAGAATAATCCCAACTTTAGGGACCTTCCGCCAATAATGGTCCGATGTGACCGACTACAAATAAATTCATGTAGTTTCTAAAGTGGATGAGAAGAGATATAACAAGTAATCCCTATAAATAATCCCAACTTTTATTTAAAAATTGGAGGTAATATCTGATCATGGACCATTATTGGCGGACGGTCCATATAGTTGGGATTATACAAAAATAATCAATAGTTGAGATTATTATTAGCGGACCGCCAATAGTTGGGATTATTATTTTCAATTTTTCCTAGTAATAATAGCAATAGTAGTAATAGTAGCAGTGGTAGTAATAATAATAATGGCAATAATAATAATAATAGTATTAATATTAATAATAGTATTTATAATATAATAATAATTGTTATTATTATAATTATTATAATAATAAAAGTGATAAACCATCTTTGAAATTTTCTGATCTGATCTAAATGTTTATGATTTTGGTCTGATCTGATTTGAATCTTTATGATCTAATCTGATCTGATCTGAATGTTTCTGATTTGATCTGAATTTTTCTAATATGATATGATTTGAATAAAATAGGAAGAAAGTAATAAGATTAAGACTTTTAAGTGTACTACTAAATCTATCCGGCAACACTGCGATTTAAAACTCTTCTAATTAGGTATATAAAAAAAACTCTTCTAATTAGGCAAAACTATGGAGAAGCAAAATGAAGGGGAAAAGAAACCGGTGAACTTCGTCTTACAAGGGGAAGTCAAAGAATAAGACTCTGTCACTAATACAGATAGCAGTCTAATGAATTTGTAGATCCATTCCAAATACAAAATTGAAGCCTCACATTGATTATAACCCAATGAATAAAAAACGATGGATCTGTATTTTTTACTCATTGTATTTTATTGGTCCATATTAATATCTAATACTTCTATACAATATTTATAAATTTTTAGGGAGCTCTTAGGGCAGAGCCGTCGCTAGGTAATTTCCGATTTCGATCTTTCTTGATCGAAGTTTGATCAGTGTTTCCCTAGCGAGATCTCTCGCGTAGGGCTTTTACTTCGCCGCCCTGGTGCGGCGTTTTCTTTCAATCGACGCAGCACCGCGCCGGATTGTCGTGGTTTGGACGTAGCTCGGGATGGATGATCGTGGCAGCGAGAAGATGGTGGAAGAAGTGAGAGAGAGGCGCAGGGATGATCGGGACATGGTTAGCGTGGAGAGGCTGAACGCTCCATTCGATGGCATGGGTTTGGGTCATACGGCAGGTACGCCACTGAAAGAGGGTAACTCTACTATCCTATGGAAACATAATTTATTTTTGGTCTTATTTGTGCAAAGTGAATGACTTTTAGTCCTATTTTGATAATTAACTCTTATTTTTACTCGTATTTCGAGAACTTCTTCCTTTATAACTATCATCATTATCATCTTTATTACCCGGATGCTTATTTTTCTTCTTATGGGAGTTTTCTTGATTATTAGTTAAAAGTAAGCATAAACTTTCTATGTCTCGAATTAAATTGCAATTTGCGAATTTTAATATTGAGTGATTTCTTTTAATCGTAAGGCGCTTATATAATTAAAATAGCATTCAGTAGGGGTACAAGAACGTGAAAGGACCACATGTAACTATCCGCCCTTGGGCGAGACTCTGAGTTAATCACCTTTGACAAAGCAATATAACTCGCTAGACCTAACTTGGGCAAATTAAAGCTAACAACGATTACCGTAAACCTCTCAACCCCCAAAACTAATGCAAGAGTTTTACAACAGAAAAAAGAGTAAAAACAAAACACAATAGTCTGACCGTGGAGTAAAACAAAAATAAATAAAATAAACTGACAGGGCAACCGAATCCATGCTTCAAACAACATCCTCGGCGGTGACTCAGGAGGGGGACAGATCATCAACCCTTCATCTTGAAACATTCCTTGCAAACCCACCACCACAATTTCAACTGACATCTTCTTAATCCCTATGATTATAGCCCGAATGAACCCGAAATCCATGCTTACCTTCCCAATCAAAACAAGTGGTAAAAGAGATGAGTCCATAACCCGAACAAAATCACGATCCAAATCTGCTTTCTCCCGAAACGCCCGTCCCCAGCCCTTCCTAAACCTGATGGCGAGCAAGTAAGAGCGAAGCAGAGAGGGTAAATACCGATCTTCAATCGGCAAGATTGAAATCGGAAAACATGACCTAGCGGCTCGCGGCGCAAGCCCTAGGAGAAACGACCGAACTTTGACCAAGGAGATCGAAATCGGAAAAGTGCCTAGCGGCGATTAATATTGAGTGATTATAAAGTCAAATCATTCACATGGATAATTAATATAGTTTTAATAATTAAAATTTGCATATTCAAAAATAACATTAAAATTTTATAAAGTTGTGACATCCAAATTACAATATAATAAAAAATTTATATACTAATTAAATAAGTAAATAAATGAAAGTGTATTGACAAAGACTAGTTGATTTTGTAGATTATTTTGGAATGGAGAAAGTATAATTTTGAATTGATTGAGCCTCACGGTTCTAATTTCCAATTCCAAAAATGACCATTCTAATTCAACTAGAAACAATGGAAAAGTTTGGGTGGGGGAGTTCCTAGTTTCCCAAAGGCAAAGTTACTACGTAGTATGTGCCTTTGAAAAAATACCGGAAAACATTTATGGACCATTAAGCAGTACTATTTTTGGGTTCCAACTGACATCTCGTGCCCTTGTGCACCCAATTATTGTGTCCTAACTGTTCCTATGGAGATAATGTTGCGGATAAGCTTTTGTTTTTAGTCGAACTTTTTCTCAAATATATATGGAACGAACCTTCACGTTGTAGTTCATACAAATTGTTGGGATGGGATCATCTCAGTTGATGTAATTATTTTCACCAACTAATGTGAAAATATAGTAATTGTGAAATTGATTGAAAATAGGAGTTTTTCAAAAAATGACTATTTCACATACGCAGAACAGTCAACAAATGAAAAATGTGATAATAAGGTACTACGTTGATGGACAGTCTACCCGGGGGTATCTTATCCGAGGGGTTATTGCGGGAATAACTTAGAGAGAAGTCAGAGTAAATAGGAGGAGAGAGAGTTGATTTTATTAAATGAACTCAGCGTGTGGGAGTTGGGGGTCGTTTACAAGGAGAAATGGGCTGCTATTTATAGTAGCAATAAATGCGATGAGAGTACACGTGTCAGTAATCCAACGGCCGAGGGGTCACATCAGCCGGGTGGCACCGGCAGTGGTACGTTCACCGCATTGAATGCGGTTGGCGGATGTGACGTAGCATTAAATGCGGTGGTTGGCTGTCTCCAAAAGGAATCTTCGATGATTGAACATGTTTGGCCGAAGGCTCCTTGTGTAGCCGAGGGCTCCATGTGACCAAGGACCCCCGTGCAGCCGAAGGCCTTGTGTGACCGAGGGCTTGGTTCACCCGAAGGCTTCTCTGATGCCGAGGGCTTGATAATGCCGAAGGCTCATGTTTTTCGCCGTTTTCTCCCAGAAGCCTCTTACGCCAGAGAAGGCTATCCTGTGAGTTTTGGAGCCTTCGGCCAAGGAAGCCGAAGGCACCCCAGTGTGTATTCTGAGCTATTTTGAGGCTTGGGCCGCCGTATTTGGGCCTGAGTTGTTCTCTGGGCCCAATGGACTTGTGTAGGAGAAGTAGGAGTCTATGGGCCGGGGGCTCCTGGGCCATATACTCCATCAGGAGTCCCTCACTCCTTTTGCCGAAAGGTACTTGAGGAAAAAAAGGAGTAGTCGCGTTGATTCTTCTGGAGGCTTCCTCATTTCGTTGGGTGCCTTTGCCTGGGAACTTGTCTTCTGGTGGCTGCCGAAGGCTTCCCTCAGTCCCTCACATGTCGAGGGTTTTCTGAGGAAAAGTATAGATGTATTGTCTGCATGTGTTGTGATGAGGGCTGCTTCATTTCCACAAGTGATTTGGGGAAAAATTTTGATACTTGTTTCCTGCCGAAGGGTTTTATTGAAGTATGTACCCGAGGGTTTTTACTTTGATGTTTGCCCGGAGGCTGTATGCGTCACTTGTGAATTTTTTGCATTTGGGAATTTTTGTGTATTTTGTGTATGATTCCCGAGGGGTGTATCCTAGTCCCCCACTCCTTTAGGCCGAAGGCTAGTTCGGGCTGAAGGAGTTATGATGTTTGCTTATGACCCCGAGGGGTAATCATTGGCTGGTGAGTGCCAACACTGATAGCCGGAGGCTTATGCTCCTGCCAGTTCGAAGGCTTTTGTTGGAAGTCACTGGCCGAAGGCCGTGGTGGGTGTAGCCGGGGCCACCCTTAGAGGGCACCCTAGTGTTTGAGGAACATAGCCGTTGTAATAGAGCCGTTGGAAGAGGGTTCCACGTGGCGCTTTGTCGTTGGCAGATGGGGGGCGGGTGCCACCCATTGGTTGAACCGGCGGCCTGTAATGATGGGCTTTTTAAATCGAGGCCCGTTTTTCGAGGCCGGAAGTTTATAAATACTCCAAGGCCATGCCTCATTCCTTTGTGCGAACTTTGAGTGATAGCGGAGCTCTGCCAATTTTTCTAGAGAGAGAAACCCTTGCCCTCGATCAAACTTTAATTTCAAGGTCAGTTCTTCATCTGTTCTTTCCTTATTCGGCACACTTTGCTATTTTTCCCTTTGATCCGGTGTTAGTGACCTTAGTAGCCTTCGGATAAGGTGCTTAGGTAGCTCTTGTCCTTAGAAACTCTCGACCTTAGTAGCACAATGTCTTCGCAAAGTGATTCTCAGAAAATATCGGAGGAGGCCCCGATTCAATCCGAAAGCCTTTCCGAGGTGGAGTCCTCAAGTGAGCAGTCGTCGACGCGAAATGATTCCGCCATAGCCGAAGAGATCCAAAACAAGCTCCGGACCGAAGCGGAGGCTGAGGACTTCGAGCAGGTAGCCGAAGATGAGGAGATGGCCATTGCGATTCAAGTGGCCGAAGAAGAAGAAGAAAAAGAGCGCCGCCGGGTGACCATTGCAGTAATGCCTTCTCGAGGTGCTGGTGAGGCGAGCACCTCCCGGCCCTTGGACGTCCAACCCCTCCGCGTGGCTGACGGGAAAAAGGAGAAGAAACCGAAGGCCGTTCCAAAGAGAAAGCAAGCAGCCGTCGACGCCGGGCAGCCGGTTGGGATCCCCGAGGGGCACTCTTATTTGGACACCACCGCTCTCGAGGTGAGGACTACGGCTTCGGGTGCCGATTATAATGCTCTCCAGATCCTGGTGGGGCCTTCGGCGCAGGTGGTGGAGCCGGGGCCTGATGCTTTGCTTTCCCATCCGCCCGAGGGGTGTTTCTCAGTGCACATGCTGTCGGTGGAGCTGGGGCTCAGGTTCCCGCTCCATCCCTTCGTTGTGGAATATCTAAGGTTCGTCAAGTTAGCCCCCTGCCAACTCACGCCGAACAGCCACTACTACCTGGCTGGGTTCCTGGCTCTTTGCCGAAGCCGGAAGGTGGAGGCCACGTTAGACCAGTTCTTTCTCTCCTTCAACTTGTGCCGGGGAGGGCATTCGCACGCCGGGGGATATGCGAATCTGCAGCAGGTTCCGGCATGGAAACTCTTCTCTGAGACCCCCTCATCCCACAAAGAGTGGAAAGAGAAGTTCTGCTACATCCGGGTGGCCGAGAACCCATTCCCGGGGGCCCTGCACAATCATTTTAAGAGGCACCCGAAGGTGGGCAATGCAGCCCTCGACAAGGCTGGGAGGAAGCTCATCGAGAAGCCCCCGGGTTTCGATAAAGTGATCACCATCAAGGAGGCAACGCTCCCCGAGGAGCTGTATTTGCTGGGCTTCCGGCGTTACCGCCTTCCGGGGGACACAGACGAAAAATACCCCGAGATTGACCGAGGGTATCGAAATGCCGGAGGTTGTACCTGAGGGCCCTCGTTTTTGTACTTAGAATATTTTCTTTGATTCGTTGTGATTCTAACCCTCTCCTTGTTTTGGCAGGCGACATCATGGACCCGAAAGCATTTGCCAGTCTTTCCAACAAGCTGGCTAAAGAGAAGAAGAAGAAGGCTGAGGGGCCTTCCAACCAGAGAGCTGTGGAGGAGTTTTTCCAAAAGCCGGAGGCTGAAAAGAAACCTGAGGGCGAGGGGCCCTCGAAGGATGCTGGTGCTGGTGTTGTCACCGAAGGCTCCCACGTCCCGGAGCTTAAAAGAAAAAATACTGGGAAGGGGACCACGCTCCCGGAGAAGAAGCAGAGGAGGGGGGACGCCGAACAGAAGGCTCCCTCAGTAGTGATTATTGACGACCACCCTTCCGACAAGCCTTCGGGCTCCCTGACGGACCTGGATGAAGGGGCTTGGCCCCTTGAGAAGGTGCAGTTCCCTATCAAGAAGGGGACTGCTATCTTGCACGGCACCCTCGATCCGAGGGAATTCCTGAGGGGTGCCACTCCCCCCCTGGATCGGACCACCCTCGGCCGATTCGGGGATGAGGCCCTCGAGCTCAAGGCCCTTCAGGCCTCGGCCACTGTAAGTATTTCGGACCCTGGAATCTCTTGTTATTGTGTTCCTTTTCCTTTGCATAGTCTGATCCCAGGTGCACCCTTATTTGCTTGCAGGCTAGTTTGGCCTTCGGGGAGCTTGTGAGGAGGGCTGAACAGCACCGCCTCGAGAAGGCCCAGTCTGATGAGGTCACGAGGAAGCTGGTGGCCAATAACACTGAGGCTATCCGGCAGCTGGCCGGTCTGGAGGAGGCCCTTCGGCAAGCCGAGCAGAAGCTGGAGGCAGCCAAGGAGGAAGCTCGGGCCGAGGGGAAAGCCGAAGCCGAGAGGTCCGCCGCTGAGGCCGCCAGGATAGCTGCTGACAAGGCCGAGGAAGTTAAGGCTGAGGCTGTTGCCAAGGCCAAAGAAGATGCTGTTGCCCTCTTCCTTGCGGAGGGGTGGAAATCCGAGGGCCGGGAGCAGTGGAGGGCTTCCGTGGTAGAAACCTCGGTAGATAGTTGGGTCAAGGGCCCCGGTGCGATGTGGCTCGCCCTAAAGGGCAAAAGCTTCTACGAGGGTGGGCAGTACTTCACGCAGGCCATGTTGTACCGGAGGCTTGCCCGCCACCTTGGTGTAGACCCGAAGGAGTTCAAACCAGAAGATCACGGCCTCCCCCCGCTCCTACCAGATGTTCGGATCCCCCTGCCCGAGGGTGAAGAAAGGGAGCTGCTTGAAGACTCTGAACTGGCGAAGGAGGCTGATGATGACGAGGATGAAGGGGATGCCACCTCCAAGCCGAAAGAGGATGTAGCTGAAAATGCTTAGGCTTTAAACTCTTTTAAGCATAATCTGTATTAGATAAGTAGGCTCCCGGCTCCGGTCTCATACCGTAAACAAACATTCCCTGTACTTTAATCATTTTCCTTTTGAATGGATGACGTGCCTCCGGGCTTTTGTATGAATGAATGCCTTCGTCTCTCTTATGTTTGTGCATGAATGTATGTTCCTTTCTTTCTTCCATATGTTTGTTCGAGGGCCAAGGATTGGTGGACTTAGAAAGTTTTCTAAGTAGTAACCTGACAACAAGCCTTCGGTTGTGGCGTAATATCGCCGGGGGGTCGTTGTTGTGGACTTAGAAAATTCTCTAAGTGTAAAACTTTTGTCAACACCCTCCGGACGTGGCGCAAAACCTCAGAAAACAATTTAAGTAAAAACTCAATCGGAAGCCCTTGGTAAAGAATCCCTGTAATACCTCTGGGGTGAAGTGAAATTGTATCTTATGCCCTCGGAAATGCTGAGCCTTCGTTTAGTAGTGTAGCTCTGGGTCATCGTCAAGTGGCTTTGGGGGCCATCGGCTGCGAGCGTGTAGATGAAGAATTGCCCCCCGAAGGGTTCCCCTCTGTGGACTTAGTCATTTTTTTTTACGAAGTTTCAATAGAAGCTGTAGTGAATCCTTCGAGTGTGAGGATTGATTGAGCCTCCGGCGCGTATAGCCGCCGGGGGGTACGAAATCATGGACTTAGCAAGTTCTGAGATTTTCCCCCCATAGGTCTCGCGTGTAGCCCTCGGTTAGTAGCATAGAATCAGGACCCCTCGGATGTAATGTAGGATCACCGGGGGGTCGTTGTTGTTTTAGACTTAGTCAAATTTTCCCCAAATTTTCAATAGGCATTGTGGTGGCGATCCTTCGAATGTGAGAATTGCTTGAGCCCCCGGTGTGTACAGTCGCCGAGGGGTTCAAGATTATGGACTTGGTGAAATTCTGAGATTTGTCGAGGTCGCTTGAATGAGCTTGGTGATCCTTCTGCCCTCGGCATCAACCCTCCGGTTTGTGTAGATAGACTTAGCTTGCCTTAGAACTTGATGTAGCCTTCGGCATGTAACATAGTTGTCTTTGATTCAGCCAGATTTAGGTGAAGTTGTGATAGTGAGCCCTCTTCTTGGGCCTCCGGGGGAATTCTTGCACTTCAAGGCTTAATGTAGCGAAGCCTTCGGCCATGTAGCCAGATGATTTGTTGGTGAGAGGTTTTCTTGCGCCTTTGTAGGAGCCTTCGGGAATATATATCCGAAGTGTTGAGCCTCCGGGGAGAATAGTATCCGGAGAGTTCCTTCCCCCCTACTTTTTTTTTTTTGAATGATGTAGGAGAGGCATCTAGAAACTTGGTCTCTAGGAAAGGCTTGGCCTATATGGGAGGCAACGGAGTAAACCATTGGCTCCCCCCTCGGGAATGACCTTCTGATATCCCGAAGGGTTTGAGGGTCGTTTCCTCGGCCCGAGACATCGTCTGTTGCCTGCTTCCCCTTGGGAGATAGCACGGAAAGCGCCTCGGTTTTGAAAGTCGTCCCCTCAGCCCGAGACATGGTCTGTTGCCTGCTTTGTCACGCCCCGGACCTAACCGGACACGTCAACAATCCGCCGTACAGTACGAATAGTCAACCGCAGTCCAACACATCCATACTATACAAGGCGTCTGGAATATCATTCACACATAGTACATCCATAAACAATCATAATGTAAAATATTCATTCAAAGCAGCGGAAATATTTAATAAAAGTGTTCGTGCCACACTTTGGCAAACATGGGCATACAAGCCCCCAAATGATTATTCAAAATGTAATATCCATGAGCATTAATTTAAATGTTTTTAAAACAGGAACGGAGGAAGCACGAACCACGTCTTCCTTCCTTGAATTCGCCCGGAGCAACGGGCACTGGTAGCAAGCTCAGCTCCTACCTGAAACTGTGAGGTGGCCTCCCCCGTGAAGGGGAGGTCAGTACTTGGAAGCATTTGACAAGTACAATGACAACTATACTAAGTATAATCAATGTTTCAATTTCCAAGACCCTCAATCTAGGGTGTTATTATCTCATGGTTAACTTTGTTCGTTTAGTGTCAATTCATCATTACTTACCACGGTCTAGAGCCCAGCTCAATAATCACCGTTACCTACTACGGTCTAGAGCCCAGCTCAATAATCACCGTCATCTACATCGGTCTAGAGCCCAGCTCAATAATCACCGATAACTACTACGGTCTAGAGCCCAGCTCAATAATCACCGTTATCTACATCGGTCTAGAGCCCAGCTCAATAATCACCGATAACTATTACGGTCTAGAGCCCAGCTCAATAATCACCGTCATCTACATCGGTCTAGAGCCCAGCTCAATAATCACCGATTCTTTACAATTCAATTTCTTAGGATCCATTCATCCATTATTCAACTACAATTCCAACTAATATTTCAATACTAGTTATTTACTCATTTCAATGTAATTCTTCATTCAATATGTAGTTTGACCTTAATATCAAAATATCACTTTTATTCTTTCACGGCTTCTTCTCATGAAATAAAAGCATACTTATCACAAATGGGATTTATGGTTGATACTACTATCATGCCATCATATTCATAACTTATAAACATACACAATTTATTCAATAAATTTGTATATTATGCAAACTATACTTATAATCAATAGTAATTTCATTTAGGCATTATTTAACCATTAATAATCCATGCAAATCACATTGTGTATTCATTTAGGAAATCTTATGAAATTAACCCAAAGATTATAAGCAATATAGTCGGTCATCCTCACCTTAAGTGAGCTTAAGCGTGTTCTACGCTCCGCGGTTGAACTTGGACTAATTCCGGTGAACTTTGACCAACTCCGGCCAACTTTGACCAACTCCGGCGAAACTCCGGCGAAGCTCAAAGATACTCTATACCAAGTTCCTAACAAGGTTTTAACATCATAAAACCTTAATCAATACCCATAACCCTTAAAAGGTTATTTTCCGGTGAACCGGTCGGTTTGACTTTTAAGTCCGTTCTTGGACTTAGAATTACTCCCCAACCCATTATTCCACACTATTGGCATGTGGAACAACCTCAAGGGTTCTCCATATGATATACATCTCATATGGTAGAAGAAAAATTAAGAAAAAGTTTATGATAAGGTCATTACCTTAATCCTATCACACTTTTAGCACTTTAGTTCCTTCCCTTTGGATTCTTTCTTGTGGAGCTTTCTTCAACAATGGAGAAAGGAGGATGATGAGCTCCTTGTCCTTGCTTGATGGGTGCTGGCCGCAGGAATGGGGGGAGAGATGAGTGAGGGGTGTGGTTTTGTCTCAATGAACAAATGAGTGTGGAGATGGGTCCAACTCATTTTGTTTGATGCCAAAGCTTTCATCTCAAAAATCCCCTCCCATCAACTCCTATCCTACCAGCCGGCCATCCACTCCATTTTCAAGACAAAATTCGTGGGTTGGCCCCCACCCATGTGGGAGGTCAACCCTTTTTGCCCAAAAGTGTACAATCAGTCCCGAAAGTTGTATTTTTCGGACTGTTTTAAATATATTTTATTTTATCGGTTCAAATAAAATATTTTGTGTGTTCTCCATCATCATGACCCTTATAATGAATATTCATTCCCCAACTTAAATTTATAAGTCCCCGAAATTCAATTTCGGGCATTTATCGGTTAATTTGCCAATACCGGTGTTTGGGCCTCTTTTAACCAATCGGTCAACTCTGGACCATTCCATGGCTCAAATGAATTATCCACCACCATATAAACATTATTTAGACCAAAATGAATAGTTCATGTGGTCCCGGGAATATCAGGCGGCCCCCGCTCCCGGTGCGGGCCCCACGTGCGAATTTACTATTTGTGCAAAGGAATTAATAAAAATTCGGGACATCGTAAATTCGTTCACCATTTCAATAAGGTTAAAAATACAATATTCACTTAAAATCAAATACATTTGGGGACGGTGTTACAAGTTCACCCCCCCTTATTTGGGATTTCGTCCCCGAAATCCATGTGTCTAATCGAAAAGAAACGGGTATTGCTCCCTCATTGAGACCTCAGTCTCCCAAGTTTCTTCTTCGACTCGATCACTCCTCCAAAGAACCTTTACCATAGGAATCTCCTTGTTCCTCAGTTTCTTCACCTGTTGACCCACAATCTGTACCGGTTCCACCGCATATTGTAGATCTTCACGTATTTCCACCGGTGGCTTCTCAAGAATATGAGATGGATCTCTCACGTATTTCTTGAGCATCGATACATGAAACACGTCGTGTATCTTCTCAAGTTCCGGCGTCAACTTGAGACGGTATGCCACAGCCCCTATCCTTTCAAGGATTTCAAATGGACCAATGTATCTGGGGTTAAGCTTTCCCCTCGATATAAATCGGATGATACCCTTCCAAGGAGAAATCCTTAGGAAGACCTTATCTCCGACCTCGAACTCCAATGGCCTTCGTCGTTTGTCGGCATAACTCTTCTGCCGATCTTGGGCAGCCTTAAGTCTATCCTGAATGACCTTCACCTTAGCCTTGGTGATTTCAACAAGTTCTATCCCTTCGAGCTTGGCCTCGCCAACCTCGTCCCAACACAACGGTGTTCTGCATTTCCTCCCATACAATGCCTCGTATGGAGGCATGCCAATACTCGCCTGATAACTGTTGTTATAGGCAAACTCAACTAGAGCCAAATGCTTGTCCCAACTTCCTTGGAACTCCAAAGCACATGCCCTAAGCATATCTTCCAGAATCTGTATCACTCTCTCAGATTGTCCATCCGTCTGCGGATGAAAAGCTGTGCTAAACTTCAGTTTAGTACCCAAAGATGCTTGAAACTTGGGCCAAAACCGAGATGTGAATCGTGGATCCCTATCCGAGACAATGGATATCGGGACTCCATGTAGTCTCACAATCTCCTCCGTGTATAGCTTTGCCAATCTTTCAAGAGGATAAGTAATGTTGATAGGCAAAAAGTGTGCACTCTTGGTGAGCCTATCAACCACTACCCATACCGCGTCATAGTTGTTCACTGTTCGTGGTAGCCCCACCACGAAGTCCATGGTCACATGCTCCCACTTCCATTCTGGAATGGTCAGTGGCTGCAAAAGCCCCGCCGGGTGCTGATGCTCTGCCTTAACTTGTTGGCAAGTAAGGCATCGACTCACGTACTCTGCGATGTCTCTCTTCATACCCGACCACCAGTAACTTTCCTTCAAGTCTCGGTACATTTTAGTACCTCCTGGATGCATAGCATATGCCGAAGAATGAGCCTCCTCTAGTATGGACTTTTGGAGCTCCTCACTCTTTGGTATACATACACGGTCTTTAAACAGTAAAAGACCGTCATCACGTACCCGAAAGTTCTCCACGGGCCCTTCAATGATCCTCTCGCGGATCTTCTGGCATCCTTCATCAGTGGCCTGACATCTACTGATCTCACTCAGCAATGTAGGCCTAACCTCGAATCTAGCAATGAGGACCCCACTTGTGGACACCTCCACTTGTGCCCTCAAAGTTCGTAGACATGTGAGTAATGTCCCCGACGTACTTTTCCTGCTCAGTGCATCGGCCACTACATTGGCCTTTCCGGGATGATAGTCGATGATCAAGTCATAGTCCTTGATCAATTCCATCCACCTCCTTTGCCTCATATTCAACTCTTTCTGAGTGAATACGTACTTCAAGCTCTTATGATCGGTAAAAATGTGACATGTCTCCCCATAGAGGTAATGCCTCCAAATCTTCAGTGCAAACACTACCGCCCCCAACTCTAGATCGTGGGTAGGGTAGTTCGCCTCATGTTTCTTCAATTGCCTAGACGCATAGGCAATCACCCGACCGTTTTGCATTAGTACGCATCCAAGCCCTTGGATGCTGGCATCACTGTATATGTCATACCCTATCCCTTGTGTGGGTAGAGCGAGAACCGGTGCTTCTGTAAGCCGTTTCTTTAGTTCAAGAAAGCCTTTCTCACAATTGTCGTCCCATATGAACTTGGCCCCTTTCTTCGTGAGCTTTGTTAATGGAGACGCCAATACGGAAAATTTTTCAACAAATTTACGATAGTATCCCGCTAAGCCAAGGAAACTACGTATCTCTTTCACATTTTTGGGTCTCTCCCAATTCATAATGGCTTCTAACTTGGCTTTATCCACCGAAATGCCCGAACTTGACACGACATGCCCGAGAAACCCAATCTCTTTGAGCCAAAACTCGCATTTAGAGAACTTGGCAAAGAGTTGTTTTTCCCTTAGTCGTTCAAGTACAAGACTCAAATGATCTTCATGCTCCTCTTCACTCTTGGAGTATATCAAAATGTCGTCAATGAATACTATCACAAATTGATCTAAGTATTCACTGAACACACGGTTCATCATGTCCATGAATGCCGCCGGTGCGTTGGTTAGACCAAATGACATCACCAGAAACTCGTAGTGACCATATCTCGTGCGAAATGCACTCTTAGGTATGTCACTCTCCTTTATCTTCAACTGATGATACCCCGACCTCAGATCAATCTTCGAGAATACTGTTGCCCCTCGAAGTTGATCAAACAAGTCATCAATCCTCGGTAAAGGGTACCTGTTCTTGATCGTGACCTTGTTCAACTGTCTGTAGTCTATACACATTCTTAGTGTACCATCTTTCTTCTTTACGAAGAGTACGGGTGCTCCCCACGGTGAATGACTGGGTCTAATGAACCCGTTGTCCAATAGCTCTTGGAGTTGAACCTTCAACTCTTGAAGCTCGGCCGGTGCCATTCGATAAGGAGGAATCGAAATGGGTTTGGTTCCCGGCTCCACTTCAATTACGAACTCAATCTCCCTGTCGGGTGGAAGCCCCGGCAAGTCTTTGGGAAAGACATCCGGATATTTGCACACGACACGTACATCGTTGATGTCAACCTCCTTTTTTGCTTCATCCACCACATAAGCGAGGTATGCATGGCATCCCTTCTTCATCATCTTCCGTGCCCTCATCACGGATATTATACAATTATGAGATCTTCCCCGATCTCCCTCGAAACGTAGAATGTTTCCCTCAGCATCCTCGAGTTCCAAAACCTTGGCATAACAATCCACTCGAGCATGATGTTTCTCGAGCCAATCCATCCCTAGAATTGCATCGAATTCTAACATACCTAGAGGTACGAAGTCACAAGTCAAAGGTTGACCCGTCACTTCTACCTCACACGAAGGATAGTAGCGTTTCCTCTCCACATCGTCTCCCAACGGTGTAGAGACCAACAAGGGTTGTGTCATTACTATCAACGGCACGTCTAAACTTTCGGCAAACGCTTCACTCACGAATGAACGTTGTGCCCCGGTATCAATGAGAATTCTTGCGTTTCTACCGTTGATCTTTAATGTTCCTACATTCATAAGTCATGTAAGACACACTAGGCAACGTACCGGATCGAAACGGGGCTTAACGAAAATTTTTCGGGTAGAAATACACTGGACCGGCGCCGGTTCTAGGCAAGACCGGCGCCGGTTTGCCTTCGGGGTGGCCGGATACTCACAAATTAAACTGGACCGGCGCCGGTTATGGCCAAAACCGGCGCCGGTTCACCTTCGGCAACATCGGAAAATTCAAAACCGGCCCCGGTTGCGAGCACGGTGATTTTTCCGCCCTCTTTTCCCCTGGACCGGCGCCGGTTATGGCCAAAACCGGCGCCGGTTTTGCTACGGCGTCTCCCGGAATTCGGTTTTCAATTTGTTTGAGTCACCCCGACCCTTGACCGGCGCCGGTTATGGCCCAAACCGGCGCCGGTTTACCCACGGCAACCCCAAACGGGCGTTTTTAATTAGAACCGGCGCCGGTTTAAGCCTCGACCGGCGCCGGTTTATCCCTGGGCAGTTTATTTTTGCAACTTTTTGCTAGGAAACTGGCCGGTATCGGCCCCGGCGAGCCCGTACAAACCCGCTATCACTTTTAGCACTCAATACATGTAATTTATCAATCGTTACAAAGGATTACCTGCAACGGAGTCGGGGTTGGCTCGAGCATCGGCCTCGGTCATTGCGTAGACTCTAGCTTGAGTCCTTCCTTGGTTCACGGACGGCGCGTTGCTTGTGCTCGCTCCCCCTTGCCCCATACTAGCATGGGGTGCTCCGCTTCGGTTCCTACTTGCCGTGGTAGCGCCGCTTGATCCCACCCCTCGGTTCCCACCAAGTTGAGGGCAATTTGGTTTAATATGCCCCGTGTCCCCACATTGATAACACCGAGGAGGGTCGCGACACTTTCCCCCATGGTTCCTGCTACCGTTCCTACACCTAATCATCATTGGGGCCTGCGAGCCCGAGTTTTGTCCACCCGTGCCTGAGCCTCCCCTAGATGGTGGTGCCGGTGCCCTGAATGATCCTCCTCCCCCATGGTTCCCTTTCTTATTAGAACCTTGGGGGCCATGGCTCTCCCATTTCCTCTTCTTTGCCTCCTCGGCGTCCCTCTTCTTCCTTTCCTCCCATTGCTTTTCTCCCTTCAACCCCTGGGCAACCACTTGGCTGAAAGTCATGTTGGGCAATTGAGTCGCCCTATCACGTATCTCCAAGTCCAAGGCCTCCCAAAAGTGATTCACCATTCGGTTCTCATCACAAGCATACTCCAGTATGTGGTCGGCAAGGTCCCTGAACTTATGCTCAAGTTCTTTCACCGTCATGTTACCCCCTTGGGTCAAAAGAGTGTACTCCCTCACTTTGGCGTTTACCTCAAAGTCGGAGTAGTATTGGGCAAAGAATTCTTGCCGAAAATCCTCCCAAGTAACATTCCCTCCATACTTGCCCTTGGTTCCATCCCACCACTTGGATGCCAACCCTTCAAGTAACCTCACCGCGATTCTCAGTTTGAAATCGGGGGTGAGTTGCATGTCAAGGGCTGCCTCGTTCAGCCTCTTGATCCATTGCGCGGCCACCGAGATGTCCCCCGTCCCATCGAACGGTTTGCACCCCAAGTCCCTCGCCTCTTTGATGTATTTGGAGATCCTTATGGTTGGACCTCCATCACCTCGACTCCCATGCGCTTCCACATGGGTTCTTGAATCACAATAGCTCCTTCCTCTAGGAGCCCCACCCGAAGGTTGCCCCGCACGGCGCCTTCGGCGTTCCCTCCTTTCCTCGCGCTCCCGATGATATTGTTGGAGCAGCGCTTCGATCCGAGCCAAGGAGCCACTTTCCTCCTCGTCGCTCACATCGTCGTCGTCCCCTTCATAAGGGGTCTCAACCGGCTCAGTTTCGGGCCGGTAGGTCGAATCCTCATAAGACCAATAGGTTTCGCTTTCCGTATCGACGTGGCCATCGCTCACGGTTTGTTGTTGTCGGCCTCCGCGGCCTCTTCCTCTTGATCCCCTAGAGGACCCCCGGCTACCGCGCTCGGACCCACCCGGTACACGGCCCGTCGGGTTCCTCCTAGTGATCCTTCCGACTGGCTCCATTTCTGAAAGGAAGTAGAATGAGTCATTAGACTCGTATCAATGTCAAGTGACGGATAGGTACTTAAAGACATCCTTTGGCTCAAATCACCGTCATACCAATTGTTAAGGGTACCATCTTAACAATTAGAGACTTTGCAACTCAAGTACCAAAAGTTCTATAAGTACAAAACTTTTATGCTCATGGTTTTCAAATTCATTTTCGAAAAGAGATTTTGAAGCTTCATTATGAAGTTTACGGACTAAGGCTCTGATACCAATTAAATTGTCACGCCCCGGACCTAACCGGACACGTCAACAATCCGCCGTACAGTACGAATAGTCAACCGCAGTCCAACACATCCATACTATACAAGGCGTCTGGAATATCATTCACACATAGTACATCCATAAACAATCATAATGTAAAATATTCATTCAAAGCAGCGGAAATATTTAATAAAAGTGTTCGTGCCACACTTTGGCAAACATGGGCATACAAGCCCCCAAATGATTATTCAAAATGTAATATCCATGAGCATTAATTTAAATGTTTTTAAAACAGGAACGGAGGAAGCACGAACCACGTCTTCCTTCCTTGAATTCGCCCGGAGCAACGGGCACTGGTAGCAAGCTCAGCTCCTACCTGAAACTGTGAGGTGGCCTCCCCCGTGAAGGGGAGGTCAGTACTTGGAAGCATTTGACAAGTACAATGACAACTATACTAAGTATAATCAATGTTTCAATTTCCAAGACCCTCAATCTAGGGTGTTATTATCTCATGGTTAACTTTGTTCGTTTAGTGTCAATTCATCATTACTTACCACGGTCTAGAGCCCAGCTCAATAATCACCGTTACCTACTACGGTCTAGAGCCCAGCTCAATAATCACCGTCATCTACATCGGTCTAGAGCCCAGCTCAATAATCACCGATAACTACTACGGTCTAGAGCCCAGCTCAATAATCACCGTTATCTACATCGGTCTAGAGCCCATCTCAATAATCACCGATAACTATTACGGTCTAGAGCCCAGCTCAATAATCACCGTCATCTACATCGGTCTAGAGCCCAGCTCAATAATCACCGATTCTTTACAATTCAATTTCTTAGGATCCATTCATCCATTATTCAACTACAATTCCAACTAATATTTCAATACTAGTTATTTACTCATTTCAATGTAATTCTTCATTCAATATGTAGTTTGACCTTAATATCAAAATATCACTTTTATTCTTTCATGGCTTCTTCTCATGAAATAAAAGCATACTTATCACAAATGGGATTTATGGTTGATACTACTATCATGCCATCATATTCATAACTTATAAACATACACAATTTATTCAATAAATTTGTATATTATGCAAACTATACTTATAATCAATAGTAATTTCATTTAGGCATTATTTAACCATTAATAATCCATGCAAATCACATTGTGTATTCATTTAGGAAATCTTATGAAATTAACCCAAAGATTATAAGCAATATAGTCGGTCATCCTCACCTTAAGTGAGCTTAAGCGTGTTCTACGCTCCGCGGTTGAACTTGGACTAATTCCGGTGAACTTTGACCAACTCCGGCCAACTTTGACCAACTCCGGCGAAACTCCGGCGAAGCTCAAAGATACTCTATACCAAGTTCCTAACAAGGTTTTAACATCATAAAACCTTAATCAATACCCATAACCCTTAAAAGGTTATTTTCCGGTGAACCGGTCGGTTTGACTTTTAAGTCCGTTCTTGGACTTAGAATTACTCCCCAACCCATTATTCCACACTATTGGCATGTGGAACAACCTCAAGGGTTCTCCATATGATATACATCTCATATGGTAGAAGAAAAATTAAGAAAAAGTTTATGATAAGGTCATTACCTTAATCCTATCACACTTTTAGCACTTTAGTTCCTTCCCTTTGGATTCTTTCTTGTGGAGCTTTCTTCAACAATGGAGAAAGGAGGATGATGAGCTCCTTGTCCTTGCTTGATGGGTGCTGGCCGCAGGAATGGGGGGAGAGATGAGTGAGGGGTGTGGTTTTGTCTCAATGAACAAATGAGTGTGGAGATGGGTCCAACTCATTTTGTTTGATGCCAAAGCTTTCATCTCAAAAATCCCCTCCCATCAACTCCTATCCTACCAGCCGGCCATCCACTCCATTTTCAAGACAAAATTCGTGGGTTGGCCCCCACCCATGTGGGAGGTCAACCCTTTTTGCCCAAAAGTGTACAATCAGTCCCGAAAGTTGTATTTTTCGGACTGTTTTAAATATATTTTATTTTATCGGTTCAAATAAAATATTTTTTGTGTTCTCCATCATCATGACCCTTATAATGAATATTCATTCCCCAACTTAAATTTATAAGTCCCCGAAATTCAATTTCGGGCATTTATCGGTTAATTTGCCAATACCGGTGTTTGGGCCTCTTTTAACCAATCGGTCAACTCTGGACCATTCCATGGCTCAAATGAATTATCCACCACCATATAAACATTATCTAGACCAAAATGAATAGTTCATGTGGTCCCGGGAATATCAGGCGGCCCCCGCTCCCGGTGCGGGCCCCACGTGCGAATTTACTATTTGTGCAAAGGAATTAATAAAAATTCGGGACATCGTAAATTCGTTCACCATTTCAATAAGGTTAAAAATACAATATTCACTTAAAATCAAATACATTTGGGGACGGTGTTACATGCTTCCCCTTGGGGGATAGCGCGGGGAGCGTTTCGTTTTTGGAAGTCGAATCCTGGGCCCGGGACATGGTCCGTTGCCTGCCTCCCCTTGGGGGATGGCGCGGAAAGCGTTCCTGGGAAGGGTTTCATTCGTGCGTGGAACACAAACAGCCGGGGGCACTTGGTACCAGCCGGAGCCGAGGGGTGTTGCACCCCCCGTTTTTTTTTTTTTTTTGTTTTAGGAGAGTATGTATGAGTATGCATAATGTATGCATGATTGCGTCCTTGTGGGGTACGGCTTAGTGAGAAAGCACTTGGTGTTTTCAAAGAGTGATGGGGATGACCCATACACTTGGTACTTGGTACCTAAATCGGTGTTCCTCCTTATATGGGGAGGAGGCCTTGGGCCTATTTTGGTGAAGAGATGAGGGCTTGGCCACTCATTTCCAGGAGAGATAGGGGTCTTGGGCCGCTTGTGTGACATATAGGTGATGAAGGCTTGGCCTTTTGATTATTCTTTCAAAACGGAGGGGGCCTTGGGCCATTGATATTTACACTTGCTGAGGATGAGGGCTTGGCCGCTCATGTTTTACTGATAGAATTTGACAAGGTGATGCACATTCCAATGTCTAGGGACCTCTGTCCCATTAGGGCGTCTAAGATTGTATGTCCCTGGTTTAATGATGGCTGAGACGATGTAGGGGCCTTCAAACTTAGGCGCCATCTTTCCCCCTTCGGTGGGTAGGCTGGCCTCCCTTCGTCGGAGGACGTAGTCCCCCACTTGAAATTCCCGGGAGCGAACCTTGGCGTCGATGTAGCCTTTGACCTGTCTCCTATAGTTTTCGGCCCTGAGGAAGGCTTGCTCTCGGCGTTCCGAGATGAGGTGGAGATCGAGGGCCATGTTGGCCTCGTTGACCTCGGGTTCATATTGCTCCACCCTTCGGGTAGGAAGGGTAACTTCTGTTGGAGCTTTAGCCTCGAAGCCATAGCATAGAGAGAAGGGTGTTTCGCCTGTCGCACGCCGAGGGGTGGTGCGGTAGGCCCACAAGATGTTGTGGAGTTCTTCTACCCAGCCTCCCCCCTCGGCTTCCAGCTTCTTCTTCAGCCCTTCAAGTAGGGTTCGGTTGGCGTTCTCTACTTGCCCGTTGCCTTGGGGGTAGGCAACGGATGAAAAGGTGTGTTTGATGCCCCATGCCTCCAGGAGGGCACAGAAGGGGGCTGCCTCGAATTGAGTTCCGTTGTCGGAGATGATTTGTTGGGGGACGCCAAACCTTGTGAGGATATTTTTGAGAACAAAGTGGCGGCACCGGGCCTCAGTGATGCTGGCGAGGGGTTCGGCCTCCACCCATTTGGTGAAGTAGTCAATGGCAACGATGATGTACCTGTTGTTGGAGGTACCCCTCGGCAGAGGGCCTACTAGGTCAATCCCCCATCTAGAGAAGGGTATAACGGTGCTGATGGGGGCATAGTTGACCGCTGGTCTGCCGGGGGCCTTCTGAAAGTGTTGGCAAGCGGTGCACCTTCGGGCTAGATCAGCACAATCTCTAGCCATCGTGGGCCAGAAGTAGCCTTGAACTATGAGCCTTCGGGACATGGAGAAAGGTCCCTGGTGAGCCGAGCAAGTGCCACTGTGCACTTCCTCCATGGCGACCTCGGCTTCATCTTGATGAAGGCACCGAAGGAGGGTGCCGTTGTAAGATCTTTTGTAAAGCCTCCCATTCTCGAGGGTGTAGCTGGGAGCCCTCAGCTTTGCTAACTTGGCGCGGGCTTCGTCTTGGGGCAGTTGCCCTGTGGTGATGAAGGTGATGATGTCGGCGATCCAATCCTCCGGCCTTAGGTTAATGCTCATGACGGGGCTCGCGTGGATGCTTGAGAGGCTAAGCTCCTCAATTCTTGCAATTTTTGAGAGGTGCTCGGGGGATTCATCCGAGAGCTTGGATAGAATGTCGGCCTCGGAGTTTTGAGCCCTCGGTATTTGGGTAAGAGAATGTGCTTCAAATACCTTGAGCAACTCCTTGGCCGCTTCCTTGTACTGTTTCATCCTGCCTTCTTTGGCTTTGTACTCCCCGGAAATTTGACCCACGACGAGTTTGGAGTCACACTTGACGTGGATCATCTTAGCCTTCAGATTCGCCGCCAGCCGAAGGCCGCAGAGGAGGGCTTCGTATTCGGCCTCGTTGTTGGAGACTTTGAAGGAGAAGCGGATGGCATAATAGGCGCGGAAGCCCTCGGGTGTAATGAGGACTACTCCCCCTCCGCATGCTTTGGTGGCCGAGGAGCCATCGGTATAGAGTGTCCACCACTCATCCAGAGGCGCCGAAGGCTCTTCATCCACCGCTGATCTCGCGGTGCACTCCGTCACGAAGTCTGCCAGGGCTTGGCCCTTGATGGCAGGCCTCGGATGGATATCTACGTTGTATTGACTGAGGAAGATGGCCCACTTCACCATCCGGGAGGAGCTAGTGGGACTCCTCATGAGGGCGCCGAGGGGTTGATGTGTGAGCACTTGGACCGGATGAGCTTGAAAATAGTGGCCAAGCTTTTTTACGGTCCAAACGATGGCTAGCACCGTCTTCTCGACGGGAGAATACCTGAGTTCGGCCTCCCGGAGGGTTTTGCTGACGTAGAAGATAGCGTGCTGGATGCCATCTTCTTCCCGGATTAGCACTGAGCTGATGGCGGCAGGGCTAACGCCAAGGTATAAGTATAAAGTCTCCCCCACCTTTGGTTTGGAGAGCACTGGGGGAGAAGAGAGGTACTTCTTGAGTTCGTCGAAGGCCTCTTGACATTCAGATGTCCATTGAAAACCCGCTGTCTTTCTCATGATTTGGAAGAAGGGGAGGGCCCTTTCGGCTGATTTGGAGAGGAAACGGTTGAGGGCTGCCAGGCGACCCGTCAACCGTTGAACCTCTTTGACGTTGCGCGGAGGCTCCATGTTGATGATGGCCTGAATCTTCTCGGGGTTGGCCTCAATACCCCTTCGGCTGACCATGTAGCCTAAGAACTTCCCTCCTTGTACGCCGAAGGTGCACTTCTTCGGATTCAGCCGGAGATTGAATTTTTGCATGATGGCAAAGATTTCCCGGAGGTCGTCGGCGTGAGTGCTTGCCTTCTTGCTTTTGACGATCATGTCGTCAACGTAAGCCTCCATGGTGCGTCCTAGGACAGCCTGAAAGACCCTGGCCACCATTCGGGTGTAGGTGGCGCCTGAGTTTTTGAGGCCGAAGGCCATCATAAGGTAGCAGAAGATGCCTTCGGGTGTCATGAAGGCGGTTTTTTCAGCGTCTTCCTCATGCATGTAGATTTGATGATATCCGCGGAATGCGTCAAGGAATGACATGATCTCGCATCCTGCGGTCTCATCCACCAATTGGTCAATGTTTGGCAAGGGGAAAGGGTCCATAGGGCACACCTTATTCAAGTCTGTGTAATCCACGCACATGCGGAAGGTAGGAGGCTTCTGTGCGAGGACTACGTTTGCCAACCAAGAAGGGTATTTCACCTCCTTAATGTGTTTGATGGAGAGGAGCATAGATACCTCCTTCTTCACGAACCCCCTTCTCTCGGCCGAGAGGGGTCTTCTCCGCTGTTGCACTGGTTTGGCCGAAGGGTCCACCGCTAGGCGGTGGGTGATAACCCTTCGGTCAATTCCTGGCATATCCTCCGGCCCCCATGCAAAAACAATGGAGTAGGCGCGGAGGGCTTTGGTGATGCCAGCCCTCAGGTCTTCGGGGAGCTTGGCTCCAATCTTCAGGACTCTCTCCGGCTTGGCCGGATCGAGTATCAAGTCTTCGGTCTCCTCGGCAGGTTCAGCCCTTGGCCTGCTTTCTTCTTCCTCTAAGGCTTTGGTGGTGATGGTGTCAACACGAAACTCAGTTTTACTAACCTTCTTGGTGAGTTGAAGGTAGCAGGCCCTGGAGAGCTTCTGATTCCCCCTCGAGTAACCGATGCCGGTAGGCGTGGGGAACTTGAGGCAGAGGTGCCTCATGGAGATGACGGCTTCCAGGTCCTCGAGGGCGGGTCGACCGAGGATGATGTTGTGAGCGCAAACGAGGTTGACGACGACGAATTCCACTTCGAGCTTGGCTCTATGGGATCCGTCGCCGAATTCAACCATGAGGCTGATGACGCCCTCGGCGTCTATGCTGTCCCCCGTGAACCCGGAGAGGGGGGTGTTGATGTGCCGAAGGGATCCCCTGTCGAGCCTCAACTCTTGGAAAGTGCTGAGGTACATGACGTTGACAGAACTCCTCGTGTCAACATAAGTTCGGAGGATGATGGCGTCATTGATCTCAGTGCGGATGACGAGGGCATCCCTATGCGGCAGAGAACCCGAGGGGAGGTCCGCATCCGTGAAGAAGATGGGTTCCCCCCTCGGCCTCTTAGTTGGGGGTATGTGGTTGACCTCTCCAACGTAAAGGGATTGAGCCCACTTCTTCCGTTGGCTGGTGGAGTCTCCGCCAGTGTTGCCGCCGTTAATCATGTCAATGTGGCGCTTGTATTGTTGATGGGAGCCCTCTCCCTCGTCATCGAGGCCCCCAATTTCACGTTTCTTCCCCTGTGGGTTTCCCAAGGGAATGGTGTTGGGGTTCACCCACTTGTTTGCCTTCGGCGGAGGGCCTTGATGATGTGGGGGGCCCTGGGGAGGAGGGCCCCGGATAAACTGAGACAAGTGGCCCGCCTGTATCAGCCTTTCAATGGCGTTTTTCAGTTAATGGCAGTCGTCGGTCTTGTGTCCATGGTGGCGGTGGAAGCGGCAATATGGTTCATCAGGACCGATGGCATAAATCTCGAGGGGTGTACGTGAGTCTCGCTCAACGAGCCCCCGCTCTTCTGCATGACCAAGAATGACGCTGACGGGATGCGTCAAGGGAGTGCGTGGGTGCTCAAGGAGGACGGGTTGCGCCCATGCCTTCGGATTGTTTTTGTAACCGCCCCCGGATCTGGCGTGGCCACCTCGGGAGCGATCATTATATTGGGCCTCGCGGTTGGCCGGAGGGGGAGGCCCTCCGGGCCGATTCCTACCTTCATTTTTCTGAGAAGGATCCGTGTTGCGGCGGTCCTTCTCGATCTCTTCTGCTTCGGCGTATCGGTCCCCCCGCTGAAGGGCTTTTGTATAATCGCGGGGGGGATCAGTGATAAGGCTCCGAGAGAAGTTACCGTTGCGGAGGACGGTGTGGAAGAGGGCCATCAGTGTCCTGTCATCGGCGCCCTCGACCTCGAGGGAGGCTTGTCTCCAGCGCTCCAGGAAACTCCGAAGGGTTTCCTCCTTCTGTTGCCTTACGTTTAGAAGGTGGGAGAAGTGTTTCTTTGAGCGATGCCTCCCAGCAAATTGCGTGAGGAAGCGGTGGGCAAGTTCTTGCCAGGAATCGATGCTGCCCTCGGGCAACCGGTTGAACCACTCATACGCGGGTCCTTCCAAGGTGGAAAGGAACCAACGGCATAAGTATTCATCTGAGGCCCCCATCATCATCATGCTATTCTGATAACGGCTATAGTGCTCTTGGGGATCCGTCTTCCCCTCATACGGCTTGATTGGTTGCCCCCGATATTTGTGGGGGATTTTGGCCGCCAGCACCCTTGGGGTGAAAGGCGTTCTAGTGCGGAGTTGAATGAGGGGCTCTCCTGAGCCTTCGGCGAGCTTTCGTTTCATTTCTTCCACCTGCGCCCGGAGGTTAGCGTACTCTAGATCTGGCCTTGCTGTGGAAGCCGTAGGGGGCGCCTGACGATTCTCCTCAAGTTGACGGAGGAGGGCCTCGATGATTTCGTCCTTGGGGTCCTTCGGGACGACCCCTTGGGAGTTGGCCCGGAAGGATTGGGCCTGATTGATCTGGTGCCTGGCGTCATCGGCATGGAGGAGGGCTTTGCCTTTGCTTGGGGGGGGGGGGGGGGAGGCACGCCCTCGGCTCCCGAAGCGGAGGCACCACTCTCCTGGGGCCTGCTGAATTCTTGCTTGCCGAGGCGGTCTTGGACCCCTCGGCGTCCGGGAACTCCCCCCAATCTCTCAAGTACAGAAGTTCGGGGCTTTTCCTTCATCGTGGGGCGCTTATCCCTGGATTGGGCCTCCTGGGAGGCGGTATCCTGCGCTATGACCCCCTCGGCGTTTCCAATCCCCGGGGGAGGATTGTTGAACAGAGGAGGGAGTGGTGGCAATTGAATAACATTTCCCCCAGCGTAGGGCTGAAGGGGTGCCTGAGAGGCGAGGGCTCCGGAGTTGAGAGCCATGTTTTGAACAAAGGCCGCAAAGGCTGCCTGAAGATCGATGGTCGGGGCCGGAGGGGGAACTTAGTTCTCACTCCGATCCCTCATTCGATTATCAAGGCCAATGCGGGCGTCAGGGGCGTTCTTCTGTAGCTGCTGACGGAGGTCAGCAGTAGCCTGCTCCAACTCGAGGATGATACCACCCTCGGGTACTAAGAGCCTGTTGGAGGCCTCAGCCCCGTTGGTTTCGCCGGGGGCCACGTGGTTCTCCTCAAGGGTTTTGGATTGGGCACGAGTTGTTCTTCCCATTTTTGGTAGGTGTTTTGAGTTTGGTAGAGGGGAGGGTTTCTTACTTGATTGTTCTGACCTCTCAACGAGAGCACCAAATGATGGACAGTCTATCCGGGGGTATCTTATCCGAGGGGTTATTGCGGGAATAACTTAGAGAGAAGTCAGAGTAAATAGGAGGAGAGAGAGTTGATTTTATTAAATGAACTCAGCGTGTGGGAGTTGGGGGTCGTTTACAAGGAGAAATGGGCTGCTATTTATAGTAGCAATAAATGCGATGAGAGTACACGTGTCAGTAATCCAACGGCCGAGGGGTCACATCAGCCGGGTGGCACCGGCAGTGGTACGTTCACCGCATTGAATGCGGTTGGCGGATGTGACGTGGCATTAAATGCGGTGGTTGGCTGTCTCCAAAAGGAATCTTCGATGATTGAACATGTTTGGCCGAAGGCTCCTTGTGTAGCCGAGGGCTCCATGTGACCAAGGACCCCCGTGCAGCCGAAGGCCTTGTGTGACCGAGGGCTTGGTTCACCCGAAGGCTTCTCTGATGCCGAGGGCTTGATAATGCCGAAGGCTCATGTTTTTCGCCGCTTTCTCCCAGAAGCCTCTTACGCCAGAGAAGGCTATCCTGTGAGTTTTGGAGCCTTCGGCCAAGGAAGCCGAAGGCACCCCAGTGTGTATTCTGGGCTATTTTGAGGCTTGGGCCGCCGTATTTGGGCCTGAGTTGTTCTCTGAGCCCAATGGACTTGTGTAGGAGAAGTAGGAGTCTATGGGCCGGGGGCTCCTGGGCCATATACTCCATCATACGTAATAAATAAGAAAAGATATGATAACATAGTTAGATTCTTATGTGATTAACCGATTTCACTATCATTATTATAAGTGTCACTGCCGTCGTGAAACGTGTTACATGTCATTCTGACTGGTGAAAAAATTTTCTTGCTACTTTTTCCGATGAAAATCCCTGAAAAAAAATTGAAAAAGATTTCCAACTAAATTTTCCGGAAACTATTTTGGTGACCGACAGCAATGGTGACCACCGGCAAGTGTTGCTCGAGAGGCAATGGGACAAGGGGTGGGGCGGCCGGGCGGGGACAGTAGCAGGGCGGGTAGTTGGGTGGGAATTAAAATTAAAAGAAAGATGTACATAGTATTAATGAAACAAAAATTTGTCACTTTTTTAGAAATTAAAAGTAAAAAAGTAATCATATCTTCAGAAATGGTCAGGTCCAGCCCCGGCCCCCTGTCCGGATGCCGTCCTAACTCCGTCGTTTGGGGCGGTTCCTGGTGGAATTTTTTAATGAACATTTTTGACCATGTTCCTTATCAATTCTAGTTTATTCACACAAAAAATCAACTCAAAATTTGATCGGGAAGGCTGTCAAATAAGTGTTTGAAATTGACTGTGTTTTCTATGTATAATTTTGCGCAGTCAACTTTAAAAATTTATTTGACAGCCTTCCCGATTGAATTTTGAGCTGAATTGTTTTGTGCATAAACTAGACTTCATGAGAACGAAACATGTTCAAAAAATTAAATTAAAAAATTCCACTGAGAACCTCCCCAAACGGCGGAGTTGGGACGGCGGCCAAATAGGTGAGGGCTAGACCTGATCACTTCTCGCATATCTTTATCTTAAAGCGTAGTAGGTGTACATTACTCCGTGTTTAGGATTTTAATTTCGTTAAAAATATGTTATACATTACTCCGTATTATTTCATGTATTATTTTGATTGCAAATGCTACAACAATAAGTCAATAACTTAATGATATAAATGAAACATTTTATTTCATTGCAAATGCTACAACATTAACTTATTTATATAAATAAAACATTGAAGCTAATTCTATGTTACCAAAAAATGCAAATGCAATCATCACATGGGCGTTAAGTCTTTTTTTTGAAAGAAAATAATTTTATTATCATTCATAAAGACGTAGCAAGAAACGTAACAATCAAAATATGAAAATTTATGATCATAGTATTCAATGTTGCACTAGGATGAGATAAAGAACAACAAAATCCTATAAAATCACTCACGTTAGCTAACTCTTCATTCAAGTATAGTAGACTCGTACTCGGAAAATACATATACCGGACCAGTTAACTTGGAAAAATCATTTGACGACCTTCCCGATTGAATTTTTTGCTGAAATTTGGTATGGATGAACTAGACTTGATGAGGAACATACACAAAAAATTTGAGCAAAAAATACCACCGGGAAGGCCCCCAAAAGGAGGAGGCCGGACGGCGGTTCCTGTCAGGTATACCTGACAGGAACATTTGTGTGTGTGTATATATATATATATATATATATATATATATATATATATATATATATATATATAGTAGTCTTCATGTCCAGCCGGCCTGACGGGAACCGCCGTCCGGCCGAGGGCATTTCGGGCACTTCCCGGTGGAATTTTTTGATGAAATGTTTTGAGCACGTTCTTCATGAAGTCTAGTTTATCCATACCAAATTTCAGCTAAAAATTCAATCGGGAAGGCACTCAAATAATTTGTTGAAGTTAACTGCGCAGTTTATATGTATGAACTGCCCAGTTAACTTCATCAAATTATTTGAGTGCCTTACCGATTGAATTTTTAGATGAAATTTGGTATGGATAAACTAGACTTCATGAAGAACATGCCCAAAAAATGTCATCAAAAAATTCCACCGGGAAGTGCCCGAAATGCCCTCGGCCGGACGGAGCATCCCGTCAGGCCGAACTGACATGAAGATTTATATATATATATATATATATATATATATATATATATATATCTTACGATTTAACTTTATTTATTGATATTTATAAACTTGCCCTTTCTTTTGAGCCATAACTTTAAATACGCATACAATAAACAATTCAGTATTATCTTCATCTAAATATCTTAGGAGGTGTTTACTTCGCTACTAAAGTCATAGTTAGGTTAGTAAGATAGGTGGAGTAAACACAGAAGTTGCTTAAAAATATGCTTAGTAACCTAAAGAGATGTTTAAAGTGCAACTTACTAATCATACCCCCATGTATTAATTAAGCGGCACTTTAAACGTTTCCAGTTTCCGAATTTACCTTTGCCTTTACCCATTGCCCTTACCTTATTGCTACCCCTCTACCCGCAAACCCTACCCTCACCCCGACCCTACCCGACCCCAACCCATACCCCTTACCCCACCGCTACCCCTTACCTTTTACCTTACCCCGACCCTACTCTTTTACCTGTTACCACCTGCCCCTACCTCGACCCCACCCCTGCCCCCTTACCCCACCCCATCTCCGACCACTTACCCCTTACCTTACCCCTTTACCCCCTACCACCTTCCCTGCCTCAACCCCATCCTGACGCTACCCCACCCCACCCCGTACCCCTTACCATACCCCGACCCTTTACCCCATATCACCTGCCCCTACCTTGACCCCGACCCCATCCCTACGAGTATGGTAGGGGTTAGGGTATGGGGTATTGGGTGGGAGTAGGGGTAGAGGGCAAGGTCGTGGTAAGGGTACGAGTAGGGAAGGGGTAGGGGTCAAGAGTGTGGAATTGGGGGTAGGGTGTAGGGTAGGGGTGGGGATACGGGGGTATTAGGGTGAGGTAGGGGTTAGGGGTATGGGTAAGCGTACGAGGTGACCCCCACAATTTATATTATATATACTTGTGTTCATGAATGTTTGTGTATCTATATATGTATAGGGTTATTTTGGACATTTTAATGTTAAATGATGTTTTAAATCCTTTGACGTAATCATAAGATTACAACACTGCTTATTTTATGCGTCGCTTATTAACGCGAGTTTTAATAGGCACCGTTTAGTCGCACGTGTCTTTAAAGTTTACATCAAACAAGGTAATAGAGCGAGGAGAAGTGGCCAGTGAGAATAAAGAAAATGAAACACCTCTTTGGTTTCCATGATTGACACAGACGCCCTACGATGTGTTACCCGTCATGTTCATGTCAACCGTAATTATACCGCGATATCAATTCACCGCCTTCTACAATGTGGTCTCGTATCAAAATGGTGCCGTTTTAGATCAATTTAGGGGTGTTTGGATCTGATTCTTAAAACTGCTTCTGCTCCTGTGAAGGAGCAGAAGCAGAAGCTGGAGTGTTTGGGTGAAAGAGAAGAAGTGATTTTGGTACTCAAATTTACTCCTAGAATCAATTTTTTTAGAAGCTAGGGGTACCAAATTTACTCTTCTTCATTTTTACATGAATTATTAATAAATTCAAGTTTTTTTTATTAATATAAACAAAATTTGTATATGAAATTTCCAAATCCGCAGCTATTGTTCGAACTCTAACTTATTTTTAGTCCGTGTTACTTATATTTGTAATCCAACTATTTGCATTTGTATCCTTTTTGGAAGTATTAAACATCCTACCAGTATACTTTTTGGACTTAACATGAGTCTCAAAGAAAATTGAAATTAAGCCCACTAATTCAGAGTTGAACAGATGAATGCAGACTTACTTAGCTTAGACTTCAAACTTAAAAGTTTTGTCATATTAGATTAGACTAGAATTGAAAACCATATCAACAAAGCTTAAACTAAATCGACCAGATCATAAAAACAAAGGCTTCATATGAAATCAAATAGACAAAATAGAAATAGAGCAATTGCAAACTTGAGTTTCCCTACACAAGAGTAAAATATACTACATCTATCCCGTTCAAAGGTTCTCATTGCAAAATGGTACGACAAAAATGAATTATTTGTTATTTAAGAGTGATAGTTAAATGTACTCGCGTGTAATTGCAAAACCAATTAAACAAGTGTACAAATAGGATTATCAATATTTTTTAATTTTCATGATATAGGACTTATATACTCGTAATTAGAGAAGTTTATTGTTTTCAATCATACTAAATAAGTTCTATTTTAAGAATAAAATATAGCTACTCTTCACTTTGTCTATATTTTTTTTCCTATTTAGACAAATTTCTTTATAGGTACCAGTCAAAATAGAGCTTTCAAACTTTTACGAATAGGAAAACAAAATAAACTATTCAATTTATAATCCAACATCAAAATTCTGATACAATGATACTTATTTGGTGACAACTCCGGTACCCATTTAAAAAATGGGGTACCGTACCTAACACTCACATGATTGGTCCAAATCATTAAATCATTTTTAATTTAGATTTAAATAATTCAACTGCAACATTCTGATTGGTCCAAGTGGACAAAAGTATGGTACCTTTTGGGTACCATAGAATCTAACGGTGACAACTCCGGTACCCATTTAAAAAATGGGGTACTGTACCTAACACTCACATGATTGGTCCAAATCATTAAATCATTTTTTATTTAGATTTAAATAATTCAACTGCAACATTCTGATTGGTCCAAGTGGACAAAGGTATGGTACCTTTTGGGTACCATAGAATCTACCTACTTATTTTTACCAATATACTAATAATATAGTGTGTATAAAAATCCTTGAAAGATATAATGAAAATTCAAATTACTTGATAAAATATTATTAATGGTACATTCTTCATTTTGATTCTAAATTTATCCTATTTACCGAAAATATTCAGTCCTTGGCTCATTGCATGCTAAAATCTTTTATTACGTGTAAAGTTATTCGCACCCATATTGCCAATGGGAATCAAAACATTCTAAGACCCAGATCAGACCAGACCAGATCAGACAAGATCAGACCAGACCAGACTTCTGTAGTTATAAAATACACAGAGACCAGACATTTACCAGACCAGACCAGACCAGATCAGACCAGACTGGACCAGCAAATTTCAGTCCAAAAGAAAACATCCTAACCCTCATGATAAATCTTATGACACATACATTTGATGGGAAAATTATGAGAAACTATTCCTATGAACAATGGAAATATTGTTAGGAATCATTTTATTGCCTAAAACTGAATTTGTTATCTTCGTGTTTGTGTAATAATACGCAGTAGAATAGTAGATTAATTATTTGACCAGACCAGCTATGTATTTGAGCCCGGAAGGTTAATGTAATATAAATGTCCAATATCAGATATTATTACTCCCTCCGTTCTTTTTCATTAGTCCTCTTAGGGTTTGACACGCGTTTTAATAATAAAGTAGTAGGATAAATATATAGTGTGTAGGGTAAATGATAAAGTAAGAAAGATGGTATATTAAAAAGAGTAAAGTGATGATAAAGTAGGAAAGAGAATCTATTAAGAAGAGTAAAGTGATGGTAAAGTAAGAAAGAGAAAGTAGTTTGTAAAAAGTAAGTGGGGTAAAAGTAATAAAAGTGAGGATTTTTTCTCAAAAACTTTCCTTAAAGGGAAAGGAGGACAAATAAAAAAACGTCCCAAAAAGGAAAGAAGGACTAATAAAAAAGAACGGAGGGAGTATATACTATCGTATATACTTCATATGAAGGTTTGGCTTTCGTCAACCTTACGTTGGATAATCTTGGCTGGACTACGCTGGAAAACACACCTTTTGGTCCAGAGAGCTTGAGATCCGTTCATCTACTGCATTTATATTTGATTGTTGTGTAAATCATAAACCAACAATTGATATCAGAGCCAAACGTGTAAAGATTGAAACCATCTGCAACATTTCTAAATGTAAAACTCAAGAACAAACCAGTTACAAAAACAATTAGGACCATTCTTGGTGTACACAGACAATTGGATATCAAATTTTGCCCATTTTTAAACGAATTGCCTGTGTACATAGACAACTAGGGAGGTTTTGTGTACAATTTGTGTACAAGTCATGTACACTAAGAATTTTCCAAAAAAATTACCCCTTATTGAACATTAAAAATCACAAAAATATATATTGTTGGACTCGCCTTGAATTTTTGATCATCCCATAATTTTTTTAAGAAAAGAATTTGATTTTTGAGTTTTTGCAAAATCTAGGCTTTCGGTTTCTGGAAACCTTTTTCTTCCGAAACCTTGTGGTTTCGAAAACCTTCCTCTTCCAGAAACCTTCTACTTTCGGAAACCTAAGATCTTCCAGAAACTTAATGTCTTCCAGAAACCTAAAGGCTTTTCGGAGATCTAGTTTTGAAAACAAAGTCCGAACTTGTTTTGGCCATTTTTTGGACTCGGTGATCTGATTATGGTCGTTATTCGTTAAGCACTTTTTGGTAATGGAAAAAACGAGATTTACACGAATATGTTGAGCTTGACTAAGTTTTCTTCTGTTTTTAGAAAAACTCTTCCATTTGTTTTTGAAATCGATGTGTTTAAACCTTTACATACGATCTATTTGAATCGAGTGTTATCAGATGTTAGTAATGGATGTATTGAAGAGTGTTTCGTTTAGCACTTCATTCGCAAAAAAATTAAAAAAATAGAGGTGTTAATAAGAGTTTGAGGGTGTTAACCATAACCTTCCTAACACCTATACTTATAAAAAAATTAAACCCAAATTTGCGGTGTAGTGAAGTGTTGGACAATCTTTGCCCTTTTATTTCACTCTTGTGGACTGTTCTCCTTCCTCCTAGCGGACTGCACATAGGAATGCCTTTTGGCTGCTTATCCCAATCTTTTCGCTAGAGCATCACACTTTTCGTTGCTCCACAAGAGAAAATAATTTAAATATCCCAAACTTTGAAGATGTGTGACACAAATACGTCAAACTTGCACATGTAATATATATACAAACTTTATATAAAAAGTTATGTTAGCATCATGATCATATATTTGTTCACAAATGTAATTTTATGGTGTGAACTGTTAAGTACGGAGTACATAATTTTAAATACACAAACATTTATGAGAATGCAATTAATATTAAATTGTACTAGATGTAATATTATTTATTTCACAAATGACATTTTAGAATATTAATTGCATTCTACCAAGGCTTAAGGTATTTTAAATTATATTATTACTCCAATAAATTTGTATTTGTAAAAAACATATACCAGTAGTATTACATACGCAACTTTGGAGTACACACCTCACACCCCATTAAAGTTTGGGATATTTAAACTATTTCTCTTGCTCCATCCCAATCTTTATATTTTTTATTTTCATTTAATTTTTTTAAAACCCAATATATTTGTGTATATATATAGCACTACATATCCCTTAAGACTAAAGATTTTATATTGATGTTATACATAAGGGATCAAAATTCAATGTCCCAAACCGGCTGAATATAAAGGAGTTTGAATGGATTGATATATATTTATTTTCTTTAAATATAATATACAACAACAACAACATCCAAGTCTTAATCCCAAAAGATTATGGGGTCGGCTAACATTAATCGATTCATGATATCGATGCCAAAAAGAGAACACAGACATGGAGCAAAAATGAAGAATATGATAAAGATAAATGAATATAAGATAACGATAACATAAGAAAATAAGAAAGATAAAATATAAAAAGATAAAAGAGCATAAAAAGCTAGAATCTAAAAATAACATAGGAACAAAAAAAAAAGATAAAGAAGATAAACGATAAAAGAAAAAGATAGATGAAAGACAGAAAAGAGATCAATCGTCCACCCGAATGTGCGCCCTCCACTTTACCCTCTCCAAAGCCATACTCTCATCCAACCCAAGAAGACGCATATCAGTTCTGATTCCTCTAATCCAAGTCTGTTTGGGTCCTCCCCTCCCTTTCCTCTCTATCTCTTCTCCCTACCCCTCAAGTTGTCTAACAGGTGCAACACTCGGTCTTCTACGCACATGCCCAAAACACCGCAAACGAGACTCCTACATCTTATCTTCCATACGTGCTACTCCCACCTTTTGTCTGATTATCTCATTCCTCAGGCGGTCTTTTCCGGTATGTCCACACATCCAACATAACATACACATCTCTGTCATACTCATCTTTTGAATGTGACATTGTTTCACCGCCCAACACTCTACGCCATACATTAATGCAGACCTAATTGCCGTTCGATATAATTTACCTTTCAATTTAGTCGCCATACCTCGATCGCATAGAAATCCTAATCCACTCTTCCACTTCATCCACCCAGCCCTGATTCTATGGGATACATCTCCATCTAATTCACCATCCTTTTGATTATGGATCCCAAGTAACGAAACATGTCACACACCAGTATCTCCTTACAATCAAAAGTAATCTCACTATTGCTACTACTTCTACCTCTAACAAACTTTCACTCCATATACTCAGTCTTGCTTCGGCTCAGTCTGGAATCCTTGGTCTCCAATGATTGTCACCATACTTCCAACTTTGTTTTAACACCCGATTGTGTCTCATCAATCAATACAATATCTTCGGCAAACATCACGCAACACAGTATATCTTCTTGAATTGATTCCGTAAGTTCATCCATCACTATAGTAAATAGGAAAGGACTCATAGCCGATCTTTGGTGTACTCCGATAGTAATAGGGAACTTTGCAGTCCTCCCTACACTAGTACAAACACTCATAGTACAAGTCTGATACATATCCATGATGATACTGATATACTTACGCGATATGCCTTTTTTAGTTAAGGCCCACCAAAGAACTTCTTGAGGTACCCTATCATATGCCTTTTCTAAGTCAATGAACACCAAATGCAAATCCTTTTTAGTGTTTCTATATTTCTCCACAACTTGTCTAAGAAGGTGAATGGCCTCAGTTGTTGAGCGTCCAGGCATAAAACCAAACTGATTCTCCGAAATATAATATATTATTACAGTTAAATTTAATCTAACACGAAATAGTAAATTTAGATATAAACATGTATGAACTCTCTGTTTTAACGAGGAAACCCGAAAGGGTGAAAACTGCGAGACTTTTCGGGCTAATGTCTAACCCACTCTCATTTTATTAATACTCTCATCACCATTTACATAGTAAAAGAGCTTCCATTAATGGAGGTTGAAAGCTTCTAAGCTTAAGTGTATAAGAAAGAGAAAGCTAGAGAGAGAAGAGAGAAGGAACCCACAACATAGAGGGCAAACCTCCTATAAATAGGAAAAGAGGTTAGGGCTGCAAGGCCACCCTAATGAGCTGAAAGGGCCAAATGGGCCGAAACAGACCGCATGGGCTGAGATTGGCAAGATGCGCTAAAATGGGCCTGTCTGATCAGGCTCCCTACAAGAATAATGCATTGGGCTCCTGAACAGTAGTAGACCTAGATAATACATCTCAACAACTATGTATATATCCGTAAGTATTCCTGGTGGAGTGTAGTCTAACTCCTCTCATTTGTAGGTGTTCCGAGAAACTTTTAATTAAATGGGTTCAAATTTTATGCTCATTTTATAATTTCATATTTTTAATTCATTGACTCGAGTTGAAGAACTGAAGTAAACGATTTGTAAAAATTGACTCAAATGCGCCATTTAGTTATAGCGATATTTTGCAATTAAAAGGCATAAGTATATTTCTGTCAATTTTAGTGAAAACACTTCCATTTCAAAATTCGTTATTTAAGTCTCCCAAACAAAGTAAAGGTATGTTTAACACTTACCTTCTCTTTCAGACCCCTTACAACACTTACTATCACATCCATTACTAACACCTTCCAACAATCTATCCAAACAGGCCCTTAGAAATCCCAACCTCTAATAAAACCTTTAGGAAACCCCTTACTGCACCTTCTTTTTGAAAACCTCTCTTAGGAAGCCTTAGCCCTTCCGGAAACCATACCTTCCCAGAAACTCCTTATCCGTACTCACAGAGATATTTTCCCATTTTCTATTTCTTTTTTTTCTCCAATTTTTTATTTTCATTTTCCAGTTTTTCTACCTTCAGTTTTCTGTTTTCAGTTTTTAGTTTTCCACTTTCAAATATGAAAACAAGTTCATACAATTTTTTCACCCGATGATGTGACCGACCAAAAGACCGATAGTACGGTTCCAGTCCGGAATCGAACCTAGTACAACCCAAGTAGGGTACCGGGTCCCACGTATAGGAAATTCGGAACCGAAAATCAGCATGTCCCGGTCGATCTCAACAATTAGTTTGATGAATTCTTTTCCCTTTTCCCTATGGTTGACAACTCAACGGCTCTTTACGAACTCTTCACTTTAAAAAATGATTTCAAAAAACCGAGACTGAACCGCCGGGTCATTGACCGGCCCGGGCAGGGACCACAGGGTCATTTGCGAGGACATGCCTGGGACCGCTCGTGTCACGCTCCGGACTGCCCAGACACGCTAACAACCGCCGCACAATCCGATTAAGGCAACCGCAGTTCACTTTACTCGAACCATGCAAGGGGTACATGAATACCATTCAGACAAGTACATCCATAAACAATCATAGGTAAAGCATTTCAAAATACGCAGCGGGAAACAAATACATTTTTAAAGTCAAAGGCCACACAGGGAAAACATGAGCACACAGGCTCCCAAGTCATTTATATTTTAAATAGTTTCCATGAGCATCATTTTATTTATATCAAAGTAGAACTGGAAGAAGCACGAACCACGTCTTCTCTCCATACATCACCCGAAGCAAACGGGAACAGGAAGCAAGCTCTAGCTTCTACCCGAAAACTGTGAGGTGGCCTCCCCTGTGAAGGGGAGGTCATTACTTTGAAGCATTTGAAAAGTACAATGACAACTATACGACATATAATCCATGTTTCAAACACAAGACCATCAACATAGGGTGATACTATATTATGGGCATAACCTACAGTTACCCCATTTCAAATCACGCGTAGAGTGTATATACCAATCAAATAGCCGGCCTGTAGGCCCATTTGTATTTCAAAACAATTTCCATTAAATAGCCCTTGGCCTATACTTGCATATAACAACTTCGAGAGGTTACATCACCCTAGTCTAAACCAAGTTCCATCGAGAGGGTTACACATTTTATCCGTTGTACTCATCCCTGTTGGACTTACACACCCTATGGTTGTATTAATTTATTTTGGGCTTACACACCCAATATAATATCTTTGATTCGTTTAGGGCTTACACACCCCGTATAATGCTTTATTCATTTAAGGCTTACACACCCCGTATAATGCTTTATTCGTTTAGGGCTAACACACCCCGTATATAATCTTAGTTCATGTAGGGCTTACACATCCTGAATCTAATCCTTATTCAACTAGGGCTTACACACCCCGAATATATCTCCCAACGTTCATATCTTTGTTTGACCGTGGCTTCAACCACAACAATACTTATTGTATTCGAGTAATCATAATCTATCAACCTCGGGCTAGTCTTCATCAAGACTCCCCGGGCTGCCGTCATATAGTTCTAGGTAGACTCCAGCTTTTCCTTTCAGCATGACCATAGTCCATCACCCATTCTAAGTCCATGTCTATCTTATTCAATATCCTAAATAGAACACACAATTAATCACTAAGGATTCATATCAATTCGATCATGGAAATAACTCAAGGATTCTTTATTTACATTTAATCTCATTCTCTATCCACATAGGTATCCTTATATCTTTTTTAAGATCATATGGAAATCACACATTTATCAATATTTGTTTATATCATTCTAATCCCTCACTATCAATTCAAAAATCATAATATTTCAAGGATTCCTCCTCTCATGCATAGTCCATTTGCTTATTCACCGTTGTATAATCATATATCATTTCCATGACCACATAGCAATCACACCTTATTCACATTCAAATATATCATTTAATCCCATCAAATCATATTTTGATTACTTAGGTAATCTCATGCTCAACTGGAGCTACGGGATTATTACCACCAGGCTTTGTTTTCTCTTGGATTTCCTTCCTTCCTTGGCTCCGATCCCTTTCTTCCTGATTTTTGTGGTGTGTTTATGGAGCTCTCAAAACCCCATCTCCCATACGTAAGGATCAAAATGAGAGGAGAGGATGAGACTCCCTCACTTATCCTATCCATTTTTAGTAAGGTGGGCTAAAATGGGTTGGGTTGTGTACATGGGCTACTCCTTTTAATTTACTCCGACCCAATGTATTATTTAAACGTCCATCCATTATATTTGGACTCTATATTGTATGGGTTACCCTCAATTAAATTTTAGGAAACCCTCCACCCTTATACTTGCTATTTTTGGTAATTTGGGCTAGAATGCCACTTCGAAACACCTCATGTACCCCATCTAATTATAGAATAAACAATTCCGTCCATACTTGGGCATCAATTCTCCCTAGACTTTTCATGTATCCCTAACTAGTTGGGTTATGTTGTTTGGCATATGAATCGAACCATTCTCACTCAAGGTGAATCATTAATAACAATTTCATTAACCTTTAACTTGAAGGTTACCTGGTACCTTACAGCCTCTGTTCTAAAAATCGTTCTAGGCGTCCGATTAGTCCCCGCCTAGGCGCTAGGCGGTGGACGGGCGCCCCGATTTTCATCTAGGCGCTCTGACTAATTGGTTTGCCATCTAGGTGAATTAATCGGGCCGCCTATGGCGCCTAGTTGCTCGCCCAGAGCGCTTAATCGGTCGTCTAGACCGTCTAGATTCGTCGAACATTACCTTACTTTTTAATTTAAATTTTATAAGTGATGTAAGTACTTTAACTTTAGCCACAAATATAAAGAAATGAAGTTGTAAATTAAGATAAAAACTATATATATATACGTTTGTATATATACCTAAATTTTATTATTATTATTATTATTATTATTATTATTATTATTATTATTATTATTATTATTATTATTATTATTATTATTATTATTATTATTATTATTATTATTATTATTATTATTATTATTATTATTATTATTATTATTATTATTATTATTATTATTATTATTATTATTATTATTATTATTATTATTATTATTATTATTATTATTATTATTATTATTATTATTATTATTATTATTATTATTATTATTATTATTATTATTATTATTATTATTATTATTATTATTATTATTATTATTATTATTATTATTATTATTATTATTATTATTATTATTATTATTATTATTATTATTATTATTATTATTATTATTATTATTATTATTATTATTATTATTATTATTATTATTATTATTATTATTATTATTATTATTATTATTATTATTATTATTATTATTATTATTATTATTATTATTATTATTATTATTATTATTATTATTATTATTATTATTATTATTATTATTATTATTATTATTATTATTATTATTATTATTATTATTATTATTATTATTATTATTATTATTATTATTATTATTATTATTATTATTATTATTATTATTATTATTATTATTATTATTATTATTATTATTATTATTATTATTATTATTATTATTATTATTATTATTATTATTATTATTATTATTATTATTATTATTATTATTATTATTATTATTATTATTATTATTATTATTATTATTATTATTATTATTATTATTATTATTATTATTATTATTATTATTATTATTATTATTATTATTATTATTATTATTATTATTATTATTATTATTATTATTATTATTATTATTATTATTATTATTATTATTATTATTATTATTATTATTATTATTATTATTATTATTATTATTATTATTATTATTATTATTATTATTATTATTATTATTATTATTATTATTATTATTATTATTATTATTATTATTATTATTATTATTATTATTATTATTATTATTATTATTATTATTATTATTATTATTATTATTATTATTATTATTATTATTATTATTATTATTATTATTATTATTATTATTATTATTATTATTATTATTATTATTATTATTATTATTATTATTATTATTATTATTATTATTATTATTATTATTATTATTATTATTATTATTATTATTATTATTATTATTATTATTATTATTATTATTATTATTATTATTATTATTATTATTATTATTATTATTATTATTATTATTATTATTATTATTATTATTATTATTATTATTATTATTATTATTATTATTATTATTATTATTATTATTATTATTATTATTATTATTATTATTATTATTATTATTATTATTATTATTATTATTATTATTATTATTATTATTATTATTATTATTATTATTATTATTATTATTATTATTATTATTATTATTATTATTATTATTATTATTATTATTATTATTATTATTATTATTATTATTATTATTATTATTATTATTATTATTATTATTATTATTATTATTATTATTATTATTATTATTATTATTATTATTATTATTATTATTATTATTATTATTATTATTATTATTATTATTATTGTTATTATTGTTATTATTGTTATTATTATTATTATTATTATTATTATTATTATTATTATTATTATTATTATTATTATTATTATTATTATTATTATTATTATTATTATTATTATTATTATTATTATTATTATTATTATTATTATTATTATTATTATTATTATTATTATTATTATTATTATTATTATTATTATTATTATTATTATTATTATTATTATTATTATTATTATTATTATTATTATTATTATTATTATTATTATTATTATTATTATTATTATTATTATTATTATTATTATTATTATTATTATTATTATTATTATTATTATTATTATTATTATTATTATTATTATTATTATTATTATTATTATTATTATTATTATTATTATTATTATTATTATTATTATTATTAACATAATGAAGTTAAGTGATTAATTATCATATACTACGTATGATTAAATGTGATAATTCTATCGTACATGTTTGTGAATGTATGTTTGTATATATATATATATATATATATATATATATATATATATATATATATATATATATATATATATATATATATATATATATATATATAGAGGAATGATCCTGTCCAGCCGGAGGGACAGGATCTTCCGTCCGGACCGCCGCCGTTTGGGGCGGTTCCCGGTGGAGTTTTTTGATGAAATTTTTATGGAATGTTCCTCATCAAGTCTAGTTTACCCACAAAAAATTTCAGCTAAAAATTCGATCGGGAAGGCAGTCAAATAATTTTTTGAAGATAACTGCTCCAACTTAAACATATAAAACGCAGTTATGTTTCAAAAAATTATTTGACTGCCTTCCCGATCGAATTTTTAGCTGAATTTTTTTGTGAGGATAAACTAGACTTGATGAGGAACATTCCATAAAAATTTCATCAAAAAACTCCACCGGGAACCGCCCCAAACAGCGGCGGCCGGACGGAGGATCCTGTCCCTCCGGCTGGACAGGATCTTTTCCGTATATATATATATATATATATATATATATATATATATATAGAGAGAGAGAGAGAGAGAGAGAGAGAGAGAGAGAGAGAGAGAGAGAGAGAGAGAGAGAGAGAGAGAGAGAGAGAGAGGAAAGTTCATGTCAGCCCGGCCTGACGGGCTGCTCCGTCCGGCCGAGCCCGTTTGGGCACCTTCCCGGTGGAATTTTTTGATGAAATTTTTTGAGCATGTTCCTCATCAAGTCTAGTTTGTCCATTCCAAATTTCAGCTCAAAATTCGATCGGGAAGGCATTCATATTATTTTTTGAAGTTGACTGCAGTTTTATATGTATATTTTGACGCAGTCAACTTCAAAAAATGATTTGAATGCCTTCCTGATCGCATTTTGAGCTACAATTTGGTATGGACAAACTAGACTTGATGAGGAACATGCTAAAAAAATGTCATCAAAAAATTCCACTAGGAAGGTGCCCAAACGGGCTCGGCCGGACGGAGGTTCCCGTCAGGCCGGCCTGACGAGAAGAGTACTCTCTCTCTCTCTCTATATATATATATATATATATATATATATATATATATAGGGTGCGGTTCTAGTGAGAACGATGCTTAACGTGAGAACGTGAGAACACTCACAATTAACCCAGCGTGATACACAATTGAGCCCGTCAGGTGCACATTTGGGTTTAGCTCAAAATAAGCCTATATAAATAATGACGGTGGCATTTTAGTAAATACTGTGCCGAACGCGAAAATGTGCATTGGGCGAGCCTCATTGTGCATCACATTTGGGTAAATGTGGTGTTCTCACGTTCTCACGTTAAGGGTTGTTCTCATTTGATCCTAAATCTATATATATAATAAAGATCAAATGAGAACATTGCTTAACGTGAGAACGTGAGAATACCACATTTACCCCAACGTGTTGCACAATGAAGCTTACATATTGCACTTTTTCACATCTTAACAATATTTACCAAAAATGTCACCGTGTTTATTTAATATAGGCTTAATTCGACCAATTTGAAAATGTGCAATAGAATAGCTCCAATGTGCACCCCATTAATTTAAATGTGATTGTTCTCATGTTCTCACGTTAAGCATCGTTCTCACTGGAACTGCACCCTATGTGTGTGTGTGTGTGTGTGTGTGTGTATTTGATACACACAAAAATACAATATTACTTATCATATTTATGCAAAAAGTATAGAAAAATGCAATTTATATGTCCCCGATTAGTCCCCGACTAGGTGCCTGCCTAGCCGCCTAGGCGCTAGGCGCTGGGCTAGCGCCCGACTAGCGCCTAGCGCCTTTTAGAACATTGCTTACAGCATACCCCGTTTTAAAACATAGTTACTTGCATACCATTATATAGACGGCCCGTGGGCCCGTGTTCATTAAGAAGCACCTTTCGCTATTCCCTGTGACTACTAGTCACGATCATCATAAAATTTCTAGTATTTCACTATGCTGTTATAGGGCTTTGCCCTAGTACTTTATCCCACTTTCATAAAGCCCCGCTCATTTATATTACTACACTGTGCTAGAGCCTCGCTCTTAGTCACTCTACATTGTGCTAGAGCCTCGCTTTTAGTCACTCTACATTCTGCTAGAGCCTCGCTCTGAGTCACTCTACATTGTTCTAGAGCCTTGCTCTTAGTCACTCTACATTGTGCTAGAGCCTCGCTCTTAGTCATCATTACGACGTGTTAAAGCTCCGCTCTTAGTCACGTTATTCAATCCCTAAGCAAGTTCTATGCCTAGAACCAAATTATCTTGAGTAGCCATTAAGGCCTACCCCTAATATAATTTAGAGTTTATGCGTTACCATCTTAAAGTATCTCTTAGGACTACTTAAGGAACAGCTCCTCACAATCCAACCTTAGGATTAATTCTATCATAATTCATATTAACATCCGGCTAGTATCTTAATACTAGTCAGATTAATCTTAGAACAATCAAGTTCTCAATTCATGTTTCATATCAATACTTCGTCAAGATACAAACCATAGGCAATTCTTAAGTCTAGGATCGATATATGAATCTAGTCACCTCGAGTACTCCCTTAAGGACTGCCCGCACCATAACGTAAATTACGTTTTCTTACAGTCATGTTAACGGTCTCATCTCATACAACGCTTCACGTGGAAGCGACCCAATATGTATCCGATATCTATTGCTACAGGAAAGACTCCCACATATCAAGTATCAGTCCCAACTCTCATGGGATTTCAAAAAATAAGTAACCATCCATAACTTTAAAGTCCGCCTCACATACTCGTGCTGCCCACCCATAGGTGTATGGATACAACACTAAACTTCAATTAAGTCCTTCAGATTCTTCGTTATCCCCTCGTGAGCTCCCAGTACTCATACAATAATGAGTAATGTCTAAGGCGAATCAGCTAGGTGTTTTGACCACTATATTTTCCTTATTTGTATGGTATTATATTACTCGGTGATAATAAATCGCCGGTTACACCCATTGTTTAATTAAGTCTTACATAGATTCCTCGTTAACGATTACTTACGTCGAACTTTAATGCCCAATCCATATGTTATATACGATGCACAATCCTTCTTACTGATGATCTTATCCTCTTCAGGGTAACACATGTCTACTCAACTTGTTCGGTTACAACTCGGAGCCTAAGGGCCCGCCCTTATTTCTCTCGAGTTCTCAATTCCGTGAGTAATACCCAACTCTAGGACTTTGCTTCTCAAATAATTTCTTCTCAAGGATATATCCTATGGTGTTCTATCATGCCTAACAATATTAGGCCTTACAACCAATCTCTTTCATTTGTTACAACATTATGCCATAGTATGTACTGCCCGTTATATCATTTCAATTTACAAGTGCCCCTCTCACACTTGCTCAACATGTCGCCGTATTAAGGATGATTCTACCATCCTCCCCGCACACCTTTAGTGTTCCTACACCTTGATGTGAGTTTTCTCGCACTAATATAAGTGTAGTAGTAAAGGGTTTAAGTACGAGTATTGTCTCCACATGGGCGGAAAAAGGGAATCAGGAATTAACTAAATTCAACGATTAAAATATAATAAAATTAAATGCAATTGTGCGAGAGTGGTTGTTTGGAAATTTAAAATGCAACTAAACGAATAAAAAACTTGGTTCTTTCTAATTAACGACAAAGGGAACAAGGATTGATTTCGGGGTAACCAGATTTCTGTCTGATCATGCTTAATCACATGAAAAGTTATTTAATTGAGCAATGCCAATCAATACTAAGTTCTTACCGCTCTTGCGGCGTAGAGTACAATAATTTAAGGGACCAGGCTGATCTCTCATGTGACATGATCCTAAATTATTGCCAAAATGAGCGAGCGTACGGCCCCTTAAATTATTGTACGCTCGCTCAATGATTAAGTGTGTGTGAAGGTGTCCTAGAATAAATTAAGGGGCCTTGTCTCTCTCACTCAGGGAATCAAGAAAGGGGTTTTCTAACCTACTCAAGTGATCAACTTCTAAATTCTCAGTCCCTTTCCTGTCCTTTATATCAATATCAAACTCCTGGAGTAGTAATATCCACCTTTGACAAAACCAAATTAGGACGAAACTCGTCAAGAGCAAACACAACAACTAACAATTCTTTCTTAGTGGTAGTGAAGTTTTCCAGGGAACTATCGTGAGTCTTACTAGCATAAGAAATACGTTGAAAATGTCTCTCTCGACGTTGCCTAAGAACAGCTCCTACGGCATAATCACTAGCATCACACATAATCTCAAAAGATAATGACCAGTCGGGAGTTACTACCACCAATGCCTTGACCAGTTTCTCCTTCAGACACTCAAAAGCCTCTAAACACTCCTGTGAGAAGTCAAATGGTGTGTCCTTCTCAAGGAGCTTAGTCATGGGTCGGGCGGGTTATCTTAGAAAAGTCCTGGATGAACCTACGGTAAAAACTAGGGCTGGGCATATCGGTTTCCGGTTCAGTTTTTATCGGTTTCAGTTCGGTTCGGTTTAAAACGGGTTATAAGAATTATTACCAAACAAAAACCATACTATTTTTCGGTTTGGTTCGGTTTAGATTTGTTAATTTTTAATAATATATGAAGGTTTTTTGAATTTCTTTAGTTTGGTTTGGTTTTGTTCGGTTTTTATCGGTTTCGGTTCGATTTAATATGGTTTGTAAGAAATAGTACCAAACTCATACAAAATTGCATATGGTCCTGTTTTGGTTCGGTTTGGTACGGTTTGGTTCGGTTAAACCAAACCGTTATGCCCACCCCTAGTAAAACCCTGTGTGGCTTAGAAAAAGTTTAATAGCACGGACCGAGGTAGGGGGAGGCAGTTTGGAAATCACATCTACCTTAGCCAGATTAACCTCAATCCCCTTAGTCGATATCTTATGCCCTGAGATCATTTCCCTCTTGAACCATGAAGTGGCACTTCTCCCAGTTAAGCACCAAATTCACCTCTCAACGCCTAACCGGGACTTTCTTCAAATTCTCTAAGCACTCATTAAAGGTATCCCCAAACACAGAAAAGTCATCCATAAAGAAATCCATAAACGTCCCAATAAAATCCCCAAAAATAGCAAGCATGCATTTCATAAAGGTAGCAGGGGCATTACATAATCCAAACGCCATCCTCCGATATGCAAAGGTACTAAATGGACATGTGAATGTAATCTTATCCTGGCTGTTGGGAGCTATGGGGATCTAGAAGTATCCCGACATAAAGGGGAGAGGGAAGTGGTCCTTCTGGGTGGTGGCATTTCATTTTCGGTAATCAATGCAAACCCGCCACCGGTGACCGTACGCTTAGGAATCAACTCATCTCTCTTGTTCTTAACCACAGTCATCCCCCTTTCTTGGGGACCACCTGGGTCGGGCTGACCCAAGGGCTATCTGAAATCGGATAAATGGTACCCACATCTAACAGACGGATGACTTCCTCCCTAACCACTTCCTTCATATTAGGATTGAGTCTTCTTTGGGCCTGCACAGCAGGTTTAGCGTTCTCTTCCATCAATATTTTATGTGTGCAGAAAGAAGGACTGATTCCTTTCATGTTAGAAAGTTTCCGGGCTAGAACTTCCCTTTGCTCACTAAGTAAACTAAGATATTGATTTTTGGGATGGCTCGAGCCCGGATGCAAGAATAACAGGGAGGTCAGGACTATCACCAAGAAAAGCATACTCAAGGTGGGAGGGAAGAGGTTTTAGATTCAATAGAGAAGGAGTCACAATAGAAGAATCGGTCTGAAAATCTTCCTTCCCCACCTTATCTAAATCATCTTCATTCCCCTTCTCAGAACTAGCATCACTTGAGTCCTCCCCTCCACTAATCATATTGCAATCAAACTTTGGGAGGAGCTTTAGATCCTTTGCTCACAAACTCTTATCTAACAGAAGATCAAAGAAGGCTTCATCAGAAAGCATGTTACGTTAAGAATGCAATACTCCACCAAAGAATAAACAACATCAATATAGAAACACTCTCCACTATCTTGACAGGGCCCCTTCATTATTTTGGACATATCAAAGGTGGCAGTCTCATCCGCAATCTAGAAAACAAGCTTGCAGTCTTTTTTTTTTTTTTAACCCGGAAGGCAAACCACCAAAATCAGTGGGGCAAATGCCGGGAGTCTGTTGCCGAAATTTTATTAATAGTGAATGAGTACAGAATGAGAAGGGAACCAAGCCACCTCCCACAATACAAACCAATAAATACAAATAACAATACAAACAAGCTTGCAGTCTCCAACATCAATAAGTGCTCGGGCAGTTGCCAAGAATGGTCTGCCCAAGATCAATGGTAACTCACGATCCTGACCCATGTCCAAAATAACGAAGTCTACAGGAAAAATAAACTTGTCCACTTTAATCAACACATCTTCAGCAATCTCCTGGGGATATTTGACTGATCGGTCAGTCAGCTGAATGCACATACGCGTTGATTTAAGTGGACTGATGTGTGTTTTCTCGCACTTAAAATGGTTGTAGAAAAGTGGTTGAAAGTACGAGTATCGTCTCCACAGGGACGGACAAAAGGGAATCAAAGATTAACTAAATTCAGCGATTAAAAGAAATAAATAAAATAAAATGCAATTGTGCGAGATTGGTTGGTTGAGTAAAATAAAACTAATGTTAATGAGCGATTAAAAAGATTGGTTTTTTCCTTAATTAACGACGAAGGGAAAAGGAATTGATTCCGGGGTTAACCAGATTTCTGGCAGATCAGGCCTAATTACATGAAATTGATTTAATTGAGCCTAGCTAATCATTACTAAGTTCTTACCGCTCTCGCGGCGTAGAGTACAATAATTTAAGGGACCAGGCTGATCTCTCATGCGGCAGGATCCTAAATTTTTGCCAAAACGAGCGAGCTTACGGCTCCTTAATCGCTACTAATCTCTTAGCGAGCGATTAAGTGTGTGTGAATGTGTCCTAGAACAAATTAGATCTCTCTTAATTCATTCTACATGCAATTGTAATTCTAGTCGCGATTCTAGGTTACAAAAGATATTAGTTAAATTATTCAAACACAAATTAAACGGCATTCATGCAATTAAACCAACAAGAATCTAGCCATCAATCATGATTAACCCCTTCATCAACCCCAAATCCCTAATTAAACTACTCACAATTCATAATTGAAGAATCAACAGAATTGGGATGAATAGAGTAAATTGTCATTAATTAAAAAATTGAACTTACAAAGTGTTGGTCCCAAAATAAGGATGTATTGAACAACAAAATACGATCTATAACAATATAGGTAAGGTCTAGATAATGATATGATCAATCTAAGAGCAATAGAGCCTTACGCTATACTATCGAGAAGTATGAAAACCTTTTAGAGAATAAAATAGTACTGTATTGCTGATTATCCTTGGTCCTGTACCACAAGTACGCGTATTTATAGGCGCAGGTACAGGTACCGAGAATGGTAACCTAGAACTCTGGGCCTAGGCCTTTTTGGGCCTTAAACCCTTAGTTGGATTTATTACATCATAAATACATTAAACGTTAATCTATTCTAGATAAATAAACAAGACATCAGACAAGCTTGATCACAATTAATATTTTTCCTCAACAATCTCCCCCTTTGTGATCAAGTGCCGTCTTGCTTCTTCTTCTCTTCACTTTTGAGCTTTATAATAATTCTTTCTGAGATTAAGTGCGTGCTCATAGTTTCTGAGTGAATTTCTTCTATCAAGTTGCTTTTCGATGGCCTGTAGGATGTTGTCAATTCTGTGTGCCTCTTTTAATTCAGCATCTGTGGCATCTGCATACTTCTGCTGTCTTTCTTTAAATGCTTCTCTGATCGGTTGCAGCTTCTCTTTCACAATTTTCAGGGTTCCGTCACAGTATTTGTTAATTTCATCAATGAATAGCATACGTTTCTCACCATTGTGGTTCAGATAGATAAGCGTGATTGGACTATCAAAGATGTAATACTCAGGAAAGTCTTCCAATTCTTGTCCATACAACTTTGGTCTTGTGAGATTCGTCTTTGGCATGTTTGTTTCAAGAGCCATCTGAAGATCATGAGAGGCAAAGAATTTGATTTGTCTGATCATAAACCGCTTGAGTGCATCCAGCCCATCTTGTGTAATTTTGTCACGAATGCCTGGAATTTCCTGGAATGCAAGATACATCTGATAGATGTCGTCCATCTTTAGCATGTAGAGATCATTTTCCTTGCACGTGAATACCGTTCCGTCAGAGCGCTGAAGATGATAGACAGAGAGTTTGATATCTTGAAAGTTGGTTTCAGCCACATTGAGAACAGCCCAGACAGGGTCCTTGGTGTTTGAAGTTCGTGTTGCCAGACTTCTCTCTGTTTTCCCATATAGTGATGACTAAGTAGAAACAGCTGTCCGCCCTTGTTTTGTCCTCGTAGATGGTTAAGACCACGAACCTTCAATTCATCCAGTTCTCTGACCTTATCCTCTTTTCGCCAGATGTTTTCCCTAATTTCCTCTTGAAAGGGGGCGTTGATGTCGATCTTTTCCCAGGGCTTTTCATTTCTGGGCATTTGAGCCGCTGTTTGTCTAATGATTGACTCAAGCTCCTTGGGTGGTGTCTCATAGTTCTCTCCCTCCTTGAGTTCATCTTGATCAAGTAGAATCACATCAGTAGCACAGTTGACTAAGAGATCTCTGAGATATGCTCTTCGCTGTGATTCATCTACATCTGTCCAGAGTTCAGACCATTTGTTGTGCACCAGCATTTCCTCAAGTTCATCGTGCATTTGCTCATTGTAGTAGTTGGAGGGAGCCTGCTGCTGCTGCGGTGACATGTTTGGCGTAGCATCGGGATCCTGGTGAGACTTGCAGGGATCCTCAATTATCTCAACACGATGCTCTTGCGCAGAGACCAGACCTCTATACTTCGTTACATGCGGCCAATCCTCCCTTGGCTGAGAAAATGAAACACCGGGATCCTCAGGATTGCCCGTTGACATCAGTTTTGAACTAGGTTCTAACTGATGGCCTGAGTAGGAAGATGTACTCGTGGTAGCATCATCAGGACTTCCATTCCGTCCTTGGTTAACATCTATAGGAGATGCACCTCGGGATGTTATGTCTAGCTCGACCATGCTAGAAAGAGTGGCTAGGGATTTATGGCTGGCCGAAGTAGTGGGTTGATCATTGGTAGAGGTGGAGGGTTGGTTTGGCTTTGAGGGTTGGCTAGTAGAAGCAACATGCTCAAGTATCCGTTGGCGCTTGTTCTCCCCCTCATGAGAATCCGAATCATCAGGATCCTCATGTGAACGTTTAGCGCCACGGAGACTGTCACGGCATGTGTTCTGTGTATCTAGAGCATGGAGAAGGGCTTTTTGAAGAGGGGTGAGGTTGCCTTCTTCCACGTCTAGTATACGGTCGTAGATCTCAGCTACAAGATCCTCGAAGGGTACAGTTGTTAGATTGGGTTTGGTCGTTGTAGGGGAGAATACTAGTTCTGTATCCTGGGTTCCCCTTGATGTGGATGGTTGTTGGTTTTCTATGGCTAAAGGTTTGGAAATAGGAATGGAAATGGTTGGGGGCTGTGTTGTTTGAGGTTTGGGTGGTATATCCTGAACAACTGGGGTACTTCCAGAGTCTTGTGCATTAGCGGTTATTGCTTCATGCACCCATGGCTTAATGGTAGACTCTAGAAAGCTATTCAGATATACGAGAATGTCTTCGGGGATAATGGTACCAGTTACAGGGGTTGTAACTGTTGTCATAGCATCAGTGAAGATAGCTGATGTGTGGCCTGCGTTCAATGATCGAGGCATTGTTGGCGTAGCAGGACTTCCGACCATCATAGTTTGCACTCCGGTCGTTGCATTCAGGGTGAGTGCACCTGTATGTGCAGTGAATAGTGTAGGTGTCCTAGAAAAATGTGAAAATGTAGGAATGGTGACACCTAGACTCGATGTGATAGAACGGATGGGGGTAGTGGTCCGGGGCTGTTGACCACTAAGTCTCTCAGCAGATTCGGAAGGAATCAGTGAGGTCGGTGTAAGTTCCCCTTGAGTTATTGAAACCCCAGTCTGTTGGGAGACTGGAGAGTGGATGGGAGATGGCTGTGCATGCGCAGTTGAACCGGATGCTGCGACTTCTACCCGGGAACCGACAAGGTCAGCTCCTGCTCCTAGGGGCGTGGTTCGGTCTATAGTGACGAAGGTGTCACAGTCATCGTACAGTGCCAGCTCCTCCTCCACTGCACTCTTCTTTCTGAGCCTCTTCTTAGGCTTGGATGATGCAGACTTATCACTTTTCTGCTTTGAGCGCTGCTCACTAATAATGATCCCCTTGAGTGGTCGGGGTGTGAGTGCAGCCTCCATTTCTTCGGATGAGGAGTCGGAGTTGATTGGAATGGCCTGTTTGCCAGCGCTTCTTCTATTACTGAGCAAAACTCCCTCCATGTCATCATCATCATCTGCATCATCATCCTCATCATCATTCCTCTCCTTTCCCTTGGCCATGCTATCAGAGGCCTCACCACCAGCCTTATTAGAAAGGGCCTGGCTTGATGGTTCATCGGCAGTGTCCTCAGCATTAGGGTGGCCCTCAGCAGTCTGGGTCCTCTCGGAAGAGTTAGCAGACTGATCATCATTAGGCCGGGTTGCCACTGGTTTCTGTGGCGGGGCTCTCTTCTTCTTACCCTTACTCGCTCTTGGCTTGGTTCCTGGGGTAGGTCCAGCTGGGTTTTGCTGAACCATAGGAACCGTTCTCTTCAACGACTCTTTGTAGTCAATGACTGCCTTATCCCTTGGGTTTGCTAGATCAAGCAAGGAGTCCGGGATAGGCAGTGCTTCAGCCTTGTTGCTGTCTCTCTGAAAGTACTTGAGCTTTGGAGCGGTGAAGTGCTTGTCCTCCTTACGCTTTGGCATTGTCGGGGTGGCCTCCATAATGTTGTGAATGATCAGCGCCAGCCACCGAGCGTAGGGGATGGTGTTTCCTTTGTTGTTTTCCTTCATCTTGACCTGGTCCATCAGCTCTGTCCAGAAGAGCTGGGCCATGTCGTACTTCTTGTCATATGCAATCCCATGGAAGATTTGTAGGATCTGCTTGTTGCACTTGTCATGTCCGGCATGCTTAGGAGACAAGCATTTGTTGACCAGCCCGAACAGACTCTTCCATGGGTGGGGCAGGTTGGAGATAGTGAAATTTGACAGCAGGGGCAGCGGGCTGTCATAGCCTAAATCCTTCATCCCCTTGATCAGTTCTTCATTGGTAGGAAGGGGTACGTAGTTCTGTAGGACCGGGAGCTTCAGTGTCTCCCTGATTGTGGAGGGTGTGAGCACCACTCTCTTGTCGTTCAGCTTGGTCATGATTTTTGACCTGTCCTTTTCTGAGGCTGTGTGCATCAGGCCCCAGAACTGTTGTAGATATACCTCTGGCACCGGTTTGGCTTCATTGAATGCAAGCCAGAGGTAGTGCTTTTGTAGAATGGAGAGTATGACTGGGTCCTGACACTTGAAAAGCTTCAGATCCAATTGGAAGTTGTTGTCATAAAGTGGGACCCAGTTCTCTTTTGGGTACAGTTCACTGCTTGATTGTGTATTCTTGGTTGTTCCTGACATGATAAGCTGAAGAAATTGGGTCAGCACTTTGTTCAAATGAAAAATTTTATTTTTGTTCTGTTTTTGCAATTTTTCAGATCAGGTGTGAAAAGGTGGAACCAAAAAAAATATTCTAAGTACCAACTGCGAGAACCATCTTCTCGAGATTTGAGTATCGAGAAGTAGGTTCTCGATGTTTAAATACCGAGAAGCTCTTCTCGATACTCAGATACCGAGAACTTGGTTCTCAATATGGGAGTATCGAAAAGTTCTTTTCGAGATTTAAACATCGAGAACCCTTTTCTCGAGGTTTAGTATCGAGAACCTCTTCTCAGTATTTCAAACATCGAGAAGTAGGTTCTCGGTATTAAACATCGAAAAGTGTCTTTTCGAGGTTTAACATCGAGAACCGTCCCTCGAAAATCAAAATATCGAGAAGATGATCTCGAGTTCTAAACATCGAGAAAATAGATTTCTCGAGTTCGTACTCAGAAGAAATGTCGAGAACCACCTGCAATTTTAACACAACATAATGATAATCAATGAAGAAAAACTTTTCGAGTTCCATGTTCTTGGTTCGAGAAAATTAGTTCTCGATAAACAACTTTTCGAGATTTTTCTAAAGTTGATGTCGAGAACCATTGCATTGTTTTCGAAAATCGTTTTATTGATGCCCTTAAAGATCGAGAACTTTAATTCCACCTTTTGATGGATTTGAGATGAGTTGTGAAGAAGGTTTGCGAAAAGATTTTTGCTCTTGGACTTCGAGAACTGAGATTGCGAGAAAATGGGTATTCTGGTTCTCGAAGTCTCTTTTATACGCGAAAAAGTCATTTGGGCCTTGCGCGAAGTGTTCTGGGCCCAAAAGTTTGAAATGGGACCTGGTTTTGTTTCAAAAATTATTTTGGGTCCCAAAGATTTATTTATGTACAGGAAAAAAAAAACTCCCTCTCAAATTGTGCATGAAAAAAAAAATGAAAAACACACACACACTCTTTTTCTTTCTTTTCTGATTTTCTCACACATACACACACTCTCTTTTTTTTTTATTTTCTTCCACATACACACACTTTTTTTTTTGATTTTCTTCTTTTCTCCCCCTCAAAGTATTCCTCTCTCTCTTATTTTCTCCCTTTTCTGTTTTCTCCCTTTTTCTCCCCCTCAACACATGCAACGCAAACCACACACACACACATTTTATTTAGACCATGGAGATAACACAACTACATAGGATCGAGATTCAACATGCCTAACTTAGATACTAAGAACTGGAATCTCTTTTCATCCAATGCCTTAGTAAATATGTCAGCCAGTTGAAGCTCGGTGCTAACAAAGTATAAATCAACATCTCCCTTCTCCACATGGTCCTTGATGAAGTGATACCGCAGGTCGATGTGCTTGGTGCGCGAGTGATGAACGGGGTTGCTGGTTATGGCGATTGCACTTTGGGAGTCACTGTAGATGAGAATATGGTTGAATAGGAAGCCATAGTCTCTGAGTTGTGTCCTCATCCATAGAATTTGTGAACAACAACTAGCAGCCGCAACGTATTCTGCCTCGGCTGTAGAAGTTGACACGCAGTTCTGCTTCTTGGAGGACCAGCAGACTAGCTTCTCTCCTAAGAATTGAGCACTTCCCGACGTACTCTTCCGATCCATCCGACAACCAGCAAAGTCAGCATCAGTATATCCAATTAGGTCAAAACCTGAGTTCTTGGGATACCACAGACCCAGATTGACTGTGCCTTTTAGGTATCTCAAGATTCTTTTCACAGCAGAGAGGTGGGATTCTTTGGGATTAGCTTGAAAACGCGCGCACAAGCATGTGGAGAACATAATGTCAGGTCTGCTGGAGGTAAGATACAGCAAAGATCCAATGATAGCCCGATAGTGAGTAGCATCGACTGGTTTCCCGGTGGGGTCCGAGTCAAGCTTATTGTTGGGGGACATAGGCGTTCTTATGGATGCAGTACTTTCAACATTGAATCTCTTCAGCATGTCCAGAATGGATTTTGATTGATTGATGAAAATCCCATCTGACAGCTGTCTCACTTGCAGACCAAGAAAGAAGTTCAATTCTCCCATCATGCTCATTTCAAACTTTGTTTTCATCAGCTCTTCAAACTGCTTACATAGATCAGGATTGGAGGAAGCAAAGATGATGTCATCAACGTAGATTTGAATTAGAAGAATATCATTGTCTTGACGCTTGATGAACAAAGTTGTATCAATCTTTCCTTTTGAGAAGCCTGATTCTGTTAAGAAGTCTGTCAGTGCATCATACCAGGCTCTCGGTGCTTGCTTCAATCCGTACAGTGCTTCATTCAGTTTATACACATGATCAGGAAATCTTGGATCTATAAATCCTTCAGGCTGAGCGACATAGACTTCTTCAGCAAGAATACCATTCAGAAAAGCCGTCTTCACATCCATTTGATAGACTGTGAAGTTCTTATGTGCTGCGTAAGCAAGAAAGAGGCGGATAGCTTCAATTCTTGCTACGGGTGCAAAAGTCTCATCGTAGTCTATGCCCTCTTGTTGATTGTATCCCATGGCAACCAACCTTGCCTTGTTCCTCACAATGATTCCATCTTCATCTCGCTTGTTTTTGAAGACCCACTTTGTGCCAATAATGGTTTTCTTCTGTGGTTTAGGCACAAGTGTCCATACGTTCATTCTGCTGAATTGATTGAGCTCATCTTGCATAGCAATCACCCAATCAGGATCAGTTAATGCGTCAGCAACTTTCGTTGGTTCAGACTGACTGATAAAGCAGGAGAAGAGACATTCATTGGCTGTTGCAGTTCTGGTGCATACTCCACGACTCGGATCTCCAATTATTTGTTCAACAGGATGTGCCTTCGTCCATTTCCGCTCATGTGTTAGAGGGATTGGAGTTATGATGGGGTGATCCGGGTCCTCAAAGATATTAGATGATGTTTGTTGAGGTGTAGAGTGCACTGATTCAGCAGGAGTTGTTGTTTGTGTTTCTGGTGAGATTTGTGTTGATGCCGTTGCTTGTGTTGCTTCTGTGTGATGATCTTCTGGATCTTCATGATCGGATTGAGAGAAAGCATCTTCTTCATTTTCAGTAAGATCAAGCAAAAGTGGCATCTGTGCTGTAGGTTCTGTTGTTGGTGCAGTCCTTTGCTGTGGATTTGTGTTACGTGGATTCTCATAGAAGTGTTCAAAGAGAGAATCAAGAATCGCACGTTCAGTAGATGTTTGCTCAGTTGCTTCAGCTCCATCAGAATTTTGATGTTCAGAAAGAGTGGGTTCTGTCAAGAAGTGTTCAGATGCAAAATCTGCCATTTCATAAAATGCAACATGTACACTCTCTATGACAGTTCGTCGATCCCTCAAGTAGATTCTATAAGCTTTGGATTGCGTTGAGTAGCCAATAAACACACCTTCTTTGGCCTTTGGATCGAGCTTGCTTCTTTCACTTCTATCATTCAGAACAAAACACTTGCAGCCAAAAACTCTGAAAAATGATATGTCAGGAGTTCTGTTGAAAAGAATTTCATAGGGGGTCTTGTTGAAGCGCCTGTGAATAGTGGTTCGATTTTGAGTGAAGCACGCAGTGTTGATGGCTTCTGCCCACATGAAGTGAGGAAGTTTGGATTGTATGAGCATAGTGCGTGCTGCTTCAACAAGAGTTCTGTTCTTTCTTTCAACTACTCCGTTCTGTTGAGGAGTTTTTGCCGCAGAGAGCTGTTGAGTAATACCCTGAGATTCAAAGAAATCAGTAAGGCACTGATTTTTGAACTCGGTTCCATTATCTGTTCTCACCACTTGAACACTCTTCTGAAGGAAATTTTGAATTGTCCTGATGAAGGTTATGATGGTTTTTGTTGCTTCATCTTTTGTCCTCAAGAATTTGGTCCATGTGTATCGAGAGTAATCATCCACAATGACTAAAGTGTATTTCCGTCCATTGATACTTTGTACTCTCATTGGTCCTCACAGATCCATGTGTATCAGTTGTAATGCTTGAGAGGAGGATGGGATTTGTTTTGACTTGTGAGAGCTCCTTGCCATTTTGCCTAATTTGCAGGCACCACAGTGGTTGTCAGCGGAAGTCTTCAGAGTAGGCAGCCCTTTCACAAGTTTCTTCTTGGACAGAAAGATCAGTTGTTTGAAGTTCAGATGAGATAGGCGTCTGTGCCACAGGCTGTTTTGCTCAGAGGAAGCTTTGGACAACAGGCAGATGGAAGAAGTTGATTGAACACTTTTCAGATCAATAGTGTACAGGTTTGATATCCTGTTACACGTTAATAATGTGTTTCCATAGCTGTCTATCACACAGCATTGTCTAGATTGGAACTTCACTTCCATCCCGCTATCACAAAATTGTCCAATGCTCAGCAAGTTATGTTTCAGTCCTTTCACGTAGGAGACAGCCCTTATTGTGACATTCGGACAGATGACGTCTCCATATCCAAGAATAGGAGACGATGCGTTGTTGCCGAATCTCACATTTCCTCCGTAGCATGAAGTGTAGTTGCTCAGCAGGTGTTTTATTCCGGTCATGTGGGTTGAGCAGCCAGAATCCAAGTGCCACACATGACCGTTCTGCAAAACAATTAAGTTTTCTTAGGTACCCACCGTAGGATGGGTCCTTCCTTATTAATCAAAAACATCTTTTTAAATTTTTCTTTGAGCTGTGATCCAAGGTCAACAGCTTTTTCAGTCAAAGTTTGAACCTTTTCATGTTCAGATTCAGATTTGGGTAACCATTTCTGCTTAATTGAAGGAGGAGATGAGACATGATCATAGTGAGTGAATGGATGTTGGTTAAGATATGGCTTAAAAATTTCTTCTTTGGAGAGTCTTTTCAGATGTTTCTTTGAATGAATTCGGAGGGGGTATTTTAAATGCAAAAAGTCATAATAACCCTCAACAAATTCATTCTCAGATTTCCTTTCAGTCTTATGTTCACTCTTCCTTCTCCATTTCACATTATTCACATCACTATCAAAATCAGAACTTGTAAGACTGCCAGTACAATCATTGACATAATCAGATGATGAACAAGGTTTGTCATTAATCTTAAAAACATTCAGCTTGGGACTCAAGACTGAATTATGAGTACAAACATGCTTAACAGAGCAAGAGTTACAATTATTTTTAGAATAAAACATTGCGCTAGAATAGGACTTCTTATTTCCCAAAAATATTTTCTTCTTTCCTTCAGCAACCTCTCTTCGTTTCTTCCTCCACTCCTCTTTCTTCTCCCATCTCCGACTCACTTTGGTTCCTGTAACCGAAGGAGACTTGGAGTGAGCAGATGAATTTTCAAAAATGTTGGGAATTTTGTGGTTATGATCAATGGTTGAGTCTGTACTGCTTGTAGATTGGGAGGCTGTGTTTGATTGAGACTGTTCTTTCAAAAGAGTAAGTTCACTCAATAATTTTTCCCGCTCACTCTCAAAACTCTTCCTTTCTTCTTCAAAACTCTTTCTTTGATTTTCAAGAGAAATGTGTAGATTTTCAAATTTCTTAATGAGAGGAGGAATGTATGGTTCATCAACCTCAGAATGTGAGTTTGAGGGAGGTTCCAAATCAGACACAGCTTCCTTTTCAGAAGGATAAAGACTCACGCATTCATCAGAAGAAAAGACAGGTTCAGCTGTAGCATAACTTTTGTTCAAAGCAGAATAATCAAAAGAGATTTGAGCTTTTGTTGTGTTTGTTCTTTTCTCAGCCTCAAGTTCCTCCGTTTCTTTTGCAGCCGTAAAGTGCATAAGTTTGGTTAGACCGAATCCCATGTAATTAACATCATATAGTTGTTTACATTTGACCTTTTTCAGGTTACAGGGATTCGATAGACCAAGACCTTCTTTGGAATTATAGAAACGGGTATCCTTGGGTTGATTCAAGAAAATTGTTTGTTCAGTTTGATCACGCTTAGCTAACAAATCCTCAAGCTCTTTGATTTTCCTATAAAGCGCACTTCTTTGCTCATGTAAGACTCTTTTTAGTTCAATTGTTTGATTAAGCTCTGTCTTGGTGTTACGCAGTTCACTAGTCAATTCAGTTGTCCTAAGTGCCAACTTATCCTTTTCTAAGGTCAATTTTTCTACCTTTTTCGTTGACTCATCAAGTTTCAAAGTAAGACAGGCATTTTTATGCAAGTTCTTAAGTAAAACTTTGTGATTGTTATCAAGTCTCGTCTCAAGCTCCTTAATAATCTTGTCCTTTTCTATTAAAGAATGATTTTTGCATTTGCAAGAACATGAGTTTTTAGAAGGACTTACATTGCTGTTTGAGCTTTCAGTATCATCATCACCGGGGATCGCAGCATCACCCTTTCTTTCATCTTTCTCCACGATTGCCATCAAAGCCAAGTTTTCTTCTTCCTCATCTGAAGAATTATCCTCCATCCAATGGTCCTTCTCAGCGAGCATTGCAGCATTTTCATCTTCTTGCTTTGCCATGAACATCTTCTGCTTGTTCATGAGCATCTTCTGCTTATAATAGTTGAAGTCCCTTCTTCTTGGTAGGCGACAATCTTTGATCAGATGTCCAGCCTTTCCGCAATTAAAGCACTTGGGAGCTTCTTCTGCTGCAACAGCTCTTTCTGAGGAATTTTGCTCAAGCTGTTTCGGCTTGTAGTTGGATGAGGAAGTTCTCAGCTTGTTGGATGAAGTACTCTTCTTCACAAACTTCTTATTGAATTGCTTGGTTAAGAGCGCCATTTTCTTCTGCAGCTCTACCAGCTCCGACTCCACGTCTACTTCTTCATCGCTTTCTTCATCTTCAGACACGACTGCAGCTTTCTTCTTCCTTTGCATCTTAGCTGTACTTCTTGATTGAGTTTCCAGCACAAGAGCAAGTGGATCACTAATTCTGTTTTCTTCAGGCTCTGCAGTGTCATTCACAAATTGCTGTAGATGGTCATGAATTGTGTAGAGATCAACTTCATCAAGATCCAGATTCTGTCTCACATTCTTCACTGTCCTCTTCCATTCAGGGTTCAGACTTGATAGAAACCGTATGTTCAGCTCCATGTTAGCTTTGTTCACATTGATCTTTCTCAGATCATTCACCAGCTTAACAAATCTGTTGTAAGTCTCATGCAGAGGTTCATCGGGTCTAGCCTTGAAGGAATCATAGGCAGTGAGAGTGCTTGCCTTCTTGGTTTTCAAACCTAGGTTGGTTCCTTCCATCAGCTTTCTGATTTCATCCCACATCTCCTTAGCAGAATCCATACTGTCAATCAGTATATAAATATCATTCGGAATTGCTTGGAGTAGGTACGTTTTTGCCATTAAATCAGCTTTGACTCTCAATCTGTCCTCTTCAGTATACAGCTCTACTGGTTTTGGAACTTTCACTTGGTCGACAGGGGGCTCATTTTCATCGTCTCCTCCTAGAACCATCCATAATTGAGCCGGACCCTCTGTCAGTGATTCCAGCATAGCTGAGGAATTGTCTTTGCTCTCGAGGAAGTTGAGAAATCTGTTCTTCCACATAACGTACTCATCTCTCCTGAGGATAGGGGGTCTGCTATCGTTGCCCATTGAAAGAGCGTCCATATCTGCTGTTCTTGAGAAAGTGACCGTTCGAGTGATTGATCTGTTTTTAGAAAATAATTATTTCTAAGTATGGAATATCGAGAAGTTTAACCTCGAGAAAGATATTCGAGAACAGGGAATTCGAGAAAGTTTATCGAGAAGTAAGTTTTCGATATTAGGACTTCGAAAACTTGGTTTTCGATATTCTAGGTTCGAAAACTGAGATATCGAGAAGTCAGATATCGAGAAGTTCAATTTCGAGAACTAAGCTTTTCGATATACTGATTATCGAGAACTGAAGTCGAGAACCTGTAATATCAAAATCAGATATTCAAAGTATAAATATCGAAAAGTACTAGTGCGAGAAGCTAGTATCGAAAACTAAGTTCGAGAACTCAGTATCGAGATCATTCTGTCGAAATCCTGTACTTAAAAATTTTCAAAATTTTGAAAACGAAGATTGCTGCTGAATTGTTTTCGATGTCGAGAAGTTTCAGGGATGAATCAAACTTCAAAAAACCTGCTGAAGTACCGAGAACCTGTTTTTCGATATGCCTATATCGAAAACTTCAAATCTCAAACTTTACAGATATCGAAAATGAAGATATACTGCTGGTTCGTTTTTGAAAGACGAATCCAACAGTATAACTTTTACACAGAATTGTCCAAAAACAGATTTACAAAGACAGATTCAATAAAATATCGAAAACATAAAACAGAGCATTCTTCGCAGTTTTTCTTCGATGCAGATCAGTACTCGATCGGCTCTGATACCAATTGTTGGTCCCAAAATAAGGATGTATTGAACAGCAAAATACGATCTATAACAATATAGGTAAGGTCTAGATAATGATATGATCAATCTAAGAGCAATAGAGCCTTACGCTATACTATCGAGAAGTATGAAAACCTTTTAGAGAATAAAATAGTACTGTATTGCTGATTATCCTTGGTCCTGTACCACAAGTACGCGTATTTATAGGCGCAGGTACAGGTACCGAGAATGGTAACCTAGAACTCTGGGCCTAGGCCTTTTTGGGCCTTAAACCCTTAGTTGGATTTATTACATCATAAATACATTAAACGTTAATCTATTCTAGATAAATAAACAAGACATCAGACAAGCTTGATCACAATTAATATTTTTCCTCAACACAAAGAATCTCAGGTTCTCGAAGTAAACAACGTAAAAAAGCAGGTAAAACTCGTCCTAGGCCTCTCTACTAAGTTCGTAACCCTCAAAAAGGGGTATGGAGGCCTTATTTATAGAAAACAGGAGAATTTGAGCTGAAATAGGACAAATCGGGGCCAGGCACGACGCCAGGCACGATCGTGTCTGGGATCGTGCCTGCGGAAGAAACGCGCGTCTCGGGTGGAGGCACGATCGTGCATGCCTTGCCAGGACACGATTGTGCCTGGCTGGCAGAATGGTACCGTGTCATCCTCTATACAGGCACGATCGTGCCTGGTCTTTTCTTCTTCATTTCGCGCCGTTTCTTGCACCAAATGCTCGCGGATGCATACGAGGTCGATCCAAATGCTCATTCTTCATCAGAATTTCGTCGTGAATCTTCCGGTGACCTCCAAATATCTCAAATCTGCTTCGAATGCCTTCAAATCCTTCCCGAATGCCTCTCAAGCGCTAATTTCCGGACTTTAACTTCTTCAATTCAACTCCAATTGCAACGAAACTCGATCCAACGCTTGATAATCACAACTTGAGCTAAAATTGAGACTTGCAACGCCTTAAAGCTAGCAAAACCATCAAAATCCGACTCCAACACGCATCAAATGCGTGTCTAAATACGGACTTATCAGACTCCCTCACACTTAAGCTTTTTGCTTGTCCTCAAGCAAAGCGAACAACGGGACTTACGATAATCACCACACGGAATTTAAAACAGTTAGCATGCACACGTAGTTAAAGGGATATTTACAGGACAAACAATCTAAACAAGGAAAATTCTTCCTTAAACTACATCTTTGTACTCAAGCTAACCTGTTTGACAAAGTACTCACAACATCCTCAAAGTAATGACAGCGTACAAAAATAAACTAGCTACTAATCAGAAGGACTTGTGAAGGTGGTGGTGAATGGATCATGGATAACAATAATAGTCCATTTGTTTTGAGAGATTGGAATATTCTAACAAAGACTCAATGTATTCAGGAACTTCAGGGCTATTCTTAGGAACAAGGAACTCAGTAGGCCACAATTTAGGAACAATCATTTAAACCTATGCAAAGAGTAGACATGGTGTACAACTAAGCTAAACCGTCTCGGTACATTTGTGCTTTGACGTATACTTGATGTACGCAGAGGACTAAAGCTAAATTTTGAGATAACCTCCAAGTTCATTAATTATAGTTTAGTTTTCCTTGTCATGTTGGCACGAGAACGCCGTTTTTTTCGAAAGATACACAAGTCTCATCTTACGTTTTTTGACCGGGGCTCCCATTCCCTTTTTTCGCAAAATAAGAGGTCTAGCTATATTAATTTTTCACCTTTCGGATTCTCACTAGACATTACCCCATTCTAATCTCGGCCTCACCAAGGAAAAATAGCAATTTAAAGTTCATTTATTTCAAAGTGAATCCATGCCTACAATGCAATCCTTGAAAGTATCGAATTCCTAAAAGATGACTGCTCTTACCCAATTTGGGGAATAGGAACAGTGCCAAAAATCTCTCCTACACAAATTCCCTAAACTTAACAAATTAATCCCCTAGTTCCCTAAACATCAAGACTAAGTCAGAAATATTCACGGGTAAGGAAACACAGGCCATTGGGCTATGGAGCTCAATTAATTGGGTAAACAAAGAACGGTCAGGCTCAAAATGGCTTCTCCTAAAGGGTCTTATTCAGGTCAAATGAGAACTTTGTTCATTCATTCAATGGGTGACTAACGCCTTGCTCCTTTCAACAACTAAGTTATCATGCAAGCAATTTAAGCCTAAACACTTCAAGGATATTCTAAAAGCATAGTCAAACGCTAGCCAGCTCACAAAGACACAGTTTAAAGAAAAAAATTCAAAAATTTTGACATGAATTTCCTATGAATATACAACTAACACATGCGCATGCTAACTCTAAAAATCACATGTAACAACTACTGCCCGAATGCCCAATTCACTCTCCCACACTCAAACTTTGGCATCGCCCTCGATGACCAAATATGTACACAGCGAGTAAAAGAGTCATTGAAACTTCCCTATAGCGTTGGTCGGTCTGGAACTAAACTGGGTCTTTGATCTCCTGGCACATCATCCATTAAGCATTGTTTTTTAGCTGCAACACATCAATAAACAACAAAGCACATGATACTAAAGAGTTAAGTGTAAAAGTGTGAGAGTGAGAGTGTGAGAGTGTTTAAGGTACAGTCATCCAACAAAATGAAAATACAAAGACTAGCAGAGGACAACAAACGTTCGCATGAGAACCCCGATGACTCGACTCCTCATGAGGGAGAGATCAAGAGGCAGCTGATACTTGAGCATGGTGCTTCTACTACCCACTCACAACCGCAACCAAACCAACCCTTCTCTTCAAAGAACCAACAACACAAATCCTCTTCTCAACCCAAAGTCCACACCACCAGCCCTTAATTTCTGGCTTGGTCGCGCCAGAAAGAACGCTCCTAGGCTCATCTTTCATAGATGTTGACAAAGGATGGAATGAAAGTCCAGAGGTTGCTACATCAAGTACACCCATCTATTCAGGCCATTAGTTAGAACCTAGTTCTGATATGATGCTATCGGGCAATCCTAGTGATCCCGGTTCTACCTCTCATAGATCACCAAAGCTACAAGCTCCCTCTGACCATCCAGCCCCATCAATCCATGATCAACTAGAAGAAATTATCCTTGATGAAAGATGGAACGATGAATGGACTAAATGGGATGACATCAGACAAGAGGTTGAGCAATACGACATGTAGAGAGAATTCTATATTAGAGAGCTGTTGAATAAATGTGTTGCAGACCTGATCGGACTAGAAAATGAAGATTACAGCAAAGCTCCAACTGAGCTACCTAAGGTTATCAGAGGAACAAGAACTCTGCCACCAAAGAATGAGAAGTCTTGGGAAAACATCACTATCACTACCTTTTTCCAAGAGGAAATCAGGAAACATTGATAAGTTCGTATTTCAACACGCATTTGATGCGTGTTGGGATAAGCTTTTGGTGGTTTTCCTAGTGTTTAGGTGTTATAAGTCTCAATTTTAGCTCAAGTCATGTTTACCGGGTGTTGGTTCGAGTTTTGTATTGTTGGAGTCAAAATCAGGGAATATGAGCCCGATATCGGCACTTGAGAATCAACCAGGACAAGTTATGAAGCATTATAGATTGATTTGAGAGATTTGGAGGTCACCGGGAGGTTTACGATGAAGATTTCATGACAAAAGAGCTCTAGAATTGACTACAAGATCAAAAGAAGATGAATAGAACTTGAAAACGGCGAAAGGGATGACGTTCTATCAATCATTCAAGCATATCTTTTTGAAGAAACATCCAATGTACACGATTCAAGTTCCTTAACTTCAAGGGTTACAAATAATATGAAGACACCATGACGAGAATCTGAGAGGAGCAAGGTGAAAACAGACGATGAAGTCAGATGATCGCTGCTAAGATTTCAGAATGCGACATTCCACCATTTTATTCATATCTTTAGATGGGATGATTCAAACCAGGTTTGCAAGTTGTGGTGGATGACGTTCTGTCAGTCCTTCACGCATATCTATTTGTAGAAACATACAAAGGACAAGATTCAAGTTCCATATGAAATCCAACTTCAAGGGATACATAACATATGAAGACACCATTGCGAGAATCTGAGAGGAGGAAGGTGAAAATAGACGATGAAGTCAGATGATCGCTGTTGAGATTTCAGAATGCGACCTTCCACCATTTTATTCATATCTTTTTATTGGATGATTCAAATCAAGTTTTGCAAGTTGTGGAGGATATAGGACTTCATTCTCTACAACTTTCAGGAAGGAAGCATCATCAAATTCAGAAGGGAAGGCACGATCGTGCCTGGAAGATAGGTACAATGTGCCTGTAGAAGAAACGAACGTGCCTGCCAGGGAGGCATGACGTGCCTGACTATGACGCATGAAATTGCTCAGAATGCACGGAGGGAGGCATGGTCGTGCCTAGGGCCGTGCCTGCGCTGGATTTTCCCAGTTTCGCCCGAATTAAGCTGTTTTCTACCAATAAGGCCTCCATACCCCTATTTTGAGGGGGGAGCTTAAAGATAGTGCCTAACACGAAATTTAGAGAGATTTTCAGCTTTGTTCATCAATGTTTTGCGATTCTTTGTAAGTTTCATCTTTTAATTCATGACAATTAATTCTTTTTACTCCAATTCTATTGATTTTTCAATTATGAATTGTGAGTAGTTTTAATTAGAGATTTGGGATTGATGAAGGGCTTGATCATGATGTATGGCTAGTTTCTTGATGGATTAATTGCATGGATCTTTATTTAATTTGTGTTTGAATAATTAAATTGATATCTCTTGTAACTTAGAACAATTGCTAGGATTATAATTGCACATAGAATAAATTAAGAGAGATCTAATTTATTCTAGGACACCTTCACACACACTTAATCGTTCGCTAAGACATTAGTAGCGATTGAGGGGTCGTGCGCTCGCTCGTTTTGGCAATAACTTTAGATACCTCTCGCATGAGAGATCAGCCTGGTTCCTTAAATTATTGTACTCTACGCCGTGAGAGCTGTTAGAACTAAGTATTGATTAGCGTTGCTCAATTAATAAATTTTCATGTGATTGAGCCTGACCTGCCAGAAATCTGATTACCCCGGAATCAATCCATGTTCCCTTTGTCATTAATTAGAGAGACCCCATTATTTTGTCTCTCATTTGCATTAGTTTTTCTCACTCAATCAATCTCGCATGACACTTTTATTTTATTTAGTTTAATCGCTGAATTTAATAAATTCTTGATTTCCTTTGTCCATCCCTGTAGAGACGATACTCGTACTTACACCCTATACTACTATTTATTTTAAGTGCGAGAAAACTCACATCAAGCATATTTGGAGAAATCCTGATAAAGTCAGAGAGCTTGATGAGCTAAAAGCCCAAGGCCTTATCCATCTGAAGGGAAGGGATATTGGCGGACATCTCCATATGCGCAGCCACCGATCGATGGGAAAGCAGGGTGAGATCCTTAAGCGTGATCTGGAAACATGCATGCACACATCCTATATGAAACATCTTGAACGCGTCTAAAGGACATCACCATGAAATCATCATTCTCACTCTAGTGACTACAACAAACTAATGGATCAGGGTTCACCTATAAGGAAAATTACTTCTGTTTGCTCAAAATGGACATCATCTATCAAATGTTTATGGCCTACAGGAACTCATGGAGTATATGGACTCCGACCCCCCGGTATGCCGACTACTGGGCCTGGACAGCGGCCCACACACGTTTAACGGATTCATATTATTGTACATTATTATTATTAAGATGTTCTAGATTAGCTTTTTATACTATCAGTCCATTTATGTAACCGGGTCTGTCAGGCCCATATTAGAGGCTCAGACCCGGATTTTCCCTATATATACTCCTTATAGGAGGCTTGTAAACCACAACTCAAGAACTCATAGTTCATACACAATACACATTTTCTTCTTCTTCTCCATTACTCTTATTTATTCTTGTTCAATCTCTCTTAGTTATATGATATGGGTATCAATTTTCAGAGTATTCTTCCGGTCAGGTATACCGGACCGGAGCCCCGTCCGGCCTCCTCCATTTGGGGGCCTTCCCGGTGGTATTTTTTGCTCAACTTTTTTGTGTAGGTTCCTCATCAAGTCTAGTTCATCGATACCAAAGTTCAGCCAAAAATTCAATCGGGAAGGTCGCCAAATGATTTTTTCAAGTTAACTGGTCCGGAAAATACATATTCCGGACCAGTTAACTTGCAAAAATCATTTGACGACCTTCCGGATTGAATTTTTGGCTGAAATTTGGTATGGATGAACTAGACTTGATGAGGAACCTACACAGAAATATTTGAGCAAAAAATACCATCGGGAAGGCCCCCAAATGGAGGAGGCCGGACGGGGGGAGTGGTCCGGCCTGGCTGGACCTGAATATTAGTCTCAATTTTCATATTATTTATATTTATTTAAATCATTTTTTTGTCAGGTGTATGTCACACTATCACGCACTTATGATCGAAATGCCTAGTAGAGTGTGGCTTGAGACCCATCACTAGGATTTAAAGCCCTGACCAAGATCAGGCACAAAGCACCGACCAAGTCGGGCACGAAGACAAAGCCCCGACCAAGTCGGGCACGAAGACCGGTCTTAGTCATTCCTCGAGTGGCGACTGTTGCTTACGAATGGCTCACACATCCATTCTACTAAGTATTTTATCATTACATTAACAATTCACATCTCCACTTGTTTCAAGTGACGAACTCCCGATCGGGAACATAAATCCCAAGAATTTTTTTTATGTATGTTAAATGTGTAGGTACAAAGATGACTTTACTTATTTTCACCTCGTCTCCGCTCGCCTCAAAGAGTGCGGACTGGGGACTGAGGGGTCAGAGTTTCTAGATGAGCAGAGAATATCACACATGAGCAGGAACGAGAGCTGAGTCGGTTGAAGAGGAGTTGAGCTAGATTGATTATGCCGGAGGAGACTTACCTTCCTTGTTTTATGTTGGCGGCGCTAGGTGTACTCTTTTTCCCTATATTAGGATTTTTTCCCACTGGGTTTTTTTCTAGTAAAGGTTTTTAACGAGGCACCTCCCCATCATTGACAAGGGTGGTGGTCCCCCGGCCGAAGAGGAAGAAACACGAAGACAAAAGAACGATGCAGATATAGTTTGGACTACTCCCTTTCGCCTCGAGTACTCTCGACTCAGGGAGTGGGGGACTCCTGATGGAGTATATGGACTCCGACCCCCCGGTATGCCGACTACTAGGCCTGGACAGCGGCCCACACACGTTTAACAGATTCATATTATTGTACATTATTATTATTATTAAGATGTTCTAGATTAACTTTTTATACTATCAGTCCATTTATGTAACCGGGTCTGTCAGGCCCATATTAGAGGCTCAGACCCGGATTTTCCCTATATATACTCCTTATAGTAGGCTTGTAAACCACAACTCAAGAACTCATAGTTCATACACAATACACATTTTCTTCTTCTTCTCCATTACTCTTATTTATTCTTGTTCAATCTCTCTTAGTTATAGGATATGGGTATCGATTATCCAACAGGAACCTCTCGATCAGGAATAACAAAGTCCCCAAAGAAGGATATAACGGAATAAGAAGATTCATGGTGAGACAAGTCAGAGTTCGCTGACAACAAATATACGTTGTATATTGAAGTAAGGTTCGTATCCACAGAGAAAGGAATACTTCTCTTCTTAATTAATTAGTAAAAAGGGGTTTTTTAGATTTGATTGGATTTAATTTAATTAACACGAAGATGAACGACTTATATGAGTTTAATTAATAGAGATGAAGGCTTGGTTTCGCTTTTATCCACTTAATAAAATGTTCGTCGATCCCGGTTATATCTTTAACTATCTTCCTCTCGAATACTCAATCGAGGAGTATATCCATTTCATCGAGGGTAGTTATTAATAACGAGACGCGTTCATTAATAAAACTTACTACCGAGTTAATATAGAACACGCGCCGTATATTAACCTGATAGTAGCAATAAAATCAAGATGAAAACGATTGAGATTGATAAACTCAACACAAGCGGTTTATTGGTTTAATCAACATAATTAATTCTCCTTGGTTTATTAACCATGAAACACATGCATTAATAACTCAAGTTTACTACCGTGAAACGGTCGAACGATTAACAAGCGTATTCGTCGATCGATTCTAGTAATACTTAATATATGAAACAAAACTAGTTGATCCTTTAAGTAATGTTCAAAATGTTAATATGAAATATGAATAAGAATTAATTAATACTCAAGGAAGAATATTAAAGAAGATGAATCCTACTATAGTTAATATCAAGATGTTAACTAATTGTCATCTTAGTAACACTCTCCAATATTAACATAGAGGAATAAATAACTATTACTATAACTAATGTCAAGATTTTAACTAATTGTCATCTTAGTAACACTCCCCCACATTGATATAGAAATAGTATTTAAAGGAAGAATTAATATTCAAGGAAGATGATTAAAGAGAATAACTCACAACTTACAAATTCATTAAGCTTCAAAGTAGCAAAACCAAGATGGAAGAGTTTAGCTCCTCATTTGGAGACTAAACATGATAGAAAATATAAAGAAAACACTTTTCTAAACTGAGCTAAAGAGTATATGTGAATTGATGATTTTATTATGAAGGAAAGGGGGTGTATTTATAGGCTTTTTGGGAGCTGCAGGGTCTGATACCCGATCGGGTATCTAGGATACCCGATCGGGTATCTTAGGAAATTGCCCAAAAAGTCACTTTTCTGGGCATACCCGATCGGGTATGGCGGCATACCCGATCGGGTATGTGACAAATCTTCATGAAAATTTGCTCCCAATATCATTTGTTCCCGGATTTGATTTGGACAATCGAATCAAGCGAATACCCGATCGGGTATAGGCAATACCTGATCGGGTACATGAGTATTTTTTCCAAATCGAAATCTTTCTTGTCTCCTTGCACTTTCCTTGATCTTTTAAGGTCCAATCTTGATCCATTGGATGATCTTTGACATGTTTAGCTCAGAATAATCCTAATCTAAACAAATTACAAATAAAAATGAAAATAAAATATTACACCAAAAGTGTGTAATTTCCACAACTACAACTAATAAAAACTAGTTAAAAATACAAACATACAATCGGAAATTACACGAATATCATTCACGCCATTCATGATCTTCAGATGACCCTCGAGAACAACGTTCCTAAGGCAAATCTCACCAAGCCAATATTATACAGACCAAAGCTTGAGCAGTATCCACCTTTCTTTATTTTTGACAAGCTGTTCGTGATAGTCTACCTCAATCACGAAGGAAAGAAATGCCTGATGCAGATGGATGAGATTGCCAAGTATTGTGACGGGACACTGAAGATTATTAGAGAGAAATTGCTTCCGCTGAAAACTGATATTGAATGAAGACTTGTCAAAGCCTCTGAAGCTGAACTGAATGAATTCGACAGAATAAAGAAGGTGCTAGATGAAATCAATAAGCCACTCGAGATGCCAAGATGACTACGTCAATACGAGCATGCTCTAGCACTGCGGAAAAACTTCTTCAAGAGGCAAAAATGAATAAGAGCTGGAAAAAGGACATCTGAGAAAATGTTAGAAATATTTTATGTTGTGATCAATGTTTATTATAAATAGCCTCTTGATATATTTTATCTAGTACTCCGTATTAAATAGGCTAGAGTAGAATAAAGGTGCAAGGGAATATATGGGCCTCCTTAATTTAAGGGCCCAATCATTGTAAACATATCCACTCCGTAGACTATAAATATGCCTTTAAGGGAATGGATTGGATAACTTTTCCACACACCTTATATTATTCTCATGCGCCTCTATCATTGTGAGTGTGAGTGAAGAGAGAAAGTTTCTACGCTACATTTCTTCATCCTTGTATAACTTTCTTCTTCAATGAAAGCCTTCTTCCACACCTTTTAGAGCTTTAATTTCATATAAATCTTAGTAGAAAATAGGGAGCCAACAAATATTACTAAAATAAAACTTATTTACACAAATATGACTAATAGTTACTACAATATAGTGTCATGGTAACTTAAGTTTTAAAATCACAACATAAGTTACCAAGCTTCTATTATTATTATTCTAGTCACTAGTCACATTTTTGTACGCAATCCTTATTTTAGTCATAAATATATATTGTAATTATTAGTCTCTCTTTTGGTTTCCTTCTCTTTGTACTTTCTTTTGCTTATTATTAATAAGTTTTTCTTTCTTTTAAAAAATAGATATGTTATTTAAAATCTCATTTGATAAACCTTATTTCATCTTATCAGTCAATTTTTTTATTATCAAACTTGTAGGTTTTACTTCATCTGTTCAATTATATAATAATGAAAATAAATAACGCTGGGGTTACTTTTCAAACTAAATTGATTGAAATTACTGCGAAAGATAATTTTAATTATCTTTTCATCTATTTTTTTTACTTATTTTTATCAAACAATTACTCCATTCGTCTCGAAAACAACTTCTCATTTTAATTTAGACACATTTTACTAGAAAGTAAAGTGGAAAGTTACTTTCCAATGATACACTACTTTTTGTAAGATTAAGTTAAAAATAAATAAATATTACATTTAGTTGAGTAGTTTTACATTATGAATTAGGGAAAATAATTAAAATACCCCAAACTTTGATTTAAATACCCCGAATTTTCAATACCCAAACTTAATATAAAAAAAATCGCACCATTTTCATGTATTATTTTTTTCAGAAATGTAAATTCATGGGGTTAATTGCACAATTTAAAATAGAAAAGTAAAAGTGTTGCAATTATATAGATTGGGTGTAATGTTATATATTTCTCAATGAAAATTTAGAATGCTAATTGTGCCTTCATAAATTATAAAATATTTTTAATTATGCAATTAACACCATAAATTTACATTTTTTTAAATAAAAATTACTTGACTATGGTGCTAAAATAACTTTTTATACTTCGTATAAAGTATGAGATATTTAAATTACATATGCAACTTTGAGGTGCTCATTTCACACCCCTTCAAATTGAGCACAGTGATATTTATTAAGTCAAATTTTTATCACTTTAAACTAAATTTTAATGCTAAAAGGTACGTAATATTTAAACAAAAAAAACCTCAAATAAACCAGGATACTCCGGAAGACCCAATAATGAATGACATGTTTTGAAAGAGGGGTGCATGCAATAGTCGGTTGGAGGTTTATTTGAGGTTCGGGCATTTCAATTGTTCAGATCAGAATATATACATATGGGATGGGGATGGGGATGGGGTTCTATTCGATGCAAGTTGGTTAATGTTAATGGTCTCCAACGTGATGGCACGTACGCCTGCAGCAGCAACTAACTGTTACGGTGACGCGGAGACGGTTGATCGAGGTGGCGGTGGCGGCGGGCCCCACTGCGGAGACGGCCTTACTCGGATCGATATTGGCGCGTGGGCCCCCACCCCCGACTTTTGTAACGGGCGGGGCTCCATCGACTTGTCATCTAGTCATCCCATCTCAACTATAAAACAGCCAAACCGCTTCCACCAATTCTCACCCCCACCAATTAGCAGAGTACCCTGTTTTTCTTTCACTTCCCCTGTTTTTTCTAAGCGTCTAAGAATTATTGGCTCTCCCTAAAGCTAATGCATAAAATGAGTCAGCAGAATGTTGTTGTCTCCGGCACTGAGTCCGGCGCACAAACCGCCCCCTCTGCCTCCCACTCCTCCGTCTCACCAGCCGGAGACAGGAACCTTAACATTCCCGGAAACCTCGTCCAGAGTAACCTCGAAGGCGCGAAAATGAAGACCTTGGTTGACTCAATGAGAGCTTGCTCCCCCACTCGGAAGGGCAAGGGCTCCAGTCCTTCTGAAGAGCAAGTCTCCTGGAAGGTGAGTGAGCTAATAATATACTTCATAATTAATTTGTGCTCCGATCCTTTCGTTTATCTATTTATAAGTGTATGATAATATTGATGATGATAATGGCAGATGGAGCATCCATCAGCTCTGGACATGTTCGAGAAGATCATCAAAGCTTCAAAAGGAAAGAAAATTGTGATGTTCCTGGACTACGACGGCACCCTGTCCCCCATCGTCGACGACCCCGATCGTGCCTTTATGTCCACCGCCGTTAGTATATATATCTCTCATCTTAATAGCCCATATTCATCTCCGCATGATACATATAAACGCTCTATATATATATAAATCTGCCCATACTACCATCAGTGACCAAAGTTAATGTTATCAACGGCTAAAACTGTTAACACAAACACATTCCAAGTATTTGCTATCAAATTTTCTTACCACAATTAAAGCTCTAGCCTTCTTATGTACCAGAATATACACGTTCCTACACATTCCAAGTACTCCCTAGGTCCCACTTTTTAATAACACCTTATTTTTCAAATAAATGGTGTCTAATTTTGACCGATTATATATTTATATACCGGACTATTGATAATATGAAAATGATATTAAAATGTTATTTGTTAAAAATAGTAACATAAAAATATAAAATGGATCCGACATGGTACCACTTAATTAGAGTTTTTGACCTTTCAACTTCCTTTACTACTATTACAATTTCATTTAGCCATCTTTGACTTTTACAGTCAAAGATGATAATTTTTGACCAATTATTTTAATTAATATTATGGTGTAGAATTTAATTATTTTATACTTTTATGATAATATTTTTGACAAAAAATTCATACCATTTTCATATTATCAATACTTATGTGTATAAATATATAATCAGTCAAATTTAGACATTATTGACTTAAAATATCCTATATGACTAAACAAAGAGCTGCGAAGGAAGTATTATGTACTGAATAAAATTTACAAATATTACATGAATGTATAACATGAAAAAGAAAATAAGATCATAATTGAAATTAAATGTCTGAGAATATATAGATTTCTAAACACTCTTTCACAACAATTACAAAATTATTGTAAAGTTGATATATATGCTCAAAGAATTTAGAAGTATATATTTCTAATATACAGTTCATATGAAAGTACATGTTGTCCTATGTACAGTTACGTTCAACCTGTTCCAAAAATACAAATTTTCCTCTATTGTTCCAAAATAAATGAGGAAATTTGTTCTTTGTCATATAGCTTACAAAAACATAACTCCCTCTTATCTTTTTAAATATATGTATAGCTCAGCCAATACATATTTGTTCCAATAATACATTTTTCCCTCTATTGTTCCAAAATTAATGTGGAAATTTGTTCTTTGTCATATAGCTTAGAAAAATATAACTCCCTCTCATCTTTATTAATCATGATTATATTTAAGTTAACACTATTCACCACAATATATAATCATGTCTTTGTTTATAAATTATAGGTACTATTTCAATAATAGTTAAACTAAAATATCACAAAGGCCCGGAAAGTCAAAAGGAGAAACTTAACTTTATGATGGAATGACTCTAACCATAGTAACCAAATTAAAAAAAAATGGTACAAGTTTAATACAGAGCACCATTCATACATTCATGTCTGAGCAAATAAAAGACGCATGAAGCTTATTAGGTCCCCAAATGAAGCCGTCTCTACTTATGTAATTTTAAACATATTCTGGTTCATAGAATATGAGTCTATATGTGATGTATTTAAATATCCAGTCCTAAAGCATGATCCGTATTCCCTACGTTCTCCATCCAAAAGGTAGAATAATCCCATCCGAATAGTAAATGACTCGTTATTCCTTAAAGGATGTATGAGTATTGTTCTTTGAATAATTAGTCCTAAAATTAAATATACTTTTCATCTTTGTCCTATCTTCGGAAGCATAAGGTCTTACGGAGTATTACAATAGGTCCATTTTCGATTCGAGTTTATTTCCTAGTCTTTTTTATAATACTCAAATTTGTTTAATCGGCTAAATATGCTGAAAGTGAGTAGATTTTATTTGAAATGGTTGAATTGGCCGAAGCGGGTGAATTATCAAAAATATTAAAATCCATTTTATTTATAGTAAGTAAATAAAGAAAAAAATATAATCCATATGAAAATACATAGAATAGACATATTTAACAATAATTCACCTAATTTAGTAAAAAAAGAAAATCAATCTTACTTATTTAGATAATGACACAATTTCATTCGCAAATCAAAAGTTATGTATTTGATAAAAAGAATTGATTAATGAGCTGAAAATAAGGTTATCAAATGGTCTCTTAGTTATAAAAAGAATATTACCGAAAATAGGATGCGAACAAGATGTGCATAAATAGGAACCAAAACTAGAATAATAGGACATATAAAGTAAAATACGACTAGAACTCTGTTAATATGTTGAAGAATATTAATTATACTACAAACACTCTCGATCAGAATCTACCTATTAATTATACTACAAACACTCTCGATCAGAATATTAATTATACTACAAATGTTCTAAGAAGTGTTGATTACACGTGTATAGGTGTAGATTAATAATTTTAAAACGAGTAAAGGATACGGAGTATTTTCTTATATTTGAAAGTGACGTTTACTTAAGAACACCCTTTACGTGAATGTTGATAACATAAAATTTTACTTTAAAAAAAGAAGTAATAGCTTCGTTTGTTTTAAAAAAAAAAAAAGCTTTTCAAAACCACTACTGTCTTCCAAGCCTAATACTATCGTACTTCGTAATTTTTTGGTTCGATCTTAGCTAGGACAGACCCCAATTAGTCCTACCCTAGGTGACATTAACACTAGGCCTAACCTACCGGCAATGGTTTTTCCTAAGCCTTTTTCATATCAGTAATTATATATAACCAGTGGAGGAATACATAATGAAAACTTTGGTTTTTCTTCAAAAAAACGTTGGTCTTATAAAGTACGGAGTAATGGTGGTAATGTAAAGTGTAGAAATGGTCCCAAAAAGGAAAGGGCATGATTGTAAATAGCCTTTTTATTCCATTATTTTAGTAGAGTATGAAAGAAACTTGGGAAAGTTTGACAAAGATTTCCACTAAAACTAATAAATTCAATGTTCTTCTGGTTGATATCAGATGAGGGCAACAGTGAGGAAACTAGCCAGATATTTCCCAACTGCCATAGTGAGTGGAAGGTGCAGAGACAAGGTACTAGTGTGTTTTCTTTTCTGCTATAATCAATCCCACTTTTGGTTCTTTCTGGAACCGCTAGTAACTTATAATTTCAGGCAATGGTAAATTATTAATTAAATAAAGCCTAACATATTGATTAATATGCTTATTTGATGAACGTTTAGGTCTATAACTTCGTACGATTAGCGGAGTTGTACTACGCCGGGAGTCATGGGATGGACATAAAAGGGCCTTCCAAAGGTTCCAATTTCACGAAAGTAAGTAGAAGCTTCGTTACTTTAATATGCTCGCTTGTACATGTTCTAAAATGGAGTTCTAAAATGGAAACATTAAAGTTACTAGATGTATATATTTCATGGTCTCATTGTTGATCTCTCAAACAGGAGATCATAAGTTTGATAATCATCTATATAAAAAATGTTTGATATTATTTTAAATTGATGATAAGTGGAGTAATAAATTTTTAAAAAAATGCAAAAATGTTGTCTTGTAACTTCTTTTGGTGTTTAATTTGTGACTCACACACTTTGATACATATATATAGGGAGCTCGTCAGGGCGTTCTTTTCCAACCGGCTAGTGAATTTCTACCGATGATCGACGAGGTTAGTGTTGTCATTTCCTGTACGTAGTAGTGATCATCATTTCAGCTAATTAAAATCAACTCTAGTAATATCATTTTTTGGTGATGTTTGATATTTATTTTAGGTGTATAAGGCTCTCTTGGAAAAAATAAGATCAGTTCCGGGTGCTACCGTGGAGAACAACAAATTTTGCGTCTCTGTGCATTTCCGCTGCGTGGAAGAAAAGGTAACGAAATGTTGTGATCGAATATTCATGAACTTATAGTTAAGGCTTCGTTTGGTTTTGATGAATGTAACCAATAATGTTGTGTCCTACAAAACTTTTGCAAGTTGTAAAACCGAAATAATGATATATATATATATATATGACTTGAAAAAATATGGAGTACAAAAATGTGATAGAAAATAACAAGTGATTAAGTTATTTTCACTGTTATAATTTAGTGATGATGAAACTATGCACACATTAATCTTAGTCGATCATGTATTTATCTATAAATTTAATTTACACTTGTTGAACAATTCTCAAAATCATTATGTGTTAAACATTAAAGAAAAGAGAGAAAATCTACAAAATTCTTGTTTGACCATAATTATACATACATACACCTACACGTTAGCTAGGCTCTCGTACCGTCGTCGGCCCGGAAGGCTGAAACCTGGTCGGGCGGTGATAATGAAATGATCTAGAGAAGGACTTATTATTAAATGCAGGCTGGGCAGAGCATTACAAGTACAATAAGGAAAATACGAACTAATGCCCCTCCACCCTGTTTGGAAAAGCGACATGCCTCGAGAATCTCATCTCATATTCTTATATTAATTGTTAAAAAATAATAAACGCATGTACAACAATTTTTATAGCCGAGTGAATGAACTTTATTTGGTGCAACAAAATTGTGTCCCAAATTTGAAAAACGAATGTTATGATTGCAATGGAAAGTTGTAAAACAAGTTGGGTAAAGAAATTGCTTTGATTTATGATACAGAAATGGGGCGAGTTAGCAAAACAGGTTGGATCGGTTCTTCAACAATACCCAAAGCTTCGGTTATCCCAAGGAAGAAAGGTGCTCGAGATCCGACCAATCATCAAATGGGACAAAGGCAGAGCTCTCGAGTTCTTGCTTGAATCTCTTGGTGCGCCCTTTATTAATTAATACTATCATATTGCTAACCCAACTTTTGCTTTTATATATCATCATGATTGTGATCAAAATGAGTATATTTTTATATTAATTAAACTTATGTATGTTGGTTAAAATAGGATATGCCAACTCCACTGACGCCTTCCCTATTTATATTGGGGATGATAGAACCGACGAAGACGCCTTCAAGGTATTGTCCAATATAATTATCACCCTTAGTTTCTCTTCATGAAGTGAATAATAATAGTAATAATCACATAACTAACATAGCAATTAATGATTTGGTAATTAGGTGTTAAGAGAAAGAGGACAGGGTTTTGGAATTCTTGTTTCTAAAACCCCAAAAGACACCCATGCGTCTTACTCCTTGCAAGAACCGTCCGAGGTAATTAAAAGTTAAAACAACCTTAGCTTTGAAAATATCCCTTTTCATTTCCATCGGTATATGAAAACTATTTATACTATGTATTTGTAACTAAACTAATCCTGCTTTTCTTTTCTCTCCAAAGGTTATGGCATTTTTGCGTCGTTTGGTGGAGTTGAGGAAGATGGGATTAAGAAGGCAGTGTAGGTTGAGAAGAGAAACTGGGCAGGGGGAGCACTCTGCACAGAAGTGATGGGTTATAATCAAGCTCTATTTCATGTAGAAATATATATATTTATGAACATAAGATGAATATAGTACCTATGTATATGTAGGCTTGTGTGTGAATGTATTTTCTTGTTTAATATTTAACTAGAATAACAAAGTGTGGAATTAGGGGAGGGAAAAAGAACTACCGTTGTTTTCCATTGTTCTTTTTTCCCCTTGGCTTAACTTGATATGCCTTGTACATCCTCGCGGTAACCTGCTCTGCATAAGGGGGCAATTTGTAATTCTACATCTTCTATATATGCATATTTACTACTCTCATTGTCGTGTTAAGACTGTTTGATATTTTCTTTTCCCTCTATTTGATTAATATTGTGTCATATCAAATTTGATAAAGTTTAATCGTTTCATATCATTCTTACTTTATCAATTCAATATCAATCATCTAAATTTACTTTTTTTCCGAATAATCGTACGAGATTTTCAAGCCCCATTGTTAGTCATGAAACGAAGGTAGTTATATATACTCCGTAGTTGTATAACCTGCTCTATAGTAGTAAAATACACATTTTCAAACTTTATTTAATCAAATCAATTTAGATCAAGCCATATACACTCAAAAAATTTAGGGAGTGTTTTCAACTGCTTCTACTTAAAAAAGCACTTTTGGAGATGTAAGGAAAAAAGTGATTAGTAGTAAAAGTTAATAGTGTTTGAGAAAAAAGTGATTTTGAAAAGTTAAGGTTGGTGGTGTTTGGTAAAATAAGTGTTTTTTGTGTAATATAAAGGGGAAAAACACTTTTCACACGCAAGTCGAGAAAAAGTAAAAATTGGTAGTGTTGGGTGAATAAGTGTTTTTTTAAGCCAAAAGATGAGAAGTGCTTTTTTTAAGCTGTTGCAAACGCTCCCTTAGAGTAGACTAGGGCTCTGTTTGCAAGTGATTGTACTTAAATAAAAGCATTTTTTGGGAAAAAGTGATTAGTAGTAAAAGTTGGTAGTGTTTGGTAAAATAAGTGCTTTTTGTGTAATAGAAAAAGTAAAAAGTAGATTCTACACGAAAACCGAGAAAGTAAAAGTAGGTATTGTTTGGTAAAATAAGTGTTTTTTTCTTAATGAAAAAGCCAAAAGCACTTAAATTATTGTTCGCAAACAAAGTCTAGATGAGTCATATTTTCCTCAAGGCATTAGTCATTACGAAGTATATTAGAGAGTGTGATTTTACTGTTCTAAAGTTTTACTACGTATAACATTTACGTACTCAAAAAAGTAATATTGAAAGAGTATATTGTGATAGTTAATGTTTTAAGATTTTCTTTTACAACTTAATTAATACAACTTAGGGAGTGTTTGCAACTGCTTCTACTTAAAAAAGCACTTTTGGAGATGTAAGGAAAAAGTGATTAGTAGTAAAAGTTAATAGTGTTTAAGAAAAAAAGTGATTTTGAAAAGTTAAGATTGGTAGTGTTTGGTAAAATAAGTGCTTTTTGTGTAATAGAAAGGTGAAAAACACTTTTCATACGCAAGTCGAGAAAAAGTAAAAATTGGTAGTGTTTGGTAAATAAGTGTGTTTTTAAGCCAAAAGATGAGAAGCGCTTTTTTTAAGCTGTTGCAAACGCTCCCTTAGAGTAGACTAGTCATATTTTCCTCAAGACATTAGTCATTACGAAGCATATTAATTAGAGAATGTGATTTTACTGTTCTAAAGTTTTAGTACGTATAACATTTACGCAGTGGCGGACCCAGAAAGTCGGAGCCATGGGGTCACTACCCTTTTATATCTCTAATCTCTAATTAATATAAAACTAATTTTAAAAAATTAAAGAAGCATAACACTTCATAGATAACATACACCATCAAAACATTAAGATATTATAAAGCAAAAAATTACATATAAAAATCATTCAACAATTCTACAGATGTACCCTTCTAGGCTTCATTTGTTGGAAATACTACGTATTCTATAATAGAATCATCACTAATAGTACCAAAAACATCTTTTTCAACATATGTAGCCACGTAGGTCTAAAGGTTTGGGGGTATCGATCGAGTACTCTGCCTCTGCGTTTAAGGATTGGTAGCGATTAAAAAAAAGGCCAAAACAACGTAGTTTTGGTCTATTTAATTAAAATAGTTTTGGAAAACAAAAAAAAGCCTAGAGGGAGTCGAACATGGTACCTCCCACTTAATAGAAATCTTAAATCCAACACATCTCCCATTCCCCTCCTCCATTCTTTTGGTACTTAAATCTTTTTTTGTCTAAATATACATTTAGTAATTTATTTTATATAATATATATATATAATATATAAAGGTATTTTTTCCGAAGTGCATGGGGTCCCGGGACCCTGTGGGACCCTTAGTGGGTCTGCCTCTACATTTACGTACTCAAAAATGTAATATTGAAAGAGTATATTGTGATAGTTAATGTTTTAAGATTTTCTTTTACAACTTAATTAATACAATACTTTTAAAACTCTAAACCCTTACTTGAAAGTAACTTTTTTTAATAAGTTTGTACTCCGTATGAAGTAGTCTTCTGTCCAGAAATTTTATTAAGCCCGTCACATGTTCACTAGTGAGCACGTAAGTCTACGTGGCTCGGTGGCTGTTAATAATTGCTCTCTCATTCCATTTTTTAGAAGTAAAAAAATCTGATAAACGAAATCTGGTAGAGACCCATCGATCTCTATTACCTCCACCTTAGAAGCAAGTATTTTAGGTAGGTTTAAATAATAATAATAATAATAATAATAATAATAATAATAATAATAATAATAATAATAATAATAATAATAATAATAATAATAATAATAATAATAATAATAATAATAATAATAATAATAATAATAATAATAATAATAATAATAATAATAATAATAATAATAATAATAATAATAATAATAATAATAATAATAATAATAATAATAATAATAATAATAATAATAATAATAATAATAATAATAATAATAATAATAATAATAATAATAATAATAATAATAATAATAATAATAATAATAATAATAATAATAATAATAATAATAATAATAATAATAATAATAATAATAATAATAATAATAATAATAATAATAATAATAATAATAATAATAATAATAATAATAATAATAATAATAATAATAATAATAATAATAATAATAATAATAATAATAATAATAATAATAATAATAATAATAATAATAATAATAATAATAATAATAATAATAATAATAATAATAATAATAATAATAATAATAATAATAATAATAATAATAATAATAATAATAATAATAATAATAATAATAATAATAATAATAATAATAATAATAATAATAATAATAATAATAATAATAATAATAATAATAATAATAATAATAATAATAATAATAATAATAATAATAATAATAATAATAATAATAATAATAATAATAATAATAATAATAATAATAATAATAACAATAATAATAACAATAATAATAACAATAATAATAATAATAATAATAATAATAATAATAATAATAATAATAAAAATAATAATAATAATAATAATAATAATAATAATAATAATAATAATAATAATAATAATAATAATAATAATAATAATAATAATAATAATAATAATAATAATAATAATAATAATAATAATAATAATAATAATAATAATAATAATAATAATAATAATAATAATAATAATAATAATAATAATAATAATAATAATAATAATAATAATAATAATAATAATAATAATAATAATAATAATAATAATAATAATAATAATAATAATAATAATAATAATAATAATAATAATAATAATAATAATAATAATAATAATAATAATAATAATAATAATAATAATAATAATAATAATAATAATAATAATAATAATAATAATAATAATAATAATAATAATAATAATAATAATAATAATAATAATAATAATAATAATAATAAAATAACAATAATAGTTCTAATAATGATTATTATTATAATGATGATGTTTTTACTTGGACCGATTGTTATGATGTTTTTAATTAGACCGATATTTGTTCATCTAGTCTGTTTAAGTCTGATCTATACTAGTCTTGTTTGAACTAGTCCTGTTTGATAAATATATGGTCTTTGTGTATTTTATAAATATGGAAGTCGGGTCTAGACTGAATTAATTGGAGCTCGTTTGATAACACTGAAATTGAAATTAGTTGAATCTACTGATAATTATGAAGTTATCCCTGAAGTGACCAAATTATAGAAAAATTATACTCCCTCTGTCCCGTTTTATAAGATACTTTTACTATTCACTCGGTCAACAGAAATCACTCTTAATCTCTTACTTTATATATCAAAATTTTATGAAATTTGAATTATTTTTTGCAGGTTTGTAGCGGTTTTAATGTAGTTTCCGAATATGTAATTTGTTTTTTCTTAAAATAATTTGAGTACAGACAGGGATCCATTTGCTTTATTGTCGGTCAAACATCGTAAACCGAAAAGTATCTTATAATTCGGGATGGAGGGAGTATTTAAAATATTGGCCGAATCTGGTATATTATGAAAAAAATTAAATTTAAGGTATTTTTATTTATAAATTAAGAAATAATTACATACATTTTTTTTTATAATAAATGGAGTTCACAAAAATGTGACAAGTGACTATATATGTAGTGTAGTAACTTAATCATAGGAACTTATGTTCAATTTGTAAACTTAAGTGACTATGAGGTTATATCATAGTAACTATTAATCATTTTTTGTAAATAAGTTTCACTTCTGTAATATATTTTAAAAAGCTCAAAAATTATGTAAAAAATTATATGAAAGTAAGTAAATATCGTCCTCTATAGTACCTGAAATTAAAAGTTGATTGTTGAGGTTGGTGAGTCGGAAAAAAGTTTACCAAACAGGCTCCTACTCTTTATCAATACAGTTTGTCCATCATCAGTGGTGGACCCAGAGATTTGTTAGAGCAGGGGCACACTAGACACTAAACTTACTCTATAATAAAATTTTCAAATGTAATAAAGATGGTAAAAATAAGGCAATAGCATAAATTATACAGAGTAGTTTTTTTTTACTCCAGGGGGTTTGGGGGATCGAGGGGGCCTGGGGGGAGCCTGGAATAATCATCAGGGCTGAAATTGACTCCATTGAGTTTCAAACCCTTTTGTGCCTAGCGGGATTCGAACTCGAGACCTCCCACTTGGCATGGTAACCTCGCAACCAGCTGGACTGGAATGCTTGGTTATTATACGGAGTAGTTAATTACATATTAAATAGTTCATTTATGCAACTTTGGTAAATCAAGCCTACGAGTTTTGATATTCTGAAAATGTTGGTAAATTTGTAAGATAATCATCTCCCATCTTATTGCGAAGATCTGTCTTGATAATTTTCATTGCAGAGAAGGCTCTTTCAATGGTGGCTGTTGCAACTGGTAATACTAAAGCCAACTCAATCAGACGATATACCAAGTGAAAAGAATTGTGAACTTTAAGCTCAACCATCTTTTTGCAAACTTCACCAATAGTCTGTACGGCAGAAAATAATTCATTTGTTCTCATTTCATATATCCACACCTGGAGTTACTCTTTCAGCTCCATTCGATCAACAGATGAAAAATCGCATGAATATAATTCTGCGAGGTTCAGTAGCTCTGACTCACAGAAATTGGAGAACTCTTCTCTAGGATCAAGACATGCTAAAGCCGGGCCTCACAAATATATCATCTCCAAATCTCTTCCCTTCTACCCCATGGAAAAGGTAACACCAAAAGCAAAATGCAGCATCTTTAGAAATACTATATACCAACCATTCCCAATTTTTTAACCACTCTGCTCGAAAACATCTCATTTTTTCCCAAATAAAGTTCGTGGAAAATCATGAGACAACGGTTGACGAGCACCTTTAACGACATACGCACTCATCACGTCATCTCTTACTCGAGGCTCATATTCAATGATTGGCTTTCGTAATGCGGGATCGCTAATGATATCCCACTCACACGTACTATCTGTGCGGGCTCTTTTGTCTCCCCTGGTGTCATTAGACTCATCTCGGACAATGCTTACATTCGGAGCAACAACATTTGCATCGCTTGAGATAGACTGATTAGGAACGTTCGAAGAACTATCCCCTCGAGTTAAAGACCTCTTAGTCCGAATTACAAAGTTATCCAAACTCATGTTCCTAATTTATATAACTGTAACATTTTAGTATCTTGATTATCTAATACTAATAATTTTTTGTACGGGTTGGGGCACTAATTTTACCCGAAGTAGTATTAGTGAAATTTTTGGCCGGAAGCAGGGGCACCTATTTTACCCTAAGTACTAGTAGTGAAATTCTTGGGCGGAAGCCGAGGCACTTGCCCCGGTAGGCCTCCCCCTAGGTCCTCCACTGTCCATCATTTGTAATTGCCATGTTGACGGAACGTTCAAGATATTACATCTAAATGTTGTGTGTGTATAACATTTTATATTTAAATATTGACCACTTGAAAATTTCATCTTAAGAAAAAGATAAAAAAAAAACTCTCTAGTCTAAACAACTTCCCTTTATTAATTACTCTCTCCGTCCCTGAAAATTCTTCCCACTTACCTTTTTGGGCTGTCCCAAAAAATTCTTCTTGTTTCCCTTTTTGGAAAGATTTGTGTGGCTATCATTCATTTACTTTTTTCTTACTCAACCGGAAGCTCCTTATCCTTCCATCTGGCAAAGAGTCATACCATTCTCGGGCTGGCCCATCTAGGGTTACTGAGAATCCTCTACACTTTATAGCATCATCATATCCCATCATGACCATGTAAGCCACATACCTAGAAATATGATGTTGGGGATCTGTTTTTCGCTTGTAGGCCTCGATGTTGCATGGTCTGTACCCTTGAGGCAGTGGTGCCTCCATAATCTGCCTAGTAAAAGGCTCAAGAATTCGCACGCCATGCTCAAGACTAGTTCTCGCTTCAATCTCCCTTCTGAGCTCGTCCAACCTCCTCCTGAGGTCGGTATTGTTGTGACCGGCCTGGGCATGCACCGGAGATCGGCGATCCCTTCGGGCCTGCCTATTCGCGTTCATCTCGTCCCTGAGATCTCCCCTACGCGCACTTCGGCGGTGGGACGAAATGGCAGCCGAAGACCCCCCCTCACTATGCTCCACCCTGGAGGAAAGTCTATCATGAACATAAATTTTCTGCTCGCTAATCCGATTTGCCACCGGAATCCTGTGAGTTGCTCTGGATCGATGAGAGCACTGAGATTGGACCGGTGGAGAATGCCTCTGACGTTGAGGGGAGTTTTCCTCTCCTTGCGGGATTATGGATGGAGCCCGGTGAGGGGAAGGAGGTCTTCCAATAGGATCAGGAATAATACCTTGGAATGCAGTCGTCAAAGTCTCCACCGCCTTTTGAAACGTAGCGAGGATCGCCAATGCCTGCGCTGGATCCACGTTGGGAATGTTATGCCCGGTGCCCGGCGTCTCAAAAACTGCGGTGGACGCACCGTCGTGCGCTTGGAATTCCCTGCACCGTGAATCTGATTTCTCAAATCACCTTGAGCGGTGATATTGTCGTCGCGCCTCCGGAAATCACTCTGTCTTGACCTCGAACCTTCGTCCTCGATCATGACTTGGTTGGAACGATCCCCGCCTTGATTGCTACTAGCACGATTACGACTGTTTGATCCAACCATGATTCTTCGTAGATTCAACTCTCAAAGAGAGCACCAAATGATGGAGTTTAATCCAACTACGAGAGCTAAAAATACGTAGAGTATAGAAATAATGTCGAAAATAATATGGCAGCGTAATGCAGTATTACTCTTATTCCGGAAAACGAATTGTCGATCCCGTGGTAGGGTGTTTACATGGAGTATTTATAGAGATTAGGAGGTAGAATTATGGGAGGAATCTAATACAATAAATGCTTAATTAATGAACTATATTCTTGCTCGAAATAGAACTCTTTTTTGTGCTTCATCCTCACGCAATAATCATCTCCTAATTCCGGTTGAGTCCTGCCTGTTGCCATCAAGAAACTAGCCATACATCATGATTAACCCCTTCATCAATCCCAAAAAGATGGAACTTAGAAAGAATCCTTCAATATTGAAGAACGAGGCTTGGAAAGCCCTCAAAAATCGACCTAGAGTTTATCTCTCTAAGCTCCGGTATGAAAAACAGACAAAACGGGGCGGAATTTATAGAAAAACAGCAAAAGTGGGCGAATTTCGACCCGCGGGGTCGACCGCGCAGTGCGCGGTCATCCGCGGGGCGTGCGGGCGAGAGCGCGGGCTTATGCACATTATTTTTTTTTGTTCCGCACGTCGTGCGGATTCTGCGCGGTCTGACCGTCAGGTACCCCTGAGGCTCGTTTTTGGACAGCGGGGTGTGCGGTTCAACCACGGGGCATGCGGTTCAGTCTTTTTGACTTTTAACTTTCACAATCACGCGCGGAGCGTGTAGTACTAACCCGCGGGGCGCGCGGATGGCTCGTGAACCGATTTCTTGCTCTTTTCTTTCCTGTTTGCTCCCGATCGATCCTATGTTCAATCTTTAACCTTCCCAGCCTCGAATCATGCCTCTAAATCATGCCTCGAACATATAATCTCTCGAACGCATCCCAAATCTTCTCAACTTAAGCTCAAACGCCGACGTTAGGTCCGAATTCTTTCTTTTCTTCAGCAAATGCAAACCAAATCCGGTAAACCGTGACTTGAGCTAAATAATCACTTTGCGACTCAAATAAATAAGCAAAAGTGACAAAACTCAATCCCAACTCGCATCAAATGTGTGTTGAAATACGAACTTATCATTTGGTATCAAAGCCAATTTGACTGAAAAACCGAGCCGACCTGTTTGACAGAAAATTTAGCGTGTGTGTATAAGCGATAAGGTTAACTGCAATGCACGGGATGAAAATCAATTTTTGAGCTTCTCACCCCAAAAAATGTTGCTAACCCAAAAAAAGTGTCCATGAAGGTGCCAAAATGGTGTATGGGCAGTATGGCACCCAGGAGTGAGATATTTGTGACACATTCACCCGAACCCCAATAACAAAGCAGACGGACGAGCATAGAGAAATTGAGAAAAAATAGGGAAGATGTGTGTGACCTAGGAGAAAGAAGTCTATTTTTAAAGTGTTATATCTATTTTATTTGTAATCCAGTTTTATAAAAAAAAAACATATCAAATTCATTACTTTCATTTTTTTTTAAATTGTGCGGCTCCCTCTCATGCTAGGGTTCTGGCATATTGCGAATAACTTTTATCATCCTGAGTTTGAAGTGCTGATCGAAATTTCAGCGGCATAGACAAAGCAGTGGTCGTCTCCACTAGATTTAGGGGTTGTTTTCTCCGCTTTCGTCTTTGACGAAGTGCGGTTTTCTTGTGCGGTTTTCGTCCGTCTTACGGGCGATTTGGATCGTGATGTTTGCTCGGGTTAGGGACTCCTTGCTTGTGCGACGAGTTTCGATTGGGAAGGTAAGCATGGATTCCGGGTTCACTCGTGCTATAACCTCAGGGATGAAGGAATGCCAATGGAAATTGTGGTGTTGATTTTGCAAGGAATGTTTCAAGATGAAGGGTTGATGATCCGTCCTCCTCCTGAGCCACCGCCGATGATGATGTTTGAAGCATGGATTCGTTTGCTCTGTCAGATTATTTTATTAATTTTCGTTTTACTTCACGGTCAGACTATTATGTTTTGTTTTTACTCTTTCTTCTGTTGTAAAACTCTTGCATTAGGTTTGAGAGTTGTGAGGTCTATGGTAATCGTATTTGGCTTTAATTTGCCCAACTTAGGTTTAACGAGTTATATTGCTTTCTCAAAGGTGATTAACTCAGAGTCTCGGCCAAGGGCGGATGGTTACATGTGGTCCTTTTACGTTCTTGTACCCCTGCTGAATTCTATTTTAATGATATAAGCACCTTACGATAAAAAAAATCATTACTTTCATATGACACCAATTTACTCCTATGACACCAATTTTGCATAGTTTTTTAGACCCAAGTTATTTCTTAAGTAGATCCAAGTGCTAAAATTTAGATATCATAGTTAATATTTTTTACATCTTTCAACTACTTTTTTCAAAAATGGGTTTGAAATATCACTAAAATTAAACGCTAAATTTATTTATTTTTACATCGAAATACTTGAATTTTAAATTATAAAAAACTAGCAAAACATTGATGTATAATACTCTTCCTGGTCCTAAATAAACTTCATACTTTGACTTCACGATTTCTAAGAAAGTGAAATTGTTTGTTTTGACTTTTACATCATATCCTTACAAAAAGTAGATAAAGTGTAGTGGGAGAGAGAAAGTAGATGTATAGTACCTAGCATGTCATAAAGTAAGGGCAAAATGGAAACTTTTTATTACAAACATGGCAAATATAGAAGTGTTAAGTTTATTTTGGACCTACCCAAAAAAAGTGTGAAATTTATTTAGGACTGTAGGGAATATTAAAAGTAAGGTTTAATTTAAAAGTTATTCTAAGTGAATATATTGAAGGTGTTGAATTGCACAAAAAAACTCAATTACCTCGATGAATATACAAACTTCATATTAATTGATTTGGAATTGAATTTATTGAGTGTGTAGGATTGTAGTTAGGCTAACCACAACCTTGGGTGAAAAGTCAATTTACCCTGCAAAAATGCTCCAACCCAAAGTATACTAGGATGCCACTTGGAGTGAGAATCAACCGGGCTATTGATGGAGGAACGAAGGAAAGGGCAACAGCATGCTACCAGGCAACATTTTACCAGGAAGCCAAAAATGCTAGGTGTACGCCTTGAGTTACACCTTTTATATAAACCTTGAAATTTATCATTTTTTTTTTAACTTAGAGACACTTAGAATTTTTTCCATGAAGGTTGGTCGTATGTAGGTAATTAGGATAAGTCATGTCTAAAGTATATCGTATTCATTGCTTGCATGTCTAAAGTTAAAAATAAATAAATATGAAGTTTCAAATGTTAGAGGTTTTCAAATCAATTTTTTTCTTAAATAGATTCAAGTGCTAAATTAAGATGTCATGGTTAAAAAAAAATTTAGCATCATTCAAACTTTTATTTACAAATAAGTCTGAAGTAAAACTAACAAAAATAAACTTCAAATTTTATTTATTTTTACATCGGAATTTTTTGACTTTTTAAATCATAAGTATCTGTAAAAAATGTTAAAAAAATTGATGTATGATAATAAGAGTAAGGTTTTATTGAAAAGAAAAAAGTTGGTCAATATATTGACAATGGTGAATTGAAATAAAAGTTGAATTCATCAAATGAATACATATAAACTGATAGAAATTTAAATTTATTAATGGAGTTTAATTGCACTTAACCTAATTTAATTTCCTTATTTTATTTTGTAGATGATTGTTTACATTCTCTCAATATCAGTCAACCTAGGTGTGATGTACGAGGCGCTACCTTGTCATCATGTTTCTATTTTAGGTTTCAGAAATAGTAAGTCATCTACAAGGACAGAGTACGTGAATTATGTGGTTGAAGAAAAGGAATAAATGAAAGAAACCATCAGTGAGGACGAAAGAGATAGGAACCATCAAATTAAAGGAAACAGATGGGAACCATTCAACCATTAATTCTTTCAAAATTAATGGTTCTCTTATTGGTGGTTTTTCAGGCAAGTCATGTCTTACTTTAATCGTTGGGGACTTGCCGACTTGGGAGCGCATAATCCAATTTCCACATGTTATATTCTGCCTGAAATTTTTTTTTGTCATTTTAAATGCCATAACTAATATTAATAAAATTATTTGATTAAATTCTATACAGAAGAAAGTTAAAAGAATGTAAAACGTAAATTAATTTTGATAAAGGGAAATGTTTTTTTAGGAATTATTTAAGATAATTACGCTAGTTCCTTAAAGTTGAATACCATTGAATTGCCCCTTAAGATTGTCATTTAGAATAGGATCGTTAAGGAACCCACCTTATTTAGAGCTCAATTTCGAACCTAACGATTAGTTAAATAGGAACCGACCTTGTTAAGGTTATTATGTGTACTGTTTGTGACACAAAAACTTATTCAACTTGGATACCAATAAAGCATGAAATTAAATGTGAATATGGATCATCACCCTTTTTAATCTTATGATCAATCTGGAATGTTCTTCTTTTTTTATTGTACTACGTATTTGTTATGTGCTTTGGTAGTTCTTTCTCAGGCACTAGCGCTCCGGGTTGTTTTGTCTCCCTTAATGTGTAGTGCGCGCGGAGTTATTTTGGTGTCCAGGCCAACTTCGTTTGGTCATGGGTTTCCGGTGTTGATAATGGTAGAGCTCGTCCTCCCCCACAACTACCTCTGAGCCAAGAAAAATATTGTGAAAAAGTTTTATTTAAATTTCATTTTTCCTTTAGTAGTGTTTATCTTTATTTTACTTCTAGTAGGTTTGGTTCGAATATTTGGATTTTTGCAATACTTTACATCAGGACTGTTTGAGTTCCGATTCTTTTAGTCTTATTGAGGTTGCTTTGCATGAGGTAGTTGATTCTATGTGTATTCATAGGACTTACGATATGATCAGTTTTGGCATAACTATCTGGAAGTTGTTTTATATGATTTCTTGATATAAATATAAAAAGTCATTGCTTTATACATAGTATTAAGAAAACTTTAATACCAGTGACCAAGAAAAATCAAATTGAGTGATGTGTTTTAGACGGATGAAATTTAAAACCAAAGTATAACCCCTAAACGGAAAATGGAACGTACCTTAATTAGCTTCTATAAGTAGATAGAGTAGATTATGTTGATTTGAATAGTTGTTGGTATGATTTGGTTGTTATTATTGGTTACGCAGGCCAGGGTGGGTCACTACGTACTATATATTCCCAGTTCGAGGCCGGATCATTGGAGCTGATGATGATTATACACTGTAGGACTATGGAAAAAATGGCACAACCATCCATAATTTACCCACCCAAACCGAACCTCAAATAATTTGCTAAGCGACACCCGAATGTCAAATTAGGCTTAAAGAATGTACTATAACGTGGGACAAAAGCTGGCCAACCGGCAACCTACAACAAAGAGAGAGCCTGAAAAATAGATAAGTAAAAATGCTTGTCGCAATGCTACTTGTTTTTTACTAACCAAACAAGTGGCCGGCCTGGAGAATGTACGTAACATGCACCCATCCAGCTTTCGTTTCTAGCTATCTTAATTACGTACGTACTCATGGATCAGATCAGATCAGCTCCCTAGCCTTGGGTTGGCTGGGCTTGTCAAAGAGAAACCCACCACGTACGTACGTACTTACCAGCTAATTTGCATGCATGTGGTTGAAAGAGGAGTTGGACTCCACTTAATTGTTTTTAGGAAATAATAAAGCAAAAAACTTGCGATATGATATGATGATAATATATGTTCCTAGCTAGCTAGTGTTTTATCTTTAACGGCGCGCTAGATCAGATAGCTAGGTAGGTTTTGCATATGATGGAATGGAGTGAGCTAGACGTGCACCGGCTTGGCTTGGCATGGCGTGCCTTTAAGCCTTTAAGGTTGACAACGTTACCTCTCATCTCTTCTTTGGACGTGTAAAGATGCATCCGCCCCACCCTTGATAACTACGCTTGCCCCTCTTTTTATCTATTGGGACAACACATCATTATTTGGAACTATTCCCTTTTCTCTCCCCATTGACATTGATGTTACACGCTTTTTCATCAAAACATATGAATTAACCTCTAGCGACTTTCCTTTCATCAGGTTCATCAACTTATTTTTGTCTTTTAATTTTTTATTTTAATTGTGAATAGTGTAATAGTCAAAACAAGTAAGTTTAGAGTTACTTTTATGTTTGAATTTTTTGTTCAATATGATTGTCTAAGCTATATTTCATGCTTCGTATACATACATGATTTTTCTATTTTCTTAATAAAATACTCCGTATTCTTTTAATTTTTTGAGAAATAAACGAATTCAGTCAATCTAATCATTTCAATCAAAATTTCATCAATTTTAACATTTTCAGCTGATTTAGTCAATTTCGTTTACTAACCAACGGACTCTAAAAGCATATGTATCTAATTATACTATAAAACAGAAAAGCTAATGAAGAATAATTTTCTGATCCTTAAAAGCAAGTAAATAGTAGATAGATAATATACTCTCGAACTTATTGGTCTTAGCTACAAAACATAATTGGTCAAGTTTAACTCTTTGGTGGAATAAAAATGAGATTTGTGTAGATATTAACACATGTATGTGATACAAATGATATCTTAAGATGGAATGATAAAAGTATTTAAAACTAGTGGGCTTTAGATTGACAAAAATATCACTCTTTTAAATCTAGACAAAAAAGTGATCATTTTTAAAATTAAAAAGCTAATACGTAGTAATACTTATCCCTTCTGGCGACTCCCGAGACCAGCGAATCGACAAAGCCTTCATCTGAAACTTCCATCCACCTCCCAGTGAAGCCTTCATCTTTGCCCATCGCCTCTTGTCTTCACCCATTGCTTGCCAATGCATCGCCAATCTACCAACTGCATAACCATCTCTTACATTATTGAAGAGAAATTGCTCCCAACATGAGTAAAACATAGCACATTTCCCTAAATAGGAGTTAACTTCAAAAATTCTCCAAATAGGAGTAAACATTAATTTTTACCCCTAATTACCCCTATTATAATTAATTATTGCCCCCCTAGTTCCCTTGGGCAACAAGGGCAGTCCGTCGGTGGCGGGGCAGGGTGTTGGTAGCGGCAGCAGTCCGGTGGTGGCGGCGGCGGCCGGCGGTGGAGCTCCGGCGACCGGCGGAAACCTTTATTCTAATTCATTATTGGCCCCCCTAGTTCCCTTGGGCAACCAAGGCAGTCCATTGGCAGCGGAGCAGTCCGGCGGCGGCGGCGAACTCCGGCGGCGGCGCCGCCAGAGGCGGCGGCCGGCGACGTTCGGCGGCAGAAATGCTGGGAAACTTCCAAGAGAAAAATCTGGAAAATTTTCCGACGGTGGTCGCCGGAGCTCTGGCGGCCGGCGGCAGTCCGGCGAAGTCTGGCTGGCGGCGGAACTGTAGCAGCAGGCAGCAACAGGCAAGGTATCCTTGTCCATTTACAAAAAAATACTCCTATTTTGGGGAGGGAGCTTGCTTAGCTCTGATTTTTCATTATGGGCCGAGGGATGGGTCACTTGTTGATTTCGTTTGCTTGTAGAGCATCAGAATATGGAATACATAAGTTAGATAATAGTTGCTTTTTAATTGAACTGTGCAAGTTTACTAAAAGTTCTTAACTTTGTATAACAAAAAATAATAACAAAACCAAATAAAAGCATTTGCTCCCTGAAGTTTTCTAAATCATCATTTTGCTTCTACCAGATGTTATATTGAATCCTCTTATTTTCTTCAGAACAGAATTTAAAGGTATATTTGTTGGCTACTTATCTACTACAATGCTTTTCATGTAACAATGCTATATATTCTACATCATATTTTTTTCACTTTTTCTGCAAAGAAGTAAATGATATTGTCATTAAAGTTGTTGTTGCTCTAAAAAAGGTTCCACTTGCGAATAGTACTATTGCTCTAAAAACGTTTCAGTTGTTTTTCATTCAAAACTGTTTTGGATAGTTGTGGTAAACATAAACCTTCTGAGGTATTAAATGTGAACATGATGATTCAATACTTGTGATTAAGTCATATAATGAGTATGCAGAATGTGGATTTGGTTGAGTCATATTTCTAGGACAGATATGAAGTAGCATTTTATCTTTAAATGGATCAATATGATACAATTGTTTTAAAAACTGCTATGCAGCCCCTAGGCAGTAGACTATGGCCAAGTGGGAGATCGTCTTCTTCATGTTTGTTTTAAATTGATCAAATAATAAGGCCTTTATATGAACTTCACTAACGGACGTAGAAAGTGAAAGATGGTCAACCAAAATAGTGGATTTGAGTTTTTAGCCTTTTGTTTAGTGCTTCATATTCTTCTCTAAAGACATAGATGTAAACCCCGTCTCCTTTTTCAAATTCCTCTAATTTCATACTCCGTATTTGTTTTCTAAACTCTTACAGGTTTAAGTGTTAAACTCCTGCCACTATTGTCTTGTGTTAATTCTAGGGATTTGAATGATCTAAACCAAATATTGTTTTGTAGGAATGAATTGCAAGGATTGCATGATGAAGTGGTGTCCAATTGTAGTTTTGCTGATTCCTTATGAATGCATTATTTGAACATGGATTATGTAAATCATATGCAAATCAATCACATATTTAGTTGGGTATAATTGTTATTTAGTTTGCTTATTAGTTTCACGAGACTCAATTGTACGGATATAAACATTTGATACCATTAACCTTAACAAAATCATATTGGGCATTAATCCATCGCGCAACGCGCGTCATAAAACTAGTTGCTCTAAAGAAACGCTTATAGTTACAACTAGCTAAAAATTCAAAACTTCACCAACATTTTCCCAAAAAACTTCATCCAATCTCGAAAGATGTTCTATAGTCATATTCTGAGATAGTCACCTACAAAGAAGTATCGCAAATCGACCACCAAACGGTCGAAATAAATTATTATCACATCTTAATGGAATCACTGCACTTTCTATCAATAATTTACAATAAATAAAATTGGTTGGTATTATATAAGCAATAATTTTAATGATCATATAACATATTCATTAATGAACAGATAAATTGATAAGGTTAACAAATTAGTGTCTATATTAAATAAGTACATTAAATTAATATAAATGAATTATCATATACTCGAATATTTTTCATTCAAAAAAATGAAATATTTAATATGTAGAATCGATCATTTATTTTCTCATGGATTAATATGCTCATTAATGACATGTTACACACTCATTTAAATGGTTGATTATATGATTGGACTCCTTACTCCCACTATAGTAATGGTTTAGTTCTAAAGGTACCAAACATCAATTGAAATCTTCAATTTTAAAAAGGCATCCCATTTACAGACAAGATGTCCAATTATTTAAAATGATAATTACGGATAGTTTCGAACTATAGAAAAGGTGCTATTTTTTTTCCGGAAAACTAGAAAGGTGTTGTTAGATCCACTAATATTTATTATTGAGGTTAAAATGGAAGGCAACTGGCAGGCCACACACCACTTTTAAATATCCAATAATTGAAGTATCTCAATTAAAACTTTCTGGATATGATCTATTTTTTTGTACGCAAGCACAAAGCGTTTTGTGAAGATGGAGATTATGGGTTTTGATGTAAATTTGTTGATAAATTTGATTGGATTCTGTTTCAAATCATATCTTACCCATATACATCACCCTTCCACAATTATAAAATAAACGTAAAAAAGACATACATCATATTTGATTGGACTAGTTTAGACACCAGACCATGTCAGATTAGACCAGATCTAGAACGTACCAGATCATCATATTTGAATCTAATTAAAACATCTTAAATTAACTTTGATCAATTGAGTGAAATTATTCATTCTTATTGTTTTGTATAAAAAGAACAAAAAATCACGGAATTAGAAATGGGGGAAGTCATAGATGAAACTTCTTGTTAATTAGTTTAGGCCCAATATATTGTTTTGGTTATTTCATTAAAAGGACCAACGCCTCACCCTTTAGCATCATCTTCCCTATCAACTTATCAATGGAGGAGCTGGGCGGGGGCACGCAGGGGCAAGCGCCCCCGCTTCAGGCCAAAAAAATTAGTACTACTACTTATAATAGATTTAATGTTCCCTTTTTTCAAAAATGAATACTCATTAAAGACAATTTTAGATTAAGTATTAAAATAAAAGGCAAAATCTTTCAGGAAACGTGTCTCTATGAATACAAGTACGTATTGACTGCAACGTACGTCACTCATTTGAATGCAAGTGTGGATTGTTTTAGACCTTTAATGCCACACGGGTTGACTTTTCGTGGTTATAGTGCAAAAGAGTATTGTGATTAACGAATATGTTGTCACATTTCTTGAAACATCATAATCAAAACATTCTCGAGACTATTTTAGATTCCCTCCTTAATGGGAAAATTCATGAGAATTTTAGAATTTGCAAAGATGACTACGATTTTGTATATGCGTGTAGAGAAGTATTGAATGTTCTAGAATAATATTGGTAAGTTTTCTATAAAAGTGTGGAACTCACTAAAACCGTGCGGGAGAGTGGGGAAGCCTCTAAAACATTTTGAAGAATTGTGGAGTTCTCTAGATCCTTCCATTAGATTAGAGAAGCTTGTGGATACTTCTTGGAACAATGTAGATGTGTAATGGTGTATAAAAAAATCTAAAGGAGATTTGATGAGATTAGTATATATAGGGGTAAGACTGCTCATTTTTATGAGAACCTTTTGAGTTTTGAGTGTGTATATGAGTGTACAAGAGTCCTATGAGCTCATTTTCCTATGCAAAATTTTGAACATATTGAAACTTGTACGATTGATTTACCCAGATTATAGATATGAGTCAAGTAGAATGTAATGACTAATTTGTGCTAATGTATTACGTTTTTTATTGTTTTTATTATATTTTGAGAAAATACACCATAAATATTAGCCTTTGGTACGTCCCCCCTTCGAAAAATCTATGGCTCCGCCACTGCAACTTATCATCACCTTACTTCATTCATTTCTGACCTTAAGCTGGGAAATAATTTAGGGGCGGTAAGATAAATTCTTGTGAGCCTTATTTCTTAGATAAAATCCATGCATTGTCAATTTATAAGTTGTATGGATATCTGATATCCTTCTGTAAGGAATAAATGTAATTAGATTTTGATGATGCTATAGGATTAGAAAGTTAGAGTACCCCCAATTAGATTTTATGTATTAGGATTTTCAATTGTAAGTATTAGTGTAGTCGACGATCAGAGTTGCTCTGTTTTGGATCAAATCAGAAGTGCATCAGAACTGCTCGACCAGACTTGCTCTGTGAGAACTGCCCCATCAGAGTTCTCTTATCAGAAGTTCATCAGAGTTGCACCATGAGAGTTGCTGATAAATTGGACATCTGATAACCGATAAGAGTTACAGATCAGAGGTACTCATCAGCGGACCTATCAGAGTCAGAGTTAGAGTTCAGTCAGAGATCAGAAAGCCATCAGAACTCAACTCATCAGTAAGCCATCAGAATCCAACACATCAGAAGAGCCTGATCAGGGCCCGACTAACACTTAGAAGATTTCAAGCAACATCCAACAGCTATGAATCCAACGGGTAAAAACATCCAACGGCTAGAAAACTGTGCATGAAAGGAAAGCATTTAATGCACATTAAATGAGCCTGATACGCTGAGGGATTGATTGCAAATGATTGACCAAGGAATCCGGGAAGATATATTATAAAAATAGAAACCTTCCAAAACGGCGGTCAAGTCAACAGTACGTGCATTCAATGCAGTTGTCTCCTCCTCCAACGGGCAGACAACCCCAGTATATAAGCTACTCACCGAAGAACAGGAAAATAACTTTGCTACAACTTTTGCTCATCATAATTCAAGCTCTCTTGAGATTCAAATTCTACAATCTTCAACAAGACAAGCTTACGTTGGGAAGATTCTAATTTCCATAATCTCAAATTCCAACACACAGCAAAGTTCATCCTATTTCTTCGACACTTCAAGAACTTCAACTACATATCTCTTGTAACGAAGCAAGTTGGAGAAAACTCTGTTTTCAGAACATCTTCTGCAAAGAAGGGCGTCCGAGTAACTGCAGTAGTGAAGTGGTGATACTTCCGGGAAGCTGAGTGAAAGGACCAGTCATCAGGAAGCAGGATTGCATCCCGGGTGACAACTAGACTTGAAGAAGGCGTGGAGAACTTCTTAAGTGCTAGGGACTACGCTTTGTAACCGTTTACCTCAAAGCTAGTGGAACAGTGGACTAGAGGAACGCGTTGTTCCTTGAACCACTATAAAACTCCGGTGTCATTTACTTTACTGCATTTATTTTCTGCACTTAGGATTTTAACTGTTTAACTCTAAGACTTGGAATCTGTGTTCAGCAGATCTTGTTTTCAGAGTTATCATGTGACACCCTAAAATAAAATTAAGCACAAATAAAATAATAAAAATAATAATAAATAAATGAAATAAAAAAAAATAGATAAATTCTCTGTTCAGATAAATTTTAACATATGAAAATGTGACATTTATGTAAAAGCTAATAATAATGCAATGTTGTTGACTTTATCATTATATTACTACGTATTGATCAAGTCCAGGCCCATACATCAAAAGGCAAACATATGTGTACTACACTCAACGTATCACCGCTACTACATTGTATATTATGCGCAAGTTTAAAAAGGAAAACGGCTGAAAACCCTAGACCTAGAACCTTCCTGAGCATGCATATATACTACGAGTCTACAATCGGCTGAGCCACAGCATCCAAAACCTGCGAGCAAAAAGAAAACCAGAAAGAATTATGGACCGTCTTCTGCTATATATCTTCGCTGAGGGAGAAAACCAGAACGAGAGAGAAGGGAACAGAAGGAACCGCCGCTTGGGTCGTGCCGTTCTCATTATCGCCACCAGTCGACCACTGCACCAGACTGCTCTCTTTTGACATCGGGAAGGCCAGGGACCCAGGACCAAAGAATGACCTGCTCTTTGTTTCACCGCGCAGTTGAGAAAGAAAAGCGCGTTTCCCCAGTACTGCTGAAACTAACGACCATCATAATGAACGAACTTGCTGCGTCACCAAAGTTTAAGCTTCGCCGGCAGAACACCCATCACCGGGACTGCAGCATCGCCGGAGTTCTGCGGCCGGACTGAAGAAGTCGCTGGACGAACCACCACCACCAGAAAGGAGAGCTGCCACTGTCAGTTCACCTCCGGAGAATCCTCACCGTATCCGTCGCCAAGTCGTCGGCCGGCATCAACCTTTGAAGAAGACGACTCGTATGCATTTTGTATACTCCGTATTACGTAAGTCTCTTTTGTTTTAGTTCATGGACTGGTGGGCCGCATTACTTAAATCAAGTATATTGAACCGATTAAAATAAGTAAAATAAACTAAATTGTAATTAGACTATTGTAGTGATTAATCACCATTATGTAGTTGGGGAATTTATTAATAAAAGATGGAAGAAATTAATTAAGTTGATAGGATATTGATCTTTGACTTTTAATAGAAGGTGATTTGATTGAGGAGCAAAGTAGAAGAGTTCATAATTGGAGTTTGAGGTAAGTTCTACATCAACCAAAATTATACTTTTCCTCGTAAATATATATATATGATTATTTATTTGAAATTATTTGAGTACTTTGTGAGATTTCTAGCATTTACATTTATACTTCGTATTTGAGTATTTAGAATTATTTATGGATTGTTATTGAGGATTATATTTGAGATTTGAGTATTGAATATTGTGTGATATTTTTGAGTATTTGAAGTTATGTATTAATCATTATTGGGATTGAGATTTGAGCTATTTATGGAGTATTCTATATTTTAATCATGTTGGGAATTTTCGAGTTTAAAGGATCGATTAACCCTTATTTTGGAAATTTATGTCTATGTATAATATGTGATGCATTGTTGAATGTTGAATAACTTTGGGGAAATTACGTAAGTAGTAATCCCCGAATTTTTGGAAAATAATAAAGATAAAATGAACCTTTCAATGTAAGGGCATCACGGGAGAAATCCGGGATGTCGGTGTCCTCCACGACCTTGACTGTGGAGAGTGATTAGGACTGCTATTACTTGTTGGGATTTGGTGTCCACGACCTTGACTGTGGAGATTGGTGGTTGTTTATTGTATTTAAAATTCGGGCAAAAGACCCTATTATTCAGTAGTAGCAGTAACCTAGTCACTTATATAGGGTAATCCCTTTTTGGTGGAGTAGGGGGACGTTGACGTCCGAACTACTTGGACTTCTTACTACTCGGAGGGCTTGGAATCCCTTTTAGAGGGTGTGCACACTTAAGGTAGAGGTTCAGTTTCCTCAGGTTAGAAGTGGTACCGGCAAAAGTCCCGGGGTGGCCGTACATAACAACGGACCATCGGGCTCAATAAAATGTTGAGCACCGCCCTTCAAATGTATTAGGAGTACAAATTATATTTGGATTGATGTTTTGAGATTTTGAGGAGAATTATATTTGAATAGAATGGATTGAGTTGTTGGATTGAATTATCAAATTATTGTGGAATTTCAAGTACAAATACTTTTGGATTTATTTTGGTTTGATTATGCTAATATTGATTATGAGTGTTTGGAATTATTTTGAGAATGGTTTTGGTACTTTATGTACATTTGGTATGTTGTAATTATTGTGGTTTGGAAATAATTATTTATATTTGAAGTACTATTATTTTACTCGTGAATTGTGTTATGAGAAGATTTTACAAATTGTTTTAAAAAGGTTTTTCCTGCCAAATGTTTTTTTTTCAAAAATATTAAATTATATTTTTTATGGGGTTAGGTGGAACTTACTTAGCATTGTTGCTAATTTTTGTTTTCTTTTATTTTTCTTTCTGTACATGATTTTGTACAGGTAATGCTTTGCTGATGATGTTGATTTCGAGAGAGCTTCCGCTAGAGAAAATGTAATTAGTAGATAACATTGTAGTTTAATTAAATTTTCAAGACACTTATTGAGTTTAATTGTCTGTGGTGATTAGCCTGTGCACTCGGTTAGGTTAGAGCCGAGTGTGGCGGTAACACCCAATTTCCCTTTTGGTTTTCCGCTGCATAACTATGATGTTTTCAAATAAAGTTGATATTTCTTTTGAATAAAGTATTATTTTTGGGTGGGAAATTTGGGGGTGTTACATATCAGAAAGGCACTTGCCATAATATTTGTTTGAGGCTACCCTGATCTCTTATCCGCTGCAAGACCAGTTCTGATTATCAGAACTCGACCCTCTCTGACAAGTGAATTCTGACTTAGAGAAAAGTTGAAAAACTTGAATCAGTCTATTCACCCCCCCCCCCCTCTAGACTGATTACCAACTCAAACGGGACCAACAAGTGGTATCAGAGCCTCCTTGTTCTTGTAATCTTTTAGGTTACTCTCTGAACAAAGATCCACTTGTTCTTAGCCTCTCTATTTATTATAATGGATAACTCTCTTGCCAAGCATCTAATGTTCACAGATCAGAAATATGATGACTGGAAGATTCGAATGAAAGCTCATCTCTGTGCCCTGCATGATGAAATGTGGGAAGTCTTGGAGAATGGACCTTTTATCCAATTCATGAAGGTCAACCCTGCCCATACCTTAGACAACAATCTGCCTCAGATGATTGAGAAGACCAGGTCTGAGTGGACCAAGGAAGAGAAAAGACAGTACAACCTTGACAACATTGCCAAGGACATTCTCTACAAAGCTATTGATGAAAGATATTTCAATAGAATAAAGAAGTGCAGGACTGCTAAGGAAATCTGGGACAAGCTTGATGAGATAGGTGCTGGTGATGAACAAGAAAGAGATAACAAGCTAACCATTGCAATGAAGAAGTTTGATGACTTCAAACTTCTGCCAGAAGAATGCATTGCCAAAATGCATGAGAGACTGCTAATCCTCATCAGTGAGATTTCTGAGCTTGGGAAGGAGCTCACTATCAAAGAAGTCAATTTGAAGATTCTCAGAGGACTACCCTCACTCTGGAAGATGAAGGTCATTGCTGTCCAAGAGAGCAAGGACATCAAAACCTACCCCACAGAGAAGCTGATCTCTGATCTCAAAGCTTATGAGTTCGAGATGCATGATGGTGAGAAAGAAGAAGTGCCAGATGAGAGAACCACAACTGCTCTTACAGCCAGCACTTCTAAGGCAACAAACCTTGATCCCTCAACTCTTCTATCTGATGAGTATATGGCTGCCTTTGCCAGAAAATTCAGAAAATTTATGAAGAAAGATGGAAGGAGTCCATCTTCCATCAGAAGACCACATCAGAAGACCAAATCTTCTGAAAACAATGGAGAGTACCTCTGCTACAATTGCAGACAGCCTGGTCACTTCAAGGCTAACTGCCCCTTTCCCAGAGTGTCCAAGAAGCAAGGACACGAAGAAGAAAAGAAGCCTGAAGATCAACACAGAAGAAGAAGAGCATTCGTCTCAGAGCAAGCTGAGAGAGATCCACTCTCTGAATCAGAGTCCAGTTCAGACTCTGACTCTGATGAAGCTTTCTGCTGCTTGGATGCAGAAACTGAAGACCTTTGCCTCATGGCACAATCAGATGATGAGGTATGCTCTACAACTAATTCTATTTCTTCTTCGGTAGGCACAGCCTTAAATGATGATCCAATGTCATCATTTTGGGAAGAGTTCAAGACTATCCAAGGATCTTATTCCTTCATTAAAGAAGAGAACAGTAAGCTGAAAGCTGAAAATGAGTCTCTTCTAAAGAGAATAAGAGAGATTGAACATCTTGAAGTCAGATACAATAGCCTTCTGAAAATGCAATCTTCTATGAAGGGTATCAATGACTTTCACAACTCTACCCCTGGTCTTGGATATGTTGAACCCAAGTCTGGTGAATCCTCTGTAAGGCCTAGCACCCAAGTTGCTAAAGCCAAAAAGGTCATAATTTCACAGACTTGCAGCCCCATTTGCCATGCTAGTACTTCTGGTACTAAAGTTGTTCATGAGAAGGTCATACCAGAGAAACAAACTCTAAAGGCCAAACCAAAACACAGTTTGAAAACTAATGAACCTGGCAGAAATTCTAACAAAAGGAAGAGTTTTCAGAAATATAATAATCAAAGGCCTAACCCTATCAGACAATCTCATGACAATGGTATCAGAAACTGCTATCAGAAAGGCAGATATCAAGAGAAGATTAACTATAGGCAGAAGAGGTTGTCTGGTCAACATCAGAAGCCTAAAGTTAAGCGCTCCTCTGATCTTGATAGTATATGGGACTTCTTTCCGACAAAGAAGGCTATGCAAAAGTATGCAAACAGAAAGCATGATCCTCACAAGCATCTGCCCAAAGTGAATCATACATCTGTTTACTACAACTACCAGGTGGACAATGGGTACCATCCACCAAGGTTTCAGTTGATGAGACCAAAATGGTACCAACTACCAAGACTGCATTACCCCCCAGGACCCAACATTGCTTGGGTACCTAAATCTTCCTTTTAATACTGCAGGAACTGTGTGCTGGAGCCATCTCAGAACAAGAATGGTATATTGACAGTGGATGCTTCAGGCACATGACTGGTGACAAGAGTTGCCTATCAGAGTTCCAGAAAATCAATGGACCCAGAGTCACTTTTGGAGGAAATGACAAGGATGGTCAAACAAAAGGAAGAGGGAAGCTGATCAAGAACCAGATAATCATTGAAGATGTCTCATATGTCAAAGGTCTGAAGTTCAACCTCCTAAGTGCTAGCCAATTCTGTGACAAAGGCTACACAGTTGAATTCACCGAGACCTTATGCTATGTCAAGCATGAGACAACCAAAGAAGTGGTTCTTACAGCCAAAAGAAGGAAGAACATCTATGTTGTTGACTGGCAAACAGCAAAAGATGGAACTTGTCTGATAGCAAAGGACAATTCAAAGCTAAGCTGGGACTGGCACAAGAAGCTTAGCCATCTGAATTTCAAAACCATCAATAAACTGGCAAGGGAACACATTGTAGATGGTCTGCCTGACATTGTGTACAAAAAGGAGACCCTCTGCAGTGCTTGTCAGAAAGGCAAACAAGTGAAGACCTCATTCAAGCCCATAGCTGGAGATCTTTCCACTTGTCCTCTAAATCTGATTCACATGGATTTATTTGGACCAGTTGAAACTCCCAGTGTTGGTGGAAAAAGATATACTCTTGTTATGGTTGATGACTACTCAAGATACACATGGACTGTGTTCCTAGCAAAGAAAAATGAAACTCTTCAGAAGTTGCCATCTCTGTTAAAGCAACTTCAGACTGAGAAGAATATGAAGGTCAGAACAATCAGATCTGACAGAGGAACTGAATTTGTCAACAAAGTGATCAAGGACTTCTGTGATCAGAATGGCACCTTCCATCAACTTTCTGCTGCCAGAACACCCCAACAAAATGGTGTTGCAGAAAGGAGGAACAGAACTCTGAAGGAAGCTGCAAGAACTATGATTGCAGAATCAGGACTGCCCATCAGATACTGGGCTGAAGCAATCAACACTGCATGCTACACTCAAAATAGAAGCATGATCCACAAGAATCATCAGAAGACCCCCTACGAGCTGTGGAAAGGAAGAAAACCTAACATCAGCTACTTCCATGTGTTTGGATGCAAGTGCTATATTCTAAACAATGGAAAGGAAAACCTGAAAGTTTTTCAAGAAAAAGCTGATGAAGGTGTATTCTTAGGCTACTCAAGTTCAAGCAAAGCCTACAGAATACTTAACAGGAGAACTATACAAGTTGAAGAATCCATTCATGTCAAATTTGATGATGGTACCTCTGCAGAAGAATTATCAGAAACCCTGCAGAAAATCAACCTTGAAGACAAGGGTTCAGAACCATCAGAAAAGGCCATCAGCAATCCTATATTCTCAAATCCTCCTGCCAATCCAATTCTGATAGACAAAGATGAAGATGAAGATGATGTATTAGAGGATGAACCATCAGAGTTGCCTAGACAGCAACTATCAGAACCTGATCTAACTTGGTTAAGAGACCATCCTCCTAATCAAGTGATTGGTCAAGTTACCAGTGGAGTAAGGACCAGATCTGCATCAAGAAGAGAAGCCATGTTCACCTGCTGTATTTCCCAGATGGAACCAATGTGTGTGGAAGAAGCTCTAGAAGATTCAGACTGGATCAATGCAATGCAAGAAGAGCTAACACAGTTTGAAAGGAATGAAGTATGGAAACTCGTTCCTAGACCAAAGCATCAGAATGTCATTGGAACCAAATGGGTATTCAAGAACAAAGCTGATGAAGAAGGCAACATTGTAAGGAATAAAGCAAGGCTTGTAGCAAAGGGATACTGTCAAGAAGAAGGCATAGATTTTGATGAGACCTTTGCACCTGTTGCCAGACTGGAAGCAATCAGGATATTCCTAGCCTATGCTGCCTACAATGACATCAAGGTCTACCAAATGGATGTCAAGAGTGCATTTCTGAATGGAGAACTTGAAGAGGAAGTCTATGTTGAACAACCTCCAGGTTTTGTCTCTCCTACCCAATCTTCTTGTGTCTACAAGCTTAAAAAGGCCCTTTATGGTCTTAAGCAAGCTCCCAGAGCTTGGTATGACACATTGTCCCTATTCTTAGTGAACCATGGGTTTACTAAAGGAAAGGTTGACAAAACTCTATTTCAAATTTCTGTTGCCAATCATATTCTATTAGTGCAAATTTATGTTGATGACATTATATTTGGAAGCACTAATCCAGAATTATGCAAGAAATTCTCTCAAGTTATGCAGAACAAGTTTGAAATGAGCATGATGGGAGAACTAAGTTATTTCCTTGGATTACAAGTCAAACAAGTTCCAGAAGGCATCTTTATCAACCAAGGGAAGTACACCAGAGATCTCATCAAGAAGTTTGGAGTAGATGGAAAATCTTCAGTCAAGATTCCAATGAATGCATCTCAAGGCATTGGACCAGATGATGAAGGCAAAGATGTTGATGCTACAACATATAGAGGAATCATTGGATCTCTCCTCTATCTGACAGCAAGCAGACCAGATATAGCTTTTGCTGTAGGAATCTGTGCCAGATACCAATCAAAGCCCAAAGAGAGCCATCTAGTTGCTGCTAAGAAGATTATCAGATATATCAAAGGAAATCCAAATGCAGGCCTATGGTATCCCAAGGGAGGTAACTTTGAACTAATTGGTTACTCTGATTCAGATTTTGCAGGTTGCAGATTGGACAGAAAGAGCACTTCCGGTCATTGCCAACTGCTAGGTGGGAGACTTGTCTCCTGGTTTAGCAAGAAGCAGAATTCAATCTCAACTAGCACTGCTGAAGCTGAGTATATTGCTGCTGGAAGTTGCTGTGCTCAATTACTCTGGATGAAGCAACAACTCAAGGATTATGGAATACAAGCAAAGGAGATCAAGCTGCTGTGTGACAATACAAGTGCTATTGCCATCACTCAGAATCCTGTGCTGCATTCCAGGACAAAACATATTGAGATCAGACATCACTTCATCAGAGATCATGTGGAGAAGAAGCATATCTCAATTGAGCATGTACCAACTGAAGACCAGCTTGCAGATATCTTAACCAAACCTCTCTCTGAGGCAAGGTTTAACAAGCTAAGGGAAGAACTGGGAATGATGGATGATCTTCCCAGAGATACATGAATCAGAGTTGCGAAAGTATCAGGTGTGGATTCATCAGAATACCCCATCTCTGATACCTGAGCTCTTATCCGTCAGAAGCTTGAATCAGAGTTGCAGAAGCATCAGATATGGATCTATCAGATACCCCACCTCTGATACGCGTAGTCATCAGAGGACCCTGTATCAGCACACCCCTTCTCTGATATATGGACTGATATTCATCAGAGTGGCTGTGGACTTAGCAAAATTCTCTAAATTTCGGGCGAGACTGTTCAATAAACCGGAAGTTACCATATTACCCCCGGTAGTTATTACCATATTTGGAAAACGGCTTTCCGCCCACAATCCATTTAATGCGACCTCGAAACCGCAAATTATATCAAACGTCCACTAACCCAAAATCATATATACTCTTTCTGAAACCTAAATCGCTACTGCAATTTTACTCTTCGTCCTCAAACTTCCAACCTTCAGACCTTCTCAATTCTCTCAAAGATGAAGTTCATCAACATCACCGACCTCTCCGAATCGGAAGCCAAGATGCTTGTGGCTAACATAGCCACCGGAATGAAAGTGGATATGTCTTCATTGCCGCTGCTGGCAGAAAATTCTAAAGTGATGAAAGCGGTCATTGCCGGGATGAATGACTCGCAACTGACCAAGATAGTGGCTCATCCTTATGAGCACTTCAGTAATCTAGATGTGGCCGAGTTCTACCTCAACGCCTACATATCTGACAATGCCATCCACTCCCAGGTTCAGGGAAAGAACCTGAAGATCGATGCTGACTCTCTCAATGAGTTCTTTGGCATCGAACTCGACTCTCAGGACATTGACACCCCTACACTCATCGACTTGGAGTCAGTCGAAGTCTCTGTGGAGACATTTGTAGACACCTACTGCCGGGAAGATGCCACCGGAGTAGATAAGCTCTACATGAAGAAGAACCTGCTGAAAAGGGACTACGAAAAACTGATGAGCATCATGCATCGGTGTCTGTGGTGCAAAACCAGCTCAACTGACCAGATGAACAACACAAATGCAAAGGCCCTGTTTGCAGTTCATCATGGCATGAACATCAACTGGGGGAAGGTGCTGTACAAATCCCTCGCTGAATCAGTAGAAAAGAAGGACAAGAAAACTGGCTTGTTCTCAACCAAGATGGGTCATGGCCTGCTCCTCTCAAAGGTCATCTCAAAATCTCAAGTAGAGCTCAGAAACACATCTACTGTCGACCATTCAAAGACTATATTTCTTACTGCTTCTCCCAAGGTGCATGTGGCCATTGCTGCTGAGTTGAAGAGGGAAGAAAGACTTGAACAGAACAGGGAGAAGGTGGTTGCTAAGTCAAAACCTGCCCCTACTAAATCCAAGAAGAAGCCTCAGAAGAAGCAAGAGGCAACCACTGAGGAGGTTGCATCAGAGGTGGAAGCATCAGAGGAGGATGCACCAGCTGTGGCCCCTGTCAAAATGTTGAGACAGAAGAGGAGGAGAAGAAGAGCTGTGATTCAGAGTGACTCTGATAGCTCGCAATCTCCTATCAGAGTGCAGAAGAAGAAGAAGGCCACCTCACCCCCCAAGGAATCAGAACCTCAGGGGGAACCTGCACCAGAGTTGGCTGCTGCAATGGTGATCTCTGATGCTCAGGGGGAACCTGTATCAGAGGTCCGACCTCTCTCTGTACCAGAACTGCAGGTCATCATCTCTTCACCAGGGGTCCAAACCACATCTGGTGGTGTTCCTGAAGTAGATCCCATCTTTGCCCTGGAGAGACAATTTCAAAGGGTGTTAACATGGAGAAAGTGGAGAATGGGACCTCTGCATCAGATACTTGCACAGGCTGCAGAATTTGAATCTGAAGAAGTTGAAGTCCTCAAGTGGGCAGGTACTGATGATGTCTCTTTATGCTTCGACCTTCAATTCTTACAATCTATTCTTGAAAAGAAGAAGGCAAGCCACAAAGGCAAGGAGAAGCTGACTACTACCCCACCAGAGGAGCATGTTCAACCTCTAGCTGATCACGAGGTTCCCATCTTTGAAGAATGGCTGATGGAAAAGAAGAGGAGGGAATCATTGATCAAGATGAAACCTATCCCAGGTGCAGAAGGTGAGCCATCAACTGCCAATGATATATCTCTGGCAATGCAGAACCTCATCAGAGAATGGAGAGAATCTCCAATTGAAGAAACGGTTTTAGAGGTAATACCAGTATCTCCTATTCCTCTAACTACTTTGCAACCAACTCTTTCTCCCCCTCACTCTCCACCAAAATCTCCCTCACCCAAACCAACCACAACCCCTTCTCCTCTTCAAGCTCAGAAATCACCCTCTCCATCACCTAAGAAATCATCCTCACCTAAACAACCATCACCCTGCCACCAGATAACCCCCATCAGAAGCCGCTCACCATCACCCCCTCCTTCACCCCAACATCAGAGTAACCCCGCTCTACACGCTCAACCTCATCAGAGCTCAGCCAATCAGAGATCCAAATCTGCTCCTGATCAGAAATCCTCCGAACCTCTCTCTCCACAACATTCTGCTGCCTCCACTCAGAAGAGAGAACATGTTGTACGGATTCTATCTTCCTCTGAAGACAATGATGGTTTTCTCACAGCTTCAATGGCTGGTGATCTCCAATCTAACAAGAGGAAGACACCTACTCCCCCTCCATCTTCTGCTCAACCTCAACCCCAGGTCAATGAAGTACCTCCAAAAGCTGTCCTCATCCCCTTCCAGGAGTTTGTGGAATCAGCTGAAGACTTTGGAGATCAGATGGTTGCTGGACTGAACAAGTTGCTCGTACTGAATCAGAAGCATGATGCTCATCTTGATTTGGTACAGTACAACATTGAATCAGGACTTGACAAAATCTCAAACGCTCTCTCACAATTGTCAACTACATTCTTGAGCTACATGAAGACATCTAGTGACAAGGTTGATAACATAGCCACAGAGGTAGCTAGCCTACATACTGTCCTGTTCTCACAATCTCAGACTCTGACAGCCCAGGACAAGGCCATCCAAGAACTCTCTGATGCTGTTGATACCCTACAATGGTCACATGACAAGAATGCAGAGCATCTGACAGATGTGGAGGAAATCTGCAAGACCAACAAAGAATTCAGTCTCAAGCTGATCAACACTGGCAAGGACAGAGATCACAAGCTGACTCTTCTTGAAGCTACAACCAAAGATATCCAATCTGCTGTGGGCAAACAGAAAGAGCTAATAGAAGGTCTGGCCTCTGTGACCCAGACTCTACCTGGTGCCCTTGAAGCTATCAAAGACAATAATGCTACAGAGTTCTCCAAAATTGGACTCCTGCTTGGCGACCTTGTTGATGCCAAAAAGGGGGAAGAAATCAGAGAACCAGCTAGAGCCATCAGAACTGCAGAAGGAACTAGCACCAGAGCTGTTAATCCTGCTGTATACTTTGAAAGGGCAAGAAAAAAGAGGATTGCTGCTGGTACTCAGAGACCACCTCTTTCAAGATCAAAGAAAGGAAAGAAGTCAACTTTCACTCTTGCTCAATGGCTTAAAAGTGATCTAGCTAAACCTGATGCTGCTCAGTTTCAAGAAATGAAGAAGCACATGACACCTCTCCAACAGGAAAATCTTATTCTGGATAGAGATGGGACTATCATCATAAATCATGGTGGTTCCATGCAAGAAGCAGAAGAATGGTGGCGAATGAAAGTGATCCCTGGCAAGGACCTATCAGAAGCCATCAGAAATTATCTAGATTGCCAGCTTGAACCTGCTTGGTCAGAATATCAGAATCCCAGGAACCTTGCTACAATCAGAGCCAGAATAAATGCTGATCTGAAGGAAATTGAGGCGAAGGAAGCTCAACTAGAAGAGGAAGATATCTAAACTCTTTCCTCTTGTTGCTTTAAATATCGTTTATTAATAAGATAACCAGCTTGCCTCTATTTTGCATGGCAATTTCAAATTTTGCACTCTGATTATTTATGCTCTGATACCTTGTGCTATTTCTTATCTTTGCTTATTTGATTAACTGTATCTCACTCTTGCTATTTTCCTATGCTAAATGCCCACCAAGATTCTAAATGAAAATTTATTTTTAACTTATTTTCCTTCATGGTGTAAGGCACTTCTCTGGAAATAGTTTAAGGGTTTTGGCATCATCAAAAAGGGGGAAATTGTAAGGAATAAATGTAATTAGATTTTGATGATGCTATAGGATTAGAAAGTTAGAGTACCCCCAATTAGATTTTATGTATTAGGATTTTCAATTGTAAGTATTAGTGTAGTCGACGATCAGAGTTGCTCTGTTTTGGATCAAATCAGAAGTGCATCAGAACTGCTCGACCAGACTTGCTCTGTGAGAACTGCCCCATCAGAGTTCTCTTATCAGAAGTTCATCAGAGTTGCACCATGAGAGTTGCTGATAAATTGGACATCTGATAACCGATGAGAGTTACAGATCAGAGGTACTCATCAGCGGACCTATCAGAGTCAGAGTTAGAGTTCAGTCAGAGATCAGAAAGCCATCAGAACTCAACTCATCAGTAAGCCATCAGAATCCAACACATCAGAAGAGCCTGATCAGGGCCCGACTAACACTTAGAAGATTTCAAGCAACATCCAACAGCTATGAATCCAACGGGTAAAAACATCCAACGGCTAGAAAACTGTGCATGAAAGGAAAGCATTTAATGCACATTAAATGAGCCTGATACGCTGAGGGATTGATTGCAAATGATTGACCAAGGAATCCGGGAAGATATATTATAAAAATAGAAACCTTCCAAAACGGCGGTCAAGTCAACAGTACGTGCATTCAATGCAGTTGTCTCCTCCTCCAACGGGCAGACAACCCCAGTATATAAGCTACTCACCGAAGAACAGGAAAATAACTTTGCTACAACTTTTGCTCATCATAATTCAAGCTCTCTTGAGATTCAAATTCTACAATCTTCAACAAGACAAGCTTACGTTGGGAAGATTCTAATTTCCATAATCTCAAATTCCAACACACAGCAAAGTTCATCCTATTTCTTCGACACTTCAAGAACTTCAACTACATATCTCTTGTAACGAAGCAAGTTGGAGAAAACTCTGTTTTCAGAACATCTTCTGCAAAGAAGGGCGTCCGAGTAACTGCAGTAGTGAAGTGGTGATACTTCCGGGAAGCTGAGTGAAAGGACCAGTCATCAGGAAGCAGGATTGCATCCCGGGTGACAACTAGACTTGAAGAAGGCGTGGAGAACTTCTTAAGTGCTAGGGACTACGCTTTGTAACCGTTTACCTCAAAGCTAGTGGAACAGTGGACTAGAGGAACGCGTTGTTCCTTGAACCACTATAAAACTCCGGTGTCATTTACTTTACTGCATTTATTTTCTGCACTTAGGATTTTAACTGTTTAACTCTAAGACTTGGAATCTGTGTTCAGCAGATCTTGTTTTCAGAGTTATCAGAAAGGCACTTGCCATAATATTTGTTTGAGGCTACCCTGATCTCTTATCCGCTGCAAGACCAGTTCTGATTATCAGAACTCGACCCTCTCTGACAAGTCAATTCTGACTTAGAGAAAAGTTGAAAAACTTGAATCAGTCTATTCACCCCCCCCCCCCCCCCCCCCTCTAGACTGATTACCAACTCAAACGGGACCAACACCTTCTTTGTGTTAGTGTTTTGTTTAGAGAGAGTTTAGGCGATATCCCTCTACCTTCTTGAGTTGTGCAACCTTCTTCATTTTTGGTAAGTGATTTGTGGTGGATAGAAAGAGTTTATCATAAGGAAAATGGCTTAGGCTATATTTGGCACAACGAGCTGAAGCTGAAGGCTAATGTCTGAATTAGAGGCTGTTGTCTGAATCCGAGACCATAGTCTGAAGCTGAACTTTAATTTGAAGTGTTGAATCTGAATTCTTGACTGAATGAAATAAACTCATTTGGCAAAAAGAGCTGAAATTGTGTCCCATTAATATGAAATTACATTAAAGGACATTGATTATTAATACAACAAAATAGCTATTATAAATATTTATATTTTCACCCTTTTAAAATTTTAGAATATTTACTTATATATGTATGCTTGTGTATAATATTTCTAAAAAAACATCAGTTTTTTGGAATTTGTCGAAGAGTTAACATCATTACAGCACAGAGAAAAATCGGAGGTAGAAAAACCCACAGCTTTTTGTTAAACCCATTCAGTGCCATGAAGAAAACTTTGGGAGTGGTTCTTCATCCCAAGCTAAGGAGAAAATCTAGGGGAGAATCTATAAGCCCATAACAAATGAACCGTAATTGTAATTACAGAAAGGATTTTAGCTTGACTCTGTTGCATAATGGCTAATTGGTAACGGTTCAAAACCTGCACTTTGCATCAGAACCAGGGGTTTTTCTTTATCAGATTCAACAATTTCGCGATCTTCAGTGCGGTCTCGGCAATGGCAGTGATCTCTTCTAACAAATTATATAAATTAAAGCAGAATTGGGGCGGCAATAAAAATACGTACAGAAAGAGAAGGTGTGCCTGTATGACCTGTTGTTGATCGGGGAAGAAGCAGTGAGGTAGCGCAAGAGATGAATAGGGCTACTATGGGAATCAGATGTCTAGAAAGCAGGGGCTGGATATAAACGCTTCTTCCTTAAATTGTTGCAATTAATAATAAAAAACGATGGCGAATATTGAAACTGCCATCATAGGCAAGTCATGCCAAATCAACTAGAGACCTCAACTTGGGCTAGTTTAATAGAAATTGTCTGATCTTATTAGATTCCAGCTCGTTTTAGCTGAATACGCATGCCGAACACAACCTTAAACATGAGTAAATTGCTCAAATAGTAAAATAGGAGTTATTTAATTTTTTAGCTAAATTGGATTAAAAGCTAAATGAAGGGACAAATTACCACTTGTCACTCTTGTTGCCGTGACTAGCAACAACAAAAACTGCATGTTCTCTAGCAATTATCGCTTGTCCTCCATCAATCAATGTTGGTCCTCCGTCGGCTGTCACCGCTTGTCCTCCATTGACTGTCTTCATTCCTCTAGCAACATCCATCTCCAATCTTCTGGCAACCTCTGTCGCCAATGTCAAAGTTATCGAAAAATAGCAAGATGTCAAAATTAATGTCAATATAACAACATGTCACAAAGTTAAAAGTAATGCCAATGTTTAAAAAATGAAACAATATAAAAAATAATGTCAATACTATAAAAAGACCACACTGTTAAAAATCAGTGTGTATTTATGAAAGTGGCATTGTTAAAAATAATATCAGTGCGATAGAAAATACAGTGTTGACAATGTAATATATAATATCAGTATATGACAACGTGTAATAATGTTATTGTATGAAAATTAATGTCATTGCTTAAAACAAAAACAAAAAAAACAAGTGGTATTGCGACAATGTCAGCAAAAAATTATGTTAAATGTGCCAATGTTAACATAATTTAGCAACATTGTCATTACTAACCGTCTCCCCCTTATGTAGCTTCAATTCAATAGAGTCTCTTTGTCACTTTTTATTCTTTTTCCACAACTTTTGTTCCTAGCGATCTCATGTGCATTGACATCAACCTCCATCACGATAGAATTGAAGAACCATTAAATAAGCTGATGATGCCATACTTTGAACTACTTGATGCACCATACCGTCTCTAAGGAAATAATATTTTCCTTCTATTGTTTGATGAGTTGTGCAAGATCCTTGAACAGATGAGATTTGGTTGATGCTCAATAAATCAAACATAGTAATGAATATCAGACCACGAGTGTGTGACTTGATTATTTTTGTTTTCAATAGAAGCACATCCATCTAAAATGTCGCCTATTTTTTACTTTACCTTAATTACGAGACTCTTTCAGGATCGCAGTAAAACGAATTTGTTAGGGATGTTGTCAAACTTAAGGTCCTTGAGAACAATAAAAATATGGTGACAACTCTACCCTTTTAAAATACTTATAGCTACATGGTGAACTAATAGAAGAGACATGGTGTGCCACATTGGAACCAGACTCCATTCACCGATTATGGAATATTCAAGGATATCGCAAACATTTCCAATGCGCATAACACGAAAAGAGAAACAAGCATAAAAAATCTCCCTTTGAAGTTCATAAAAAAAGAGACATATTGTAGATTGAAGAAGAAAAACTTTTAATACTTAAGGGAGTATTATACTTCCTCAGTCCTTTAAAACTTTATCAATTTTCTTTTTTGATTGTCCCACTAACTTTGTGATTTTCCTTATAAGTAAATAATTTGTTGTTGCAGTTAATTCTCTCTCCTCTGCACAAACTTCAACCACACAGTCTTTACTTTAATTAATAATCCCCGTACCGATCAAACTTGACAAAGTTTTAAAGGAACGGAGAGAGTATATAGAAAGGTGTACATGACTCGGAAACAAAGTTGAATTGTACATAAAGGTGTCTCTGTGAATCTATAACACTTTCAAATCTGATAAAAATCAACCAAATTAAAATGCAAATTGGTGAACTCATCAAAAAAGTTTTTCTCACTTTCTGACACTACTAGAAAATCACCTTATTGTGACACTTAATTTGTGACACTTTTGAAGTAAGTGTCACTAATATCTGCCATAAGTTTCATTTAACAACAAGTGTCACTATATCATGACAATTTTATATCATAGGATAATAGTGACACTAAATAAAATTCTGGAGATATTTTTTCTTTTCGCCACTCAATTTCTTCCCATCAATTACTTTTTTTTTAGTTTCCCTCTCTCTGTTATTTCCCATCCACACACTTATCCACTTTGTAAAATATAGTTTCCTTTCAGTTTCATTTTTAAACCTAGGCTGCGAAAGAGGATTATAGCAGAACTCTCCCACCGCCTCCTCTGCCGAATATACGGAGTATCGTAGGAGCTTCCGACGACTGGCGCCGTCTCTCCTCCTCTCATCCTCTGCTTCAACATCGATTGCAACTTGCAAGCCTCTGCCTCAAAACTTCTCTGCACGCAAGCCTCCTCTGCCCCAAAAAGTCTCCGCGCACGTAAGCCACATCTGAGTAAACTGGTAAGCCTTTTTCTCAGCATAATTTGTCACTCGATTTTGAAATTATGGACAATCCATTTGGTATCCTACAAATAGCTTCTTGTAAGTCGAAATATTCTGGACAATCGCTTTGGTAACCTACAAATAGCTTCTTGTAAGTCGAGATATTCTGGACAATCGCTTTGGTAACCTACAAATAGCTTCTTGTAGGTTTCGATATTCTGGACAATCGATCGGCCACCAGGCTTCACCTGCTTCAACCTTCTTAGGTTTTTTGGTAAACTATTTTTTTGGGTATTAGGGTTTATGTTTAAAATTGTATTTGAATCTGAAATTATTGTTCTTGGATATTGGTTTTCTAGCCTAGATCCTCCTGGAGACATAATTTATTGGAGTTATTGGAGTTTATAGGGCTTTCCCCGCCAGGTTTGTTACACCACCAGGTTTTCTAGGGTTTATTGGAGTATCTTTTTGTTCATCTATTATTGGATTAACAAAAAGAATGCAATTTAGATCCTCCTGGAAGACATAATTTTGTAATTTTTTTGTTCGTCTATTATTGAACTTTGTTTGTTATGATATTATGGTACAGATTAGTTCATAATTCTAAGTCATATTTCTTGTCTTGATCTTTGGTTGTAATGATATTGTTTAACAGAGCAGCCATTGGAATGATAGTTCACAGTCTTTATACAACCACACTGAAGTATTTCTCTTGAACTTTTTTATTATTGTATGATATTCAGTCCTATTCTACCCAAATCTTAACATTGCAGATGTCTATTTGGTGTTCATCTGAATCCAAGTCAATTGAGATGGAGTTAGCTAGTTGTTGTATAATTCTGTTTAAATTGAATCAATTAGCTAGTTGTTTTCTGCTGGACTAGAGAGAGCTAGTGCAAGCGCTTGCTGTGGGATTGATATATTTCAACCAATGTTCTAAAAATCGGGCTAGGCAGCCGCCTAGGCGCCGCCTAGTCGCTAGTCGGTGTGAGAACGTGGGGATTATTGTCAAATCGGGCTTCAGAACCGAGCATCCGACTTATTCGGCGCCTAGAGCGCCTAGCCGGCCGATTTGGGAGTTAATCGGCGATTTTGCTCCGGATTCATTTTAGTCGGTGCCTAGGTTTTTACTTTTTAATATGTTGCTCGTTGGCTCCAGACTCCTAAAGCAGCTTTCTCCGCTCCCCATCTTCTCTCAAGTTTCAAGTCTCAGTTTTGCCATGTTCTTTAGCTCCAGACTCCTAAAGCGGCTTTCTCCACTTCCCATCATCCGTGAAGCTTCAAGTCTCAGGTTTCAACTAACGATTGCCCATTGATCAGCTCTGTTCAAGCTCTCTGCCACGAGCCAACTCGTCTAATCCAGGTAATCCTTCATCACTTAGTTCACTCTATTTGGTTTTCATCAGTTTTCAGCGTTTTAGGTAATTGGAAACATGGATGATTCCAATTTATTTATGTTCATGATTTAACATTTGGATGTCTATATGATACATACTACCTCCGTCCCAGGGAGAAGTTCCCAATTTCCTTTTTTGGCAGTCCCAACAAGAAGTTCCCATTTCCCTAAATGGAAAGTTATTCTACATCAAAACAGTGCCAAACAGTGTCGAAACAGTGCCAAACAGTAAAATTTACCCCCCAGTAACTTTATTTCCTTAATATGTGTGAAAGTCAACCCGGGAACTTCTCCCTGGGACGGAGGGAGTATGAATCTGTGTGAATATACGATTAAAGCATTCTACAATCTAAAAAACGATTAAAGCAACTTATTTATGTTAATGATTTTTTCTTCTTCAGATTGTCATTTCCAGAATAAGAAAACCATCCAAAAAATATTTAAATTTTGAGTTACGGTCGTGAAAGATCAGTTGGACCAATCAATGCCGGTTTTGTGACAAACATTGAGGAACTCTTCACAACTCATTGGCACTTAGTATTCTACTTATTATATGTTAGAATAAATTCATAGTTTGATTCATTTTTCCTCATTATATGTTAGATCACTTAGATGTTACTTGGGAAGTCAGTTATAAAACTAGATGAAGTACAAGAAGCATACTTTAAGTTTAAGTTGAACTAGATAGACATAGTTCGCCATGCACAAGTTAAGTTGAAATTAGAGTTAAGAGCACAAATTAGTTAATTGCACTGTAGGACTGTTAGTAATAAATTGTTTAATTTCTTCTTCTTCTTACAGATTTTATTGAGCATTGCTTGATGGATTTTGGATGAAGATATTGGAGGAGATTTTGTGCAAGATAATCTGTCATGGTGGTTTATGTATTGAAGGAAGTGCTTCTTTTAAATGGATGTTTTGAAGTGTTAATAATAATAACTAGTTGGTTTCAATATCTGAGAATTCATATATTGTAGACTTGTATTTAGAAAAAACAGTCATTTGAAGATTGTTGGGTTGTTTCTTTTTTACTTTGAATTGTAATTTTGAATACTCGTTTCAATAAAAAAGTATATTTATGTGATGATTTCATTTCTTGCTATTACATTTAAATACGAATATTAGCAAAATTGGGTGTATATTATAATTGGATTTACAAAATTGTTTGATGATTCAATGATACTATTGTGTCATTAAGTTGTATGACATTGAAGTGTTTTAAAACAAACTGATGGTAATGTATCATAATTGTTTGTGACACTATAGCGTCATTCTTTTCTTATATCAAGTGTCACAATTTCCGACCTTCCTTGACTTATACCAAGTGTCACAAAAACTTTCCGTGACACTAAATTAGTGTCACTATAAGACATTTTTCTACTAGTGTGATCTTGGTGTAGACCAAAGCATGTCTACCATGAATATATCATGAAAAATGCAAAGATCTGTAATCTACGAATATCAAACATGCGAGAAAACCACTTGTGGCCTAATAAACATATTCTTCCATTACTGACATCCATTTGCTTTCGAATTCTTCAACTTGGAGATAACGACTCCATCTACAACACTAGTTATTTGTTTCATAAAATATTTTTCCTTGCTGAGAGCACGACCAAATTTTGAAGTTACCTTGAACATGGTATGTCACATGTAATATCAATGAAGAGCAGTTTTGAAATCCTATTTAGTAGCAATACACATGGCAGGATTTTGGTCATTTATTATGCATGTGGGCTCATTGGTATTGCACTAATAGAAGAACGAAACATTCGAAATTCCAAACATAAGATTCAACATTGTCCTTCAACAAAAGGCCAACATCAATGTTATACACTTCTTGTGGTTATCTACACCCGTAAAAAGGGGCAAACACCATAGTGTACCTTATACAACGATGCAAAAGTATAAATGAATCAGAAAGTAATGTTTTGCATCATTTACTCATTTTAGTGGTTATTTAGATAATAGTAAGAATCTTCATGATGTGAGTATTTTCTCGCACTTAAAATGGTTGTAGAAAAGTGGTTGAAAGTACGAGTATCGTCTCCACAGGGACGGACAAAAGGGAAATAAGGTTTAACTAAATTTAACGATTAAACAGAAATAAATAAAATAAAAGTGCAATTGTGCGAGATTGATTGATTGATTAAACTAAAACTAATGCTAATGAGCGAATAAAAAGATTTGGTTTTCCTTAATTAACGACGAAGGGAACAGGAATTGATTCCGGGGTTAACCAGATTTCTGGCAGAACAGGCCTAATTACATGAATTTAATTTAATTGAGCCTAGCTAATCATTACTAAGTTCTTACCGCTCTCGCGGCGTAGAGTACAATAATTTAGGGGTCCAGGCTGATCTCTCATGCGACAAGATCCTAAATTATTGCCAAAACGAGCGAGCTTACGGCCCCTTAATCGCTACTAATCTCTTAGCGAACGATTAAGTGTGTGTGAATGTGTCCTAGAACAAATTAGATCTCTCTTAATTTATTCTATAAGCAATTGTAATTCTAGTGGCCATCTAGGTTACAAGAGATATCAGTTAAATTATTCAAACACAAATTAAACGGCATTCATGCAATTAAACCGACAAGAATCTAGCCATCAATCATGATTAACCCCTTCATCAACCCCAAATCCCTAATTAAACTACTCACGCCTCATAATTGACGAATCAAAAGAATTGGGATGAATAGAAATAATTGTCATTAATTAAAGAATTGAACTTACAAAGAATCCCAGGTTCTTGGATTTAAACAACGTAAAAAACGCAGATAAACTCGTCCCTAGGCCTCTCTCCAAAGTTCGTAACCCCCAAAAGTGGGTATGGAGGCCTTATTTATAGAAAACAGGAGAATTTGAGCTGATTTAGGACAAAACGGGGCCAGACACGATGTCAGGCACGATCGTGCCTGGGATCGTGCCTGCGGAACGGTCGCGTAAAAATATTGCAGACATGATCGTGCCTGCACCGGACACGATCGTGTCTGGCTGCCAGTAGCTCCGCGTCAATTCAGATGGCAGGCACGATCGTGCCTGCCCTAGGCACGGCCGTGCCTGACCATTTCTTCATCATTTTTCTTCGTTTCTCGTTCCGAATGCTCCCGAATGCCTACGAGGTCGATCCAAATGCTCTTTCTTCACCGGAATTTCGTCGTGAATCTCCCAGTGACCTCCAAATCTTCCAAATCTCTCTCGAATGCCTTCAAATCCTTCCCGAATGCCTCTCAAGCGCCGATTGCCGGACTCTAACTTCTTCAAATCAACTCCAAATGCTATGACACTCGATCCAACGCCTGTTAAACACATCTTGAGCCAAAATTGAGACTTGCAACGCCTTGAAGCCAGGAAAATCATCAGAATCCGACCCGAACACGCATCAAATGCGTGTCTAAATACGGACTTATCAGACTCCCCCACACTTAAGCTTTTGCTTGTCCTCAAGCAAATCGAACAACGGGACTTACGATAATCACCACACGGAATTTAAAATAGTTAGCATACATACGTAGTTAAAGGGATATTCACAGGACAGACAATCTAAACCAAGAAAATTCTTCTCTAAACTACATCTTTGTACTCAAGCTAATCTATTTGACACAATTATTCACAACATCCTCAAAGTAATGACAGCATACACAAATAAGTTAGCTACTGATCAGAAGGACTTGTGAATTTGATGGTGAATGTTTAATGATAATAGTCCCTTTATGTTGAGAGATAGGAATATCCTAACAAAGACTTAATGTATTTAGGAACTTCAGGGTTATTCCTAGGAACAAAGAACTCAGTAAGCCACAAATTAGGAACATTTGTAAACATCTCGGCACATTTGTGCTTTGACGTATACTTGAAGTAGACATGGCGTACAACTAAGCTAAACTGTCTCGGCACATTTGTGCTTTGACGTATACTTGAAGTACGTGGAGGACTAAAGCTATTTTTTTTTTCAATAGCCTCCAAGTTCATTAATTAAGTTTAGTTTTCCTTGTCATGTTGGCACGAGAACGCCGTTTCTTTCGAAAGATACCCAAGTCTCATCTTACGCTTTTTGACCGGGGCTCCCATTCTTTTTTTCGCAAAGTAAGAGGTCTAGCTATATTAATTTTTCACCTTTCGGATTCTCACTAGACATTACCCCATTCTAATCTCGGCCTCACCAAGGAAAAATAGCAATTAAGGTTCATTTATTTAAAAGTGAATCCATGCCTACAATGCAATCCTCGAAAGTATCATATTCCTAAAAAGTGACTGCTCTTACCCCATTTGGGGCATAGGAACAGTGCCAAAAATGGCTCCTACACAAATTCCCTAAACTTAACAAATTAATCCCTTAATTCCCTAAACATCGAGACTAAGTCAGAAATATTCATGGGTAAGAAAGCAGGCCATTTGGCTATGGAGCTAAATTAATTGGGTAACAATGAACGGTCAGGCTCAAAATGGCTTCTCCTAAAGGATTTTATCAGGTGGGGGTGGATGAATAATGAAAATTCAATGGGTGACTAATGCCTTCATCCTTTCAACAACTAGATTATAGTGCAAGCAATTTAAGCCTAAACACTTCAAAGATGTTCTAAAAGCATAGTCAAAACGCTAGCCAGCTCACAAAGACACAGTTTAAAGAAAAAATTTCAAAAATTTTGCATGAATTTCCTATGAATATACAACTAACACTTGCGCATGCTAACTCTAACAAATCAAATGTGACAACTACTGCCCGAATGCCCAATTCACTCCCCCACACTTAAACTTTGGCATCGCCCTCGATGACCAAATATGCATTATGTATTAGGGGTAAAGAGGAAAGGGTCACGCGTGCTCAAAAACAACTCAAGTTAACATTACGTATCGAGTTCAAAGAATCATGGAAACTCCCCTATCGCGTTGGTCAGTCAGGAACAGAACTGGGTCTTGATTCGCACAAACCCATTCATCCACTAAGCTGCAACAAATCATGAACCCAAAGCAAAGCAAAGCATAATAAAAAGCGTTAAGTGTAAGAGTGAGAGTGTGAGTGTGATAGTGTTTACGGTACAGTCATCCAAAAGTATAATGATACAGATGCTAGCAGAGGACAGTCTAAATAACATCTAATACTCGGGAGGGGGTGGCGGTGGATATGCGTCAAAGAACGAACTCCAGCTAGTCTCCATGGAAGTGAGTCTCTCATCAATCCGGGTGTACTGAGACTGGAGCTGTGAATAATGGAGTGTCTGGTCCTCCCTCATCTCTCTGTAGAAGTCCTGCTGCTCGAAGCGCATCTGATCAAATCTCTCGTGCTGCTCCGCGGACAGCTGCCGATACACAGCATCCTGGTGCGCATGCATCCCCGCCCAAGAATCCGGAAAAGCTGTGCCGTAGGGGGGTGCATCGTATGGAACCTTGTGAGCAGCAGCCTCCATCTCTACCTCATCATCATCATCAACGTCATCATCATCATCATCATCATCAGTTCGTTGTCCTCCTCCTCCTGCTGGTGCTGCCGGCTGTGTCCTCCTCCTCGCCACGCCAGTGTTGACCTCGGGGAGCCGGGTCAAAGCAACAAAACTGGAGCTCTCCTCCATCCTCAGAAATCGGTCCCCGAACCCCATCCTCGTCAACATCCTCGTAATGAATGGACCAGCAAATATGGCCTTGATATGGTTTGTGGCCTGACGGTGAAAGAGCTTGGCAAGGAGATAGCCCATGTGGAGCCTGCGGTTGTGGATCATACAGTACAAACAGAAGAGGTCAGTCTGAGTGACCTTACCAGCAACCTCGGCCTTGCCGGTGATGGTAGAAGAAAGGAGGGCGTGAATAATGCGGTACTGGCGGGGGTAGAGTAGGGTGCTAGGGAACATCTTCGGTCTGTAAGTCCCGCCATCTCTCGTGATCGACTCCCAGAATGCCTGGCGGTCAACGCCGGGTGGGAAATCTGTGAAGGGGACCTCGTGCTGGCCGTTATCCTCGGCCCCTGTGAAGCCCAAGTAATACTCCAAAGCACCCATGGTGATGGCGTGGTCCTCCTCAAAAGCTCTGAATCGGATGAGAGGCCGGGTGTTGTCATCAATAGAAATGGTCTTCGGCATCTTAAACGTTGCCAGCACCTCACAAGTAATCTCTCTATATGTCATATCACGGATCCCAAAAAACAGGTGTCTCCACCACCCTCGTCTCAATAAGAACATCACTTCATCTCTCACTCCTGCTGCCGTGAGAGAGTCCTCATCCGGAAAGTAAAATGTGCCCATAGGCTTTTGCAGCAGCTCCGTATGCTTCAGTTCGTCCTGCAGTTGCGGGAACCTCGGCTGGTACCGGCCGGTGTTGCCTCGGCTAGAGCCGGCACCTCCACCTCTAGTGTGCTTCTGCCTTGGCGCCATCTGTCAAAACGAATCCAAACAAGAATTCCAACGAGGCTTCCAAGTGTTAGAATTAATTTACAAAGTACAACAATGGCCCCGTCAGCAATTAATCAAGCGAAAATATCATCATAGTAGAACAAACCCAAGTTTAACCAGAATAGTTGAAAAGTTTGAATTTTTATCAAAGAACAGTTCTTTGAATAAAAGTTTCAAATTTTCAACGACACACGGTATAAACAAGGTCACAAGAAAGCTTATTCATCACAACAGTGTTTGTAGTATGGAGTTCTTCCCAAAAGAATTAGCAAAAAGATCACCATTAGGGGAAGAACCCAAAATTCTCAAATTGGACAAAATTTTGCCTAAAATTGGGGATTTATGCTCAAATGGACTCAACAACAAGGTTTCAACCTTACAAGCAATAATTCATTCCTTAATTCAAGCAACAAGCACAAAATCCCCAAATTTTTCTCGCATTCAACAAGATTTACCCTAAATTGGCTAAATTAGTTCAAAAATTAGGGATTTCAATCAAAAGAGGCAAATTCATCAACATAGACCATCAAAATCATCAATTCAAGCCTCAATTAACACAAAGAAATCACAATCACTAAGATTCGAGCACATGCAAAGTCAGACCTAAAAGCTTCAAACACCACCATTAATGGTGGAAGAAAGAGAGAGGAAGAAGATGAAAGTTACCTTGAGTGAAGAGAAGAGAGAGAAGGGCAGAGGGCCGGTGGTCTGGGTTCGCGGCGGTCGTCGGTGTGGTGCGACGGTGGTGGTGGGTCGCGGGTGGCCTAGGTAACGTCGAGGGAGAAGAACGATTGGGGGGCTGCTTCGTTGGTCGCGTTGAGAGAGGGGGGGAAGGGGTTGGGGTTTGTTTAAGTCGCGGGGGTATTTCGGTCAAATCGCCCAAGCACGATCGTGCCTAGGCCAGACACGATCGTGTCTGGCAGGCAGTGGGCACGCTCCTCTCGCGTCCCAGGCACGATCGTGCCTCCAGCCAGACACGATCGTGCCTGGCTGGCAGTGGCCTCGCGTGTTTTCCCCTTTGCAGGCACGATCGTGCCTGGCAAAAATCGAAATATTATTTTTTTTTTTTGGGTTTTTGTGGGTTTTTTGAAAAGCAACAAAACTAAACTAATGAAGCAAAAATTAAGCTCGGGTTGCCTCCCGAGAAGCGCTATTTTTAACGTCGTTTGCCCGACGCATCTACACATTCATCTCTCCAAATTCGTGACAAAGGTCACCTCACGCTCGCGTTCTAGCGGTCCTCCGTAGTATTTCTTCAGGTGATGGCCGTTAACTTTAAAACGGCCCTTCTCAGGATGATCAATCTCAACAGTTCCATACGGAAAAACTTCGCTCACTACAAAAGGACCGGACCACCTAGACTTCAATTTTCCTTTAAAAATCTTCATTCGGGGATTGAATAGCAGAACTTGATCCCCCTTACGAAACTCTTTTCCTTGCTTAATGTGCCGATCATGATAGGCTTTGGTACGCTCCTTACTAATCTTAGAGTTCTCATAGGCGATAAGCCTCCACTCATCCAACTCGTTGAGCTTCCAAAGTCGCTCACGACCCGCCAAAGACAAATCCTTATTCAGTGTTTTCAAGGCCCAGTATGCCTTATGCTCTATCTCTACCGGAAGGTGGCACGCCTTCCCATAAACCAAGTGAAACGGAGTAGTGCCAATGGGTGTCTTATACGCTGTACGCAGTGCCCACAGCGCATCATCAAGCTTATCAGACCAATCCTTCCTATGGGTCTCAACAGTCTTCTCAAGGATGGTCTTAATGTCCCTATTCGAGTTCTCCACTTGGCCACTAGTTTGAGGGTGATAAGGGACGCCCCCTTTATGAGTGACCCTGTATTTTGCCAGAAGGCGAGTCATCGGATCATTCCTAAAGTGGGTTCCCCTGTCACTTATCAAAACTCGTGGCACTCCAAACCTAGAAAACAATTTCTTCAGAAAACGAATCACAACTCTAGCATCGTTAGTGGGCAGAGCTTCAGCCTCAACCCACTTAGAGACATAATCCACAGCAACCAGAATGAATTTATTACCTTTAGAACCCGGGAACGGCCCCATGAAGTCAATGCCCCAAACATCAAATACCTCACAAGCCAATATGAAATTTTGGGGCATCTCATCCCTCTTGGTAACCGGCCCGGTGCGTTGACACCTGTCACATTCCTGCACAAACGTTAGAGCATCTTTAAACAACGTGTGCCAGAAGAAACCACATTCCAACACCTTACGAGCTGTCCGGTTAAAAGAATAGTGTCCCCCAGTCGGTCCGGAGTGACAATGTTTGAGAATCTCAACTCCTTCACTCAAGGGAACACATCTTCTAACAACCTGATCAGCACAAATACGAAACAAATATGGTTCCTCCCAGAAATAATACTTCAGATCAGCAAAAAATTTCCTTCGTTGATGAGGTGTATAATCAGAAGGAACAACACCCCCAACAAGATAGTTGGCGATGTCAGAAAACCAAGGCACCTCATCAACGATCCTAAAAAGTCTCTCATCAGGAAAAGTACCCTCAATATCTCTCTGGGAATAGATGCAAATAGGCCCATGTACTAACAGATGATTGCAAATGGACATAAAATACCAATTAAAGGTGTAGGAGAAATGAGGAAGCGATGAGAGAGAAACTCTCATCCCTCACTACCAATCCGGCAGGTAACTTTTAAGATATGTACGCCGAGTTCCGCCACCCCTACCGGCGGAACAAAAACACCTATTTCGAACATCACTGCTCTTGCAGGCACCACCAATGCACATACCTCCCTTACCATGGCTATCAAAATGGGTATCTTAGCCCCCAGGTTTTTCAACCACTCCCGTACTGGGAATTTCAATACCCTCTAGAACGAAGCTACACACCCAGATTTTTTACTCCAGTAGAGAAGAGCTTCACCAAGCATAACAACAAGCGACACCTTCACAGGCACGAAGGGCCTAGAAAGCCACCGCCTAGGGTACGGTCGGCGAGGAACCGGGCACACACCAATCATCGTCACACTCACCACCGACTCAAGTCTAATGACGCCTACCGAGTCTCCATAAGGGATAGCGACGGAGCTTGGCGCACAGTCTACAACAGACGGCGCCCTTCTCCCCACTTCAACCACCAAACCTCGAAACATTCAACTATCATCGCTGAAAACAATCGGTCGTTGGCCCATAACAATCGCTACATCTCGCTTACAGATATGGCCGATGAACCCCTCAACACAGCGATTGAGCCCTACCCTACCCCCCACTTCGGTCATCCTCAAAGAAATAGAGGAAAAGGAAACCGTTTAAACCGATTTCCTAGAGCTCGCCTGAGGACGACGGAAATCAACTTCGAAACACATCAAGAAATCATCTCCCCTACGAATTCGAAGGTAATCAGATCCGGGAGTCATGGCTCGATGGTCCGACCGGAATTCTTGAATGGGAAAATGGTGGACACGGCTATCCCTGGGGCCGATAAACGGGTATCTTCGGTAGGGACCCAACCAGTACAGCTGCAAGAGGAAAATAATGCTACAGTCTTCACATGGGCAGACCTCCTCAAGGTAGACACAGACAAAATACCCTCCTCCAGTCTGACCCATATCCAAAAGGACATGGCAGACTCTTCCTTGGTCAACAAAAACCATTTACTCACCGGAAGCATTCAGACCGTGACGGCAATTACCCCATATGAGGATTCAGCAAATGAGGATTCAGAAAAGTTCATTTTCTTTGGCGAAGAAGGTTTTGACTCAATCCAAATTGAATCAAAACAATTCAAATTTGCAGTAAAAAACAACGTTGTCACCATTTTCGAAATTCGAAACTCCTTGCTTAAAAAAATCGCTTTAAATTTCGATACAGCTACCCAAATCATCCAGTATCTCTCTTATGCTGACTTTAAACTTAGGCATCAAAGCAGATTCGGGCCTATTACAGTCTCTCCGGAATTCAGCAGAGCTGGTAATTTTGTGAAAATTACCAAGGCAAAGGGGAGCTCCATCCTAATTCCCATTGGTCAACAACAAAAAGGATTGAATGCCTTTCTAAATATTTTCTCTAATTTTGTGGGGCTTAGTGTGCAGGAGGACCCGATGATTTTAGCTCCCCGGCATATGACAGGCAATGAAGTTGGCCTTTCTATTTCTAAAGAGATCCTTAATTTAGATATTCTGGGAGCTGGTGTCACGTTTCAAGAGACTCATTCTGTGGAAAACCCTAAACAAAAACATTCACTGCTTCAAGCTTACTCAGATGCCTCTGATAGCTTTGATCCATCAGATGACTCTTTTTTCTCAGACGATTTCCTAGGGCACGCAACCGAAAGCGACCGCCGAATTCCCATCTCCACGCAGGAAGATATTCAGAATTCTGATTTCAATAGACAGATTTGCTATAAATCCCAGTTCATCACTCAGGATAACAGCCTGCCAACTGAGAACCTGAATACACAACTCAAAATTTACAGGAAAACTCAGAAGAATAAACGGCGTCATAGCATGAGAACTAGATCTCAGTCCAAGAATTTTCCTTGGGCTTAGTTTATGTTTTTTTTTTTGTTTTAATTTTTCTTTGTGTACGCTTTTTATTTTTCCTTTCTTGCATTGTATTTCCCCTTTTATTCAATAAAAGTTTTTCTTCTTAGAAAAAAAAAAAAAAAAAAAGGCCCATGTACTAACAAAAAAAGGTCAAATAAGCCCTTATTTAGGAAGTTCTGTCCGACCGTCGTCATTTGGGGTGGTTCCCAGTGGATTTTTTTGATGAAATTTTTTGAGCATCTTATTAATCAAGTCTAGTTTGCTCATACCAAATTTCAGCTAAAACTTCAATCGGGAAGGCATTCAAATGAATTCTTGAAAATAACTGCGCAGTTAGAAGCACAGTTATCTTCAAGAATTCATTTGAATGCCTTCCCGATTGAACTTTTATCTGAAATTTGGTATGAGTAAACTAGACTTAATGAATAAGATGCTCAAAAACTTTCATCAAAAAATTCCACCGGGAACCACTCCAAATGACAACGGCCGGATAAAGCCTCCTAAATAAGGGCTTATTTGACCTTTTTTGGTTAGTACATGGGCCTATTTGCACCTTTTCCCTATATCTCTCACTCAGGGAATCAAGAAAGGGGTTTTCTAACCTACTCAAGTGATGAGCCGCTAAATTCTCAGCCCCTTTCTTATCCCTAATCTCAATATCAAACTCCTGGAGTAGTAATATCCACCGAATCAATCTAGGCTTGACATCCACTTTTTGCATCAAATATTTGAGAGCAGAATGATTGGTGAATATCACTACCTTAGACAAAATCATATAAGGACGAAACTTGTCAAGAGCAAACACAATAGCAAGCAATTCTTTCTCGGTGGTAGTATAGTTTTCTTGGGCACTATCGAGAGTCTTAGAAGCATAAGAAATAGGCTGAAAATGTTTATCTCGACGCTGCCCAAGAACGGCTCCTACTGCAAACTCACTAGCATCACACATAATCTCGAAAGGCAAAGACCAGTCAGGAGCTACTACCACCGGTGCCTTGACCAGTTTCTCCTTCAAACACTCAAAAGCCTCTAAACACTCCTTTGAGAAGTCAAACGGTGTGTCCTTCTCAAGGAGCTTAGTCATGGGTCGGGCTATCTTAGAAAAGTCCTGGATGAACCTACGGTGAAAACCTGCGTGGCCTAGAAAACTCCTAATGGCACGGACCGAAGTAGGGGGAGGTAGTTTAGAAATCACATCAACCTTAGCCGGATCAACCTCAATCCCCCTACTAGAAATCTTATGCCCTAGGACCACTCCCTCACTAACCATGAAGTGGCACTTCTCCCAGTTAAGTACCAAATTCACCTCTCGACACCTAACCAGGACTTTCTTCAAATTCTCTAAGCACTCATCAAAAGTATCACCATACACATAAAAGTCATCCATAAAAACCTCCATAAACTTCCCGATGAAATCCCCAAAAATAGCAAGCATGCATCTCATAAAGGTAGTAGGGGCATTACATAATCCAAACGCCATCCTCCGATAAGCAAAGGTACCGAATGGACATGTAAAAGTGGTCTTATCCTGGTTCTCGGGGGCTATGGGGATCTGGAAGTATCCCGACATCCCGTCAAGGAAACAGTAAAACTTATGCCCTGCTAACCTTTCTAAAATCTGATCAATGAAGGGGAGTGGGAAGTGGTCTTTCCGGGTGGCGGCATTCAACCTTCGGTAATCAATGCAAACCCGCCATCCGGTGACCGTACGTGTAGCAATCAACTCATCTTTCTCATTCCTAACCACAGTCATCCCCCCCCCCCCCCTTTCTTGGGAACCACCTGGGTCGGGCTGACCCAAGGGCTGTCTGAAATTGGATAAATAATCCCTACATCTAACAGACGGATGACTTCCTCCCTGACCACCTCCTGCATATTAGGATTCAGTCTCCTTTGTGGCTGCACTACCGGTTTAGCATTATCTTCCATCAAAATTTTATGAGTGCAGAAAACAGGACTGATTCCTTTCATGTCAGAAAGTTTCCGGGCTAGAGCTTCCCTTTGTTCACAAAGTAAGTCAAGACATGCAGATTTTTGGGATGGCTCAAGCCCGGATGCAAGAATAATAGGGAGGTCAGGACTATCATCAAGAAACGCATACTCAAGGTGGGAGGGAAGAGGCTTTAGATTTAATGGAGAAGGAGTAACAATAGAAGAATCAGTCTGACAGTCTTCCTTCTCCACCTTATCTAAGTCATCTTCCTTCCCCTTCACATCACTAGCATCACTTGAGTCCTCCTCCCCATCAAGCATAAGACAATCAAAACTAGGGAGGAGCTCAAGATCCTCTGCTGACAAACTATCATCCAAAAGAAGATCAAAGAAGGCTTCATCAGAAAGCATGTTAGGAATGCAATCCTCCACCAAAGAATCAACCACATCCATGTAAAAACACTCTCCACTATCTTGACAGGGCCTCTTCATTATTTTGGACATGTCAAAGGTGGCAGACTCATCCCCAACGCGGAGGACAAGCTTACCGTCTCCAACATCAATAAGTGCTCGGGCAGTTGCCAAGAACGGTCTGCCCAAAATCAATGGTACTTCCCGATCCTGATCCATGTCCAAAATAACAAAGTCCACCGGGAAAATAAATTTGTCCACTTTAACCAACACGTCTTCAATAATCCCTTGAGGATATTTGACTGAACGATCAGCCAACTGAATGCACATACGTGTAGGTTTAAGTGGACCGAGTGCAAGCTTTTCATATAAAGCAAGAGACATTAAATTAATGCTTGCACCCAAATCAGCCAGGGCCCTATCAAAAGTAAGATCTCCTATAAAAATGGGAATACTAAAAGAACCTGGATCCTTAAGCTTCTTCGGCAGATCTGTCCGTATCACAGCTGAGCACTCCTCATTAAGCGTCACAGTAGACGCTTCTTCCAGCCTCCTCTTGTTTGTGAGCAAATCCTTCATAAACTTCGCGTACTTCGGCATCTGAGCTAGTGCATCCACGAATGGTAAGTTAATCTGCACTTGTTTCATGAGATGCAGAAACTTACCAAACTGGTCACTGTCGTTCTTCCTAGTCAATCGCGCCGGATAGGGGAGAGGTGGGGTGTAATTCTTGACCGGAACGGACTGTTTTGGTGCAGCCGCCACCTCTCTTCCCTCATCTTTCTCCGTATCTTCCTCCCGGACAGCCGGTTCGACTTGAACTACATCGGGCTTCTTTGTTATGGCAACAGGTTCCAACTCTTTTCCACTCCTCAAGGTGACTGCCTGTCACGCCCCGGACCTATCCGGACACGTCAACAACCCGCCGTACAATACGAATAGTCAACCGCAGTCCAACACATTCATATTATACAAGGCGTCTTGAATATCATTCACACATATACATCCATAAACAAACATAATAAGTAATTCATAACGCAGCGGAAAACATTGTTTAAAACAAAAGGGCCACACATGGCTATTCATGAGCACGCAGGCTCTATAGTAAAATATCCATGATCATGTTTATTAATGTTTAAAAACAGAATGGAGGAAGCACGAACCAAGTCTTCCCTCCTAGATGAATCTCTCGAGCAACGAGCACAGGAAGCAAGCTCTAGCCTCAACCTGAAAAATGGTGGTGGGACGCCCCCGAAGGGGTCAGCACTCTATGGGGCTATAAAGTGCTGGTGTGGATGGCATCTAATAGATATACAACAAGTATTTCAAACACAAGACCCTCAAATAGGGTGATAATATAATCTAGGCCGTAACCCCAAGTTACCCCTTTTCAAAAATATACTTACTTTATATATAAAGTCAAGTAGTCGGCCCGTAGGCCCAAGGTTTGTTTATCAAACATAGCCCAAAACCCCGTGACCCCTAGTCACAACAATACATAGGGTTCAATCCTAACACATATATTTGCATTCTCGAGTCCAACTCGACTACATCACCATGCATCTTATTTAACACGAGTTAACTACTCCACCGTGCATTTCTTGAGTCCAACTCAACTACATCACCATGCACAACAATCACCTCTTCATGTCTACCCAATGCAATTCTATGATCACGGGCTCAAGTACATCTCCTTACATTGGCATAGACCCCAATTCCTAAGCACTCACTATGCCTAGAATTGTAATATCAATAATCTATTTTGGGACATCCCTACGGACTGCCCAACCATGGTCTTAGCATCACATTACATCAAATTCGTCACTTGCATCACAATCAAGTACATCAATTATAATCAAATCCTTAGATTCAATTCCCTTAACAATTACAACAATCATTAACTAGTATTTCAATACTATTAAGATTATTCTTATCCATCATATATTTCAATGTAAAACCCTACATATTTAGAGATATGTAGCAGCAACTTAATCATTCAATGTAATACATAAATAACCATTTATGTATCTACACAATTCACATATGAGTAAATGCCTATTTCACACAATAGTTCATTTAACTCCATTTTTATCAATACTTTACCAAATCACTTCCCATTTCATTCTTTGGAAAATGGATCAATATTTCATCAATAATTTATCATCATAATCAATGGAAAACATGATTTAGGCATTTAGGTAATCTCATGCTTAACCTACAAGTTGTAAGCAACTAGATGTCGATCCTCACCTCAAATGAGCTTTAAAACTTTCCTTCTCGATCCAATGACAAAAGCCTCGGCCAAGGAAGATTGAGGACTGATTCCTTGCTTGGAATTGAGTGTTAAACAGCCTCTTCAAAGTGCTAGTTCAACTCCTAACCGAAGACACCAAAAACAGTCCCTAGAACGGGTGTTTCCCGACGAAATCGTCCCCTAACCTTTCAAGGTTTTGTCTAGATTAGTATCTAACTTTTCCAACAATTAAAGTCAATTTGTAATAACATTTTATACACTTCAATCAGTGTATAGTAGTTATTCAATCATTTATATGGTTTAGACAATAGAGAGGAAGGTTTTGGATTCAAACTTACTTTGAATACAAAAACGTATTCTGCGAGGTCGTGTCTTGCTCGGTCGATTTGGAAGCCTTACACTACTCCGATTGATGCAAACCAGACCTTCACGGATTCCTCGTCTTGAGAGATTTCTGTTGGTATCTCGCACGCCTTATTTGGATTGGTAAAACTCGAGATATCCACCAAACAGTCTCAGCACTCTCACAGCCCGAGTTCACAGACCACTGCTCGTTCCAGATCGATTTTTGGATGATTACTCTCTCCTCTCGAACAGAGACCACTCAATTATAAAAATAGACTTCAAAAGCTATCCAAGGACACCTCATTCACCTTATTTGGCCGAGTATAACATCACTCATGAAGGGAGACAACCAGCACCACTCTTTTGTGCGAAAATTGACTAGGTGGGGTTCCCTCTTGTTTCCTTTGTCAAGTCCAGCCCCTAGAGTCAGCTATGGCAGTCTCCTAACCTTATTTTTCTTGTCTTGCAGGTGGAAAAGAAGGGATGGGGCGCAGCATGTGTTCCCCAATTATTTTTGGGAGCAAAACATAAATCAATACATCCAAAAATGGAAGAATGGGTCCTATTGTTTTATCTTCTGTCAAAGATGTCTTTTTGTACTCATCCTAATTTATTTAGAACAAGTCAACTTCCTACATAACATTATTGATCTCCAATATGTGTAGGCTCATCTCAATAATTTACTTGATGGATAATATAGAAGGAAAATCCTACTCCCATTATTTGGCTCAATAATGCCAAAGATGGGGTTATAGGCATTTGTACTTTTCTTTAATCATCCTATCACTTATTTTGACATTGTCATTCATATTATTGGGCTACAAGCCGTGTGGGTCGCCCCGAGTGGGCCTACGACGCCGTCCTCAAATATTTGCTATTTTAGCGGGTTGAGCCCAAAATAATATATGGGCTGCCCGCCCTTCCTCAACTTGTCTTGAAACGTTATGTATAACTATTTAGATAATGCTAGGATCTTTCATTTATTAATAAGGCCCAAACGAGTATTCGCAAGCCCAACACTAATGTACGAGTTCGAGCGGTATAATAATCGATCATGAATTACGTAAAACATCAATCGTTTTACAATTGTTTGGGAATACATAAACTTTGAATTTTAAAAATCAAATTTTCAAGGACGTTCGGGTGCGGTGTCACACTGCCTGAACATGTTCTCTTGGGTTTGGTTCAGTATTACTAGGAAGGGATCCCTGAGGCCTCTCAGATAAAGCCTTTGAGATCTGCCCCATGTGAGTCTCCATGCTCTGCATCCTTGCCTCAAGCATTTGCATCCTTGAATCTGCTTTCAGCTGATTTTGTGCTAATTTGTTGAGCACTTCTTCCAAGCTAGAAAATTTTTGCTCAGTCTCCTTTCTGAAGCTTCATTGCGCCGGCTGAGGAGCTTGTTGCTGGCCTTGAGGTATCTGGGGCTGATTAAAGTTTCTAGTCTGCTGCTGATTTCCTTGCCCGTATTGCCCTTGCTGCTGCTGTCCGTAGGGCTGATTGTAGTAGCCTTGGCGCTGATAATACATCGCATCCACTTGCTCTACTCCAGGGGCTGCCGAGTGTGACATCATTGTGCATTCATGCGGCTAATGGAGTCCCCCACACATAGTACAAGAGGGACTAATAGGAACGGGGGCTACCATATTCACACTGGGCACCGAGAGAGCAAGTTCCGTCTTCTTTTGATTGTCTTCCACTGTAGTAGCAAGCTTCTGAATCAAACTGGTCAAAGCATCTACCCTTGCAGAAAGGGCGGAATTCTCACTGATCTCGTATAATCCCGGGGCCTTCTGGTGAGGTGTGTCCCGAGAATTGTACCATGAAGCATTATTAGTCACGATCTTCTCCACTAATTCTTCCGCAACCTCAGATGGCAACTGAGGAAAAGCTCCACCTCCCGAAGCATCTAGCATCATCTTTCCTTCATTGTTGAGTCCACTGTAGAAGCAAGATAGAACCTCACAATCAGTCATTTTGCCTTGAGGGCAAGCTCTGCGCTTGAATTCCTGTAGCTGCTTCTTCAACTTTATGGCCTTTGAAGTTGGGAAGTATTCTTTTATGAAGGCCTTGTGCAGCTGGTCCCAAGTCTGAATGTGGTGATGTGGATTGCTATCCAACCACCTCTGCGCGTCATCCCTCAAAGAGAAAGGGAATAGTAGCATCCGAACCTGATCATCATCTAGCCCAGGAATTTTGAAAGTTTGGCACATCCTCAGGAATTTGGTGATGTGTGCCACTGGATCTTCCGTAGGGCTTCCTCCGAACTGATTATTTAGAACCATATTGATCACCGCCGGCTTGATCTCGTAACGGGGTGCGGTAATTCCCGGTACCTGAATACTGTCATACTCTGTGATCTCGGGGGCTAGGAAGTCTGCAATGCTCTCTCCTTGATAGAGTGGATTGTCATGTGGGACATAGTTGTGGTAAGGAGGGGCTTGATATCTCGCCTGATGAACAGGTTGGGGTCTAATGGGTTGTGGACGGATGACATTTGGCTGAGGTTGGGGTTGATGGAATTGTTGATATTGTGGTTGGAAGGGTTGATTTTGTGGCTGAGTAGGGGGTGGATTTTGTGTGACTGGTGGTTGGTTCTGTCTGGGCTGAAAGACTGGATTGTTTTGCCCCAGACCTTGCATCCCAAAGGTTTGGTTTTGAAAGGTGGTTTCGGGAGCAATAGAAGTATTTTGGAAGAGCTGATAGAGTGGTGGAAGATTTAGTTGTGGAGTTGACTGATTTTGGTGGAAGAATGGGGTACGGAGATTTTGATACCCCGGATAAGCTCTAGGTGAATTTTCTTGTGAAGACTGGGGAGAGGTATTAACATAAAAATCCAGATTACCAGAAGTGGTTTGGACCTCAGACGTCCCAGCTATTCCAGATGCGGATGGTTGATCCATGGTTGCTTTCTGTTCTCTAAAAGCCTTGCGGTTCTGCTTAGCTAGTTTCTCGATCTCAGGATTAAGAGGGACTAGTGATTCTCCCTTCTTAGAGCGCGTATGCATAAACAGATCTGACCTGCAAGGTTAGCAGACAAAAATCCTACGAAAAACTAAGAACAGGTCGCTAAAATTAATTAACCCTTAAATCCGACACCGTCCCCGGCAACGGCGCCAAAAACTGATGTGAGTATTTTCTCGCACTTAAAATGGTTGTAGAAAAGTGGTTGAAAGTACGAGTATCGTCTCCACAGGGACGGACAAAGGGGAAATAAGGTTTAACTAAATTTAACGATTAAACAGAAATAAATAAAATAAAAGTGCAATTGTGCGAGATTGATTGATTGATTAAACTAAAACTAATGCTAATGAGCGAATAAAAAGATTTGGTTTTCCTTAATTAACGACGAAGGGAACAGGAATTGATTCCGGGGTTAACCAGATTTCTGGCAGAACAGGCCTAATTACATGAATTTAATTTAATTGAGCCTAGCTAATCATTACTAAGTTCTTACCGCTCTCGCGGCATAGAGTACAATAATTTAGGGGTCCAGGTTGATCTCTCATGCGACAAGATCCTAAATTATTGCCAAAACGAGCGAGCTTACGGCCCCTTAATCGCTACTAATCTCTTAGCGAACGATTAAGTGTGTGTGAATGTGTCCTAGAACAAATTAGATCTCTCTTAATTTATTCTATAAGCAATTGTAATTCTAGTGGCCATCTAGGTTACAAGAGATATCAGTTAAATTATTCAAACACAAATTAAACGGCATTCATGCAATTAAACCGACAAGAATCTAGCCATCAATCATGATTAACCCCTTCATCAACCCCAAATCCCTAATTAAACTACTCACGCCTCATAATTGACGAATCAAAAGAATTGGGATGAATAGAAATAATTGTCATTAATTAAAGAATTGAACTTACAAAGAATCCCAGGTTCTTGGATTTAAACAACGTAAAAAACGCAGATAAACTCGTCCCTAGGCCTCTCTCCAAAGTTCGTAACCCCCAAAAGTGGGTATGGAGGCCTTATTTATAGAAAACAGGAGAATTTGAGCTGATTTAGGACAAAACGGGGCCAGACACGATGCCAGGCACGATCGTGCCTGGGATCGTGCCTGCGGAAGGGACGCGTAAAAATATTGCAGACACGATCGTGCCTGCACCGGACACGATCGTGTCTGGCTGCCAGTAGCTCCGCGTCAATTCAGATGGCAGGCACGATCGTGCCTGCCCTAGGCACGGTCGTGCCTGACCATTTCTTCATCGTTTTTCTTCGTTTCTCGTTCCGAATGCTCCCGAATGTCTACGAGGTCGATCCAAATGCTCTTTCTTCACCGGAATTTCGTCGTGAATCTCCCGGTGGCCTCCAAATCTTCCAAATCTCTCTCGAATGCCTTCAAATCCTTCTTGAATGCCTCTCAAGCGCCGATTGCCGGACTCTAACTTCTTCAAATCAACTTCAAATGCTATGACACTCGATCCAACGCCTGTTAAACACATCTTGAGCCAAAATTGAGACTTGCAACGCCTTGAAGCCAGGAAAATCATCAGAATCCGACCCGAACACGCATCAAATGCGTGTCTAAATACGGACTTATCACTTCACAATAGGGAGTGAAATAGGAAAGTAACAACTATTTAAGCTTAGTGCGGATAGAGAATAGTTATGTTTTTATATATAGAGAATAGTTATGTAATAAAATGTATCTATTAGTCATAAAAGTAGAACCAGACGAAACAACATCTCCAAATAGAGCATAATTATTTCGATCTATATAGGGCCAGCCACAATTAATTCAGGTCATCAAGTAATCATATTCATCTACATCATAATTAAAGAAAAATTCAGAACATGTATCCCGCTTTATAAAGAGCTTATCAATCAACACCTGTAACATACGCCTTCAAATTACGTTTAAAGTTCTTAAAGTCAACCACAATTGCACCATTATTCAAATACCCAGCCACCGACAGCTTCTTTATGCAAATGATAGCATTTCATTGTACCAATATTTGCTTTTGAATAGTTCGAAACAAAATTTTGGTGGCCAAGATCAAGGGCTCGATAGATCTTAAGAAATGGACAAAATGGGGAGATATCAAGGGATGGTTATCTCTCTCTTCAAATCAAGTAATCACATATCCATCTACTCCATGTAACCTCATAATCTTTAAGCTCTTCGTTAGAAAGAAGAGTGTTCTCATAGTCAAAAGATCATCTGGACTCAAAAGATCACTTTCACATACCTATCTTCTCCTATTATTGAGGAAATTATCTCTATTTTAATTAATTGCCTAGCGCTAGCTTTCCCTGACCAGCTCCATCTTTTCTTGAAGTGGTCGGGCTGGATCTACATTGAATTTACAAGCAAGTTCATCAACCTGCAATCTGCATGTTAAATACGGAGTACTCCGTATGAAACATGCATGTCTTGATGATATATCCAGCTACGACAATGCAATTCGAACAGTAGTATTGTCTTTAGTACATACGGAGTATATATTGTAGGTAGTATAGTACTCCGTAGTATACTGCCCAGAATATCTTTAAACTGAAAAATGCAGACACCAGGAATAATCTGATTGAGGCATTTAAACAAACAGTTTCAGTGCACGAGGAAAACTCTGGCACATACAAGTATATCATGTGGAACAACTATTGGACACTCTACATTATAACAAGATATATGAAACTATATGTATACACTTAATCAGATATACGTAGTGAGCTCTCCTGTTTTTCTGCCACTACTCAACAACTTACTAAAACATGGAGGTGCCCAAAGAATAGATAAGCTATAAACTAGTGAGAAGTTTTATTTGCTGAAGCATTTGATTTAAAACAACAAATATATCGGATGTTAGTTTTTGCCTAAAAGTTTTATGTATTTAAGGAGTGAAAGTTCAAGGGCTGCAAATTAAGAGTAAAATTAGATCAGATGTTAGTTTACATTGCATATACATGCTTGGTATATCAAGATCAATCAGAGCGCGAAATTAAAGCTAGAGTAATTTCAAGAAAGTTATTTCGATCTAAAAAGTGGTTCGACATTGTTGAGATAATAGAAGCTTGGTTTTCTTTGTCAGAGAATCCACCTTGAAATCACACGTGATAATAGTTCCCTCTTTCTTCTTCGTTCCCTTAGCCCAACTCCAAACCTCCACCGCCACGCCACTGACCTTCAACGTCATGGACTTCGGCGCCTTCCCGTCGACTAGTTCCCTCTGCAAGCCACCGGAAAGTTTACCGCCGACGGGGGCATTCAAATCCACATCCTTTCTCCCTCCGGGCTCCAGCGAAACGGAGGGAGCTGGAATCGGGAATCTCCCCGTCGCAACTGTGTGGGTCTTGAAAAGCAGAGACCATTTCCCTCCGCTGCCAAGCGACGCCGTGCTTCTCTCGTTACCATTCTCAACACGCAGCGTGATCGCGAGTGTGGAATTCTTGGGCTGATAATCGACGCGCGCGACGGAGAATTTCGGGGATTTGACGGCGTAGAGAAAGTCATCGGTGGCAACAAAGGCGGCGACGGAGATGACGAGGAGGAGGAGCGGAGCGACGAACCCAGAAAAACATCTGCGGAGATGGCCGGTGTCCTTGTTCTGCGACCGTCCTCGGTAGCTCTCTACGATTTTCGCGTTCTCCGGCGGGGGCACGCGGTAGACCTGGTCACGGGGTATCTGGACCACGTAGGTCTCGGCGGGTGGAATTGCCGGCGATGCAGGGCCAATCTCCCGGCCGTCTTCTCCGGCCGGTGGGACCCGCTCCTCCATGGAAGAGCGGAGAGATGCCGGCCGCTGGGAGGGCAAAGGGCGGTGGCCTGCAGGCTACGATGATGGCGCCGATTGTTGTTAAAATTATTTAATTAATTTCACGTTCTCTCGTACGAGTTTGTGGTTTGCGTGGGAAAGGGATTAGAGACCAATCAAGCTTCATTCTCAAGGACTTGATTCGCTTCTCGCGTACTTTTCTAATTTTCATCTTCTTATTTTCGCAGCCAAATCCTCACGCAAATTATACCATACACCAGTTGTACGATTCTCATCCATATTTTTGCAATTAATTAGAATTTCAATGATAGAAGTTATGTAGTTCCTGTTGCGCTGCGCGCTGAATTGAAATCGCTGAGGTCTGATGAAGAGTTCCAATCTCCCGTTGAAAGTCTTCTTGGCTTGTGGTTGTGGTCTTCTATCCGAAGGCTAAAGTCAAAGCAAAGTCTTGTACGTATAGTAGTGTTTTAGTTCACAAATCAAGGACAAATTTGAACTTCTATTTTAATATTATATTTTAATATTGTGTTAAAATTTTCAACTTAGAGTTAGTAATATAAATTTTAGGTTATATTCAAAATGAGCATAATGTTTATAATTAGTGTGAATAACTGTTGAAAGAATTGAATATTCAAATGAATATTTGAGCACCTTAATTAGAAAAATCAAATGAGTATTCATATATAAATGAAAATTTGAGCATACCGGAGAATTCAAATGAGCGTACTGTAGATTTTAAATGAGTTTTTTTGACTTTTTTCGTTACTCATTTTGTAAGTTATGTATGCTCATTTGATATTGGTGCAATACTCATTTTAAAATGTCATATTTATGCATATTTCAAAAGTATATTGTTAGATTATATTTACATATTGGACTCATACAGATTAATTGTAGATAATTTAAAAATAAGAAAAAAGTGAATTACAAGATATGATGCGGCGATGACGATGTTCATTATTACACTCTTAATACTCAAAAAAATTAGGTTTGATGCTCATTAAAAGTTTATTAATGCTTATTCAACAGAATTCGTGATTTTCATCTCAAAAACGGATGTTTGATGTTCAATGAAAATGTCATAATGTTCAACTAACAAATCTTACGATTTTCATATCAATGCGCACTTTGCAAGTTATGTATGTCATTTAGTATTGATGTTATTCTCATTTTTAAAATGTCATATTAACGCTGATGAAACTAACGCTCAACATAATAGGTGTGATGCTCATTAAAAGTGAGTTAATGCACATTTAACAAAAACCGTGATTTTCATCCTAATAGAGAATGTTTGATGCTCAATTAAAATGTTGTGATGTTAAATACTAACAAACTTTACAATTTTCATATGAATGAGCATTTTGTAAGTTATGTATGCTCATTTCATACTAGTGTTACGCTCATTTTTAAAATGTCATATCAATGCATACTTTGAAAGTATCATATTACATTAAATTCGCATATCAAAATTCATAGGAGTGAATTATAGATATAATTTAACAAGTTTTTATAAAATAAAAGAGAAGAAAAAAATTGAATTTAAAGATATGAACTAGAGGTCGTGATGCTCATTGTTAGCCTCCTAATAATCATTAGAATAGGTCAGATGCTCATTTAAAGTACACTAATGCTCATTTAGCTGAAGCCGCAATTTTTTGCTTAAATTACAAAAATGCCACCGAAAATAAAATGGCTTATATTAGTTAATGGGCTGTCTTCTTCAACTGGGCTGGATGTACCTACATCCGGGTATAGGATATAGGTCCTCAAATCGTGAGGTGCAACCCACCCAATCGCACTGCGGCTTTACATGGTTAGTAGTGATGTTTTTAGTTGGATCACTCAAATCACATATAGACAATTATAAAATATACAGAGACTAGACATTTATCCGATCAAATCAGATCATAAAATTTGAGTCTCTGGTAGTGTGCGTTATCATTAAGAAAAAATGCATTTCTATACAAAATTAGGGGGAACCAAATTCAAATCCAAAAACCAACCCTACCAATGGTAGGCTACCACGAACTGAAAATGTAAACTATTATTTCAGAAATAATAGACAGCCCAGTACGCTGTGAATTCGTTGGTTGATTTGTTGACCAACAAAATTTGAGAAATACAATTTGACTTTATTTCTATAGAACTAACAATTATGTTTTAAACTTGTATGCTTAAAACCTCACCTGATAGGAAGGCGGTTTTGGTTCCCGTCTAATTAATTCGGAGTAGTAGATTAAATATAAGAAAAACGGATAAGAGTGATACAGAGGTGAGGACCAAGATCAAGTCCTCTCTTTGTCACTGATCTCTATTTCTGGGAAGCTAAGGTTATTCTCCTTTCAAGTGCTACTTTATTTCTAACTCCCTTTGCTAAAAACTAAATTGCCAAAATGACACAAACTATTTTTTTTGGATTTGAAGTTGTTGGTTATTTTGGAGACTAATACTTGTCTTGTTATTTATAAAATGTATTTTTGAGTAACTTTATTTCAAAATAGGTTTAAAATATAAAAGGATAAGTTGATGATTACTCATTTGTAACCAGTCCTACTCGAACCCAAACCGAACTTGGACTTCCAAAAACTCGACTCAGATCAAATACAACGGCCCTTGTTCTAGTCCCTAATTTTCATAACCCAAGATCTACGAGTAATTTCCAGGATTAGCAAAAACCTGACCCAGACTGGTCTGATCCTACTCATAACAAAATTAGTACACAAATTATAAATTGTTCTAGTTGTTTGTGTCCATAAGTAGTTCGTTTAAAGAAATCAATAACTATTTGCAATTTACATGTGTACACAGGCTGTGCACAAATTTTGTGTACAACAAGAATGACCTTCACCTTAATCAGTCAACCACAACCACTCATCAAGCGCTCGACCAACACTCCATTGAGGTTGCATGAACTTAATTGATTTTGTATCGTGACTCGCCACCCCTAAGTCGGTCATTCACGAGGATAAAAAAGATGCGGAAAACGGAAAAGTTAACATATATACAACTCGAGTGCCGAATATAGGTCTAAATCGATATCGGGCTTGGATCATTAGAGCAACTCCAATGCTAGGGTGGGTTGTGGTTCCACCTAAGCAAATGCACTTACTAAATGCAATTGTCTACTCCAATGCAAAATAAAATGGATTCGGTGCAGCTGATGTGGCATTAAAAAAATGGACCGTAGTCTAAGGGAAGGTCCATATATGGACTGAAGGTGCCACCTTCTGACAAAAGCAAGAGAGGAAATGTGGGCCTATTTGCATGAAAATCCTCTCATTTAGTTTACTCTTTGCTTTCTATTTTTTTCTTTTGTCTTTTAACTTGCTTTAATGTTCCGCACCAGAGGGTGTTTAATAGACCTTCTCTTTTTTAAATGGGTCAACTTTTCTAAATAGACTTTCTCCATTCAATTGCCACATAAGCACCAATCCACCGTATGGGTTGGAGATCTCTTAGAAGTTAGAAGAGAGAAAGGCGCCCGATCCACTCAATATCCTATCCGGCGTACCACCTACCAGCGCTAGAGTTGGGAAATCTCCAGAAAAAAAACCGTGTGTAAAGATTGATATTCTTGAAGAGAAGTAGAGCTTTTGAGGGTATATAGTAGAACTCACAAATTTCACCTCAAACTGATTTAGAATCACGAATAGATATTAAAGATAATTTCGTAATCTATTAAGAACATCCAATCCACCCCAGTTGAATTATTTAATCCATTAGTTCATTACTGGTTTTATATTTGTTCTTTCCTTTACATGGTGTTATTGAGGTCTAGAAGCTTACTTTTGCATCCTTAGATGTGTAGGTAATATTTACTTTGTATTTTTCATATTCTCTTACATTTGAAGTCTTGTAATCTTGATTAATATGTGTATCAAAAGTTTAAGTCCCTAAGCAAAAGCTCGAAATGAACCTCTACTCCCACTAGTTTTTGTATTTATTCTAAAAGGTAAAGCATAGTGAAGTCTTGTACAATATGGTTTATTCTTCTTAAACATCACTATCCGCATATATTATGCAATATAAGAGTGTGATCTATACATTGTTATTAAGTAACTAACGTTGAACTATCAATCGGACACTAAAAAAGTAATTCATGTTCTATTCTCCTTAGAACTACGACCATAGCCAAGAAGAATGTTGAGGTGAATTGTAAAAAAAGTTAATTTTTCAAATAAATTTTTACGTTAAAATTAAAGCATTTTTCAAATGTTGGGTGTGTGGGGACCCGATCAGTCCCCACCTCACCTTCACTCCGAGCTGCTTAATTAGAACAATATATATATATACAACTATGGTGCATAACATTTTGAGATTTATATGGTCAATGAAAGTTGCAATATAGATCGTTCTCGAGAGGATAAACATACAAGTATGTAATGAGGATAGAAATATATTCAATCTTGTATGATATGTGTTTTATATCTTATTATTCCACGAAGTTTTTTTATAGATGAATGTGAGTTGTAACAGGATTAACAGGATGTGAAAACCTCATTCTCACGGCCTAACCTAAATTAAAATATAATATAGTTATATTGTACTCATAAGAATTGATAAAAAAACTTATATTAACTTGAATCAACGTTTAGGTGACTTCTATATGTAATGTGTTTGTCATTTTATCATGCTTTCATTTTTACATTTACCATTAATATAATTAATTTTCTAGTAGTAATAAAAAAAATTAAAATAAGATTTTGAAAGTTAAACACGGGAAGAATTAAATATTCTTTTTTTAAAATGAATTTCTAATGTATTGGTAAATCAAATATAATCATCTTCTATACTGAGAGCTGCTCTCCTCCGAACTACCGGAGGAAAAACTGTCCGAACCTTACATAAAGCCAATTGAGGCGTTAGATTTTGGTGATATGAACGGTCAAGATCAAATGTCTGCCATAGTGGAGATTGTTACTCCGTATTCAAAATCGTCATTTGATAGCTTCCACTCAAACTTTATTATTTTTGTACTTTGAGTTAAACGGCTAAGATCTTTGATTTAGTAAATACGTCTTTTATTTTGTAAAGTATTGCCAAAAAAGTATTCATAATAAATGAAATGTAAAAGTGATTTTAAATTGATCTTACATGATGAGTTTTAAAAAACGGGGTACCGTATTTATCATTCACATGATTGGTCCAAATCACTGTATCATTTTTTATTTAGACTTAAATAACTAAAGTGCAACATTCTTATTGATCCACGTGGGCAAAGGTTTAATACCTTATGGGTACCATGGAATCTGACATTTAAAAATAGTTAAAAATATATAGTACTCCCTTCATCTCTTTTTATTTAGTCAAACACTGATGTGTTTTTTCAAGTTAAGGATGTCAAAATTTGACCGATTATATATACGGTAATATCAATAATATGAAAGTGTTCTTTGTTAAAAATAATATTATAAAAGTATAAATTTATTAAGTTTCACATAAATATACTAGTTAAAATTATGGGTCGAAGATTATTATCTTTGATTCGAAAAGTCAAAAATGGCTTTTGGGGGGATGGAGGTATAAGGACATTTTTACTTGGATGTAATTTGTCTGGTTTGATTAGATCTGGTTTGGTCTGAACTGATATGGTCTGGTTTCTTTGTATTTTTGTAACTATCCAAGTCTGGTATGTTCTAGTCTGGTATGATCTGGGACAAATTACAGTCCAAGTAAAAACATCTTAATTCCAACTGCAAGAGTTAATCAACGATAGATTTGGTGCGTGAAAGTAAATATTTTGGCAGTGTAACACATTTATCTTAAAAAAAAATTGACTCCCTTCTCAATCCATTGTTGATTAGCTCTTGCAGTTGGAATTATACTCCATCAAATAGTATTTACAAAAATGAAAGATATGCTAATTAACTATTTCTGTATTAATATTATGTAGATAAATAGTACTACCTTCGCCCCTTTTTATTTAGCCCCTTTTGACTTTTTGAATCAAAGATGACAAACTTTTATTCATTATTGTTTTAACTAGTATCTTTATGTAAAACTTAATAAATTTATACTTTTATGATATTATTTTCAACAAAGGACATTTTCATATTATTAATATTACCGTGTATGAATATATAATCGGTCAAAACTTGACACCCTTGACTTGAAAATTAGTGTTTGACTAAGAGGCCGTTAGGTGACTCTATTTTTCGGCTTATCAGTCAACATTTTCACCAATCACGTAACTTTTGTTTTCGCGCGCGGAAATGTGTAATACTACGTAATAAGAAAAAGTAAGGTTGAAAATACTTTTCTGGCTATATTGGCTGAAGTTACCGTAAAGGATGATTTTAGCTATTTTCATATAATCTTTTCTTTATTTTATTAATAAATTATATCTTAAATATAATTTGTTTCATAATTTGGCATAATTCGTCAATCCGGTCATTTCAGCAATAACTTCATAAGTTTAATCAGAATTGATGGTACCATGGATTCTAACCATGGCCCAATAATGCAACCCAGCCCATAATGGGATCAACCAATAATGGGATCAGGCCATAAACGGGATCATCCCTTAACGGGATTAGCCTAATTAACAGGATTAGCCCATAAACAAGATTTATATTGAATAAGTCGCTGGGCCCATTAGGAATCAGGCCCACCATAGGAACCCACAACCTGGCCGGGCTGGACAGCAGACCTCGAGTCTGGGCAGAGTTCTAGTGAGGCCAGGATATTCCTAAGGCTTACGTGGCAAGCTATCATTCGATGATAGATTTTTTGCAACAAGCAGGACTCAATAGGAATTCGACAACTAAAAGGAGAAAGTAATCTTGTGGGAATCAAGCATCGAAGTTCTATTTCGAGCAAGAATGTAGTTCATTAATTAGCATTTATTGTATTAGATTCCTCCCATAATTCTACCTCCTAATCTCTATAAATACTCCATGTAAATACCCTACCAAGGGATCGATTTCTGATCGGCAATTCTTCTTCCGGAATAAGAGTAATACTGCCTTATACTGCCATATTTTTTCCATATTATTTCTATACTCTACGTATATTTAGCTCTTGTAGTTGGATTAAACTCTATCAAGAATCAACCGATTCATTCAATCTCAGTGTTATCAAATGGGGTTGAAATAAAAATGGGACGGAGGAAGTACTATATATTTTTGAATTGATAATACTAGATCAATTTAAAATCACTTTTGCATTTTTCATTTATTATTTATACTTTTGTCATAATACTTCAGTAAATTAAAATATGTACTCCTAAATCAAACAACACCTTAGCCGGTTTTTATAATTAAAGTACAAAAGCAATAAATTGTTTTAGTGGAAGCCATCAAATCATCATTGAATAGTTCGGACAACCATTTGATCTTGGCCGTGCCTATCACTTAAATCTAACGCCACAAATGCGTTTATAAAATGTTCGGACAACCTTTCCCTCTGGTAGTTCGGAGGAGAGCATTCTCCCTTCTATACTTACTAGTTGTGTTACGCGCGTTGCGCGATGGGAAGATGTCCAATAACATGCATGACTTAATGACGCTATCATGTAATATTTCTTCAAATTCACTAAAACAACAAAATCATTTAAATAAAATCACAATTTATAAAAGTTGTAATCTTCACTCAAAATGACCTAAAAGCATCAATTCAACATGAAAAAACACTTGTAGTTACCAATACATACACGAGAATCTAAATTACTATGAATTGAAAAGAAGTTTCATATTAACAAAAACACTATGTAAACAAGTTTACAAAAATCAAGAGGGATTTAGATAGAATTTCTCTTTTCGAATTAAATATAAACATACAATAAAAATTACAAATTGTGAGCCTCTTGATTTAAACAATTACATTCTTGAGTTGCAGTTTTCATATACAACTGCGTAAACTGCTTCAGAAGTACACAAATGGATGGTCACTAGATTTTTATGATTATTAGCAAGAAAACACGTGAGAGATGAATCGCTTCTCATGTTGAAATTTAGGGAGTGCCTGTAAGAATAAAAAAACGCTTTTCGTCTTTTAGTTTTAGAAATTTTAAATGTGTTTTCAAGTGACGTATTTATGTTTCAATTGAGCACTAAAAAACTAAAAACTGGAAGCTGGTAGATGATGCTTTAATTTACATTGCTTTTCACGTTTTCTTTTATACAATAAGTATTTTTTTACAAATACCGTCACCTTTTTACTTTTTCCAAAAACACATTTTTCAAAATGTTACCAACTTTTACTACTAAGCACATTTTCTAAAATTACTTACAAAAGTAACTTTTTAAAAATAGAAACAATTGCGAATGCTTTGTTTACCTCGTGGTTCTTTGAGTAAACCCTATAATCAATTGAGTGTTTCACAATTCTAGTCTTTAGAAGTTAAAAGACTGGAATCTTAGAAGTGAGTGTTCTATATGAAATTAATTAAGCTATTTAACTTGACCTTTAATCTAATATTTTCCATGAAGAGAGCTCAACCAAGTGAACCAAGTAATCAATACCTTAGATTTTACCAAGGTAAATTTTTCGTCATGAAGTCATGCCAATCTTGCCCAAACTTTTTCCAAAATGGCAGCTTGTATATCTAATTCCAAACCAAGGGAGAAAGAAAGAATAAGGAAGTGCATAGGTAAACCAACTCAAAGACTACTATAACGTCTGTACCAACTTCCTGGGCTAATTCAAATTTAAGAGGTAAAAAACATCATGATGAATCAGACTAAATCAAAATGGATGAGTGAAGTAAAAATGATTTAAAAATTCAGACAAGGCGATGCATCTTGGACTGGTAGGAGGGGGATAAAACTCAGTTCTGAAAATGTTTAGGATCATCAGTACCTTCGTTTTCCATATAGTGATGTTCCTCTTAAACTTTGAGACAGTTGTAACCACCCAAGAATATGAAAAACCTTAGTGAAAGAGTAGACAAGAACAATACTCTCTCTGTAAGAATATACATCTCCGAGTTTTCTTTGTTCTTTACTGATCTTGAGACGCAAAGTTAGTTCAAGCCAGTTAGCAACCTCATTGCTATTTATAAATTTCACTGCACAGGTGTGCGTTGGGAAAATTCTCTCGCTTCTCACTAGAAAGAAAAAGCCAACGGTTATTTCCTTCTAGGTTGCGTACACCTTCACGACTTAGCTCACAAATCCATTGATTAAACTTTGATTTTCTTCAGTTTCTTGGCTCGAATCTCACCAGAATTTAATTCCTTTGGATTCTAAAGTTTTGGGGATTTTTTGGGCAAAAATTGAAGATTTTTGAACCCCAGTTCGCAGGAATTTTGTTCATCAACGAAGTTCAAGTTTGAGCTTGGATCCAACATCTGACAGTTGGTTGTGGAAAAGAACAAGTGTTTGGGGGTCGCCGCCTCTGGGCGAACCTCCCAGACCTTTTTCCGATCGCCCTGAAGCCGCCGTACCGGAGATTGGAGGGAAGCTCTGCGACGGGGTACTGTTCATCGCAGACTCGAATTCTGCAGATGAAACCTGTCGTTTGAAATCTAGACTGGAGTTCGCCAAGCTGAAACGAAGCTAAGGACACATCTCTTACCTTCTGCAAGCGAGTATTCAGGTTTATCCCAAAATCTTGGCTACTGTAGCTAGCTCGAAGATTGTTCAACACAATAAGGGGTATCTACCATACTGTTTATCTCCTGGGAACACTTGCTACAGTAATTCCTGCGTACCTTTGACTAGTTAGGAGTTTTTTCTGAACTCCATACTTGTCCATTGGTCAAACGGAATATACCGTTGTGTTCCTAACTTCAAGGGGGACATGTGAGAGTATTTTCAAATTTTTCTGGACTGGTTTGGGTTGTGCACTGTTCATCTTCGTCTCCAAATGACTAGGAGAAATAAGCAGTCTCGTACACCGCCATTGAAAGACCACCAGTTTGAGGAGAAATTCAGAAAACTTCAAGCTAGACAAGAAGAACTAGAACTCATGAAGAATGGGGACAAGGTTACTAAGGAGGTCACTCCTCCTCTTGTACCAAAGGTGGCTCCAAGAATGACTATTGCATCAAAGTTAGGAACACCTATTTCCTCTAATGCTGAGCCCTCAAATGAGATTACTCTTGAGCAGCAGGCTGCTTCTACGAATGATTCTACTTCAATTGATACGGCTAACTCAAAGAAACAACTAGTTGATGGCATTGTTGAGGATGAGGATGTCTCTATAACACTTGGCTCAGAGGATACGGCTTCAAATCCTACCTATGAAGAAGAGAAACAAGAAGGAAAGAAAACTTGGGCTAATTTGCTTCAAAATAACCGCTCTCTATCTCATGGGATGAAGCTTGATTATATCCCACCTAATGGGGATATTGTTGATTTTTCTAACAGGAAGGTACCCTCCATCATCGATATATGGGGGTATTGTTTGGTTGGGTTCTTTACGGGCATATTTCCGGGAATGAAAGCGGTACATGAACTCATAAGCAAATGGGGTGTCAATTGCAAGGTGAGATCACATGACAGGGGCTGGACAATCTTTCAATTCAAAAATGAAGATGACCGCACCAAAGTTATATCCGGGGGGGCCCTACTATTCTTATGGTAAGGCCCTGTTTCTCAAGGTTTTATCCGAAGATTTTGAGGTGGATGGAGAGGAGTTCTTGAAGGTACCAATTTGGGTGAAGTTCCCCGGGCTCTCGGTCACTTTGTGGAATAAACCCGAAATCAGTGAACTAGCTTCACGAGTAGGGGTTCCAATTATTGCGGACCAAGTCACTCAAAATAAGGTAAGGTCTCAATTTGCACGTGTCCTAGTTGAGGTTGATGCCACAAAACCCCCGGTTCTTGAAATCCCTATGATTCAGCCATCGGGAAAGAGAAGAAAACAATTTGTCATATTTGAAACATATCCGAATTATTGCTATGAATGCAAGAAGTTTGGCCACAACCCGTTTTTATGCATGGTGCTCCACCCGGAACTCAACGAAGAGGCCAATAAGAAGCTGGTTGCTGCAAAGAAGAATGAGGAAGCTATAGTAATCAAGGAACCGGAAGAGGCGCCTTTCAAACTTGTGGTGCCAAGGAAGAGGACGGCTAGGGCAGCTCCATCTACAAAGGAACCGGCCAAGACTACAAAGCCGAAGGACAAAGATGAGGCCAGCACCTTTTATCATGCTACTCAGCCGAGGCAACAATCTGCCAAAGCTCCCTCCCAGGCTACTAAACCAAAGGAACAAACTGCCAAGCATGTTTCTAATGCTCCAAAACTGAAGGAAAGTGCAGCGGGCAAGAATGTTTCCATAGCACCCAAACCAAAGGAACCTACATATCCTTTTATTCTCAAAATGAACCATAAAACAAAGGAATTTGTGGATGGTATTCAAGTGCCGGATAAGGATATTGGGGGTAACAAGGTGAGGAGTGTATATGAATTGGATGATGAGGACGTGGTGACAAAGATGGAGTTTGATGAAAAGGGCAAGAGATCCGTTTGTGTCATGAAGAGGGCTGATCTTCCACTTAGCCATTTTGAGGAGCGAGTTGGGCCGGACTTCAAACGAGTGCATGGAAAAGAGAGCCCCGGAATGAGCTTCACACACCAATGCTTACTCACGCTTCCTGGAGTTAAGCGGGCAGCTTCATGGTATGATTTTGATCCCTTAATTTTTATTCCTAACGTTGTTTCTTTCTTTGATGAAAACAGCAAGGAAAACAAGAAATACTTCAAGGAGATGATGAGGAGGAAAGCAAAAGAAAAGCAAAAGAATGTGGCGGGATCGGAGGATGGCCACACCTCCAACTCGGATAATGATTGATGATTAAAGTCGTCGTGTGGAACGTGAGAGGTTTGAAAAAACCCTCCAAACATAATACGATTACTAGTTTGATTAAAGTGAATAATGCGAGTCTTTGTTGCTTTTTGGAAACTAAAATGAACAAAAATAGCTTTAATAATTATGTTGCAAATAAATGGCCGGGTTGGCTATTTGAAACGAATTTTGAAAAAATTTATGGAGGCCGTATGGCCATTATGTGGAATCCTTGTTTGATTAATTGTGTTGTGAGTATGGTTGAGCAGCAATATATGCATTTTATATGTGTATGCCGAACCACACAAACAACCTTCCAAGTTACATTTGTGTATGCATTATATACCGTTTTGGAGCGCAAAGTGTTATGGGATCACCTTACTACCCTTGGGGACCAAATTAGGGAACCTTGGTTAGTTGCGGGGGATTTTAATTGCATATGTGCTCCAAATGAAAGGGTTGGGCTGAGCCCTCCCACGGCTTATGTAATGCAACATTTATTTGATTTTAAAGTTCGAGCTAGCCTTGAAGATGCCCCATCTACCGGGGAATTTTTCACGTGGAATAGGGGCAATCTTTGGGCTAAGCTTGACCGGGTGATTATTAATGAGGTTTGGGGACAACTAGGTATTAGTTGTAAGGCCCATTTCCAAGAAATGGAGGTTGAGTTTGATCATACGGCTTCCGTAATATCAATGCTCAATAATTCCTCTCTTAGGCCGAAACCCTTTAAATTTTTTAATATGTGGATTAAACATTGTGATTTTGCTAACATAGTTGCACAGAATTGGAGTCAATTCATTGATGGTACAGCCCAGTTCTCAATTGTGAGGAAGTTAAAGTTGCTGAAAAGGCCGCTAAAGAACCTCAACGCAATGGAATACGGACATATATCAATGAAGGCTAAGAAAGCAAAGGAGGAGTTCAAAAGATTGAATAAATTGTGGCTGGATTCGCCTCTTGATGATGAGTTAAAAATGCAAGTGGCGGCTGCTAGAAAAAATGCTACATTTTTGGGGGAGGCCGAAACAAACTTCTACCAACAAAAAGCAAAGGCCACACACATTCTTGAGGCGGACAAAGGCACAAGATATTTCCATGCAATTGTGAAGAAGAATGCTACAAGGAACGCCATATCTTCCATAGCTTTGGAGGACGGTAGCCTTACTACTTCCTTAGATCAAGTTGGAGATGAATTTGTAAATTTTTTTGTGAATTTATTTGGTACTAGCGAGGTAAACCTACCCCTTGACCCGTTGGTTTTAGGAACCGGCCCTTTGATTGAACCAAGTGTTCATGATAGCCTACTTGCTCCGGTAACATACAAGGAAATTAAAGATGCCTTGTTTGATATTGGGGATGACAAGGCACCGGGGCCGGATGGGTTTACCTCGGCCTTCTTTAAGGCCAATTGGAGTTTTATTGGGGATGACATAGTCCAAGCGATTAAGGAGTTTTTTCTAACGGGTAAGTTGCTTAAACAGATTAATCATACTGTTATAGCACTTATCCCTAAGATTAATCACTCCCCGAAAGTGTCGGACTATAGACCTATTTCATGCACGAATGTTTTATATAAAATTATAACAAAAATAATCGCGGCTCGATTAACCCCGTGTCTTTCGGGACTGGTTAATCAAGCCCAAGGAGCCTTCGTCGATGGCCGCCTAATGTTTGATAACATTTTCCTCGCCCAGGAACTTGTTAGAGGATACAATAGGAAGCGAATATCACCAAGATGCATGATTAAGGTGGATTTGCGAAAGGCCTATGACACAATTTCATGGGATTTTTTAGAAAAAGTCTTGAAGGGTTTGGGCTTCCCCGATAGATTCATAGCGTGGATTATGGAATGCGTGTCCACGGCATCCTTCTCGGTTTCCTTGAATGGGTCGTTGTATGGTTTTTTCAAAGGCAAACGTGGAATTAGACAAGGGGATCCGATGTCCCCTTTGCTATTTGTATTATGCCTTGAATATTTCTCCCGGTTACTCACATTGAGAACCAAAAGGGGGAATTTTAATTTCCACCCGAAATGTTCTACATTGGGCATTACACACTTGGCGTACGCGGATGACCTTATGCTCTTCTCGAGAGGTGACACGTATTCCATAGAAATATTGGTCAACGCTCTCAAAGAGTTCGGAGAGGCATCCGGCCTAAGGGTTAACCACGAAAAATCAAATATTTTTGTGGGAGGGGTGAGGGACCAAGAGTTACAAAATATTTTAAACCTTGTTGACTATGGGCAAGGATTATTCCCGGTGAGATATCTAGGAATACCACTTGTCCCTCTTAAGGTATCGGTTGCACAGTATGCACCTTTACTTGACATAATTAAGGATTTTCTAAATGCGTGGAATACAAAAACCCTATCCTATGCCGGAAAGATTGAGCTAATCCGATCGGTGATCCAAGGGGTCCAATCGTTTTGGCTCCAAATCTTCCCGGTTCCCCAAACCATATTGGATAGGATAGTGTCCATTTGTAGACTGTTTTTGTGGGGTGGAAAGTTCTCAAAGGTGGCTTGGGATGACATATGTCTTCCAAAAGAGGAAGGGGGTTTAGGCATTCACAATGCCCGTAATTGGAACGATAGCCTCCTTTCTCGCACTCTTTGGGACGTACACACGAAGAAAGATACCCTTTGGGTTCGTTGGGTTAATGGTGTCTACCTTAAGGGTAGAAGTGTGTGGGAATTTGTCCCACATGGCCGAAACTCACAACTCATGAAGAGGTTGAGTCAAATACGGGACAAAATACGAGAATGCTTTAATAATTTAAACGAAACCATAATGGGACTCAATGCTAGGAGTACCAATGGGAAACTATTATCGGCCAAGATCTATGAGCTTCTACGAGTAAAGGGAACCATTAGGACTCCAATGAGCTTCATTTGGAAGTCCTACATCCCCCCAAAATTCTCGTTTAATGTTTGGTTGGGCTTGAGGAACCGGCTGCCCACACAGGATAGCCTCAGTTACCTCCACATGGTTAATAGGTGTGACCTATGTAAGGGTGGATTGGAAACAATTCCACACCTTTTCTTTCTTTGCCCATTTTCCTGTAGGGTATGGGATGAGATCAGGGATTGGATTGGAATTGGACGCCAAATGACAACAATGCTCAGCTCAATCAAGTGGATCATGAAGACACACAAAGGATCAACGATGAAGGCCAAAGCTGCTCGTCTAGCATTCTGTGCCACGGTCTACTACATTTGGCATGCGAGGAATGAGATACGATTTGACGAAGGAACGAAGACGGAAGAAGATGTGATTGCTAAGATCAAACATGTGGTGTATAAGATCCTATATAGCTTATACCCGCATGACATGATCAAATTTTGATGGGTGGATGTCGTCTCCTTTCTGAAGCCGCGGCATCATCTTTCTTGGACTAGGGTGTGTGCACATTGCAACACCATGATTCCTTTTTTGGGCTAAGGGGAGTGTGCATTATAACCTCCTCTTGGTCATGCATTTTCTTCTGATGGATGTATTTTGGTGAGCTGTGTGTGTGCACTTTGCAGCACCGATTGGTTTTGAGCCTTTTGGGGCATTTAAGTATTGTATACTTAGGCCCCCTTTTGATTTCGATTTAGATCGAACAAAAATCTCTCCCAACCCTTACACTAGACAGGGGTGGGTTTTTTGGGAGATCAAGAACCTTTTTGATGTATTGTTTTCTTTGGGTGTTAATATAAATTTACATTTTATCCAAAAAATAAATTTCACTGCACATCTTGAGTTAGAGTCATTTAAAACTTTAGCCAAATTGTGGTGACCACAGAGTTAATCCCTGTGTAAATGGCTTGAAGTTCAACATTCCAGGCACTAATGGACAATAGATTGAGAAATTAGATTAAAACAAAAAACAGAAATACATCAAACATCTCATTGGCATAATTTACACTCACCAATCAGTTTATCATAAATTTTCACTCTGGGAAAACTAATGCATATCACCAAAATAAAAGAAAGTAAAAAAGATCAGATGACATGTGGTGAGGCTAAAACAAATTCTGTATTCTAACATATTATCATGATGACATAATAAGATGATGTATCAATAAGGAAGGATATGAGTAACCTTCGGTATGAAGCTGAAAAATGGAAAAAGAACTACTTCGATGGTCAACCTCAAACACGGAAACGACGAGAGTAAACTGGCTAGGGCGTGAATCACGCTGTGAGATAGAAAATCAAATATACTTTATGGGTACAAATGGTAAAGCAGAATGCACCACTCAATTAAGCTAGATGATTACACCAACCCTTTTTTCATCCCTTAAATGTCCTAACCTTTATTGGCTATTATAATATTGAAAGAGATATAAGCTGATTCTCTAGCTTTCTAACTACACATAACTGGAATACAGTACGAAGATCAGTGGCTCTATCGGTTGCCCATGAAAAAGATTAGAAACTGCAAGAGTCCAGTTTAGGGTACAAGATCATATTGGTATGGGTTACACCACAAAAGAAATTATTTTTGTAAAATACGTGGTCAATTTGAAGCACCTATTCTTCAATCTGACTGAACCTTAACAAAAGGGGAATCTTAGTTGTAATTAAAACTGCTTTATTTCATTCTGCCTGTGTCTATTTGGGAACTACTAAGAGTTCCACATTCTTTATCTTACGGAGTGTTCTTATAAGGGTCTTTTAATGTCTTCTCTTCTAAATCCTTTTTCTTAAGGATGGCAGTGAACTGCTATAAAAAGATAAAGGCAATCTAAGTGACATAGCAAGTTTTTCTTCTTAATATGAAAATATTTTATTTTTTAAATAACAATTTTAGATAAATATGTGTTTGAAGGTTCGAAACGATCCTATAAGAAGTTGATCCTATCACAACTTTAAATGCAGCCTATACCAGTAAATAAACATGCTGGAAAATTGCTATAAATGGTTTTCCTCCCCAAGAAATATTCATAGCTAAATGGTTTTGACTAACAAAACTTTTTGTAAAGAGCAGCCATAAATACACAGGAAGAAATTCAACTCGTATACTCTGAAAATACCCCGCATCCCAAATATTGGGTGGTATTCATTTAGACCCCTAAATTTTATTAAAGACCACAATAAGGAAAAAAAAGAAAGGCATAAACAATCTTATGGGTTAAATAACAGAGCAGAATGAGTAATTTATCTGACAAAGTTGAACATGGCTAAATGCAATAGTGTTAAATTCCAGCTTAAAGGTATACCCAATCAAGCAATCTTCTCTGCAAAAAGGCAAAAACAATCACAAACATGCATTTATATGGCCATGGGAGAGAAGGATTGAAGGTGGCCGGACGGAATTCATAACTTGCACTGGAGAGGGAGAACGATCGATTTGCGGACTCAAGTGAAATGAAATTACTCCATAAATGCGAGATTAATGAACACCTAATAAAGAAGTAAAAACTAACACTTACAGAGACGCGAAGAAGACTAAGGGGTGTGCAAGTCTTATCGAATAAAGAAGATGGAGCGAGAGGTGTGAGGCCTCGTGGGTATTACTAACGGAAAGAATTTGCGGGATAATAAAGAAGACTAACGGCGGTACATTGTAGGGGAGATAAGCTACACAACTTCTATGTTTTACAAACATTTAAGCATATTGTACATGTCTTCAATGCTCACAATACCACCAACAAAATATTTATACCCAAAATAGCCTAACCCTCATTCAGCCTTATTAGATTGTAGAGATATAAAAGCAAAAGAATGGTGTGTACAGTCAGGGGCGGATCTACGTGTTGAGTGGGGTAAGCACTGGTTTCACCTCAATTATCCTTTCTAGCCTATCTGGTAATAGCATTGATTTTAAAATCCTTCTCAGGCTTCACGTCGGATGGTCAAAACTCTCCTTGGCTACACCCTTTGTTCAGTTTTTTGAAGTGCATTACCGTTAAGGTTACACATTTTTTTAATACGGAGTATATTTCAAGTGCTATTCACCCAGTTTTTCAAAGGCAACAACGAACTCAATATTTTTTAAAGTCATATTGTTACTCCGTATTACTTAAAGTCATATTGTTACGGAGTATTTCAAGTGCTATTCACCCAGGTTTTCTTCCTCATATTATTATTTCTTTTGGAAGGTCTTACTCGTATTATTATTGTTACTATGGTGTAATTTTACTATTCCCTCTCACCCAAAATTATTTACAAAGTCAAATTTATTGATTAATATAGTTTCATTTTACTTACTTATCCAACAAATCAATTTTTTTTATTATAGTTTAACTTGAACTTTGAGACTCTATGGAACAATGTATATTTCAAATATGTAAATTTTAATCATAAAAATGATTTAATTGTTTGCAGGGATGATATAACGTTATCATCTATCGATCAAAAATTGAATAATATATTTCCGGTTTAAAATAATACTCCGTAATTTGAACGGACTATATAAAATAGACCAATACGACCCGACCCGTTCTCATCCATGTGTTATTGTCCCTGCTTTAGAAAATTTTTGGGTCCGCTACTATATATGTGCATACACTGACCTTCGATGCCTAGATCCGCCACTGTGTACAGTGTTCCCACCAAGAGCCTCAACATGACGGCACAGTATGTAGTTGATTAAACAAACTCCATAATCCTTATCAGATAACAAAGTAAAGCGTGGGCCAAAAAAGGGCGGTTGGAACAAATTTTTGGGTAGTATCATACTATCATCTCGCTATGCAGACTAAATGGATGAGCCATATTACCATATAATCTGAATAACAATTTGACACTTAGGGTGTTTTGATCTGATTCTTAAAACTGTTTCTGCTCCATCAGAGAGCAGAAGCATGAGTGTTTGGGTGAAAGTGCAGAAGTGATTCTGGGGCTCTAATTTACTCATAGAATAAGTTTTTTTAGAAGCCGGGGGAGACCAGCTTCTGTAAACTGATTCTGATTCCGCTTCATACAATAGCTCAAATGATAATCTTAAAAAGTGAAAAACAGTTTTATGAGTCGCAGGAATTAAATATGTTGGTTGTTCAATTAATCTTAAAAAAGAAAGGTTCAAATATGCTTAAAGTTCTAAACCATAATTTTACATTAAAAATGCGAAAGTTAATTTTTACATTATTTCAACTCCACATTAGCTAAGAATTACGGAGTACATTTTTGCCAATTTGAATGATTTCAAAGTTTGAGATAAGAGACTAGAAGTAAAAATAGTGCATATTATAAAGATTAAAAATATTTTGTAAAAATTGAAAATAAAGAATGTCATATTAGGAGCGACATTATCCAATTGTTTGGATTTTGATGATGGATGGATTCCATAAAAAAATACTCCGTACTTTGTACTATCGTATATACCCACCTTGAAACAAAGTCATGCCAAGCAATTTCAATGCTAACATATAAATCTAGCCAAAAAGACATGAAAATTACCTATTGGGTATCTATTACTACGTAGATCTTTGAGAAAGATTAAATTCTTACCATTTCACCAATACTTCTTTAATCACGAGTTTGAGTTGAAACACCAATATTAGTAAATGAGATGTTCATATAGCGACTTGGACGAAGATGAATTGGGTTGATTTTGTGTGGTTGATGACATGAATTCGGCTATATACTTCCACAAGCTCAAAAGTAGTAAAATAGAAAAAGAAGGGTGAGATTTGGGGCAGAGAGCAGCTACTGATAGAGATAAAATATACTCCCTCCGAAGAAGGGTGAGATTTGGGGCAGAGAGCAGCGACTGATAGAGATAGAATATACTCCCTCCCTCCCATTTTAGTTAGCTAAACTTCTTTTCAAGTCAATGACATCTAACTTTGACCGATTATATGTTTATATAGAAAAATATTGATAATATGAAAATGGTATAAAAAATTCTTTATTAAAAATCTATCACATAAGTAAAAAAATTATTAAATTTTGCACAAATATGTTACTTAAAATAATTGGTTAAAATTTACAATCTTTGACTGGAAAAATCAAAGATGGCTAATTAAATTTGAACAGAGGTAGTATTCCTTTTATTAGTCCAATTTATAATGTATTTTTTACAGTGATAAATGATAAGGATGTTTTTACATGGATCGTTTTCAGTCCACAACCAAATCAAAATTAAACAGACAAGATCAAACTTACACAGTTATACAATACATAAAGATCAGACAATATTTTTTTCAAGTCAATGACATCTAACTTTGACCGATTATATGTTTATATGGAAAAATATTGATAATATGAAAATGGTATAAAAAATTCTTTATTAAAAATCTATCATATAAGTAAAAAAAATTATTAAATTTTGCACAAATATGTTACTTAAAATAATTGGTTATAATTTACAATCTTTGACTGGAAAAATGAAAGATGGCTAAGTAAATTTGAACAGAGGTAGTATTCCTTTTATTAGTCAAATTTATAATGTATTTTTTACAGTGATAAATGATAAGGATGTTTTTACATGGATCGTTTTCAGTCCACAACCAAATCAAAATTAAACAGACAAGATCAAACATACACAGTTATACAATACATAAAGATCAGACAATATTTTTTTGGACATTTTTTACAAGGGTTTGAAATTTACTTTTTTCAGTTTATTACATTTTTATTCTGAAAATTACGGCTAATTTCTTCAAAAAAATATCTCACACCGTGCATCGCACGGGTATTATACTAGTCTACTTTAAGATTCTAAATGTACGGAGTAACTGATTAAGGGAGATATTTGCGATTGCTTCTACTTTAAAGGTGATTTTTTTAAATGCTTTTAGAAAAAATGCTTAATACTAAAAGTTAATAGTATTTGAGAAAAAACTGTTTCTGAAAAAATAAAGTTGGTATGTTTAATAAAATAAGTGGTTTTTTGTATAACAGAAAAATAAAAAACAGTTTTATTTAATTTAATGAGAAGCTATGATTTGAAAAAATCAAATTCATCTTTTTATTTCTGCTTTTTCAAAACAAAAAAAAAACTGAAAAAGAGTTTTTTTAATACGGAGTATTTTGTTTGAGCAAAAAAACAAATACGGAGTATTTTGCAGGGATCCGGAGCCTCTACCTTACTTTAAAGTAAGGTAGGGTGTCTTGCTTCTTCGCGGTCGTTCGATCAACAATTCAACAGGCGGAGATCTTAGGCTCCACTTTTTTACTAATCTCGAGGCCTGCTTTGTTACTCGCCCGACCATCCGATGCCAAGGCACCGTCCTAGTCGGGCAGAGGATCCCAATCCATTTTGCAGACGCTCCCTGAAAAGAAAGGCACTGTGTTTCAATGCGCTAATATAAAGAGCGACAGCTAGTCTCTGCCTCACTCACTGTTTATACCTCTGCCACCCACTCTCGCTTTTACAAAATAGAAAGCTCCAGGATGGTGAAGCTCGTCAACTCTATCTGTTTTCAATTCTTCGCCGTCTTCTTCCTATCGATCTCCATCTGTATCGTTTCCGGATCGGTAAGATCTGCATCCTTATCTCTTTTTATTCGCAAATTAAAAACAATTGATTGATTGATTGATGTATATCCATGACTGGAGTATATAAATCTTTTTTGTGTTCCTTTCAGGATCCGGATTGTGTGTATACAGTTTACATAAGAACAGGATCAATCCTGAAAGCGGGCACAGATTCCAACATTACGTTGACCCTCTACGATGCCGACGGCTATGGGATCCGGATTAACAACATTGAAGCCTGGGGTGGGCTCATGGGCCCGGATTATGACTACTTCGAGAGGGGGAACCTGGACATCTTCAGTGGGCGCGGCCTTGCCTGACCGGCCCGGTTTTGCCTCATGAACCTCACCTCCGATGGCACAGGACCCCACCACGGCTGGTACTGTAACTACGTCGAGGTCACCGTCACCGGAGCCCGAGGAGTGTAGCAAGCAGCTGTTCACGGTGGATCAGTGGTTGGCCACCGACACGTCGCGTACGAGCTCACCGCCATCAGGAATAACTGTCGGTCTGATGGAGTCTCCAAATCTCATCCCGTCCGCGGCTCCGGGAGTCTCGCTGTCATTTGAGATGGGCTTTTTAATTACCGACGATGTCTGTTGTATCATTCAATTCAATAACGTTGATATTGAGTGGGTTGTTGAGCTACCGCCCAATATCCCTTTTGAGTCCTTTTTTTAATAATACTACCTTCATGCCTTGATTATTACAATTAAACTAGCACCTTTCCATTAATTGCCTTGCAATACAATTAGGCTCCACAAGATAATTGGACCTATGATCTCCAAGGGACAGATGCGCTCTTGCAATCCCATGGATCACACAATCCGCAGACCGCTTATTAAAATGAGTTATCCTTTGTTTGAAGAAGTTGACAAGAAATTAAGATTCCACCTTTTCTTAAGTGCTTCCATTATAGCCTCTTGGTCTCTTGGATACCCATAGATTCTGTCTCCGTTGGGGGCCAATCCCTTTCCTAGAGTCACCAAAAGCTTGAATAATTCACCTTGATCATCTATGAAGATCCAGGCCCAAGTTCTAATGCCTTTTGTTAAATTCACAGCCACATCACATTGATCTTAACATAGCCTGGCTTCGGCCTTCATGCCACTCCGTGCTGCTTGCCTCAATCGTTCGTCGGGTGCTTCGCTTCCCTCCAACTGCTCAACATGCATGTTGTGCAATTAATTACTGCTGCTACGCCCCCATCTTTCCCTTCCAAACCACGTTGTTCCTGCTCTTCCAAAGGCTCCACAGCAATGTGATAAAAATGCAAGGCATCCACCTTGATCGATTTCTCCATGAGACTTTGACGCATCCCCGCAACAACATACTTCTAACATCATAACACTATGTTTACAAAACGGATTTGACGCATCTATCAAACGGCCATGTAGATCACCATACTTCTAACAACATAATAATTACTTAAATTGACAATCTTCCTTGCT